>CM059014.1:44913579-46211395 GCA_030272315.1 Paspalum vaginatum
CTAGAATCTATGATGACTTCCAAGGAACGCGTGCGCTAACTGCGTAAATAAACCCATCTGCCCTTGGTTGGTGTGCTTGTTAACTACTATGTATGTTCTAGTCTTGCATTAGAACATCCTTCTTTACCTAGTTATCCATAGTGATTAACATTTTACATCAGCATTTTTGTCAAATCACTTGTGAAGAAAACTCATGTCAAATTACAAAAGGAGAACCAAAATCCTGCAAAATCCTTTGGGTTCATTTACCGTGGACTGAACTTGGTATTACTGACAAAGTACAATATAATCAACATTCAACTTGTAAGAACTAATCGTGTCACTTCCATATCGATGTATCTGAAGTTCTGGATAAGAAAGGTGCTTAGTTCCTGTACCCCTGCTGGCTAATGTTTCTATAGTTCTACCTAGACAATTCTTAGTTCTACCTAGACAATTCTTTTGTGCATTTCGCCAATTATTCTGATCTTGTAGCATGATGGTGTTAACATGTGGATTTTGGCATATTTGAAAAGGGATGTACAAGGTCGATTGTTTGTATTATCTTATGTATGTTCATGGTGATACAATAACTGTACATATCATGGTGAGATTCTTTTACATGTTTTGAGGGAGAGAGTGAAATTGAAACTTTATCATAGCAAGTAGGTCGCAGACTCACAGCATATGATCGGTTTGCTCTTTTAGTAAGGGAAGATCCTTTACCTTTTGTCAAAACATTCCTGTTGGAACATTAGAGAAACACCACTTGAAGTTAGTATATGCTAGCAGATTCAATGTTTTTTTCTACATGTTTGTTCATATGTGCTCGACAATTTCTTGTGACTAGGTGCTGGGTTTTATTTGAACTCCACAAATGAGAAGTGGAAAAATTGGCGCATGTATGACTATGTTGTGAAGGAACTTCCAAAAGTTTTAAGTGACAACTTTGAACAGCTGAACACTTTTTTGAACAGCTGAACACTTCACAGGCATCAATTTTCGGGCACTCAATGGGAGGCCATGGTGCACTGACAATTTACTTGAAAAATACTGATAAATACAAGGTATTATTCACGTTATTTTGGTTTAGCCTAGATAGCCCTTCCAAGTTAATGACCATGGCATTTTGCATCAAATCTGATCCTGAATTTTGGTTTTATATTAATTTTCAGTCAGTATCAGCATTTGCTCCAATCGTCAATCCGATAAACTGCCCATGGGGCCAGAAAGCATTCTCAAAGTACCTGGGCTCAACTGAATCAGATTGGGAGGTATTCTTGTTTTCAGATTTAGAAATCATCTGTTTCTCTGACATGCTGGATAATTATTCAATGCATGATTGCTGTAGGAATACGACGCTACCTGCCTGATTAAAAAGTGCAGCAATGTGTCAGCTCCTATCCTTATTGACCAGGTACAATGTTGGCCATGTATTATATTCACATCTGTCCTAGCCCAGGTTGTTTGTTTTCCTTCTATATTTTTTCAGAACATGGAACAAACTACTCCCTCCGTATTTTGGAATACAGAGGGAGTATTAGTTTTTTGAAAGAGACTGAGGGAAGGCCTTTTTAAGTCAGAGTGACACATGTCCATGTGATCCAACCACCTGTTGCCACACAGGGGTGGAGCCAAAGATGATCTGAGGCTAGACTCTGAGCCCTGGGCTGATCTGTTTAACAAATGGCTAAAACTTATGTTACCTTTTTTTTTTTGCATTTTACCTCAATTCTTTGGCAGCATTAAGTTGTTTTCCTTTATGTTTTGTTCATGGGGCCCATGCTACAACCCTATCTGCACAGGCCTCTCTGCCCCTGGACACACATGTTTTTTTGATGGGCTGCTAGTCATTTAGTGCTTACAATAGATCTATCTCATTCTTGAAAATGAAACCTCACTCAACCACCTGGCCCGTATCAGAGAAAATCCAGTAGAGAAGTGGCATGGGATACATTCGAAGATCTATTTATCACTATATCTGGGAAAATTTTTCTTGAAAGTAACACTGAGTTTGACGTGAGCACCTTCACTAAGATGTTTGTGACAACTGACAACACTATCCAGTCACCATCCTGGATAATAGGCAGGTGAGAAGTTGATGGCAAATTGGGACCTTATTAGATCATTTTCAAGTAGGAGGTTTAGGTTCACATTTTTCTTTGTTATGCTGCTGCAAGTGATTGAGTACAACCATTTTGATGGCCTCCTACACTGTGGATATGGTTAACTAATGAATTGATGAGGCCTCTACTGATTAAGGTAGCATCCGTAGGACTCCATATGCGAACAGGATTCGGTGTCTATCAGGGTCACGTAACAGTAGTGTAGACTCCTACTGGCCGAATGGATTGATTTAACTAAAAATGTCATGTTCTGATTGAACATGGGTAGAAGTCTAGGCTCCTAAAGAGTAGATTAGGGTCTAGTCAAGCTTATCGACTGTTTCTGATAGATTCTAGAGCACATAACTATCACGCATCACCCACAGTGACACTGTTTGGATAATTAAATACCTGAGGAGTCTTGAGGCTGCTGCAATCTAGGATTTATTTATTAGATTGGCAGATTAGAAAAGTAAAAAAAAATGCTATTTTTGTGAGAGCAATTATCTGATGCTAAGCTCTTATCGGCGATTTGTTCAGGGTGACGACGACAAGTTCCTGGCTGAGCAGCTGCTACCTCGCAACTTCGAGGAGGCGTGCAATGCTGCCGGTGCTCCTCTGACCCTGCGTATGCAGCCCGGATACGACCACTCGTACTTCTTCATCTCTACGTTCGTGGACGATCACATTGCGCACCACGCCCAGTTTCTCAAGAGCACCTGACCTGACTGAGAAGATACGACCACTCGTACTTCTTCATCTCTACGTTCGTGGACGATCACATTGCGCACCACGCCCAGTTTCTCAAGAGCACCTGACCTGACTGAGAAGTCTCCTGACTGATGTTTGGTGTTGAGGCGTCGCCCCTGCTTGTGTGTTGTCATCTACCCTTGCCGACAGTCTCTCTTGCCATTATCTTGTCTGGTAGCTCGAGGCGACCGAACAATATGCCCGCACCGCACGCAAATAAGATGGAAAAAGGCTTGGCTGTCTGTTGTGTTGTGGCGGGAATGGGGATCTCGTGTGCGAACCGTTGCTGGTGCAGGGAATGATTGCCTGCCCTGCCCTTGTGTGCAGCAGCTGCTGCTGTGCTGACTCTTCTCGGCTTCTGCAGACTGCAGGGAGCAGATCAGTGGATCGGCCTGCTGGTTCTATCGATCTGCGATGGTTTGTATGGATGTCGCCGTTGGTAGGACCACGATAGCCCGTGACCCCGTCGCGCGCAATCATATCACCCGACCCTCCTTCCACCAAGTTACGTGTGATCTGTCAGCATCGTGCTTTCAAAGGCCACGTCATGTCAGCGACAAAAAGTGATGTATTTTCTCCGAACGAGATAACTCGAGTGTCCATTTTTAAATCCGATTGCACCAATGTTTTCCTCATGGCAAGACATGTAAAACTAAGACCCAATATTAAATGTGTTTTGATGTTGTATTATATATGTAGCAAGTTCTATTATATACAATAGTAATATATGTATTAATTGTGTAGCAAGTTGCGCTATGTTTTGAAAATAGCAACTTCTTTTATGTTATGTAACTTGCATTTCGATTTCATTTGCATTATTATTATTACTAGCTACTATGCTCGTTGTGACGAGATCTTTGCAAAATTAGGTCAGATTTCATAGATTTTTTCAGATGAGTTTAAAAGTAATGCCAACTTGTATAGATAAGTAGTAACAATATACGTAAAAAAAACAAGTTATATTAAAGCAGTGATATCATCGTTTGCTGACGTGATATATAATCTTATGTGAAGACTATGTATCAAACTTATAAAAAAACAGTGGGGCTTATGCTGTATTGGTCAAGTTGCTACATCATATAATATTGTTTGCTATATAAACCATGCATGTATAATCTTTCAACTAGACAAACAAGATAAGATGCAATCTTCATAATACAACATAATTTGCTATTCATGTTATATATAAGTTGCCACTCATGCGGGTGTGCCGCGCACAGCCGCACAGGCCGCGGGCATAGTTGCTACCGCCATCGGGTCGAATCGCCGTACGCCAGCAGTTCGGGTGCGTGTACCGGCTGCCCTTGAAGCACGCGCCCTCGCCTGGTGAAGGGATCCGGCCTCCAAGCGCGCGTGGGGAAGGACTACTGAAGGAGGCACGGTCGCCGATGACAGCAGCGGTGGCGGCGGACCATGCCCGAGGAGGAAGGCAAGCAGGACGAGGCAGCAGTGCGGGGGAGGTGGAGCGTGGCAGTCAACTCCAGGCCGCGGCGGATCCGGCCATGCCGGAGGCAGATCCGGCCGTGTGACGCCAGTGCTGCACGCGGGAGGTGGCGCTTGTGGTTTGAGGCTATGGGAGAGGAGGTGGTGTCGGTGGGGAGAAAGGGGCAGGATGCGGAAGACGGGGAGAGAGCCGTACGCGAGTGAAGGGGCGGACAAAGGGATAAGGTTGGTGTGTGCGTGCAAATAGACTTATTACCATACTAAAATCACTAAATCAGAAGGGGTCCTCAGAATTTTAAGAAAAAAGAAACAATCGAATCAGAAAAACTTGGTAGGGATATAGAGTTAAATACTTGCTACTTACTTTTTGATAACATTGTATTTTTCATAAATGGCAATGGTCACACATTGGAGAATATCTTCTACTTTGTTTTACTACATTTTGTTCATGCTTCCATCATATTTCTCTTTATGTTTCAGGAATGGTGGCAGCTTTAACAAAAGAGAATGCAACAAGCAAATCTGTATATTTTGCTCATTGCACGTCAGAGATGATATTCATTACTCATCTGCTGACAGAACAACCTGAGAAACTTGCTGGTCCTATGTTGGCTGACACTTACGTAACTGTCCTAAAAGGTCGCAATGCATGGTATGGACAAATGCTTGCCAAGGGAGAGTTGAGGCCCAGTTTGGATCCACTGACTAAATTTTAGCACCCGTCGTGTCATATCGGATGTTTGGACGCTGGTTAGAAGTATTAAATATAGTCTAATTATAAAATTAATTACACAGATGAGAACTAAATGGCGAGACGAATTTATTAAGCATAATTAATCCATGATTAGCAAACGTGATGCTACAGCAACTAGTCGTTAATTATGGATTAATTAGGCTTAATAAATTCGTCTCGCCATTTAGTTCTCATCTATGTAATTAGTTTTTTAATAAACCATATTTAATACTTCTAACTATCGTTCGAACATCCGATATGACACGTGCTAAAATTTAGTCACCGGATCCAAACACCCCCTGAGTCCTGACATGGGTGATAGTATCAAGGGAAAGGGTATGATTCGGGTTATGGATGGTAACAATTTTCTTTTCTTTTATTTCATTTTTATTCTGATAATCTCTTTGACGAATGTTGAAAGGCAAAGATTGCAGAAGATGTCAAAGCTTCCTGGATGTTTTACAGCCATCTTGTTGCCTTTTTAAAATGGTGTGCTTCACCATGATCGTTTTATCATTCTGTTGGACAGGGTATCTCTGCTGGGGGCGCATTCTTTTAGCTGCTTAGTCAACCCAGCTTAAGTGTGCAGCACCCAGAAGAAAACAAGCAGGTTGCTCCGGCTGAACTATGCCCGATTCTCAAATCTCAAGAGGCTGTACAGAATACTCATAAAAAGGTCTGTGCTCTGTATCACCATCGCTCTCTGCATACAACTGGAGATTTTTTACAGTTTGCTTGGGGAGTGAAGACTGCAATGCAGCCGGAGTGAAAATTTACTTCCCGCTCACGCAATTAACTGCTTTCTATAATTCTATTCCTACTTATCAAAATCTGCAGTGAGCTTCCAGCAAGGGATATTCTCCAAGCCTTGAGGGATGAAACGATGAATGATCCTCACGAAAGAATTGAGATGGCACAAAGCCATGCATTCTACCGCCCGTCTCTCCTTGGAAAACCATGATCTATTTAGTCCTGTATATTAGTAGTAGGATGTAAACGGAGGCTGGACGAAATTGAATTTGCAGATCATTCTTGATCGAGTATGAAGCGGGTGTCTTTGCACTACTACTGGCCTGTGTCCGAGCTCCATGGGGCTTTGTTTGTCGAATTCTTTGTGCTTCTTCGTTGCCATGCTGTATAAAAGATGGATGAAGCAATAAATGTTATAAGCAGCTATTATAAAAAATCCACCTTATCTCTTACAACTTTTCGTGTAGTTTAAGTTTTAACCCACAACTCTCGAACCGGTCAACTGATGCCCCCCAACTCCTCAAACCGATAGGACGGTTTTGGCCTCGGGGGCCCCACACCGGTCCGCCACGCCGCCACCTGCTCGCCCTCCCATGCGCAGCCACGGCCGCTGTCCGGCTGGCCGCCCACACGGCGCGCCCCCTCCGCCCAGCGCCGGCTGCTGCTGGCCACCCGCGCCCGGCGCAGCCTCGAGGCCAGGCCCCTTGTACGCGCCCCCGTCCGCCGCGTGTGCGAGCCGGAGGTTAGCGAGTCTCGCGGCGCACGAGGAGGAGGAGCGGCACCTCCTCCGTACGTACGAGCTCACGGCACGCAAGCTGGAGGCGGAGCTCCGCGAGTGCGACGTGCAATGAAGGCGCTGCACATCCTCTGGTTGGCGTACTCGGACATGATGGTGGGGCTGAGCGAGTAGTCGCCGTCGATGCCGAAGCTGAGCTAAAAGTGGAAGAAGCAGAGCGTGCCAGCGTGGCGATGATGTCCTTGGGCGTGCTCCCGAATGACAGCCCCGACGCGACGGAGCACACGACCATGAGGACGAGCGTGAAGCCGTAGACGCTCTTGTGGCTGAGCTTGTCACCGAGCCTGCCGAAGAAGAGCTGCCCGCTAGCGTACCGTACAACGCGAGCCCCGTTACGGCAGCCGACACGCTGGGCACGGAGCGCGCTGCGGCACTTGGCTGCTACCAGGCCACGGACGCGGCGGCGCTGGCTAACGGGAGCAGGGAGCTCCTGGCGGCGCGCGCAGCCCCGCGCCGCTCTGCTCGGCGTCCGCGGCGAGGTAGGCGAGCGCGGGAGGCCATGGCGCGGAGCTCATCCTTCTTCCACACGCGTGCAGTGGGGGAGCCTGCAACGAGGAGCAGGACGAGGAGGAGCGGGGTGTCCAGGTGCAAGGAAGATGACGGAGAAGAAAGGCACTGCGGCCGGCTCCCTCGCACGCGGACGCTCCGCCCGGCCGCGGCCGGCTCCCTCGCGCGTGGCTAGCAGGCCGCGATCGCGATGGAGCGGCCCGGCCAGCGCCGCAGCCCGGTGTGGGCGCAGCGGCGGCAGCGGCCCTCCCCCCGAGGCCAAAACCGCCCTAGAAGGGGGCGCGGGGTCACCTGCACCGGTTCGAGGAGGTGGGGGGCTCAGTTGACTGGTTTTAGTGTTGGAGTTTGAAACACAGACTACGTGAAGGGTTGAAGGAGGTAACGTGGACTTCTTCCGCTGTTATAGACACCTGGTTGAGATTAGTCGAGGAAGATTACTTGCTTGATGTTGGCATTGTGCAATTTGTATGTTTGAGTGCGTTTGGATTTTCATATGTCGAGCTGTGTTTTATGTGCGGATGCTCTCTTAGGTGGAGTCCAATAGTCAGGGGATATGATTTCTATCCACTATTCTAACTATCTCTTTCTCTATGAATAGTATCGCTACGGTGTCGTTTTGTATTATACCCGGCCATTTACTCGGACTACTAGCATGTCAGACAACCAGGAGAACTATTGCAGCGCCGTCTAGCGGAGGTCACTGGTCACCGGCGATTAATGACCGAGATCCGAATATTAAAAGATACCCTCAATATTTGGATCACTGTTATTGATCTCGATCCGAATAAAGAACACTGATGAAAACTACTTTCTGCTTGATTGAACCAGAGAGCCTGTACATTTACCCAACGAGGACAACATTTGTACTGAAAAGTTCTCGCTTGGGCATTCCAGCAGTCCAGCTGCTTCAAATTATATATCTGTGATAAAATTGACCCTTATTCAAATCTGCAGGAAGCTCAGAGCCAGAAAGCCATGCATTTTACGGGTCTGTATGTAACACGGGAATTTTTTCCCGTTTTTGTGTTTTTCCGGTGAAATTGAACGGTTTTCTGTGAAAATCCTGCACAATTCTTATAAAATTTTTGCGTTGCAAACAGATCCTACACATGTAAAGAGCACAATGCTTGCCGCTGGCAAACGGTGGCCAAGGGGCAAGCGCGAATCAGTCCCAAAAAAGGGTGTTTAGGCTGAGATCGCCACCTTACTCATCCCACAACCTAAAAAAAATTCAAACTCTATGCTTTTTACGGTGCATCTATAGCATTGTGCACGTCTGTCTATACATTCTGGTGACCTCAGTTTTAGACACAAGTTGTTTCCAGATGATGTGGCGTGAATTCCCATTACAAACGGCATGACAAGCATATTTCTGAAGGGAGGCTAATGGAATATGACTTGGGAACCCCTCCCCTAGACCTCAAAAGGGTGCTCGGTTATGATTAGGCACTTGGCTGGAGTTTGCTGTGGATGCAACGAAAGCATAACAGAGCGCGCCAAAAAATAGATTAAAAGAACCTGCACAGCACATAGGCACCGAATCAATACATTTTATATGATTATATAGATTAAATTTAAAAAAAGGAAAAGAGAAAATACTCCATCCGATCAGGTTTAGGCTACCTTTGGCACGCTCCGGTTTCTCTGAAAACGGTTCTGGCTTTGGCTTCACCTGTTTTTTTCTTCTATATAGGAGTTGGAGCCATTTTGCAAAACGTTTGGCAAAACAACTTCTCTTATGGTTTTAAAAATAAATGGTGAAAGGAAATGGCAATGTTGCCCTTGTTTTATTTTACGTATGTTTGACCTCAAATTGCAATAAATAAATATTTCCAAGAGGGTATTACTAATATATACTACTCTACAACGCGCATGGAAAGGCAGGGCATCCACGACACATCGTGTACCTACCTGTCACATGCTTCTTGCTGTCCATCGGATCGTCAATCCATTATGTAAATTTACAACGTCTATTTTCTCTCGATTCTAGAGATGTCAAAGAATATATACCTATTGGGTAGTGCCATTCCATACCTACTTAAAAATATTTAGGCCTAATTTACGGGTACGAAATCCTATATTTGGTGGATAAAAATCTCAACCGGTAACGCACACCCGATTAAATATCTGCCGCATACGTATCAAATTAAAAAAACCAAATAGTATTTGCCATAATTATAATCATTAAATACAACTAAATAAAAGACAGGCAATAGTTAACAATCTAACAACAACGCGCACGGAAAGGCAGGGCATCCACACGTCGTGTGCCTGCCTGCCACGTGCCTCTTCTTGCCCATCGGACCGTTAATCCATTATTTAAATTTACGACGTCTATTTTCTCTTGAATCCAGAGATGGCAATAGATATATACCCGTTGGGTAGTGCCATTCCATATCTACTAAAAATATTTACGTCTGATTTACGGGTATGGAATCTTGTATTTGGTGGATAAAAATCTCAACTGGTACGCACACCCGATTAAATATCCGCCACATACGTATCAAATTTAAAAAACAAATAGTATTTGCAATAATTATAATCATTAAATACAACTAAATAAAAATAGGCAATGGATAAAAATCTCAACCGGTAATGCACACCCGATTAAATATCCGCCACATACATATCAAATTAAAAAAACAAATAGTATTTGAGATAATTATAATAATTAAATACAACTAAATAAAAAATAGGCAATAGTTAACAATGTAACAACAATCAAGTTTACTGATTTTTTTACAGCCGTATGTTTACTTGAGTATATTTTAATACGGTTTATGCATAATTGATGCAAGTATAAATTACCCATGAGTTTATAGATATGGGCATTATCGACCCTTATCTGCACCCGGTCTACCGTGGGCAGAGGATCAAGCCCGTTAACATATCTGAACATTCCACAATCGTCTCCGTATCAGATAAAACCAGTTAGATGTGTGGTTTTCGAGCATTCATTGTCATCCCTACTTGAACCACGCAACACAACACACTATAAGAACAGTTTCGCAAGAGCCCGCTTGCACAGATGTGCATCATCTAAGCGGGCGTAGTAGAGCGTGCCTTTCTTTCATCGGCCGTCAAGGCTCATCCCAGTCATGAACCCATTTCTGTCCGTCATGTCCCTCTGCATTCGTTCTCTTTCAGACTAAACAAGGTGAGTACCCAAATAGCAAAATATATAAGGATGACAGATGCACAAAGCCAGATCAAACCATGTTTACACGTGTTGCCGAAAACAGATTCCAATTATAACCTCCCTTGACACCTCTATTTTACTACAGTTTATTATATAGAATATAATAATGCACATTCTAACTATCAGTGTATACATGAAATACCATAAAAAACTGCACATATAAATAGTACAGTGAGTACACGTTCAAAATACACGGGGCGCGGCGGCGCCATTCGTCCTAGTGTTTACAAGACTCATAGGAATAATAGTTTAAATAGCATAATGTAAAGTGCTTAAATTATAAAATGGAAAGATTCTTCTTCAATCTCTGGACTGCCTACGGGTGGCGGCCTGCAGGCTACAGCACGCGCGGCGGCTTGCTGGGCACTTGCGGCTGCTGGGGCAGCGACCAGCACGGCAGCCTGCGCAGCAGCTCACGCGACGATGAATGAGACAAGGGAAATATCTGTAATTGAACAACCGGAGCCGTAAGAAGTTACGTTTTGAGTGCTCTGGGTGCTAGTTCAAAAATGGCTTCGGCTCTCCGTTGGCTCCTCGAGTGAAGCCGTTTTTCGTTCATCGTTTGGTACAGCTCCACGATGAACCGGTGCTAGAGCTATTGTAGAAGCCGTACCACACGTTCACACAAGCAAAATAGAACTGTACAGTAGGAGTCTATATACCTAATATTAAAGAGAATAAGATTCTTGTTCCGTCATAATAGGTGGGCCCCACTGTAAGCGAACCCATCCGCATGGACGTCTCACGTCCGTGAGCCCGTCGCGGCGTCGCCTTCCGCAACGCCTCTCACGTCCATGAGTCCTCGCCCGGCCCACAATCCATCAAAATAGAGAGATAGAGATTGATTTCAAACCACGAAATACATACATAAAAGTTTTAATCCTAAATCGTTATTGCAACAATGTCCACCCCTGCATATTAATCCGAAGATACAGAGAGAGGACAGAAGAATAAGAGAGAGCAGAGAGGGAGTCTCTATCCCATGCAAGCAAATAGCTCCGGCGAGGAGGTTCCACCTGACGGGATGAAGGGCGCCCCAGCCCGGCAGCAGGAAAGAGTAGATCCAGCCACACCGCCCGGGACGAGGGCACCCGGGCCAGTGGTGGCGCGCCGGAGCCAATCGCGAGGCCTTGGAGGAGGAGGCGACGGCCGTCGCGCCGGCGAGCGGGATCCGGCCCGAGCTGGGGCGGGGGAAGAAGAGCGGCGGCTGGAGGGAGGAGCGGAGGGGAGGCGGCATTGCCCCAGTGGGAGAGAGAAGAGGGTGTGGGCAGGCCGAGGCAGCGCGCCGCCGCGTCGGCGAATAGATCTGGCCCCGAGCCGGGGCGGAGGAGAAGCGGCGACGACCGGAGGGAGAGGAGGGGAGGAGGCAGCAGTGCCGAGTGGGAGTGGGCGAGAGTGGCTGCTTAGGGTTGGGTGGTTAGGAGTGTGCGAGAGTTGGCTGTTCGTGGGCCTGTGTGGGGTGGGCCTGCTAGGCTCGGAGTTCACCAGGGGCGCCGTTCGTTGTTAATTAAGTTTGGATGACTAATTTCGTCACGCTAGAAAAAAAATGACACCGATCAATCTCTTCCTAGAAATCAATGGAGAAGATATAACCAATAAAACCCAAACTATTTGCCGCCAGGTGCCAGCCATGTCCAATGGTACAGTGGAAGCAAGCAGAGGAGGCCACTGTTCAAGCATCTCGAGTGTTTGTGAGATCGATATAATAAAAAAAATACAAGAACCCTATTTTCTCCAAAAATCCATATCCATAAAAAAGAAATTACATTCTTCTTGTAATTATTTAATACAATTAGAATAAATTAGATATCCATATATATATTTGATCAAATATAAGTTTAGGTTTTCTCGTTGCAACGAACGGGCATTTTTGCTAGTATAAGCTAAAGAGTTCTTGTTCAAAGGAGGTACATCAGTATAATAACGATAACAATTGCATACTGAACAAAAAACCGCTATTTGGGCAAATCAAGGGCACTAATTATTATTTTTTATCTCTGCGTAGACCACCAAGCTGGAGCATAAAGAACTCCACCAAGTCCAACTCGTAGGGCACAACCGTCAGATTTCGTCTCTGGTTATGGGGTAGTAGGGGCAGGAAGCCGTCCATGACCTTTTCTATCACCTTGTTATCGAGGTCGATGATGAAGACGGTGCCGCTCCTGAACAACCTGATCGTTGATCCTCTGCTCAAGTTAAACCAGTCCTCGTTGGGCAGCTCGTACGGCATCGCCGGTGGTATCCTGAAGACTGCAGTGCTGGCCCACGACGCACCGTCGTCGTCTTGCTGCTGAGTCCAGACAGTCACGTGCGCAAAATACACGGAGGCGATGACAAGTTTGCCGTCTGTGTTGACAGAGAGGACCGGTTTGCCGCTGCCACGGATGTGGAGCGCCGTCAAGGACGGCGGCGACATGGCGCGCGCCGCCGTGCCCACCTCCACGCTAAGCTTGTACAGCTGCTTAGTATCATTTTTATCATATGGGCCACCACCACCGTCAATGCACAGCCAGTGTGCCGCACCCTGGTGAAGGATGGCGGATCTGTCACCCACAACGGAGAAGTCGGACGTGCCCAGACATTTGGTGGGCGTGCTCCAGGTGCGCGTGGCGGCGGATTACGAGTGGAGGTGCAGCTTATGCTTACGATGGATCTTTCTGGAGGTGACGACGAGCAGCTGTGAAAACGAGAAGCGTCCCGATGGTGGTGGTGGTGATGTCGTCGGCGGCCGCTCCCCGCCGCCAAGTCGTTTAAGGTCATCGGCGGTTGTGATGATAGCGTAGCTGCAAACATCTGCGGTGATAGCGTTGCCGTAGCAGTTGTAAACATGGCGATTAGGGTTCTTCACCTTCAGAGGCGCGAGGACGTGCCGTTCGCCGGTGATGGGGTTGCAAAGGCCGAGGAGGCAGATGTGGGAGTCTCTTACTTGCGGATCTAAAACCCGAGAACCCACCACTAGCGAGTACTTGGTGTAAAGGTCTTAGCATTCGTATAGATCTAGGAGAGGGAGGAAGAGAGGGTTTCACCTTCGGTGCCGGGGAAGGGCGCGGCCGGTGGTCCATGACCAACGGAGTTTCCTTGCTCGGTGCGGCGGCGGTCCTCCGCCTCCTTGTCCTGCTGCTCCTTGAGGCGGCGCTCCTCCGCCTCCTTAGCCTCCTGCTCCCTCCTCTGCCGCTCCTGCTCGGCGGCGCTGCTCTCGTTGTCGTCGGCCATCGAGTAGGCGACAACGGGCGACGTCGGGAGTGGCTTTTCCAGTCACTAGGTGCGCCGGGAGATCGGGTCCCTCGGTGGTTCTGTTGGGCTAGGGTTTAGCGGCGTACGGCTTGCTTTGGCATCCGTGCCGGCCCCTAGGCCCCTCTTTATATGGCGCACTGTGACCGAGAGCCACAACCAAAAGAGGAAGGTCACGCCCCCGATCAGGGCGCGTGATCATCTCCGGATCGGTCTCGACCGTTCCCGAGATCAAATCCAACAGCAGATGGTCTCGTCTTTTGTCGGCTCGACCGTGCGGGGGACGAGCTCCATCAGGATGATGCCGCGGCACGCTGCTTGGGGCTCGGCGTGGTTGAAGGTGCCGTCGGCGACCAAGGAGGTGAGGGCACGCTCCGTGGAACCAAGCGGCGATCCCGGTGCCGGAAGGAAGGTGGGTGCCAAGACCGAAGCGTGCCACTTCGACCTGAATCCTGTCTTCTGCAAGATAAAGCCGAGGAGGCGTGCACGGTGGCCCTCGCCCTGGCCTGGACACAGCCCACGGAGGAAGGACGGGTCGGTGAAGCGGCGCACCCACAGTCGGCTGGTCACGACGCATAGGAAGACATCTTTGAGGCTGCCCACGCGCAACAAGATGTCGAGTAGGACCTCGTCCGGGAGAGCCTCGATGCGGCCACCACCGGCCGTGCATCCCCGTCGTCGTTTCTGCTTAGCAGCCGCGTCCAGGAGTTGACGGGTGGCAGCGGCGTCCTCCTAGGCGTGGCATTCTTCTGCCGCGCGGCCCTCGTCGTCGGTGAGGGCGCCGCCCGTCATGGCGGCGGCGGCCGGGGGCTGGGGGCTAGGAGCGGAAGGTGAGAACCATGAAGCAGGCGACATTGTGTTTGGGTAAATCGTGACTTGAATTAGCAGTCAATATATGAGTACAGTCCTCACGCGATTTATGGAAACAAGCGCCTGGGGAGCTGGGGCATCCCAAGAATCACACAGAGCAAATCAAGAGAAATAACTCTGTGCCATATATATATATATATATATATCAAGATGATCGGAGGGAGGGATCGGCGCTCAGGGAGGACCGAAAGAGACATGGACACGGGTTCCGTTCCTTTCCAGGCCACGTTGCGTTGCAACGCACCGCGCGCTTCGGGAAGCGGGCCAGCGAGGCCTGCGGCGCGTTCTCAAACAGCTATTTCTTTTTTTAAAGGAAAATCTATCTCCGATCTCTAAACTTGTCTTGGTGTGTCAAACCGGTTCCTAAAGTTTCAAAGTGACCTTTCCGGTCCCTAATCTTGTTTTTTGTGTCAACCGGATCCCAAAAGTCTCAAAGTGACCATTCCGATCTCTAAACTTGTTTAAGTGTGTCAAATAGATTCCTAAACTTGTCTTGATGTCTCAACCCGGTCTCTAAATTTGTCTTGGTTTGTCAACCCGATCCCGGTCTAAATGGTCATTTTGAGACTTTTAGGGTCTGGGTTGACACACCGAGACAAGTTTAGGGATCGGAATGGTCACTTCGAGACCTTAGGGACCCAGTTGACACACCAAGACAAGTTTATGGGCCGAGATGGTCACTTTGAAACTTTAGGGACCGGGTTGACACACCAAGACAAGTTTAGGGACCGGAGATGAATTTTACTTTTTTTTTATAGATCCCGGCCCTGTCGTGCCAGGCTTTGCATGGATGAGTAATCTCCTCTCTCACATTGTCGGATCCAAACGTCGCGACCTTCCCGGACCAATGGCATAGCTCAATAGTTTTTTTTGTCTCGGTGTCCCCATCTCAGATCTAGGGAGCACAGCAACGGCAATGGCGGCAGAGGGCACCACCACGTACGGCTACGAGTGGGATTTCCCGGCGGCGTTGTATGCGAACACGACGAGCGTGCACGTGACGACGTACGTGGTGAACGTGAACTCGGGCTCTTCACGGTGGCCGTCTTTGTGGGGCAGTCCTTGGCAACTCCGGGGCAGCGCCGGCAACCGGTACGTCCTGCAACGCCGGGTCGTCGTGCCACGTCCCTTGCTGCTCCTCCAAGTGGTGGCCTTCTCGCTCGTAGTTCCTCTTCTCCAGCCTGGTCGTGCAGCGCAGGGGTGCCGATGGCCGCGTGCTCCAGCTCGGGGAACGAGGATGTGAGGGTCTTCGCGAAAGTTGATGACTGATCTGGTTTTTGAGGAGTTTGAATTACTACACAGCTCCAAAACCAGAAACGTCTCAATTGCTGTCTACAATTGTCAATTTTTAATTATAACAAGCCTAAGAGAAATATCTTTATTTTTTCTTTGGTCGATGTTTATCGTATGTCATGACGTCATGTCTTTATCCATATCCAATACTTAGGTCTCCTTTGGAACACCGACTCGAAAAACGTAGAAATAGAAAAAACATAGCATTAGAATACCTTGCAATCGAATTCTACAGAAATTTATAACACAGTAAAATCACAAAACATATACTGTATTTGAATCATGCATAGAACAAACGCACGAATGCAAGACATAAAGGAAATAAAACATGAGAAGCATATATTTGGATCATGCACATAACAAACACACGAATGCAAGACACAAAGGAAATAAAACATGAGCTTAGACGTCATGCTTATTTTTTCTCTAAAATTGCTACGGAGGATGACATAGACATCATGCTTATTTTTCTCTAAAATTGCTACGGAGGATGACATTCTATAAAATTTTCAAAGGAATGGGTAGGATTCAATCCTTTGTTCCGAATGCTCTTGTAGAAAAACTTGCCATAGAAATTGAATCATCCAAAATTCTTTTGTTTTTCCTCCATTCCAAGGAGGCCTTAAGCTGAAGAACACAAAGGGTGCTCATGTTCTTGTAATGGGTATCTCTTCGATATTTTTTCTGCCCACTTGACACAATCTGCATAATCGAACAAGGCTTCAGGGTTCGTTATTATTTGGCGCAAATTCATACCAACATACTTTTTGGCGACTCCGCTGGGGATGAATGAAGGGTGCTAGAATGAAGAAGATATCGTGGGTGGACGGTTAAATAATCCAAGAAGGGTAGCCGATGGGACGCCGTTTCAACTTTCAAGATGACATGTGGGCCCTACTCCTTCTTCCCCTTGCCTCGCAGCAGGGAGCCGCCGTCGCCCACGGCAAGCTACGCACCGCGCCAGGTGCTGCTGCTGCTCACTTGCACCTCGCTGCCACCCTCCGTGCCGCGTGCGGGGCCGCTGCTGCCGGCCGCCGCACCCCATTAGCTACTTCGACGTGTGCGGAGCCGCCGCCTGCCGCCTGCCGCCTTCGCGTGAGCGGGGCCTCCGCTGCCACCGACTTGTCAGTGCAAAACCACCTTGTTAACCACTAAGGGGGGTAATTTGTGTGGTTTTAACAAGTTAAGGGGTGTGTTTTGTCTGGTATTGGAGTTAAGGGGGGGGGGGCTTTTCAGATCCAGTGACAAGTTTGTAAGTGCAACAAGGCTATCTAGTTGTTTTGGTGTATTGAGTGACAATGCGATTAAAGGTTTAACTTCTGTGTGAAGTGCTTTGACAGGTATTCACATGTCAATTAATTATGATCTAATGTAAAATAATGGATTTTCATGTATATATCTAATGATCAAACATAAATATTCTCATGTGTTGAGAATCAAGGGCTTTCATTGTATATTGTTCTTATGTTGACGCTAATGGACCTATGTTGAACATGTACCTTTGAGGAAGGACATTTGGCCAAGGATCAACTCATTGTTGGATACGCTCATGAATCATCACATTGGCCTTATCGTTGTTACATTTATTCACTATTACTCAGGCACTCACATTATTAATTATCTATCTATTGTATGTCATGGTGAAAGTGATATTCTCTACTGAATACTTTGTATCATTGTTGGTTATTATAGAATCATATCTTGTATGGACTTTGAGACTCTTGGTTATCAGATTTTTGAAAAGTGACATGAATACTATTTCTTCCATTTGGACATCACTTACAAATGAATTCTTCAAAAAGTAAAAAAAGGCTGATCTAGATGAACCTATATTGCATATCTCGCTCAAAGAGGATTCTCAGAAGAAGTTCAGCTTGGTTGTCTCTCTCTACTAAAATTGATCATAAACGGCATTGTTCATCAACTTCAAGACTCAAGAGGATCAACTAGATTTATACTTTGATTTTGAGTATATGTATGTCGCACTATCAAGAGGGATCCAAAAGGGTATGGTTTTAGTGCTATCATGGCTCAAAAGTTCGAGATATCCAATCCACAAAGTCAAATCATTCCAAAAATGCATTCTCAGTTAACCTCGGCTCAACCAGCCTAACCTCCCTTTTAACCGGAATGCCTTCTCTGTTCTATGTGGCTAACCCCGGTTGAACCTCCGATTTCCTCATTTTAACCGAAATGAGCTCTCGAGTTGAATTTCCAGCCAATCCTAGTTGACCTTTCCAGTTCAACCTATATCAGCCACTTTAAACGGAATGGGTTCTCGGGTTGAATTTCCAGCCAATCCTGGTTGAACCTATATTCACTGATTTTGCCCTGTAATGGCTAGTTCGAGAGGGGGTGCTATATATACCCTTCATATCCCTTCACCCTCCAACTCTTAGCACTCCATACAACCTGAGACAAATTTTGAAAGAGGACTCACTTCTCCAACGTCCCTCTCACTCACTTGAGCTCAAATCCACTCCAATCTTTGAGTGAGCTTGAGAGGATTCAAGAGAGCATTCAAGAACTCCATCTCCTATATCTCTCTTGTTCTTTTTGAGCTTTGGTGGCACTTCAAGCATCCCAACGGATTTGTTACTCTTAGAGCTTCAAGCTCCTAGGCGGTTAGGCGTCACCCGTTGAAGCACCAAATCACGTGTGGTGTTCTTTGGGAAGTTTGTATTACCCGCTCTTTTGAGCACTCATAGTAAGTACTCTTCGTGGGTCTTGGTGATTAGGGAGAAGAGGAGAGGGCTTCCGAGTCTAACCCTTTGTGGGTTCCTCAACAATAAGGACGTACGGACACCTTGGTGGTGTGCCCAAACCTCAGGATAAATCTTTTGTCCCACGTGCTTGCTTGTGTTCTTCGTGTTCTTGTTGTTCATATCTCTCTCACCTTGTTTTGAAGAGTTTTGTGTGGATCTCTTGTTTGGCAGGAATCTACCAAGCCCCTCTCAAATCTACTAGGTTAAGCAACAAGGAACAACCCCCAACTCGTGGATTCAAGTTTGTGTGGTTCAAATTGTAGATCAATTCAGTTTTTAGTTCTCTGTATAGGTTGAATCAGTCCAGGGCAGGTTCAACCGGTTTGGGCTGATTTCGCTTGAATTTGATCTTTGAGTTTCAGATTACCTATTCACCCCCCTCTAGGTAACTTTGAAAGCGGAGGGGGTAAATTAAACTTCACTCAAGAGGAAATTTGCCTTTTTCCCTTTGGATTATTGGATTGGAATTTTGGGTGTGATTTTGAGAAAGACTTTTGGGGAGCTTTTGTTGAGAACTTGGTGGTTAACATTTTCGAATCACGCTCCTCACGGTGAACGTGAACACGCTCCTCACGGTGGCCATCTTTGTGGGGTGACTCTGGGGGTATGCAGCGCGAGCCTCGCCGACGACCCGTCCTACGACGCCGGGCCCGTCGTGTCGCGTGGTCCTCCAAGTGGTGGCCTTCTTGCTCGAAGTCGTAGTTCCTCTTCTCCACCGTGGTCGCATAGGGGCTGAAGCTAGCGCTGCTGAACTTCAACAACTCTAAGGACCCGGACAAGGCAGAGGCACGACGTGCCGTGTGCCGATGGCCGTGTGCTCCAGCTTGGGGAATGAGGATGTGATGGTTTTCACGAAAGTTGATGACTGATCTGGTTTTCGAGGAGTTTGAATTGCTACACAGTTCCAAAAACCAGAAACATCTCAATTACTGGCTACAATTGTCAATTTTAATTAGCAAGCCTAAGAGAAATATCTTTATTTTTTTCCTTTGTTCGATGTTTATTACATGTCCTGTCTTTATCCATATCCAATATTTGGGTCCCCTTTGGAACACAGATTCACAAAATGTAGGAATACAAAAATCGCAGGATTAGAATGCCCTTGCAATTGAAATCCTACAGAAATTTATAACATAAGAAAGTTACAAAACATATGTTTGGATTATGCACAGGACAAACGCACGAATGCAAGACACAAAGGAAATAAAACATGAGGTTGGACCCGTGCTTATTTTCCTCTAAAA
This sequence comes from Paspalum vaginatum, assembly GCA_030272315.1. Taxonomy (NCBI): domain Eukaryota; kingdom Viridiplantae; phylum Streptophyta; class Magnoliopsida; order Poales; family Poaceae; genus Paspalum; species Paspalum vaginatum. Next base: position 44,933,245 of record CM059014.1, read on the forward strand.
TTGCTATGGAGGGTGACATTCAATAGCAATTTCAAAGAAATTGGTAGAATTCAATCATTTGTTCTGAAGACTCACGTAGAAAAAACTTACCATAGGAATTGAATCCTCCAAAATTCCTTTGTTTTTTCTCCATTACAAAGGAGGCCTGAAGTGTGGCGGAACCGCTAATTTAATCCGGGCTAAGCACACCTGCCACCTTTGGCTTGCAGTGTGATTAGACCTAAGCAAAACCTAGTCGTCCATCGAGAGTCAAAAGGCTCTAGATATTACCTTTTACCAGAGGAACCGACATCACATGCATCCAGCCCTCGATGGAGCCACAACAGTTACATCATCGCAGACAGTTAAAATATACCATAAGTAGATTTAGATTACAAACCAGTTTGAAATAAAATACAAGTTCTAACATAGAGCCATCGCAAGGCAGTTCAAAAGTATCTCGCAGCAAAAATGTAAAGTTTGGAAACCACGATAACATCCAAAAGACTTGCATTAGAAGAAACAACATCAAGCCCACCGATATTGTTCTTGTGCCACACATGAGTACTGTCAACCCTGATACATGCATGCACCGCCTCTAACGCAGGTGCACACGAAGAACTCCACACTTGCGCTCAAAATGTGAGGGTAAACCCTGGGTACTAATTACTCAGTAGGACTTAACGGATTTGTTTACGATTGATGCAAAGCTTGCTTACTAATAAATAGATCCTTAGTCATTGATTTTAAGCAGTGATATAATCAACATAAAGGAACCAACGTTCATCATTTGCATATGTCATCAATATAATAATAGATTGCAGAAATATAACAATACAATTCAATCATGTAATATTTGAAACCATGAGTACAGACATATCATATTCAAGTAGTTACTACGATGAACGTTAAAAAGCAATGTCATTCCCACACCTGGTGGGCATTAGCGATTCGAATCGATTTTTAATTTTCAGGAATAACTATCGTACCAGGAGTAGGAGTATATGCTTACTAGCCATCGCGTTCTCACATATAGCCCCTATCTCCACCTGTCTTGTCCCAAGATTCAAAACGCATCCACCTAACCTCCGGGTTGTGTCTTCTCAGGAGCGATACCACAGCGCCCTGGGTCCGCCCTCCCTCGAGTACAAGCGTCCCCAGACCCATCGGCCTCCTGCAAGTGGATAGGAGCACCTTGAAAACTTCGGACGAGCCAAGGTAAGACTTTCACCGATTCCACGATCCGGATAAGCACTCTAGCAATATTATGCCGACCAATAGGCGAACAACGAATGGACCTTAAGTGACTCGGGCGAAATCCATAGTGCGACAACATGAAAAATAAATACTGAAATAAAATCTCCACCCGGTCTCCATTTAATCATGAGCATAAGTAGTAATTGTCACAATAGTAATATCTTTGAAATTTTGAAATTACCTACGCGATGAGTGACTCCATTCACCCGTATCTACTTGTACTTAGCAATTTCTAGGCAGACTTGTCCTACGAACCCTATGTATAAGTGCTAGAGCCAGGACGGTCAGGGATTCTAATGCAAGTGTTTTTAGTCAATTCCTAATGCGGATGCGTAAATATCAAGCAAGTAATATTGCATTAGCTGGGTGAATTATGGTCATGTCTACCTTCTTCACTAGGGTCAGTAGCGGCCTCCTGAGCGAAGTCGGGCACCGGCTGCTGATCTTCCTGCTCCGGGTTCTGCTCTTCTTCGGGCTCCTCTACGATCGGCTACTCCTGCGGGTGCTCCTCGTTCGCGGGATCTATATGCATGACATAGTGCAATATGAGTGCATGGAAATGCGAATGCATACTTATGGTGCAGAGTCATGCATTTTTGTGCCAAAACTTATTCAATACTAAGAAATCGTATAAACCATCATTTAAAGTAAATTAACATATCGCATGTGATAACATGAGGGCTTTTAGCAAGTAGTCGACTACTAACCAACCATGATTATAATTACATAGTGAGCATACTCTACTACACTTAAGCGATTTGTTTATTTGCCCTTTAAACTTTCATGTCGAGTTCAGATTATTAAACAGATCGAAGTGAGCTGAAATAATTATGATACAAAGATGATCACTGACCGTTACTACTGGCCAAATTTCAGCCATAAAGGTATTGTAGATTAATTATTAGAATTTCAGCAATTTTTCTAGCTATTTAATTCTCAGATTTGTTATAATTAGCAGAAAATGATTCTGACCTTCCCATTTTAACAATAGGCATAACAGGGTACAAACTTCATGTACAAAAATCAGTGAGCTAAATATCTAAGGTTTCATAGGACATCTATTTTCCATATAATTATCTTAACTTATTTAGGTTGCAATATAAAACAGTAGCAATAAAATTCATAAAAATGTTTTCTGGAACCTAGAATCAACTGAAAAGCACCATGATTTTTCCTGAAATTTATTTTTGCAGTTTAAAGCCACTTTTCCCTATTATCTATTTAAATAGGCATTAACTTGTAAATTCCAAATTACACCACAGACCTTACATGCAGACCTCCAAACTTTTTCTACTAGATAAACATACCACTAAGTGTTCCTATAAAATCCAACACAATTTTCTGAGCAAGTTTTATATGATAAGTATTTTCCTCTCATTTTTATTGGACAAATCCAACCCTAGAGGTAGATCTGGTATTTAGCTACAAGTGCTAGGTCGACAAAAATTTCTCAGCAGATCCACATGTCACATATGAGCTACTCATCAGATTTCACAATTTTTGGAAACCATATGACCCCCTTTTACCATTTATCTAGTCTTAACATTCATGCAATAATACAGGGGTAAATCAGTCATTCTTCAGTTCACCATCATGCCCATCTGATAGATCTATTCACTAGGAGTACAATGCAACTGGTTTTATATTTTTAGGATTTTTCTTTGATTTGTTATGATTTTTCAAAGTTCTCAACTGAAAATAAAGTAATAAATGGAAAAACCCCAGATCTGAGGACCTTCAAGTAAATGAACGTAGATTCCATGGGTTAGCTCATAAGATCTGTAAGACACAAAGAACAATGCACGGGGTTAGATCGTAAAAATTAGGAAACAGAGGGGCTAGCTCGCGAAAAAACCATCTCCTTCCTCCCTGCTTCTTCCTCCTCAAGCAGGGAGGGAGGGGCGCGCGACGACGCATGGTTGGCCGACCCTGCGGGGCATGGTGGCTCGCCGCGGAGGGTCAGGGAGGGAGAGGGAGTAGCGGGGATCCTTACCCCCAAGTCGAATCAAAGAATGCGGCGGCGTAGAGGGCGGAATTGGCCGGCGAAGGAGCTCGTACACGAGGAACTTTGGCGGCGAAATACGGCGCGGGGAGGGGACGATGTTGACCGGAGTTTGAGGGGAACGGTGGAGGGGAGGTTGGGGATGACCGGCGCGGTGATGGGAGGGGCCGGGAGCGAGCGTAGGCGGCGGTGCAAGCTTGCTCTTCCGAGCTCTGTTAATGGCGGGCGGAGGAACGGCGAGAGGAAACGGGAGAGGAAGAAAATGGAGGAGGGCACGCTCCTCCGCTTAAGGGCTCGGCCAGGGAAGGCTCGATCCGCATCGGGGTGCGCCGGCCTGACCGGATCCGAGGGCCCACATGTAAGTGGCTTGGGAAAAAGAAAATAGAAAACACATGTTGACTGGTTTTGTTTGTCTCTGAAAAACGCTTAAATGACTAATTTAGAGCCTGAATTTGACAAAACCCCAATTGAATGAAATGAAGAAATTTCCATGCTCTACATTTTTGTCAACAGGCTTAGCATCAAGTTCTATTGAAATTTTTGGAGAAATTTGAATTTGAACAGACTGACTCAACTTTGACCAACAGCACTCAGCAGATTAAAAATTCCATATGTCCCTTTTAGGATCATTTTCATGGAAGGTGAAATATACCAAAGTTGTTTATCATTTCATAAGCTACAAATTCCTTATATAAAGTTTTGTAATAAAGTGAACCTATCTCCCAAAAATTTGAATTTGCTTGAAAGGCCTAGATTGAACAGATTTTGCATGTTGACAAAACATTTGTGCATGTCAAAGTACCAATTACCAAATTTGATCATCATGAAATTGTCTACACTTTTGGTATATAAAGCTTCATCCAATTCACATTAGTTTTAAAACTATAAGGCAAACTCCAAAGCAATTTCAGAGAAACTAGGTTTAATTTGCTTCAACTACTTACCCTACTCATGCCCCATACATGAAATGTCCATGAAATGATGCAATTAAACTAATGATGCCAATGTAATGCACTTGAGATGCCCGGGGCATCACATGAAGTTGAAGAACATGAATGATGCTCATGTTCTTGTACTTGGTATCTCTTTGATATTTTTTTCTGCCCACTTGGCACAATTTGCATCATTGATGCTTTCAAATGATGAATATGATGAGAGGTTCCCTTTGGGTATTCCATTGTACTCCAATGCTGGTTGTATATCCTTTTAATTGTTTCTTCAGAGTCATAAGACTAGCATTCTCCTTTCAAGTATATCAGACTGGTTCAACCTGCATAATCCATGCATGAGAAGCTAAATGAACATAGCGCGCCATGGTAGTTTTGTAATGTAACCACAATAAATTTTAGGCCTTAGGTGCATAAATAAATTTTAGCAGGTAGCAATATACTCTCTTTTCACAGTGGATTACCTTCACCTTCCTGCAGCACCGGGAGAGGGTTTTGCTGCAACATTCGCCGAGGAAAGAAAAACCACGTAAATGGAATGAGAACATGTTGCTCACCATAAATTCAGATTTCCTTTGCTTGCAGGCTGTCGGTTCTTATGGCAAACATTGGACCACTAGTGCCAAAAAAATATGGTTTGTCTTGCATGAATCGAGGTAATTAGGGAAACAACACGTGGCAGGAGAAATACATTTGGGGAAGGAGTGTATTCAAATTGACCACTTTGTGAAGACCCCACTACGCATCATTACCACCCCATGTCCATATTGTTATCACATCATGTGTAGTCAAAGCAGCGTAACCAAGGCCCGCATTCGGAGAGCTAACAAGTATCGCTGGTTTTCCCACCGCCCCCTTGGAGAATCAAACACATTCAAGTCCTTGCTGCCAATGTCAAATTCATAGGTGCCCCAACAATAACAAGCGTGATCGAATTGAAAGAAAACCTTTGACCCAACTACAAGTGGTGCCACTCCACTGCGTACCCATGGATCATCCTCATATCGATACTCAGGATTAGATACCAGGTGGGTCTCACCCCATTGATCGATAGATGAAGAGTAGGTTCTTACAAAGCTCTGGACGTGCTGCGGCTCATCATATTCATTTGAGTCGTCCTCATCGTCACCCCAACCCTGTCGAACTTGTTTACTAGGTTGGTACCTAGAAAAACAACATCGAAGAGGTGTGTCTCCTCACCACCAGCCTGATGAAAGGGAGGCTCAGTGTGCATCACCGCTGCAACAGTGGGATGATCGTGCAAGGGCAGGCCACTTGGGAGGAGGCGCGTCTTGCCGGTGTTGGAATCCCACACCATGAGAGTATTAGAATAGGATATGTTAGGGTTGGTGGGGGAGAGGTTGGCAAAATGTACAAGGACGAGGCCTTGTCAAGCATCACGCACTCTGCGCTGGAAGTTGCGGTAGGATGGCGGCACAACAATCACAGGGGACGTCAGCAGGAACATGGGGCCTCCAAAGTTGCCGCGGAAGAAGCCAGCCAGTGCGGCCCTCATGCGACTGATGTGGCAGGTGATGTAGGCCTTGCGAAAATGCAAGTCGGAGACGATATCATAGAATTCTTTGCTCACCATTGAGAAATTGAGCATATCGGCGGGCTCGGTTGGATCGAGGCACAGAGCGCTGCGGTATATGACGTCGGTCGGCAACATCGACATGCCGAGAGACAGGCAAGGCAAGCCGAACGAGGATCGAGCTGGGAGAGTGGGAGGGGAGCGAGGCTTGAAGAGCGAGGATCGAGCTATGAGAAGGCGGGTGAGGGGAGAGAGGCCGAAGGGTGGGGATCTAGGGTTTGAAGGATTGCGGCGTGGAACAAGATCTAGGGTTTCAAGTGTGCACTCAGCAGTCGCAGACAACTTCTTCTACAGTGACATCCACCTTGTCTCGCGGGCCGCACCTTGTTGGGCTTAGGTACCATATCGCATCTCGGCCCACGACCCGGAGAACCGCGCCCGTCCTCTCTCTCTCCGCCCACACAGGAACGTTTTTTTTTTTTTGAGAACCACACAAGCACGACTGTCTGTGACACTGACCACTCCCGTTCTCCGGTCTCCACATCGCCATTGCATCGGAAGGAGAAGGCGAAGGCGCGGCGCGGATCGAGCGATGGCGGCGACACCTCCCCCTCCCCTTCCCGCGGCGGCACTGGAGCAGCTGAGCAGCAACAAGATGTTCGGGGGCCGCAACCTCCGCTTCCGCCACCAGAGCGCCACCCTCGGCTGCCCCATGGCCTTCTCCATCTACCTGCCGCCGTCCCCGGCGTCCAACCTCCCCGTGAGTGCGGCACCCTTGCTCCCCGCTTCCCCTCTGGGCTAATCTGACCAGCGGAATGTGACGCGGTGTCGTATCGCTGCTTTGCAGGTGCTGTACTGGCTCTCGGGCCTCACCTGCACAGACGAGAACTTCATCATCAAGTCCGGCGCCCAACGTGCCGCCGCCGCCCATGGCATAGCTCTCGTCGCACCCGACACCTCCCCACGTATGTCGAAATTATCCCTCGTTCTGTCTCTAGGGTTTATGCCTGCCCATCGCTGTATCCCGGAAGTGTGGTGTGGTCGCAGGCCAGGATTGGCTACGATTTCCGCTATTGTCCCAGAAATTGTGGAGCCTTGGCCTTTGGTTTTTAGAATTGTAATCTCACTCGTCAAGTGCATGATTCCGTAGATGGAAATTTAGTAGTGGCTAGGATTGGCTACGATTTCCGCTATTGTCCCAGAAATTGTGGAGCCTTGGCCTTTGGTTTTTAGAATTGTAATCTCACTCGTCAAGTGCATGATTGCGTAGATGGAAATTTAGTAGTGGTAGGGGGTTTATCACCACCCCCCCCCCCCTCGAATGAGTGCCATGCTGGCGTCTGAACATTGCCTGCATTGTCTAGCTGCTCGAAAAAATTCCATGTATAACTAGAGACCCATTTTAGATCAATCGTGTTGCCACACTCCTTTTCATAGGTTCAGCAGCGTGCAACAGTAGCAACCCTAAGTGCAAGGGCCACATATATGTTTTTTTTTTTTGGATAAAGGAGAAATGTTCCAGCCTCTATCCTCACAAATGAGAATATACAGCCAAATGCAAGGGCCCGAAATATGTTTTGAAGGTATCTACTAGCACATTTTTTGACTCGCAGTACCTCGTTCATATTAAAGGTGACCCTTCCCCAAAAGGGCAGTGTAATCTGACATGTTGCCCCATCGGGGATTTGTCAAGCAAGGATCTAAAATTCATTAGCACTGATCTTTCAGCATAACTGGTCCATTTATGTATCCGGCAATTATGTTGCAGCATTTAGAGACATTGGTTCAAGTGAGGTAGCTGATCCTTTTGTATATCTTCCTATTAATATTAATACCAGAGTTCACTCTGTGAACATCATTTACCCTTAGTGGATGCTTTTTATGAAAAATTATTTTGATAAATACAATGCTGCTCGTACAGGGAGCTTAAGGAACAATGGTTACTTCTTGAACTGGTAATGTCTTACAGAATTGTGTAATTAGTAATTAGTATTCACACCATTGTAGATTCTATTTATGGGTTTTATATGTTGGAGACAATTTTATCATCAAAACTGGCAATGACAGATTCAACATTCAAGTGTAGGGCCATAACCAATAGCAACTCCTATTTCCCAATTTACAATATAACTACGTCCCTGTTGATCACTGGCTGCAGCGTCTCTTCCTTTTCCTGCAAATGATTTGGAGTATGCTCAAAGTGATCTCACTTCTGTTAACAATATTCACCTTTTATCAAGGAAAATGTACTCTGTATGATTACTTTGTTACTGTAAAGAAATTCTATTTTCTGATTGGTCACCGCTCTTTCTGTTTTGCTCATGCAGGTGGGTTAAATATCGAAGGAGAGTCCGAAAGCTACGACTTTGGTGTTGGTAAGTAACAGATGATTGTAACTTGTAACTAAGGTAACGTTGATATCAATTTTACATTTTGTGCAAATGTATGTTCTGCCGTCCTGGTAAGTTCCATTCAAGTCTACTTGCCCAACTTGGCAAGTTATCCCATGATAATTTCATAACATCATTATCCACCTCCCCTAGTTGTGCCTCCACCAATCTTCTATACCTAAATAGCTAGCCCCTACTACCAAATTTCTCTACTATTTCCTGAAGCCACATCACCTCAAGAGCCCACCAGGTCACAACTCACAAGCCACTTCACCATCCTCTAGAACCCTATATTGATGTCTTCCATCGATTTTACGTGGCTAATAACCTCATGCATGCAAACTAATATCCTTTGCAAGTACAATGCTACAAAATTCCTGCAGCAACATGGAAAGCCTCTTGCTTTTTTACTAATGTGACATGTATGTTGCATGTAGAAGCCAACAGCATTGAGCAGCACTTTCACTAGTCCAATGTCTAAGGAAGCTTAGGGGAAACCATGACTTGATAGATTGCCACATAATAATTTGATTTCTGTATGGTATGAGATCTCATGTACACAAATACACCTGAAATAAATGATAAATACCTGCTCCTTTCATCCCAAATTATAAAATGTTCTTGGTTTTGAAGAGATTCATGCAATTTAGGTTCATTGGCATCCATATGAATATGAAAGGAGACAATGAGGGCTAAAACCCTTTACAATTTGGGATTGAGAGAGTTCTGTTTCTAGAATCTATGATGACTTCCAAGGAGCATGTGTGCTAACTGTGTAAATAAAGCCATCTGCCCTTAGTGTGCTTATCAGCTATTATGTATGTTCTAGTCATGCATTAGAACATCTTCTTTACCTAGTTATCCATGGTGATTAACATTTTGCATCAGCATTCTTTTCAGATCACTGGTAATTAAAACTCTTGTCAAGTTACAAAAGGAGAACAGAAATCGTGCAAAATCATTTGGGTTTAATTAGGGTGGACTGAACTTGGAATTATTGACAAAGTACAATAGAATCAACATTCAACATTTAAGAACTAATCGTGTCACTTCCATATCGATGTATCCGTAGCTTTGGATAAGAAATGCGCTTAGTTTCTGTAGCCCTGCTGGCCAATGTTTTTATAGTTCTATCCAGACAATTCTTTTGTGCATATTACCAATTATTCTGATCTTGTAGCATGATCACCTGTGTTTACATGTGTGGATTTTAGTGAGATTCTTTTACGTGTTTTGAGAAAGAGGGAAATTGGAACTTTATCATAGCAAGTGGACCGCAGACTCACAATAGATGACTGGTTTGCACTTGTAATAAGGGAAGATCATTTACCTTCTGCCAAAACATTCCTGTTGGAACATTAGAGAAACGCCACCTGAAGTTAGTATATACTAGCAGATTCAATGATTTTTTTCTACATGTTTGTTCATATGTGCTTAACAATTTCTTGTGACTAGGTGCTGGGTTTTATTTGAACGCCACAAATGAAAAGTGGAAAAATTGGCGCATGTACGACTATGTCGTGAAGGAACTTCCCAAAGTTTTAAGCGACAACTTTGAACAGCTTAACACTTCACAGGCATCAATTTTTGGGCACTCAATGGGAGGCCATGGCGCACTGACAGTTTACTTGAAAAACACTGATAAATACAAGGTATTATTCACATGTCATTTTGTTTAGCCTAGTTAGCCATTTCAAGTTGATGACCATGGTATTTTATATCAAATCTCTTCCTGAAGTTTGGGTTTATCTTAATTTTCAGTCAGTATCGGCATTTGCTCCAATCGTCAATCCGATAAACTGCCCGTGGGGTCAGAAAGCATTCTCAAATTACCTGGGCTCAACTAAATCAGATTGGGAGGTATTCTCCTATTTAGATTTAGAAATTCTCTCTCTCTCTCTCTCTCTCTCTCTCTCTCTCTCTCTCTGACATGCTGGATAATGATTCAATTCCTGATTGCTGTAGGAATATGATGCTACCTGCCTGATTAAAAAGATCAGCAAAGTTTCAACTCCTATCCTAATTGACCAGGTACAGTGTTGGCCATGCATTCACTTGTGTCCTAGCCTAGGTCGCTTACCTTCATTATTTTTCAGAACATTGAACAGACTATTAGTTGTTTGAAAGAGACAGAGGGAAGGTATTTTTTTTTAATTCAAAGTGACACACACAGGGGTGAAGCCGAAGATGATCTGAGGCTTTGAGCCCTGGGCTGATCTGTTTAACAAATGCCTAAAACTTATGTTACTTTTTTTTTTTGGCATTCCACCTCAATTCTTTGGCAGCATTCTGAGTTGATTTCCTTTATGTTTTGTTCACGGGACCCACGCTACAGGCCTGTGTCTGCCTCTGGCCACACATGTGTTTTTGATGGGCTGCTAGTCATTTAGTGCTTACATTAGATCTCTCTCATTCTTGAAAATGAAATCGTATCAGATAGAATCCAGTAGAGAAGTGGCATGGGATACATACGAAGATCTATTTATCACTATATCTGGGAAAAATTTTCTTGAAAGTAACACTGAGTTTGACGTGAGTACCTTCACTAAGATGTTTGTGACAACTGACAACACTATCCAGTCACCATCCTGGATAATAGGTAGGTGAGAAGTTGATGGCAAATTGGGACCTTATTAGATCATTTTCAAGTAGGAGGTTTAGGTTCACATTTTTCTTTGTTATGCTGCTGCAAGTGATTGAGTACAACCATTTTGATGGCCTCCTACACTGTGGATATGGTTAAGTAATGAATTGATGAGGCCTCTACTGATTAAGGTAGCATCCGTAGGACTCCATATGCGAACAGGATTCGGAGTCTATCAGGGTCACGTAACAGTAGTGTAGACTCCTACTGGCGGAATGGATTGATTTAACTAAAAATGTCATGTTCTGATTGAACATGGGTAGAAGTCTAGGCTCCTAAAAAGTAGATTAGGGTCTAGTCAAGCTTATCGACTGTTTCCGATAGATTTTAGAGCACATAACTATCACGCATCACCCACAGTGTGACACTGTTTGGATAATTAAATACCTGAGGAGTCTTGAGGCTGCTGCAATCTAGAATTTATTTATTTGATTGGCAGATTAGAAAAGTGAAAAAATGCTATTTTTGTGAGAGCAATTATCTGATACTAAGCTCTTATCGGCGATTCGTTCAGGGTGACGACGACAAGTTTCTGGCTGAGCAGCTGCTACCTTGCAACTTCGAGGAGGCGTGCAATGCTGTCGGTGCTCCTCTGACCCTGCGTATGCAGCCCGGATACGACCACTCGTACTTCTTCATCTCTACGTTCGTGGACGATCACATTGCGCACCACGCCCAGTTTCTCAAGAGCACCTGACTGAAAAGTCTCCTGTAATGTGTGTGTGGTCATGCGGCGTCTGCTTGTGTTGTCATGTACCCCTTGCCAACAGGCCCTCGCCATTATCTTGTCTGGTAGCTGGAGGCGAACAATATATAGCCGCACGCAAATAAGATGGAAGGCTTTTGTCTTGGCTGTCTGTTGTGGCGGGAATGGGGATCTCGTGTTGCGTTGGAGTGTTGTTTCCTTGTCTTGCGTCGTGCGCAATTATTGTCAGCGGTGCGAACCGTTGCTGGTGCAGGGAATGATAGCTGACTCTTCTCGATCGGCTCCTGCAGGGGAGCAGTGATAATGGTTTATTGGTTTGTATGTATGGATGTCGCCGTTTTGACTTGTCTCTGCGCATTGGTGGTGGCACTGACTGTAGTGGTTCTCGTGTGTTTACTAGTCTCCCATTGTCACGTAGGTACGGAGTACTGTGGTATATATGCAGCAACATGATGCGCGGGTGCCTTTCTGGCCGGGCTGGAGGCGAGGTGGACCACGAAAACGTACGAGGCCAGCATTTTGCATTTGGGGGGTCGCCAACGACGTCGATGAATGAATGAATGAAGCTGGTGCCTTTGCACCGACAAATCTGCACTCGTAGATATGGACCGATGATGGGTATCTCTCTCGATCGATCGGTGGATCCGTCAGTATACAGACATGGTCCCGTCCACGTCCACGTTCACGTTCACTCGATTCTTGGAGGGGGGGGGGGGGGTCGTCATTCGCCAGGAGAATTGCATGCAATCCCGCCCCGGCCGGCTCGCCGGCCGGACTCGCCGCTGGCTGTCCAATGCCCATGGCGTCTCTCTGGACCCCGGCCGGGACCTGTCTGGCCGGCCGGCCGGCCGGTGGCCATTAATGTTATGGACGGGAGGAAATCTTGTCGTTGAGCAGGATCCAGGGAGCAGTTGTTAGCTGTCGTCCGATGGATCCGTCGTGGTCGAGGCCGTCGATCGGTCCTTGCACCGTTGCCAGCAGGCGCCGATGCGATGCGATGCGACCGAGATGGATATGTCACGGGGCACCATGCACGCTAGCTAATATAATGTGGGTATCACATCGCGCGATCAGTCGCTTTAGTACTATTACTGTGCGTAAAGAGCTGCGTCGCATCGCATGACGACGCCTCTTGTTGCCTGCAGTGTGTAGCTAGTAGTGGGAATTTACTACTATATATAACAGAATATATACTATCATACTTATATATATGCATGGTTGGTTTCTTAGGTCACGCATGCGAATCTGATCTGATCTGATCTGATCTCTCTTGCATTGCATTATATTGGTGCTCGCTCAACAACGTTGCGAATCCTAAAGCCTCCCATCATATCTATCGATCAATTATCGACGACGGGCGGGCCGGCTGCCCCGACACGACGCGACGCGGATCACTCAAGAATTCCTCAAAAGGATCGGGTGGATCGGAACCACTGCTGGCGCTAGGAGGCGATCGAGGCAGGATTACTCTACTCCATACTGGCCGGAGCTAATAAGCTAGAGTAGTGTAACGACGACATGGAGAGACAGCCATGGGCTGCCTATTAGCTACCTACTAGTACCACGTGTACTCGATCCTAGACATGGCCCTGCCCTAGCTAGGTAGCCCCCTCTATACTCGCTCTCAGTGCCACCTCATGCATGCATGCATGCTGCTTCCATTTAATTTCCATGCATTATTCTCCAGATCATATCGATATATCTCATCTTGTGCCCTCCTCTCCTCTCCTCTCCGGTCTGCTAGCTGCCTCATCTCTGCCCCTACCTAGCTCTTGCGCCCGTCCACCCCCCTATGGCTAGCCAATTACTACGACAGTACCACTCAGGCTGCAGGCAGGATCATCGATCGATCATGCCATTGTCGATCGCATGGCAACGAACTCATGCATGGTGATAAGATTGGCGATGTGGCGCTGGCCCAGCTTGTCTCGCCAACTAGCTCCCATCGATCCTCACCTGTCGTGTTCACCTGGCATCTTTCTTTAGCCTCTCTATATATTCTTGCTAACTACATGCGCATCCATTATTTTGTGATATATACGACAGTATATGTATCTTTAGGGTCCAGGTCCTGAGATCCTTGGTGATCTCCATTATGCTGTTTCTGAGCACGTAGTGTTTCTTTCTTCATATGAATCTAGCCAGCCACATAATACATACAGCAGACTATCCTCCGCACTTGGAGTTACAGGTTTCTTTACTCTCTTTTTTTTGCGAGGTCAAGTCTTGAAAATGTTGAACCCCAATATTATTAACATACATATATACCTTGGCACATGGCTGGCAATCTAGTATATGGATCGGATACCATTGGTGTGTTGGTATTTTTCATACGCTTTTTGTAAGGCTGTGTGCATCTCAAACATGCAGAGATCGGAGGTGTTTTAGGATCTTTATATCTTCTCGATGTATTGATCTTAAAATCAATAAAGCTTCCATTGTCGAAAAAACATATATATATCTTCGACAAAGAAATTACCGTCGTTGTTATGCTGACAAAGCAAGCAACAAGGTAAATATAATAATGTATGGCTGTATGAAAGATGCCGCAAATTAAACAAAGGATCTCGCTCTCTCTAACATCGGTAGTACAGGACAAATGCCCCTTTTGGTGCCAAGGCAGTACAACTATTTGGACTGAAATGGAGTACATTATTGTTGTCTCATAGAGCAAACAGGGCCGGGCATTATTATTTGGTACACCTTTCCACCACCCCCTGCTGCAGCAATGATATGAACATTGCTCCCTTCCCACCCTCAGAATTGGCCTGTCACCCTTTTATCCAACTTGCTCCTGGCCCCTACTTTTCTCATAACATGTGGGCTTGGACTTTACCTGCACCCATTGGAGCTGATCCTGCATATGTGTGTGACCCACATCTGCACAACAATTTCATCATATCACACTGCTTAGGGAATTATTAAATAGCCTGAAAGATCGATCAACAGCTAAAAAATATTAAATGTATCACTACTCACTAGGTGAAGAATAATTTGTCACACCTATAGTCTACAGGCAAAATTATATATATATATATATATGCATCGTCCTAACTTTCGTTCAGTGGCAATAATCTCACAGCTAGCAAATCTGTGACGCTCTTTCCTTTTATCGTTGTCAGCTTTTCATGCTTCTCTTCCACTTCTTTTCTCTCTCTTCTTCTTCTTCTTTTTCGTGGATTAATTCACGATAAGTCAGTTTTAAGCCTAGAAAGGATTATCATGGTGTGGTATATTAAAATAGAATAAATAATGTTACATTTGATTTGTGTTTTGTCGACCTTCCCATTGTGTTTACATATTTGCCGCCTTTTATTTTGTAAATCTCAGCCATAGTTGGACAAAAGGTCCATGTCGTATTGGACCATGAAGGGATACATATGATGAATCACGAAGATGGCATATCTCTAGCATACTAATTAGATCGCGCTTACATCATAGAACTGCGGAAATGATTAAAGAAAACAGGGTCGAAAACGTCACCAAGCAACCTGCTGGACTAAAAGAATAATACTTGTCTTTCTAAAGTACAACCCTTCATACATGTCCGTACAAATGAGGCAAATATACTACGAGATCGAACATGGTGCCAAGCCATCCAATTAATTACATACAACTAGAAATGAATGGAAATGTAAAGTGAACAGGATATTATCTTTGTTTTTGTGTAGAGATCACAGATAATTCAGCAGCAAGATGTGTATCTGTATAAAAATTGCCATGTCACTTCGCATAAAGTGGAGTAATATTGAAAGTGATCTAGAAACAAATCCTAATGGATTCGCAGTGTACATCCATTTAGCCTGCGCATTGCTTTCGTACATAATTTACAACAATTGGCATGAAAGTAACAGTATTCATAAGTTATATGGACAGACAGTTTAGCTTGCGCATTGCTTTCGTACATATATATTTGAGATCCCAGCCCCACTAGTTCTTTCCGTAGCTAGATGTGCTTCTAACAACAGCAATGCGAGGTGAAAATAAACATGATTATAGTTCAAAAAAAACATGATCACAGGGAATAACTTTTGTACTAAAAGCATCATATATAATAATTAGAAAACGACACCAAACGAACACGTTTCATCCAAAGGGAACTGAAATGATAGGTGCGTGCACCCTGAAAGATGTACAACATTCACTTTTTTATATATGTTCTTTCATCGACTCGATGGAGGCATTACTTATGCTTTAATTACCGCACAAACAATCGACACATCATCAAGCATAATCCAATATGTTTGTTTTGAGACAGCATCATCTATGTGCCTGAACAAGGATAATACAAAATCTAAGCGATGTTGACCTTCCTATAGGTAGAACACATAAAAGAAACATTCCATTTTGCTTATCAGGAGATCACGTAGATATGTGCATGTTTGTCAAAGACATGGTAGCCTAATTTTATCTTTGATGTCTGATCTAGCACTAATGTGTTCAATGTGGCCAACCAAAGTATAGAAAACATTGTTGCTCTCCAACAATGGAGAATAATTGGTCATTGTCAGACATCCAAGGCCATGCATTATGCGACTGACGATCAAGGAACAAAGAGCGTGTCCACACATTATATTAGCACATAAGAAATCCTTTGGGCTCACTGTCAGCTACAGAACTAGGAAGCACGCATGCAATGAATGCATGCATGAGGCTGAGCTCACCAATAGGCTCAAAAGGGATGCCCAAATACTGTACATATACTATAGACAGAGATGAAGATAGTTAGAATAGTGGATGGACGGGGTGGGATGGGCGGACCTGGTGAACGTAGTCTGAAAGGGACTAAATGTTCATGAAGACAAGATCCGCTGAAGACGCTTGTACCCATGATGTCTTGGCGTCTATTTCAAACAAAACTAAAACACGTTTATCATAAGAGAGTCCCTAGAATCAGTGAAAATAATTATCCAAGGATCTACATTCATACATCTAGAAACCGCTACGCATGCTCTGGGGCACATTCCGAGGCAACGAGAATTTCTTCCCATAGAATATATAACTCCATGCATGGTGGGGCTCTCACAGCTGGGCTTTAGGCGACATGTTGCCGGGCAAAACACGGTCAGAATTTGGCACCCGGCAGGAAGCAGCACCAGACCAACCAAATCTCTAAAGGTCGCAACAGCGCAACATTATTTCTGCACCAATTATTTAATTTGACTTTATGTGCGAATGGGAAACCGGCCACCTGCAGTGTACTCGTAACTATGGGCAGAAAAGGTTGCTGCCTATTCATCGAAAGATCTTCAGATAGATGCATGATCGTGTAGATTTTGTATGTATGCTGTTGCTAGGTTTGCAGATGGTTGGCTAGAATGATGCAACTGATCTAGCTACCTAGTGTGTTTTAATTTAATTTCTGACCTTTCACATATTGTTGCACACTTGTCTTTGGATGTCGCATGCTTTATTTAGTGCTGTTGATATATCAGTTGCTAATTGGATATAACCATAGCTTAATAGAATAATCTTGTAAGCCAAACATGGCTGCACATACTTTATGCTAACTGAGATATGGTGTTTGTTATCAAAGATTCACTGATTCATGCTCAATCAGCAAAAGTTGGGATTGATTACATGAAAGCTAGCTAGCTAGCCATTAGCAATGTGATCTAGTTAGGGTCGCAAGTTGCAACTTTATATAAACTTATAGCTATATAGTTAGGTTTAAGGGAGAAGTGTCAGTGAGATCCAATGTGTGACACCAAAATATATGGGAAACATACTATATTCCTACATCATTGTTGCCAGCATAGATGATGTCAATTGTCAAAGCTAAAGATCTCTAGAAGCTTAAAAAGTCTAGCTTTTCGGTACTTACCTTGCTTGATGAGCAGGGTGGAGTTGGACATGCACTGGTACATAAGGGAAATGCGGCCATAGCTTATGCGTGCATGAAAGCAACAGTCAATTTATTTGGCGACTCTTCTTTACAGCTTTCGCAAAGTTGGTAGAATGGACGGTGCAAACACCACCCTATAATTTACCAGCGGGACCAGCAAGCTATCACACATTGTCACATCCCAGATCCCTCTGGTCACAAGCAAATAACTGAGGGTTTTTTTTTGTGTGTTGTGAGCAATTAATGACCACTAGCACGTCAACCCATTATGAAAGCTAAATATTATAAATTTATATATGAATTTGAGACCCACAATTAATCATATTGATATTATTCAATATATCGCATATGTTCATACTTTAACAGAACGCATGTATATATACATTATTTTATTTTATCTATCTATAGCAGGCTCTAGCTAATTAATATTGTATTTTTATAATAGCATAGTGGTAATTAATATGCAAATTATGGTTGCTTTAAATTATCTTTTACAATAGCACAATATGTAACTTATATGTGAACTAGGGGATATTTTTAATTAATTTTTCAAAATGGAAATTTATGTGCAAATTTAGGGGTTACTTTAATTCATCTTTCACAATAGCATGGTGACTAATTTATATTCAAAATTAGGGGTTAGTTTAATTCATCTTTCATAATCGTATGGTGGATAATTTATATGCAAATTTAGGGGTTACTTTAATTATTTTTTCGTAATGGCACGGTGGATAATCTATATACCAATTTAGGGGGTCACTTTGATTTGCCTTTTATAGTGGCATTGTGGGTATTTTTTTAGAAAATATAATATATCCAATGGCTAGTATTGTTGGAGCCTATTGATAGATGGTCGATGTTTCTGATTTTTGTGGAAATTCGTAGGATTTATCTTTTTCTCTAACATGTTTCGTAATTTGTATTTTTTGTAACATCTAATTAGTAATAGTAAGATTATAAGCTTTTTTACAAATAACCTTTTGAGTTTGGGTATTGAAAATGGTTTCGAAAAACGTACACTGGTTTTACATTAGCATACACTATTTTGCTACGTTTAATAATTATATTATCTTAGAAAAACAATTAAACTTATGTTTTGAAGACTAAACCAATGCCAGATAAAGTCACTTATTTGTGACTAAAGAAACAATCACCAAAATTGCTTTCAATTGGCTTGAGGGGTGTGTTTTGTCTGTTTTTGGATAGTGGAAGGACTCAGGTTACCTAGGTTACCTTGTTTCATAGTACAGGTTGAAAACCGAACAACTGTTACAATTCAGTAGCCCGATTTTTGACCCTAAATTATGAAACTAGGTTGCCAGGTCTTGAACTAACCAAACCAGACGAAACACCCCTTGGCGCTGTTGAAAGCATTATCGTATGGTAGTTTTTTAAAAATAATAAAACCTTGTTCGATATCTAAAAGTTCATATTTAGTTTATTTTATTAAAAAAACAAAACATACCATTTTTAAAAATATATATAATTTATCTATTGGTGCTCCCTCAAAACTTTCTACGAAAATCTATTGGTGCTCTATTCAAATATAGCAGTTACTTATTTATAGGTTGGTTGGTAGGATTGGGACCTAGAATACAAAAGTCTTTTGTGTGTTAGGATAGCAACACTTAGAAAAAACTATTGTATATCTGGAAAAAATTGTGTAAGTATCTATAAGTGGATTTAGAGTATTAGTTCTAGAATGTCAAATTCGCCCATCTTCGAGCGTCAAGGTCCTTCACCTATATCTCAAAAGTAACCCTAGGAGTTATGCTATATTTCTTAGAAATTTACATAGAATTCAATTACAATTTCTTAGAACTACACATAACAGTTTCCTTAGAAAAAAGGATCCTCTCTCAGGTTTATATAAAATTTCTACATTTCAAATAAAGTGTGAAATTCAAAGGAAGCTATTTACCATACTGAAAAAGTTTTGATGCAAGTTGTGTTAATTAAATGAAAAGGAATGAGTAAAAGAAGAGCATGTGTTAATTAGGAGACCTGCATGCACCACTGGAATTGGTGGATACATAGCTTAGGCTGTGCTTGATTAAGCTAATAGCACATGACAAATTGAAGTAGCGCCAGCTTGACATGCTATATATTGACATAACGATATACCACTAGTCGTTATTTTACACGCGTTGTTGTGCAAGCATGTTTACTTTTTTTTAATTGGTCGGAAATTAAAGCCAAGCAAATTAAATGTTGCTTTGCATGCTCTGTCATTTAATATTATTTGATCTATCAGCAAAGGAATTTTAAGTTTGTTCTAATTCAAACTATTTTAGATTTGGCCAACTTTATAGAAAAAAATATTAACATCGACCACATCAAAAAAGTAAATTATAAAAATATATTTCATGATGATCTAATTATATTCGCTTGATATTATTCTTCTTTTGTATAAAATAAATCAAACTAGTATAGTTTAACTTAAGACAAACTCAAAATCCCTTATATTTTAAGGAGGATAGAATATTATATTCATCTGATATATGCATGGTTACAGCATAAATGTTTCTCGTGGAGAATGGCAAGATTCTGTGTTGATTTTATCGATAGTTCCGCTATTAAATTTGTCTAGTCCTTTGCAGTTGACGTAAAAAGCTAGCAGCACGATGTTCAAAAATGCCGGCAATATGATGACAGAACAAAGGTGAACTACAGTCAGGGTTAACTGCTGCCTACCTAAACACTGGACAATAATCAGGTAGTTTGGCTGCTGGCTAAAGTAGAAAAATCATGTCAAGTGCAGCGCCTAGTTGCTGTCTTAGATGTTAGACCAGCTTTTAGGGTTGGTTCTGATGGCATCTAGCTTTTGACTACTGCATGCACTGCACACAACAAGCGCTGAGTGTTATAGTATTTGGTAGCTCATACGTGATATTGAACCATGAAGACGCCTAGTCTTAAAACCTATAATCTGGATTATAGTAGTACACACAGGAGCCATGCCTGTTGCCCACCCTTTAGATATTACAGTCGTCCTTACTTCCTATTATTTGAGCATAAATATATAAGGAAAAAAGTCCATTTTTGACCATCCAACTATCATCAAAGTCCGGAGTTAGTCATTGAACTCTAAAAACCGGATATATTTGACCACCCAACTATTGAAAACCAGACATATTTGGTCCCCCGGGCAGGTTTCAGGGCCGGTTTTCATTTTTAAAAATAACAAAACTATATTTAATCTTACAAAATTCATAAAAAATATTTTAAACCGAAAAATATGAAACTAGTACCAAAATATTTCTAAAAATGTGATCTATCCATCAGTGCTCTCCTTATGGTTATATGGATCTCATTTATTACCCCTTCTAGTGTTTTGTTGTCCATATCAACATCTAATATTTATATGTATTATTGTTATGCACTATATTAAATCAGGAGATAACCCAAAACATACATTTTTAGAAACATTTTGGTACTAGTTTCATTTTTTATGAATTAAAGAGAATTAGTTATGAATTTTTGAAGATTAAAAGATAAAACAAATCTATTTACTCTTCAAATATTCACAACTAATTCATTTTAAATCAGAAAAATATGAAACTAGTACCCAAAATTTACTAAAAATATCATCTTTTGGGTTATCTCCTAATTTAATATAGTGCAAAACAATAATACTTATAAATATTAGATGTGGATATGAACTAATAAAACTAGTGGGAGGGGTAATAAATGAGATCCATATAACTCTAAGTAGAGTAATAATGGATAGATTACATTTTTAGAAACATTTTGGTACTAGTTTCATATTTTTTCGATTTAAAATCAATTTGTTATGAATTTTTTAATATTAAATATTATTTTTATTATTTTTAAAAATGAAACCCTGCCTCTGAAACTGCCCGGGGGACCAAATATGTCCGGTTTTCAGTAGTTAGGATGGTTAGATATACCCGGTTCTAGAGTTCGATGACTAAATCCGGACTTTAGCGATAGTTGGATGGTCAAAAATGGACTTTACGTCAACATATGGGGGGATGCATCCACACACAAATGACAACATAGTTTTCATACTTGTCACTGTTTTCATATATTTTTTGGTCATATAGACCAACGCACTAGCTACATCGATTGGTTATTTCGTACTTGCATTTAGTGAATGTTCAATTCAGTCGCACTCTCTGCCATCACACTCCGTCTCTTATTACGCATGCGTGGTGGATGCCTTTGGCACCATTGATCTGATGAAAACCAGTCAAAAGGAGTTGGAAACTTAGCAGGTTTCCGCCCATGGGTAGCTCGACACGACGACTGATGTATATACTTTCATGTTTGCACCCATGAGATGAGAAAGAAGCAAGCACGTACCTGTTGCTTTGGATCATCCTGATGCACAACTATTTACACCACATATTACAACTAAAAAAGTGCTAATATATTACACACTACTACCTCCGTTTTCGAACATGTGTTGTCAGCTAGTTCCTAGAATGCAACAAATAAAAAATAATCGAGGGAATAATACATTAACCTTGTGCAAAGCATAGGCTAGCTAATATAAAACATAAATATCAGAAATTTATGTATAAATTTGAGACCCACAATTTAATCACTATTGTTAATTTTCAATCTGCCTAAATACATTGATATTTTAATATAACATCTATATACATTTTTTTTCATCTTATGTATTTATATTCATGCTAACATTTATATTTTATAATGGCTATAGTGGTAATCCTTATGCAAATTTAGAGGTACTTTAAATTATCTTTCACAATGACACAACAGATAATTTATATGTAAATTTAGAGATACTTTTCATGTTTCATAATGGCATCGTGAGTAATTTATGTGCAAATTTAGGGTTACTATAATTTATCTTTCAAAATGACATGGTGGGTAATTTGTACACAAATTAGGGTTATTTTAATTCATCTTTTATAATGGCATGGTGTGTACTTTTTGGGTAATTTATATGCAAATTTAGAGGTTACTTTAATTGAATTTTATAGTAGCATGATCGGTAATTTATATGCAAATTTAGAGGTTTATTTTAATTATTCCTTTATAGTGGCATGGTGGTTAACTTTTTTGGAAATATAACAGATCCACTCTAATATTATTAGAGGCTATTTCATAGATGGTAAGGTTTCAGAATTTTGTGGAAATTTGAAGATTTATCTTTTTAGTGTGCCTTATAAGTAGCGCTTCTTCTATAGCCTCTAATTTAATAGTAAGATAGCTAGATATCTCTAACCATCGAATGATTTTTCTAAAACTCAACATTGATGAAGCCACGCCCAAGGTCACTACAAAAACTGCCACAAGCATTTCATCAAGGCTCTAGTGAATGATTTTTCCTCAACCCCACACATTTTTGAAACTTGGCAGTAATTTTGAGACATGGATCAAGAATACTAACAGGTAATTTGTATGTCATCAATATCTAAAAAAATAGCAACAGTTTCAAACATGCCAAAAACTATTGAAACATAGTGGGTAAAAAAAACAACCCAATGCCACTATGATCCACTAGGGCCCTAACTAAGAAGAGCCAAAACGACCCTTGAACGAACAAGGTTGAGGCCCTGTTCCCTTGGTGGTGTGGTGACACCACAAGCCATCAAAGAGATAGAAGGGTGCCAACGAACAATCCCCAACAACCCCTTTAATCTTGAGCATTCACAAAACAGTCCTCTATGCATCACCACACCTGGTTTGAGTGCTTCCTGACTGAAGACTCGGTTGTTGTGCTCCTTCCAAAGGTTTTAAAAGATGAACACCATCATATGAGTCAAAACCTTTCATGAGCTTCTTGGACAGACTCTTCCAGTGTCGACCCAAAAAGCAGTGAGACAGGCATTCGCCTAGGACACGAGAAGATGTTGAAGACCAAAACTTCAAAGATAACAAAACCATGCTGCCCTACTATGAACACAACCAAGGAAAAATGGTTCGTAGTCTTATAGGCACAAAACACATAGGTGGATAACGGCCAAGCAATGCAAGACAACCAAAGGCTACCCATAGAAGAAAACCTTGTAGGACAAGGAAAAAGAGAAGGTTCAGTCCATCGACCACCTTCAAATGAAGAGGTCCGACACACCCTATCAAATCAGTTTTACAACTAATTCTATACTGACTCTCCAGCAGGAAGATAGATGCTTATAGATGCTGTGAACATGGCACAAACCATCAGGTCAATCCTGAAAAGAGAGTCAACCCACGTACATGACCTATCCATGTGGGCCAACCACAACCACCTCATTTGTAGCCCTATCCAAGGACATTGAGGTTATCGCACTAGCTCCTTAAGCTAGCACACCGTATTAAAAATCACCACACATTTTCCACCAAAGATAACATTTGTGCCATCCCATGAAAAATTACGAGTAGTCAATAGCGCCTGTGACCTAGAAAGGAGCAACGACAATGGAGACCACCCTTAGAAATTGAAAGTGACTTCTGGAATAAGGCAATCTCCAAACGTTGGAAGAGCTCCTGGGCGCCTCAATTTGTGTGCAGACACTTCCAACAAATTTTCCACTCCAATCTTTGTGTTGTGAAATTTCTAGTCTAGAATTCGCAATCTACCCTTGAGACCAAAATCCACCAAGTCACATCGATCAAGTACATGAAGTCTAGGAACCTAGGTCGACTTTCTCGAAGTGGACTCATTGTGTGAGAAGGGGTCTATTTGTTGCAGAAGAGGCACATGGTTAGAAGAGAGTGTTGGGAGGGAGTGGATGAACCAGATGCTCATGGCAGAATTCCCATTCACATGCATGTTGCAAGTTTTCACACATAATGCAACCAATAAGCAAAGCAATATTTCACGCATCGCCTTTTCTCTCATGCCACTACCCGTGTTGCTAGTTGGGGAGGCAAGATATAGTTTGATATAGTTTTATTGTTTTGGATCCCACCTTATCATAGACCAACTAGTTTATATATCACACAACTTGTTAGCAGAGCATCCTTGGTGTGCCAAGGCTTACGCCTTTATAAAGAAATACTACATCAGCCTTGAAATAGAAATGGTTCTAGTTTATCATAAACCAATTTAATTTAAATATAACCTACAATCATTATGAGGAGATAGAGAGACAAGCAGGCGGCTAGGGGGTCTACCGGTAGATCATTTTTTTCGCATATTTTGCTTGCATCGCTAGGCAGAGATAGTACGCAGTAGTGGTGTCCTAAAATGGTATCTACTCGATATCACAAAATCAAGACGGGCATTCCAAGGATAGTTGTGCTAGTGCAAATGTACAGCCTCGCTGTAGCAACTCACGAGGTTGTCTACCAGCCATCCTCATGGTGAGAGATCAGAAAAAGCACACGATCCCAGGACCAGGCAGCGCAGTGGGCCACGTCCCCCACAGGCGGTGAGTTGGGCATCATGTCAGTAGCTGACACGTACGGGCTGGGTCCCGCTGGCCGAAAGCCACCCGAGAAAATGTCAAGGAGGCCACGTGGGGCGTGGGTCCCGGGAGTCCACTTCCGCGCGATCTCAAGGCCGGGCCGCACCGGCGATCGCTCTCCGGCCGCCTCCCCATCCCTTCGTCGAGTCCGGTCTCCCATGCCATGCATGCATGAGCATCTGCACACCTCTCTCTCTCTGATCTGATCTGATCTGCGTGCCAGCGTTTGCCTGGCTCGCACATCAGCTTGATCAGTCAGTGCACACGCAGCAACAGACCATGAACACCTGTGCGAAATGGCGTCTATCATTGATGCCATGCCGGTCGGCCTGGTGATACTCGTCCATTGCTGTATGAACAAACAGAAGTTCCAAAGAGCACTTTGCAAGTACAGTACCTTATTCCTGCTAGAAGATATGGGAATCGAAATCAACAATTAAATTGTACTCCCTCGGTGGTTTTCAATAGATGGTGCTGCTGGTTTGAAGTCACCGACATCATTTATTAGAAATCTGAGAGCTTTTGTTTGAGACGATTGAGAGGAACAAAAATCTAGCTCCGAGGACCTGGTGTGAATCAGCGAGAGAAGCACAGGATCGTATCAATAAAATATGTCAGCTTCCATTCCACTCCATTTGATCAAATAAATGCCGCAAAAGCAGAGCGACACACACACACACAAAAAGAAACAGTATTAGCCCCCATCCTCAATTCTGCCCATTCCAGGTAGGCTCAAAGCACAGCGCACACTTGGCTTTCCAGCTTGCATAAATACATGTGTGACTGTTGACGATGAATCCTGTGGTCGGCATTGGCACAACGGTGCACTGCAACGGACGGGCGCCGTGCAGGTCAAACGCCTAAATAAAGGTTGTCATCTGGTAACACGATGAATCAATGGTGGCACCATCTGATCGTCCACGATCGATCCACCATCTTGGTGTGTAGTGGCCGTGTTCTGGAAGGTAGGGCGCGCCCTGTGGCGAGCACTAACGAAACATGCATGCATGTGTGTGCATTTTCTGCTTTCCAAGTGAGGAAACCTTTAATTAATCAGGTACACTAATTCCTTGTCTCGTGCTTGTTTATCCGATCCATCAATCGAAGAATCAACGTTAGAATAATACAAAAAGGTAGGTGGTCAAGCGGTGTAAGCAGCGGCTAGTAATTACTATATATATGTTTCACACATACACGCACGCGGCTTCAGCGCATGTTCTAGATTGAATAGACATCCAATCCCGGTGGTAATGGTAAATAATAACACAAGAAAGAAGAAGGCACTTTTAAGCCGTTAACTTGACACGAGAGGGGGAGGAGGACGGAGAGAGAGGAATCTCTGCCTACCAGTAAGTACCAGAGCAGCAGGCAAAGGCATGCGGATGGTCGACGTCGGTCAAAGCTAGTGAGTGGCTGGCTGCACGCCGCCGACGAGGACGCCCAGCCAGGTGGCCTGGCGTCCGGACCACTTGGCCGCTTCCGGATGCGTTTCCGTCGTCCGGTGATGTGTCCATCGCGTCGGTCTCACCTCTCAGCTCCGACGATCCGCACTATAAATTCCTGACGCCAACAGCAAAGATCGTTGGCTCGTACAAGTCACAAGTGTTGTCATCAGCTAGCTGTTGTTTGATCTGCGGCCGGAGGCGATGCATGCGCGCGCGCGTTATTTGGCTCCAGTACGCCAGCTTAGCTTAGCTTCGCTTCCGTCCTTGCCACTCCGGGGCGTCCACACAGAATCGAGGCAGGCTTGCTGTGCCGCGTACGCAGCCCGGCCCCGGGGCACGCAGACGCTGCTGAGACGCAGCAAATGCGACGGTCCAAGTCGTCCCAGAGAAAAAAAGTGGTTGCGCATGTGTGCCCGTGTTGCCATCACCCAGATGCTATCAGATTCGAGGAGCTAACTTTGTGAGGACCCCTGCTGTCGACTAGCTGCTCTCACAATTCATCAATTCCAGGCTCAGCTGTCAGCTCAGCTCAAATACAACGACGCCCCATCGAGAGTTAAACCACGGGATATGGAATTTCTCTGCGCGCGTACATGGGACACGGTGCAGCACGGGAGGAGTGGAACGGGAGGACAAGTGGGGGCCAAATATTTATCATCTGAAAGCTCCATGCCCTATGAAATCATATTATGAGAGACAAGTTAACAATAAACATCCCCGGTAATCCATGTCCATATGATTGAGCTAACCGAAAGATCAGCTCCGGCTTTGTTTATTGGATTGGTGCCATGTTCCTGTTAGGAGCTACTATAGTAGTAGTGAGGTAAGGAACCAACAAGGCTCCTTCACGCAAGAAACAGAGGCAGCTAGCTAGCTGATGACCAGCGGCGACCAAGACATACGGATGTCCTGTGGGTTTGGGGTTGGGCAGGGACAGACGTATGCAAGCCATGTGAGTGTCTGAGAGAAACGATGTGCAGGATGGGCTGGGTCGAGTCCACTGATGCTGGATTTTTTTTTTTTTACCCTATATGAGAATGGGATGGGTTCCTCCTCGCCTCTGTCGCCTCCATTACCACCATTAGGCCAGCAGATGTTCCCCCCTTGCTTAAGATAGGAGCTACAAAGCAAGAACACCATGCTCTAAAAAGAAACTTTTGCGATGCACCCACTAGGACATGTCTGCGTCCGAATTCGAAACCAGCAAGCAAGGCGGCAGGCAGGCAGACAGTCGCCATACGGTTTTTACCAAACCGCTAGCACCCACGACTGACCCAGTTGACGGCGCCACTCACTCACTCCTCACGCCGAGCACACAACGCAGGCAGCAGCTACCTCCTATATAGAGGACCCCCAGCCCTCGCCTGCATGGACAGACACCGCCTCCAACCTCCTCCCCCTCTCTCTCCTCCCTCCGTCTCCCTTGTTGCACCTTGCACCGCAGGAAGAAACTCACTGTCTAGCAGAAACCCTCCTCTCGCTCTCTCTCTGCCTTCCAATTCCAAGCTTCCTAACTGCCCACCACCAACCTGCCAAACTCAACCCCTTTTGGTTGGGGTCTTGACTTATAAATTGATGAAGTGCCGGCCGGCCACCATGAAGCCATCACTGGTGCACTGCTTCAAGCTGCTCCTGCTGCTGGCGTTCGGCGGGGTGACCATGCACGTGCCCGACGACGGCATCCTCTCCTCCCTCGGGGCGCTGCACCTCGACGGCCATTTCAGCTTCCACGATGTCTCCGCCATGGCACGGGACTTCGGCAACCAGTGCAGCTCGCTGCCGGCAGCCGTGCTCCACCCTGGCTCGGTGTCCGATATCGCCACGACCGTGAGCCATGTGTTCTCCCTGGGTGAGAGCTCGCCACTCACAGTCGCGGCACGAGGACATGGACACTCCCTCATGGGCCAATCTCAGTCTGCCGGTGGGATCGTGGTCAGGATGGAATCGCTCCAGGGTGGTCCGATTCAGGTCCACCGCGGCATGTCACCGTTTGTCGATGCCCCTGGAGGAGAGCTTTGGATCAACGTGCTGCGTGAGACGCTCAAGCATGGCCTGGCGCCCAAGTCGTGGACAGACTATCTCCATCTCACGGTCGGTGGCACGTTGTCTAATGCGGGGGTCAGCGGGCAGGCGTTCCGCCACGGACCGCAGGTCAGCAATGTCAATCAACTGGAGATTGTGACAGGTCTCAAACGAAACCGCAAAGCATTGAACTAGCTAGCTAGGAGCACATAACCAAACATAAAATAGTTGCTGATCATAACTAACCAAATGCAGGAAGAGGAGATGTTGTTACCTGTTCGCCCGAGGATAACTCTGATCTCTTCTACGCTGCTCTTGGTGGTCTTGGCCAGTTCGGGATCATCACCAGAGCAAGGATTGCACTTGAACCTGCTCCAAAGATGGTAGGTCAACAGTCGGTTCAACTAAATGAAATATTTTGTTTATTTCGATACAACATAGTCATTTATAGTAATAAATGGATGTATATAATGGCAGGTGAGGTGGATAAGAGTTCTTTACTCGGATTTTGCAAGCTTCACCGAGGACCAGGAGATGCTGATCATGGCAGAGAACACCTTTGACTACATTGAAGGTTTTGTCATCATAAACAGGACAGGAATCCTCAACAACTGGAGGACGTCCTTCAAGCCACAGGACCCAGTCCAAGCGAGCCATTTTCAGTCGGATGGAAAAGTTCTATACTGCCTCGAGCTAACCAAGAACTTCAACAGTGACAACATTGATATCATGGAACAGGTGAGCCCATTTATTTCACTTCAAACCGAATCGTTGACATGCGACTTCATTGATAATTACTGTAAAATTGTGTTTACAGGAAGTTAGTGTGCTGCTATCTCGACTTAGATTCGTACGGTCTACTCTATTCCACACCGATGTCATGTACATGGAGTTCTTGGACAGGGTGCACACCTCTGAGGTGAAGCTGAGGGCACAAGGCCTCTGGGAAGTTCCACACCCTTGGTTGAATCTCCTGATCCCAAGGAGCTCTATCCACAGATTTGCTGAGGAAGTCTTTGGCAAGATCCTGAAAGATAGCAACAATGGCCCCATACTACTTTACCCAGTGAACAAATCAAAGTAACTTACTTCACTTGCAAAATTACCATCTCATCATATAAGTTAATCTAATTGCGGTTAAGGTAGTTCAATCGGTTTATTCATTCATTATTCATTTTAATGCAGGTGGGACAACAGAACGTCAGTAGTCATACCAGATGAGGAAATTTTCTACCTTGTGGGGTTCCTTTCTTCAGCACCATCTCCCTCGGGTCACGGCAGCGTCGAACATGCAATGAACCTGAACAACCAAATAGTAGAGTTCTGTGAAGAGGCCGATATTGGGATGAAACAGTATCTGGCACCCTACACCACACAGCAGCAGTGGAAAGCCCACTTTGGAGCAAGGTGGGAGACATTTGAACGGAGGAAACACACGTATGATCCCTTAGCCATCCTAGCACCAGGACAAAGAATATTCCCAAAGGCGTCATTGCCATTGTCCTTGTGACGGTTACTGCTATTTAAAGGCTTTTGTAGAGCATATGTTGTACAAAAGTGTAGGTAAAAGTATCCCCTGTAAAGACAATATCTACTGAAGGTAGCTAATCTGAAGAACACAGCATAGCGACTTTTTAGTGGCCGAAGATACCTCAAAGCAGTACTTCAAAGTGGAGCAGCGTCACCTGAACTCTGACTGTGGTGAATGCAACTTTGGAGGCAATCATTGGAGGATTGTAGCGGTCCAAGTAACAGGAGAAAGCCAGCTGTTGTTAACAGCGTAAAGATGAGCTGTGCTGATCAACTGATCACTAACCAGTGTCCCGAGGAACTCATGTTGAGATATTTGCATTTTCAGTTAACGAGAGTGCAGAGAGTAGCATGAGGGTAGACCCTTGATTAGCAAATAACGCTGCCTGTCATTCCACATGTAATTAGCATATCAATTCTCATATCAGGAGTACCTGCATAAATGCAGCATTTTTACATTTGTTTTCGTCAGGCAGAATATTATATGCGGCTGCAAAAACAGTAAATTCGCTTAGCAATCGTAATGCTTGGAAATAGAAAAACGATTGAATTCTCTTGACGTGTGCGTTAAATATTAGCAACCTGTAGCATTAAATTGAATAAGAAATAAGAAATCAAGGGCAAAGTTACTGAAACAGAGCAAATGTGAAATAATAGATCTCTCATCAAACAAAATTATAGGTTTGCATGATAAGTTGATAGCTGACATATTAGTTTTGTATCGTATAGCAAGCAATAATAATCTGCTGTCATTTCCTAATTATTGTCAGCAGAAATCAAACAAAGGCATGATATAAAATGTAGTCTCCGAAAAGAAAGGAAATACACTATTTAAATTGGTGGGCCATACTCTGTCTTAACCAGACACCGTTTCTGTCATAATCTGTCTAAAGAACTGCATAGTATCATACAGGTTCTACTCATCATGGTGCTAACAGAAGATCACTATACAGAAAAATCATTTTCTTTGGGATTAATACATGTGGAACCATGAATTCCAATCCATATGCATCGTTAGCTCAACTATTTAGTCACATTTCAATTCTCCTAAATTCTTAGGAGCCAAACGAGGCCTTAGGAAAATGTCTATGAAGTACTCCTTCCGTCCCAAATCATAACTCGCTGTTGACTTTTGGATACGATGTTTGACCATTCGTCTTGTTCAAAACATTTATGCAAATATTCAAAAATATAAATCATGCTTAGATGCTTATGGTGATAAATCAAACCATAACAAAAATGATATTAAATAGTTTTTAAAAATAAAACGAATGATCAAACATTGAATTTAAAAGTCAACTGATGGAGGGAACATTTAGAAGATAACATTGATGTTTAGCAGGCAGAGGCCATTGAAGATAAAATACTAAGAAAGGTTTGAGGCTGTAAAATGAGGTGAACCACAATTCAAGAACGGTGTGAACTTACTGTAAATTGGAAGATAAACCAAGTCGTGCATAAACATGTTTTCTGGAATACAGAGAAGGAAAGTGTAACATTAGAAGAAAGTGAATGATCCAGATTATAGAAGACAAAATTGATGTCATGTAAGATATATTGACAGTTCAGCAACAAACGAAATCTAAGGTGAGCATACTGTCAAGTAGTGGTGCTGGTAGTACCGCAGGACTGCATGCTGCAAATGGAGAGAGCTGTCGCCAGGTCCTCAAAATAAGAATCTGCAACAAAACTAGTATAGTGGTATACAATAAGATTGAAAGGCCATGTAGTAGTGTTACTGGAAATAACAAATCCTGGTGACCTGGTAAGTTCTCAGCTGTTTCACATGTCTGACTCAAATCTACATTATCAACCTTGACTGAATCAGACACAATTTTTAAGTGTTTGTTCCTATCTGGAACATTTTAATTATACATATAACTTCCTGCTTTCACACGTATCAGTATAGTCATTTGCCTACACTAACTGAGAGCTGTACACCGATGACATGTTTGATAATTGGAAGTGATAAGAGACAGCCTTCAATAGCATAATATCACCCTGTAAAACTCGTACGACAAGGAGATTTCCATAATGCTAGATTTCATAACATCTCACGTGCTTCCAGAGTCCAGACTAATTATTGCAGATGCAACCATTGTGTCATAGATTTACTCACTGTGTCATATAATGTTGGCTAAGAATCAAAAAGGAAAAATGAGACTATGCTCCTATCTCGCATGTCCTCTTCTCCTAGTTGATGATATGTCAGTGCAATCCATATCAAAGATAAGTTGATTGGAGACTAAAATATATAGTCATTCACCTGAAGCTACTTCTAATTGACCGCATCGTTACCGTCAGAGAGTCTAATCCACCTTATCCTTCTAAAATCAACTGGGACACCATATCAAACTGCAAACATCAGAAGGATTCGACGCAACCCACAGCAATAATGCGGACAAAATTCTGAACGGGCACACTATTTCCTGCTTGACTACACTAGTGACAACGAAAGGGTAGCACCCCGCTATATTACCGATTTTCGGGGATCAAAACGAAACAAAACAATAGCTCAAGCGCCAAAAGTAGAACTGCGGGTGGCACATCACCGTGACTGTTCCGTAATATCATCCGGCCGTGCACCATACGCAGCAGAAATCAAGCAATCCCTGCTGTATCATCTGAATTCGATCCGATAGGCTTAGGCACAAAGCCACTTAGTCGAATTCCAGAGCCCTATAGAGCAGCCCAAGCATCAGAACGGCGAAGGGGGAGAGAATCGGGGATGCGGGGGTTGAGGAGGTGGGTGAATGAGAGAGAGCCCACGTTGTGCACACCAGCGAGACGGCGACGAGAGAGAGAACGCGCGACGGCGGGGGCGCGCGCGGAGGCGGAGGAGACGACAAGCGGCCCGGATTCTTCTGGAAGAAGGCATCGCGCCGTTTCGAATGGCGCACGAGCCGGGTGCCACATGGGCTCCAGTTTTTGCCAATGTGAGGCCGGTGGCCCAAGTACGTACTGCCATTATGGGCCTCAATTCATTTTGGGTTCTAGCAACTCAGGTGATCCACTTTCTAATTTTGGCAATTGCATTTTTCTTGTTTGTCCTGAGGATAGGGAAATTTTATCCCATCCTCCCATCTATTCCCTATCCCACTCCATTCATACACACATTTGTTTCCATATCCCATAATCCAAACATGGTATAAAACTTATCCTACCTCACATTTCCCTATCCACTCCACGTTTCCCAATCTCTTTCCCAATCCAAACACTAGGGGACGTTTGGCTACCGGCAGGATGAGGATAGGGGTAAGGAAATCCTATCCCATCCCCTCATTTATTCCCTATCCCACACTATTCATACTCACATACATTTCCCAATCCCACCCTCTATTTCTCTGTCCCACCCTATATTTCCATATCCCTATCCCAATCCAAACACCACCAGGCTAGCTAGCAACTCCATTTTCCCAAAGGATTTTGGGGGAATGGAGCGTCCCCAAACCCCCCGCCCCCAAAATCCCTTGGGAGATGGGGTTGCCAAATGTGGAAGGTAAGCCACAAATGCATGCGTCCTCATCTGCTCCATCCTCTACCAATGCCATGGTCCGTGCACTGACCTTGTCTCCACAAAGTACCAAGGAGAACGCAAGCATAGTGAGCTCCTTGGCAATGTTTCCTACTACAATCCTACCGTGCATGTATAGACTATAGGCCGCCACTAGGGATAGTGACAAATGCGTGTGTGGGAAGGAAGGTGGCAGGGAGAACAATGAATGGGCATAGGCATGGAAACAAGTCGCTGAGGAAGATGGAGATGAGGCAGTGAGGTTGATTCCAGTAGACCCCCCATATTCAAACTCCACTCTATGCACAATTTTGCTAGTACAAATTGTGTTCTTTGCTCCTTCGAGTGCACACAGTCCGAGGGGCATTGAAGAGAATGTGATGGTCTTTGGTGACATTTAGCTTCAAGTGGTGTCAACGGAGATCGTCGAGGTGAACACAACGGTTGCAACCAAGGGCGAGATATGCAGGGTCGTTGAGGGAGAGGTTTGGAGATCCAAATAGTATGTATTGGAGCATCATGCTAGCATGGAATGAAGGATGGGTGGATGAAAGGGAGCGGTGAGGATTGTAGACGGTGACATGAGTCAAGCGCTAGAGTGATCTCATGGTGGTGCCTGATTCCAAGAGTAGGGCAGGGGCAGACCAATGGCGTACAACCATCCTTTTGTGGATTTGCGAGCCTAATCATCCCACTGGCTAATACATGAAATTTCTGTCTACAGTTTTTTTGCAAATCTAAATGTATGCTCTAGTGACTCTCGCTTAAGAAGCAAAGCGCTAACTATATAGATCACACTAAGCTCAGTTAAATCAATTTTATTGTTAGCGTTAGTTTTTCCGTTGCCGTGAACCCCTCATGCACCACGCAACGAATAGGCCTATGCTAGCCCTTAACCTGATTGCCCACCGAACCAAACACTCTCTAAGGTCCGAACTATATCTCTCTCGTGATGTTGGGCAAGTGGTAACAAAGTAGCATCAGAAGACCTAATTACCTCACCTGCAATAACTTAGTAGAGTAGATGTAGAAATATCTTTGGAACAGCAACTGAAGATGGTTATTGGTTAATGTCATTCTGAAATGTCAAATCATTAGTGGTTGTATTTGATTCGATTGATCTCTGACCTCTCCCATAGATGGGCCTTCACCTTCAAAGGATCAATGGTCCAATGCTGCATCCTACAGAACAACAAAAACATATTTTCTGGCCCACCTCAGATTTTTCATGGCAACTTGACCTGCAAGATAAGTTCGTCAGCAGCTCCGACTTACGAAGGGTAGTTCCCTTCAAGACTGCAACAAAATAGGAGGCAATGCAGAAGAACGAAACATAATTAACAGAGATAGGAGAAACAGGTATTTCTCTGCACAGGACCAGATTTTATGTATATGAATATAGATATCAAACAATGTCCCTTTTTACATTTGCACAGAGGGGCTAGCTCCTGTATCACCATCTCTTCCTATATGGAACCTTGCTGTCTATTCGACGAATGTACTGCAGCGAGGAGGGCAGCACCAACCCCCGAACCATCCTCCGTTACCCTCAGCTCCACCGTCTGCGCCACCACCTCCCCCAGGATCTCCACCAGAGCCTCGTCGAGGTACTCCCTGAACACTGGGTAGCCCTGGTACAGGTCGCCCTCGATAGCGACCACCGTTCGCCTCGGCTGCCCTCGCATTCTCCCGCTTGAAGACATGCTGCTCCCATCCCGGCCAAGCTTTTTCAGTATCCCGACGATCCCAGCAGCAGCTAGGCGGGCAGCTCTACGGGTGACGATGTCGCAGACTTTAACGACGAGTCTTCGAGTTTTCAGAGGACTGTCGGGTATCTGCAGTGAAATCATCAAAACCTTAAGTGCAGGTTGGAGGAACCAGGCATGTTTTAACTCCAAGATCAGGAAACCTGACCTTCAGGTGTTCTTGCAGTATCCTTCTGACTTCGCTCAGATCCGGTGAATCGTCCTCGCGAATTGCAGCCAGAAGTGGTGTGCTGGAACATAAAATGGTACATGCAAAACATAGTAAGTATTAGAATAGTCTTTCGGCACAAGCTTGAGTAAAGGTACAGATATTCAAATCAAGGAAAGCAGCCAAGTGATTTTCCACTTTAATGCTCAGCAACACAAGAACATGAAATACTCTACTAGTAATATGCACAAGCTGAGCAAAAAAGTTTTCAAGTACTCTTCTAATAGATATAGCACATGGAAATTAACAACATGAAACCATGAATAAAAAAGAGAGATGCCGCATTCAGTTCAAACTTCAAAGGGACAACAGAACACAACATAAGAGTGCCACAAACTCCAGAACGATATATTCCAGTACTTGTATTCATATAAAACAGTAACTAGGTGTCCTTTTCAAGATTCTATTTCCAATTTTCCACTGCACGAAATTTGAAATAGACAAAGCATAGCAGGCTGAAAAATACCTCAATGTGAAGGGGAGAGATAAATTATCGGCCTTGTCACCAAAAACATCTGATTCTAAAGCCATGCGATGGAGCACCAGCCTTGCAATTTCCCCAAGATAAATCCCAGAGATCATTTTCTCAAATCCCTGCATCAATGTTAAATTTGTTCAGCCATACTGACCAAGGGTAAACATATTCCACCATATATTATACGCAAAATGTCACCTGATCGTTTCGATTTTGTGTCTCATCATCCAGGGATATGTCATAAGTAGTTCTTGGCAAATGCGATGACCAGAAATTGCCCCATTCCATGTTTACTACCTGATGAATTGAATGTTTGAATAAAAACTACATCGATAATTTGACTACAGAACAAAGCATCAAGAGAACATACCATGCCACCGGAATTTGTAAGAAGACCCTGACATTTAATGATTGCATCAGTGCGCTCAATATAGCAAGCATTGGTGCCAGCCCCGATGATGACAGCAGCCACTGTATCCTCATCATGATAATGCCCTAGAGCTAATGTCCCCACAGTGTCATTCACCTAAGTAGAAAAATAGCAGTAAGATAAGTATTCCAATTTCCAAGGTGTTGGTGCTACCTAGTGATTAAAAGATAAGCATAACATGCTACTCGAGGATATTCCCCAGGTAGCTCATAGAAAATGCTTGGTGGCAAGCAGATCTGTGACTATGTCAGGAAACAAAAACAAAATAATCAATTAATCTGAAGTTTGATAATTTATGCAAGGCTGGTATCTGTAAAAGATTTAATAGCACACAAACAGCAAACCCTACAAGCAACCACACAGCTATCCAATGAAACAAATAAGCTGCTGCAGCCAGGAGATCATTGTATTCCCTAGTAAAAATTTCCTAGGCATGGAATTGTTCCTGGAGCAAGGATCATGCTTTTCATTCAGCGATTGCCAAGGACCTAAGTTTATTAGACACAAGCAAGGGCGCCACATTGCAAAGCATGGAACACAAAATATATTCCATATTAGCCAACAAGTAAAAGAGGCTTGCATAATGAGACGAAAAGATAAAAGGCAAACATTCATGCACAGTGCCAAAAGACATGAAACAACCTACCAGAGCAGTGACTTGCACATTTAGTCCGCTCCTTGCCAGAGCTTCATTTAAGCATTGAGCCACATCTTTCCCAACCTAAAATTTCACAGTTAACATCAGCAAGCGTATGAAAATTAGAATCATAAGTTGACTGTAAATGCAACCATACAACAAAACAAAGCAATGTGTGTTTCCTACTATGCACATGTCATATTCAGTACTGTGAAGGAGATTTGAGAAACAAGGTGGTAATCATATATGCATTCACACAAAATAAATTACTAGACTTTGTGGTATAAAATATTAGCATCATTTTTCATGAGTATCACAAGTTGCGTCTCCATAAAAAATAGTTTATAAAGGGCAGCCCAGTGCATGAGCTCCCGCTTGCGCGGGGACCGGGGAGAGGTCGGACCCACTTGGGATCTATTGTACGCAGCATTTCCCTGCATTTCTGCAGGAGGCTGTTTCCACGATAAAAAATAGTTTATGTTGCAAAGAAAATGCTAGCAAAGTGTCAGCAATTTACCAATACAATGACTCGTGATTAACTAATTAAATGGTATGGCTCCAAGCTAGAGATGAGTGTCACATACCGCATCTCCAATTGAAAACCCTTTAGTCCACCTAATTAATGATCCAAAAGACACTGAAGTTTGTTTAACAGGGAAAGAAAATGTGAAACCAAGCGGCCTGTGGTCATCTTTTCCATCCTCTGTTTCTACAAAATCCTTTAGTGACATGGCAACAAAGCTGAATAGCTCCTGTGGTAAAAAAAAAGGTATCAGAGACACGTATTAAAACCATACTTAATATCAGAAAATGGAAAGCGTATGGAATAGCAACCACCTCAATTGTACCCTTGGTCAATTCCTCAGGGATGGGATGTTCAACCTTCCGGCTGGTGACCACAGACCCAGCACCAACTTCGACTCTCGACAGTCGAAAGTTTGTGCCCCCAAGATCGATGGAGTAATATACACCTTCCTCATTTCTATTAAAGGTACACAATCCAACGTTAG
The DNA here is from genome assembly GCA_030272315.1 of Paspalum vaginatum. Classification (NCBI taxonomy): domain Eukaryota; kingdom Viridiplantae; phylum Streptophyta; class Magnoliopsida; order Poales; family Poaceae; genus Paspalum; species Paspalum vaginatum. The sequence continues at coordinate 44,970,971 of CM059014.1, forward strand.
TATGGTCATATTGTGAAGAAAAGTAGAGGAACATAAATCGTTTTCCATGGCATAACTACAGTCTACAAGGGTTTCCTCTTCTCAATCTATTACCCAAGCGAATCTATAATTTTTCCAATCAGTTTGTGGAAATAGCACAGAACAGTTGTCCTGTCAACAATAAACCAACTTACCCACATGAGCCAACTCACACTAGTGAGCCAAGAAACTCAGGCCTCAAATAATACAAACAATTCATGCAAGACAACAGTAGCCGTTCATCCATGCAATGACAAGCAGCAGATGCAAGCAGTAGCCGGTATCTACCTGATCGTGCAACCCAAAATCATGCGCCCCACCCCATCACGACAAACCACACGCCGACATCCCGTCACCATGCCAGCTCAAAGCCAACTCCATGGATGCATCTCCCTAGTGAGTGCTCTACCGGCCACCTCATCTCCCTTGTGTGTGCTCTACCAGCTATAGTGCACCTTACATGCAGAGTGTTCTAATCGAGAGACAGACAAGACCAATGTGCCAGCCCAAAGCCAACTCAACGGATGCATCTCCCTTAGTGTACTCTAGTGGCTTGAGCATCGCCCTTGTGCGGCCTCAAACGGCTAGCAATTCACACTTGTGAGGGCTCAAACGGCTAGCGCACCTCCTCACACATTTTCACAATCCATGTGCAATTTAGTTGTTCATCAAACATACCAGCAACCACCGCACCAAGGATGACTAAATCACCACCTAACAGTTTGAGCACAGTTTCTCAGAGACACAACGCAAACTGATACCATATAATGGTCACTGAGTTCCCATGGAAAATAGGAATGCACATATGTATATGGTAAAAGAAATACTCCTGCCCAGACACTACGGAATAAAGTGCAAATTAGTTAAGTTTAAACAGAAACAAATGGATGCACTAGCATCTGGGAAGATAAAAAAAGAACATTCGGCAGTACTGACTTTCATGCTTTTGATCATCAATAGTATAATACATTAACGCTGATCAAGAGAAAAAAATAAAGACGTCGAGTTCAAATGAAATGCATTCCACGAGGCTATGCAAGCCGAGAAGAAACCGTTCCATTCCCATGATGAAAACAGACAATGTGTAGCCAATCTTCACAGGAACTAGCGCTGGCAGTGAATAAGAACACCGTGGAACTAAAATCCAAACATGTGACAGAAGCAAAAGAACAAAAGGCCAACCAAACCAATGTGTATCCATCTGTCACGCAGAATGGTTCAGTTGTCATGCTAAGCTGTTGCAGGAGCGGCTCCCGAAAAGAAACCTAGATGGCTCTGCTGTCATGCTAAGCTGTTCCGAGAGCAGCTACCGAAAACAAAGCCATGAACCTAGATGGTAACTTCTGCTGTCATGCTAAGCAGCTGCGTGAGCAGCTACCGAAAACAGAACCTTTGAACCTAGACAGCTGCCGAAGATCATCCCCAGTTGTTCAGCTTGGAATCCGATGGACTGTGGGAACAGCACAATCATCCAGCCTCGAGCCAGCATCCCCTTGCAGTGGAACACAAACATTTCTGCATTACGGTTCGGCATCATCACCGTCAGATATTCTTGCACACCAAAAAGTGTCTGCCTCCCCAGGCAATGATTCCCGTCTGACAGAGAACGTCCCCAGGCCACATTGCCATTGTGGAATACAACCTGGCGCCTGTGAACCCAATGCCGGGCGCATAAAAGCGTGTAGGCAGATTTATGTCCCAAGATGCCACGCTCCACACCCCCTTTATGACGGCCCGGACACCAAACCTCTCCAGCATGAATGCAAGCGTCAACCCAGCAGTGCTTGCCCCAGGTGGCAGTTGCGTAGGAAGGGCCACATGGAGAAGTTCTTGGCGTCAATGGTCTCAGCCCCGGAGCTGCACCGGCAGGGCCGCGCAGAGGTGTGTAGTAGCAGTGCAGCGCAGGCGGCACGAGGCATCGGACTATTCGACCCCAGCGGAGACCGGCGATTAGACGCGACATGGCTTGTTGGCCTCTGAACCCCGGCGCAGACGAACCTCGTTCTGTCCCGGTCCAACAAAGATGGCAACACCTTTACGACGCCTGTGTTTGCGGGAATTCCACGAGGGAAATCTACGAGATGTGCGCGGCATTATGCGGAATCGAATAAAGAAGGCGGCTTTTTAATAAGAACATAATATATGAGCAAAAGTAACGGCCCAAATTCGTTCGCTGCGGGACGAACACATCAGTCAGAAATGCAGAGGCCCCAAACTTGGCATTGACACGACGCCTGCCCAATGCGCGCCCGCGCGGCATCGGGGGGCCAGCCAAACAGCCCCGATGGATGGAGAAGGAAGGAAGAAAAGCAAGCAGCGAGGCAATCCGTACGCCCAAAGGAACGCGAGAAATGCGCGTCGGTCGCTCCACATCAGTCGGAAGGCGAGGAGGAGGCAGGTGGACGAACCAAGGGGGGAAAAAGAAAAGAAATCACATTTGCGTACACGCAGCGGCGCGGCGTCGAAACGGAGCGAGATGCAAGGGTATGATCCAACTACCACCATGTCCGTCAGTTAGGAGAAACGAAACGAAACGAAAGAAAGGACAGCTTTATTTTGTGTGTGTGTGTGTGTGTGTGTTCTAGTCGTAGTAGTCGAGAATCCGGGAAAGTGGGGAGGGAAAGAAACGAGCGGCTCAACCAAATCAAGGGGACGGCGAGTCGGCGGCGGGCAGGAAGAGGAAGAGGTTGGCCGTACCCGGTGGGGAGCGCGTCGACGAAGGTGAGCAGCATCTTGAGCTTGCTCCCGCCGTCGGAGGCGAGGCCCGCGTGCATCTCGACGACCATGGCGTCGACGACCTGCCTGAGGCGCGCGGGCGGCGTGGCGCACCCCTCCTCGAAGTCCCTGAGCAGGGAGAGGGCCCGGCGCCAGCGCGCCCGCGCCGCGGCCCTGCGCGCCACCGCGACGGCGGCGATCGCGCACGCGGCGGCCGCGCAGCCCGCCGCCAGCCCGAGCCCGGCCCGCCCCATCCCCGACGCGCGCGGCGGGCGGCGATCACGGCATCCCAGGCGCGCAAGGCCGCACCCGCGCGAGCTCCGGGCCGGGGGCCCCCCCGCGAAGCCGCGCCCGGGAGTGGACGCGGCGCCCTGGCGGCGGCGCGCGGCACGCGACGGAATGGCGAATGGGACGGGGGTGGGATGGAACAGGCCGAGCGGCGCGGTGGGAGGGGGAGGGAGGGCGGCTCTCGGCTCGGCTAGCAGTGGGGAAAGGAGAGAGAGAGAGAGAGGGAGAAGGGAAGCGGCGCAGCACAGGGGGGGGGGAGGGGAGAGGAGAAATAGGGAGGGGAGAGAGGGGAGCCGCAGGAGCGTGCCTTGCTCTAGCCCATTTTAATTTAATTTAATTATGCCCCGGTTTCTTGCGCTCCCGCCCTCGTCTTCTCGCGGAATCCCGCTCGGCGTCCTCCTCCCCCTGGTGAAAACTGGAAATTGAAATGCTCTCTCCTCGTCCTCGGCTTTGACCAGCTGGGGTGGTGGTCGTCCTCCCCGTCCCCCGGTTTAAAATAAAGGCACGCTTGGCGCGTGTGGTGTGTGCGATCGTTGTGTCATGCTGAGTTTGTCATGCTCGGTGGCATTTGCCGCACAAGGATGAACCGCTGTTTTGTACATCGTACTACGTGGTGTTGACGCCGGGCCGGTTGGCAACGAGTGCCCCGTCCCGTCCCGTCCCGTCCCGATTATAAGGCTGACGTGCGCCGCCTGGACAGGTCGTAGAAGAAATGGAAGGTTTGGATATGCTTTGCCCCGTGTCGTGAGAACAGAACGGCCGCCCCCGTTTTAGCAACTGGGGATTAGGCATGCCACGCATTAGCACCGTGGTTCCTTGTCTGCCTGCCCCAGACCCAGTTGGCAAAGTGTTTTCCGGGCACGGGCACGGGCACGGGCAGCGTGTATGCGATGCGGATGGCTTGGGGTGGTGAGATGCCAGTGTCAGCAAGCAATGGCGGCAGGCGCGGGCAGGTCAACATAAGCAAAGGCGGGGCTGCGCGGTCAGTCAACCACCAAACGGGCGTGGGATTGGGATTTCAATTTTGAAACCCAAAAGACCATCGATCCAAAGCGAATCGAATCGTCCATGTAGCTCGCAATTGGGTAGTTGCGGGGCGAGGCAGCAGGCAGTCCAGTGCGTCCAAGGACGCGTGACGGCGTGCAGGCACAAGGCCAGCGCAGCGGTGGAGTGGCGGGCGTGCTTTGCGGGGGCGAAAAGACGGGGCCACGGGGGCAAGGGCGGCGCTTTGAGAGTTTGACCCCTGTCGGGGAGGGGATCGGAGGGAGATGGCTGCCCTTCTCCGCCGCTGGATTCGATAGGGCCCCCACACCACCACCCGGTCCATCCACCTCGACCTGGACCGCCGAACCGCACGGGTCGGCTCGGTTCGCGTCCTGCTCCTGCTCCTGCCCGGTCTGGTCAGGTCTGGTCTGGAGGCTCCGCTCCGCCCGAGCCACCGGCCGCAGCTTTGACCGGGAGGGACCAGCACAGCACCCACCCCGCCGGGTCGCCGGGTCGGACTCGTACGGGACGGGAGTAGTTGATGATATTGGTAGCATGGTAGAAATGAATCGATCGACGGTCGTTCGTGTCCGCGGCGGCCCCTGCCTGCCGTCGTCTGCGCCTGTGCTGTCTGCCCACCGCGTCGGTGTTTAGCTGCGCAGCCAACAGCATTTGAGCAATTGAGCCACCACCACACTAGGATTAGGAGCTACCGCCGCCGCCGTCCTGCTCTGCATGATGGACGCGATCGAACGCGATCCCGCTAATTAGCCGCCGCCCCGCACCGCATGCACCCGCCGGGCCAGAACCAGATCGAAACACACTCCGTGCAGAGCAGATCAGAGCAGAGCAGCACGTGATTTCGCGCGGCCTAGCTAGGCTAGGGAGCGTCGGCCGGCTTCGCCACATGCGCGCGCGCAGACGGGAGGGAGACGGAGGGACATTAATGGCGGCCGGCACCGACGCGTGACGAGCACCTGCGCCCAGGAGGAGCAGGACGGCCGCCGGCAGGCAGGCACGAGCCCAGTGCCCAGTGCCTGCGACTTGGTGATTATTCGTCGCCGGCGCGCGGTTTTGCAAAGCCGCGCCAGCGCTAATTCGCCGTGCAGCAGGTAGCCACGCGACGCTGCCCCTTGATTATTTGCTCCGGCCGTCTGCATGCATGTCCTACTACAGCGCGCATGACAACTAAGGCTTCGGTACATAATAACCACACGTCGGCGCAGGGCCGGGCGCAAGCGCGATACAGTACGTGCGACTGCGACAAGAATACACAGGGCTCTCTCGGTGCAATCCACCGTCACTTTCTTTCCAACAGTAGCAGCAGCTATCATCATTTTGTCCAAGATCGTCTCCACACTTTGCTTCCATTTCCATGCATGCGCCGGCCGTACTGTTGCCGCGCCGTCCTCGTCACATGGACGATGACAGTTTGGCAGCGTGCGCTGCTGAAAATGAAACCACGCGCGTCGGTGGCGCGGCGCTGCCCACCCGGGCGGACATGATCTCGCATGCATGCATGCACCGCCGCGGACGGCGCAGGCAGTACTCGTACGATGATTGCTCCTTCTCACACTGCATGCCCGGGGGGCGACCGAGCGGTCGAGCGTGACTAAGGGATAACGAAAACTATATTACGTAGTAAAGTACAGTACTATCACGCGCGCGACCAACCACGGACTAGGTAAGCTTCTCTGCATGCGCTGATCGAGCCGCTGATCATTCATATACATGGCGTAGCCGCGTAGGTTATCTCAGCCGGAGCCACGTGCAGGTGAGGATCGGAGGACACCAATGCAGGCCGCCCGATGAAACTTCCGGTTAGACTATTTCTAAATATTGTCCACTGTTTTTCTACTATTCTATTAATTTTTTTGTTTACAGTAACGCTGTTACAGTATCAATAATGTATAGGCAGTTTTTTTTTACCATTACCATCGAGGAGGATGGTCTTACGGTTATGTACGTGTGTCGGTGAAGCTGCGTGTGCGTGCGATGTACGGTAGTGTGTAGCGGGAGCTAGACGACCGGACCGGCGGTACGGTCAAAAGGGCGGCGGAGCGGATGGGGGGCTGGGCTGGGCTCGCGGAGAGGAGAAGAATCTCTGAGCTGAGACCGTTAACCAACTTTGCCGCCGCGGGGGTACAACAGCATGAATACCGCCACCACCGGTGCAGTCCACCACCCTGCCTTTTTATTTATTATTCTTTTCGCCTGCCGCCGCGGCCGGGACGCAACGATTCAACGAACCATCCATCCATCACCGATTCACCTGCGCGTCTTCTTCCCTCCCGCGCGCTCCTCTCTTTCCTTCCTCTAAAGCGTCACCGATATGTAGAGTGAACAAACAATAATTACACACTGTGCAAAGTATGAATGCACGTCCTGATGACTATGGTCTGATGCGTTCGTTTTTGTTTTGCTGACCGGTAATGTAGCCTTAAGCTATTGCATGCTTCAGCGATAGATACGGAGTACTGATTGGCGATCACTCGTGAATATTGTTGTACAAGAAAGAAAGAAAAAACAGCTACGAGTGGCAGGACGGTCCGTGAGATTGAACGAGTGAAATATATATATAATATGCGTACTAGTAGTACCAAAATACAAGCACAGGCTGTCTGTGAACGCATTGAAAGGCATGGGATCTGACGCAGGCCCTTCACACCATCAATTATAGACGTACTAGAAATGCATATCAGAATGGCACCAAAGTTATTCTCGGGTATTTGTTAATTATGGATTTTTTCCCGCTTCCATATCGGCCCCAGCGAGCGCGTAGAGAGAGAATGTTCGGTGGTCGACGACGACGAACATGTGGTTATTGCGCTGTGTCCTGTTGCGTCAATAATTTAATTTGTGGCAACTAAACGAATTTATTAGTAGTACCGTACTCCAATATCGATAAATATTTTGTGGCTATTTCAAATTAAACGAGTTGTATTTAATAGTAGTATTAGCCACCTTTCGCGGTGGAGAAAGACGCCCTCGCAGCCGTGTTCACATCTCGTCTGATGCCCATTTTCTCGTGTGTTTCCAGGCCGGATTCCGGGTCCAAGATTTGGGGGGACCAGCCGAGGCCGGGAAATCATTTTCCTCATGGGTACTAGTACTATAGGGGCACAAGGGATATTGGGCGTGGTAGCGGAGGGCAGAACCGGGAATGCAGCTTGGGATGGGAGGCGAGGCGAGGCGAGGCGAAATAGAATGAGGCGGCGGGGCCCGCGCATGGTAAAGTGTGTGGGACACATGGGGGGAGCCGGGGAGGGGAGACAGCGCGGCTACAGTTCGGGACAAGAAACAAAAGGCGACGAGGCACAACAAGCGCCGCCCCCCGCGTGGACGCGGCGCACGGGCCGCGTGCACAGCCTCCGATCCGTCCGCCTCTTGCACAGCCTCAGCGCCAAAGGGTCGGAGGGAGGGGAGCCGTTGGATTGGATGCAACGGTCGGTCGGTCGGTTAGGCGCTGCTGCTAAACATGGCTGGGGGAGCTTAACGAGCCTGGGCCGTCGTAAGCAAGTGTCATTAATTTGTTGCACAGAAAAGGTCACGGTCGAGGGAGTGTGTGTGGCCTCTCCGGCTCCGAGCATCCGTGGGTGGACTTTTGGCGTGGCCTTGTGGTGTGTGACAGGCACAGCACAGAAGACCGACGTGAGCAGGTCGTCCATGCGCCGGGCGCAGGCCGGTGACGGCGAGCGGCGACGGGAGCCTCTGCCTGCGTCTCGCTCGGCGGCCCGGCCCGGCCCGGCCGTACCGAAGCTCCAGCTGTACTCCGCTCACTCCCTGCTCTGCTGCCGGCCTGCCTGCCTGCCTGGCCCAGCTAGTGTCTAGTGTGTGCGCGCCCCCTTCGCCTTTCCGATTATTTTATTTTTAGTAGTAGTGAGTACAGTACTTGGTTTTGTTTCGCGCCCCAAGACGCTGGCGGGCGGGCGGGCCTCGAGATGCCGCTTCCGCGCGGCCACGTCAGCCGACCGCAAACCACCACCCCAAATCATGCGCGCAGGGCAGCCGCGCAACCCCGCTCCCCTCCATCGACCTGCAGACAGTATTCCCCAAATATAGCGCCACCGCCCCCCAGCCATTTGCAGCGACACCTGTATACGTATTTTAACGAGTGTGTAGTAGCCTTACACGGAGATGATGGATTGGCGCGCATCGCTACATATAGTGTAGTTTGGTACGTACAAACTAGAAAATACCAGTACTTGTACACATTTATCAAATGGAGACAGCGCATTCCGTTGATTGTTTCCGGTTTCTAAATACTCCTACTCCACCGATTAATCAATCAATCGAATGCTCCTCCTGTGGAGTAGCTTTGCATGCTTGTATGTAGCCTTTGGAATCAGGTGCCACCTTTTTGTACATGCACACACAATCGCATCCCTCAATCATAAGCACACAATGGCTACGTTATACTTACAACCTGGCGCGGGCTTAATTACTGTATATCCAAGCATGCACGGGATTATTACAGTACAGTAGGTCGTAGTGGTAGTCCCAGCGCTAGCTGCGGGTATACTACCTACTACGGCCGGGCCGTGTTTGTCGGTAGCAACTACTGCCCCAGCGCTGGTCGAGGCATTTTGCATGGGCCCGCCCACCCCCACCGGCGCTGCCTGGTCCATGAGTCAGAGAGAAGAGAACACACGCGTCCAGCAGGGGAACAGGTGTTAGTGGTGGTCAACACGAGGAGGGGAAGCAGGGCATTGCATTGCTCGGTGTGGCTCCGCTCCGCATGGGCGCTCGACTCGTGGACCTTCACCCGGCTGTTTCGAAACCCACGCGCAGCCCAGCCCCCGAGCCCTCGGGGCCCGGGGCTCGAGCCGCTGGCTCCACCGCTGGATCGCGATCCGACGCCCGCCAGCCCAGCAACAAGGCCACAAGGGGAGGCTAGCTGGTGTGAGCTGGCTCCTGGCTGGCGGGCGCACGTGGAAGTGGAACGGGGGCTGGGTGCGTGCGGTGGGGGGCTGGCCGTGGCCCGGTTGCATGCTTGATGGCGCTCTGCTCTGCTCTGTTGCCCCGGGGTGGTGCCACCGTGCCACTCTCCCGGCTAGGCCCGACACCAACAGCAGGCACGTACACCCCCCTGTAGCTCTCTTACGGATCGGACCACCGGCCTATTCTGCATCTCGCGGTTCGGTCGGTGGTGCCGTGCCGTGCCGCCGGCGTCCTGTCCTGTCCTGCCCTGCCCTGCTGGAATCCAACCCACCGTCGGTCGGTCGATCAGAGCACCGCCGTAGCAGCCTCCACCACCACCAGTGCAGCGCGCGTGCAATGCACACGCTCTCCTCCTTCCCAGGCTCCCAGCTAGCGGAGTCCTTTGCTGTTGCTGTCACGTACGGCGGTGGCACACGTGGTGGTCGGAGCACAATACACGGCGGTTCCAGCCAGCGAGGAAAGGGGGAAAGGAAAAGAACTGGAGGGCTGGAGGCAAAGGCAAACACAAGGAGGAGAGCCTGCTGTTGCTGCGGCCGCCGCCTGGTGCCTGCACCTGCAGTACGTAGTGCAGTCTGCAGAGAGGTCGGGTGAGCTGGATGGCCGCTGGCGTCGCAGCTGGGGTGGGCTGGACTGGAGCTGGCAACGGGGTTAAAAAAAACGAGAGGGGAGGAGCGGGATGGATGGATGGATGGACGTGCGCGGTTCCGGTCAGGTCAGCAAGTACGTACTGGCAGAGGCAGAGGGGCTTTGTCGGCTTTACAGCTAAGCCATGGCATGGGCACGCATCTCATCGCATCATCGGCGCTCGTCGTGGCTCCGCTCTGGCAGCCAGCTGGAGCTGGAGCAGGAAGCACCGGGCAGGGGCAGGGCATACTCGATCAACAAATGCACGCACACACGTCTTTGCAGCCAAAATACCACCACTCGACGCCTCCGGCACTTGTAGCAGTGCAGTAATAACTCGATCACGAAATACTGGGCTGGATCTGGATGTACTAGCAGTAGTGCTATACATTCGCCCTTTTACCGTACGTCCCAACGCAAGTCCGATGATACTGTACGTATATAGATTTGCCGTCTAGCGGTCTAGGACTGCATGCAGCGGGACCGGTCTAGTGCTCCGCCGTGTATGCAGCTGCCGCTGCAGGGCGATCCGCAGCGGACGACGACGAGCTACCGGCCGGCGTTCGTTGCTTTGCTTGTGCCGCCCCGCCTGTCGGTGGATTATTGGATTTATGGGCGACCAATCTCCCAGCGACGATCGCGCGCGCTAATTCATCATGGTCACCGCTAGGCAGGCGTTAGCTACGTACAGCTACAGCTGCAGTACGTCTGTAGTAAAACGCATGGACGACGCCAATGCTCGCTCCACCGATCCATCGGTTGCTGTCGATTGAGTTAAGCAGAACGGGCCTGAGCCTGGTTGATTGCCAAACAAACTCTTGATTAAAATTTTGGCAAATTTGATCTTATTTGAATTTAGATAAAAAATTAGTCAAACAATGAACTTTTAATTCTCGTGAGTTGTTTAGGTCTTAAATAACTCATCCGAATAAAAAAATAGTTTTTAGACGAATTTTAGTTTAGATTCAAACACGGTCAAATTTGCTAAAATTTTAGTCTATCAAATATTTGGCAACCAACCAAGTAGGCCCAACATGCTTATAGTTGTGTATCTGTATTTCGGACGATTTTATTAGACAGTGCGAGCATTTCGAAAACAAGTGTATGCAATGAACAAATCTACTGGCCAACAGCCTAAGGCGCACCCGCACGTACGAATAACGGTGAGCTGATGATGGGATTGTCCAGTCCTACGTGGTTGCGATGAACGTGCGAGACGTGCCATGGTTACGTACGTACTGCTCCTACCAGGCTATATATATATGCATGGATCCGTTTTCTTTTTATATATATACTGCACCACACATTCACATAGCGATGCCCCGCCGGCGGCGCCTGCGTATTATAAAATTAAAGTGTACTAGCTACGGAGCATACGTACCATATATCGATTGCTTGACGACGCCGGTGGAAATTTATATATATGGCATCACGTACGTACGCGCCGCGTCGCATCTATCCCATGGCATGCATGCAGATGCAGGAGGAGCACGACCGGACGTACGTCGATACGTGCCGATATGGTATGATGGTAATGCAATATATAGGAGGGACTGGTACAAAACCCACATGCACGAACGTGTACGTGGTTCGAACTGCTTAATGCGCGCATGCCAGGAGTACGTGTGTAGGCGTCGTGCGTTTCGGTGCTGTGCTGATTACTTACTACAGTGATGCGTTCGTCTCGTTTTACCCGGATCTCATGATGTGGCACCCACGATCGACCTAACACAACAGCCAGTCGTTAGCAGGCATATACTGTATAATCGAGGGAGCGGATGCACCTCATGCACGGCTGGTACCGGTCGAAATGTGGTTGTTGGTTCGCCCGGCTGCCCGAGATGGATGTCAATATAAATACGTACTACTCTTAACTACTAAGGGGTACTGCATGCTACTCTACTTGCCATCTCTCGATCGAATCCGAGGGGACCGGAATGTGCATGCATGGATCCATCGCCGTGCCTGCTGTTTATTGATCATCTATACCTATACGGCAACGTACCCGGTCGGTCGGTCCAATGAAATGGGCGACAGGCGACAACGTACGTGCGGGCCATCTTTTTCTTCACCGCACGTTACTCTTTTTTGTTAACTTTTGAGGATTTCGAAAAAAAAATACCATGCAAGGACTGGTGGCTAAGAAACAAATCCTATAGAAATTCTCAAACATAAGAAAAAAACAAAAATTTTGTCTAAAAAAAAAATACTGTGGCATGGTTGGGAACCCACAAACTGGCTGTCGATTTTTTTCCGATCATGCATGTCGCCCCCTGTTTTCCCCGGCCGGGGCGCTCGTGTACAAACTACAGTACAAAGCAGGTGGGCCGGGGGCCTGGGCCACGTACGTAGTGGTCGATGCAAACACGATACACCGCCGCGTGGCGTGTGCGCTGTGGCGTTGGCTGCCGGTGTGCGCCCCAGCTCGATCGTCGTCACTGCATCGATCGATCGATCACGAACTGCGCGCGGCCCGTGGTTTGGGTTGCATTTGCAACCGGATGCGTGCCCGGACGGTCGGCTGGCCCATGCCACCGTCGACGTCGGCGACAACGCACGTAGCCCTCGGCCAGCTCTGCCACGTACAAGAACACCGATCTGATGTGGCTGCGCTCTACGTACGTTACGTACATACATGCGTACAGTAGAAAACATATAATACAGTAGTGGCAGATCCGTGTGTGTGGATATTCCGCCAGCAGCTAGTACTAGTTTAATTTCGTGCAATGTGCGTGCCGATCGAGTTTGGTGGCTCGTGATCAATGTGCTGGCTGGCCTGCTGGGGCCAATGCACGGATGCTTGGACGACTCAACCCAGCGGCAGCATGCAGGAGAGGGGGCCGCCAGGGCCAGGGCCAGCGATGATGTGCTAGGCAGACAGGCAGGCAGGGCAGCTAGGGTATCCTCCGTTCCATTCCAACACTCTCTCTGCTGCTCGTATAAAGTATTGTATGTGCGTGTTTTGTCGTGCACGCAGAGGCAGTAGTAGGAGTAGGAGCAGACATCGATCGTATCCATGGAAGGATCCAGCTCACGTATGGACGACGGCACGCTGGATTGCATATCGATCTGCACGTCACGTACACTCTGGTTCTCTGACATGGGCTGGGCTGGGCTTGCCGCCCTGTCGTACGCACAGTACGTCGTGGCGCGTCTGCCGCGCTTCTTCCCAAGCTATAGCGTGTTCCTCGGGTGCGCGCGCACGCAGGTCACGTGCACGTACAAAGGTGGTCGCGGCGACACGGGCAAAGCGATCTTTGAATGACCTCCATGCATGTTTCAAGTGGCCCAGACTGGCCCGGCCCAGCCCAGCCCAGCCCAGTTGGACGTGTTGCCAGAGAATGAAGTCTCAGAAAAGGGGGGGAAAAAAAAGGAAAACAGAGAGAAACGTGCCGTCACAAGCGGTGTGGTCTTGTTTGAAACAAATCAAGTCGCCTGGTCGGTCACCCGCAACTCCACTCCGCTTGATGTCCGGCAGGGCGGGGCGATCCAATCCAACAAACTCGGCGACCAACATCAACAGCTAGTTACTTGCAAGTTTGACCGCTGGCCAGACTGGTCTGCCATCATGATAGCACTACTAGTTACTGCTGCCTGTTAACGGCCATCAATCAAGCAGGAGAAGAGGGAAACCGAATTAAATGCTATAGTACGTAGGGTGAAACGAAAATTAACTGCAGCAGCGCCAATTCGATTCGACGTGCGCCAATTCCCTCCTGTCTCACTGCCCGTCGGTTCGGTTTGAATACGTCGTACGGCGCCCCGACACGCGCACGTCATGGGGGGCGCGGCGGTGACGCCACGCGCAGAGACGACGGGGTGACGTACGTGACGCGACGGCGGCGGCGCGAGGGAACCGGAGGCGAAAGCGACGGGGAAAGCGGGGGCGCCAGGCACGTCCGCACGAGGCAACTCTTCAGCAGCTGTGACGCCGATACGCGACCTGGGCTGGGCGGACGGACGACCCCGATCCCGCCACGCGGCAGGCAGCGACGGCGAAAGGGCGAATGCGATGGACCGCCCGAGCCGCGAGTTTCCCCGCGCGCGCGCGCGACGACGACGCGACGTCGCCGTCACGGTCACGGGGGCAACATTTTGATTGATTTATGAATTGCTCCATGGACGACGCCAAGATCGGGACGCGCTGCCGCCAGCCAGCACGTTCCGGTTTCCCCTCGCTCTCGTCCCGTGCACCCCCTCCTCCGCTTGATGGAAACCCAGCGCCCGATCGCGACCGCCGGCACCAGGTAGTGGAGTGCGAATGAACGGAGTGTGCAGCGCACGCTTCACATCTCACGTGTTGCGTGATCCACGCCAAATCCGCTTTTTTTTTTTTTTTGTTTATATAAAAAAAAGTATATAAAGCTGCCAAATCCTCACTTGCGGCACACTGACGTGTTTCGGCCCAGGAGGAACACAGATCTGGGCTTTTATTTGATCTGGCCAGCTAACCTGTGTTTGGGCTGAAACGGCATTTGGGCCTAGAAAGCATTCATATCCCCCCGCAGCAGCAAGCCAGCAACGGATAAGGCAGTCAGGCAGGCAGACCCCTCCCCTCTGACGAACGAACCTCTCTCTCTCTCTCTCTCTCTCGCCGCCGAGACCATGGCGCGGGGCCTCGTCGCCGCTCTCTCGCTGCCGGCAGCGCGTCTCGGCGCCGGCCGGCCCGTGGTCCGAGCCGCCGCGAGGACGGTGTGGGGAGGGCGCGCGCGGCCGCGGCGGCGGGGCCTCATGGTCGTGCGGGCCGGCGGGCCGCCCAGCGCCAACGTGCTCTTCCTGGCCTTCGTGCTGCCGCTCTCGCTCTTCGTCGGCACGCTCGTCACCGCCGCCCGCGTCGCCGACGACCTCGACGAGCGCTTCCTGCGTGAGGTAGGGACTGCATGCACCACATGCGATGCGAGGCAGGCAGGCCCTGTATCTGTTGTATATGTACTCTGCTGTGCGGAGTAGTGCTTCGTTCGGTCAGCTCAGCCCACAGATCACTTTCCGCTTTCTTATTTGCTGGGTGCGACAACTGTGTCGGTAATTCAGTATGAAAAATCCTTGCCCAACATAAGTAGCAGGCGTTCTTACTAGTACCATTAATTTGATGGAATTCGAGCTGTGGCAGTACCTATCAACGTACTGACCGAGCTAGCATAACAATATAGTGTTAACATCTGTCCAATCCACACTGCGCGCAGATGGAGATCAACCAGGCGATCATGGAAGAGAACGAGGCATCCGACGAGGACATCGCCGGCGAAGACGACGACGAAGGGGAGGAGGAAGAGGAAGCCGCCGCGGTGGAGGAAAAGGAGCCCGTTGTTGTTGCTGGTGCTGCTGCTCCGCGCACTAGGAACAGGCCCCGGAGACAAGTACTCTGAGTTCTTGCGTGCTCCACTCTCTACCTAGGATAGGAAACATCCTTGCAAATGCTGCCTTTGAATTGATACTGGTACGGCGTACATGTCGTATTAGGAGGCTGCAGGCAGTGCGTCGCATTTGTGTACTCTGCAGTACGTGTGGCTTATATATATCAAACAAACTATAATCACAATTCACACAATTATGGACTTTGGCTCCCCCGTTATCGATCATCTATATACAGTTTTTATATGTCTAACATGTAGAAGGGAACAGTCCATACAATGTAACCAATGATTATTATTTTTTCCAATCGAATATGCAACAGCTTGACACAAAGAAAAACTTTAAGTAATGAACAACATGGAAGGGAATCCGCCGATTCCGGCATGGGCTGTTCATGGAATCACGGATTCACGGGCTGGTGTATTAGGCGGACGGCGCAGCCTCTTCTTGGGCCGAAACAAAGTTAGGCAGGCCCGCAACCTCTCGCCGTGGGGCTGTATCGCTATCGCACATCCGTCTGAGCACTGAACAGAGTTCGAGCTCACCCCTGAAACCGATCATGACTGCATTATTCAAATTTTGTCTGCTCCCTCTGCGCGCCGGAGCTGCCACGAAAGTCGCGGAGGCGGAGCAGCACGCGGATAGGCGGGTTCCAGCAGCCGATGCACTGCATGGATTGTTTGTACGTCAAATCGGCAGCTCAAAATGCACGCATACGGCAGCTCAACATGACCTGTTGGACTCAGCATGAGCAGGGCAACACGGAAGCCCGTATTTTCTAAATATATTTCATAATTTAATTGTTCTATTCTTCCTTTATAAGCAACACTCCCACTGATAGCAAAGCGCCCATAGTGATTTAATCAATTGTAAATTATGTAGACTCTGAAATTCAGAAATGTTTATAGGATAGGATCTTTGCGCTTGCGTTCACACAAGGGAGTGGTGAGCTTGCGGGGCGACCCTAGGTACACTCATCCTGGTGCACTGGCATCATTGTGAAGACAAATTTTGCTACCAAAGAATGTAGCATGTATTTTGACTAAAAAAAATCTATTTAACTTTGACGTAAACCACCCTACTTTGATACCTGCCTTTGTTCTGCTTGTGTTTGCTTAGTGTTTCAACTGTATTTTTTGTTTACCTAGTTATGCGATATCGGGTTCATTGAATATCGTTCACTCTTTGTAGATGCTGCATTGGATGACCCATGATGTCCGGCGTTGTTCGAGGGTGGTTGCCTCGCCCTTTGGGGCCTTTTTTTTTTTTTAAAAAGAAAACTTTGGGGGCTTGTTACTGTTACTAGGTTCCAGTATTTGGTGTCTCCAACGACAGCCAGTGTTTTGCACAACGCCCTTTGGTGGTCTGTGAGGGGTTGTGCTTGTGGCAATTTCTCAGTTTGGTGGTCAGAGTTTAGTCGGCACTTGGAGGTTTATTCAGCTATGTTGGAGTTGACTCAAAATATGGTTATGCGAAAGAATAACGAAACGATGATTATGTTGGATAGTAGACCGTTTTTTTGTATTGTCTTGTGTTTTTTAGTTTGTCCAGGGGCGAATCTAGCCTTATTTGCCAGGCCAGCCAACCCGACAAAATTTATACTATAAATCCTATAGTAAAACAATTATGCACTGAGATTGAAACCGAAACTGATCTCATCTAGTCCACCCCTGATATATATGATCTTTACCTATATTTGTGTTACGGTTGGCTAGTTAGATTTTACTCCTTGTGTTAGAATCTGGCAGTGGTTCTCGCTTTTTTTTTTGGATTTATTACATGATTTTACTATGCTATTCTTCAGTGGCAGACATTGTGCCCATCAACGATGTGATATTTGCGGTGACTGCAGCAATCTCAAGATCTGACTGCCTATTCTTTTAGATGCGCTCTTGTCAGTTGGATGTGCATACCTACGTTCATAGAGGGTGAATATACTTATTATTACATGTTTTTGAATGTCTGCATTTATATTGTGTTTGCAAGAATACGAGCATCACAGTCAAAGACGACTAAAAAATGCTGGAAATAAATATGCATGCAAACTCATTAATTATCGAAAAAAAACATATGGCACCGAGTTGCAGCACGCAACATCGTTGAGGCCATGGCGAGGCCCCGTCACAGGTGACAGCGTAGCGGCTCCTGTGGTCAGCCGGCCGGTCAGCACGGTTTGGAATTCCACGAGCACGGCCAACGTTCGGCTTTGTATTCTACGTAGTAGTGGTACGAGTGGCGTCCAGGACGACTACGAGAGGCCGCGATAGGCGGCGGACCTCGCCGCGCGCGTGCATGCGACCGCCGGCTGGCTCGCGTTAGGCCGGCCGGGATCGCGACCGCCGTGCACACCCCTCGCGTATACGGCAGGCCATGGCGGCATTAGCTGTAAGCTAGCTCGTGAACCAACAGCGATACGTGGGTGGATGGGTCAACTTAACCCAGCAGTGGAAATTTGGAAATCGACAGAGAAGACGATGAGCCTGTTGCTATCGTGAGACGTGCCCAACTGGGTCGAGTGTGCTAGATTGGCTCTCGATCGGAGCCTCAGCTAGCTATAAATAGGGGATGAATGCCTCGGTGAATTGCATGCAAAGTGCAGCATCGGATCATTTGCAGGTTCTTCATTCAGCCATCTCTGGCTGTCTACCTGCTAATTAAGATATTCTCCAGATCAGATATATATAGTACTACCTAGCAGTCGGTAGCTCGTCCAAGATGGCGCAGCAGCAGGGTGTCGCCTCCATGCTTGCACTGGCATTGCTTCTCGGAGCATTCGCAGCCATTCCTACAGGTAGAGTGCTGCATGCAACTGGCCAGTAGTACTCCTACTGTAGTAGTACCGCCACTGGTGTGCAAATTGTCCATAACATATGACTGCGCATGTACACGTGCCCCACTCGACGTTCTTCGTGTTGCTTGATTATTTTCCAAATTAATTTCCACACCCATATACGTACACGATACCAGTACTCGATGCTGATCAACGCATCGACCTCATTGCATGCAATGCAATAGTAGTAATATAAATTTTGGCCTGTACTATATACACGTACGCATCGTGTGCAGGAGTGCAATCCATCGGCGTGTGCTACGGTGTCAACGGCAACAACCTCCCGTCGGCGAGCAACGTAGTGAAGCTGTACCAGTCCAACGGCATCAACCTGATGCGCATCTACTTCCCGGACACCAACGCGCTGAACGCGCTGAGCGGCACGAGCATCGGGCTCATCATGGACGTGGACAACTCCGACCTCGGCTCCATGGCCTCCAGCCCCAGCTTCGCCGCCAACTGGGTGCAGAGCAACGTCAAGGCCTTCCCGGGCGTCTCCTTCCGCTACATCGCCGTCGGCAACGAGGTGTCCGGCGGGGACACCAGCAGCATCCTCCCCGCCATGAAGAACCTCAACGCCGCGCTCTCCAACGCCGGCCTCGGCGGCATCAAGGTGTCCACGGCCGTGCAGAGCGACGTCACGCAGGGCTTCCCGCCCTCCCAGGGCACCTTCTCCCAGAGCTACATGGGCCCCATCGCGCAGTACCTGCAGAGCACCGGCGCGCCGCTCCTCGCCAACATCTACCCCTACTTCTCCTACACCGACAACGAGGCGCAGATCAGCCTCGACTACGCGCTCTTCACCGCACCCGGCACCGTCGTGCAGGACGGCGGCAACGCGTACCAGAACCTCTTCGACGCGCTCGTCGACACCATGTACTCCGCGCTCGAGAACGCCGGCGCCGGCAACGTCGACATCGTCGTGTCCGAGAGCGGGTGGCCGTCGGCCGGCGGCGACGCCGCAACCACCGGCAACGCGCAGACCTACAACCAGAACCTCATCAACCATGTCGGAAAGGGCACGCCCAAGCGCCCGGGGGCCATCGAGACCTACATATTCGCCATGTTCAATGAGGACCTGAAAACTGGAGCCCCGACGGAGCAGCACTTCGGATTGTTCAACGCGAACGGATCCCCGGCATACCCCATCAATTTCTGAGAGTGAGAGGGATGACGGATCCAGACACCAACAAGATAAAGCGATATGCATACACACATACCACATACCTAAATATATACAGATAGAATAAAAAATCCAATAAACTGCATGCCTGTAAATTGCAAATAGCAATATACTCCAGTAGTATATACTAGCAGACATGTAAGGCAACGGCTTCAATTATTTCCAAAGATGAATAAGAGAGGCATCACTTGGCTGTCGTATATCATCCGACTTTTTTTACTACTTACTCGTCTTATTTAAAAAATAATAATTAATTATTATTTATTTTTATTCTGATTTAGTTAGCATACAATATACTTTAACTATAAATTGATTCTTTCATGTTTTCATAAATATTTTAAATAAGACGAGTTGGTCAAACCTCCTAGATGCATACACGGCTGGAAAGTTAAATTGCCTTCACCCATGTGTATTCCTCTATTTTCATGAGGAACAAAAAGTAGATTGACATAGAATTGAGAACCGAACTAGAACCAACAAGAGTAAAAGGTAGATTATTATTTTTATATACTTTATGGTCTTTATTGTAGCATGTGTTGGTAGTTTACACACAAATTCATATGAGTAATTTATTTTTAATAATGGTAGTTATTGGTAATGTTAATGCATTTTTTGTGGGGTTGTTGTGAGCTATGTTTTAGATTGATTGGTGCGTGGCATTGTCATTTTGATGTAAATTTAATGTTTTTTATAACGATAGGGGTGTGTTATTAATATGCAAATTTAGCTTGGGAATTATTAGGTTATCTTTTATAATGACAAGGTGTATAGTTCTTTAGAAAATAGAATGGATCATGTGGCAAAATTTATAATACATTTAGTAAGAGTAGCGTGGTGAAACCCCAATTTGTAGTTATCAATAGTAAGATTGATGCAAATTATTGTGGTTATTGTGCGTTATGTTTTAGATTGACTGGGCCATTGTAAAGGGGTAGTTATTAATATGCAAAATTAGCTAGGGAATTGTTTAGATTATTTTTTTAATAATGAGAGGTATATTGTTCTTTAGAAAATAGAATAGATCATGTGGATTTTAATTTCAATGATGAGAAGTCTACCAAATTGGTAATTTGATGTTTCTGTTTTTTGCATTTTTTTTAATTTTTTTAACACATTTCATTAAGGTAGTGTGATGGAGCCCAAATTATTAGCTATTAATAGTAAGATTACCACTTTATTATGTATTTATCCCACGACACTACTACTATGCTAAAGGTACGACGAGTAGATTGCCGTCATCCTTGATCGGATCAAACTTGATCCTAGTATTTGTACAAGTCCTTGATTGGAACGAAAAGGATCTAATCACCATCACCAACTTTTGTGATCCTCCACCATTAGATGATTTATTATGCGACCATTTTACAAGTGACCCCATCATTGTGATATTTTTTTTAAAAAAAAAACGAAAAAACTCCTCTATACAGACATTCATGCAGACTGATCAGGAGCTTAGCGTCAGATCACTGTGCTTCGTCCCGTTCTCCATCCGTATCCATGACACAGTCGAGAATGGGCTCTCCGTTATCTGAATGATCCTCGCTCCTCTGTGCCAGTTACCGTAACCTCCATATCCCGAGTGCCGCGCGAAGCAGAGCCACAGCTTCTCGTACGGGCAGCACCAGTCAAGGCCATGGTTGTGCCCAACGAAGATTGCCTGTCAAAACAAAAGAGACCACCAGCGATTATCTTCTTTATCCTGCACAGTGTTCTGATCTAAGCACCTCAACTTTGATCCTGCAGTTTGAAATTATTTGCCTGAATCAATGGCAAACCTTGACTGACGGCCTCTTGGCAAGAGCATCCATCATGCCCCATTCAGCTGCCTGTGGCGCCGCCACATCCTCCTTGTTGATAGAGCCAACACAGGGTTTCCTAATTTCAGCCTTAGCCTTTGGAGCCACCTTAGCATATGCTGTGCTTGGTATGTGCCAGAAGATTAGCTCAGGGATCCTGCAGGGCTCAAGGGAAAGGAGATTAACAACATAAACATGTGCATCAGTATGACTAACAGACAGTTTAGTGTACTCTGTAATAAACCATGGTGACCTTGCATTTGGATTCAGGAACTGAGACTGGCTCTGAAACCACTTGACCTGAGCACTGGACACCACCTCCGTGTACGACCCCCCGCCGGAATCCAGGAAATACATGAGCAGAGCCGGGTCGTCGTGGGTGCGCGAGAGCACCTGCAGCGCGTAGTTGGAGACACCAGGCCACAAGTCCTTGGGGCCGTTCTGTGTGTAGGATAGCCTGTTGCTGCTGATCTCTGCTGTGATCAACTCAATCCGCGGAGCCCCTCGGAAGCTGCATCCTTGATCGTCGCCTTACACAGACATGAAAAATCAAGCTCCATCACGTCACCGTAAGACATCAAGGTCCCCAATCAGATGTCCAGCTTTACTGCCGAACCTGAAGCCGCGGTGCTTCCCGGCGGCGGGCAACGCAGTGGTGGAACGCCGTCAGGGGAGAACCACTCGGGCGGCCACTCGAACGGCATGTCGTCGTGGTTCCCGAACACGGTCGCCCACGGAATGCCCCGGTCTCTGGCGGGGGAGAGCGCCCTGTCCCAGTACAGGCTCGCGTTGGGGATCGGGAGGTTGTTCGCCGTCACGAGGTCGCCGAGGTACACCACGAAGTCTGGGAAGGAACGGATTCCGCGACGACACAGAAGAGAGATTCAGTTCAGAGAGGACACAAAAAAGCCCCAATTTTGCACATGCACAGTGCACAGGCGCCGGCCGGACCTGGCTTCTCGGCGTCCAGGACGGCGGCCATGACGCGGTCGGAGCCGGCGTCCTGCGCGGGGCCCCAGTCCGTCCACGCGTCCTCGCCGTAATGCAGGTCCGCGAACAGCGCCACCTTGAACGACCCGCCCGGCGCGAACCGCAGCGGCGGACGCCGGGCGCCGGCTGCCGAGGGCTGCGCGTGCTCCGCCGCCGTCGGACGTAGCCCCACCACGGTGAGCGCCAGCGCGGCCGCGAGTGCGGCGAGCAGGGCGCCCGCGGCCGCGAGGCTGTGCCACCACCGCATCACGGCGTGGTGGAGGTGGTACAGGTTCGGTGCGTTCTTGGTGGTGGAGGTTGCTGTGGGAGTGAGACGCGCTCGTATCGTACGTGCGGGGGCCGGGGGCAGGGCTGGCAGCTGGACCGAGAAGCGGCCAAGCAGGTGGTAGAAGCTTCGGATGCCGAGTGATTTTCGTGAGACCGCAAGCAACACAGCACCGTGCACCGCTGAAGTCACGGCGGATTAGGACGCGCGGCTGCTTCATTTCGTTACGCTAAAATGATCAGATTATTGGAGCAGAAACGGAGGGCGTCGTCTGCGTTACGCTTCAGGTGCGTTAGCAAAGCAGGGGAAGGGGAATATGCTGTGATGCTGAGGAAGGAAGCCTGGAAAAGGGATTAAAGGAAGAATATGCTTATGGATGCACGGTGAATCCTTATAACCAAAACTGGAGAGATATGCTTAATTTTGGAGCAGCACCCAAGCTGAAGTCGATTGCCAACCTACCTACTACCATGGCAGTTTGGCAATTAGCGGGTGACACTGCTACCGAATTAGCAGAACCACACTCAAAAGGCAGCATCGGAGATAAATTGATGATCAGACAAAGGAAATAATGCGCACATATCTTCGTTCGGTTTGGAGGAGATCAAAACGGATTCATCTCGCTCGGTCACTCCTAATCCATTCTAATTCGATTAGAAACAGGGATTGATCAGATAAGATCTGATGGGACGCAGCAAGAACAATGCTTGATTTTCTCCCATCCGTTTGCTTTGATTTTTCTTATATGCCTGTTTTTTCTATTCCTCGTGTGTAATATAGGTATTTACCATCTTCATTTTCTTGTGGGTTCTATTATGTCCTATTGCATTTAAATTGTTCTATTAGAGGATTTATTGTTTACGATTTATTATGTACTGTTCCTAGAGCGAAAGGCCGTTGTCAAAATTATCAGATTATTGGAGTAGAAACGGAGGACGTCTATGTTACATTCCAAAATTTGTACTATAATTTTGTATTGCGATTTACACACACTCAGCAAACATTTTTCCATACAGTAAATTAGTACATTCATTACTGTAAGTATATGCCACGACTCAGATTTAATCCGGCAATGTAAGCTTGCATTCTCGTACCTCTATTTTATTTTCTAGTACTTACTGGTCCGTCAACCCGTGCTCTCGCATGGGTCAGGAGATATAGATTTATTCCTAAGTCATATTAGGGATGATTATTTTAATTCATCTTTCGTAATGATATTGTTTGTAATTTATATGCAAATGTAGGACTTATTTTAATTTATCTTTCATGATGGTATATTGGGTAATTTATATGCAGATTTAGGGTTTATTTTAATTTATCTTTTATAATGGCATGGCGAGTACTTTATTGCAAATTTATGGGTTATTTAATTCATATTTCATAATGGCATGGTGGGTAATTTTTATGCAAATTTATGGAGTTATTTTAATTCGTACTTCGTAATGGCATAGTGGGTAATTTTTATGCAAATTTAGGGGTTATTTTAATTCGTATTTCATAATGTCATGGTGGGTAATTTTTTCCAGAAAATATAATAGATCTAATGGCTACTATTATTATAGGTATATGATGGATGGCCGGATGTTTCTGTTTTTTTAGATGTTTTAGGATTTATTTTTTTTACTAATGCATCTCGTGAGGAGTAACGTGGAGGCTCAAAAAATGTCCAACAGTAAGATGCAGTGGAGTTGCAAGTATGGACGCTCAGAATGGGAGATCGAGTTGGCTCGTGCACACGGTGAAGTGAAGTTGGAAGGAAAATGGGCGTGCCCCTGGCCGGTGAAGAGACGGGTCACTACGGCCTGATTGGTTGGCTGGACGAGGCTCAGCCAGGCTCGCCAGATGCAACTGCAGTTTGATTGGTAGGCTGTATTAGCACTTGAGCCTGGCTCGCACGCTTCACAAAGCAGGCTGAAGCCTGGCTCCAAAGGAACGAGAATGGTGGGCGTATCTGCCGAGCCTGGCTCGTTGGATGCGAGTAATGAAGCTGCTAATGATGTTGTTAGTGTATGATTAGCAAATCCCGAATGATATTAGCATATTTTAAATGGTATTAGGCAGAGATTAAGGAATATTAGGATGAATTATAGTTGTAAATGAATATTTGTATATAGTAAATAATATGGTGATGATTTTATACCTATTTTTATTTCATGCAACATATCTTCGTACGACCAACCAAACAACATCTCATCTCAGCCTGGCCAAATAAATACATGTAACCAAACAGACACACTTGCATGCACCTAGTCTGGCTGTGGTGAGCCTGGCTCTAACATACGAGCCAGGCCGGTCTTGTGCGAGCAACAAATCAGACCCTACCTGCCCGGCCATGACGAAGGGGATGACAGGGCCATCGCTGCCGACCATGGAGGTTCATCGCACTCAGCGTCTCTCAACGCCCCGACGCCACATCACCGGAGCTTTGTAAACCCTGACTAAGACCATGGACAAAACATTAGGGCATGATGAGGTTTGATCATCCGAGACTCTCCTTTTTCGTGCTCCACAGTGCTATTTGAGGAGATAAAACGATGACATAGCTAATCAACCAGTTGGCATCCTTGGCAAAACGAAATTGCACCTAGATACAATATAATTAAACCCTATCGTTTCTACACGTAGCTGATTCTCAGCTGATATGAAAAGAGCATGTTGACGCATAGCCTGGAAGAGACTACATATTTCCACCACGCCGAATGGAGACGTTAGTAAAACTAGAGCTTATATACTGTTGGGAAAACCGGCCTGTCCCATTGAAGGCCCGCCCAAGAAATGGTCGGCCATGTAGAGCAAGGGCCTATTTGTAATTCTAAAGTTTTTTAGAAAAAAATATATAAACAACCATCATCTATAAATAGAACAAGAGGGTTAGGATTTAGGGGACAAATTAGACCTTCGTCACCACATCCAAATTTGCTAGGCTTCGTTCCGATCCAAGATGAACCTAATATATTCAGTACATAGTTTAGAAACAATCAATGGCATGCTTACGGTCCTTATTATAGAACGACCTACATGATACTTATACCCTAAGAAAGACTAGACTACCTAACCTCTCCTTCTTGTAGTCCACTAGGGCCAACTGTCTCCTCTAGGACTCTTAATCTGGCAATTGACTCTTAATCTAGCAATTAATCATTAAGCCGAGCCTCCTTGGGATCAAACTACTTTGTAAACAGTGAAAACCATATCTAGACAGCTTTGCCCATTTTTTACTTTGATTATCACATTTTTTGTTATCTGAATATCTATCAACTCAACCAAGTTGGATATCACAAACAACATAACATCGCAAAGCTTCGAAGGCTCATGCAAGAACTTTACGCTTATCAGCTGTTAACCGGATCTCATTCTGAGCAGTAGCCAATAGGAGGATCTAACTTGTTAGTTTAAAGAAAACATGAGATCACATGACACGAACTCAAATAAAATGTGAGATCGTACGGTATGAGTTCGAAGAAAACGTGAGATCACATGGCAGCAGTGAGCCAGTGACACAATCAAACTAGATTTTTGTGGGATCATTCATATTAAAACTTATCCATTATATTTTGTGACTATCCCAAATGATGAATTATAACCTAAATGTGCATGCGTCCCAACTCAATAATCTCTTTTACCTTTTTAGATTTATTGGATAGTATGTTTGAAGTTTTTTAGGTTATTTTTTTTTCAATTCTACCTATAATACATATCCAATTTTTTTTATAATTTTCATTTAAATTCAAAACCTGTCAAACTATTCTCAGTATTGATAGTTTTGCTAAATATAAAATGATTTTTTAATTCTAGATTTAAATTAGACAAACAAATTATTAAAAATCATTCCCCCAACTCAAAACATTATTGACAATATTAAGACAACAATCTGATCTTACAAGTGAATATACCAATCATCAATAATTAGGCTTCGGGTAGGATGAACATGTAGATAGCTTCCTCCTATAGCCTCTATCAAGACGATTTGCCTTTGGCACGTTAGAGAAGTGATACCAAGGGCGCTCAGGATCTATACCTCCTTCACGAAAAGTAGTGAGATACCCATCTCTTATGGCCAAATCCAGTGAGTCCTGAGTCCTGACTGAGGTTCCAATGATATCACCAGTAAAACCATATATGCTGACAATAAGAGGAATACTCTTGAAGTGTATGATTTGCACTATGGTTATAGCCATCAACCTCTGCCATCAATTGTTTAAAAGCTTCCACAGATGCATTAATCACATTCACATCAAAGCGACATTGAGCCATCCCTGTAGATTAATAAACGAAGCAATACACTAAATCTTAGTATGCCAGTGTGCTCTAGAAATATCAAAACATTAGCTTAATGTCACTAAATAAAATTTGAAAGTCATAGTTTTATTTTAATTATATTAATTTCGTAATTATGTTTCAATATACCGACACATAAAAAGTTAAAAGAAAACATACAATTTTAATTCAGACTAGCTATTCAGTTTTGAAGGCATTGCTGAGTTTCGTGCTAAAATATTTGGCAAAAATAATGGAGAATTCAATGTTGGCTTTTGTAAGATGTCTATTTCAGTTGCTTGGTCAGTGTTTGTGTAGATGATGTTGTAATAGCAACAGTTTTTGCATCCTCTTATCATGCCCATAAACTCATGCAGTGCTGGAATTATATGATCCGTGTGTTAAGTGATAAGATGAGATATCGATTTGGCTCGTGTTGAATTCGTTGGGCTATTATGTAACTTGGTGTTGGAATGAATCAGCACATTTTGGTGTTTTTTCTTCGTTGGCACTTGTGCTAATATCCAGATATAATGTAGGGTGGTGTTTTGATTGGGTTTTCACTTTTGCAACTTATTTGTGCAGTCAATATCTTAAAAAAAAAAGCTTATTTGTGTAGTGCTAATGAAGCCCGCTGAATGGGAGGCATGTTGACATTGAGGCCGTGAGTATATGTGTGTGTTCCTATGCTGCCCAAGTTAATGCCAGCCAGACTGTATGTCTCTCTCTTTTTATCGACGAAATGGTATTAAAATTGGCTAAATGGCGGGGTTCGAAATTATAGATGAAAGCATTAGGTAAAGAGTGCGCGTAGTCGTATTAGGTAACTTATCACTAAGTTACTGAACAAATTTAGACCTGACAACTTGAGTTACGTTTTTTCTCAAAATTCTAAGCAGAAGTGGATCATACATGAAAAACAAAAGTTGTTGCTAACACATAGGTCTACAACTTTGTTTAAAGTAAGGAAGTGAGCCTAGCTCAATTGGCTAAGTTGGGTGAGTGTCAATGCATCTAACCACCCAAGTTCTATTTCTTCTTAATGAAAAACCACCTAGTTCCTCCTAGATTGGTCGCATTTATCTTTGTTTAAGGCAGATTGGTCAAAAGCTCAATAGTGGGAGAGATTGACTGGCTTTAAGGTGTTCAAACTGTAGTCTCACGTGTTACAACTAAATCGGGTATAAAAATACTAATACAGGAGCATGTGCTTCTACAACACATAACATAGTCTACAAAGAAATACTTAGATTATTCAAACCTTCATAGACTAGCAATTGTAAATGGATATTGATTTGTTCTCCCAAGTATAATGATACATGAAATCTCAAAGGGATAAAAAATAGGAACAAAGTAACGGTACATCATTTTCTTAAATTCCATTGCATTTCTCTTTCCTTAAATCTCAGTTGACATTTGACAACCTGAATTATTGTTTTCTGTAGCGTGGTATGACAAAAAAGGCTGCAATTTAGGAGATAATAGGCATGGATATTTTTCACTCATAAGATAGGTGAGAACAAGAACCATGTTGGAGTGAGCAAGAACAATCACATAATATTTCCTTGGCTCTCTCAACTCAAGTCTCATGTATGGTTCAAATAACTTCATAATTGTTAGTTCAGATTTTAAAAAGAGCCATACAACAAAACCAAAATGCTACATACTACGTTCAGATGCTAGCTTATCCTAAAGAGATGTGTTAGTTCGTTAAAAGCTTGAAATATTGCTGATTTTTAAAAGCTTGAAGCAGGGATAAATGATTATATTGCTAATATGACCATGACTTCTTTCCTTATATACATGAAGACACATTCTGGCAACCAAGAAGTTCACATCCTGCTATTCAATGTCATGGACAAAAAAAAACGCAACTATCATGACCCAAACTATTTTTTTTAACCGCAAAATCCGCATACACATCAGCGAGGTCGCCTTTAGGTGTGAAAACGGGATGGGTGCCCGGAGCGGATATTAGATACGGGTATTGAAACGGGACGAAAATTCGGATATGGATACGGGTAATTTTTGCATTCGGGAAGGATACGGGTACTACTAGGATAATAGGGCATTGGATATAGGATGACCAATACCTGGGAAATACCCGGGATAGGTGGGCGGATACGGGTACCCGTTTTTCTTTTCCTATGTATTTAATGCTAGAAAAAATCATGACTTTCACATATGAACTCGCATGAAAATAAAATTTATATGAAAATTGTAGTACTCGATGAGATCTGCAACTTTGTAGTTCATCAATTTTTTGTTTAAAGCCATGTTGGTGATGAAATAATCAAACTAAGTTATTTAGCATGTTAATTAGGTTAGTAACGTATATAATCTATATGTCAACGCGTTGCATATATATATACAATATAAAATAACACTATATGTTATATACTTATAGGGTCACCTGTGTCGATCTTTTATATTCCCTCCGTATTTAAATATGAGATGTGTTTGACTTTTTTCAAAACTTAATTATTCCTCTTATTCAAAAAATTTATGTAAACGTACAAGGAAACAACATGCTCAAACTCTCTACGATTGTGTGATTAAAACTTTGTCATTATATTTGAACTATTGTGTTGGACTATTGTATGATCTGAATTTATTGTTATATTGTCATGTTGATTTATGGTACATGCAATGCTCATGTTTAGTTGTCTTATGTGCTGATGCGCAGACTGAATTGTAGAGAATGATAAGCATTTCATGCATTATCCGACAAGGATCCGATGTCCGTATTTATCTGGCCAATTAATATCCGTATCCATCCAGTTATCCGTCCAGACAAATATCTGATCTCTGTATCCGTATCCGTTCTGTTTTAAACTATCCGTATCCAATCCAAATCAAATTAAAATACATTAGGATAGAATACGGGATGACTTGATATCCGTCCGTATCCGTCCCGTTTTCACGTGTAGTCGCCTTGGTTTCTAGTTTCCTACGCAATCCACTCTGTGTTTGGCGTGATGGGCCGATCTCAGCCCAAACAAGAAGAGTCGAAATGGAAGCTGAGCCGTTGCCTCAAAATTGGTCTTTGTCCCGTCGTGTTCGTGTGAAATCTTGCGATTTTCAGGCGACTTTGAATCATACTAGAAGGTGTAGGCGTGTGCAATTCAATCATGATTGAACCGTGACGGGATGAACACCTACGCGCGTGTATACTGCGACGCATCATGACGTATACATACACCCACCTCTCAGTCTCAGCGTACGCGTCCGAGCAATCCAGCACTCAGCGGTCGCAACAAATCCCTATACAAATGCTGTATATGCACACACACACAGTCAAACACATCAATCCGTATGCTTGGTCCTCCATGGACATTGTCATGTCAGGCGTTGAAGGTGATGGGGTAGACCCTCTCTGTGTTGGGGTAGAAGAGCCCCCAGTTCTGCTCCACGCCGGCCTCCTTGAGGTTCTCGTTGAAGAGGGCGAAGACGTAGGCCTCCAACCTCTTCCCCGGCCGCCGCGGCGTGCCGTTCCACACGTGCGTCACCAGGTTCTGGTTGAACGTCCTGGCGTTCTCCACCGACGCCGCCGCGCCGCCCGCCGTCGGCCACCCGGTCTCCGACACCACCACCCTCACGTTCTGGCCCCCGACCCCGAGCCTCGCCACCGCCTCGTACAGCGCGTCCACCGACGCCTCCAGCAGGTTCTGGTACCCGTACTCCCCGTCCTGCACCACGGGCCCCGGCGCCGTGAACAGCGCGAAGCTCAGCAGGTCCACGCCCATCGCCCCATTCCCGCCGCCGCCCAGCGTGTACACGAAGTAGGGGTACAGGTTCGCCAGCAGCGGCGCGCGGGTGCGCTCCAGGAACTCCACCACGTAGGGCATGAATGAACGCGCCTCCGCCGTGAACTCGCCCGCCGACGGCGGCAGGTGCACCGCGATCGTGCCCTGCGAGATGGCCGTCGTCACCTTCACGTGGCCCAGCCCCGCCGCCGCAAGCGCCGCGTGCACGTTCTCCATGGCCGGGACCAGGTACTGCGTCTGCCCGACGGGGACCTCGTTGCCCACCACCACGTACCGGAAGGCCACCGACGGGCAGTAGGACTCGATGTGCTGCCGGACCCACGCCGCCGCGGCAGACGCGCTGGACGCCAGCTCCGGCAGGTCGTCGTTCGGCGCGCCCACCACCACCTTGATGCCGCTCCCGCCGAGCGCCGCAAGCGCCGCGCCGTCGGGCCAGTAGAGGCGAACCACCGTGAAGCCGTTGTCGCGGAGCATGCCCACCACGGTGCTCGCCGGCGGCAGGTTGTCACCGCTCGTGCCGTAGCACACGCCCACGGACGCCGCCCCTGCATCATCCATGAACGGCGCCATTGATCGACGACGACCCAGAAAAACAATGCAATAAAAGACTGTTTCTTTCTTATATCCAGTAATACTAATTAATATCAACAAAAGACTGTTTTTTTCTAATTTTGTACGTATGTAGGATCACTAGCCATTCCGATTTATTTATAGTGTCGATCAAAAGGCTACTACTGTATATATGTACTTCAGCAGCTAGCGTATGCGTGGAAGGGTCGATTGGTTAAGCTGCTAGAAACAGCACCGAATGCGTGGAAGGATATGCATCGACTTGAATGAATACCTTGATGTTTCTTGTGGCCAAAAATTTAGGAGTACGTACGTTGTGAAGGCAGTAGTAACTTTAATTTGTTTATGGTATGAAGAATGCGCTGATGCATGTATCTTTACTTCTTTATTAACCTAACCCCTCAAGTGGTCTCTACTCACTTTATTTGCAGAAGAACCAATCAGCCATGGAGTGCACAAGACGTTCAGAAAAGGGCGGGCGGCTTCAGAAATCAGAAGGGAAGGTTCAGACATCTTTTCCAGACTTTTTTTTTCTATGTGGAATTCTGGTGGAGGAAGAAAACGACATGTAACTGAAAAATTCCGGCAGATTCCACGCCTGAACTGAGCTCTTTTTTCTCCATGTGCACTTTGATGGTATGGCACACGCCGCTAATACCTGACATGTTGAATGTGCCAAAATTTTCTGACGGATTTGGATGGTTCACATTCTCTGGTCTTTCAAAAAGACGATTTTACAGTCGCCCTTTCTATCTGAGTTAGTCAAACCAAACTACATGCCGTGTAGTGGAGGGGGGCAGTTCTTGGCCGTTATCATCAGTTAACCAAACAAATCAACAACCACTAGTAATCAGCAGCTGACTACGGTCAAACTAAACAGTGCTCAACGACTTTGTAACGAATAACCGATGGAAGAAATGGAATAAATCTCCTGTTGTTGCAACGTCTGCAACAGGACCTTTAGCGAGTCCCCTTGTCACGTCCTTCTCGCCTCCAAAACTAGACACAAGGAACAAAAGGTTGTCCATGTCGCCTCCGCAAGGGTACAACAGATATACGCACATCCATCTGAGTATCTGACCATGCGCCTCCAAAAAATGCAAGCATTGACACTGAGCGCCTTGCAAGCAGCATGGATCAGTTAGCCCATGCATCAGTTGCATCGGTTGGTGTAACATTACTTTTACCAGCCACGCACTCATCAGCCAGTCAGCCACTGATCCATGACGATAAGCAGTACCAAGTGCTCACGTACCCACAACCACAAAAGCCGCTGCTGGTATACAGTCAGGCATCATGCATAATGATGGGACCTATCTAGTACTTACTAACTGACTAGATTTCGGTGCTAACAGAATGTTCAGCTTCAGCTAACTAACACAAAGAATGCACTCACGGATAGGGAGGAAACTGGCAGAGGAAAATCAAAATAATAATACCCCTCTTTTATCGGAATATTTAACTTTCTGCCACTTGTACGAGGTGAGTGCCAACAAATTTACCATTGACTCATGTGTCCGCGACATGTGACCAAGCGGCAACAAACTAGAGGTCTCGTTTTCATTCGCACTTGTGACCAGGGCAAGAGGCTTTGTCTGCATGGGCCAAGAAATTGAGGGGGAGGGGGGGGGGGCGTTTAAAAACTTGGCTTTTTGCTTGTATCCCTGCATGATGCATGATCACTCTGTAACAAACTTTATAAGCGTATATGCTAGTATATTTAATATGCAGGTTGTGATTGATGTGTTCTACTTCCTAGACGCGGCCGCTCTTTCTTTCTCCCAGCCAACACTCTGTTTCAGAGACAACCCTCCCTGAAGGACGAACAGCACGTACAATTCTGGCCTCCTGGGATTGGATTAGTCTGACAGTCTCTACAGACGTTTAAACATGAGGGAGAGAGAGAGAGAGATTACTTGCAAAGATAGAAGCCAGAACAGCGAGAAGCATCGCCATGTCGAAGCCGAATCCGGATAGGGGAGTACCAGCCGCTCCTGCACCTTGTGTCGCCATTGCCACTGTTCTCTCTTCCAGAACGATGGAAACCAGGAGAGCTCTAGCTGCTGCTGCCTGCTGCGTCTCGCCGGCAGGCAATAACCACCGCCTTCTGAAGGTACTACTCCCCGGCCCTAATATAGAGAGTATATGGTCTTTATCTGCACTACTGGTCAGCGTTTGGCCAACTTTGGTACGCATACGGACGACTCACTGACTCTGGCAACTTATAATAACACGTCAGAAGTCACAATGTCCGGTAGGATACCTCACGAACAGTCACGCTTTGCACTCGCCGGCTTGCCGGCCGGTTGCTCTCAGGTCAAATTTAGCAGCACGGATTAATTAGCAGCACAGACTAAACACAAGGGTTCAGGTTGCATCAGACACGGCTCCCGTGGAAGTTGCACGGGCACCGAACAGATTTTGGTGCAGATCTAGTACTTGCTCCACTAAGCCACTACCTATGCTTGCATTGACCAATCTCTGTTGAAATTATGGAAGTGTTAGAATCTCAGAAGCATCACCAAGTCAGGATCAGACCTCAAATCACAATGACCGAGAAACCCTGCGTGATTTTCATGGGTTTGGACCTAATTGATCATCTGGTTCTTACTTACTCGTCCGTATCTCAAGCTCTGAGTCACTCTCTGTTAGCTGCTACGCACAGTAGCTTCCAACAGTTTGGGCCTACATGCGTCGAACAATGTGCAAATTTGGTGGCCATGGAACGGAATGATGGATAACTTGGCGTTTATGCAAATTTAAATAGACCTCTGAACTAGAGTACAACTGCACAGCGTACTGCATGATTTGGTGCACCAAATGCTCGGACACCCTCTAGGCCTCTAAGAGCCATGTTCGCCTCAGGAAAAATGTTAGTACCATAAGACAAAGCCACTATGCGCTCCAAAATTCACAAGGACCCTGTGAGTGGGGATCTCTGATAAGGAACGCCACCTCTGGCTGCTCTGCTTTGACGAGTGATAAAAGTTTAGTCTGTTTGGTAGTTTGTGATTTTTGTGGCTGCAATTAAGCATACGGTGCAAACAGCCTAACACATTAGATGCACCATGACATGATGTAGCTAGAATTAATGATCAAGCCACTTATATATGGAATTCAGAATTTACCTTCTAACTTCGATAGACAGTACCGGGAATGAGAGTCTCCATTTTTGCGTTGTATGTGAGACAGAGGTTTTGACCCCTAATATTTATTTTGGAGGATTTGTGCCGTAAACCATGACAAGTGACCAGTTTGAGCAACCACCTGTTAAGTAAGGCAATATTATTCTTCGTGTTCAGATATTGGATACTCTGGCTTCAATATTTTTATCTAAAATGACCATGAGTTCTGAAGATTGGCTATTTCATTTGGAAGTGCGCCGGGAATTGGCTATTTCCATCCCGGCTTTGCTCCGTGCTTAATTAAAGAAGCTCCGGTGATTCTGTTGAAGAGCAAAGCCTAACTTGGTGGCCGGAATTCGCTTTAGGCAGGCAGGCAGGCCCACTTCAGATATGAGATGATGACATATATACCGATCATCATTTTGTAAAGTCTGCATTATTGCCATGATATGATAGGGTCTTTCTTTCGCTCTTTCTCCTTGTTACGTTTACCTTTGAACCAGATAGGCTGTGCTGTCTGGCTGTGCATGAGGTCTCTGTTTCCGTTACTCGCTATCATCATATCATTTCGATAAGTACAGATCTATATAGACTGCTGGCTTTTCTACCGTCTCTCTCGCCCTCTCTCTCTCTCTCTCTCTCACAGCTACCTATATCGTCAATTCGTCATGACTCATGATGCGTAAAGTTGAAGCTTAATATATACTGATTGATTAATTAGAGGGCAAATAAAGACAATGGTCACGTAAAAATCATACTCCTCCATATATGCTATGCATGTGAAATCAATTTTGATGGCGGTGTTGGGCCCGGTGACTGATGCTATCGATCATGTGTTCTTTTGAAACATGTCAGTCCACGAGTCAGGCACATTGCATAGAAATATCTGATGGTTCACGTAGCTGCTGCTTCTTCCTCTGACTGCCGGTAGGCGTTGGTGCTTTTTTGTCTGGCGTTATTAATTAGCTTCGTTGTTGGCCCGCCTCTTTTTTTTTCCCCTTCTTTCTCATTTGTCTCCATCCACCGCCGCCGCCCCGCCCCGCCACCTGGAGGCCGCCCGCGCATAGGCATTCTCACCGCGGCCTCTCCGCCTGCCGGCCGCGGCCCCAGCTGCCACATTGCCCGCCCACGACCTCCACCGCCGCCATCCCTGTCCAAGCTCCCCTGCCCAACCGTCATCCTACCCCGCCCGTCCAGCGATGCCCTTGCCGCCGGCCTCAGCCACCGGCCACCCCGCTACCATCGCCGGGCCGGTCTGCCTCCCCAGACATCCCTCTAAGGCTGGAGGTGGAGGAGAGCGAGGGAGGCGGCGACGGCAAACCCCCAACCCTCCGAAACCCGAACCCCAAACCCTAAGGCGGCTGGTGACGGCGAGACGGCAACGGCGTGGAGGAGGAAGACGGAAGCGGGGTGGCGGCAGCGACGGAGGAGGAGGAGGGCGGCGTGTTGGGGGGAGGAAGAGAGCCCAATTTGGACTAATTGGGCCAATTTGGACCGAAATGAGGTAAAAAATGTGAAGAGTGGAGGGTGGGTGGACCGGTAGATTTCCGACGGAGAACAAGTGCGCGCAGCCGCAGCAGCCGCGGCAATATTGCCGTAGTAGGGGCCGGGCCTGCTGGTGTGGTACGGTGTTGGCCTCGTACTTTACTTGTGCCACGGTTGCACTTTGCACACGCAACGCATGCAATTAGTGGCCGTTTTTATGGTGAACCACGCACTGCCGGCCCATCGAGCTTGAGCTCTGGGCGACCACCGGCCGGCCGGCAAGTCGGCGTGTGGTTTATGGTCGCCGAGAGAGACGTCAAAACCAACTGCTTTTGCTCTGCCTTGCCTTCTGCGCCTCCACCCGTTGGCCGTTGCCTGCGGAGGCGACGATGATGGTGCCTGAGCAGGGGAAGGCACCGGGAGGAGGAGGTGGGAGCTAAATGGGCTGCTATTAGGCCGAATTGAAGTGAAAAAGAGGGGAATGGGCAAGTCAACCAGCCCAACCTCCTGTCCTGTGGGTGGGGCCGAAGAATTGCTTCAGAATTCTCTCGATCTCTTTATCCATGCCATTCCATCGTGCACGTTCCCGCTACACTTTATTTATTTCGATCCGACTTCCACACGCAGCTTATTGACGCTAGTACGTACTAGTAACTAGTAAGTTTGAGGATCAAGCTTCAGCTGAAGCGGATGGGGTACACAGGCTGCTGGTTGGGGTAGAAGAGCCCAAAGTTCCTCTCCGTCTCGTCCCCGCCCTTCTGGTTCTCGTTGAACATGGCGAAGATGAACGCCTCCACGGCGCCGGGCCTCTTGGGCGTGCCGCGCGCCACGTGGTCGATGAGCCCCTGGTTGTACCTCCGCGCGTTCTCGGCGCTCGCGCCGAACCCGCCCGCCGACGGCCACCCGCTCTCGGACACGACGACCTTCACGCCCCCGGCGCCGGCCTTCTCCAGCGCCGCCGCCACCGCGTCGAACATGGCGTCGAACAGGTTCGTGTACGTCAGCCCGTTGCCGCTGTCCCTCACCGTCGTGCCCGGCTGGAACGTCGCGTAACCCAGGCTGATGTCGCGCGGGTTGTCGCGGTACGCGAAGTAGGGGTACACGTTGGCCAGCAGCGGCGCGCCCGTGGACGCCAGGTACCGCGCGATGTCCACCATGTAGCCCTGCGCGAACACGCCGCTGGAGGGCGGGTACGAGTTGGCCACCACGTCGAACCGCACCGCCGTCGACGCCTTGATGGCGCCGAGGCCGGCCGACGAGAGGGCGGAGTTCAGGTTCCGGATCGCGGGGAGGATGCTCTGCTGGGCGCCGCCGCCCTGGACCTCGTTGCCCACGGCGATGTACTTGATGTTCACGGCCGGGTAGTAGGGGCGGACGTTGGTCTGGACCCACGACGACGCGTAGGACGGGCTCGAGGCGAGCTGGGACAGCACGTCGCCGTTGCCGGTGTCGAGGATGAGCCTGATGCCGGAGTTGCGGAGGGCGTCCAGCGCTGGCTTCGACGGCGAGTAGATGCGCATCCCGTTGATGCCCTTGGAACGGTACAGCTGCACCACCGTGCTGCTCGACGGCAGGTTGTTGCCCAGCATGCCGTAGCACACGCCGATCGAATGCACCCCTGCATGTATGCGCGCAGTCGTTCGTTAATTATTAGGCACACGCCAATGACGGCGATACATCACTCATCATTGACGATTGACCACACCTCCGTCGTTAGATGATCCGTGTACAATGTATTGCACGTACACAATATGTTGCGTATGCACGCAAGAAGCAATGAGGTACGAGGACATATACAAAGAAACGTAAATTGTACTAAAACTACCTTTAATGACAAAACAAGTAACAACAAAATAAACGAAGAAAATAAGACAAATGATCGAAGCTTTTTTTTTTTTAAAACAAACACATCAAATAAAAAAAGAACAAAGGGAGTATATTGGTGCTCAGAGGTAGCAAATAGGTGGAATAGTATAAAAAAAGCTTCGTTTTCATCCTAGAACTATTGAAACAACCATTTAAGTCCTCACCTAATTCGTTTAGGCTCAATCTCATCCTTGGACTGATGTGGAGTGCCACATCAACAGTTTGACTCATGCACTTTTACTCTTTTGCCCCTAACAACCGGCGCGACCCTGATTCACTCCACTCCCACTACAACCCTAGCAGCAAACTCATGGTGGCGGCTCTGCACAGAGTGTCTCGGCACGTCATCCCGAGAGGGAGTGGCGACGCTGCAGGAGTGGCGACTCGGTGCAGAGCAGAGTGGAGCAGGGAGGCCGGCGGGGAGTGGTGACTGAGCACCTCTCGGGGGAGTTGTGGCTTTGCACGTCCCGGTGGGGGAGTAATGGGTGGAGGCGAGCAGCTGGTCCTTGGCACAACCTGGTCGGAGCGGTGACTTGGTGGCCGCATGTAGCCCAAGACTTAGAGACTGGATTTTTTTTTTGTGCGAATTTGTGAAGGAGAGACTAGTTGTCAGGGGCAAAAGAGTAAAAGTGCATGGGTTCGACTGTTGATTGGCACTCCACATCAATTCAAGGATGAGGTTTGAGTCTAAACGAATTCATTGAAGACTTGAATGGCAGTTTCAACAAATCAGGAGCGAAAATAAGCTTTAGACGGTAGTCCAGGTATCAAATCGGCGATTCCGCCTAGTAATTAAATATGTACACTCGCAATGCGTGCATGCGTGGACAAATAAGAGAGAGTAATAATAGCAATGATGAAAATATATACTTGTAAGAGTAATAATAGCAATGATGAAAATATATACTTGTAGGAACGGATGCAAGGGTTCCAACGACGAGAGCAACAGCTACCATGGAAGCAACATGCTGCGTCGCCATTGCTGTTCCTCGATCCTCAGCCAGTGAGCACGAGTTGGGCTCCATGCACCACCATATATCCCCCCCTTATATACAGGTTTCCAGTTGCCAGTCCGGTACGTTTCCCGCGCCCATAGGTGCATTCATGTGTGGTGCGCGTGGAGGTGTGCTGCGTTACGTTGTTGCACCGCCCGGGTTCGTTCGTTCTGTTAATTTGACTTCCATACATATCTTTCCACACAGGTGCATGCGCGCGTAGAAGTACACTAGTACGTACGTGCGTGCATGCATGTTCTGCGGCGGCGCAGCGTTGCACCGTCGTCATCATGCAGCCGCGGCCGGCGGCCGTGCTATCGTCTGAGTCCCGTTGGCCGCTCCGTAACCAGAGAAGCAAGACGTCGCCGGCCTGGTCAGCAGGTTGCACGGCTGGCTCTGCAGGATCGTCGGCGTCGCATGTCGGCCGTCACGTACACTTGGATCCGGCGCAGCCGAATCGAACCCCGCCCGTCGTCGCCGGACCGGACTTTTCCCAATTCCCGCAGAAAACATCAAGTCGATCCAGCGGTTGTGGAAGTCGATCATTTTTCCTCGTGTACCTGCATGATATATGCCCATCAATTTCTACCCTGCATGGAATTTCTTCTCCATCTGTCGCTGAATGGATTTCTTGAGACCAGCACTGCATATTGCACGTATCTATCCACCACGGGCGTACGTATGTCTACGGGTAGAGATGTGGAAGATCGCGTTTGACCAAATACTGCGTACACGTGGAATTTCAGGTCTGGGTTGCTAACGGATTCGGCTTTCTTTGGACCTGTGGTTTGTACGCTTGTGGAATTATTTTTTTAATTTGTTTCTCTCTGCTACGTAGGAGTAGCACTACATGTTGATTCTTCTTTTGTCAGAGCAGCCGCTCCAAGCTGCAGAGTGCGTCACCATTCTATTCGGATGAATCCCAGCCTCTTATTTAGCATTTTCAACTGGAATTGGAGAAGAATATAGGAAATTGAAAAAAAAAACATCTTCACTCTTCATCTCTCCAATACCTCCAATTTCGAAAAGACATGAGTTTTGCGGAGCCAGGCGCAGCAAGATGCAGATCCTGCGTGCAATCAGAGAGAATTTTCGGCCGGCCGAATTTAGGTGCGCTTGAACTGAAGCTTCGTTGGAATTTACCATGGCCCATGGATTCGCCACATCAGGGCCCATGAACACACACAACCACATCGACGTCTCTTCCTATACGACGTTATTATTATAGTTGGTTTAATTTAAAAAAGTCATGCGTACAAGTACTTGAAGTGTTGAGGATTTTTTTTTTAAAAAAAGTCATGGGTACAAATCCATGGACTATTATATTTATTTATTTGCACATTTTTATTGAACTGTTTTGCATCGTGCGCTCTGCGGACACACTCTCATCGGAAAGCGATGGGATAAACCGGCGACTTGTTGGGATAGAGGAGCCCAAAGTTCCTCTCCGTCGGCTCCCCGGGCTTCTGGTTCTCGTTGAACAAGGCGAACACGTACGTCTCCACCGGCGCCCCGGGCCTCCTGGGCGTGCCCTGCCGCCCGCCGACATGCCTGATCAGGTTCTGGTTGTACGTCCGCGCGTTCTGCACGCTGGCCGCCGCCCCGCCGGCCGACGGCCACCCGCTCTCCGACACCACCACCCGGACGCCCGGAGCGCCGGCCTTCTCCAGCGCGGCGTGCACCGAGTCCACCATCGCGTCCAACAGGTTGGTGTACACCAGCCCGTTGCCGCTGTCCCTCACCGTCGTGCCCGGCAGGAACAGCGCGTAGCCGAGGCTGACGTCCCCCGGCGGGCTGCCCCTGTACGCGAAGTAGGGGTACACGTTGGCGAGGAGCGGAGCGCCGGTGCGAGCCAGGAACTGCGCCACGGGCCCCATGTGGGGCTGCGCGAAGGCGCCGCTCGAGGGAGGGAACGAGTTGGTGATCACGTCGAGCCCCACGGCCGTGGACACCTTGATGCCGCCGCCGAGCCCCGCCGCGGCCAGGGCGGACTCGAGGTTGCGCATGGCCGGGACGACGTTCCGGATGGCCTCGCCGCTGACCTCGTTGCCGACGGAGAGGTACATGATGTTCACGGCCGGGTGGTAGGGCTTCACGTTGGCCTGCACCCAGGACGTCGCTGCGGGCTCGCTGGAGGCCAGGCCGGCGAGGTCCTCGTTGGCGACGCCGAGGATGACACCGATGCCTGAGCCGCGGAGGGCGGCGAGGACGTGAGGGTCGGGGTTGTAGATGCGCATGTTGGTGATGCCGTGCGACTTGTACAGCTGTACCACGTCCGACTCCGGCGGGAGGTTGTCGCCGAACATGCCGTAGCAGACGCCGATGGACTGAACACCTGCGCCATGAGCGAACAAGTTATTAATAATATTAATCCGCAGTTTTCGTCCCCTGAAATTATTCTACCTTCTTCTAATAGGGGTGTATGCGTCACGTCGATCACAAAATCACAATAAGCCATGCGAATGCAATCTCAATCAAAGGATCAACTCGTGCATAATCACCATCTAAACCTCGTTCTATACTTAGTTAACAGCCATGGCCAGCACTAATGGATCGGAACATATGTGCATTTTTTTATATATGCTACTTTTCAGTGCATAGTATATCATGTTGCTGTATTAAGATTGCCATATTACTAAAATGTCATCAAATCATTGATATGGAGATTTTTTTTCGAAGGAGCTAGAGAGTATCAGAATAATTAATTATCATTGTATTATGTCTATATATAGTAGTGAACCAAAGATATATGGCTACAAGCAAAATGTCGGATTCCGTCTCGAGCTATACTTCCTTGAGACCTCGGATAGCCTTGCCACACAAAAATCATATATTTGTGGCACCTAATTAATGCGATGATACTACATTCAGATTAGATCGCACTCTATTGCTAAAGCATTTATGATATAATCTTCTATATTTGCTTTGTGGAATCTCTATTTATCTTGATATCCATCGTATAATATTATTATGTGGCCAATCATGTGCTCCCTTATCACGCAACACTCCTCACCGGTCTCGGTGCCTCCACCGACGCTAGGGATGCAAGAGGGTCGGTTAGCAAACCTAGTAGTAAGTCATTTTGTTTACGTCCGCAACGTCTGTGAAAAAAATGACTAGCCACTAAGCCCTCTTGCATCCCTAACCGATGCCTCGGCCCCGCCAATGTCCATGGTGTTAGCAAGGATGCATGATTGTGCTCGCCACGTGTTATTTGTCGCCCGATAGAGTTCACAATATCTGTTGCATGCCCTCTAAATCATCAAGTGCAACGCCATCGGATTATGTAACTTTCCTAGCATCAGTTCTTGTAACTCTGAAGTTAGAGTCACCCTCACACGTCTGGGGTACTAAGGTACATATGCAGACGAGCTCAGCGTGTATGTACTAGGGAGAATAAGAACAAAGATATCTTATTTCATCTATTGTGAGTTTGTTCCAAACTAAATACCTATTCAATAGGGAAGATTGATCACATACCAGTAGGCACCGAGCTAAATACTCCAATAAGCAACGTAAATGCAAGAAAAGGAACAGCACCAAGCATACACGCCATTCAGCCTCCTCCTTCCTCCTGCTCCTCTTCTTCAACGTAAATGCAAGAAAAGGAACAACACCAAGCATACACTCCGCCACACCTTGTTTTATAGTGATAGATCGAAGTGCATGTACACATGCTTAATAGCAAGCAGACCAGCATTTATGTGAGATATCCAACTTAATGGTGCATTTTTTCAAAAGCGGATGTTCATCATTTATATAGTTTGTTATACTCATCCCATACTAATGTCCAGTTTTGAATCTCTGCATACAAACATGGATCGAATATTAACTATTCGGTTCAATATCAGACGTCTCGTTTAGTCTCTAGACCCCTTCGGGAGGACGGATAATCAGAATATATCGGTTCTAGTTTCATCCCAAGTCCATGTGTTCATGTGGATACTGGTAGTATATTTTATCATACCAGTCGTTGCCTTCAAGCAATTAAAGAAAATATGGCAATGGTCTAATTATTCAAAATAAGGATGCCCAAAGTATTTTTCATGCAATATACTACTCTTATCCCAAAATATTTGTAGTTCTAGTTTCGTCCTAAGTCAAATGGTTTTAAGTTTGATTAATACTGAAAATATGACCAATATTTACCAAGGGGGGCATGTACATGGTGGCCGGGCCCCGACAGGTGGTCCCGGCCCATTTCCTCTATGCTACAGTTCTATCCTGTGCCTGATGTCCAACGCTCCCATGCTTTGCGCCTGTACCACCGTCGTGACCTGGTATGGCCTGGAGATCCGCCATATCGTCCTTCCTTACGCCGCCCTGTCCCATCGGCTGCTAAACCCGCTGAGGGGCTTCAGAGACCGAGGGGCAGGCGATGCGCACGCGTGACAGGACGGGGCGCTCGTAGTAGCGTTGTGGCGCCGCTACCTAGTACTTAGGCTGAGCGCGGCCGCCGCGCGTGGCGCGGCTCATGATGTGTACAGCGTACTTGTTTACTCAATATAGCCCCCAGTGTAGCTGGGGAAATCAACTGTAGTGCCCTGTTATCGCCGCCGCGCCTTCGTAAGGCGCGCCCCTTTGCTTCGCCGCCGCCGCCTGCCAGCGGCGGTAC
The DNA here is from genome assembly GCA_030272315.1 of Paspalum vaginatum. Lineage (NCBI taxonomy): Eukaryota > Viridiplantae > Streptophyta > Magnoliopsida > Poales > Poaceae > Paspalum > Paspalum vaginatum. Next base: position 45,013,637 of record CM059014.1, read on the forward strand.
CAGCGGCGATGGGGGCACGCCCGTCTGACAGCGGCGGCGTCGGCGGGCGACGGGGGCACGCCCGTCTGACACTCGTGGTGTCAGCAGCATCGGGGCGTGCCAGCCTGACAGCGACGGTGTCAGCGGCATCGGGCACGCCCACCTGCCCGCAATAAATGTGGCAGGTGGGCGAGGCGCCCGCCTGAAGGCCCCGCCACGCGCCCTGTGGGCACGTGGCAACGCGAGACCTTCCCGTGCCCTGTGGGCACGTGGCGGCCCCGGACCGCCGAGGGTGCTGGCTCCGGACCTCCACGTGCTCTGCGGGCACGTGGCGCCCCCGGACCACCGAGGGCGCTGGCCCCGGACCTCCACGTGCTCTGCGGGCACGTGGCGGCCCCGGACCACCGAGGGCGCCGGCTCCGGACCTCCCCGTGCTTTGTGGGCACGAGGCGGCCCAGGACCACCGAAGGTACGGGCTCCGGACCGAGAGGTCCGGACCTCTCCTCGCGTGGCTGGGGGAGGCTCGGTCCTCGAAGGAGGTCCGGGGCCTCCCCTGTGAAGCCAAATATATGCTACTGTGAAATATATTTAATGATAAACCTAATGGTGCTTATTTGGTATCAAAATTGTTAGTACATTTTTTATAAATTTGGTCAAACTTAAAATATTTTGATTTATAACAAATGTAGAGCTATGATTATTTTAACTTTTATGACATAACTAGTATTATGACACATAAAACAGAAACTTCAGGACACACAACTGCTATTATCAAATGCCAAGAAAATATTATTATGTAAATTAAGTAGGACATTTCTGCCATTCGAAAAAGGTATGCAAGCTAGAGTAAAATTTCAATACAAATATACCACGGAACAATATATTATGTGAAAATATATCATGGAATAATAAAAAAACTAAAAAATCATATAACATGTTAAAATAACTAAACCATATTAGTTGGAATTTCTTTGTGAAAAGAAATCGATACATAACATGTAAGAATTCTAGAAGGCTCAAATACCAACACCACTAGGCTAAGGTCACTAGACTTTTTGTCTACGGTGCATCTATAGTGTTTTTTTTTCATATGTTTTTACCCCACTAACAATTTTGGCCCTGTTTGGGTTCCTTAAATTGGAATTACATTAGAATAACTACTTGTTCCACACTAATACGAGAAGAGAAAAGAGAATCTGAGAGTTTTTGGTAGAAAAGGAGAACAAGGAACTTCATAATACAATTATAAGCAATTCACCGGTGGAAGAAAAGAATCACTTTCTTTCGGATTAATATATATATGTGAAATCATGGATTCCAATCCACATGCATCATTGGCGCAACTATTTAGTTACATTTTAATTCTCCTAAATTTTTAGGAGCCAAACGGGGCCTAATAGAACACGCACGCAATTGGGTTGGGAAATTCCCTGCAATCATGTACTATCAATAATGCACAGCCTCTTGTTTTACTTCCAGCTTGTTGGCCATAAAAGAACAGCCAGCCTAGTGTAGTGCAAAGAGAATTTGGCCCAGTAATAACACCATGGTAGGAAACCCTTCAAAACTGTTAGGAAATCGTCGCATTCGGGCAAATTTTCAATAATTGTTCTCGAAACAGTGCGCATTGTTGTCCTAGGAAAAAAAATGCTAGTAGCAATTCGCATCGTAGCATGGAACATTTTTATTGAAACAAAGCAAAATTCTGGCGGACACATCAATGCCATGAGCAATTGGACCAGATGTTTTCGTCGTCAGAAAGTGATGGGATAAACCGGCGACTTGTTGGGATAGAAGAGCCCAAAGTTCCTCTCTGTCGGTTCCCCCGGCTTCTTGTTCTCGTTGAACATGGCGAACACATATGTCTCCACCGGCGCCCCGGGCCTCCTGGGCGTGCCCTGGCCGGCATGGTTGATCAGGTTCTGGTTGTACGTCTGCGCGTTCTGCACGCTGGCCGCCGTCCCGCCGGCCGACGGCCACCCGCTCTCCGACACGACGACCCTGACGTCCGGCGCGCCGGCCTTCTCCAGCGCGGCGTGGACGGCGTCCACCATGGCGTCGAACAGGTTGGTGTAGACCAGCCCGTTGCCGCTGTCCCTCACCGTCGTGCCGGGCAGGAAGAGCGCGTAGTTGAGGCTGATGTCTCCCGGGTCGCCCCTGTAGGCGAAGTAGGGGTACACGTTGGCGAGGAGCGGCGCGCCGGTGGCGACCAAGAACCGCGCAATGTCCGCCATGTAGGGCTGCGCGAACACGCCGCTCGAGGGAGGGAACGAGTTGGCGATGGCGTCGTACCTCACGCACGTGGACACCTTGACGCCGGCGAGCCCCGCCGCGGCCAGGGCGCCCTGCAGGTTCCGCATGGCCGGGAGGATGCTTTGAGCAGCGGCGTCCGCGACCTCGTTGCCGACGGCGACGTACAAGATGTTCACAGCGGGGTAGTAGGGCCTGACGTTGGTCAGGACCCAAGACGCCGCGCACGACGGGCAGGCGGCGAGGCCGCCGATGTCCTCGTTGGCGACGCCGAGGACGAGCCCGACGCCCGAGCCGCGCAGGGCCTCCATGACCTCGGCGTCTGGGAAGTAGACGCGCATGTTGCCGATGCCGTTGGATCTGTAGAGCTGCACGACCTCGCTAGGCGATGGGAGGTCGTCGGCGATCATGCCGTAGCACACGCCGCCATTGGAACCCTGCACGCCTGAGCACCGTGTGATGACATGAGTGATTAAACGTAAGGAAAGTGACAGTTTTAAAGAAGAAGAAAATAATCAAGCAAATAGGAGTACCTGTAAGAAGAGAGGCAAAAACTCCGATAACCATTGCCCCAGCAAGCATATGAGCAAAACCTTCAATAAGCGCCATCTTACAGACCAAGACACAAGGGCTCGATCCCTAGCAGAAGAACTTGGCACCTGCTGGTTAACACACGAGCACACCTGAATTTATACTCGTTCTGCCCACCCTTGGTTGGTGGTGGGGGATTATTGATTACAAAAGTTCAAGATCTTTTTTTCGATATGGTAATAAAATCTATTTTACAGTCTTTTGACACCCCTACTCTCATTTTCAATGCCCAAACACTGGCAGAATATGGACTTCTAGAGTACTCCTCAAAAGTTTTGCCATTCAAAAAAAAGGAGAAAAATATGTCCCCAACTAGGCTGGAAATTTTGCCAGCTCAAAAGGGAAAATATAATCAGACTCTTGGGCCGGCTATGTTGTAAGTTTTCATTCGTGTGTCACATAAAAGAGAAAAGCTAAACAACAAACTTGCTATTCCAGAAGAGAAACAGGATGCGCTAAGGATGGAAATCGTGAGGTTTAGATCTGCCACCTAAAACTCGGCTTGTATGAGTAGGCGACACTTCAAAGGAGAAAACTCGACATTGAAATTTGACAGCACTAGAGATTGTAAAAAAAGAAAGTTGTGCCACCTCAAAACTTGCCAATCTGATATTCATAAGAGAATTGCTACCTTAACGTGTCCCTTATATGGGAAAAGTCACTATCACCATTCTATTTCAAGTTGTTCTATTCCCTAAGGTTAAAATGAGAGGAAAAAATACAGTAAACTCTTTACTTCATCGTGCCACTCCTATGTTACTCCACACGCATGCCTATATCCGCAAAGCACAATGCCTATGGAAGCATCCAAGCACATCTGCGGGATGACGTACAGCGCGCAATCCATTGGAGCATCATCACCATTGCCGTGGTGATGAACCACACCATCTTCCATTGGATGAAGAACTACAGCAATGACCATCTACGCGGTGTCCATCACCACATCCAGGTGGTGCTAGGTTTCCTGTTCCTAGCGTTCATGTAGCGATCCGATTTTGCGCCATTCATGGTCTTCATCTTTTTTTAAAAAAAAACATTGGGTAGGAGCACTGCCAATTCAATTAAGAGAGAAACACCCAAGTTGTTTCACAGTACATGGATTACACAGGGGGAAGGAGCACACAAACAGCAAAAACACACAAACGGCGAAAACATCAATGGTCTTCATAATTGATGTGCTCAATCATGGGACATCCATGAGATCTTCACTACCGGCATCTACCTCAGCACCGTCCTCCTCTACCAGGCGACACAGCCTTTATTTTTCTAGTTATTTTTTGGACCTCTACATAGACCATCAAGGTGGTGCGTAAAGAACTCCACCAAGTCCATCTCGTAGGCCACAGAGGTCCGACTTACTGGCAGAGAGCAGTCCATGACCTTTTCCATCACCTTCTTCTCGAGGTCAAGGATGAAGACAGCGCCGCCGCTCCTGTACAGCCCGAGCATTGATCCCCTGCTGAAGTCAAACCACTCCTCGTCGGACGTCGGCACGTGAGGCACCAGCACCGCCGGTGGTATTCTGAAGGTAATAGTGCGAGGCCAGACCGCCGCAGGTGCTCCTCCGCTTCCGCCTTGTTGCTGAGTCCAGACGGTCACGTGCGCAAAGTACACGCGTACGGAAGCGACCACAAGGTTGTAGCCGTCCGCGGTGACGGAGAGGACCGGTTTGCCTCTGCTGCGGACGCCGGCGAGCTTCGTCACGGACGCACGCGCTGTGCCCATCTCCACCCTAAGCTTGTACAGTTCGTCATCATCCATCTCGGCTGTCATTGACACACAGCCAGTGCGCCGCACCCTGGTGAACGACGGCGGATCTCTCACCCACAACGGAGAAGCGGTACCTGTCCAGGCAAATGGTGGGCGCGCTCCAGCTTGCGCGTGGGCGGCGGAATACGTGTGAAGGTGCAGCTTACGATAGGAGTACTGGGTGGTGACGAGCAGCTGCGAGAACAAGAAGCGCCCCAACGACGACGACGATGATGCCGGCAGGTCGGCGGCAGTGATGATGGCGTAGCTGCGCACGGCGCGATCAAGGATGTTCAGAGGCGGGAGAAGGTGCCGTTTGCCGGTGGCGGGGTTGCAGACGCCGAGGAGGCGGATGGCCTCGTCGTTCATCAGCTCGGGCGTGCGGGGGACGAGCTGCATCAGCACGATGCCGCGCGGTGAGGGGCTTCGCGTAGTTGAAGGCGCCGTCGTCGTCGGCGACGAAAGAGGTGACCCCGGCACCGGAAGGAAGGTGGATCCGCGTCTCCACCATGCTTGTATAGTAGCAAAACCTTAGTCTCCTGCAGGAACAAGCCAAGAAGGCGCGCGCGGTGCCCCTCCTCGCCTTGGCACAGTCCGCGGAGGAAGGCCGGGTCGGTGAAGCGGCGCAGCCACCGCCGGCACGTTACGGCTTAGGCGAAGAGGCCTTTGAGGCTGTCCACGACTCCACGCGCGACAGGACCTGTAGGAGGACCTCCTCTGGTAGAGCCTCGATGCTGCCACCACCCATGCATCTCATCCGCATCTGCTGAGCTGCTGCAGCAGCGTCCGCCATTAATTCCTGCTACCTGGATCGCCGCCCAAGCTTCTGCTGCCGGTCGAGGGCTGCACATGATCAACTAGCCTAATGACAACTTGAACACGCTAATCATGATCAATATAATCAAGAACGCACCTTAATCGCGTAGCTGCCCTCGTGCGTGGGCTGCGGAAGTCTGTGCAGCAGGAACAGCAGAATGGGGGCTGGCTCTCCTTCTTCAGGCCGTGGCCAGGCGATCCGTGATCAATTTCAGTTCCAGGCCTCCTCTTCAAAAGGAGAGACTAGATAAGAAATTAACCAGTGCGAGCAATTCACATTACCTAAGACACTAGAGTGGCAGCGGCAGACCCTGCCAGAGAGATGGAGGCCCCAGCAGAGAACTCGTCCCAGCATATGCCTCATTGGCGCGTCCCCTCGCCCCCGACGCGGCCGCCCTGGTGCGCCCTGCGGCAGTGTCCCGCTCATTCGGCGGCGCTGCCCTGCAGCTCCCTCTTGCTCCTGGCCGCCCGCCGGGGGCTGCTGCAGCTGCTAGCGGAGCTGAGCACGAGCAGGGGCCGGCCAAGGAGGGAGCCGCCGAAGGGGCAAGCTGGAGTCGGGGGGACGAAGCCGGGGAGACTGCGAGCTGCGAGCCTGCGACTCTGCGAGTGCGAGGGGATCCGAGGGTGCGGGGAGGAGCTGTGGACTGTGGATGCTTTGCGCCGTCGGGAGATAAGTGGGCCGTTGAAAATAATTATTGGCCATGGCCCAGGTGTCCATGGGCCTAATTCCGCCCCTTAAATTGTTGTACTACGCATGTTCAATGTGAAAAATGTCATCGATAGGTTAATATATGGAATACTTTTAAGATGATGTTAGTTTTTGGAGCAATCCACAATGTTGGTGGTGGTGGGAAGAGAAATTCCATTGTACAAGTCCAATTTTAATGATTTTATACAGTTATATGTAAAATGAATACCTACCTTCTTCTCACCCTTTTTTTCCCTACCTGGACAAACTCTGTATTTCTTGTCTAGCCAGAATTGTATTTTCTTAGAACGGACGTAGTCTGTTTTTCCTTTTTTCAATATTTCTTATAATTATGTAAATCAATCTTCTCTATACCTGCACACAAAATTGTGTTTATTACTTCTCAGTGTTCTTGCTCGTGGTCAATGCCATTAAACTTGACTGGGACAGGGTCAAGATATTACAACTCCAGAAGAGTACCGGATATCTATCTATCTATCTATCTATCTATCTTCAGATACAAGTCCATCTAGGTCCCCGCGCTTGTTTACGTGTGCACTTCTGCACCAGACGCATGTCGACCGACTTTGTGTTGTGCTTACTGATGAGTCAATGATATAGCCAAATTTGGTTTTGTTTCTATCCCTCGATCTCCGTTTCAAGATATGTGACATAATCGAGGGACATGAAAGTTGATATTTCGTCTTATTAAAATTAAGTCTCATGCATGTGTTTTGTTTTCATTATCAGAGCTATTTTTAAGCATGATCATGTTTTCATATTTGCGTTCTACTTCTAATAAGAAAAAAACAGATGATAAAATGTCTTGGGCAATGTCTATAGTGCCATATGGTTTTTTTTAATCAAGTTCGCGGCAACCCGGCAACATAAACTTGTAGCCAAACTTTAATTTGGATCATTATATAGGAGTATCACCATAAACACAGGTTACCAACACATCATCAGGGTCTGCTAGTTCACACAAAAATTATTGCCCTTGGTGTAATCGTGTGCATAGGATTCGCTTGTTCATTTCGTTATTTATATATGGTTCCAAAATCCAAATTGGACAGACGAAGTTTTATTTATACGCAGTACTTATGCATCTGAGTGCTTCACCTAATTTCCTGAGAAATTAATCTGGTAAACTGGTGTCTTGTCCGGATTGAACAGCCCAAACTTCTTCTCTGTGGGGTCCCCGCCCTTCTGGTCCTCGTTGAACATGGCGAACACGTACACCTCCATCGGCCCCGGCTTCCTCGGCGTGCCCTTGCCGGCATAGGTTGATCAGGTTCTGGTTGTACGTCCGCGCGTTGTCCACGGTGGCGCCCCTCCCGTCGGCGGACGGCCACCCGCTCTCGGACACCACGACGTCGACGCTGCCTCCGCCGACCTTGTCCAGCGCGGCGTGGACGGCGTCCACCATGGCGTCGAAGAGGTTCGTGTAGGTGAGCCCGCTGTTGGGGTCTGCCACCGTCGTCGAGCTCGGCTGGAACAGCGCGTAGTTGAGGTCGATGTCCTGGCTGTACTCGTAGGCGAAGTAGGGGTACACGTTGGCGAGCAGCGGGGCGCCGTTGGCGGCCAGGAACTGCACGATGGGCGACATCACGGAGGGGTCCTTGAACACGCCGTTGGAGGGCGGCGAGGAGTTGTCGATCACGTCCATCTTCACCGCCGTGGACACCTTGATGCCGCCGGCGAGGCCGGCCGACGCGAGGGCGTCGTGGACGTTCTGCATGGCCTGGAGGACCGAGGCCGCCCCGGGTACCTCGTTCCCGACGACGATGTACCTGAAGTTGACGTCCGGGTAGGCCTGCACGTTGTCCCGCACCCAGGACGCGGCGCTGGAGGGATTGGCGGCGAGGTCGCCGACCTTGTCGTTGCCGACGTCGAGGGCGAGGCCGATGCCGGAGCCGCGCAGCGCGTTGAGGAGCTCCTGGTCAGCGAAGTAGAAGCGCATGTTGCCGATGCCGTTGGACTTGTAGAGCTGTACCACGTCGCTCTTGGAAGGGAGGCCGCTGCCGATGACGCCGTAGCATACGCCGATGGCCCGCACGCCTGCGGACACACAATATGCATGGGTTCAGTGCATTGATGATCAGCATAATTGTTCATCGGATTGGAGCTCAAGATGATTCAAAGATAGATACTTGTAGCGGTGGCAGCGAACGCCACAATGACCAATGCCGCAGCAAGCATTGGAGGAGCAGCACCTCGACCTCGAGCGGCCATTTTCTTCCACGCCGGCGTCTGCAACCGCGGCGAGAGCTGTAATGGAGTGGATGCTCATCACAAGGCAGCCCTGCCCTGCAGATTTATACTCATGCGTGCCTGACTGCCTGGTGGAACAGCTTGGATTTTTCAATCCCCGGCAAATCAGACTGGCGACGGAAGAATCAACCGGAAAGACCGGATGGGGTCAACTGATGGAAGAAGAACACCTTGCCGTTGCTTGGAGCGGACTGCATTTTGTGGTGCAACCGTGGCCACCAAAGCAAGGCCGTAGACATGGGAGACCTCTGCGAGACTCTGCCCAAGTTTTCCAATGCCAACCAGGAATCAATCAACGCATGCAGCGAGTCTTGCACGTCAGTTCAGTTCTTGTGGACACCACACGTATACATGCAACGTATGGAAGTCCAGGCTCTCGTGACGCGCAACAACAGGAACTAGCCATGAATTCCTGGCGACATGTTCAATAACAGATACTGATTCAAACTGATGAACTAATAAAGAACCTAAAAATATTGGAGGGGAATGGCCCTCGATGACCTCAATTGCTACTAAAAGTGGGGAAAATATTACAGAACAGGCACAATACTATGATACATCTATATCCTAGTACATAATTTTTTCTCCCTATGAATACATGGTACAACATTTCTGCATTTATGCCCCTGAGCAGTGTTACTCAATTTTTTCTTCAGTTTCTATGAAATGTAACGACTAACGACTGCCAGACAAGGTGGCTTGGAAAATTTTCAGAGCGATCCAAATTCCAGTGGCCTTCGTTTGTCACCTTTCAAGGAATTGATTTCTCACGGTCCTACAGATCTCATCTGCCACAGCAGAATTTTCTTGTAGGAATTTCTCAGCTTCTGCCTTGCCTGCCACAAACTCACCGTTGATCCAATACCCAGGCTCATCCTTCACAACAACTCCGACAGAACAAGCCATCTCGAGGATCTCAGATTCATGGCAGATCCCTTTCCCGAATCTGATGTCTATGCCAGCTTCCTTCAGACTTGCTGGAGTCAATTTGTTCTTGATGATTTGCACTGATATACCTATTCCAGTTGCCTGCATAAGCAGGGTACATCAACATCAGTGTAAGTTCGACATGTCATCATAAGGAGCTGGGCGTCATACCTGGTCTTCGCTAAAGCGCAGTTCTCTTCTTGAAGTCCTCATTCTGACTGCAGCATAGAATCCTAATGCATTACCACCGCAAGTCACCTCCTTGTAGATCCCAGGAAACTGATTTGAGCTCAACTTTGTCCTAACCTACAAATATCAACAACTAATAGCGCTAAAGGCACAAACATTGTAGCTCAAGAGCTAAGAGAACCTTGCATGATGTCAGGTTTCTGGCTAGGGTTACAAGCAGAAGAGTAAACTCAACTCTTACAGTAAGGCTGCATAGTACCAGATATACTTGATGGTATAACTTGTCATTAGCAGAAGGACATATGCAGACACGCTGCCATAATTTTTTTCAGCTACTTCTAATCTATTTTCATTGTACATTTGACAGTGATCCAGATACTGAGTTTGCCCCCAGTTCATACATAATTGCAGGCTTACGAAACATATGGTAGCATATTACCTTTATAAATGGGCATGGAATTAGCTAGAGTAGGGAATTTAGTAACAAGAGGTAGAACGGCACAAGCTAAGAGTGGTCATGTTCTTAGTCAATTAAAAAAACAAATTTCAGCAGAAACTGAGAACAGGGAACAGCGGTTTCAAAGAAATAATGTCATACCTGATTCACAAAAATAATAAGTGTTTCAGAGCGACATAAAGTGTACTGAATTTTTCTAAGTGCCTGGGTCATCAAACGGGATTGTATCTCTTTAGAATTTGTGCCAATTTCACCTTCAAGTTCACATTTGGGAATAAGTGCTGCCACCTGTCACAAGTCCAATAAAAGCAAGTTAAACAAATGTAACATGGTCCAAGTACCACGCACACAAAATAGGCTGGTGAACTTAGCAAGAACTAATCAAGCATTAGAAATCCAAAAATAGGACTTCCAGGCCTCAAAGCAAAAGAGCATGTTACATGTATGCCGAGACAGTGCTAAATGCATCAGAAGTGCAGCACCAGCACACTTTAGATGCCTATCTATAACTGTTCCATCCAATGGAATGGTCTATCCTTGTGAAACTATATACTGGGAAGAACATACTCTTTCCAATAAGCAAGGAACTGGACACAGCAGAGAGATATATACTGAAAATGATTTACAGAAGTAACATACACTATCTACAACAACAACAGCAACAGATCCACCAACAAGAGTGTTCACAATGCTTAAAGAATTTTCAGCAGAATCAGGCTGGGCTATTAAGAGCCTCTCACTGTCTACACCAATAGCTTCCGCAACTGAAGGGTTAAAAGCATTTTCTGCATCAATATAAGCACAGTAACCTGCAAATATGCAGTAAAAATGACAATCAGAATCAGGTATGATTCTATTCAGTATAATAAAAAAAAGGAAATATCAATGTACTAAGCAAACAAAGGTTATATAACATTTTTCAATATGTTTGTCAGTCTAGGTAGTGACAACAGGAGTACACTCACTGGAGATCTTACCAAAGCTCGCAAAGAAACATCATAAATTTTGGCAAACAGGATAACATGGTACTGATGAAAAATTGCAAACAATACTAGTGTTACCAGCAATTAAACCAGAATAGGGAATGGAAAAGAGATACTCTGGGAGTGTAAAGAAGCTGCAATAAAAGGATCTTCTTTTTTGGTGGTCAACAGAAATATATCCAAGGATAAAAAAAGGGAGGGAGAAAAATGAGGCAGTCATAAAAGAAATGAAAACCTCCATTCTTTTGAGCTTCCTTGACAACATGAAGCGCGAGTGTTGTCTTCCCAGATGCCTCTTTCCCAAATATCTCAACCATTCTACCCTGTAGAGATATTTTAATCAGTAATCTGCCAAACAGGGCCAACACATAATGATAAAATTCCAAGCCCCGTCCAGTCTACTGCCACGGATAAAATTTCTCATGGAAATGTTGCTATTCAACATCTATGCTGACCAGAGAAAGACAGCTTGGAAGAGATGGACACTTGTGAATTGCGATGGCAGCATTTCTAGGCAAGACCTACAAATGGAATTTTTAGACGAGAAGAGCACTAATGTAATTTGATTTGTTGTTTTTGTAGATGAACACTATTTTGGAGTTATGCATGTATTTTTCTAAGCAGAGATGCTGAAGGTGAAATGCACTTATATGGATGCTAATAATAACTAAACTAGCATGCTTACCAATCACAAAGAAGAGGATCTCTGCCACTCAATTAACTAGTTCAGATCTCGATACATAAGAAGATAGGCATGAAAATATGCCAAAAAACACGCATGCCATACTCTGTGACATTTGAAATTGCTTGTATTGACAATGACAGGAACAAGAAGATACTGTATTGCATTCAGCAAAAGTATGAATTCCGTTTCTTATGTGCAATATCAACCAGGAGATATGGAACCAAGATATCCCACGAATATATAATAATAATAAAGTATATTATGTGAATAAATAAAAATGGTATGGAACACATTATGACCTTTGGTAACCCTCTAACACCAAGGGCAGGATCATGCCTTGTATGGGAAAACCGCTCCAAACATAAATTGGATTCTACAGCACAAATGTGTTCTTATGTATGCATTTTTTTTTTCAAAAGCAGAGATGCTGAAGGTGAAATGCACTTCTCTGGAGGCTAATTATAACCAAACTAGCATGGCTACCAAACACAAAGAAAAGGACCTTTACCACACAATTAGCTAGTTTAAATATCGATGCAGATTAGATCGACACATGAGTATATAGGCATAAAAATATGAGAAAAAGAGAACACATGGGATACTAAGCGACATTTGAGTATATAGCTAATTAGTACTCCCTCTGTTTCAATTTACAGGTCGTTTGACTTTTTTGGCATCAAGTTTGACCGACTCGTCTTATTCAAAAAAGTTGTGAAAATATAGAAAATTTTAAGTTGCTGTTGAAGTATATTATATGCAAAACTAAATCACAATGAAAACAAACGATAATTCTGAAATTTTTTGAATAAGACGAGCTGGTCAAACTTGGTGTCAAAAAAATCAAACGACCTGTAAATTGAAACGGAGGGAGTAGTATTGAAGGAACAGGGCCGTACTGTGTTGTATCCAGTAAAAGTATGGACATAGTTTCTTATGTGCATATTAACATGAGAACTAAGTGAATGTCCCAGGAATATAAAATAATAATAAAATATACGGTGCAGTAATTAAAAATGGTATGGAATACATAATGACCTTTGGTAATCCTCCTGTGCCGAGAGCAAGATCAAGCTTAAGAGAACCAGTAGAGATCACAGACGCACGCCTTGTGCGGGAAAACCGCTCCAAACATAAATTGGATTCCCTATCAAAATCACTTGCAAGCTGAGAGACAGCAACATTAAGTGATGACTCCTTCTCAAGAGCTTTCGCATCATCAAGTGGGGGATCGCTCTCGTAGTCTAACTGCATATCAACTGGAAATTTGTACATATTCCTGAGTAACATTGCAACTCATAAGGTAGAATGAACACGGATTGCCGGGGAATAACTGTATACCTACGGCCTACGGGAGTTATCAATTATCTGGGAGTAACATAGTTTAACAAATTGCTTCGTGCAGAAGCAGCAAAGATGGAATCTTTTATGGCAGAAACGCTAAAAAGCAACAGACATTTGAGCAACGATAGGGTAAATGGGTATACCTGTGGTTGACATAAGACAGCCTTTAGACCAAAACGTCTCTCTTGCGCCATTCTAGCAGATCACAGGGAAGAAAAGTTGCTCAGCAATTTTGGCAAATATCCTCCCTTGAAATGTAGCCTACGAAGGTGACAGCAAAACAGCACGCAAACAGTCGAGGGAACGGCAGAGAGACGTGGAGCCACACCTGAAGGGGGAAGCGGCAGAGGGGAGAGGGCGCGGACGCTGCCGCGCTACTGCAGCCCGTGAGCGAGAGATGGGCGGCGGCGCCGGCGGCCCGCCGGAGGAGAGTGGATGAAGAGGAGAGCAGTCCTCGCATGGTGGCGAGCGGCCGTGGAGGAGGAAGAGTGGGGCTCCGCTAATTGGGCTTGGGCCGGCCTCGAGAGCGCACTCCTACAATAGGGCGTCAGGTGTAATCTCGATCGGACGGTCCGAAAGGTGAAAGGTGCCGCTGCGACTGGTCGCCGGTTGAAGAAAAACTTGTCGTGGATCCTCTTCCTCTCCGGCGAGCAGGTGCCGGCGCAGCGTGGGGCGCGAGGCTCGGACGGGCGGCAAGGGCGTACGCGGCGGAGGTCGGGGAGGCGGATTGCTGCGGTGCCTGCCGCGTGGGAGGTTGGACTGCTCTTTTTCCTAGGGCCGCTTCCAGGCTGTGGGCTGAGGGAACATGGGCTGAAATGTAGGGGTGGGCTTAGATGTGGCGCGGGCCATACTGGGCCACAACGGGGCCTCCGCCCCTGGGCCCGGAACCACACGGCGAACGATCAACGGAAGGCCCCCTCGCACCCTCGTACCCCGGTGACGAAGAGAGTAAACGGCCACAGCTTACGGCAGCGCCGCTCGTACACTGCCTCCCTCAGTTGCAAGAAGAGGCCAATTAAGTTGCACGTACGTGAGAATAAATCTTGAGACGACACGACTAGCCTCCGTCGACGACGACGTTTGCGACGGGCCCCTGAAACCAGAAGCGTGCGTGGAGCAGCCAGGCGGCGACGGTGAGCAGCAGCACGCCGCCGACGGCGACGGGCGTGTAGTTGAAGTTGGCCTCGGCGACGGGGTACGCCACCGGCAGGGAGAAGAGGACGGTGAGGAGAGCCACCCAGCCGGCGACGACGCTGTATCGCCCAAGGTGGAACGGCCCCGGGACGAAGGATCTCCGGGCCGTCGTCACGCGGAACAGGATGGGCAGCGCGTAGGCGATGTACAGCCCCGTCGTCGCCACGGACACCATCGCCTGGAACGCCACCTGGCTCCCAAGCGACTGCACAGTGGCGTGGCAAGTACTGATCAATGCGAAGCTGCAACCACCTGGCATATAGCAAACCGAAACGAACAGGGCCACCCAGCCACGCACCGGAAGGGCGATGAGGAATGCGATGGTCACGGAGAACCAGACGGCGTTCAAGGGCACCTCGTGCTTGTTCACCCGGTGCCAGGCGTGCGAGAACGGCAGCGCGCCGTCCCTGGAGAAGGCGTACGCCATCCTGCAATGCATGGGCATACAATTGGACATTATTACAATCATTCGGCGATAACACTGTGATAATAATACTATTAACTAAAGTGATAGCTGTTGATTAGCTTCTAAACGGAGTAATAACCTCGAGTCGCTGGTTACGTTCGTGGATCCGCAGATGAAGACGGCGACGGCGACGAACCCCAGGCAGACGAGGCCCCCGGCGCCGCTGCCGTACCTCCTGTGGAAGGTGGTGTACAGGGCCTGCGCGATGGCGTAGCCGCCGGCGTCGTTGCCGGGGTCCAGGAGGTAGGGGATGTCCGTCACCACCGATGTGAGAGCCACCAGGTACAGCCATCCGAACACGCTGGCCAGAGCAACGGAGGTGACGATCCCCATCGGCCCGCTCCGGTCTGCCTTCTTCGTCTCCTCCGTCTGCAGTGCACCATTGTCAGTTTGGTTGGGGTTGGCGGCCTACAATTCAGCTCTCTGGTCTCGCGCAGGCTGGCAGCTAATGAACTGATCGAAGTACCATGTGAGCAGATGTGTCGTAGCCTAGGAGAGAGTACTGGCTCATCAGCAGCCCCATGGCGAAGATGTAGACTCTGTCGCGGATGCCCATGCCGTTCTCGGTGTTGAAGTGGGTGAAGATGAACTGCACGCTCGCGCGCTCCTTCGCAACCGATGGGATCAAGACCACCAGAACGAAGACACCCGCGGTGTTCCAGAAGACCCCGAGTTTGCCCAGCCAGGACAGGCGCTCGATGGGGAGGCTGTTGATGAGGCCGTGCAGGACCAAGATGGCAGCGTAGATGGCCAGCACGACGTACTTGGAGGCCATGTATCCGCCGCCGGTGGCCCCGCCGGTGCCCAGGAGGACGATCACCTGGATCAGCTGCGCCAGCGCGAAGTCCACGCTCGCCGTACCAGTCCACTGTGTCAGTGTGTGGGACAGAAGCTCAACCAATCAGGAAAGTAGTCCGCCCATTGGTCAGTCAGAACGAAATTTGCATATACAGGAGCAGCTAATCAGCTGCATAGGCAACTGTCACTGAACATTAGTTATCGTTTGGTGAAAGCGCAAAAACACTGCTATTAAAAAAAAGAGTAACAGAACAACGCAGAAAGTGCAGGATTGTGGCCATGATGGATTGGATGGGACTTGTTTGGAGCCTGCCTTCCTACCTGCGCAACGATGTTGAACCTGCAAGAAATATTTTTTTTGAAAAAAATATTAGTCGATCCTAGTAAACTGATCCGATGGACGACAGTACGTGTACGCACCATCCGGTGACCCATGAGGCAAGGGACGCCCAGTCGTTTCCGGCGAGCTTGGCGCTCCAGTAGTAGAGGCCGCCGGAGGTCGGGTAGGCGGAGCAGATCTCCGCCATGGACAGCGCGACGCAGCCGTTGAACGCCGCCACCACGAGCCACCCCAGCGTCATGGACACGGGCCCACCGTAGCGGAGCCCGGTGTTGTAGGTCGTCGTGATGCCTGACAGCACGGAGATGAGGGAGAAGGAGAAGGCGAAGTTGGAAAGAACACTGCAACAGCAGCCAGTGAGTCAGTGACACACAAAGACAAAGCAGCAATCGTAAGCGCGGACGGGAAATCGCAGCTAGCGTAGTACGTACGAGAGGCCGCGCTTGAGCTCCTGCTTGTATCCCAGCTGCTGCAGCCGGGCCCGGTCTCGGTCGTCGGCGACGGGCAGCTCGACGGAGCCCATGGCTTCTCCGCGCCGGCGAGCAGAGCAGCGCAATTCCTCCGCCGCCCGCCGGGGCAGCAGGTCAACACCCGGCAACAGAAATACTACTACCACTACTAATTTTGACTGGAAGCTGTGAAGCAAGCACGGATATGTCATATGTGGCCTGATTGCGGCCTTCCAGCAGACAGCGGATGACATTTCGCTCCCATAGCTATCGCGTGTATACACTATACTAACGCAGTAGCCAGTAGGAATATATTGATGCTCCGCACAAAAAGCACTTGGATAACATATATATAAATTAAAATTCCGTTAGCGGGAAAAAGGTGCTGAAGCTTTCTGAGAGAGGACCGTACCTTGGCTGATTGAATTAAACGCTTTTAATGGCTTTATATTCTCTGCTTGGCCCACCTGTCTCGCCTCTTTCAGCCTCCCATGTATCCTAATGCGATTTGCAGTAGAGAATTTTATTGCACAGTTACCGACAATGACAACAAATTTTATCCAGATAAATGTATATCTTTAGTTGCATCTCTCTTTCCATGAAACTCCCTCTATCAGTCTCCTCATTGTGTCACTAAGAATGCTGATATGTCAAAGCATTTCATAAGAATAAAACTCAAATAAAACTCTCACTACAAATTGCCTAACAACAACCGATTGAAAATCGCTCGAGTCTTCAGCCAAAATTTATCAACCTATGACATAATGACACGTGGCAAACATAATGCATCATGACTACCAAGGCAAAGCACAAAAAATATTTCAGTCGATCATTGAGACAGAAACATCTATCAAGGAGAAAAGGGCTGCAAATGAAAGACAAAATAGCAAAAAGAAACAAATCATACACAGATGATTCAGTCGTTGGCCAGATTGGTAATCTCATTTTCGAAGAACGGAGGAAAAGAAAGAAAATTGAAGGGGAAAAAACCCAATGCCCATAATAATCATGCAATTACACGTGAAGGGCTTTTGGAACTACAAGTAGTGGGCGTGGAGCAACCCCGCGGCGAGGCTGAGCAGCAGTACGCCTCCAACGGCCACCGGCGTGTACCTGAAGTTATCCACGGTGACGGGGAACGCCACCGGCAGGCAGAGAAGAGCACGGAGACGAGGGCCACCCACAGGACGCAGCGACCTGGCCGACGAGTACCCCAAGCCCAAAGCTTCCGAGGTGAAATGGCCCCGGAACGTCGTCACGCGGAAGAAGATCGGGCAGTGCGTACGTGATGGTGATGTACAGCCCGTCGCCACCCCCTTGTTGCACAGCGACAGCGACGACGAGTACAGTACAGTACAAGGGAATTTTGTTCCCACACTGTACTGACCGATCAAATGTATAGCTTATCTCAAAACTTGGATCACCTCCACTACCGGCCTACCAGCCCAGGTTGCTTATAAGCGGATTATGGATAGAGAGAAACGAAAATTCCACCCAAACATTTTACTTATTTTCCATTTCTTCGCATCGCCGCAGCTCGCTTTAGCTTGAATTGGCCTAGAGGTCGCTTTGCCCAAATCACAAGCCAAGGCCTGCGATTTGCCAAATGCAGAGGCTTTACCTCCGGTGCCTTTCCTCTCTCTCTTGACCCTGCTACCGCAACCGCCCTTCCCGCACAGCCCCGGTACCCTTCCATCGGTCTCTTCCCATCGGCCTCCCCACGTCGCCGCCTTCCCCTGCGCCCTCTGTCCTCCTCGCACGCAGTCCCTCAAGCTCCACCTCCCCAGTCTCTCAAGCTCCACCTCCCCCGGTCTCCCCAAGCTCCGCCCGATCTAGAGGTGGAGGCGCTGCTCACAACAACCTTCCTTGCCGCCGAGAAGGAGGTGGAGGCGCCACCCGTTACGGCCACCAGCTTCGCATGCTTATTGTCCTCCTGCATGTGCAGCGGCGGCGGCGTGCCGTCGTCGCCTGCCACTGCCGTGGCAGCGCGGGTGACCATTGATGCGTCCATCAAGCTTGAGAGTCCTTTGCCCACCTTAAGATTCATGGAGGCACTAGCCAAAGAGGTGGAGCGACAAAGGAGAGCAAAGTTCAGGGGTATATATGTCATTTTACAAATAGAACAGAAAATCTATAAGAAATAATTAGAATTGCCAAACACTCAGCTTATCTATACAACGGATTCTCTCGGCACCAATTTCTCTGAAAAAGTTTGCTTGTCAGATAAATGAGACATAGAAAAGTGAAACCAAACGGGGCCTAAATAAAATGACTATTTTTTTATAACAGTAGTTCACTCCTCGTGGCAAGACTGATGACTTGCTTGAAGAGATGATCAAGAGGCCTGCATGGCCACCCCCAATTCTTGCCGAGGGCTTTTGTGATGTCGGCGCACAGTGAGGCTATTGTCACCAGCAAGTATATATGGATATGCAAAACATTGTGATGCAAATAGACAGTAATAGAGTTTGAAATAGAAAAGTGATGCTTAGCATCAGGTGCTTTAGTTGGCAGCAGACGCAAACGATGTTTTTTCTAGGATCGTGTCTAAGCATGTTAATGAAAATAAATTGTAGTTATGTTTTTTTAAATAAAATGAGCAAATCAAATTTTTTATAAAAAGGTTAAACGTAATGAGACTGAGGAGTATATGAGTATATAGTATTATTACAGAAAAGTTAAGCGTCAACCGTGTGTTTGAGAGGCCTGCAACACGCGATTTTTGATACGTCGGATTTGCTGACTGATTATATTTGAGCCGTTGATCTGCAAGGAGAGAGAAAGCTACTGGCCAGGTGGGTCCAAGCTATTTACTCCAGCTACTTTAGCGTTCTTTTCCTATTTACATTACATTTCGGAACTCACAACTCACGTGGCATGTTCTATTCTGTCTGGGCGGCAGTGACGACGGGGATGGCATGGGAAATTCCAAGGGCCGTGAGTGTTGGTATTTTTTCTTTTCTTTTTGTTTGATTGTGGTTTCTTCAAAATATGCATTATCGATATGTGTTTTCACGTGTATTTTGGTGGTGTAGCTGCGCCTGTCGGATATGTATTTGGTTTTTGCATGAGTGAGGGGTGTTTAGATACATCCAACTAATTTTTAGCAAGTAGTTTGTAGCTAATTTTTTAGCTAAGACACAATCTACCAATTACGTATAGGTGTTTGGACACTTTATATCTATTTTTTAGTAGCTAATCTTTAATTGGGTATATCCAAACACCTTCCGATTCAGCCAAAGTAATTTGTCCCTCTCCCTTGTCAGTAAGTTTATGCTGTTCTGATCCGTACTTTGTCATCATGGTTCGGCTTATTTTCGGCTGCCGATTTTTAAACGCCGAAAATAAGACTTTTTTTAGGCAGCAAACCGCTGCAAATAAATTTATTTTCTGTGGCTTTGCAAAACGCAAAAAATCGAGGCCATAAAAAATAAAGGCTTATTTTCGACGGCCAAGTTCGGGCGGACGGACTATTTTCGGCATCAGTAATTACTATAACTACTTGTAATTACAGTGTGCCACCACGTAATTACAGTATACCACCACCGTAAGCACAGTGTGTTACAACCGTAATTACGGTGTATCACCACCACTGTAATTACAGTATGGCACCACCGTAATTACAGTGTGTTACAACCGTAATTACAATATATCACCACCGTAATTACAACGAATGTTTTGGATCTTAAAGAAAAGGCTATCAAAAATTATTTTGATGTGTGCTAATATGAAAATGTGTTAATATAATTCTTCTCGATGCTCAGATATTATCCTCTGATTTTTATAAGGCTGACTCATTTGTTTAGTGTTGTTTTACCTATGACCATACCCTGTATACTTGCTGCATCTGGCTCAGTCCGATTCAGTCAAAGGTAAAAAAATTAGACGTCAGATTGGAATCTGAGGGCTTGGAAATTCGTGTGATGGGCCTGGATGAAACACTCGATTTTTACGAAAGGCAAAAATCGTGTGTTTTGACATCTTCAAATAACCGGTTGTTACTTTGGACTGAAACAACCGAGAAATAGGTTGACAGACTCTATTATTATATCGATGTGCCAACATTGTTGACGGGCCCTTGGAACCAGAACCGGGCGTGGAGCAGCCAGGAGCCGAGGCTGAGCAGGAGCACGCCCCCGACGAGGACCGGCGTGTAGTTGAAGGTGTCCGCCGCGACGGGGTACGCCACCGGCAGGGAGAAGAGCACGGTGACGGCGACCACCCACGTGACGGCGACCCGGCCGACGAGGAGGCCGTAGCTGCCGAGGTTGAACGGCCCCGGGACGAAGGACCTCCGCGCCGTGGTCACCCGGAAGAAGATCGGCAGCCCGTAGGCGATGTACGGCCCGACGGTCGCCACGGACAGCATTGCCTGGAACGCCACCTGGCTCCCCAGCGACTGGTGACGTACGTGTAGCAGGCCATCATCGCGTCATCATGATCGAGCTCTACAATCTTAGGACATGCATGGCGTGCACGTGTACTGAGGCTGAGCTATAGAGGGGATACGTACCGTGAGGGCCATGACGAACGCCACGGACACGGAGAGCCAGACGACGTTGAGGGGCACCTCCTGCTTGGTCACCCGGTACCAGAGGCGCGAGAAGGGCACGGCCCCGTCCCTGGAGAAGGCGTACCCCATCCTTGAGTTGCTGGTGACGCAGGCGGAGCCGCAGAGGAAGGTGGTGACCGCGACGATTCCCAAGCAGAGCAGGCCCCCGACGCCGCTGCCGTACCTCCCGGCGGAAGGCGTCGTACAGGGCCTGCGCGACGGCGTAGCCGCCGGCGTCGTTGCTGGGGTCCAGGAGGTAGGGGATGTCCGTCATCAGCGACGCCAGGGCCACCAGGTAGATCCAGCCGAAGACGCTCGACAGAGCGACGGAGGTGACGATGCCCATCGGGCCGCTCCAGTCCGCGTTCTTCGTCTCCTCCGTCTCCACTTGCAGTGAACGACAGAGCCATCAGAAGTCCAGAACTCACGTCGTCGCAGTAGATAAATATTAGTAGCTTCTAAACAAGATTAATAATAATTACCATGTGCGCAGATGCGTCGTAGCCGATGAGCGAGTACTGGCTCATCAGCAACCCCATGGCGAGAATGTAGGCCTTGTTGTGGATGCCCATTCCATTGTCAGTGTTGAGATGCGTGAAGATGAACTCCGTGCTCGCCCTCTCCTTGGCAACCGCTGGAATGATGATCACCAGAGCAAACGTACCTGCATCGATCGTACATGCATATATACATCTACCAGAGTCACACACATTTTACGCCCTGAAGAAAGCGCGCTTTCAGAGTTCAGACTCCGACCACGGATGCATACAGAGTACCTGCGGCATTCCAGAATGCGCCGAGATGTCCAAACCACGCCAGGCAGTGGATAGGGAGGCTGTTCATGAGGCCGTGTACGACCAGGATGGCTCCATAGATGGCCAGCACGACGTACTTGGACGCCATGTAACCGCCGCCGTTGAGCCCCCCGGTGCCAAGCAGGATGATCACTTGCACAAGCTGCGCCAACGAGAAGTCCACGCTCGTGGTACCAGCCCACTGCGTGACGCATGGCAGCAGTTTAATCACTCATTACTCAACAAGCTAGCTAGGTACGTAGATGCACCCGAGTCATCAAAATGGACAAGATTCTAGTCAAACTTTTGGACCTTTCGACTACTGCTAATAAGCTACTAATAGCGTGTGTGTATATATAATTAAAAAACTTGATAAAAATTACACGAGCTGCAGCTTGAAGTTTACATTCTCCTGTGGTTGTGTAATAAATTTTATCCTGCTATCTTCTCAGCGATGTGTATATGTAATTATGCCAATCTCAAGACAAGTCCGCCCAATCTCATAAAAAATCAACCAGTAATGATCATTTCGATTACAAACCCTGTCTCTCTCCCCTCCTTTTTTTGACTAGTAAAATGTTGTCATTTTCTCAATGATATTTTCAGCCGATGTGATTGAGGCATGGAGTAATTTTCAGACGAGGATTGGAAATTAGTATAGTAGTAGCTGACTAATAGTACTCCTATATATTAGTATAAAGAAAGCCTGAAAGTGCGGCCAAGCCGGCCTTTGTATGGAAACAATCCCACAGTGCCAGGGCGCCGCTAGCAGCCAGGTGACAGTCCAAGCACGCTATTAAAACTGGGGAATAATATACTTATTAATGGAGAGATGGCGATAGGGCCGGCGGCGTACCTGTCCCACAATGTTGAACCTGCAGTATGACAGTCAGGACGCTAGGATCAATTAGATAGTAGTACTCAATTGGAAAAGTCGCCTCACATATAGGAGTATGTGGCAGTACGTATCATCAAATCATATTAACAGAAACAGAGCGGAAGCATTGTCTGGCATACTGTATTTGTATTGTGCACAAGAGAGGCATGCATGGTCTATTGTAGATCGAGAATTTGTGAAACAGCTACTGCAATATAGCTATGTGTACATCGAAACTTTGGGTAAATTAAATGGCGAGAAAGAAAGAAGGTATATTAATTACCATCCAGTGAGCCAGGAGGCGAGGGGAGCCCAGTCCTTGCCGGCGAGTTTGGCGCTCCAGTAGTAGAGACCGCCGGAGGTGGGGTAGGCGGAGCAGATCTCGGCCATGGACAGCGCGACGCAGCCGTTGAGGGCGGAGACGAAGAACCAACCGATCGTCATGGAGACGGGGCCGCCGTAGCGCAGCCCGGTGTTGTAGGTGATGGTGACGCCCATGAGCACGGAGATGATCGAGAAAGACAAGGCGAAGTTGGAGAGAACGCTGTGATTTCGTACATCACGACATGCAGATCGATGCAGCAGCAGTAGAAATTAATTAAACACTGATCAGAACAGAACTGAAGCGGAAGGATGACTTAATTGGGAGATAGTTGAAGGCATGCACGAAGATGGACTCATGTGAATCGATTGTTCGATCGAGAAGCAGCGGCATGCACAATTAACACTTACGAGAGGCCTCGCTTGAGCTCCTGCTTGTAGCCCAGCTGGTGCAGCCGGACTCGGTCGCGGTCCGCCGCCGGGTCGGCGACGGGCAGCTCAACGGAGCGGCGAGACACGGCGGCGGCCATGGCTAGCTATCGGCTCTCCTCTTGACGACGATCTCTGTCGCTGCGCAACGCGCGCTAGCTTGGTCTGACGATCTGCTGCTGGTGCATGCCGCGCGCAGCAGAATGGGAAGTAGTACAACTCTAGTACTACTAGTTGGCAGGACAGTTCCGAGATAGGGGGCCGGGAACGCTCGTTGCTGGCTTCTTTAGATAGAAGATGCACAAGGAGTCAACACAAGCAGTGGAAATTTCATACGGTTGCCGGTTCCGTCATTGCATATATGTACGTCATGGTACCTGCGATTCTTTGCCTTTTCTTCGTCGTATGATTCGAAACTTGTTTTGACTATGATCGATCGCGATAGCCGACGGAGATGCTCATGTACTATATACCCTTAAGCATTTGGGCATGTTTGGAACATAAGAATTTTTACGTTCCAAACGAGGTTTTAGTATTTCTTTCCGTGAAAGAGGAAAGACGACACCGGAGATGTTGATTGGGCCTACCATCTCAGCGACCGATCGCGATCCCTGCTCTCTCTCTCTCTCTCTCTCTCTCTCTCTCTTCTGCATTTCCCCGCATAGTGATCGCGTGCCTATACATTGAAAATAAATACGTACGTATTTTATGCTACAGCTGACGAGAGGATAAAAGTAAGAAGATAAATATTTCAAACAGCATGTGACATATGTTTATTTATATATATAAACTCGAGTATACTAATATGGTTCCGGGTTCACCATCGATGATCTCCTTCAACAAGCCGAGCGACAGCACACCGGCGCGCGAGTGCGTGCGAGATCGACTCCGCGCTTGAGCTCTTGCTTGTATTGTATCCTTCCTACTCCTAGCTGCTTCAGCCGGGACCGGGTCTGGGTCGTCACTCGTCGCCGACGGACCGGAGTTATCTGCAGGTGAGCAGGTCGCTGGAGTATTGCACAGGAGTAATTTACTCTCAAGTTGACTGGGTGAACAGTGCCGCTTTTGTACTCAGCAGTCGTATACTGTAGTACAGGAGTAGTATATACGCTATGCTCAACGGAATGAATAAAAAGAACGACTATAGTACAAATCGATACCATAGTGCTACTATAATTATAGATAGGAGTAGTTGAAACAGTGATAGAAATCAGTCTGCTACCGGGTAGAGGTTGGGCAGGGGTGGAAACTGCCAAACTGGAAAGGAAATCGCCCACGGTTGCGCCGCTACGGCGTGTCCGGTCCTCAGATTCGCTCTCGTCTGATTCCGCAATCTTTGACTTTGACTGACGGCTGCTCCATCACACGTACATAGCATGTCATTGTTTTTTTAACAGCAGAAACAATACGTCTACTACTAAAAAGAAAAACATGTGTAGAAAGAAACACAAAACTTTTACCGTTGAAATCCCACATGCATGCATGTTGCAATCTCACACCGCAGCGCTGGAGCAAAGAGGAAACGAGCCCTTCCGTCAGTCAGCAACCTGTACAAACTGCGTAGAGATGCATCTTGTACTCGTGTTGAGTGAGTGCAACGGCCTCCCGGATTGCCTGCGCCACGGCAGTTGTGACCTTAATCGCTACACACATAGACAACCGTCCTTCGTATACCAAAGCACAGTATAAAAGAGAGGCAAGTGTTCCGTTCCTCAGTTGCATTCACTATCATTCTCAGCTCAAATGTCCTCAGAAAGCATTTGGGAGGCAAAATCTACCGATGAAGCTCCACAAAGTGCACAGCCACACCATGCCACCTATCACCCCCCCCAAACTATAACCCCCGAGTTTCTAACATGTGCCGGGCAAAGCACCCAATCAGTTATCGCCAACAACATATCAGGATAATCCACATTTGAAAGCACAGTCCTCGGGACAGTACAAGTCAGTCGATCAGTCACTCATGATTTCACTTCCATCTGAATTTTCAGAGGCGTCAGTAAGATCACCTAGCTCTTCAGCCTCTTCTCCCTCGGTTTCCATAGCATCATCTTCAGACTCCTCATCATCGGTGTCCCTGTCCTCGTAAATTATCAGTGGCGGCGACTTGTCATCATCAGCTTCATCATCGGCGATCTGAACCACAATAGTAGGATTAGTTGCAATTCCAAAAATGGTCACCCTTTTATAGAAGGGAAATTACCTCGCTGAAAAGGTAATCTAGAGTGGTAGACAGTCGAAGTGCTGACTTGAATGTTGATGTTCTTGCATCAATAAGCTGAAAACAAAATTGTAGCCAGTAAGATCAGTGGCACGGTGAACATGACTTACAATTACTGCCATGCTTTGTGTAACCGCAGAAGGACCCGAAGAACTCGTAAAATTGAGGCTACATCGACTTCATTGCGGACCAAACTCAGCATCATCAAGGGAGGAAGGAAGCAATGTAGTGTCTTAATGAGTACAATATCCTTAATACAATGCAAGCTTGCTTTTAAATAAGGCAGCAAGATCCTATACAGCCATGAATCATCCCTAAATGGTATCATTAGTATGTGTATTCCTTTCAAGCAAAATATAAGTGCTAGCATGCAGGGTTCTATTAATATTTTCTTTGAAAACTTGTTAGTAATTCGTTTTACTAACCTGGTAGAGTGAGTTGAGCAATGACAGAGAGGACTCCTGAGACACTATGCTGCTCATGTGTCTGCTTAGTAAAGTTTGCAGCCATGGGAGTAAACAAACCAATATTGCACCCCTGAGGAGGCAAAGGTATAGAAATTAAACGGCTGTGTCAAATCTTGATAAATGACTTGAACAGATACACCAAAACTTAAAAATATGCGGCATTAGCATATGAATAGTGAGGATACTCCATCACAAAAGGTAAAAAAAAAAAAAAGTCATGACAATATGACTACACTGTGTTACAGCAGAATAAGGAACTCAACAAGCAGGGGGGAAAGCAGCCATCGAGATCAGAAGCTCAACATTGAACAGTGAACATAAATATATGAATCAGATATGCATAAACATCATGTTATCTCTCAGCAGCTATTTACAATAATATTACTAATTCCCAAACACAGTCCCAAAAAGCATGACAATGAGTGGACAGGGACACTCGTAAACAACAAAAAGGAAAACAAGGATAAGAAAAATGATTAGAAGGAATCACTAGAGACTATTTACCGAAAGAATTGGAAGATCATGGTTCACCACAAGGATGGATATAGTTGGTGCATGTACCCCACACGTGGGCCATCTCATACTCAGTGATTACCTCCGCATTGCATACATCACATAACCTTTATGTACTAAACCGATAAAATACCTCCATAGAGCATTACCTAGATTGTATTTGCAACACAAAGAACTTGAGAAGCTTAACAGCATCTTCTGGTGTTAGGAGTGATATAGACTTTGTGATAACCTGTGCAACCCAACAATACAATTATGAAACATGGTGTCTGCTATTGTTAATAACAACCAGAACGTTACTGAACTTCAGTAAACACATGGATTAATTTTTTTTCCTTTTCATTCCGATTATTGGAGCATGTCTTGATGTGACTGTTGTTTCCATATGTATTCTATTTATTTTTAATATATTAAGAAAGACGAAAAAACATTCACACGGGAGTAGCAAGAAATATTATGATGAAAGATACCATGTCCTATATATGATCAAGCTAAGGCTAGAACACATTCAGATAAGCCACCTAACTTATCATTCAGGCAAGTGCAGTTGGTCAAGAGCACTTCTGTAATTTTTCTATTAGCCTGAATAAAGGAAAATGAGTGAGGCTAGCATCACCCAAAGTTGTATAATAATAAGAAAAAACAAAAGTATGCAGGCCTACTACGGTAGTACTGTCACAAAAGTATGCCATTTTGGACATTCATACAGCCTCCAAAGAGAACTTTTGAGTGTTAATGACATTGTAATATATATTTCTAAAACTCAATACACTATACTATGAGAGTATTTTATTGAGATAAATGTGGTTTACATTTCCAATCTAACAACTTACAAAAGATATTGATAGTAACTTCAAAAGTTTGATTGAATGTAATGTCAAAACAACAAGTATCTGTCACTGGAGGGAGCAAAACTATCATTAGACAACAGGTATAAAGCTGATTTCAGATTTGATGGGTAGTACAACAACCAATGGTAAGAGCTAGAAGATGCTTTCATCGAACTTGGTACAAAGAGAATACCTTTTCATCTCTATTATACAAGCAAGTTAACAATGATACATTGTCATCAGCACGTAGAGCTTGCTTCAGCAAAATATAGACTGAGTCTGCACTTGGTGGTGCCATAGAGAGTGATTGATTTTCAGTATCATTCTTCCCATTGTCTCTGTTGACCAAATCCAGAGTTTCTAGTTTTTCCTCCATAGTAGGTTCATCAAGATTATACTCTGGCATTTCCTCATTGATTGTTTCTGAAAGTTCCCCAAAATGCAAAAGCCAGTTCATTAAAGCGATAGAAAATAAAGGGTCAATTAAAACTTTTCAACTCCATCAGTGCTATATACTACCTCCGTTCCATGAAGAGTGCAATCCTAGAATTTGAAGTTTTCCCAAGAAAAAAAATGCAATCCTAGCTATTGTCCCCAATCTGCATGACACTATGCAGGTCCTCAAATTGCTCAAGAGGTGGTAAAAACTCCTGTAAAATGAAGGGTGCATGTGTCATTTGACCTTAGCACTAATATGTCCAAGCTAGGATTGCAATCTCCATGGGTCGGAGCTAGCTTACAAAGATGTACCATTTGCACAGGATATGTAAATGAAGGCCGGGATTTCAATCTTAAAGAGGTGCTAAATTTAACTAGGACATGTCTCACCATTAATAGAATCCAAAACAGATGATGATCTCTTCCTTGCTCTTTCTTTTTTCCTAGCACTTTCCTTTTTCCTTTCTTTTCCATGATGAATGGGGGTTGCGTTCTCTTGCAAATCCATATCTCTAGGTTCCTCACTAATGCTGCATAGTAATCACAGTTCACGTAAATGACATACATCTAAATCAGACTCCGTAAATGACATGGGTGTACACATGTACGAAGTACACACGATATTTTTTGCAAAATGATCCAAGTTAGTAGGGATAATACATGTATACACTTGTAATTAGATACAACCCGAATAAAAATAGCCAAATAGCTCTCAAGTTAGGGTTTGAGCGCTCAGTTCCGGACAGCAGGAAAGGGAAGAGAAGGTCACACATACCTGGTGGGTGCTCGTCGCCAGCGAAGGCCCGACGAAGACCTAGGCACCTGGCGTAAGGCGGCGGCGGCGTCAGGTCTGCGGTTCGTCGCCGAAATTGCGCGCGCGTAGGGCGGCGGTGTCCAGTCGTCTGCTCGTCGCCACGAGAGAGAGAGCGCGCTCGCGTAGGGCGGCGGCGGCGGCGGCGTCCTCTGCGTATGGCGTTCGAGCGAGAGAGGGGACCGGGCAGCACTCCCAAGTCCTAACAGGCCAATGATGGGCCGGTTAGATTCGTGGAAGGCTCGATTAAGAAGATTTAGTGGGCCTAACTTAGCCCATATCTCTAAAAGCCTTTTTTTCTTCTTCAACGTGCTGTTTTCTCTTCAGCTCTATCATTGGTCTGTTCCACGCTGTTTCACATTTTTCCCCTTTTTTGAAAGGGTTTCCCATTTTGTGGTCCGTTTTTGACATTTTCCTCCCACCCTTTCCCCATGAGTGCCGGTGTGAGTTATTTCCTTTTTTTTCTTTCGGTGTGTTGCTTTGTTTGTTTCCTTCCCTCCATGTTGGTGATGTGAGCTGCTTTCCCTTTTTCCCTTCTTCTTTTCCTATCCTTTTTTTGTTAAATATATATTTGTATTTCTTATATGTTTTTTATTCCATAAATATTAATAGTATAATATTTAACTATGAACGTGGAATTTTTGAAGGCACTGTGGCACAACATTTTTTCTAAGTAGAATATTTTGTCCTGGATTTTAAATATTTTTAGTAAAAAACAATATTTTTTATTTTCAAGTAAACGTTATGATTATGGGGCTAGAATATTTTCCTAGCACGAGTAGAATATTATTTTTAGAAGAAATGTCATACTAGATATTCAATCCAATGGCAGAAAAACGGAAGGGGAAGGGGATAGGTTTTCTATCCACCTAGATGGACTCTAACACCCCCTCGATTATGCTCAGAATCTGATTTCCATCCCTGCGTATAAAACAAAACAATGGTCTGTACTCGTTAACTTTTAAAATCATTTACTTTTGCATTGAACATTGTAGATTATAGAATATCAGTCAAAGGAGGTAAATGTGATTGTTATACAAATATTGTCTCCAAAAAATTTTCTTATAGAAGTTATACAATTAATAATGCTAAATTCTAATTTAGTTTGTTTTAGCAAAATCATGCCCTCTCTTTATGTCTACTTTAGAGCTTTTTGGTGTTTATTTGCTATCTATTATAATTAGTCGGCGTTGATAACTTGGGCTATGTAACAACCTACTTGACGAGAAAAGATTGTATGAGAATTAATCAAAACCAGCTATTTAATTAGGGGGCCTGGCGCAGCGGGATCCAGCAACATTGTCCATGGGTATACAAACACATAGGTAAAGGCTCGTTTAGATCAATCATTTCCGGTCGGACAATTTTGATTGAAGATAAGTTTTGCCAAAGAAGCCCTAAAGATTTTCTTTTTGCCCGTGAAATTTTATCATCAAGTTCAACTTCAAACCTATGCTTGCACCTGCAGGCACAAATATGCTCACTCATTCAATATTTACCCCCATGGACAGCACACAGGTAAATTGTGCCCTTTGCCGACAAATTTGGAATTTTTGCCATCACGAAAGCTGGTTTCGCCCGTTTGCCATCCCACGAGAGGGTTTCACCCAACTACCATTATCATAGACGGTACACACACTTTTTTTTAGAAAAAGAAATTTTATTCCGGCCTCTGCAAGAGGTTTGCACACAACCAATTTATAAGACTGTTTGAATAAAGTGCTCTCAAAGAGCTAAATAGACGAAAATAAATCGAAGCTAATCCACTTAGAAGATGGCCACCCATGATTGGCAAAGATTTCCATCGCTAGAGACTCCAGCGTGCGACAAGCCGACTTGATAAGCTGTCTTTTTGCCACATTTTGTAGGACACTCTACTGTCTTGCCCAATAGGTGGCCCTGAAAATGACCTGCAAATAAGAATATAATTTTTTTTGTTAAAAATTACTTCATTCCTGCATAACCAAATAGACCATAAAAGTGCACTTGCCCCTACACAAATTTGGGCATGCAAGTGCCGACCTATTTGTTGTACCCAAGGACCACAAAGCTCATCTAAATTCTTAGGAGACTCCAAGCCAAAAGCTATTGTAAGAATTCTCCAAATAAACCTTGACATATGACAATCAAAGAATAAATGTTGAATGGATTCGTTTGAGTCACAAAAACAACATCGACCATCCCCAGACCAATGTCTTTTTATCAAATTATCCTTTGCTAAAATTACACCTTTAAATAAGAACCAAAGAAAGATCTTAATTTTAAGGGGTAATTTCAATTTCCATAAGCGTTTGTTCAAAGGCAAGGCAACTTGGTTCACCAAATGCTCATACATTGAATTTACCGTAAAATGACCCTGTTTGGATATGTTCCACTTAAGAGAATCAGGTTGGTCATCTAATTGCACTAAAGCAATTTTTGCGACCAGTTCTTCCCATTTTTGAAGTTTCTCCCCAACCAGGGCTCTCCTAAAAGAAATGTTAAGAGGTATGGAGCTAAACACAGTTGAAACTATGACATTTTTCTTTCGAGCAATGTTGTATAGCGATGGATATTGAATTTTAAGAGAAAGGCGACCAAACCACCTATCATCCCAAAATCTTATTTGAGAACCATCATGGAGAATAAAACTAGAAAGTTGTAGAAAACGCCCTTTGACCTTCATAAGGCCTGACCAAAAGTGAGAATCCCTAGGCTTCCATTGAACTTCCCCAATCGTTTTACCTCTCAAGTATTTTCTCTTGAGAATTGTTTGCCAAATACCCTCTTCATTTATCAATTTGAAAAGCCACTTGCACAAAAGGCACACATTCTGGACTTCCAGATTTTTAATATCCATACCTCCCTGATCCTTTGGTAAGCAAAGTATTTCCCACTTCGTTAATCTATATTTTTTCTTATGGTTATCACCTTGCCTAAAAAAGATGACCTGTAAAAGTCTAGTTTCTTAAGAATGCCTTTCGGTATTTCAAAAAACGACATCATAAACATAGCAAGGCTACTCAACACTGAGTTAATCAGTACTAGTTGACCACCATAAGACAAAAGTTTTGCTTTCCAACCACTTAACTTTTTTTGGAAACGATCTTCCACTTGTTTCCAATCTTTATTATTCAGCCTTTTATGGTGCATTGGAATCCCCAAATATCTAAAAGGGAGATTTCCCAAATCACAACCAAAAATCCGTGAATAATCAACCACATAATCCTTTGCCTCTCCATAGCAAAAGAGTTCACTTTTATGAAAATTAATCTTTAACCTAGATAGTTTTTCAAAAGCACAAAGGATAATTTTTAGGTTCTTTGCTTGCTCTGGATCATGCTCGATGAACAGAATGGTGTCGTCTGCATACTGTAGAATTGAGAGGCCTCCATCAACTAAATGAGGTATCAATCCACGAATTTGGCCATCCTCTTTTGCTCTTGTTATAAATATTGCTAACATATCTACAACCAAGTTAAAAAGGATAGGCGAGAGCGGATCCCCTTGACGTAGGCCTTTGTTGGTCTTGAAATACCGACCTACATCATTATTTACTTTCACCGTAACACTTCCCTTAGATACAAAATCTTGGATCCATTGACACCACAAAGGTGAGAATCCTTTCATTCTAAGAGTTTGTTGCAAAAAGGGCCATTTGACTTTATCATAAGCCTTCTCAAAGTCTACCTTAAAAATGATGCCATTAAGTTTCTTCCTATGCAATTCATGAATTGTTTCATACAGAATAGTCACCCTTTCAAGGATATAACGACCAGGGAGAAAAGCTGTTTGAGATGGTTGTATCACTTTCTGTGCTATTGTATTTATTCTGTTTGTAGCTACCTTTGTGACACCGTCTAGAATGCCTTTTGAAGTTTTAATAAAAATAAATCCAAATCTGTATATGAACTGACCATCTAACCCCTCCCTTCTGGTTGTAGCTCCGCTTGCTGCCTAGAGCCCGCACATCCATTGGTTCAGCAGCACCGAGTCTCCACCTCCTTCCCTTGTCGCTATAGAGGGTCGGTCCCCACCGCCGCAGAGGGCAGAAGTTGCCGCAAAGGATGGGTGCCTACGCCATGCGTATTGGAGGGCCGCGCCGCCGGGGTAGGGGAAGGTGTGTAGGGCTGCCCGAACAATGAGGGGAGAAGAAGAGGCTTCCTCAGGGCGGCGGAGGCTAGTGCAATGTAGCGCGGCAGGCCCCACCGACGGTGGTGCAACTCTCTACGTCGGCGCCTGCCCTCTACGGTAGCGGGTCCCACCATCTGCCGTGCCAGTGGGGTTGTACGGCTAGCGAAGGTTCAACCAAGAGGGAGCGGTAAGATGGTCAATTCATATACATATTTGGATATTTTTGTTTTATTAAAACTTTAAAATGCGTTCTAAGATGTGTTCGTCTTTGATAATGGTATTTGGCCGAAACCCTCTCGTGGGATGGCAAATGGGCGAAGCCTAACTTTCATAACAGCAAAATTCCAAATTTCCATCCCTACGAGTTGCTTCCACCTTGACTGGTGAGTGGCGATTGCTTCCCACTGTCTTAGGAATTCACCCAAACTTGAAAAACCTCGTGCCTCCGACACCAACCTCATGATTTGAAGTCAGCAACACTGTACCATTAACTTTAGATGGTTTGTGAACCGTTGAATGAGTGGTGGATGGTCCGGATTGAGCACTACGATACCCGTGCTATAGTAGAAAATAGTACCACTCCGAACAGTGTTCCATAAAAACTGGCTGCTACAGTGAAATCTAGTTTGACAATCTCATTTTCTCCTGAGAATAGAGGGGGAACAAGGGAAAGAGAAAAAAATTAGTCTATTCTTCCCTCGTTCTCTAGCCAAACCAGTGGGAACACTCTCGACTCAAAATACTTGTTCGCCCAGCTGAGCCCTCCAGATGCCGCGCTCGCCGCCCGACTTCCCAAGCAACCCGGGCACCCGCGCCGGCGGACGGTTTCGGCTTCGGCGTCGGCTTCGGCTTTGGTTTCTGCTTCCGCTTCGTCTACGTCTCCCGGGGTCGGCGCGGGAGGCGGCGGCGCCGGCCGCTGCTGCGACCTCAGCCGCGCGTTCGGGTGCTGCCGTGCGCTCCGGAACGACCTGGTACGGCACGACGACGGGTGGGTGTTCGAGGCCCCCGTGGACGCGCGCGCGCTCGGCCTCCACGACTACTACACCGTGATCGCCGACCCCATGGACCTCGGCACCGTGCTCCGCCGCCTCGAGCGCCACCTCTACGCCCACCCGACAGCGTTCGCCGCCGACGTCCGCCTCACGTTCCGCAACTCCTCGTCCTACAACGACCCGGGCGACCCCGTGTACGATAGCGCCGCCGAGCTCTCCGGGATCTTCGAGGCCGGGTGGGCCTCCGTCCAAGCCGAGTTCCCGCCCCCGCCGCCAATGGACGACGAGCGCAGGGTGAGGCTCATCGACGAGCTGCCGCGGCTTCCGGAGGCCACGCAGAGGACAGTGGCCGGGCTGCTCAAGGAGCGGAGTGCGTGCGTGTTGGAGAGCTGTGGGAGTGAGAAGGTCAAATGTGATGGTTAATTCGGCAAGGCGGATGCCGTCTGCCTCAAGCCCCCAACGCTGGATGAGCTTGACCGTCTGCGTCTGGTCGCTCATCATGGCACCGCTCATGCCGACATGGACACCCCGATGCAGGTAATTCTTGTGGTTATGCTGGTCTGGTTCACTCTTGGTCGATTACATGCTGTAGCTTTAGCATTCTCTTAACACATGGGAGTCTGGATGAATTGCTTCTATAGTTCGTCAACCTTTAGCAAACTTCCCCCAAATGCCATCTTTTTCTGAATGGCAGTCAGTGACGATGGCTGTGGCTATAAAAATCAGAGTATATTGTTGCATGAACGATTGCCCATATTTTGATGATTTAGCTATACAAAGGACCATCCTCTAGTGTCAAGAATTCTGAATCGCAACAGATAGTTCATGTTCTTGGTTGAAAGTGTTTCGGGAGTTTTAGAATTGTAATGTGCTGATTCGAGATTTTCCATACAATACTGTCTCGCAAATTCGCAATAGATAGTTCATGGCTGAAAGTGTCTTGGGAGTTTTAGAATTGTGATGTGTGTTGAACTGTCGAGATTTCATCTATAAATTTTGGTTGATGGTCCATGATCATTTGTAGATCATAAATTTCTGGATCTATGGATCCAGACAATTGCTGCTGCAATTCGGCTGTTTGTGTTATGATGGCCGTGGTTTACCAGCGCGAGTAAGCAGCTGGCCCCGCCGGAGCCCTCTTCGGGGATACGCTAATTACCCCGCCGGTTGATTAAGCGGGGCTATTCCTTGTAGCCCAGCCGCAGTATTTGTCACGGCCAAAACGCATGGCCCCGCTGGAGGCAACGGCGCACCATGGGCCCCGTCGTGCAAGCCGGCTGCCCCACCACGGAAACGGGTGGGGGTAATTAGCTTTTGCCCTGCCGCAGCCCTCTTCGGGGAGACGCTAATTACCCAGCCGGAGTCTGTCGCGGCCAAAACGCACAGCCCTGCCGGAGGCACCGGCGCGCCATGGGCCCCGCCGTGCAAGCCGGCTGCCCCACTGCGGAAACAGGCAGGGGTAATTAGCTTTTGCCCCGTTGCAGCCCTCTTCGGGGAGACGCTATTTACCCCGCCGGTTGAGTACGCGGGGCTATTCCTGGTAGCCCCGCCGAAGTGTCTGTCGTGGCCAAAACGCACGGCTCCGCCGTAGGCACCGGCGCGCCATGGGCCCCGTCATGCAAGTCGGCTGCCCCACCGCGGAAACGGGCGTGGCTAAACCGTTGTTGCCCCGCCGCGGCGCACTTCGGCGACACGCTAATTACCCCGTCGGTTGAGTACGCGGGGCAGTGTCTGTCACGGCCAAAACGCACGGCCCCGTCGGAGGCACCGGCGCGCCATGGGCCCTGTCGTGCAAGCCGGCTGCCCCACCGCGGAAACGAGTGGGGGTAATTAGCTTTTGCCCCGCCGCAGCCCTCTTCGGGGAGACGCTAATTACCCCGCCGGTTGAGTACGCGGGGCTATTCCTGGTAGCCACGCCGCAGTGTGTGTCGTGGCCAAAACGCACGGCCCCGCCGGAGGCACTGGCGCGCCATGGGCCCCGCCGTGCAAACCTGTTGCCCCACCGCGGAAACGGGCGGGGGTAATTAGCTTTTGCCCCGCCGCAGCCCTCTTCGGGGAGACGCTAATTACCCCACCGGTTGAGTACGGGGGGCTATTCCTGGTAGCCCCGCCGCAATGTCTGCAGCGGACAAAACGCACGGCCCCGCCCGAGGCACCGGCGCGCCATGGGCCCCGACGTGCAAGGCGGCTGCCCCACCACGAAATGTGCAAGGGTAAACCGTTGTTGCCCCACCGCGGTGCATTTCGGGGACACGCTAGTTACCCCGCCGGTTGAGTACGCGGGGCTATTCCAGGTAGCCCCGCCGCAATGTCTGTCGCGGCCAAAACGCACGGCCTCGCCCGAGGCTCCGGCAAGCCATGGGCTCCGCCGTACAAGCCAACTGCCCCACCGCGGAAACAGGCGGGGGTAAACCGTTGTTGCCCCGCCGCCGCCCTCTTCGGGGACATGCTAGTTACCCCGCCGGTTGAGTACGTGGGGCTATTCCGGGTAGCCCCACCGCAGTGTCTGTCGCGGCCAAAACGCACGGCCTCGCCAGAGGCACCGGCGCGCCATGGGCCCCGCCGTGCAAGCCGGCTGCCCCACCGCGGAAACGGGTGGGAGCAATGGGCTTTTGCCCCGCCGCAGCCCTCTTCGGGGATACGCTAATTACCCCGCCAGTTGATTAAGCGGGTCTATTCCTTGTAGCCCCACTGCAGTGTCTGTCGCGGCCAAAACGCACGGCCCTGCCGTGCAAGCCGACTGCCCAACCACGGAAAAGGGCGGGGGTAAACAGCTGTTGCCCCGCCGCGGCGCACTTCGGGGACACACTGATTACCCCACCGGTTGAGTATGTGAGGCTATTCTTAGTAGCCTCGCCGCAATGTCTGTCGCGGCCAAAGCTCACGGCCCCGCCACGCATGCCATCCAGCTTGCCACGCTTTGTGCTACGGCGGGACAACTTCATTTTACCCCACCACTAACATATGCGGGGCTGTTCCTTGTAGCCCCACCGCCTAGTCAATCGGGGCCAAGACTCAAGGCCCCGCCCGAGGCTCCGGCGCGCCATGGGCCCGCAAGCCGTCTGCCCCACTGCTACCGGATGCTGGGGCTTTCCGGATAGCACTCACGAGCTGTCGATACGTGGTACGCCAGGGAATTGGCCTCGCTGTGGGTTCTTGCCCCGACAGGGTAACTTGCAAACATTTTTTATTTAAATATATCATAATATTTTTTAGATCCTTTGCCCCACACCATTTCTGTCCGGCACAAGCTGAGGGCAGGGCAAATGGTCGTTGCCCTGCTATACCTCCGTAAGGGGCGCGCCGGGCACGGCGGGGCTAGACTCTGGCGGGGCTGGCATGGCAGGGCTAGACTCGCAGCCCCGCCGGGGAATGGTGCGGGGTGATGGCCTCGACAGAAGCATCGGAGGGGCTACTGGGAACTGCCCCGCTTGGCGGTACGGGGGGCTACTGCCCCGCCGAAAGTCATGGCGTGGCCGCCATGAGTTCTTGTCCTACTTGCAGCAGCCCCGCTTGGTACCAAGGCGGGGCAAAGGGCTGTTGCCCCGCGTACATGGGCCACCGCCGGCAGTGCCGTGCGCTTCCATTTCCCCTGCCATGAGCAAAGTAGCAAGCATTCTAGATTTTCAAGAAAGTACATATCACACAGACAATCAAACCCTCGAAAATGCAGCGATGGCGCAAAATCACAGGGAAACGAGTCCTTGGAGGCTCAGACCAATGCTGGTGGATTTCTACGACCTCCCCCTACTCTGGCGCAGTGGGCGGTCGGCGGCGTGCAGGTCCGGCGGAGGGTGAATTAAGACCACAAAAAATGGCACAAGATCGAGGCACGTAATATGCGCACCGATCGAGGAGCTTAATGAGTTCTCACGTACCGAAGATAGTATTGGATGGATTGGAGGCGGCCTGGTCCACTGCCTCTTCGCCGACGAGGATGTCGTTGCCGGCGAACTCCACGACGGACGGCGTGAGGCGTCCGCCCAGATCGTTGATGATGACCTTGACGCGTTTGCGGCGCGGCTCAGACACAGCCACGCTCGAGTACGTCGTCCCAAGGTCGATGCCGATCACCGGCCCATATATAGTCGCCCTGGGACTGGGACGACTGGGACAGGGACTGGGACGCCACCATCTCCTGACTGATCGTGATCGATCGCCGCCCTAACACTCAGGCAGGCAGCATAGGTTGGAGGACTGGTAGATCGAGCAAGAGGGTATGGAATGGTGTGCTCCACTCCGTATTATTATTATATACTCCTACACCGTGCCGATTTCAGGTGGGCCATACCAATTACCAAACAGTGCACCGGAACAATCGTAAAAGTCGTGTTTCAACCTAGAGCATGCATGGCGTCTTTCTTCCAGTTTTCTGATGTTGCAGCTAGCGGAAGCAATTAATCGCAGATCATAGCTAGATGTATCTTATCTTACTAGGTTATAGAAAGAGCCATAGATTGCGAAATGCGCTAAAAAAATAAATCTAACAATTCACACAAAAATCAACACCCAACCATCTATCAAGCAGTATCCAATAATGCTAGTCATTGGATCTATTATATTTTTTAAAATATTACCCACCATACCATTATAAAAAACCATTAAAGTAACCCCCTAAATTTCCATATAAATTACTCATCGTGCCATTAAGAAAGACCATTAAAGTAAGCCCTTAAATTTTCATATAAATTATTCACCATCCCATTACGAAAGATGAATCAAATTAATCCCAAAAATCTGAATATAAATTGTTCATCATGCTATTACGAAAGATGAATTAAAGTATATAAAATATTAATCAAATATATCCCATAATTTGCATATAAATTATCTATTATGTTATTGTGAAAAATAATTTAAAGCATCCCCTAAATTCACATATAAGCATGTTATAGATAAATAAGATGAAAAGTGATGTATATACAGACGTTCTATTAAATTCTGAATACACAGAGATATTATAATAGAATTTTGATTAATTATGGTCTTAAATTTTTTATGTTAATGTTTTATGCTAGCCCGTGCTTTGCACGGGGTGACGTGCTGGTGCATAAAATTAGATTACTAGAGTACCGGCCTATTTCTCTATAACGATATTGCTAATTGATGTACTACCTCCGGTAATTAATATAAAATGTTTTTAGTGCAAATTACACTAAAAATATTATATATTAACATCGGGAGTTCTTATTAATCAATTGCTGTGAATGCCCGTGTTGTTAAATGGGCCTCTTACTAATACTGGCCCACAAAATGGCTTGATCCGAAATATAAAAAAATAGGTCCATAGCATCCACATGAGCCTTTGAAGATTATGACATACACTCATCACAACATTTGTCACGGGCTCACGGCCACCACCATATGGCAACATCTTGAACATGGGCACGTTTTCCGTCTCAAAAACTCTGACGATGCATTCCCCACATCATAATTATCGGATGAGATCCATCACAGAGATTATGATGCCCGATTGAACCTAGTGTTGTACTAGTTAAATCTGAATGTCAGTCAGAAGACCAGATTTGTACAAGTATACAGTACCAGTACATACCAAATTATAATGTAGATGGAGTGTATTTGTGCGGGAAATCTTACAAGTGATGATCCAAATGAAGTGCATCGATGGTAAACATCCAGCATCTGTTATCCCTGGTAACGTGCACTAGCTCGTGATCATCACCGCCACACGGCACACGCCTCCGGCGCGCGCACGTGGACGACCAATCCAAAGACGCGCGTGGAACAAATTACAGCGTCTATGGTCCAAACTAGTCGTCGACGTTTGTGATGGGCCCTCGGAACCAGAAGCGGGCGTGGAGCACCCAGGCGGCGAGGCTGAGCAGCAGCACGCCGCCGACGGCCGCGGGCGTGTAGTTGAAGGTGTCCTTGTCGACGGGGTACGCCACCGGCAGGCAGAAGAGCACGGTGACTAGGGCCACCCAGAGGACGGCCACCGCCCCGACGACGACGCCGTATCGGCCGAGGTGGAACGGGCCCGGGACGAAGGACCTCCGCGCCGTCGTCACGCGGAAGAAGATGGGCAGCGCGTAGGAGATGTAGAGACCCAGCGTGGTGATGGACACCATGGCCTGGAACGCCACCTGGCTCCCCAGAGACTGTCAGGGAGCGCATGTTTGGATTAGATATCTGACGACATGTCCGGCACACGCTTGTGTAGTGTATGTGTTGATGCAGACCCGCCGTGCAAATTCGATGGACTCTTCTAACTACCTTGAGTTCAGAGACGACATACCGTGAGTGCCATGACGAATGCCACGGACACGGAGAGCCAGACGACGTTCAAGGGCACCTCCTTCTTGTTCACCCGATGCCAGACGTGCGACAACGGCATGGCTCCATCCCTGGAGAAGGCGTACCCCATCCTGCAGTGTATCAAGCGTGCATGTGCTTGCAAGAGCATTATTAGCGAAGAACAAAAGCGCGCTAATGAAATCGACCATATTATCGATCGCTTATTGTCTATTTGCACCTCGAGTTGCTGGTCACGCAGGCGGTGCCGCAGAGGAAGACGGCGACGGCGATGATCCCCAGGCAGACGATGCCCCCGGTGCCGGTGCCGTACCTCCTCTGGAAGGTGGTGTGGAGCGCCTGCGCAATGGCGTACCCTCCGGCGTCGTTGCCGGTGTCCAGGAGGTAGGGGATGTCCGTCACCACCGACGTCAGAGCCAGCAGGTAGATCCATCCGAAGACGCCGGACAGGGCGACGGAGGTGACGATGCCCATGGGCCCGCTCCAGTCCGCGTTCTTCGTCTCCTCCGTCTGCATATATGCGCACTTGCTGCAATCAGATCAGAGCTAGCACTAGCAGGCAATAGAGACCATAATAACATGCATGAGTATGATTCATTCACCATGTGAGCCGAGGTGTCGTAGCCGATGGTGGAGTACTGCGCCATGAGCAGCCCCACGGCCAGGATGTAGGCCTTGCTGTGGATCCCCGCGCCGTTGTCCGTGTTGAAGTGGGTGAAGATGAACTCGGCGCTGGCCCTCTCCCTGGCCACCGACGGGACCAAGACCACGAGCGCGAACACGCCCGCCACGTTCCAGAACGCCCCGAGCTGGCCGAACCAGGAGAGCCACTGGATCGGCAGGCTGTTGATGAGGCCGTGCACGAGGAGGACGGCGGTGTAGATGGCCAGCACGACGTACTTGGACGCGAGGTAGCCGCCGCCGTTGGCGCCGCCGGTGCTCAGCAGGATGATCACCTGGATGAGCTGCGCCAGCGAGAAGTCCACGCTCGCCGTGCAAGCCCACTGCATTGTATTGGAGTGGTGTGTATTGGACATTTGGACGACGACAGTGGTTTATACGTACGTACGTACGGTACATTTGAGCACAGGACAGTGGTTTACAGTTACACAGACAGAACACTGATTCCTGATATTGCGGAGGAGAGCAATTACCTGTCCCACGATGTTGAACCTGCAAAACAGGACAACAGACACAAAGCTTTGATTAGACTCGTGAAATGATTGAGAAGACGTCACCCTTGGGCCTTGGCATCAGATCACCGTGGTGATTTTTTTTTTTTTTTTTTTTGGACAGCACCGAGGTGAAATTTACAGATGCCAAAAAAAAAAAAAAAAAGCTAACGTCGCATGCATGTCTGAAACTCTGAATTCTGGCTGGAGAGAACTACTCCACCAGTGACTAGTAGTGATTACTGTAGAAAAAATCAATCCTGAACGGCTGGCCGATCGAAATCCCGAAATAAACAACGTACCATCCAGTGACCCATGAGGCGAGGGGAGCCCAGTCCTTGCCGGCGAGCTTGGCGCTCCAGTAGTATAGGCCGCCGGAGGTCGGGTAGGCGGAGCAGATCTCGGCCATGGACAGCGCCACGCAGGCGTTGAACGCCGCCACGACGAGCCACCCGAGCGTCATGGACGCCGGGCCGCCGTAGCGCAGGCCGGTGTTGTACGTGGTGGTGACGCCCGTCAGCACGGAGATGATGGCGAAGGAGAAGGCGAAGTTGGAAACGACGCTACAAACACAGCAGATGGATCATATTCTACTGTAAAAGAGTAGAAGAAAGGAACCAACTGGAGCTCGTCGTTGCCGCTAGCGCGCGCGTGATCGAGCGAGCTTGGAGTAGCACGTACGAGAGGCCGCGCTTGAGCTCCTGCTTGTACCCCAGCTGCTGCAGCCGCGCCCGGTCCGCGTCGGCCGCCGGGTCGGAGAGGGGCAGCTCGGCGCCGACGGTGCCCATCGCCCTCCCTCCGCCGCGGCACCTCCTCCCGTCTCGTCTCGCCTCGTCTCGTCTCCGGTTGACAGGGTCAGTGCCGCCGCCCGCCGCTCAGTCCTGGAAGCTAGCTTGTTATAACAGACAACCAGCTAGTCCACCGAGATGCTGGAGCAGTCAGCAGACGCAGTTGACAGACACCGGGAACGGCAAGAGCAGGACGGCAAGTTGCGCCATCAGCCAGAGCTGCTCCTGCGATGCGATGCGGATCCCTTTCACACGGTTCGACGTGCTTTGACTACTCGACCGATCGATCGATATGAGAATTGAGACGCCCTACTGTCGCGATACCGGGTGTCCCACTGAACCAGCCATGTTATTATTGTGATGATTGTTGGAAACGGCAACGGATGGTGCGAGATGGCACACGTACGTCGGTCAGTCCTAAGCGTCGCGTGTCGTGGCGCAGAGTCCTATACTATACACTTCGTACCTACTCCTACCGCGTTAATGGGCCGAATCCATGATGGGCCTACGGCCATGGGCCCATGGCTACTGAAGATCGCTGTGTTTTGACTTTTGCGTGGAAGAACCACGATTCAGAGTTTCAGAATAAGCAGATCGATCATGAGCGGATGATAAACATTTCCGCAGCATGCGATGCGCAGGCAGGATCGCACATCCATCGCCATGCAATTCTCTGTTACTAATCCATGAACACAGTATGTAGCCAGTGCAGATCCTCCTCGATCAGGCGGCGGCGTCTGCAACGTTGGCGACGGGGCCTCGGAACCAGAAGCGTGCGTGGAGCACCCAGGCGGCGAGGCTGAGCAGCAGCACGCCCCCGACGGCAACCGGCGTGTAGTTGAAGTTGGCCTCGGCGAC
The DNA here is from genome assembly GCA_030272315.1 of Paspalum vaginatum. Lineage (NCBI taxonomy): Eukaryota > Viridiplantae > Streptophyta > Magnoliopsida > Poales > Poaceae > Paspalum > Paspalum vaginatum. Next base: position 45,056,259 of record CM059014.1, read on the forward strand.
GGGGTACGCCACCGGCAGGGAGAAGATGACGGTGACGAGTGCCACCCAGAGGACGGCGACCCAGCCGACGGCGACGCCGTACCTGCCGAGGTGGAACGGGCCCGGGACGAACGACCTCCGCGCCGCCGTCACGCGGCACAAGATGGGCAGCGCGTAGGCGATGTACGTGCCCAGCGTGGTGATGGACACCATGGCCTGGAACGCCACCTGGCTCCCCAGCGACTGCACACGCGGACGCAGGCGTCGAGAATTCAAGACACACCGATGACAGACATAGTTTTGAGAGACGTCAAGACTGCACACGCACGTACGCACCGGGAGGGCGATGACGAACGCCACCGAGACGGAGAGCCAGACGATGTTGAAGGGCACGTCCTGCTTGTTCACCCGGTGCCAGGCGCGCGACAAGGGCATCGCGCCGTCCCGGGAGAAGGCGTACCCCATCCTCGAGTTGCTGGCCACGGACGCCGTGCCGCAGAGGAATATGGCGACCGCCATGGCCGCCAGGCAGACGAGGCCCCCGGAGCCGCTGCCGAACCTCGCGCGGAACGCGGCGTACAGCGCCTGCGCGATGGCGTTCCCGCCGGCGTCGTTGCCGGGGTCCAGCAGGAGCGGGATGTCCGTCACGATGGACGTCAGGGCCACCAGGTACACCCAGCCGAAGACGCTCGACAGGGCCACCGAGGCGACGATCCCCATCGGCCCGCTCCAGTCCGCGTTCTTCGTCTCCTCTGACTGCATGCAATTTTTTTTTTATTTGTACACACAAGCAAGGATTCACTGCTCCACATTATACAGTTGATGAGCCGGGATGGATTATTTACCATACCATGTGAGCAGATGTGTCATATCCCAGGAGGGCGAATTGGCTCGTGAGCAGACCAATGGCTAGCGTGTAAACCTTGCTGTGGATCGCCACGCCATTGTCAGAGTAGGAGTGAGTAAAAACAAAGTCAATGCTTGCCCTGTCCTTGGCAACCGCAGGGATCAATATCGTGAACACAATCACACCTACGATATATATATGTTGGATCATGACCATCATAACTCATAAGTATGCACTAGCTAGCACTGTGTAGCAAAGCAATGCGTCCTCCAAGCAGCACAACCATGCATGTATGTATAAGTACCTGCAAGGTTCCAGAAAGCCCCGAGGTTGCCGAACCAGGAGAGCCAGCGGATGGAGAGGCTGTTGATGAGCCCGTGGAGGACGAGGATGGCGCCATAGATGGCCAGCACCACGTACTTGGACGCCAGGTAGCCGCCGCCGTTGGCCCCGCCGGTGCTGAGCAGGACGATCACTTGCACAAACTGCGCCAGCGAGAAGTCCACGCTCGCGGTGGCAGCCCACTGTTTGTATGTGTATCACGTAGCTAGAGGTTAATTAACCGATACTACCATCGACCCAGTGTCGATCGATCCATCGATCGGCTCATGTCCTCACAAATTACTGTGCCCGCCAGACGCATGGTTCAGATAAATCCCTCTAATGATTCAGGTTAATCTAGCAAGCAGAGAATCCGACCGACATGAAGGTTATATATGACGCACAGTACCAGCTAGCGGCCATAGGACAGTTCAGTTCAGCTTGACTGCATTCAGGCATTGAGCTCAGATGCAGCAGCTGCTGCTTACTACTGCAATGGCGTGCTACTGACCACGTACATCACCAAATCTTGTCTGCCCATTTTTTTTATAAAAAAAAGAAAAGAAAAGAAAAGAAAAGAAAAGGGCAGCACGTCAAACTGAATTATCCTGACTAGTTTGTGTACATTACGTTTGGATACTAAAAATATCATTATTGTTACCGTCAAAGTTGGCTGGCTGCCTAAGAATTACTCCTAGCTAGCAATGATAGACAGACAACATGGATAGATACTGTTAAAAATGTTCCAGGAAAAGTCAGGTTAGCAGGCGTGTGCACATTTATATTCATAATCAGATGGATTCTGTGAATTTAAAGCGTACCTGGCCCACGATGTTGAACCTGTGAAACATGACACGAGAAAGAATGGTAAACTAAGTAGACTGCTAGCAGCGTGACGATTTGAAGTTAAACAACGTCTTCTTGTCTTCATTGAGAAAGTGACATAAACAAAGCGAGAAGCAATTTTCTAATCCGAAAAGGAAGAAAAAAATGTTAACGCAAGTATGCTGTACCATCCGGTGAGCCAGGAAGCCAGGGGAGCCCAGTCCTTGCCGGCGAGCTTGGCGCTCCAGTAGTAGAGCCCGCCGGAGGTCGGGTACGCCGAGCAGATCTCCGCCATGGACAGCGCCACGCAGCCGTTGAACGCCGCCACCACGAGCCACCCCAGCGTCATGGACGCCGGCCCGCCGTAGCGCAGCCCGGTGTTGTAGGTCGTCGCCACGCCCGCCAGCACGGAGATCATGGAGAAGGAGAAGGCGAAGTTGGAGAGGAGGCTACACGGCGTCCAGCCGTCCATGCATGCAGCAGGAAAGCAAGCTCCTCATGACTGAATAATTGCCGGAGAGGAGTGTGTTTGGGAATTAACGTACGAGAGGCCGCGCTTGAGCTCCTGCTTGTAGCCCAGCTGCTGCAGCCGGGCCTGGTCTGGGTCGTCGGCGATGGGCAGCTCGCCGGAGCGGGGAGACATCGTGCGCGCTTCCTCCGAGCCGATGATGGTGCAGATCGATTGCTTCCTTGGTCCTTGCTGCTCCAGGAACTTGGGGTTGACAAGGTCAGCGGCGCCCAGTGCTTGCAGCAGTAGGCTTCACATTCACTTGTACACAAGTAGGGATACTTCCTGATGCAAAGGGTCAGTCGAGTCAAACACATGGAATGGACTGTTCGTTTGAGATTTTTGTTGCTGCGGTTGCGCTGTTTGTAGTACAATATACGGTATCTTTTTGGCTGCACGATTCGCTCAACGATTGCACAGCCTGTATGATTGCACATTAGCAGTGATTGTTTTTCGCAGCCTGTATGATTGCACATTAGCTGTGATTGTTTTTCGCTCTACGATTCGCTCAATTCTACGTACCACATCAGTTGTACAGTAGTTGCCATCTCCCGATCGACCATGTTCCGACATGATCTTGTATGGCTGGTTGCAGCTACTGTCGGAACCCACCAAGAACTACATGTGCACTGTTCATCAATTCAAGCCCCAAAATACAGTTCGTAAGAAATTTGTATATTAACACGTCCAATCAACTGTAGAGACATGAGCGATAAAACAGTTGTTCAGGGCGCACGTTGATCGCTTATTAAGTTTCTCTGCAAATGACTTTTATTTATTACATACAGCACATCCACACAATAACTACACGGCTGCCTTCATCTTGTACCAATAATCTGAATCACGACTGAGATTGCACAGAAGCATTCCAGTGTCCAAAATTACAACATGAACAAATAGATAGATCCCACACACCCCGCTTTTGATTAATTGCATAGCACATAAATTACCACTCGGCATTCTTAAAAAAAAAGTATTTCTTTCCTCCATCTCCACAGTTTCGTTCCCTAGGGGTAAACTAAAACAGCATTCTGACAGTAATGTGCCACGGGGCATGTTCAGTAAGGTCGGTATCGCCAATCCGCTCTCGATCTGCTGCTTCCGCTGCTGGGACCATAGCCATACTGGGACATGACAAGGATTCATAATTAGATAATGGGCCACAGATGATGAGGGGAAAAAAGGGTCACAGCAAAGAGGAATGCATTTAAGCATAGATTTCGTAATAAGCGTACTATGCGACAAGAATATCCTTTTTGTGCTTACATCATAATCTAGACTGCCACAGAACCTGCCGAAGGATCGCATTGAACCATAAGCTCCATAAAGGTCCATGGGATCAACGTAAGCACCAGCAGCTGAATCATTCTCAATCGGGGCAGCTGTGTCTATTGCAACCTGAAACATCAAAACCATTTTACTCGCATTTCCCCACAAGATAAGGACAATAATATCATCTTTTTTTTTTATAAGGGGCACAAGAGCAAGGAATGCAAGCAGCCTTACCTCATGTCCAAGAATTTCGTGGCTCCTGCGAGCTACCCGATCTGCCACACCCTCATCAGCGAAGGTGACAAAACCAAAACCACGATGGCCACTTCTTTTGGGATCCTATATATATATACAGGAATTAGAAAAGTTGAGACAACTGAAATGCTATAGCATGGCAATCAATTTCAGTCTTAGCCTCACCTTAGGAATATATGCATCTACAATTCGACCAAATCTGCCAAAGTATTGCCTTAAGTCATCTGTGTTTGCTTCTTGTGGAAGCCTACCAACAAATATCTTCTTGCCCATTGCTTGAGAGGATCCATAGTACCCTCCTCCTGGTTGATGTAAGTCAATTAGTCAAACAATGGAATTCTTGGTCCATAATAAAAGCTTTTGTGTGTTCAAATCAAAAACAAATTTATAACTTAAGACTTACTTCCATAAGCTGAACCAGGATGATCATACAGTGTTGGTGCACCCAAAGCTGCATACCTTGTAGCAGCTGAAATGTATGCATTATATGCACCATAGCCACCCTGCGATTGCCTGCTTGGGGGGTATCTGACGTCTTCATCCTGATGCAAATATATTTTCAGGTGGTTATAAATACTAAGCACCTAAACACCTAAATAGTAAATGATCTGGCACTCCGGTGTAAAACAGTACACTAAAAAACATAAATGTATCACTAGATAAACTAGTTGGAGGTAGTAAATGGATCTGATCATCATATTATATTTCAAAACAGAATAAGGTACCTTTGGAGTTGCTCGATCGACGACTACAGTTGTACCATCAAGCTCATGTGACTCTTGCATGATGCTGTCCACGGACTCTGTTAAATTACATTCAAAATTAGACTAGTGCAAAAATGAAATCATGCTGGGAAAAATGTCTCAGGAGATTACAATAGGCCAACTTGTATATGAGAAAAAAGTGCAGAACAATAAATAATTGGTGCAACATTGTTGCTACTAGATCCCAGCCAAATCCTAATACATCAAATGCACAAAAAAACAGAGAAGACCAAAGGAAAAGAAAAGTGTAATGATTCTCTGCGGTGCAATCAATCCTAACAACATAAAAGTAGATCCTTAGCAAGAGAACAATCAGCAACAACAGTAGCAGCATTGTAAATCATTTGGCAGCATTTACTCTGCAGGTTGACACACTGAAAATAATTGTAAATCATTTGGCAGTGTTTACTCTGCGGGTTGACACACTGAAAATAATTGTAAATCATTTGGCAGTGTTTACTCTGTGGGTTGACACAGTGACACTGAAAATAAAGGTAACTACATCGTGAATTCGTAACTATTTTTATCATTACATTTCTTTTAAAGTTGATGTGCCCCACCCCCACCCCACTCCCTCAATTCAACCAAAAAATCTCTTCACTCCTAGATGGGCTTGAATACACCCGGAAACGTACCTGCACTCTGAAATGTGATAAACCCAATTCCACGATGACCTTTTGAACCATGTTCCTACACAGATAAGAGTGTGGAGTGCAAATTTTAGTACAATCATCACCATATCCACCTGTAATTTATTTCCAGTCCTGTAATGCCGCATAACCATTGAATGCTACACGACATTGCTTTTAGAACAATCAAGCAAAATGCACGTGTAAAAAATTCTGCACTAGGATCCTAATGCTGGTGACAAGTATAAGGTCCGTCCTTTCAAAACACTGAGAATACACTAACACAAATTCCATCCTCACATTCCCAGGCACTCTTCCATAGTCCCAGATTGGTATACCATGTACAAATGGGGCAAGACAAAATGCTATAGAGATCAAGATAAGAAACTTATGATATACAAGTCAGGAACTGCATTCAGTGACATTTAAGGATTTCCTTTGTATCAAGCATACATTTCTGCCTAGGGCTGCATCTTAAATCGCTCTAGCCACTGATATACCACATATGATTAATTTAAATGCCTTTAGGTTATAAAGATTAAGATGCCGTGTCTCTAAACTTGCATATATAGGCAATAAATGATGAAATTGCTGAATATCATCTTAGTCAATACTTGAAATTTAAAAGGTCGAACAGGTCAACTAGCATAACTGCCTTATGAAACAGTACTATCCCTATTTAAAAGATACTAGATGCAATGATCCATTTAAAACCAGATTTAGCTTTTCTAACCTTTGGCATGTAAAGATCAAGGATTTCTCCAAAAGCTTCAAAATGCCTGATGATAAAGCGTTCCAAATTAGAAAATCCAGATACAACCCAATACGTAAATAGAAAATGAAGTAAAGCTCTAGCTCACCTACGAAACATCGACTCATCCACAGATTGTGGAATTCGAGCAACGAATATCCTCGTAGCTTTCTTTGTTCCTTGTGATTTCATTTCTTCCTGCGTTAAGATAAGCTTACATCATAATCAATTTAAATTACATTGGGACACCTGTCAATAGTAGACCCTATGGAAAATGCACAACGGAAAGGTAAGTTTTTGTATGTTATTTACCTTTGGAGTAGCTATCTTCACTTCTAAAGTTCGGCTCCCAAGGACATGTTCAGAATCAAGAACATTCTGAAAGGGTAATGTAAGGATTCAGAAAATTCACAGAAATTGGTACTATAAAGCTGCTGCTTATGGACTCTAGTTAAAGATTGAACTATGCGCAGGATTATTATGCTATACCAACCATGCATGGAAAAAATGGTGGGGCTATTCATTATTTTACTACCTTTGCATCATCAGCTGACGAGAATGTTACATAGCCGAACCCCCGAGATCGCCCAGAAGACCGCTCCTATTATTTCCAATATGCAAGAAACATGGTGAAAAATCAGCATATATAGTGATCTAAAAGTGCACTGAACAGACGAATACACATTTAATAGTTGCACACTTATGTTTAAAAAATGGACTAGGAACCACTTGTCTTTGAGCAGCACAAAAAAAAAAACAATGGAAACAGTAAACTTCAAACCGATCAAATTTCAGGAAAAAAAACAACAGACAGGACACGGGCATATGACTTCACATAATTACTTATTCCTAAGCAAACTATTTATGAAGATAAGAAATAACCAAGGGTTTCCATCAAAATGAAATAAAAGGATCAAACACTTCCACAAATTGCAATGCCCAAAATTAAGAGCATAGTATCTGATACTCAGTCCAAATGAGAAATTATGGCATACCTTCATGACAACACAATCATCTAGGGGTCCAAACTTGGCCATATACTCCCGTAATCCTTCAGTGTCAACATCCCAGGGGATACCGAGAACCTAAGTGCATTAATTTTGCATCCTCATTATCTCTCAAGTGCATCATTCGTGTAAAGAGTCTTAGAAAGGGAAGAAAGGTTGGTAACTTGCCACAAGCTTTGTAGCCATCACAACACTGGCTTCAGATCAATGTCAAACAACTCTTTGGATCTTTATTCCCCTGTATCCAGGAAAACTCTCAGCAATCTACTGAATGTTCCCAATATTAACAAAGATATTGCCTTGAAGCTATGATGGAGGAGTACACAGCCTAAATTTCTTGAACACCTTGCGTCAAGTTGGCAACCTTCCCTGGATCTGAAAAGGTTGGTATCATTTAGTAAAAGTAGCTCAAGGCCAGATAACAAGATTCAGAGTAAAGATCCATGCATTAATAATCAATAATAGAGTCAATGGCAACATAAGATTTAAATAGCATCAGGATAAGCAGATCGTCTACCCATGCTGCACGTCTGGGGAAAAACATAATATGCCTATGGGGAATCTCAGAACAGTAATACTGATGCTATTGAATGGTTAGCTTGGGTATATATACCATAAAAGTTGCCAACAAACTCCTGATGGGAAGGTAAAGGATGCTACAGCAGCTCGAGATATTGACTTATTGAGGAATTATAGACTCCTCGACGCAGACAGATTGGATTGCCCTCGCATTGCTGGCTCCAGTGAGATAAGAAAGTTAGTTATCAAAAACTTAAGTGGGATACTGCCATTAGCCCCAAACACAGTTTGGTTCCAAACACATGGAACCAGCCCACGCCAAACAGTGTATGCTGTTTTGCACAGGAAACCAGCAAACCTGTCTCCAACCACTGTGGGGTGTTTGAATCCTAAGCGCCAGGGCGCACCATGGCAAAGCTACTGGATGGTCAAAGAGCAAGAGGGAGCATGGAAGGTTCGGTGTTCTATGGGGGAGCAGCACTTTTCTTGATGCTTTGGCTGAAGACAAAAACATCTGGGCAGTACGTCAGATGGCTTCATTTACACATCCAGACAAGTAAAAAGATGAAACAGTCCAAACAATGTAAACAGCAGGTCCCAAACCATGTAAACCCGTTGGGCGCGTGTTGGTCCGGGATTTAGGACGAAGCTGCTTATAAAAAACGTTAGTGAACAGGATGAACCGCCATACAATGGTGTGTTCCCCACTCCCCAGTGTCCCCATTGGGATCATGCCAAAGTCCAATGTTCTCCCTCACAGCTAGCCGCATAGCTCCCACACCAAGGGTTCGTTTTCAGAAACTAATGTCCCCTGATGCAAACTTCCAATCCCAGACGATCCACCAGGTACCAGGGCCACGCAAAATTTCGCCATTAACACCGCGCAAATCCAATCGCGGGCTTGGCATGGAGCACCGGGATTCATTAAAACCCTAATTCGCTAGAAAAACAAGTGTGCACCGTGTCTCAATCGTGTACCAAGACACAAACTCGACGTTCGTAGGCATCTTGTATATGCTTGTAACTAGGTCAGATCCGAATACAGAAAGCCTACGTTAGGGTTTGGGGTGCTCCGGTTCGGCACAGCAGGAAGGGAAGGGAAGGGAAGGGAAGGAGGGCGGCTCACCAGGTGGGTGCTCTTCGCCGAAGAATATGGGTGGCGGGTCGGCGGCGCTCGCCCAGTCGTCGGCGCAAGGGAAGGAAGGCGAGACGCGAGAGGGACAGGTGAACGGGAGGAAGGGTGAAAACGCGGACGCGCCCCGGATAGTCTCGTCTCGTCTGACGGGGAGGGGAGGAGGAAGACATCGGGGGTACTGTAGCTTTGGCTTTGGGCTTTGGGCTTTGGCCGCTTTGCATCCACCGTTCGTTCGTTCGGCCGACGTCTCTCTTATCTGTTGGATCGTCGTTGTTGCACTCCTGCAAGCCCAAGCCCAAGTGGCGTTGTCCAATCCAACGTGGGCTTTGTTTGCACCAATTACAGCAGGCTGCCCTGGGCGCGCATATGCGTCGCTGCGGTGAAAAAACCGTCGAGCGTCGCCGAAGCCCGAAGGGATCCCACCCGCGTCCTACTACGATTAGTGGTCTGCTTTTTTCTTGGGCCGCTCAACTCGTCATGCGTTTATTCCGTCGTGGGCCGTTATTCCGTCCTGGGCTTTTATACCGACAGTTTGTGTATTCCATGCTTTGAGCTGTTTCTTCATTATTTGATTTTACTTCATTCTTTCTCTCTGTTTTGTATGTCCGTTTTTCGGTTGTTCAACACAGAGAATCAATTGTTCTACACAGTAATAAATTGTCCTGCGTACTATATGAATTTTTCTACGCACAAATAGATTGTTCTACGCACATCGTCAGTTGTTCTACACACATAATGAGTTGTTCTATATACAAAACGAATTGTTTTATGAAAAAAAATAAATTGCCCTACTCAAGGTATAAATTGTTCTGCACTATAATGAATTATTCTACACATAATATAAGCACATAATGACTTATTATACATGATAAATGAATTGTTCCACTCATAATAAAAAAATACACACATAACGAATTGTTCTATGCAAAAAATAAGTTGTTCCACCCATAATATAGATTGCTTCTACACATAAAATGAATTGTTCTTTGGCAACAATGAATTATTTTTTCTCTATATAAGTTGTTTCGTTCATAATATAAATAATTCTACACGTATAATGAATTTTTATGCTTGCATAAAAAAGTATTCTACACAGGTAATAAAATGTCCTATGGCGATATGAATTGTTCTACACATATAACGAATTGTTCTACGCTCACTGATAAATTGTTTTACGTATGTAATGAAATGTTCTACGGGCAATATGAATCGTTCTATGCCCACAATAAATCATTCTACATGTAAATTAAATTATTATATATAGATAATAAATTATTCTGCGTGCACAATAAATTATTCTACGTGACAAAATTATTGTACACAAAGTGAGACAAAAAATTTACTATACATCTTGGTGCTGCATAGTAGTAGTATCTCCTTTTGTCTATTGTGGGTTTGTGACCGTGGAATTTAATAGAAAATTAATAGAAAAGCATACACCTCAATCATGGTAAATCATGAATACACCAAACAAGAAAATATAAATTACCAAAATTAACCACGTACAAAAATTTAACACAAAAAATCTATAGTACAAACTTATGGAACAAAATAATTGCATGGCTAGAACAAAATAAATTTTCTTTGAGAAAAACATTATTTATATAATTTGAAATTAACTAAATGCATGAACAAAGATGTGTACATTAATATTTTTTTTACTATTTCATACCAAACTAAACTATACCAGAGGAATAAAAGAATGTATTAATTGAACAAAATATATAATGGTTGAACAACTAATACAATTTAGTGGCACAAATACAACGGAAACAAAATTTCTATCATGGAACAAAACAAGATCACTTGAAAAGAATATACTGCAAAAAAAGAAAATGAGAAAAATACGTAAGGAGCACAAAAGAAATGAGAAAATATAAAAATAAGATGTAGGGAAACCAGCATTCAAACCAAACAGATACAATAATAGGATGTAGTAAGAAATTACAACATAAATGTTTCAGAAAAAGAAGAAATAAAAGAAAAGAGAAAACGAATGAAATGAATGTAGAAAAAAAGAAAGGACGGAAGAGAAAAATGAAACAATAGAAAAAACCAAGAATGTTTCAGAAAAATAAGGAAGGATGAAACAAACGGAAGCGAGGACGGCACAGAATCATAGAAGCAACGGAATAGCCAAAGCTTAAACAGTGGATGCGTAAAAGTGGGCCGAAGAAGACAATTTAGGCCCAACAAACGAAACAACGCACCTCTAATATCCTTTAGCGACGGAACAAAGAGTTATCGCTACGGCGACAAATATCTTTTCCCCTCTTCCGGTCGGTGGACCGGGATCCCGTCCACCCACCCCTTCCTCCCTCTCTCTTTCTGTTCTTTCTTGATGCCGTACGCACTCTTCTTTCTCCTCCTGCTGCCGCCGCCCCCATTCCGCCCGCCGCTACCCGGAGTCCGGCGGCGCATCGGCACCCTCGTCGCGGCCTCCCCGCTCGTCGGCCCCCGCCCTCGCCAATGACCTCGCTGACCACCATTCCCATCGTCCAAGCTCTCCCGCCCTAACCTTGGTCCAACCGCCATCCTACCTCGCCGCCGACCTCAGCCGCCGGCCACCCCGCCACCACCGCTAGGCCGGCCTACCTCTCTCGACCCTCCCTCTAAGGCCGAAGGTGGAGGAGAGCATGGCGTCAAGTGGCGGCCCCCACCCTAACCCCGAACCCAAAGCCCCAACCCCGCCGGCAAAGATGGCGGCAGCGGTGCGGCAGGAAGCCACGGCGGCAGCGGCGGCGCGTGGGAGGAGAGGGAGGCGACGCAGACCATTGGGCCGTGTGGCCAAATTGCGCAAAGGAGCAGTGGAGGGGAAGGGGTGGGTGGACGGAGGATCCCATCCACCTAGGTGGACTGTGAAGATTTTCGGGCTCCCCTCCATGTTGTTGGATCTTGAGTGCCTGGGGATGTGACGATTGCCTTGTGACCTTGCCTAGGCTTCAACCAAACAAGCCTATGTGGAGGGAGAGCGGAGCAGGAGCAGTGGAAGCTAACCTGTCACCTGTTGCTATACGGCCAAGGTCAATGCCGCCCTGGTGTTCAAGGGTCAACCTTGTGGCAGAAAAATCAGAATTTAACACAAGTTTAATACCTAAGTATCAATCTTGAGTTAATTTCGGTGGATTAACAAGATTTACCAGTCTTGACAAGCCTTCCCAAGAAATCGAACTTCAAGGCAACTCACGAAGGCAGTCTTCAGATTACAATACTTTAAAACCATATTTACATAACTTCATAAGTTTAGTACAATATTCTTGTTTATACAAATAGAGCAGACCCTATTATTTTTTTATACATCAAAGGATGGTCTACTTTTAACAAAATATTCTTAAAAGTAAGTTGCATCATGTCCAAGATGCTAATTCACTAAGGAGTCGAGAAAGAAGGATCATATTTGAAGAGAATGTATTCTGAACCTGAATAAATTAGAAGAAAAATCATTAAGTAAAATTTACTTAGCAAGTCTTACCCGTCTACTAAACTTAAATTAGTTGCTATCCTAAGATTGGTTTGATGAGGTCAACACACACGCAAAAGCCTAGAAGTAGATCCTTAACTGTTAGGGTGTTAATTCTTTTAAATTTCACTTAAATCTAAGTTTAACTTATTCTATTATCAAACAAGGCAAACATTTATAAGATTGATTTTAACTAAACATTACTCTTTTTCTTAACTACGATGTTGGGTGATGATTCAGCTTTTACACCTGGTAAGCCCAGCGATTCGAATCGATTTTATACTCTCGGAAATAAATACTCAAACACTAGTCATATGTGTGTACAACGATCCCACATATGACAACCCAACATCCTCGTTGCCACTTAGTCTGAACTGCCCTCACCGAACCCGAGTGTACTCCCACCATCCAGTTGATCTCACCACAGTTCAACCCTAGGTACAAAGGATGAGAGGTTTGTCGGAGCCCGTGACGAGGACGACAAGTGAAAGAGGTGCGTTTGAAAACCGAAAACATGGCCAAACATCGGACGGCCTTATACGACATAAATAGGATCAGGATCTTAGTCAAGTTCATTCATTAATTTTATTTATCACCGTTTCTCAAAAGCATAACCGATCCTATCTAATGCCTTCAATTAATTAACTCAGGAAAACTGTCTTGGATTCCTCTCAAAGTAACGCATTCTATCTTGAATTCTTCTCAAAGTAAACGTGGTTTATCAAAAGCCTAATTAAGCATCTATTCTAATACGTATAGGATAAAATATGCTTGAATTGGGAATTCTATATGCACTAGGGTTTCAATCAACGCCTAATTCTAATGCACAAACATAACCCGTATTTAATTTAAAGGACTCAAAATAAAATAAGTAAATACACCGGGGCTTGACTGGATTTAAAGTATTTGGATCAAAAGAGACTTCGAAAGATTCTTCTTCTGGGGCTGGAGTGGTTTCCTGGGCTCCTGCTTCAAAGGCCTCGGATGTGGGGGCTTCTGAAAGTTCTCCGGTGAAAGACGAAGGATTTATTGCACCTAGATGCATGATATGCATGATTTTAAGTATGAGGATGATCAACCTATGAATTTAAGAATTTTAAAAGTTTCTAAAAGGAAGGGGTGGTAAAATTTTAAAATTTTAGGTCCTTTCCTAGTTTTAAAAGTATTTTTCTAAGGTTGAAATAAGATTTTAAGTTTAAATAAATTTTCTAGGATTTTTAAAAGAATTTTTATCATTTTAAAAATAAAAAGAGATTTTAAATATTAGAAAATTGATTATTAAAAATTATTTAATTTTTTTTGAAGATTTAAAAGATTATTTAATTAATTTTTATCATTTATTTGAAAGGATGGAAAAGAATGAAATTTGATTAATTTAAATAGAGGTAAACATAATTTAAATAATTCTAAATTAAAGAATTTGAAATAAGAAAGAATAAATTCAGAAATTCGAAAAAAACCCAAAGCCCATAAAGGTTTATTCTTACTAAAGTTCTATTTTGCCCCTTGAAAAAAAAGAACTAGTCTGTTTTTCCTCCTTATTTCATTTCAGCCCGAAAAGTCCCTTAATTTTTGGCCCAATCGGCCTGGCCTAACTTGCCATCGGGCTTGCCTCTCCCTTCTCTTTGGGCCCAGTAGCGCGGCCTGCTAAGGAAGGGACGGCGTGGCCGACGCAGTTGCTGGCGGGCCCACAAGGTAGTGACTCAAAGGGTGACGGTGTCAGGGGATGGTGATGGCGGTTTGGTTCAGTCGAATCGGAAGGTGACAAACCGGACCGCCGGCGACGATTGACAGGCGGTTCTTCATCGCCGGGCCGGTTCCGGTGACTAAGTTAGGGGTATGACCACTACATCATCACGACGGACATGATGGTGGGGTTGGGGAGGTGAGTCGGTGGTCGGAGGTAGCCTTCCTACGGTGGTCAGGGTGTGACGCCATGGCCGGGCAAGGGAAGCTCACTGAGAGCCTTGGTTCCGGTGCGGGAAAGAGGAAAATTGAGTTCACGGAAGGTAGAGAGGGGTTTGACGAGGCATGTACTTACCGGAATTGGAAGGGAAGGCAGAGAAGGCGGCGGATTTGGGTGGCGAACTTGACCCGTCGGAGATGAGCAGAGTGGGAGTGGGAGGAACTGTGGTGGTCGACTAAGGAATGAGTGGTGATGTGGTCGGAAGGAGCTCAATGATGTATTTATAGGGCGCAAGGAGGCGGTGCGAGCCGGGATAATGATGGATTGAAATGGCGAGCGGCGAGAGGGATGACGGTGAGCTTCTACGGGCGCCGCGGGAAGAAGCGATGGGAGAGGACGAAGCAACTGTGGGTTGGGTCCAAGTGGCGAGGTGAGGTGCGGCCAACATCAACCCACAGCTTGCCGTGATGGTGGCGCAGCGGTGGGCGCGGCAGGAAGCAGGGGCGGGAGCGAGGGCAACGGCGGTGGGAACAAATCCCCTTTCGCCTGAGGTTGAAGAAGAGGGCGGTGGGCTCTGTGGGCCGGGGAAACAAGGGTGGGCCGCTGTGGTTTTTTGGGCCACCGGTTTCATCCCTGGTTTCCCTCTCCTTTTTTTTTATAAATAAAGATGTGTATATATTCAAATCAAGCCCCCAAATAAAAGGATTTACCTCAAGGTCTAAAAAGAAGGAATATATGAGTAGAGCTTTTCACTAAAGTCCTTTTTGAAAGGTTTAAGAAAAGAAATTCTTCTCATTCATTTTTTTTAAGTAAATGACACATTTTCCTTTCCATTGTTTTAATTAAAGAATGCATATGATGGCATGCTTAATAAGGGCTTAAGATACAGGGTATCACAAACCTCGTCAGCTGCTGGTGCTATATGCACTCAGTGCTGCGTTTGGTGTCAAATTATATTCAAGAGTTCAACTAATCTTCATTCTGGTTCCAGTTAGTTTTCCACTGTTATTTGACGAGTTCAACTAAATACTTGCCGTTAAGTTGACATGATAGAGTGACCTCCTGCCAATTGAGTGAGCTCCAACGATGGTTCCTTCGTTTGTGAATGGAGGTGCTCTATAGGTACCTGCCCTAGCTTGCTCGATCCCAGCTAGTCCGGCCCAAACTTAAGCTTGCCCAAAAGCTTTTGTTCTCATTGATACTAGTACTATATAGGAGTAGTAGTATACAGAAAGGAAGGCGTTTTTTAATCGTTAGTTAAACAATGGAACTGAAAAGGGAGGCATGATGATATGAACAGCTAGCATAATAAACATGAGTCGAGCTACCTTAGTTTTTTCAGACTGAAAAGGGTGTTCAACGTACGCGCGCACTCCAACCGAAGGGCGGCAATTGCTTCATGCGCGAGTCATGTGTTTAAAATCAAACACCGTACTGCCACTTTTGCGTATTAAGACGTATAGAATTGTTTGAAAACTTGTTTTGAAAGTTGAAACCTAACGCATTAGCGTAAACCACGCACAGCCGGCGTTAATTAATACAGTAATAGGGTATAAGCCAACTGTGTTTCTGGGCTCGCGCGCGTGCGTCAAACATGGCCACCGAAGAGACGACAGTGGTGGTGTCAACGCGCCATACAAGCAAAGCTGACACACGCCAAAAATTGTTTGCTACAGTATTTTTCACACGTGATTTGGGAATTCGAATGTTGGGTGTTAACAGCAACTAACACGGTTTGACGAACATGCAAAACTAGCTAGCTATTCGATCTATATCTCTCGCGCGCGTTGCCGGAAGCAAGAGCAAAGCCGTGTGAAAGATCACAGGTAGCATGCAGCATGGTAGTTGCGAGAAACCTGTCAAGCCGTCACTCTGTGTGACATGTAATTAATACTGTAGATTATTACAACGAGAGTATGTTGTCCTCCTCCGCAAGCGAAGCTACTATATATACGTGCAGACACATATACGCAGAGGTCCATACCATAAGCTTTGTCCGGCATGCATGCTTGCATTGCATGTCTCGGCCGGCCGGCGGCTCTGGTCGGTGGATAAATAGTGGCCGTGGTAGCTGCAGTTCGGTAGACTAGACTGTAGATACTGTAGAGGGGCCACTACGTACCATCGAAGGCAGCTCAGATAGAACCACAATGCATGTTCATGCGGGTAAAATGCTATCATCAGCGAACATTCCTCTCGTCCTCGTCCCATGCCGCAGTTCCTACCTATTCCCTCTGTTTACAAATTGAATTATATATAGCTCCCTCCTAGTCCTATGTTATTGAATTTATAAAAAAAAACAACAAAATATGTTTATGGTGTACTCCGCCGTCCCAATTTAATTATAGGTCATTTGACTTTGTTTGACACCAACTTGATCAATTCGTCTTATTAAAAAAACATAGCAAAAATATGGAAAAATTAAACATAGTTAAAGTATATTGTGACCTAAATTGAATCACAATAAAAATAAATGATAATTATGATTTTTTTGAATAACACGAGAAAGTCAAATTTGGTGTAAAAAAAGTCAAACGGGTAAACGACTTATAAATTGGGACGGATGGAGTATATTTATTTAATGTTATAGACGTGGCTTGCTTTTCAGAAACCTAGCTGGTAAAAGTTAGATATACTCAGCTTAGGAGATAAATTGACCTACAATTTGGAAGAAAAATAACATTAAAGCCCAACGTCCTAAGGTTATGGTTACTAGGGTTTGCAAATGCACCTGCAAAACACTGTAGGCGCAATGTAGAAAAAATGTAGTTTGAAATAAAAGGTTAGCAGAAGGTTGGTGATGATAGTCTATAATGTTTCTTGATCCACCGCCCTATAAAAATAGCGGGCTAATTAGCGAGCGGGCCAAGTGTCCAGACGAGGTCGAAAGAAACGAAAAGCGTTTCGCTAGTGGTCGCATGTGACCTCCGATCTCTTTCACCAAACGTTACGTCGGTGGTGGACGTACGGCTCAGATCGCGCTCTTGCTTTCCGCCATGGCATGGCAGGTCGATCGATCGATGGCTAGCTAGCGCCGTCAACGAATAAATTGACTGGCCTCTTGAAATGGTTAATCAATTGGCAATCGATACCCCCAAGCAAAGCGTGGCCCCGGCGAGAAAACCGTACGCAGAATTGCCAGGAATCCTCTGCACAATCCAAACAAAGCCTCTGAATAGACAGACGAGGAACGCAGTTGTGCTGCCGTTGAGCTTGATTGCCTGACGATGGAAAGGGTGCTACCTCGATCGACGCCGACGACACCCTCCTCCTCTTTCTCCTCCTGCGCCGCGCCTACCTTAGTAGCCGTTGAACCGCCCCCTCCCCAGTCCCCAGGAAAGACGGGGACCAGGCCCTACCTGGTCGTGGCCGTGGTGTTAAAACGGCCCGCACCCCGCGCCCGGCTGTCCGCCTGTCCCCAACCCCAACAAACGCCAAGCCAGGCCAGCGCCGCTCCCTCGCCTCACCTCAGGTCCTCAGCTATTATAGCCACCGCCGGTCGCCGCCCTCTCCTTCCCAACGTCTCTCCGCGTCCTAAACCAAGTAACCATGGCAATGCCGGACCAAGACCGGGCGGCCATGTCCGCACCGCTGCTCCCGCGGCCCGCGTGCCTGTCCACCTCCTTCTCCGCCTCCTCCTTCGCCTCCTTCTCCTCCGCCTCCTCCTCCTCCCGCTCCTCCTCCTCATCCTCCTTCCCCGACGCCGCCGCCGCCGCCTCCGCGGACGCCGCGATGCCGGGCGCCACCTCCGGCGCGTGCAAGGCGCTGGCGGTGCTGCGGGACCACGCGGGCTCCGTCTCCAGCCTCTCGCTCTGCGGCGAGTTCCTGCTCAGCGCGTCCACGGGCGCCGACATCGTCGCCTGGCAGCAGCCCGACCTGCGCCGCTTCGCGCGGTTCGGCAGCGGGGAGGGCGCCGTCAAGGCGCTGGCCGCGTCGGGCGGCCGCGTCTTCTCCGCGCACCAGGACGGCCGGGTCCGCGTCTGGCGCGTCTCGCGCCGCGCCGAGAACGCCTTCAAGCTCGTCGCCGCGCTGCCCACCGCCAGGGACTACCTGGCCCGGGTCTTCCGCCAGGGGAGCTACGTCCAGACGCGCCGCAACCAGCGCCGCCTCTGGATCGAGCACGCCGACAGCATCTCCTGCCTCGCCGTGCACGACGGCGCGCTCTACTCGGGCTCATGGGACAGGACGCTCAAGGTCTGGCGCGTCGCAGACCTCAAGTGCCTCGAGTCCATACGCGCCCACGACGACGCCGTCAACGCCGTCGCCGCCGACGCCGGCGTCGTCTACTCCGCGTCCGCAGACGGACGCGTCAAGGCCTGGGAGAAGGGAAAGGCCGCGCATTTCCTCCAGGGCGTCCTCGTCGCCCGCGACGGCGTCTCCTGGAACGCGCTCGCGCTCGCCGCCGACCGCAGGCTCTACGCCGCAGGCTCCGACGGCCACCTTGTCGCCTGGGACCGCATCGGCGGCAGCAGGACCGCCGCCCGATGGAGCCTCGCCTGCGACGTCAAGGCGCACCACATGGCCGTGCTCTGCCTATGCGTCGTCAGGGACCTCGTCTGCACCGGCTCCGCGGACAAGACCATCGGCCTCTGGCGCCGCCAGGGTGCCGCCGGCGACCTAGCCAAGGTGGCCACCGTCGGAGGACACGAGGGACCCGTCAAATGCCTCCAGGCGTCCTGGTGCAGGCTCACCAATGGATGTATGCTGTACAGCGGGAGCCTCGATAAGAGCATCAGAGTTTGGTGGGTGCCCAGTGGTTTGAATGCCAATGACCAGCAACAGCAAGACAAGTGCTTCAAGGATCAGAATCGGAACGACAAGGCCTCTCTGTTCTTGAGATGAAATGCTTTTTGTTTCAAAAAAAAAAAAAACAACAAAACTCTCTGTTTGAGATTGCTCAGGTCTAGTCTGTATTCTGGATTGTTTTTTACCAGTGCCGGAATTGGGGAGAGAGCATACAAGGGTACACAAATTTAGCCATAGAATGGGTGTAATTAAGGAAATAGCTGTATACTAGTATACTCTGATTTTTTTTTCCTTTGATAGTAGGTTTTGCTTAATGGAAAAAAGGTTCAATGACCTTATTTGTGAATTCATATTGAAATAATGCTAGTCAATGGCATTCCCAGGCGAATTCCTGAAGAAGTATTCAATAATGATAATGATGAAATGTTCAGATTTTCACTAAATTCTTTCAACATAGAGGCATGGTATCAAGATTCAAGAATTCACGCACAAAAGAAACTCAAGATTAAAAAAAAAAGGCACAAATCGTTAGTACATCTGATCTTCCCGGTAGATGTCGCATTGCACATTCTTGCTTAATCGCAGATGAGAAACGAGCATCGGTGTCTTCTTTCAGTGGTTCTTGCAAGTTGCAAGTTCTGGTCTTTCCACCAATGCCCTTCTCACCTTTGTCTCCAGTAGCACCATGAACTCACAGGATTTCTCATATATATGTGGACTAGAAGTACCACTATTAGCCCAAATCTATCTGTCAATCCAAGTTCAAACCCAGGGTTCTGAAAATGTATACAGGCTACAACAAGACATCATGAGTCATGACCATATGGATGTTCTTCATGATCAATTGGATCTTGCTTGTGTGCAGAAAGGCTCTGAGAAACTAGAGGGCTACAGAGAGAGAGAGAGAGAGCGAGAGAGAGATGTTGTCTGCACTACCAAGAGCTGGAATCTAAGAACCAGGAGCTATCATCCCGGAGAGACTGCTGCACAGCATGTTGAGGTGGCTTAGCAAGTACTCTAAGTAATTACTCCAGAAAGTTGGTTCCATAAAGATCAAGGGGCTCGTATGTAACCATGCGGCCGATTGTATCTGGAACATGGAAACGGAACCACAGGGCAGATTTCTCGGAAGAACAATAATTCATTTTGAGTTCCACAGAGTAAGTAAATTTTTTGGGTTGCACGGAAACACCAATTTCAGCAGGAAGTTTTCTGCTCAGAACATTTTCAGAAAGATCAAAGCTCTTCATCACATGCAGAATACAATATCAGTCTTTCTCCTCCTTTGATTGTAGTATGTAGACTCTGTCCACCTAGATAGCCGTGTAGGCAATTTCTGTTGCGTTGGACTGTTGGCCATATAGACAGTTTAATCTGTCCAAACTATTTTTAGCCCATTTAATTTATTAGTCCAACTATTAACTGAATGAAGTGAGACCTACTGTTTAGCGTTTAGGCTAACATTGGGTGACGCTACTCACACCTGGCCCGCTCACTAGCGCCATTTGTGTGCACCATTGTGGCATTGCCATGAGTTGCCTCTATGTTCGCTTCTGCCCTCACCAATCAAAATCCTTAGCTTTGCTTGGGAATCTTTGTCGCCTCGTTCAATATCTTTCAGGTGTGGTCGTGTTTTTAGATCTCTCGTCTTGTTGTTCACTTTGTTTGATATGGTTAGCACCTCCTCCCCCAATGCAAGTTGGGTTGTTCAGGTCATCGCTATCTTGTAACAGGCCTATAAATATATTTTATAATTTCTTATGGGTCAAAGCTAAAAAAAGATCACAATAAATTATGTATTTATTTGTAATAAAAATGACTAAGGAGCTAGATGGAATTGTGAGGGAGCATTAGAGTCATAACCCATAACCACATATTTATGGTGGTCACTTGTTTAGCTAACGAGGGTTTGAGGGCTTATCATTTAGCTTCATCCAAGATGAGTACTAGGCTTGTTTGGCTATTTTGACAGTCCCCACCGTCATACATAGGGATCGCAGTAAGTAAAATCCTATAGGGTGAGGTCCAAATTATTATTTTGTGCCTATGATTCATAGGCACAATCTGACACAGCTGACAATACCTGTTCTGTAACCAAAGAGAAAATATGTAATCAACAATATTTGCTCGCATTCGGTCCAATTAAACCCCTACCTATGAGTGTGTCTCTTAGTTTGAGTTCAGGTCAAATGGGTGTAGAGTCACGAGCGAAGAACCGCGCTTGCTTTCCTCGTGCTCACTTCACCCATCTGACATGTAGGCCCAACATACTACTATATAAGGCAAGCATCCCTGAATTTAGGGCTTCTACCCATTTTATCCCCTTTGTTAGCCGCACTAGGAACCTATGTTCCACCCACCCACCCCACCTTTGAATCCACCTCGCCGTCAGGATCCTCACATCACCGGAATCCCCTTCCCCACCACATCACCATGCCGGAGCCGCCCAACCTATGCGTCGTGCTAGCGCCACCTCATTAGTGTGCCCTTTGTTTGCTACACCTCACAAACTCGGCCTTCAGTGCTCCTCATCAGATCTACATGTCATCAGCCCGTCGACACTAGATCTGCAAGGTGTGCTTCTTACTTCTTCACCTTTTTTTATGATTAGGGTGTATGGTATCCATAGAGATAGCTTGCTCCAATGTGTATGTTGCAGAGTGAGATAATTGATTGGATGCAAAAAAATTGATTAGATGTATAGAAATGGATATGTGCTAGAAGATTAAATACAGTTTAGTTGCCTTAGATTGTTCCCAATTATAGATCGATCATAGTAGTTTTGTGCTGACGGGTGCACTGACATACCTTCCGATATATTGCGCCCATCGGCGATTTCAGTTACTAGATGTCACAGGCGATGGCCATGACCAACGATGCAAGCATGGATTTGGAATTTAGGTCACGAAGGTTGAAGCCTTGTTTGGATGTTGCAATTTTAAGAAACCATAGTATCAGAAAACTATAGGTGTAAAACAAGGGACAAACAAAACCACGGTTTAGAAAAAAAAAGTCTAGACTAGAGTTTCTAAAACTCCAAAAATACTTTAGTTTGTGCAATACCATGGTTTGTAAAACTGCCATTCTTATTTCATCCAAACACCACATCTCTTTCTAAAACTAAAGTATTTTGCAAAACAATTATATTCTTCCAAGACTCAAAAAATACTTAGTATCCAAACATGCCTTGATCTGCAGAAGCTTTATTTAGCGAGTAATATGTTTGTTGCCATGCTAGTGTTGATATCAAGATTTGGCTACCTAGATGTGGGATCTTTCTTTCTTTTTTCTTTTTCAAGTGTAATCCCCCGTCAGAAGAACCTTGCCTATTTTGCGCCGCAACCGTTTGGGTAGGATGCCAGGCCACGTACGTTTGGGCCTACAAACAAAAGGTTGGTTGTAATAGGACAATCATTCCGGCCCAAGACCGTTTCGCTGGGCCCACGACACACTCACTAGACGTGACAATTAAATAGACGATCGGCTCCACCACTCCGCAAGCGAATTGCGAATCTGCCCGTCTCTTTCCTTTTCTCCGCGGCTTGACTTGCTGGTCGTTGCAAGGACCAGGAATGGAGGAGGAGGAGATGAATCTGATTCTGAGCGCCGACAAGCAAGCGGAGGAGGAGGCGGAAGCGGAGGACGAAGTGGACGGGTTCGACCCGACGGAGGACGAGCTGGTGCTGCACTTCCTGCGGCCGCAGCTGCGCGGGTTCCCGCCGCGCGTGGCGGGCGCCGTGCTGGAGGCGGACCCCTGCGCCGCGGCGCCGTGGGAGCTGCTGGAGCGGTACGGCCTGCGCGACCGGGGCCACTTCTTCGCGGCGCGCGCGCGGACGCGGACGCGGCGGCCCGCGGCGGCGGCGCGGCGCCACGCCGTGGGCAGCGCCGGCGCCTGGCTGCACAGCTCCAGCCTGTGCGGCCGGTCCGTGACGGAGCTGGGCGTCGTGGTGGCGTGGAGCCGCGCCAGGTTCTGCTTCTTCGCGCGCACCGGCGGCGGCGCGCAGCTGCGCGACGCCTGGTGGGTGATGGAGGAGTACGAGATCACGGACCCGCGCTGCTACCGCCGCGACGACGACGGCGAGGAGGACGACTACTGGGTGCTCTGCCGCGTCAGGAGGATCAGCAAGCCCGCCGCCGGGCTCCAGCAGGTCATTGCACGGTGAGGTGAGGAAGGTGGCTGGCGGCATTGCATCTCGTGTCCTCTCCTGCCTGCGGTTGGTATTGGTTGAATACTTGAATAGCACTCAAGTCAAGAATCTCTTTCTTTTGCCGTCGTCTCGTGTGTCTGCCTGTCTGTCTGTCTGGTGGCAGCCCGTGTGTGGCTGCGTACTGTGTAACTCTGCTAGCTAGCATCTCTCTGCTTTCTCTGAGGAAAAAAGAGAGAGAGAGAGAGAGCGTGGATCGTCTAGAAATAATTCCTTCCTCTCTTACGCTTTACATCAACGTAATAAACACATCTATGGCTGGTTTGGATACCTCAGTTCTCATGGGATTGGAGAAAAATAAAAAGAATTGAGGAAAAATTACTTCATTTATACCTTTCAATCCCCTCTATTCCCCTAGCGTTTGGCCAGCGGCATTTCTAACAGCAAAAATAGACATAGCGAGCGGCTCGATCAAATAGTTTCAAACTCCAATAAGCATCTATCGTTCATATCTAAAATCATCTCCATTCAGCTAAGTACAGGGGCAACAAAAACCAGAAAAAATGTTTTCAAGTGTCATTTCCATGCCAACTTCGTTGAAGCCCGAAAGAAAGGTAAAGCACTAGCAAAAAAAAAAAAAAAAGCAGTACATTTTGATCACTCCTGTTAAAGCACTGGAAAAGGTTGAAGTGCCATTTCCATGCCAACTTCTTTGACACCCGATAGAAAGCAAAGCACTCCGGACTAATAAGAGCGATATATTTTTATCGCTCCTATTGATCAATCCAAGTAGGTCGAGGTTGGACCAAGTTGAGAAGTCACACCAGGTTCTTGGAAGTTTTGCTTAAAAAAAGGGGCTACAACTTATACAATACATAAATAAACAATCCGGCCTCCATTCTCCTACAACATAGAAACCTTTGTATTTTGTGACGTCCTCCCATCAAGGTGCTTCCTGGCAATGTCCAGTGCCTTGGATCTCGATTTCCTCTCATACTCTTCATCATACCGAGAGCAATTAACTCGATCAACAGTCAAAGTCTCCAAGTTAGGGGCATTTTCTACAATGTGCGCCAACAATTCAACTTGCCCCGTGCACCCTGCAAATCCAGTGGTGCACAGGTTCTTCAGATAGTTATGTGTCGTCCTTGGAAGCCTCCTGATAAGCTCTGAGCAATCTGGCAAGGCAACACCTGCAGACTGCAACATTTTGGGAGGAAAACAGAGAGATATGTCAACAAAAGTTATAATTCAAGGTTCACATACTTAAAAACATTGCAATACATATTAAGAGGTGCTAATAACCAAAGCTACACACAGGTAGTTTGGCTGTTAAATTGCTTAGAAGACACATGCATTAAACAGAGCAAACTTTTGATGGTGGCAATGCCATGGACCTGCAAATGTCACTAATAGAGTATGAAATAAAACAAAACTACTGGCACTGAAGTAAACAATGAGAGAACTCACATGTATCTCTAAGTTTTCGATGAAAGGAGCAGCGCTCAAGAAAGAGGCTAATGACAGAAGGTTACTGAGATCTTCCCTCAGCACAAGAAACTCGAGTTGTAGATACTTTAGCTGTGAAAACTTTGCGCTGTTTCCTTGTAGCCAGGGAGTCTGAAGGATAAAAAGCAAAAATAAGGGTCACAAAAACAGAGAAGAGGTAGAAAAACAAGTCAATGGTACTAGTTGCGAGATACAAGCCTCCAGAGGCAAGGAAGCATGCAAGATCAGATTATGTGCACTTGGAAATAAGTTGGGAAGCCTGGTAAGAGCAAAATTAAGAGGTATATTGCCATTAAGATAGAGCCTTGCATCTTTCAGTGCCAAAGCAGGACCAAGGTAAAAAGGAATCGGGGTCCCATGGTATACAAAAGTCTGCAGATTCATTGCTATGAATGCTATCCCGCTTATGTCACAGTACGCGACATGCAGGTATAGCAGGCGGGGCAATGGACGAAGCACCCTCAGTGGTTCACCGTTCAGATGGCATCTAACTATACTCAACCATTCAAGATTAAAGCAATTTGACAGCATATCTTGCAGATCTTTACGAGCGACAGAAAGCACATGCAGATCAAGCTTCTTCAGGTTGGGGAAACCATTGAACCAGGACGGTTATTCAAAAGACACAAAGCTAAGCTGCAAATGTTGTAGACGGGATATACTTTCACCATCAAACAGCTCAATGGGAAATCTGTACCGATCACGAGGGAGCCAGTGCTGGCCCGGGACTAAGTCAAGAGCTAGATTCTTTGCTCGCGCTGATAACGCAAAGCTAACCCAATCGTCGAGGTGTTCAGCTAGCGTGGCGTCAAATTCAAACTTGACCTCAAGCTCTTGGACCACCTTGCCACGGTACTGTTTCAAGACTCCATTGACATTGCCAATAAACTTGTGAGTATATTGATGTGTTCCGGTGGCCGCATCATCGCCGCACATCGTGGCACCATCAAACCTGAGCTTGGGGCAAACTGTCCAGATGTGTTTCCATTTCTTTGATAGAGTGCTAGCTCTTACAGTTTCCTTTGGTGGCAGTTTTGATAGAATTGTTCCTAACACGTCCTGCAAGGGAAGGAGGACAAACAATTAGTAACATAGCAAGTTGCTTTATTACTACTACATTCAAACTCCTAATTAAAACAGAAGGCTAATTCGGTAGTAGTAAATACCAGAGGAAGGTCTGAAAGCTGAATATTTTGTCTGAAGATGGGTTTTTTTCTTCTGTCGTCCATAAGCTTGGTCGTCGTTGTCGTTGTCATGGCAGTGCTTGGGTCTTTTTCTTCTGCTCAGTAGATGAGCGTCCATTTTGATTCTGCAAGAAACATATTTATGATATAGACGTAATCATTTTTCTGATCTATCTAGAGGTAAACCGAAAACCTTTATGCTGGCTGGGCTCATACAAAGAGTTTACCTTTGCAGGCCAGGAAACAGCACAATCTTGTGCTTAATTTGCTGAGCTTCCACCAGAGATTGCGATTCCGCAGAAACGAGCCCTGGCTGGCTCGGACAGATATATATGCCGGCGGTCCTGAGGGAGCAAAGGTGAGTAACTGAGTACGAGCAGGAGGACTCCTGAATCTCGCGAATCACCTCCCTCCGAGGCCGAAAAATCAATCGCGCTGCTCAGAGTCGGAGTAGGCCTTGCGCCCTTGCCAGTGCCGGACTGCCGGTTCCGCACCCGCAGCCTCTCGCTCCCTCCCCTCCCCTCCCGGATGAGATCTCCCGGAGCGAGCGACCGATCGATCGATCCCTCTCCAGAATAGGGGCGACGGACACGGACCCCTCACCGGCGTTGGGCGGCGAGGCGACCCCTCACCGTCACCGGCAAGTGGGCCCGCTGGCCCAACCAGGTGTCACTATGGGCCAACGGACTATAACGGCCCAAGGCCCGCGACGAGCCCTCCCCTCTGCATCTTTATCTCGCTTAGGCTATCTTCAAAAACATTAAAAACATTCCTCATCTTAATTCATCAAATCTCACCCACCCTATACAGTCACATCAGCTACAGTGTAAAACAGTACCAAACAGTGCCGCTACATGAGCCAGCCTTGCTACGCTTACCCTCCGTCTCTTTTGAATCTGCAGAATTTATAAACATCTTCCGGCAGATTTTTCACTGTCTTATCTTCCATTTTTTTCATCTCCTTCATATTTTCTTTGGACATGGAGAAGATAATCAAATAATGGTAGGGCTCGGTGAGAAAAAAAAAGATGAAGAGAAGAAAGCGGAAGATGCAGGTAGAAAAAAAAATCTCCCAGTAGATAAGTAGTCGTTGGCCCAGCTCACTCACTCACTCTTGATCTTTCTTGATCTTTTGGTAGATGGAACTCACAAGAACGCTCACCAACTAGAGAAGCAAGAACACACACGCAAATTACACACACTAGCACTTTGTTTATTCACTGGTCGCCGAGACACAGTACAAGCACGCACACAACACTGCTCTCATGACAAAGCACGACACTGCCACACCCTCACCCTCGCACATCACTTCACAACACACCCTGCTCTGCACCAGCACACGCACACACGCACGCACAGCACCCACGAGTGCATGCAGCTCGTGCCCACTAAGCAGCTTGTCGTTGCACACGTTCTCTCGGCCACACTCCTGACAGCAAGAATAGGCAGCTGACCACTTATCCGTTCGCATTCGAGAAGCAGCTCTTCCACGCCACCAGAAGACTCGGCTGGTTGCATGCACTTGCAACGATCGGCTCTTCCAAACTTGGTCACGTCTTCCGGCGGCCGTTGAGCACTCACCCATTCATTGGCTAGCTTCTGACTCACACCTGCATGCACGACTCATGCACCACAACATGGCTGCCGATCTCGGCCACTAAGCCATGCAGCACAACACTAACTTAACACACACCGATAATCGGCTGCACAACTCAGCCATGCACGAACACACACCGAGCCACACAACTTGGCCGGTGGTCACTCACTGACGCTAATTAACGCACACACTTAATTTTAAAACAACTAAACAACAAGATTATATCTAACAGCTGGGACCTTCGTTTCGGGGACGAGCTTGGTCATGGCCACGAGCACAAGCATTGTGGAAGTTCATCGATTCCTTTCTTGTTTAGTCCTCCCCTCCGGCTTCCTCCACGGATCATCTCTATCTATTAGCCATGTGTTTTGGCGGTGAGAACATAGCACGATTGTGGAGCTAGGGCTCTTGGCTTCCTCTAGGCTCTTCTCCTTTTTGTTCCTCCTCCTCTTTTTCCCATTACTCCCTCCTGTTGGTTGTCAATCTATCTGATATACATTCAGTTCATCTTATGCTTACTTGGTAAGTTTATGGTTTTGGCTCTTTAATTTGAGTTGTGGCCCTTGTGCTGCTTTGAAAAGGCTGAAAGTTCGCCTGTGATGATTGATGAATACTCGTACTAGTTAACCAACCGGATGATGAAACCCAAAAGTGAGAGGTGCCGATTGGCTTTGCCCAGTCCTCTGGTATCTCAGATAGCTATGTGAAATGGGTTTCTTGGTCAGACGGCAAAACTATATAATTGAGATATGCATGGTTGTACACGATCAGCTATTGCCTTTCTTTCTATGTGCATGACTGCAGGAAAACAAAATTATCTGCTTGCAATTGATGTGTATGTGTACGTGCTTCTTGCCATGTACAGAGGCTTTTGTTACGCTAGCTGCCGTAGTGTAACCTATTGCCTATTGTTAACATGCTCAAACATGTGACACAGTATACTGGTCGGTGACTTCCATTGAGTATTTTAAAAATTCAGGGTGTTGCACCATGTGTCTTGTTTTTCTTATATTTTGATGGATCTAATATGTATCCTTCTCTTTGTGATTGGTAAGCATGCTAGTTAAGTTACAATTAGCCTCCATAGAAGAGCATTTCATCTTCAGCGACTCTGCTTAGAAACATGGATGCATGACACAGTTGTGCTCATCTCTCCCCAAATTTTCTTTTTGAGAGGATCTCTTGGCCAGAAATGCTGCTACCATAAGTTTCCGTGTCCACCAAGCTGTCTTTCTCTAGTCAGCATATATGTTGAATGGCAACATTTCCATGAAAAAATCAATCCATGGCAGTAGATTGGATGGAACTTGATGTTTTTATCATTATATGTATTTTTACTGTGTTTGGCAGATTACAAATTAGAGTGTCTCTACAAGACTCGTGCTTCATGCTGTCAAGGAACCTCAAAAGAATGGAGGCCTGCATTTCTTTTATGATGGGCCTTCTTTTTTTCCCTCCTCTTTTTTATCCTTGGATATATTTCTCCTGACCACCAAAAAGAAATTTTTTATGTGATTTGCTACACTCCTGAAGTATTTCTTTTCCCATTTTACTTTGTTTCCGGTATACTTGCTGGTAATATCGAGAAGTGCTTGCAATCTTTCATCTGTACCAATGTACCATGCTACCATTGTACATTGTTTGCCAGATTTTATGATGTTTCTCCACAAGCATTAGTAAAGATTGCTAGTGAGTGTACTCCTGTTGTCGCTACCTAGACTGACAAATATACTGAAAATTTGTTGTAATCCTTATTACTAAATGGGATAATACCTGCTTGTCATTCTTACTGCCATATTTACAGGTTATTGTGCTTCTATTGATGCAGAAAATGCCTTGATTTGTGGATGTCATTGGCGTAGACAGTGAGAGGGTCTTGATTCTGCTGAAAATTCACTAAGCATTGTAAACACTCTGTTGCTGTTGTTGTGGCGTGGATAGTGGGTCACTTTGTTGTGACCTCGACGATTCCTTTCTTGAAGATCCAGAAACCATGAACCAATCCAGCATCAGATTTCTGAAAAACAGGAGTTCCAGCCTTCCAGGCCTAAAAGCGAAAGGCCGCTCTGGATCTTCAAGAAAGGAATCGTCGAGGTCGTGAAGGAGGGAGCGAAACTACCAAAACCATAGATTCAACGATATGACAATCGAAGTGCTAAATTCAACTGTTTTTTAAGCTTATGGTTGAAATTAGATAGGTAGGAGGGCCCAATTAATGACCAAAAATCGTACTTTCTTAGATTCAAATGACACAATAAATAAGTTAACAGTATTCAGAACTTCAAATAGAATCTGGGGGAACAAACTAAGACTAAATCTATTAGTCTGTGCATATAGAGATATGTGTTTGCAAAATATGCACTATAACAATACTCCGTAGTATTGTAGCAAGTACGCGTCAGCCCAACATGCTCGCGCGACGCGATCGATCCATTACTGTATATCGCATCGGTCAGCTGGTCAGCATGCTCACGTTCGAGGTTCAGCAACAGCAAGAGCTTGTCTCCAGATCCCACGAACTGATGAAGGCACTTAGTTGCCTCGCCTCACATGCGGCATGACGCAAGAACCAGCGGTGGTGATTGTTTGGTTCATCCTTCCAACTTCGGCACGCCTCAACTTTCCGGCGACGATTTGGTTAGTTTGGTTCGTGACTAAGTTTGCCACGCCACACTTATGGCAAATTTTGACTGTGTTTGAATTTAGATCAAAATTTGGTGAAACAATAAATTTCTCGTTTCTGCGTATTATTTGGTCTCTAAATAATATGCGGGAATGAGAAATTTACTGTTTCATCAAATTTTGATCTAAATTCAAATACAGTCAAAATTTGACATATATGCGGTGTGTCAAATTGTGGCTGGAAACCAAACAGGCCCTAATTAGTTTTTTTTTTCCGCCACAAATTGCCTCAGCTGCGGCGTCAGTTTTGAGTGCCTCAACTGCCGCGAGTTCCGAAGATTAGGCAAGGCACGTTGCCGCACGATACACTGACTGGCGACGATAATGCATATCATCAGCTGCTTCAACGTACACACTTAGCTTCCACTCATGACCATATATATAATCATATATCCATCCAAGTAAGCCTCCAGTCAGTGTCTATCACGTTCGTACTTGCTAGCTTGACCTGCCCATCGGTCGATCACGAGTCATTTAAGATCGATACCATCTCTCATCTTTGATTCCATCGAATTAAACAGACTTTGCTTGCACTACGTGGATAATGTACATACAAGTTGGATCGATGTAGCAGCCAAGATTTGGTCAACATTAAAAGAAGCTTTCAAGGAACTGTATGTCGTCCAAGTCGAAAAGTCATATGGGTTAACCAGACTTCTTGTAGTAGCTAACACTCCGTTAGCACTTAACAGCAGTACCTCACCAACCGAAGAGGCATTTGGTTATTGGTTATATAAGGATGGATTTGGTTTGCTGCTGATCAGAATTGAAGCACACGGCGGGCCAAGCAAGCTAATAAATGGGAGGTGTGCACGGTGTCTGCTACGGCAGGAACGGCGACAACCTGCCGTCAGCCGGCGGACGTGGTGCAGCTCTACAGGTCCAACAACATCCTGGCCATGCGCATCTACTCGCCGGACCATGACGCCCTGGACGCGCTCCGCGGCAGCGCCATCGCCCTCATCCTCGACGTGGGCGGCGTCGACGCGGTCCGGGACCTCGCCGGCAGCCCCTCCGCCGCGGCCGCCTGGGTGCAGGCCAACGTGCAGCCGTACCGACGAGACGTCATCATCCGGTACATCGCCGTCGGCAACGAGGTGCCCCCGGGCGACGCCGCGGGTCTCCTCCTGCCGGCCATGCGGAACGTGCACGACGCGCTCGTCTCCGCGGGCCTCGACTCCAGCATCAAGGTGTCCACGGCCGTCAAGATGGACGTGTTCACCAACACCTTCCCGCCCTCCAGCGGCGTGTTCGCGCAGCCGTACATGGCGGACGTCGCGCGGTTCCTGGCCGCCACCGGCGCGCCGCTGCTGGCCAACGTGTACCCTTACTTCGCGTACAGGGACGACCCGCGGAACATCAGCCTCGAGTTCGCGAGCTTCCGGCCGGGCGCGGCGGCGGTGACGGACAGCGGCAACGGGCTCACGTACACCAACCTCTTCGACGCCATGGTGGACGCCATCTACGCGGCGCTGGAGAAGGCCGGCGCGCCCGGCGTCGGGGTCGTCGTGTCGGAGAGCGGGTGGCCGTCCGCCGGCGGGTTCGCGGCAAGCGTGGACAACGCGCGGGCGTACAACCAGGGCGTCATCAACAACGTCCAGCAGGGCACGCCCAAGAGGCCCGGCGTGCTGGAGACGTACGTGTTTGCCATGTTCAACGAGAACCAGAAGCCGGGGGATGAGACCGAGAGGCACTTTGGCTTGTTCAACCCAGACAAGTCACCGGTCTACCCGATTACCTTCCCCAATTAACACCGCAGTTATGTTGCTGATCGCTAGTAGTATGTGCTTGCCACGCCAATAAATAACCAACAGTGGCTTGTAACAAGTATAAATAAATAAATGCGCCATGGAATTAAAAAGGAAGTTTGCCCCAATATTATGTTTAATCTATATACATGTGACATGGAACAAAAAAAAATTGCCCCGATATATGTTTAAGCCACTTTATTTTATCACAACAAACTGAGACAACCAATTGCGGCGACGAGCGGCAAGGCTTGATGGGATTCGGAACGTCAGTAGCCCGACCCAATTCGACGACCACGACCAGGGCTAGCCTGCTAGCAGTACATACCGATAGACATGTAACTGGAGTCTTTTTGTGCTGATGAGTATATACATACAGGAAATGGAATTTCTCTCTTGTTGGCAGAAGTCATGTGCATATGCACAATCCGGTGGCTTGCTTGATCCGTAAGACCATACACTATTTACAACTCAAGCAACAGATGGATAGTAGATTTGGGATGCTGTGGCATGATCATGCCCTGGGTACAACATTTGAACTTCGCATGCCTAGAGAAACATCAGGCCTGGCACGCTCTACTCGCGATGGCAGAAGCGTACTCGGAAATTGTTGGATCAGGCGACTGCCGGAGGTGGACGATGACTGGGAGCAGCTCTGAAGACCGGAGGAAGTTCCTGCAGATGGCATGGTCGCACATCTTGCGCAGGGCAAAGAGCACGATCCTTAGCGGTGATTCAGTAAGAGCGTCCCGCCTGCTGGGGCTCAGAGCAACAGTAGAGTAACTGCCGACCAACTTCAGCAGCGCCTGCACAGCCATAAGTTGGGATATGAGAACTATGTAAGCATGTAACAAAGGCTCAAAAAGGTTATTCATTCGGCATTAAGGTTGTCCATCCAAATTTCATGAAACAAAAGACGAACAATTTTCAACAGCTTTATTGACCCACGGTGGGATTAGAAGCCACTCAATGCAGACAGCATAACCTGAAAATGAGTAACAGACAAGACTAGACAAACCTGAATTGCACCTTGGGAGACAATATCTTCGCAAAGTTTGTCAGAGTTCCTCACTAGATTACTGAGTGCGCCTGCAGCATTGCCTTTAGTTTTATCCTCCTCTGGACCCAGAAGTAACGCTGTGAGTTGAGGTATGGACCGTCTAAGTTCTTCATACAGCATGTCATTATGATAAGCGGCATTGCCAACCTGACATCAGCAAGAATTGAACAGGTAGCTCAATATGGCTTTCTTGAAACTGGATTGGAAAAGGTTTAACTCTTTTGAAGGCATTTTATAAACTTACAGCAAAACATGCAAACTTTCGTGTGCGCTTGTCAGGATCAGAACACCTGTCAACCACGAGCTGGATTGCCTTATTTGCTGCCTGTTACCAGACAACAGAAAGTAAGAATTATTGGCATGACATGCAATTTCAGTCTGCAAAGAAATAAGTGTGTGTGTGTGTTTGTATCCTTACAAGTGAGCTATAAAAGTAGGAGCTATGACGACACATGTTGCCAATGGCACTGCAAGCTTTTGCCCTTATATCAGGGTCTCCATTTGACAAGAAGTTCTTCAAAAATCCAACAAGACCGGCTTTATCAATGGGTACATAAAAGTCCTGGTGGGCAGAAGCAAAATGTGTCAGTTTGTATATCCAACAAAGCTTTGACATACACACACTACCATTTCCTAGACATACAAGGCTAAAGAGATGACGAGAAAGCACAAACCTTTGACATCCTAGCAAGGTCAGAAATAATCATGAGAAAATCAAGCAAAGTCTCCTTTGCTAAAGGACCCTCGAGTAATGCCGCTACTCTACGTGGATCTAAAAGACCGTCTTTAACAAGCTGCAAAGCAAGTGGCCGGTAGCCTGCCATTTTGGCCACAATGGCCAAGGGCCTACCTAGATCTTCCATGTCGACATAGTCAAGACAGCGAAGAATACATCCAGGAACGCCAACCTGTACAAAGGGAGAGAAAATCATGAAAATGTTCACTGATAAACAAAAAGGGTAGAGCCAACTAATCAGACCTCTAGCAGAACTTGAATGTATTGAGGCATGTTTTGCTCGATAGTTTTCAGCATTTCCTTGTTCTCAGTACCAATTCGCCCACCAGGTGATGCAACATTAAGCAGGAAGCCACTATTGATGGATGCAGATGCTGATGGCATGTTTGGAGAACTCTGCACTGCAACAAATGGAAATGCCAAGATATCAACAACTGAGTTTATCAGTTCCTGAACTCCCCTCTTCCCACCACCAAGACCTGTCCAGGCTGCTAATGCCTTGAGGTGTATATCAGACAACAAGTCAGTTAAGAGCTTTAACTGTTCCCTTCTATACAAAATTTCGCGGAAAACTCCACCAGGAAGGCATTGAGATAAAGCTGAAAGAGTCCAGACAACACCCAATGGAGACAACCCACTGCGGCTCGTTGACCCATCTTTCCCATCGGATGACTCTTTTGAGAAGCCATCAGTAAGCAAGCGGATTAGGAGCTGTGGGATGCCAACTGAGCAGGCTTGTTCAATGGCCAAAGGCCCGCCCCATTTCAACCTCGTCTCTAACAGTCCAATACTTCCATCTCTGAGTCCAAAAAGATTCAGAAGACCAACATTATATCGACAAAGTGCCTCACTTTCATCAGATAACCAAAGCTTCAGCAGAGTGTGCAGAGTTGCCATACGAGGAAACAAAGCTAGAGCAGTTTCACAAAGAGAAGATCTGGTTTGGCCTCCATTTTCAAGAGAAACAAGTGATGCGAGTGCAAGCATTGCTGATGCACAGTGTGGCTGCAGGCAACTCTTCACTGTATCATCAACTGATGAGAGGTGTGCAAGAACTGAGAGCCGGGAACGCTGTTTTTTCTGGGAGCTCGTTAGGATAACTGATGCTGAAGATTCCCCCTCTGACTTCAAACAAGCAGCTATTGTCGCTAATGCAAGGCAGCAGTGCACTACAAGAGCATGAGGGTTGGAAAGTTTGCATTTCTGATTGCTGTTCTTAGATTCCTTATTTAAATATGATCCACACAGTGACAATAACGAAAACATGTCAGATACAATTGTTCCATCCCCACCATATTCTACTACATCAACATCAGATGGTGAATTCCATGGACGACAAATAATGGCACAGAACGACACATTCTGCAGAGAGGCCCTTGAGATAAGCTGAAAAGCAAGATATAGGTGTGTTGACACTTGACAATCAATATAATATAGATGCAAAATCAGTAAAAAATAAGAAAGGTGCATTATTTTATCACAATGGAAAATGGGTTGATGTTCGCATGTGAACTGAAGAGTACGAAATGTGCGGTGTTAGTAATTATTTAGTGCAAAGAAATTCTGAAATGGAATTTTTCGTGATGTTGTTGTTGACTGCAACTAACCAGAAGAACCTTCACGGAAAGAGAAAAAAAACACAAGAGCCACGCTATGTAATACTGTGGCCAAGATTCAACCAAGGCCAAGATTCTGATTCTGAGTTACTTCAGCAACTCCCATGTGCTATCCCCATTTGAAATTGACACATTGTTGACAATAAATTTAGTTCAATATATGTCCAACTGTTAATACAACAAAGTTCCAAGGTACAAAAATAAAATATTTTTTCTTAACAGTTCTTGGTGCAAAAGGATGTTCAGTCAACCACAAATCCATCACCTGTTTGTACAGTTTAGTTTCAGAGCAAACTAAAACCTTTGTATAAATATGAAAATATACTTGAATTTTGTGATGGAAAAACACAGTGAAAATGTTTCCACCATGCCAATGCAATGTACTGAATGGACGAACACGATTCAGTAGCATTTTAACATTTCACTAGGCCTACAAAACGGATATCTACAACCATGCGAAAGAAACATGTTGAGAGAAAACTTATGGCTTCGTAGTCATACAGCATCTGAGGATTACCTGAAGACAAGCATGAATAGCTGATTCTAGACCATTGTGCAAGCAGTGGTAAACTGCAACCTGCATTGGTCGCGAGCCCAGAAACGATTTGACAAATATGTTTATCAGATTGGTAGCGTCTGAATCTGGAATTGAACCTTGCTCTTGCAATGAGTGAATTTGTCGCCATGAATTAGCTAAGGGAAACGAAAAATGGTGTGCACTAATGGACATAATGTCAATAGCATGAGCTAGATACCAAATTGCCTTGCATGCCTCACAAGCAGCGGGAACCATGTTCGTAGACCCTGATATTATGTCTGAACCTGAAGCTATCAGACATTCACACAAGAGTTCGAGTAATTGTGACTTCCTTGCGTGATCAATGATTTTGAGGAGACTTTGTTCTACTGGTTTTGGGCTTTCAGATGACATACTTGCTCTCAACCCAGATATAGCCCGATATAACATCAGAGCAAGGCAGGCAGTTGACTCACGAGAAATTCTTCCAGATGGATCCACTGTAGAAACCAGGATCTGCAGATCAAAACTCAGGGTCAAGATAAAGAAGGGGAGACACAGCTGACAATAAAGCCTAAAGTGAGTAGCAAAGTGTTACCTGTGAATAAAGCTCATACAGGGAGAGCCAATGTCTATCATAAGAACTTGAAATAACTTCAGCACAAGTATCAAGTAGTTTTCGTGCAATTGCCAGGCACTACCAATAAAAACGATGGTATTACATTGCAAGTTACATCCAAAACATCATTAATAAATAAAGTAGTTACATCCAAAACATCATCAATAAATAAAGTGATTACTTTTTTTCATTCGAAAGAGAAGAGGTGTTGCTTTCATTTGATTTGCTACTTTACTGGGATGTGGCAATATTTTATATCGAACAAAAATCACAGCATCCCTGCTGTACGTACCTTCACCACAAGAACATAAGCATCTGAAAGCTTAGTTTTGATAATGAGATTTGTAAACTCAAGAAGCATACTTATGTCAAGTGCTGCATAAGATTCACATGAACCGGCATCAATTAAATTTTTAATAATTCTGAGTGACTGATTGGCTCCATCCATATTCAGTTCCCTGTAAAAGTTGAACCAAACACACATCGAAATTAGGGACTTGGCATGATGAAACCAGAAGAAAGACTTCTGATGAATGAAAGTTATACAGTTATGTGAAGCAACATTGTTATACAGTTATGTGAAGCAACATTCTGAGTTCTCGTTCAAATATTAAATCTGATGCCACACCTTTCTATACTCCAAATACTTTATACATTAGAAATCACTGCTGAATTGATGTCAAATTAGTAAATTGCATACATGATGGTGAAGTAGGGACTTGGCATGATCAAATCAGAAAGAGTTCTGCTGAGTGAATGTTCTCATTCAAATATTCTATCTGGTGCCATGCCTTTATACAGTCCAAGGGCTTAACAGATACTCCCTCTGTCCCAATTTATAGGTCATTTGACTTTTTTGACACTAAATTTGATTTTCTCGTCTTATAAAAAAAATCATAGTTGTCGTTTATTTTCATTGTTATTTAGTTTAGCATATAAACGCAATCATATATAAAGGTGTGCATCTATTACCCTTTATTACTGTACCCTTAACAATACACTAAAGGATAAACACAAATCTTAAGAAAATACATACGCCTCAACCACATCACTATGCATTAACCATTATTTCCCTTCATGTTTCACAAGACAAAAGAGCATCTGAACAGTTCACGACTCACGAGTAATGGAAAAAGCTACAGATCTACCTGGATGGATTAGTCAGCCAAATTTTCATGGGGCTGAGAATGGTTGACAGTGCTTCATTATCTTCAGCAATGCTGTTTACACCTTCTAATGTTTGTGAGGCTTTTTCCAGCTTATCCAAAGCCGTACTCTCTGCAATGAAGTATTTAGAAAGGTCATCAAACGGTCTACTTCCAGGGAAGAAACATGACTTTTCTAATAAACACCACTGCACACAGATACTATATAGAAGTCACAATTTCGATATTAACTTGCCTGAGGGAGAGCTGCTTTCAGGAACAGCACCAGTAGATGAGCCATGATGGTCCTCGGTAGCTTGCATAGGGCCATCATGTTTTCTGTTACATTTTGGTTTATCAGATGTATTTTCACTCTTGGAAGCCATACTTCTACCTACCAAACATTAAAAACAGTTAAGATACAGAAATCGCGGAGAAAAAGACCTAAGAAAAAGGATATAAGTTATTTAAATCGTCTACTTTGTGGGTCAGACGGGGAAGGTTGGTTCCTCAATGTTTGGGTTTCTTCTTCAGATCCTTTAGCTTCAAAAGGTGCAGGTCGAGTTTCCTGGGTAATTTATGTGGTATTCAAGGCACTAATATCTTCAAAGATTAGGATACCAATATTATTTAAGTGTGCAATAAAAGATACTTACAGCTGCCAATTCCATTGAATCATCTTTGACAAATGGGTGCTCCAACAATGTTGGCCATGTTAATCTACTTTGAGGCACCTATTACATGCTACACAGCATTAGAAATGAAGAGGCACAGATGAACTCGTTAGATGTTATCTGGTGAGAAATGTGATTTAACCTTGTTCAGTAAACCCTTCAGGAAGCTCTTAAAGTTTGCGCTCATATTATCCGGATATTTTACAGGGTCCTAAATCATCGGTTAAATCGTATAAATCAGTTCTGACAATAATAAAAGGCATGTATAACAAATATAATAACTAAATATGGATGTTGACCTTGACAATGTGCCGTATAAGTGCATAGACTGAATTTGTATAAAAGGGGGGCTGTCCAACAAACAGTTCATACCTGGTCAAGCAAACTGTGAATTCAGTTTGATAGATAGATTATCAAACACAAAGGCTAGCAAGTTCAACTGTGTGCCAAAGGCTAGCAGTACATTAAGATACAACTGAGACAAAAGTAATGTGATACTATGGTATCCAGAATGAACTAGAAAGAGAATATTAAAAGACAAAAGCACAGATTTACGTACAAGATGACCCCAAGGGACCATAAATCTGCTGTGTGGTTATATGGTTGTTCCCTCACCAGTTCTGGGGCCATATATAAAGGTGTCCCTGCAGAAGAAAACCAAGCTTATTGAAATGAAAGTTCGACGAAATGAAATCATGACGATATATCTGTAAGTTCAGCCAATAGCCCAATATCAATATAGCATATCCTCAGTGAGCTATAAATATCCAATAAGTACCGGCGCAATTCAAAGGAGAAAATCTCATATGATAAAATACAGTGTACAGCTACGTGTCTTGGAAAGTAGGAATTTGGGATGAACTCTGTGCACTGAAAAGACAGCTCTAAAATTGTAAGGAAACACAGACAGTGTTCTGAATCATGAATAAGTTATGTACTGAAAAAATACAGCTTTGAGAAAGATGACAAAAATAACAGCACAGCTCAATCAAGTTACCTCTTTTTCAATTTCGCCAATTACTATTGCATTGGTTTAGGAGATCAAAATGTTAGTATGTTTGCCAATAGGCAACATGCGACTAGAAGGATTTCCATGATCCAGAGACATGCGGATTATGAAATGAAGTGTTCAGACTAGGGCATATAGATTTTACCTACAAGCTAGTACAAGACAGGAAATGATTTATAAAAATGCCAGATACCATGTGAAGATGGGAAATAGATACCTTTTATGGAGCGTAACACAACAGTGTTAGCTGACATAGCACGAGCAAACCCAAAATCACAAAGCTGTAAATATGAAAGAAAGACTATAAATGGAGTTTCAACCATTGTAGCATAATGGATGAGAACTGCAACTTGATCGGTAAATCAACAGGACATAAACAAAAGTAGATTAATTGAGCATTAAAGGCAAGAATCATAGCCGCTGGATAAAAGCTCATTCAAGTAATATGACTAGCCGCATACAGTTAACATCATACTGTAAGAAACTTAAAAGAAAACTGAAACGCACTTGATGGAATCAATAAACTGCATTGAATCGTAGAATATATGATTATATGTACTGTATATGTATTGCAAAGATGTAGAAAACAACAATTTGACAATTGATCAGCAACAGCAACATCTTGGATATACATTACTTTCAAGCATCTAATGCACATTGAAGTATTGAACACTACAGGAAAGCTTATGTGGGTCAGTGTCACCTAATAAAAATTTGAGGATATGGGGGAAAAGGGAAGATGAGAAGACATTGTCAAATTATGTATGACAAAATGGAACAGGAAAATACCTTCACAATAGATCCTTTCCCAATAAGGATGTTCTGAGGCTTCATATCCCGGTGAATAATACGATTGGAATGCAAGTAATACAATGCTTTCACCTAAAATGAAATGTGCTCAGACCATGAAGGGAAGGCGACAAAACAACTGGGGACTTCTATGGTGTGGGAATAACACAGAACAAGAGTGAAGCGCATACCAGTTGCTTAGCAATAGCCTGAACTTGTTCCTCTGGAAGGCATTTATCATCCTCGAGCACCTCAAACAATTCACCCTGAGACAGCATTTCAGATTTTCAGTGAAGTTAGCCAGTTCAAACCAATTGAAACAAATCAAAGATGAGAAAGCACAAGGTAATCAAACTGAGTTCTTGTGTACCTGAGCAAACTCTGTGACAACACAAAACTCCTGAGGGGTTTCAAACGCATCAATCATTTCAATTATGTTCTCATGTTTGAGTTTCCTGAGGATCTACAGAATTGTGGACGAAAGCAAGCAGTGAGATAGTTTAATGAGATAAGAAACACCGTAGTAAAGTAAAAAGGCAGTCTGGGCGACTGGTGCGGAACTTATTGCTAATTTCATTGCTATGTGCTACAGTTGCAGCGCGGAAGAATTGCTGTAGATGCAGCAACAGAATTATTGTTCTCATAGCCACTCCCAATTCTTTGTTTTACAACAAAATTACCCAAACGTGAAGTACATGTTGACGAGATAGAAATATTTACGTCGATTTCCTGCCTAAGGTTGTGTATATCCTTATCGGTCTTCCCGTGCTTCAGAATGAACTTCATGGCAACCGTCTGAATGAAACAGAACATGAGAAAACAAATTATAAGAAACTCAAAGGCACACAAAGTTGCCCTGATCCAATCATAAGCTCTAATCATCAGATGGGCCCAAATCCAGCGGGCTCGGGATACTGAGGAGGGGGGCACCGACCTGGCGAGTGTACTTGCGCCTGCCCTTGTAAACCTTGCCGAAGGAGCCCTCCCCGACGAGGTCGATGACATGGTAATCCTCTATCCCCATCTCGCACCCAGCAGGGGCGGGCCTATAATATTTGCAATGAAATCGAAGTTAGTAAGCATAGTACATGTATACACAATGTAATTAGATCAGATCCGAGCAGAAATAGCCAAACGGATTACGCTAGGGATGGGTGCTTGGTTTCGCGCAGCAGGAAGGGAAGAGAAATGGGGTGGGCATACCTGATGGGTGCCTGGCGCCGGCGAAGAGCTCGACGAAGACCTGGGCACCTGGGGGCGGCGGCGGCTGTCGCCCGGTCGTCTCCACGAGAAAGCGGGTGAGGGCTGTTTCAAATTCGAAACAGAGGGAGCGGGGCGAACGGAACTACGGAGAGGAAAAAGAAGAGAAGGGGAAGGAAAAAAAAACAAGCCCTGGAGAAATTAGTATGGGCCTGGAGCAGGCCTGAAATGCTGCTTTCGTCCTGCTTGTCGATCCACCACTCCAGTAAACCACTGCTTTAGCCTTTTTTTCTGACAGGATAAAGCCATTTTGTCACGTTCGGTTAACTGAAAAAACGACCGGCTCTGATCGGAAACGGGTAAAAACAAACGAGCCAAGCGGTTTTTTTACAGCGAATTAAATAAGACGGATTGGTCAAATTTGATTCAAAAAATCAAATGATCTATAAATTATATAACACAGGGAGTAATACATTTCGACCATTTTTATTATCCTGTTCTTCTATAACATACTGTATTAAATATAGATACATATGTGCATACAAATTACTCATAGCAAGCTACATACCTTGTAACCCAGTGGTAGTACCACCTCATTACACTCTCAAGGTTCTAAATTCGACTCATTTTAACAGTGTTGTTGGAAAGAATCCGCACCAGTAAAGTTTTGTTAAAAAAATATGCTATCACATGAGAAAACACCAAAATGCATATGAATCTATACAATTTCATATGTGTCCTTGTACAGATCCACGCATGTCCATGTTATTGATACAAGTTCATGGAAAATTGCATACAAAGTCCATAGCAGAGTTAAGTCCATACATGAATGTTTCTAAATTCCAATTGTACGGTCATGTTTTCATCATTTGATCATGTCCGATACGTATCCAAATGTATGTTTAAAATGATCATATTTTTTCCTAAATTGTATTACCTGTATGTGCAATTAATACATAGTTCAATGGTACGTTTTGATTAGCACTCAATGTATAATGAAGTATTTAAATTTCAACTACTTTAATTTTGGGATAATATTTGCTCCAAACCCTAAACAGTAACATAATATCTACAACTACCCTGACTATAGCTGCAACTCATATCGACGCTACAATATATTGTCTACATGTACCCTATTTGTATATCTATGTTTGATCCACACAAGCTATTAATGTAATATTACAACCACACTAACACAAAAGCTAGTACAATACAACTTAGATTGACACTACGATCATCTGTCTCCAAACATGCCAATGCGAGAACAAAACTCAAATAAAACCTCTAGGACACTTTCGAACGAAGGAAAATCTCTAATCATGTGTGCTTTTTTTTCTGTTTTTAAACTATTTAATGTGAAATTCCTATACTATTCCCATGGAATGGCTTCGTTATAAAGGAGGCCTTACTGGGAATGGTCTATAATTTTGCAGTGTTCCAATTATCAGCAGGCCACCAAATGAAACGTAGGCGTCACATTAATCTATCAGAAGACGAAGTGTGAAGCGCCCCATTAAAAGCACACCAACAAACAGGAAGAAGGCGACTAGACGTCACTAATGCACGTCGGTCACCACTCACCAGGCGTGAGTCATGACACCATGTAATGCCCTGCCGCTTATTCTTCGGCAGAGAAGCATCAAGATTTCAGAGATACCTCACGTCTCTGACGAGTGACGAGCAACTCGCACGCACTGAGGCCGAGCTAGCAGCAACTCTCTCGAGTTCGAGCAAATGGGAGGTGATGTGGTTTCTTTTTCATTCTCTCGCATTTGCGTGCATTCGTCGGGTCCGGTGTGTTTGCGACTGAATTCTGAACAGTAGACACGTTTGGGTTCGACTCGTCCGTGTAGTCCCCGCACGCAGTTTAGAGGCATTTTGTTCTGACCATCTGATCACCATGGCCATGCCTTACCGTGTTGCAGGCGTGCACGGTGTCTGCTACGGCGACGTCGGCGACAACCTGCCCTCGCCCGCGGAAGCGGTGCAGCTCTGCACGTCGCGCAACATCCGCGCCACGCCCATCTACCGCCCCAACCACGCGATCCTCGCCGCGCTCCGCGGCAGCGGCATCGGCCTCGGCCTCATCCTCGACGTGGGCGGCGTCGACGCGGTCCGCGACCTCGCCAGCAGCGCCGCCGCGGCCACCGCTTGGGTCCGAGACAACGTGCAGGCCTACTACCCGGCCGTCCTCATCAGGTACGTCGCCGTCGGCAACGAGGTGTCCCTGGGCGACGCGGGCCACGTCCTTGCGGCCCTCGCGGCAGCCGGCCTCTCCAGCAGCATCAGGGTGTCCACGTCGGTGCGGTTCGACGTGGTCGCCTACTCGTACCCGCCCTCCAGGGCCGTGTTCGCGCAGGGCTACATGGTGAACGTCGCGCGCTTCCTACGAGGACAACCCGCGCGACATCAGCCTCGCCTACGCGACGTTCCAGCCGGGCGCCAGTGCGGTGAGGGACACCGGCAGCGGGCTGGTGTACACGAATCTCTTCCACGCGATGGTTGACGCCCTCTACGCGGCGCTGGAGAGGGCCCGGGCGCCGGGCGTCAGGGTCGTCGTGTCGGAGACCGGGTGGCCGTCCGGCGGCGGGTTCGCGGCGACCGTAGGCAACGCGCGGAGGTACAACCAAGATGTGATCGACAATGTCTACCGGGGCACGCCCAGGAGGCCCGGGGTTCTGGAGACGTACGTCTTTGCCATTAGTTGCCATGTTCAACGAGAACCCGAAGCCGGGGGATCCCACTGAGAAGAACTTTGGGCTCTTCTACCCGGACATGCAGCCTGTCTACCCGATCAATTTCCCAAATTGACACGTTAATTCGGGCTTGGAGGCACGGCAGGTACGGTGTCAGCAGCCAGGTGGAGGTTTCAGTGATAAATAAATAAAACAATAATGCTGCTTTCGTTAATGGTCATTGTACTGCTGCTGTCTTTTTTTGGGAACGCTGTTAAGTACTAGTGTTTTTTTTTATAAAACGTATGCTACTACATACGGACCTGTATTATACCAGATTAAAAACCTACCCAGGATAGTATAAATACAGGTACACCCCATACGAGTACAGGGACAGCTGTCCACCACACTTTGCACAAAAGACATTGTACAAACAGAAAATTACAGGTAGATCCAGAAGATCTTTTGCACCTCCCCAGTCCAAGATCTGCTCCCAATCGTCCCCTCCGTCGACGTCGCCGGCCAAGGCTTCACCAGAAAAGGAGGAGAACGACGAGAGCATCAGAGCCAGAAGGAGCACCATCGTGCAGTGGCTTTCGAACGAGCCGCAGAAGAAAAAGATGACAGTGGAAGAACATCGGCCGGGGACGCACCCCATGCTCCTCTGGCCGTGGTCCTGTGCCCGCAGCCCGCAAGCAAGGAAGAAGAGCAGAACCACCCACCTCGCAACCAC
This sequence comes from Paspalum vaginatum, assembly GCA_030272315.1. Lineage (NCBI taxonomy): Eukaryota > Viridiplantae > Streptophyta > Magnoliopsida > Poales > Poaceae > Paspalum > Paspalum vaginatum. The sequence continues at coordinate 45,100,821 of CM059014.1, forward strand.
GAGCCCAGCAGCCATCATCCTGTACCGCGCCGTGCCCGTCACGTCAATTTTTATAATTCGATTCGATTATAACAGAATATCAATGCTATATATGTATCTGTATCAATTTGATCGCTGTATCCCCTCCGCTGCCGGCACCTCCTCCGCGCATGCCGGCTCCTCCTCCGCGCGTGCCGCTGGATCCCCCTTCTTCGCGCGCGCCATGGCGGCTTGTCCTCCTCCGGGCGTGCCTCCGGTTCCTCCACCTCCACGCGACGCCGACTCCTCCGCCTCCATGCGCCGCCAATTCCTCCTCCTCCTCCTCACGCACCTCCGGATCCGGCCGCGGCGGGTCCTCTTCCTACGCGCGCGCCAGCGGCTCCTCCTTGCCTCCCCACTCCGCGGTGGCCTTGCTCGCCGGTCGCAGATCGACCGGCAGTGGGCGGGCTCGAGCACGCGGCGGTGCGGATCGACTGGCGGTAGGGCTCCGGCGAGGCGAGTGGCGGGGCTCTGGCGGGCGAGCTCTAGGAGGCGACGTAGAGTGCTACGCGCGAGGAGAGGATGACGGGAGGAGACGACGTCCGTGAGGAACCAGTAGGTTCCACATAATTTTTGGAACCCGACCATTCCGCATTTTTGCGGAATATTTGTGATGCCCCCGGCATCTCAAAAGCCTTGACACCAAGTTAGATTAATGTTAATCATGGATTTGGTTATAATCGTGCTTTGAAAAGGACCGTAACTAGGCCAATAAACCACTAGGTCAAAAAATTTCAAGTTGAATAGGCAAACTTTGCGTTGCTTGGTGGAGAAGTTAAACATTTATACATTTTCATGCATGACATCAAATACAAAAGTTTTAGTTCAAGATGTTGCCTTCAAATATGCTATTTTGACCAATTTCAAAACCAGATATTAAGGGGCTCAAAAGTTCAAATCAAACCAGGTTAGCCTAACACTCAGGAAATTTTGTTAAGTTTAGGGTTGACACTCTTTCCCAAATTTCATTCTGCAATTACTTTCAAATTCACTATACAACTTCAAAATATTCCTTTCTATAAAATGAAACTTGGGTTCATTACCTTTCAAATGCATCAAACCTTGAATTAATCGGACCTCATTTGGTAATTCAAAAGTTGGAAACAAGAGATACTCCAGTATAAATTGAAACTGCAGTTTTATCAAACCCTTGAATACAATTGTGCTTGTAGTTCAAAATGTAATGTGATCTAGCCAAAACTTCCTATATCAAACTTATAGACAATTTGATAAGGAACAACTTTGGTATTTTGTATGTTGACGTGAATAAAGGTTTGCATATTGTTTTGAGTTGATTTTTGTTAAACTAAAGAATCTGCCAATGTTTGACCTGTTGGGTAAATTCAAATTTTGAACAAACAAAAGACATGATCATGCAAAACTCTATATAAGAAAGTTGTATATAATGAAATTATGAACAACTTTTGTATAGAACTATTTTTCTGAAAGTCGACATAAAATGGACTTTGTGAATTTTTAAGTTTAGGTTAAACCCTGGTCAAAATTGAGGTCAGTAAGTTAAATTCAAATTTAAACCAATAAATCATACATAACATGATATTAGAGTCTATAACAAAGTTGTAGATTACTAAACCTGAAATATTTCTTGTATTTGGTGTTTAATCCAATTCAACCACCTTCATGTTCAAATCTTGATCTAAACCGTAACCCAAATCTTGGTCAAAGGAGCCAATTTCGATTTTCCATTTTTCTGTGCCAATGACAAGCGGGTCCCACCTGTAAGCCCATTGGATTCCTGCTCGCGAGGTTGGAACGCGCCGCGCCAGTGGGTCCCACCTCCATTCGCTCCCCTGAACTTGGTCCAGTGCACCACTGATCCTTCCCCTTCGCCTGGTCCCACCTGTCGGCGTCTCACGGTCCATGGACTCAGCTCACGTCGCGGCCCTCTTTCCCCTTCCCTTCTCTCTCGCGCCCATGCGGCGCAGGAGCCCTGCCCGAGAGCGGCATGGGCTGCCGGCCGGTTTGGCCTCTCCCTCCTCCCTTCAGGACGAACGAATCGGCCTCTGTGATACTCCGTATCTAAAGGCCATCTAAGTGCATTGCATGCATTCACAATTCTCTTTTTAAATTTTAATTCAAATTCAAATTTGAGGCATTTTCAAAAATTTTGAGTTTTTCTGGAGCAAAAATACGAAAGGGTAGTTTAAATTAAGCCCTTTCACTTTTGTAATTGGACCCCTGTAAAAAAAGTTCAAAATACAGAGTTAAAAATGAAAATGGTAAATTAAAAAAAAAGAAATGGAGACCCGGAGGATGAATCCTCGGCCTGCGTGGCGGCCCGTGGCCATGCGGCGGCCCAGCCGTCGGGGGAGGCCGGCGTGGCGGCCCGCATGGGCGCCAGCGCGCCCACTCCCCCTGCGCACCTGACGGGCGGGCCCCACCGCCCGTCGTCTTCTTCTCCGCGGGGGAAAGGAGCAGGGAGCAACCGTCCTCCCCACTCCGCTCGCCCCTGCCCGCCACCCCTCTCCGCTCTGCGCCGTCATAGCCGCTCCGCCCCGCCGCCATCCCGAGCCGTCACCGCCTCCCTGCCTTGGCCGCCACCGCTGCGCCCCCCGCGCAGCTCCCGCGACGCTCGCCCGCGCCCTGTCGTGACGCCTCCCCGTCGACTGCTGCCTCCGCCGCCTCCGCTCGCCGTCGAGGGGTGAGAACCCGCGTCCCTCGCCACCCTCTTCCCCTCCGCCCTACCCTCGCCGAAGATTGGGGTCGGCTCGAGCTCAATCGAGCTCGACGCCCTATCCATGGTGGCCGCGGCCGCGAGGGCTGCGCCGCCCTTGGGTTCCCCGCGCGCAAGCCCTAGTGGCCTCTCCATCGCGCGCACGGGGTGCGAGACGGCCCTGCGCACCTCGCGCGGGGGTCCCCTGGCCCCGTTCCGGCCTAGCGCCACCGCGCGCACCGTTCGCCGCCGCGCTCTAGCGCGTGCGCGCGATGTGGCCGCCGCGGGCAGAGAGATGAGAAGTAGGGGAGGAGAAGAGGAAGGGGGTAGAGAAAGGAGGAAGGCGCCGCCGCGGTGGGTTGCCGTCGGCCGGGACCCCGCCGGCAAGGCCGCGCCGGTGAGCGCGCACGCCGCCGCGTCGCGCGAGCCGCGTGCGTCGCGCGTGTGCGCCGCCCCGCTGCCGAGCCAGCCGGGCGAGGCCGGTCAGCTGGGCCACCAGCCTAGCTAGGGCCGTCCGCCCGGTGGGCCGCCAGCCCTCTCGGTCGTGGGCCAAGCCGAAAAGGGAGGGGGAAGAAATGAACTTTTATTTGTTTTGTTTTTTTGGGCTGAGCCGAAATTCCTTTTGATTTCTGTTCTATTTTTTTTCTTAATTCAATTTGGTTATTTAATCTTGATTTAATTTAATCTGCTTATATTAATTAATTGATTTATGTATTAATTCATATAAATATTTGGTATTTATAAAAAGAAATTAAATTAAAGTATATATAATTTTAAAAAAGTTAGATTTTTTAAAAAAAATATAGAATTAATTCTAAAACACATATTAATTATTCAAAAATTTCTAGAAAATTCATTTAAGCTTTTAAAAATATTTAAAAATAATAGAAAATTCATTCGAGCCTTAGGACAGTCAGTTACGTCCCGAAGATCCAGATGTTTAACCCCGACCACCCTTTTTCTTTAGAAAATCGTACGCTTTACTTTTCAACAAGTTGATCATCCTCATGCTTTCAAACTCCTGCATATCATTCATCTTAGGTACGTTGGTTCTTATCTTTCCAGTTGAAGAGTCTTCCGAAGGCATCCCGATGTGACACCCCAAAGCCGAGCCTCCTGGACCGTCAGGTGTCCACTACCCTAATCCCCGAAGCGATTTCAAGACTCCGAGACCTTTTCTAAGGCAAGCCCCGCTGCATTTACCTATTTTTCGTTGGAGTGCTTAAAATAAATTAGAGTTATGCTTGTGCATTAGAATTAGGAATTGATTGAAACCCTAGAGCATGGTTAATCTGGATCCAGCATGAAAATCCTATACGCAGTAGACAGCTTAGATGGCATAGGCTTAGAACGGAAATCTTTTACTAAAGTTAATTGGTTAAGAATGAGAAGGATGTTAATAATTTGACAGGCATGCGGCGGGATCAGTTTAGCTTTCGTACTTTGCATGTTATGATTATTACTATGGACCATGATCCTTCCTGTGTCACATAAGGCCGTCCGATGTGTGGCCTGGTTGGGCCGAACGCGCCTCATTCACTTGCCGTCCTTAACGAGGTTCCGGTAAACCTCTCGTCCAGTTGTACCTAAGCGCAGAACTAGACGAGACCAACTGGAAGGAGGAGGTTGGGCGGGTGTCGAAGGACTGACACCCGGGTTCGGTGAGGATGGTTCCGGCTAGGTGGCATTAGATGTTGGGTTGTCGTATGTGGGGTCAGTGTACACACATATGACGGGTGTCTGAGTATCCCTCTCGAGAGGTGGGAAAATCGATTCGAATCGTCTGTGGTTTGCCGGTTGTAAGCTGCCTGATCGTGACCAACATCGTAGTAAGAAAGTTGATCTGGTTGATAAAGAATGATTTCGCAAAGTGTTTGCTCTTGTTTGCTAGTAGAATAGATATAACTTAGTCTGGACATGTAATAACTAAAAAGTAACTAAATTCTAAAAGCTAAGGACTTATTATTAGGCCTGTCGCAGTGTGAGTTGACCTAACCATCCCGGCTATAGGCTAGAAAGTCGGGTTTAGACGCAGTGGTCGGGTAAGTCTTGCTGAGTAACTGGTACTCAGGCTTCTTTGCTTATGTTTTTCTCAGGTGCTGAACACTCACTGCAAGTGAGAGCTTTCTGCTATCGCTCCCCAGGTCTTCCTGTTGGGGTGAGCTGCATCATTGGGCAGGATGCAGGTTTCCCTCCCTGCAGTCGTTTTGAATAAAAGAGAATAGTTGTTTCAACCGATTAACTGAGCCTTAGAAAGAACTAATGTGTTCTCTAGCTCCTCTTATAAATTTGGTAGAATAAAATCTTGTACTAATCAACCGTCTGGTTGTAATAATTTATTTCTTTTAAGCTATGTATGAGATATAAGATATTGTAATCTGTGGACTCCGTCGAGAGTCGACACATGAGCTCGATCCAGATGGGAAGGCATAGTCAGGGCTCGTAAGTCCTGACAGACTACCGGAATTAACCGGGGATTGGTGCTTTAGGCTTACTAAGGTACCAATGTCAGGTTAATTTGGGCGGTTCTGCCATAGCCTCCCTCTCCTTGTGCCTCACTCCTTTCCCTCGCTCCAGTCTTGCTCGCGGCCCCGCACTCCACTCCCTACGCCGCTCTGCTCTCTCCCTCGCTCCAGAGCTGTGGCCGCCATTGCCGGCTCGACCTCAAGCTCGCGCTGCTCCTCCGGTGTCGTCCTGTCCATCCGCCGCGAGCATTCGAGGCACCGCATTCTCGTCCACCGGCTCCGCCCGGCAGTGGAGCTCCACGAGGCTTCTATCCCTCATCTGCGCGCGGCGCTTCCCTACGCACGCCGCCACTCACAACTGGTTCACCGCACCCTCGCCGCAAAGAACCATCCTCCAGTGCCTCTGCCACCTCGTGCCCGCAATCTCCAGGTTCCGCGTCGCCGCGTGCGACCCGGGCGCTCCTTGCCGTCGCCGTTCCCTACCTCCTCGTCGAGATCCGCGACGCGCCGCCGCCGAGCGCGACGCCGTGGCCGTCCCGGTTCACCCCGGTTCATGCCGCGTTCTTCCGCCTCTACAAAACTCCCCACACGTCGAGGTCAAGGGGATCCGGTAGCCCGTTGCGGGGGACGCATTCCCGAGAGCTCCTCGGCTCCAAGTTGGTGCCTCCACGCGCCGGCACAAACGCGGGAACGCCGGCCGCCGCGCACTGCTCTGCCCGACCAGAGGTACAAGACGAAGGGCCAGTTTTTCATTCAAGCCCTTATAATCTTGTGTAATAAAATCGATATGTTACGTGTCATGCAAACCTTACCGTAAACCCCCTAGATCAATTATAGTTTCACAAATTAAACCAAAGCCCATCTGTTTTATGTTTATAACCCTACAATCTATGATATTTCCATGCACTGTTTGCTGAGTCTATGCTCTTTTGCGTGCTAGCCCCTGCATAGTATGAATAATCACATATAGGTCCAATTATATGGTTATATTTGACTAATTTCCGGACTTGGCATATGAACTTTGAAATGCTCTAGAAATTAGTAGAAAAATCATAAACATATGAAACTTGTTTTGTTGGCTTGCTTATGAGTAGATCTACACAATGGACTAGTCTAGGGATGGGAAAAGACTATTTTGCCCCTGATTTCATGCAAACTATGTTTTCCTAGATAATTAGCAAAGCTAAAGCTAAACACCTTCAAAAATTATGAAACTTGGTCTGTGTGCTATATATTTGGTGTATTATGCACTTGTATTTTTTGTTGCCCCTAGCACCTGTTGAAAATGATAGATTTACCCTTAATACTAATAATTAGTAGATTTTATGTATATGAAAATGCACGCTACATAAAAACTTGTCCAGAAAAATCCATAGAAGTTATATCATTCTCGTTTGGTCCAGTGTAGCCTAGAAATAAAGTTCCATATGTTTTGCTTGCTGTTTGCTATATGTTTTGAAAGTAACAGATGCTATGGTGATTTAAATAATAAAATAGGAAAGTACTATTTAATATACTCTAAAAGTCCATCCAAAAATTTATGCAGCCATGTTACTGTACAACTATGCTTATGTGAACATCTGATTGTATGAGTGTATGGTTGCTCTCTTTTTCCACGAGAATACTCTTGTCTAAGTATTTTATCGATCACATTTCTTCTTATCTATGAATTGATTGTTTAAATGTGTGCTTGATATTCGTGCACGTCATGCATGGCATTCATATAGCGACGTTTATTGGAGATACGTGATCAAGAAGCAAATGCATGGAGTTACTTCAAGCAACGGTGGTCCGATCCAGAAGACCAACTAAACCCAAGTACGACCTAGGGGGCCCATCAGTCGTGCTTGTAAGGAGGAGTTGTCCAAGTGATCAAAGGGTTGCCTGGGGCAAAGCTCCACAACCCGGCAAACTAACTTAGTTTAGTTTGTTGGTTTTGAGAAACATAAGCAAAGGTAGGCAGGACCATGAATTTTTTAGCTAATATTCTCTTGATTAATGATTACGCATCCGCATTAGGAGTTGATTGAAAACCCTTGCATTAGACTCTCTGGCCGCCCTAGCCCTAGCACCTATATTTAGAGTTCGTAGGATGAGTTGCCTATGATTGCTAGGTGCGAGTAGACACGAGTGAAAGGAGTCACTCGTCGCGCAGGTGGTTTTAAAAATTACAAAACTTTTACTATTGGGAAAATAATAGTATACTCATGATTTAGATGGAGACCAGGCGGAGAATAATTTTATTTTTGAGGTGTGTGTTGTTGTACTATTTGGCTCCGTCCAAGCCGTTTAAGGCACGTCCGCTGTTCACCTATTGGTCAGGCGTAACATTGCTAGACTAGTGAATTCTTACCTGGGCTCGTTCGGAGTTTTCGAGGTGCCGCCCATCTAATTGTTGGTGGCCGTTGGGGCCGGGGGCGCTTGTACTCGAGGGAGGGCTGACCCAATGCGCTGTGGTAACGCTCCTGAGGGGGCACAACCCGAGAATTAGGTGTGGGCGCTTTGAATCTTAGGACAAGACAAGTGGAGATGGTGACTATATGTGAGAACGCGATGACTATTAAGCATATACCCCTGGCATGATAGTTATTCCCGGAAATTAAAATTGATTCGAATCGCTGATGCCTACCAGGTGTGAGAATGCCAATACCTTTGACGTTCAACGCGGTAACTACTTGAATATATCATATATATTACTCATGTTTTCAAATACTACATGCTTGTGTTACTGTGTTGCTTGCTTTTCTGCAAGTTACTATTATTATTATGGACTTATATGCAGACGATGAAACTTGTTACTTTATGATATTATAATTCTGTTTAAAACCACTGGCTAAGGATCCACGTGTTAGTAAGCAAGCTTTGCGTCAGCCGTAAGTCACTCCATTAAGTCGCACTGAGTAATTAGTACTCAGGGTTTGCCCCCACCTTTTAAGTACAGGTACCGCTGACATCTCGACAAGTGCTTGGAGGAGGGTAGCACCGGTGGGCTCGGTGCTGCTTGCCTCGATCGTCATTGCATGAAGACTACAAAAGTATTTTGCTTTCCGCTGTGAGATGTTTTCGAATTCGCTTCCGCTATCTGATTCAAACTTGCCTTTCGTATGGCATTATGTTGAAACTTATATCGTTATTTCGAACTGGTTTATAAAAATAAGTTTACTTATGCTATATTCGACTGCATGTGATGATGTAACTGTTATGGCACCATCGTGGGCTGGATGTGTATGATGTCGGTTCCTCTGGGATTTGGTAATATCGAGAGTCGAATGACTCTCGACGGACGACCGGGTTTAGTTCGGTCTAATCACACCGTATGCCAGAGGTGGCGGGTGTGGTTAGCCCAGATTAAATCGGCGGTTCAGCCACAATATTCCCTCCTCGGGAGTGGCTCCATCCTATGTATTGCGAACCAAACGTTTTTAAAACTGGAATAGAACCCCATTCCAGGTGGCTCTCCAACCAAACGCAATGTAAATGTCTAGTAAGTTCATAAGAGTATATAGCAAGGTCATGGGATTTTGCAGCAAAGTTTTTGGGTGTGGTAAATTTATGTGATTCTATAGCAAATTTATGGTATCTTCTAGCAAAGTTTTTTCTTTTATCACAAATTTATATGATTGTGTTTCAAGTGATGTAATTTTATATAAATATATAGCAATTTCATAGAGCTTTAGTATTTTTTAAAAACAATAGCAAATTGTACACGTAATATCAGTGAGTTTTGTATATTAGATGATCTACAAATCAACACGTTCTTATAAAATGGGCTGCAAATTGAAAGTGTGCGGAGATGGTCACGCCGAAAATGCCCGTGAAGACCCAAAGCGCAGGTGGCGCAGCGCATGGGCCGAGCAGACCACGGGGGGCGCGCGCCGCGCAGACCGCGGGGTGGCACGCTCGCCCTTCCGCGCGCGGTCCGTCGGCCTATAGACTTTGCGCTACTGTAGTAGGCTTGGAGTCAAACTGGAGCCCAGTAAGGCTTGCCCTTCATTGGGCTTGTAGCAGGACAGCCCAGACCAAATACTTACATGAGACAGACGTAGGACGGCCCAGACTTGCCCAGGCTGGCAGGCTCACAAAGCACTCAAGTCCGGACCCCGGACATCCCCACGGCAAAATTCAAATTCGCTCGAGCCGTTTCGATGGCGAGCTGTTCTTCCCCAAACACCAACCCCAAACCCTAGCTCCCGATCCAGCATTCCCCCTCCATCCGGAGCTTCAACCTCTTGAAGATGGCGCCGCCGGCGCCGATGCAGCTCAAGGTACGGCTCCCAGAGAATGAAGACTTGGCTCGCAGCCTCCATGAGAAGCGGCTGTCGATGAGGGAACAGGCGTGTGCTTTCAAGGAGAACCTGGACCGCACGTTCGCCAAAGCCTACCGCAACATATGCGTCGCCGATGAGCCCATCCGAACTCTCAAGGAGTTCTCCAAGATTAAGTATCAATGTTTCTTTTCCCCCTTTAAAACAGTAATTAGAACATCGCTACCTTTTTAATTCAAATGCGAGTTTGTAGCATGCCAATGTTATCTAAGAAAACGTGGGTCTGAAATGCTTGATTTCTTTGTTACGCTGCACGACAGCATAAATTTTGAGTCTTTTTTTCCGTGTCATTTTCTAACATGAATTTGCATCTCAAAGTATTAATTACGTAATGTTATATCATTTTTTAGGGGCGTAGGACCATGGCTTATACGTTGTATGAAAGGGTTCTTTGAAGAATCCAACCAGGATTTACCTCTAACAAAAGGTAACGTAACAGGACAGAATGGTAACTGTTTTCATGTATTTATCTCCTTCCGTAAAATACTGAAATTTGAAAGCTCTCTCAGTGAAGAAAACAAGAGAACCAAAGCGTAGTGTGCCAAAGAAGAACATTGCTGCTTCTGGCTCTCCTGGTAGCGTTTTATTTGCTATTCAGATAGTATAAAACCCATAAAATGGTATTATAGTTTTTATTTAGTTCCAATACTTCTTTTGCAGGCAAGGGACCTCTTCCTAACTTGCCCTGTCAGGTTGCTCAGTTTCATCCTCCATCCCAGGGAATATTTCAGCCGCAATTGCGTGGGGAAAAGGTATGCTTGACTTTTGATGGCAGCCGTATCATACCTTTTAAAATTTTCAAATTGAAATATACTGATTGTTAATTTTTTTCTTCAACCAGGGTCCCGCTGAATTAAATATGCTAAACAAGGATGCTTTATTAATGAACGAGTGTATACTTGCTATGCCACCTCGTCAATCCAGTGAAGGTTTTCTTGATGCCTATGAAGCTGTTCTGATATTGGATGACCGCGAGAATTTCGGGTTTGTATGACCGTCTCCCACTCACACGAGAACTATACATGTTTAGACACATTGGAATTTTGTTTCCATGATTGTTGTCTTTTTCTGTAGGTCTCATTCAAGAAAAGTTGCTTCAAGAAAAGTTGCTAATCAAATTTATTCGCAGTTTAAAGTACCTGTAGAGGTTCGTTATAAACTAACTTAGATTACATTTTCTTTATGGCTTGCTTACCCTTTCCTAAATTCTTTAAATGCGTGAATTGGTTATATGTCGACACATACATTGTTATTGTCTAGAGTCAAATTGTGGCAATGTTGTAATTATTTTATTGTACTTCTCTTATAAATATCCTGAACACAGTCTGTTGGTATATTGGTATGTTACAGATGCGTTTGTTCCTTTTTGGACATATAAAAGAAAAGCCGTGTGTTTGTGTTGTGTTCCAGAGAAAGTGATGTTGATTCTTCTATTTGAACCTTGTCATCCAGGTTAAACGTTTGCCCGTAGGTGATGGCATTTGGATTGCTCGTCATAGACAACTTCGGACAGAATATGTACTTGATTTCATTGTTGAAAGGAAAAATGTTGCAGATTTACGTAGCTCAATTAGAGACAATCGATACAAAGATCAGAAAACTAGGCTGCAGGTATAGTCTGAACTCGCATTGGTTGTTTTTTATTATTATATAAACCTTGAAATGCTCATTTCCCTCTTCTTTGTGGCTCCAGCTTGAACAGCTAAATGCTCTGTTGGAACTTGGAACTAATCATTAACCGGCCTTTTTTTTTTTGTTCTAATTGTTTTGATGAGTTTAGGGTAACTTACTCAGATGTTATGGTATTAATAGTGTATCCTCATTATGATAGTGGCGTAGTGCTGCTATCTAGAACTGATTGTTCTTTTAACTTTTCCTTCAGTTGACGATTGTGTAGATAAAATGCTGAAAAATGACAGGAAATGATTACCTGCTTATTATGCTTCTTTGCATTTGTTGTTGTTCTTTTTTTTTTTTGTCATCTTGAAATGATGGGCATACAACATCTCACCATTAATGGGCAATTCGATAATAAACGGTATCCCCCCCCCTGGGAATTTGGACATGCTTTCTTTTGCTCTCTATAATACAATGACACGCCTTTTGCTTGAGAAATAAGATGTTAACGGCCATGGTTAGGAAACATAAGCTTGATTGTATATTTGTATATATTGCTCCCAGGACAAAATGTTTTTGTTATCTTTGTGAATGGACTGTCAGCGCTAAGTAACTTCCCCTATTTAGCAGCAACATGATGAGATACATCCATTTGTTGTACCTTGTAGAAATGCGGACTAAGGAAGCTCTTATATCTTGTTGAAGGTGACCCAAACACTTCAAATGGATCCGTGGCAAGCATCAAAACAGCGTATGAACACTGCTCATTTCGCCTGAGTGGATAATGTTATGCCTGAGCACTAGCACCTTTTCTATTAGTTATGTGTCTTACTGTTATTTTCCTTGTGAATATGTGGTGTATATTTACAAATTCTTTCATGTAGTTTTTAAAAATTAAGGCAGATATCTCACCTTTTAACTTGGCCATATCATTTACTTTCAGGTGCTTTACCACTGAGATCCTAGAAGGATTTGATGTTCTGCGGACCAGTGGGTATACTGATACCATTAGAACCTATGGCTATCTTACACTCTCAATAATGGACTACTACAACACGAATTTCAACACTCTTGCTAAAAGTGCTTTTATTTGCCCAACCTATGATGAGTTTGAGGGGAATTGTCGTGGCCTTCAGAAGAAAACAGTGAGCCAAATTTTTGCTCTTCAACTTATGCAGGTTACGAACCCTCTACATCAAAGCTACTCTGCTGCTTTGTTTGATGTCGTAGTTGAATGCAAGACTATCCTCATTGAATATACATGAAATGCAGGTGCCACAAGTAACGGAGAAAGTTGCGTTAGCTGTTATAGAGTTATATCCAACTCTTTTCTCACTCGCAAGGGCTTACTCCGTGCTTGTCAGTCCACTCTTCCTTCTAATTTCGTTTTATTTCTTGAAGTTACAACACTTGGCTATTGTCAGAACAACTATCAGTAGGATATTCGAGAACTTCTAGTGATTTACTCCTGTCATACTATGCACTAACATTTTCGCAAACTAAATTTGTAATTATGAATTTGAAGGATGGTGACATCCGCTCCCAAGAGGAGATGCTGAAGAACAAGTGCAGTACGGTAAATGCAGCGGCTAGCAGAAACATTTTCAAGCTTGTATGGGCTGATGGATGTGATCTTAGGGTCTAGTTTTGGCCTGACCGACTTAACTGGCATGTGTGTCACGAGTCACGTCACCGTCTTGGTGATCTGGGGGCAAATTTTGTTAGCTCATTCATATAGATTGAACCACAACGCTTTCATATTCTGAAGGCAAAGTGGTTCGCCTCTCATTTACAATGTGTCTTTGCTGTGGGATCCACTGCTCCAGACTGTACTGGATGGAATTGTCGTGGAATGACATTGTAGTGTTTCAGATACATCTATTGCTCAGCAGCTTGGATTATGTGATGTTTGTTGCCTCTTCCTGTTTTTTGCATGGGAATTGACATGAGATTGCTCATACTCTGCCTACAGAGTTTCGATTCCATTCAGGCACTGAAAAGAAAAATTCTTGGTTGTTTCAAGCAATTTTGGTCAATTTTGCTTGAGGCCCTCATGTTTTCATGCTAACATAGGCTCGGAATTAGTATGTCTCTACCCCCCCTATAAAAATCTGTAAGGTTTCCAACGGACCGCGGTCCGTCTCCCACCGCCGCCTCGCTCCGCACGGCTGCCCTCCCTCCCCCTCCTTCCTGTCAGGCCACTGCCGCCCCGGCAGCCACCACGCCGCCTGCCCTCCCTCCCTCCTTCCTGACAGGCCACTGCCGCCCCGGCAGCCGCCGCGCCGCCACACTCCCCTCGCACACGGTCCCCTCCTCTGCCAAATATGATGCACCGGTCTCACCGGAGATCCGTCGCTCCCGCGTCGTCTCCGGCGGAGTAGCTGGAGCGTGGTGGGCGGAGGCGTGTGAGCTCAGTGGCAGCGGAGCATTGGAGGAGAAGAGGCGGCGCGAGGCGTTGCCGCCGTGGAGGACCTCCGGCGCGGCAGAGGAGGACGAGGAGGCAGGCGGCCGCGAGCCGCTGTGGAGGCGGAGATTGACGAGGCGGGCCGCGGACGCTCGGATTTGTGGTGGGCGGCCGTGGCGGGGAGAGGCGTGGCAGCCGGACGGTGGAGAAGGCGGACGAGGCGGCGCCTGCGACGAGCCCATCCGCTCCCCGCCTCCTCTTTCCTCTTTCTCCTCGTGATGCACCACCACCCCCTGCTTGCATCTGCTGCTGCCATCGCCTCCTTCCCCTCCCCCACAGGCCACTTGCCGCTTCCCTTCCCCGCCTCCTCTTCTCCTCCCTTTCTTTCTCTGTCCCCCCCACCTCCCGGGGTTGGTTTTCCTCTGCCCATGCCTACCTGCGCATCTGTTTCCCTCGCAGCTGGTCCACTCCCCATGGCCCTCGCACTCGCCCTCCAACCAGCTGCGCTAGGCCTCGCCATCACCACGCGGAATCAGACCACCGATTGATTTCCATCTCTGATTGTCGCACCGCTATGATGACTCGAGAAGGGCCTCAGCAGTCCAACCAGGCATACAAAGGTAACTGATTTCCCTGGCCCTGCGCCCTCCAACAAGTTGTTCATGTTTTTTTTCTTTTACCAGTTTCAGACTCAGGCACCAATCATGTTTGGAATTGATTCAGACTATATAACCCGAAATATTCAGACTTTAATTGTTGATAAAGCCATTTTTTAATCATTGGAGGTAAAGGATCAACAGAACTCTTAAAATAGTAGAGGCGTGAATCACGTGTGAGGAGAGTAGCAATCTTATACTCAGATGTTGTTTAGTTGGAGCTTTCTTAGCACAAAGATGAGGTTTTGTGCAATTGTCATTTACCCTGTCACTGAACAGAGATGAGTTTTTTCTTGCGCAATTGTCATTTACCCTGTCACTTGCACAATTTGTCACTGAACATACATAATTGTTTGATCTGAAACTTCAATCTCAATCGTAAACATGTTGCACAGTGTGCTTATTAGCTGATACCCTAAATTTAGTGTTAGCTGTTGCAAGCTTTTGACTTAACTCCTTATCGAATAATACAATTTACTGATTTTACATTGCTTAGATCTTGACGGAATGGCATGTTATCTGCTCCCTTTTAGAAATCATGAACTTCTTTGGATGAGCAACCTTATGACCTATCAATTAAACAAACTAAACAGCTGACCAATATCAGATTGTATTTGATGCCTACTTTAATTGTCGTAGCTGGATTATCTTTTCGTTTGTTTCGTTTCTTTACTGTTTCTATTCAAGTAGACCGACCTTTGGTTTTTGTTCTTTATCTGCAACTATAACTTGTGGATTTAGGAACTAACATTAGCAAGAGCCTGTCACTCTTTATTATAGTATGTGAGAAAACAACTGGTGCTTTCTTACAGTTAGTAGTAGGGAATGTACATTCACTCTCTGCATGAAATCAGAGCATTAGTCCATACCCCGTGTCCTTTAATTTCTGAGCACATAGCTTCTGGCATTTTCTTTGTTTATTGGTATACAGAGTGGGTACATGTATATAGTCAAGGATAAGCTAGAGTCCATACTCCATATTCAAGGATAAGCTAGAGTCCTAGAAGGACAGGAGCCCTAATCCTAAATGTCCTTGACTATGGTAATCCATCTGTATCCCTAGGCGTAGCGGCAAAGTGCTGGCCGAAACATAGTCCTATTCTTACAGTTCTGGCCAGCCATCCAATACTGCTAAATTCAATCGTGGAACCATTATTTGTGACTTTACTGTATGGTACAATAGAGTTAAAATATTACGGGCCTGTTTGGGAACAAAGTATTTTTGTGGTTTTGAAGGCAATACTACAGTATTTAATAATACCATGATATTTGGATCAAAATGTGTTT
Source organism: Paspalum vaginatum (assembly GCA_030272315.1). NCBI lineage: Eukaryota > Viridiplantae > Streptophyta > Magnoliopsida > Poales > Poaceae > Paspalum > Paspalum vaginatum. The sequence goes on from CM059014.1 coordinate 45,116,267, forward strand.
GGGAGCTATATGTATCTAAAACCATGGTATTGTCAATACTATGGTATTTTTATGGTATAAAAAACTTTGGTCTAGACCAAAATTTCTATTGTGGGAAGGAAATGAGATCAAAATACTATGCCTCCAAACATGTGGTAGATAGACCATGGTATTGAAAACTATGGTTTTGTCACGACATTTGATAGACCATAGTATTGTAAAATTATGGTTTTGAAAATTTTGTTCCCAAACAGTCCCTACTCTATATACACATATCTGGGCTTACACTTAGGCTCAAAAGTCAAAACAATGTAGATGAAATGATCATTTGCCCATAGGTGTGTGTTATGGTTGTTGGTTCTTACCGACTGCCGAGCGATCCTCTTGTCTAAACCTCTGCCCTTTTGAGGCTTGTTCTGAGTCTCCTTAGACTCATTTTCTTCTTCTTAATCTTAATATAATGATAGAGAAAATGGAAGAGTTTCTGCTGGACAATTAATTTAATGTTGTGCCCTCTATTTTTCTCATTTAAACTGTATAATTGCTGTTGCAGGCGAGCGTATCTGATATGGAGCTTGATAATGAGCCGAGATCTGTGATGCTTGCATGGTGAGATGATTCCACCAAGCCTATTAATATTAAGATCGTGGAGAAATGCCCTAGCCGCGCAAATGTAACTAAGGCCTAAGATTGCTGCCAAGAGTAATTAGGTTTCTGTTAGTTGTCCAGTGTCCTCGTTTGAGATACCTGATGTTAAAGGATGCTCATGGCCATTGTTGTTATGTGATGCCGTGAACTAATATTAATCATTTTTGTTAGTGTGCCTTCAGACTGTTTATAGTTATATAATAATTTTATACTTCGAATTTGTGAAAAAAAAAACTTGAATTCGTTGAGGATGCTTTGTTTTGCAAAAGTTTTTAATGAAATATTATTTTTCCCATTGCAACGCACGGGCCATTAACTAGTGATGAAAAGCATGCGTACTGATCTTTAGAGATGTCCATGAACGAAAAACTAATTAACAATTATTTCTTGATTTTTTACAGTTAATTTTTGTTTGTTGATAGGAAACCGATAGTCCTTGAGGTGAAATTAGTCGATCGGTTTTGTACCTTGAATGGACGGACGTACGGAGTAAGGCCATAAGGCCCGCTCTACATTGGGCTTGGACCATGCCAGTTGCCAGCCCAAAACTAGAGGACCCGTCAATCAAAGAAAAAAAAAACTAGAGGGAAGCAGCAGAACCCCGCCTCATCAAAATTAAAAACTCAGAACCCCTGCGCTGCTCCGCTTCTCCTCCCCGCAAACCCCAGGCCAAACCTACACACCTCCCGTCCTCCCCGCATCCATCGCGCCACCTCGGCCTCCACCGGTGCCGCGGCGCGGTCGCATTACGCGGGGGTTCGCGTGCGCTCACCGGCGCCGCCGCCGCGGGAATCCGGCGACCGCCCCCTGCCCCGCGCCTCGCCGATGCGCCCTCCGGCAGCGAGGCAGCCGAAGCCGGCGCTGCCGGTGCCGAAGCAGCTCATGGTACACTGCCCCGAGAACGAGGCTCTATCCCGCTTCTTGCTGGAGAAATGGCGGTCGATGATGCAGGGAGCCGGACGGGCTCTCGGAGAACAACTACCTCGTCTTCGCCAAAGCCAACCGCAGCATTTGCGGAGCCAAGGAACCGATTCGGTCCCCTAACGACCTCTTGAAGATCAAGTAACTATACTTTTACCCCCTCCCCTTCGCCGTCGCCGATGGGGGTGGAATCTCCATTGAGGCTAGCGTTTTGTTGATTTTCTTTCGTGCTGAGTGGATGCCTTGTTCTGCCGAGGATGTTTCATTTCAAACTGCCATTAGAGAGAGAATGGTTGATGAAGTTTCGTTTGTGGCACCTTCGAACGGTTGAACACTGTGAAAACATGGTACCGAGGGTGAATCCCTGGTTCTAATAGTTGAGTGCTGTTAGACACGAAATTGCTTGTGATTTGGCATTGTCGGCGCGTTCATTTCGCTAATAGGAATCGGGGGCTCATCCGCTCATGTGCGATTCTGGTTGATTTCAATATCTCAGGAACTCACTGGTTATTTTGAAATCTCCGGTTGTAAAATGGCATATCTGTGCATGCAATGTTCAATTACTATGTAAGCATTTCGCTATGTTATAATATAATTGCGATTTCTCACTCAAACATAATTCATTAGGGATTGCTAGGCTGCATTCCCCACTCAAACGTAATTTGTGTAAGCCGTATGTGCTTTATATACCCCTCATGCTGCATTAGAATAATAGTTCTGAACTTTTACTGTATTGTAAGGCATTTTTTTTAACTTTTACTATACCATAAGTCATTTTTAATATAGTGTTGCATCATAAAGTGTTAATCTGTATTATGTTTTATCATTATTGTTAGGGGTGTGGGACCATGGATAATAAAGCATATGAAAGAGTTCTTTGTAGAGTCGAGCCAGCCTGAAGGTAATGCTGTAAATCTTGCAGAGTCAAGCCATGAATCTCCCGCAAAAGGTAATGCTACTTGTTTTTATGGGTGACTATGTCATTTGCAAACTCTCCCCCTTTTGGAACACCCATTTGATTTTTATATGAAATCTGAAAAAAAAGTTTATTGTTACAGGAAAGAAAACAAGAGGAACAAAATGTTATGTGCCAAGAAAGAACTCTGCTGCTTATGCAATACTTATTACACTCTACAAGTATGATTTTGTGGTCATATATTTTTATATACCAAATAGCTATGTTTATTCATAAGAGGTGGGAAAAAGATATCAAAGTTTTCAAGATGATATCAAGATAATATTAATAATTGATTTTCCTTATAGGGAAAAGATTAATGGGAAAGATTTTATGATGAAACAAGAGCTTATCGATGCTGCTGAAGCCAGTGGTCTGTCACGAGATGCAATTGGGTACTGTTTCTTTTTCTTATTTAATTCATGTTGTTATTGAGAGCAGCTGTTTTGTTTGATGTGTTACTAAGTAATACTTTCTATTTTGAGCAGCCCAAACAAAAGTAAAGCAAAACAGAGTTATGGGAAAGACTGGTACACTGGCTGGAGCTGCATGAAGACATTACTAGATAAGCAACTTGTTCAAAAGTGGAGTAACCCTGCAAAGTAATACACTACATGCTCAATTTACATTTGTGTGTTAGCATATCGCCCTTTTTTCTTTACTGAAGTCTGGTTAGATTTAGTGCACGCTATTACAAATGGTTAAATGTTGCCAAGGGGTGGAACGACGACGTTGGTGTGACTTATATTAAATTGTTTTCGCAAAGTACTGCTTTCTATACAAAAAGTACACATAGTTTCTTGTGATATAGGATTTATATAAACAAACATCAGAGCTTGTTATATAAACAAAAAGGGCAGTTCGATGCATGTGCTCCCAGTTGCGTGGGACTATGTGGAAAATTTCATAGGTGTATCTTTTGGCTCTGTAATTGACTGCTGCATTACAAAGCATTATGGTATCAGCGCCAGCTAGAAACTGTGACCTTTTGTTTAGGAAGAAGTATGATGATTCTATGAGATGAAAGATTCATAGATAGCAGATGCTAGACTGCTCCAAACTTGTACCCATGGACCTGACTTTTTTTTTATCAGAAAGTTCACCATATTCATCACATCAATTAGAAATTGAAAAAATCATATCATTCAGAGAAGTACGTTTTTCCTTATTTGTTGCAAGGAGGAAACTCAATATTTCAACACACTAAAGTGATTTATATGATAGCAGATAGATTGGCTGTTTGCTATTTGATTTTTGTGTGTAGTTGGAAGCCTAATGTTCCCTTACCTTAAGTGTTACATGATGATTTTTTAGAGGTTAATTACAGTGTATCATCAGTTGTATTATGGGGTAGCCTGTAGAGATCACAATAGGTGTTGACATCGTAACACCAGCATGGTTCTGGCTTCCGATATCTATTTGGTCTTTTAGTTATTCGTCTAGTATTGATCTTTTCTTTTGTTTCGACTTTTTATCCTGCACAATAGCAGGAGAATCGTCTATGCATATCAGTATGCTCCCTCCAGTTTTTTAAATTTGACGCTTTTTAGTTCAAAAATGAACTAGCCGGCGACAAATATTTGAGAATGGAGGTAGTATCTACTTTAGTTTTTCTTACTAGGCATCCACATTCTGTTAAGATGCTAATCAAAGTAACAATTGTTTGGCACTGACTATGTGAGTTTTGTAGGTATAGGATAACTGAAGAAGGGGAAGACACTGCTCGTGACTGTCTTTCACGATCTGGATTAGATGATTCTGCAGGGCTTTTAACGATAACAGGCGCTCACACTACAGCTGCATGTCACAACAGTGTTCCTATGCATATTCCTGAGCTTGTTTGTGGCAGTCCTCTGAGAAAAAATCTGAGCAGTTGCTATGGTCAAGTAAAATCTACAGTAAGGCCTATCCTTTTCTAAGACGATGTGGCCTGATAGTCTTTTTCAGTGTTTATCTTCATAAAGTTTTCCATGTTTATATTGATAGCCTTCTATCTTGCAGTTTTGGTCCTCGTTTGATGCAAATAAATGTGTTTTTCAATTTTCAAACTTAAATAGCAGAGCAAGGCTTAACTATTAATGTATTAGTTCAAAGTAGTAAAGTACCTAATTTTTCATATATTCAATTACTCTACATAATCACATGCTCCAGTAGACTATTATGGTTACAACAATAACGTGTCAAAAAAATAACGCCGGTTGCTTGAAGTACTTTTGGTCAACATGATTTATACCTATACCATGAGATTAAACCTTTTCCAATTAAAATCCTCTAACTTCCTTTTGTTTCTTAACTACAATTTGTTCCTATCATACAAAGGCACCCCCTCATTGAAATATATGACCAGAGATTTACATGTAACTTAAATATACTACTACCTCCATCCCAGAAAGAATCCAATTCTAGCTATGGATCTTGACAAGTACTTGTCCAGCTACATAGCTAGAATTGCATTCTTTTTCGGGACAGAGGTTAGTGTTTACAAATGGTTGATAATTTCAGCTGATGTCTATTCAGTTTACTGTTAGTGATACATTCATAACTCATGTTTCTCTTGTAATGTGTAGAATTACTATGGTGAAGGACCCATTTTCTGTGATTTAGATTCAGAAGAACCATATAGGAAGAACATCCCTCCAAAAGGTGGTTGGTTTTCTGTTCATACTACATAAAGTTTATGTTTTTGTTCCACTACTCTACACTTCACATTTTGGCTACTAGATGCGGATTCTGAAGAATTTACTGAAAGGGGTATTCTACCAAAATTGAAATTGATAAAATGATTTCTGTTCTTGATATAACTTTATGATTGCTGTTTAGATCGTACAACAATATAAAAACATAAGTGTTATCCCTTGCCGGTCTTCCGAGTGGATTCTTATACTTCTTTTCAGGTATGGGGTCCACTACTAGTTGTGGACCACCAGATTACTCAAATTCTGCACCTCTTTCATTTCGAGAAACATATGAGCTGAAATCTTCTAGTACAACGGTATGCTTGACTTTTGATGGAGAAACTTTCTCAAGCTTATTTTTTCTTATTTTTTTGAACTTGAACATACTGTTGCTGTGTGTCTTCTACCTCTAGGATTCTGCTGAATTAGCTATGCCACCTCGTCAACCCAATCAAAAATTTCTTGAAGCTTATGAAGTTGTGTTCATATTGGATGATCGTGAAAAATTTGGGTTTGTATTATCATATCCTACTCTCACTAAGAAATATTGTTTGCTTGTAGTTATCGTTGATATTTACATGGGATGTCTCGTCCATTGCATAATATTAAAAAATGGTCCTTTGCTGCACATTTTCCAAAATTGTTCAAATTACTATGAGAAGTTTTATAGCCTTCATACCGGTTTCATTGGTATGGTTGGTGTGATTTACCCTACTATTTTACACAAAACTCTAATACATGACTGACTTCCATAGGTTCATAGATAGGTAAGGTAAAAACAGTAACATTAATTTATTTTCAAATAATCTTTATCCCTATGGCAACACTATTATGACCACTGTGCATCTTTTTTAATCTCTCATTATTGGAATTTGATACTTCTGCTGTGTATGGAATTGGGTTCTCACGTTTGTTACCTATTTGTGCAGGTGTCGTTCAAGAAAAATTGCTGAAAACATCCATTCACAGATCCAGCTACCTGTAGAGGTTAGTTGGAATCAGAGTTTGTGCGCTCTTCTTTATCTTTTCCTACCTTCTTTTCTGCCATCTCATATGTGACGCCAACCTGAGGTGAGATTTCATATGCCTCTACTACATAGTGTGTTTTGAAAATATGGCATTGGAGTCCTAATTTCTCAGTCGATGGTCCTTGACTATTAACAAATTCTCTTAAAAATAACAAAAAATGATTAATACAATCTGAACTAGGGGAAATGGCATAAGATATAGGAATTTTTTATAGAAATAATAAGATAACTTGATATTTTTCATATCCCAAATGCTCATGCGCACAACCTACAATGTTTTGCTTGATTCTAATCAAAGTGTCAGGTGTTATCAGTGTCTAACACCACATTGTAGATAGTATTGCAATTCACTCAATTTTAGTTTTCTTATAAACACCAGAACATATTGTCACGGGCAGGGGAATCGGAGGGTGGATTATGGCATAGATTATAGTACAGGATGTGGCTTTGGGCTTTGAAGCGGCTCGATGAGGCAGGGGCAGAAGGGCGCGAGGAAGGAGATGCAAAACAATCTATTGGCTGCCCAATTACCGGCCAGGTCTCAGCTTATAGGATGCATAACCCTGGCCACAAATATGTCAATTGATTCTCTTATTTGTTGTCTATCCCTCTTTCTGTTGCTTGCGCTGTTTACTATAATGGAGTCCTCACATGATAGTATCCTGTTGCATATAGACATAGTTTTTTTTTTGTTTTTTTTTTCAACATAAAAGTGTTGAGATGTGATGCTCAGTTTGATCTGTTTGTGTATGTGCCGGTCTGCCAGAGACTGGTGTTGATTCTTCAGTTTGTACCTTGGCATCCAGGTTAGAAAGTTACCTGTGGGAGATGGTATTTGGATTGCTCGCCATAGGAAAGATGGCAAAGAGTATGTGCTTGATTTCATTATTGAAAGAAAAGAAGTTTCAGATTTAGATGACTCAATTACAGACAACAGATACAGAGATCAGAAATTTAGGCTGAAGGTACCTTCTGAACTCGCATTTGCTACTGTTGTTTTTTTTAAGACTTGAACATCCACTTCCCTCCTCCTTTTGTACATTCAGTTTGGACTGTTAAATATCCGGTGCCTCACATTGTTTCTTGTGATAATCCTAATTGGTTGTTGCGACGAACTCACCTGGTCTTTAAACCTCCTACTTATTACGATTATTAATGCCTTTTTAATCTTTTATACAAGTTTTTCCTTTCTGGTGGTGGCTCATGTTGGGCTTCATCTCTACCCTACCCCAAGTAGCTTGAGACTAGAAGGCTTTGCTGTTATTGTTCAATTCATCAATGAATTACCTATGCTGCAATCAGTTTGATGTTTGAATCCTGCCATGATGTTGGACTTGGAGGCACTTGTGGCAGTCATTCAAAGGCTACAATGTCATATTTTGAACCTAAAGAAATCTTGAATTTAACAAGGAGTGCTCCACTTCAAGGAGTTGCATCTTTGCAGCTGTTGTATGCCATTGGGCAGTCCAATGAGTCCCTATCCTAACGTTTTACAGGGGCTGTTATTATTATTTTGTTACCTTGAATCTATAGGGATAAAGTGTCCCATCCCATCCTAGGCAATGATATGATAAAGGGTATGGTGACTTAAGCATGACTCCACAGATTGTGAATCTTTTCAGACGATTTGTGTATGTTGTCCATGTTAATTGACTTGCATAGCATTTTTTTTTTTTGCCGCAACATGATTTAATACTTTGATTTGTTGTGCCTTGGTAGAGATGCGGGATAAGCAAGGTGATATATCTTGTTGAAGGTGATCCCAACCATGCAGATGTATCAGAGAGGACTAAAACAGCGTATGCACACCGCTCAAGTCACCTAAGAGTGCTTGGACATTGATACATTTAGCCGTTTGTTAACAGCGTAGTGTTATTTTTCTCATTGATACCAATGTCTAGATTTGCCAACTATTGATTTGAATATTTTGGGTTCCAGATATATGACTTTTTAATTGCCCTCTTGCATTTATTTTCAGTTGTTTTACCACTGAGCTTCTTGAAGGATTTGATGTTCAGAGAACTAGTGGTTATGCTGATACCGTGAGGAGATATGGATATCTTACACATTCAATTATAAAATACTATGATGCAAACTTCTCAACTGTTGCTAAAACTCCTCATGTCTGCTCAACCTATGATGAGTTTAAGAAGAAATGTTGTGATCTTGAGAAGAAAACAGTGAGCCAAATATTTGCCCTTCAGCTTATGCAGGTAACCTGGAAATACTGTATAAAAGTTAGCTAGCTTCATTCGCTGCCATAGTGAATGCAAAATTATGGTAATGGAATATGCATGCGATGTAGGTGCCACAAGTAACAGAAGAAGCTGCGCTGGATGTTGTAAAGCTCTACCCAACTCCGTTCTTACTGGCACAGGCATACTCGAGACTTGTAGGCCCTCTTCCTTTTTTCTTTTTTTGTTTTCATTTACAAGTTACAATAGCTACTAGTGGTCAGAACAGATATATGTAGTAGATCCCATTATCCTTTGTGCCCCGGCGCTATTTTCTCTCACAGAATAGCATTAACCCATTTTTGTGAACCAAAGCTTAACTCTTCTATAATGATGTAGGATGGTGATACCACTGCACAGAAGACGCTGTTGAAAAAGAAGTGCGAGATGGTGAATGCGGGAGCGAGCCAAAACATATTTCACCTTGTCTGGGGCGATGGATGAGAAAATCCAGATCGAATGTCCAGCTAACTGAGCTCACTGTCTTTTGCGTCACCGTCTATCTTGGTGCCTGTCTTTTGTATAGCTCACTAGGTCTACCGTCTATCTTGGTGCCTCTCTTTTGTATAGCTCACTAGGTCTGCTATTCTCCGAGATTTTGTCAAGTCTTTCATGTCCTGAATCAAGTGGCGGCATAGAACACTGAAAGTTTGCGGAGGATGTTGTAGAGCCTATGAAAAGTCTTAGCCTAGTTCCACGTCCCGTTCAGGGTACTCTGCTATGGACCTGTGATGTCCAGATTGTACATACTGATACTGGGTTATATTGGAATGAAGTGGTGGTTGGATTATGAAATTGTCATTTCATAAATACTACTCCTTTATATCTTGGTTGCTTGGACTATGTGAGACGTCTCGGTGCTGCTTGAATGGAAGTCGACAGGATAGCATAAAGGTTGCACCTACGGGCGGATGCGCAGCTGCCTACAGAGTCCTACAGAATTACGGAGTAGGTCCATGTGCGGAGAGGAGTTGATGGTCGGCGCCCTGTCTGGTCGGTGTTTGATGCCTGTTTGGTCATCTTTGGTTGAGAGGCTCCCCCGCTATGATCGGGCAACTTTAGAGTCAAGCGTGTGGATGGATTCGTGCTTGTTGTCTAAGGGAATGGAATGGAATGGAATGGAACGGTACTTTCTGCTGCTGTTGGTGCATTATCATCGCCGGATGCGGCGGCCCATCGTCCCTCGCATCGCAGCACAGCAGGTGTAAAGAGATTCTTTCTGCTGCTTGATCGTCGGTTGCAGTTATTACGAATAATATTGTAACTAAAGGTTTCTAAAACACTGTTTTGTACTGTTTGATATAAATGCTGCACCGTAAACAGAAAATGTGTTGTTGAAATAGTGATATGGAATGAGATTTAAAGACTCTCATTGGACTCAGGCCTGACTGCGTACTGGTATAGTTTGTACGCCGGTCAGAAACGGACACTAGATTGGTCGCTGCTTTTTAGCTAGAGCAGTTGAGCAAGACGGCAGTAGCTAGCAAGCAGCGACGGGGGGGAGGGGGGCGAAGGCATGCCGGATGGCGCCACCGGCCCAAGCAGAAGGAAGCCGAGCAAAACAAAGGGTTGGCTTGGCAGCTGGCGCAGGGGTGGGGCGCGTCGAAACAAACAAACAGACGCGGCGTTTCCGCTTGTCGCCGCGCTGCGCCCGGAACCAAACCAAACCGGCAGGCTGTTGGTGTCCCACGCGCGGCAGGGTTGCCCCCCGCCCCCATCCCATCCCTATCCTGGGCTAGCTGCTTGCTCGTTCCTATCCGCTTGTTGCGGGCGTCCATGTCCATGCCCATCCGTCCCGTTGTCCGCATCGAATCGCATGCATCAACTGCACCTGCACCTGCAGCCGTCCAAGCCGGGAACAAACAAACAAGAACAAGAACAAGCGAGCGGTCACGGTCCGATCCGCCGGAGACTCGACCAACAGATTAAAGGCAGGCCGGGTGCGCTGCGGCGCTTGCTCACGGCTGCTCTGCAGGTCAGGTGGTGACTGGTGAATCGGGTCGCGGACACGCAGATGCCGACGCGCTGGTGGCGGTGGGTGGACGAGTATGGTGGTGGTGGCCGGGGGGGGGGCCGGGGCCAGGAGCCCTGCAGGACAAAATCAAAGCGCGCGCCGCGACAAAGTGCCCCCGCGCCACGGGCCAACTCTCTCTCGCGCACGCCTGCATGCTGCCTCTGCCTCTCCTACGTCTATTCTACACGGCTCACGGCTGCTTGCATTAGTTATATTATATTGCTACGTCCTGTTTTGCTTCGCCTGGCCTGATCCATCGCCTCACATGCTGCCTAGTTGTATATGGTGTGTATGTGTATTTCTTCCTCGCGAAGCTAGCGTATACACTTTGGTGTCGTTGGTTGCTGCCTCTCGTCTCTTCTTCTTCCTCATTCATTCCCTGGATCGAATAACAATAAATCCGATGTAGGTAGAGTGCATGCTGCTCTGCCAAACACAATTTCTGTCTGAGGGCGGAGATCATCGCTAAAAACGAATAGACGTACTTTAATATAATCGCTGCCTGCCGGGGTAACCATTCGCTTGGTTTGATCCCATTTATCTATCAGTCATGCTGCCATATACTAGTATATATTAGCATTAGCATTGCTAGTGCTAGTATTAATATGCTGGTTAGTTGCTTCATCAATAAGCCCTAGTATACTGAAACACTCAGCTCGGTTTAGAATGACCGTCGTCGCTACAACTAAATAAAGTATGCAGGCAGGCGATCGAAAGCATCACGCGCGCTCTCTCTCTCTCTCCATATAACATGGCTTGTGTTCCTTTGACTGAACTGCCGAACTGGGCAGGTATTAGAAAATGTATACTGCAGATGAGTAGATTACAAAGGGCGGCACAGTGTATATTCTCGGGAGTATCAGTAGTTGATTAATTAGTATGGGTCAAACTAGCACCACCTCGTCCAGTCACTTGTACATGACGTCACTCCGGACAACAAATAAAGCTAGCGTTTAGTGCTGCACTTTGCTGTACGTACTTTAATCGAAATGTTTTTTATGAAATTCCTGTACAGTTTCTATGAAATTCTTGCATTTCAAATAGACCCTAATTAATTAATAGCCTTTGTCACAAATAAAGCAAGGACACAAAATTAAAACTAACCTATGGAAGTGGAAGGAAATTAAATTGTGGCGGTATCAGGCGAGACCATGAGCGCGCGGTGGCTTGTGCATCCACGCCTTGTCTCTGACGACGATGCCCGATGGAAAAATCCAAGGTCTTTGGTTCCAACGACACGCGACGTTTTAGACCTGCCTGCAATAAAGGACAACACGCACGCCCCGCTTCGGACAGAATTCATCAATGCAAAGCCTCGACTCGATTCATTGCACCACCCAACCCATATGGGGAGACATGACATGCATACTGCGGTCAAGATCGTCAGACGACACCTCACTCGCACGTTAAAAAAAGAGAAGAAGAAGAAGGCCACCAGCAACAAAAACAAAAAGGGTGTGAAACGGTCGCTAGCTAAATACTGTATCCAATATAACGCGTCGTATGCATACACGGTCCCTCATATTACAGCTATGTAGGAAAAGAAGACTATTCCTACCTATTACAGCTAGCTAAGCTAGCGGAGAATTGTGACCGTGTTTTTGTCATGTATATATATGGCGGCCATGAAACGTACACAGCCAAGTTCCTGTTCGGAACATAGGAATTTTACGTAAAAAATACAGCAAAATGATCCCGCGTTCCAAACAGGATGACCTAAGGGTTTGTTTAGAAGTATGATATTTTTGTGGTTTACAATCAATAACATGTTTTAAGTAGAACACACGATGATGTCTGGTTGTCATGTGAAAGCATGTGTTTTGAAGCTATGGTATTGTAATTTTGAAGTATGCGAAACTCCACTCCAACCCAAAGTTTCCATGGCTTGCCTAACTTTTTACATGTGTTGCACTAAAATACTATGGTTTCATATGTTGTCCAAACAAGTATTTAGAAATATCATGGTTTTAGTGAGGTAACAAAAACCGTAACATTGTTATGATAATTTTAAACTGTGGTATTCTAATGCTATAGTTTGGGAATTTAGGATTCCAAACAATCCATAAGTGGTGGAGGCTTCTGTGTTTTTTCAGCATAGTAACTTTGAATTTGTTTGATTGTGGAACAATTTTGTGGCAGAACCGCCTAAATTAAACCGGATTTAGTGCTTAATCATCAGATCCGGACTAACCTCGGTAGTCCTTCAGGATGTAGTTATCCTGACTTGGCCTTCCCATCCGGATCGAGCTTGATTTTGGGGCGACTCTCGAAGGAGTCCGCAGGTTACAACATACACATCACATTTATTACATAACTTAAAATATTACACATAAGTTTTGATACTTATTATATTTCCGGCTGATAAGTTCCTCAGCCATTAAACAAAAGTAGCATTGTTCTCATGTTCCTTCAACTCACGCACACATCTAACTTCTTCAGTTGTAGCCAAGCTTAGATTAGAAGAAAGGAGGATTGAGATAAGGGTCCCATTCAAACCAAGTGTATTCTGCACCTGAAAAAGCATAGGCAAGAAGCCTGAGTACTAATTACTCAGCAAGACTTACCCGACCACTGGGTCGAAACCCACTTCCTAACTCAAGGCCGGGGTGGTTAGGTCGACTCACACGGCGGCAGGCCTAATAGTAATTCTTTAGCTTTAGAATTTAGTTCACCCTTTTAGTTATTACCTGATCATACTAAGTTATTCCTATTCTACTACCCCACCAGGATTCATCAAGACAAACATGTTGTCAAACATTTATTATTAACAAGATCAATTCTCTTACTACGATGTTGGTCGCGATCAGGCAGCTTACAACCGGCAAGCCACAGACGATTCGAATCGGTTTTCCACCTCTCGAGAGGGATACCCAAACACTCGTCATATGTGTGTACACCGACCCCACATACGACAACCCAACATCCAGTGCCACCTAGCCGGAACCATCCTCACCGAACCCGGGTGTCAGTCCTTTGACCCTCGCCCAACCTCCTCCTTCCAGTTGGTCTCGTCTAGTTCCGCACTTAGGTACAACAGGGCGAAAGGCTTACCGGAGCCCGTTAAGGACGGTAAGTGAATGAGGCGCGTTCGGCCCAACCAGGCCACACATCGGACGGCCTTATGCGACACAGGCAGGATCAGGGTCCATAGCAATTAATCATAACATGCAATATATGAAAGCGAAACTGATCCCGCCGCATGCCTGTCAACTTATTATCCATCTTCTTATTCTCGACCAAAATTTGCTGTAAAAGATTCCTTTCCTATGCCTTTACCATCTAAGCCATCTACTGAGCATAGGATTATATGCTGGGTAATGAATCATCATGCTCTAGGGTTTCAATCAACTCCTAATTCTAATGCACAAGCATAACTCTGATTTAAATTAAGGATTTAAGAAAACTGGGTAATGCACCGGGGCTTGCCTTGAGTCACAGGATCTGCCTCTGTCGGTGACTCGGAGTCTCCTCCTGCAGGTGTGAAGGATGCTTCAGTCGCACCGGCTTCCGGATTTTCCGTTGCAGTGGAAGACTCTTCAACTGGGAGCGGTGGGACCAACGTGCCTAAGTTGATGACATGCAGGAGTTTTTAAAATATGAGGATGATCAACCTGTTGAAAAAGTAAAATGTACTATTTTCTAAAGAAAAAGGGTGGTTGGGGTTAAATATAGATATTTTTCGAATGCAAAAGATTGTCCTAAGTTTTAAATGAATTACCAGATATTTTTAAATAATTTTTAAAGCTTAAATGAATTTTCTAGGAATTTTGAATAATTAAAATGGATTTTTGAATTAATTTTCTATTTTTAATGCACTTTATGAATTTTCCTGCATTTTTCAAATATATAAACTCTAATTTACTTTCTTTTTGGAATAACCACCTTATTTATATAAATTAATAAACAATTTTTCTAATTAAATTAAACATATTACATTAAAGTAAAATAGATAAACAAATTAAATTAAAGGAAAAAGAAAAACAGAAATACTGTTGAAATTCGGTCCAGCCCACAAAAAAGAAGAAAGCAAAAAGTTCTAATTCCCCCCTCCAAAAATCGCCTGAGTTCCCCTTTCGGCCTGGCCCGGCCCAAAGTGGGCCGGCGGCCTGCCTGCGCTAAGGCGCGGCCCAGCCGAAGCATTTCGGCTCGGCCCGGCCGCTGCGCGGCCCGGCAGGCCGGCCTGCCAGGCGAGCGGCCCAGCCGGCCGGCCTCGCCCGGCTCGCCTGGCCGCCCGGCGCGCGGCGCGGCTGTGCGAGCGCAACGCGCTTTGCGCGTCGATGCGCCGGCAGCGCCGGCGACCATCCGGCGCGGCGGAGGCCGGGAGGCCTCGCCGGCGGTGGCCTCGCGCGGCGCGAGCTCCTCTCTCCTTCCCTCCCCTTTTTCCCTTCTTCCCCCTTTTCTCTACACGGTGGGGTCGCCGCCCGCCGCGGCATGGCGCCCGCCGGCGCGACGCGCCGGCGAGGTAGCCTCGCAGCGGCGGTGGTGCCCGCGGCGACCTATTTTCTACGGCGCGGGGTGCGCGCTGTCGCGGCGCACCCGATGCGCGTGCCGGCGGGGACCCTAGGGGCTCCCACGCGCGGGGACCGCGGCGGCGACGCCGCGGTGGCCGCGGCGCCATGCGGGCTCCGAGCTCTGACGAGCTCGGGCCGGCGCCCGGCGTGGCGCAGAGGGAAGGAGTGGGGTGGGGGCGTGCTTACCGGCGCGGTGGCGTGGCGGTGACGGCGGCGGAGACGCGGCGACGGCGCGGGGCTGGGGAACGGCGCGGTGCGGAGCGGGGAGTGCCGGCCTCGGCGCGCGTAGCGGGGGAAGAAGACCCCGCCCCCGCGGTCCCACCTGTCAGCGCCGCCTGACAGGGGGCGCGGGAGGCGGGGGGGCGGGCCGCCAGGCGGGCCGCCGCCCCCGGCTGGGCCTCGCCCAGCGGCGCGTGGCTGCGGGCTGGCCAGCGGGCCCGCGGGGCTTCGCCCCCTTTTTTTTTTACTTTTACCCTTTTCATTTTTAACCCTAGATTTTGACATATTTTGACAGGGGTCCAAATACAAAAGTGAAAGGGCTTAATTTTAACTACCATTTCACATTTTTGCCCCTGGAAAACTCCAAATTTTTAAAAAGGCCTCAAATTTAAATTTGAATCAAATTTTTGAGAGAAATTAGTGTAAATTGCAAATGTACTTTAAGTGTTTAGAAAATTACGGAGTATTACAGCCCTCCCCCCTTAAGAAAATCTCGTCCCGAGATTTAAAAGCAACTAGAGGGTAGGAAGGAAACATTTTGAAACGAGGGAAGGGCTTACTAGCTTGGCCTTTCTGAAACTGTTGCCAGAAGTCTGGATATTCTTTTTGTAGGAGTTGCTCAGGTTCCCAGGTAGCCTCTTCTGAGGTATGATGTCGCCATTGTATCTTATAAAACTTGATCGATCGTCGCCGGGTAGCTCTCTCTTTAACATCCAAAACCTTACTGGGGTACTCCTTGTATGCTAGATTGGGCTCCACTTGTAATTCCGTATGATCTACCTCTTCGGAAGGTACCCTTAGACATTTCTTAAGTTGAGATACATGAAACACATTGTGGACTGCTGCCAAGTGAGGGGGTAATTCGATTCGATAAGCCACTGGACCGCACCTCTCGATAATTGGAAAAGGCCCAATATACCGAGGGGCTAACTTACCAGCGACACCGAATCGATGAACTCCCTTCATCGGGGATACCTTAAGGTATACCCAATCTCCTATTTCAAACACCAAAGGTCTTCTTCGTTTATCCGCATAGCTTTGTTGGCGAGCTTGTGCAGCTTTCAACCTAGCTTGGATAAGCCGGACTTGCTTCTCAGCATTCATTACTAACTCAGGGCCGAAAGTTACTCTTTCTCCTGGTTCTGACCAATTCAACGGAGTTCGGCATCGCCGTCCATAAAGAGCTTCAAAAGGGGCCATCTCTAAGCTCTTTTGATAACTGTTATTATAAGTGAACTCCGCTAAGGGTAAACAGGATTCCCAATCGGAACCATAAGTCAATGCACATGCTCGAAGCATATCCTCCAAGATCTGATTAATTCTCTCCACCTGACCACTGGTTTGAGGATGGTATGCTGAGCTATGAATGAGGGTAGTACCTAAAGCTGTTTGCAACTGTTCCCAAAAGCGGGTAACAAATTGCGGACCGCGATCGGAAACAATAGTTTTAGGTACCCCATGTAACGCTACTATGCGTTGCAAATATAGCTCTGCGAGTTGTGGGACTGAGTTCTGTATATTCACAGGAATAAAGTGGGCCGTCTTGGTTAACCGGTCCACAATCACCCAAATAGAATCCTTCTTCCTGCGAGTTTTAGGTAAACCCACAATGAAATCCATGTGGATATCTTCCCACTTCCAACTTGGAACTGGCAATGGTTGTAAGGGTCCTGTGGGTCGTAAATGATCCGCCTTTATTCTTTGGCAGACATCACATTCCGACACATATCTTCCTATTTCTCTTTTCATTCGGGTCCACCAAAAACGTTGCTTTAAATCTTGATACATCTTGGTACTCCCCGGGTGAATAGTGTAACGTGAGGTGTGAGCCTCTTCCATAATCTTCCTTCTAAGATCGGTGTTTTTGGGCACTACCAGACGATTTTTAAACCAGAGTACATCTCCTTCTTTAACCTCGAAAGGTAACTCCTCGCCTTCAGCAAGCCTTCGCTTTAAATGTTGGACTCCTTTGTCTTCCTTTTGAGCTTGAATCACTTGATCTTTAAGAGTGGGTTCCAGTTGAAGAGCCATCCTGGTTCCAGGTTGTATCATTTCTAAATTCATCTTTTCCATTTGCTCACAAAGGGATTCGGTGGCGGGAGATAAGGTAAGACAGTGGCAATGAGCCTTACGACTCAAAGCATCCGCAACCACATTGGCCTTTCCAGGATGATAATGAATTTCTAGATCATAATCCTTGATCAATTCCAACCAGCGGCGTTGCCTCATATTTAACTCACTTTGAGTAAATATGTACTTTAAACTTTTATGATCTGTATAGATATGACAATTGTTCCCTAGCAGATAGTGGCGCCAAATTTTTAAGGCATGCACCACTGCTGCTAGCTCCAAATCATGGGTGGGGTAATTTTCTTCATGTTTCTTCAACTGACGGGATGCATAAGCTATGACTTTTCTTTCTTGCATTAACACACATCCCAATCCAATACCCGAAGCGTCACAGTATACTTCAAAAGGTTTGGTGACATCCGGTTGGATTAATACCGGTGTAGAAGTAAGCATTTTCTTTAAACTTTGGAAAGCCCGATCACACTCGGGTCCCCAAACAAACTTCACATTCTTCTGTAGCAGCTTGGTCATGGGCTTGGCTATTCTCGAAAAGTCCTGAATGAAACGACGGTAATAGCCCGCCAAGCCTAGAAAACTTCTAACTTCAGTAACAGTGCTTGGGGTTTTCCAGTGTAGAACTTCTTCTACCTTCTCGGGATCAACTTCTATCCCCTCGCCAGAAAGGATATGTCCCAAAAAGGTGATCTTATTCAGCCAAAAAGCACATTTACTAAACTTGGCATATAGCTTATGCTCCCTCAACCGGGATAGCACCACGTGCAAATGATGTTCATGTTCTTCCTTGGACTTAGAGTAAATCAAAATATCATCGATAAAAACCACTACAAATTTATCCAACTCCGGCATAAAGATGGAGTTCATCAGATACATAAAATATGCCGGGGCATTGGTTAGTCCGAAGGACATTACCAGATACTCATAAAGACCATATCTGGTAGAGAAGGCTGTTTTGGGTATATCTTCCTTTTTAACTTTAATCTGGTGATACCCTGATCTCAGATCGATCTTTGAGAAGATCTTGGCTCCTAATAACTGATCAAACAACACATCAATCCGGGGGAGGGGATATTTGTTCTTAATAGTTACCGCATTGAGGGGGCGGTAATCCACACACATTCTTAAGGATTTGTCCTTCTTTTTCTCTACAAAAAGAGCTGGACAACCCCAAGAGGAGGTACTAGGACGGATGAAACCCTTTTTAAGCAGGTCTTCAAGCTGTACTTTCATTTCAGCCATCTCTCGTGGAGCTATTTTATATGGTTTCCGATAAATGGGAGCCGTGCCCGGGACTAGCTCTATGGAGAACTCAATTTCTCTATCTGGGGGTAGTCCCGGAAGATCTTCGGGAAACACATCTGGAATATCCCGTACCACCGGGATAGCTGCTATTTTCGGACTCACAACTGTATTTACTACTGGCACCTCTTTCTCTATTCGGGAAAGCGACACTTGCACCAGGGTATTATCGGAAGAAATAACCCGTATGGTGCGAGCAGTGATATCCATAACGGCTTGATGAGCATTCATCCAGTTCATCCCTAGGATGACTGGTATGCCATGCCCTGGTAACACAATGGGTTGGATCTTGAATAATTTTCCACCCAACTCCAATTGCAAGTCCCTAACCACTTGGTTAGTTAATAAATGTTGACCAGGAGCCGTGATAAGGTATCCTTGTTTAACGGTGAATACAGAAAAACCCCGACGAGATGCATATGCATGACTGATAAAAGTATGTGATGCTCCCGTATCAAATAAAACTTGCGTAGGCAGATCATTGATTGGAAACGTACCAGTCATAACTGCTTCTCCTTCTGGCAATTCTTCCATCTGCATATAATGTACCTTGCCCACTCTCGGGGCAGGGCCCTTCTTCTTAAAATTATTTTGAGGGTTCCGACTGGAAGTTGGGGCAGATGGACGGAACCCTTGACCTTGACGCGGATACGGGCAGTCCTTCGCGAAATGATTAGGTCGTCCACAATTATAACAGGTATAGCCGGGCATTGAAGCACGAGGAGCAGGAGGACCCAAAGCCAGAGGACGAGGGGGCTGTGACTGTGGCCTCATCATCCATTGTCGTGGAGGTTGATTCGGCGGTGGAGCTGACCGAACCATCCACGAGGGACGAGGAGCGGAAAAAGCATACCTGGGTGGCTGATAAACCACCCGTGGCCGGCTGCTGGCTCCCTCAGTGGCTCTCTTGCGTTTCTTTTCTTCTCCATATACCCGGAGTCTCTCTTCCAACTGGATTGCATCATTCACCATTTGATGGAAACTGGGGTAGGACATATTCATTTTTGCCTTCATCCGAGGAGATAAGCCTCGTGAAAAGTACATCCTTTTTGATTCGTCCCCAGTAATCAGAGCAGGAGCATATTGAGCAAGATGGTTAAAGGCTTGGAGATACTCCAGGACTGTTTTATTACCTTGTTGCAGGCTCAAGAATTCCTGCATTTTCATTTCTACAAGACCTTCAGGGATGTGATGGTCCTCGAAGGCCTTGCGGAAGTCTTGCCAAGTAACCTGTTGATTGGGCTGCAAAGAAGCTTGATAGGTTGCCCACCAAGCTCCAGCGGGGCCTTGCAACTTGCGGGCTGTAAACATAACCTTCTGCTGATTGGACAGATTTGGCAAGAGTTCAAACATACTCTCTATGGTCCGCACCCAATGTTTGGCATCCATTGGGTCTGGTGCAGACTGAAAGACTGGCGGATGGAGAGCTTCGAAGTCTAGAAAAGTCACTCCAGCTTCTCGCCCACGGCGCGGATTATCTTGCATACACTGATGCTGAGCAAGCTGATTTTGAGCTAAGAGCTCAATTAAACGATCATGACGATTCAAAACATCAGCCATGGTAGGATGAGCTGGGGGTGGTGGAGGAAGTTCATCAGAATGATCACTCGACATCTGCGGAGCATAGAGTGGAAACAACTGTAAACTTACTATTACGTCGACAGCTGGGAAGAGACATGTACAAAGGATCTACATCTTTTATTGAAAATAAAGACACACATAAAATTTTACATAACAATTTCAAGCCATCCTTAGTTACTACTATTATACAAACATATTGTCCCTACTGGGTTATTCGAACAACAACACATGCAGACAACTGTTTTACAAAAAAATTTACAAAAATTACAACTTCCAACACCCCAAACACCGAACCCACAACACTCGTCCTTCAAGCGCTGCTCTGGCCCACTGAATTTTCACCGGCATCTGAATCGTACCCTGTACCAGGAGCAGGGGCAGGTGGTCCAACGGAACCAGAAGCAATCCCCGAGGATCCCTGAGTAGCCCCTGAACCCTCAGGGACTAACTCCATGGGCTCCTCCTCTGAAGAACTCTCTTCTAACTCTGCCTGAAGCTGATCATTTTGCAATTGTAATGCAATTACCTGCTCATTAAGGTTGTCTATAATGGTGTGATCAAGCTCGATGTGTGTGGTTTGATCCTGAATGGTCAAGTTAGCAGTATGCAGCTGATCCCTTAAGTCTCTCAGGGTACGTTGGTCCTCGTATTGACGAAGACCCAAACTAATGATCTCAGAGGTATCCCTATGCTGTTGTTCTAACATGTGCTCATTCTGGGCCCTTAATCCTAAGAAACCTTCTCTGATACTTGCATAGGTTTGGTGGCGTTGATCATAAAGATCTGCCAACTGGGAGGTGTAGTGGACTTGCTCACGCATCTGGCGCCTTCGCAAGTCTCGGGCACTACGGTTCAGATTCCTCAACCTCCTTTCCCACTCAGGCTGAGCTCGGTCATTAGGAGGAAGAAACATGACTTCAGACCCTTCCAACTCACCGAGATGCCTCGTACAGAGCTCAGTTAGAGCCCTGTAAGCGGCATCGGAAAAAGCTTCTCCAGGAGTTAGCCCACTACCCTCAACTTCCCAAACTTCCTCCTCCGGTACCCTAGGGTTTCGAGGCATACGCATTCGTACCCTTGTCTCACCCATCAGACCTAGATCAGCATGGCGAACGATATAACGGGGACAACTAAGATATCCCAACTCTTGAAGACGATGGTGAAGAGTCATAGATAAGGGACAGTTTTCTGGACACTCCTGGTGCCAACAACCCCTAGCATCCTCGTAAGGGACGAAAGTATGCGGCATCTGGACCAGAACAACAAAAACTTTTGTTAATAAATTATTTTGAATTGCTCTACTTTATAGAAAAATAACTCTAATGCAATGATAATGCATGACATGTTTTAAAACCAGGTATATTAATGTTCTCTACACGCTCATTTTTAAGGAAAAAAAAGGTTTCGTTAATTCGTATTTTAAATATACCCGTATATGGGTTCACTTACTATATATAGTGAAAAATAGTTTTTTTTTAAGTAACCTACCCCTCAAGCTCGGCTCTGATACCAGCTGTGGCAGAACCGCCTAGATTAAACCGGATTTAGTGCTTAATCACCAGATCCGGACTAACCTCGGTAGTCCTTCAAGATGTAGTTATCCTGACTTGGCCTTCCCATCCGGATCGAGCTTGATTTTGGGGCGACTCTCGAAGGAGTCCGCAGGTTACAACATACACATCACATTTATTACATAACTTAAAATATTACACATAAGTTTTGATACTTATTACATTTCCGGCTGATAAGTTCCTCAGCCATTAAACAAAAGTAGCATTGTTCTCATGTTCCTTCAACTCACGCACACATCTAACTTCTTCAGTTGTAGCCAAGCTTAGATTAGAAGAAAGGAGGATTGAGATAAGGGTCCCATTCAAACCAAGTGTATTCTGCACCTGAAAAAGCATAGGCAAGAAGCCTGAGTACTAATTACTCAGCAAGACTTACCCGACCACTGGGTCGAAACCCACTTCCTAACTCAAGGCCGGGGTGGTTAGGTCGACTCACACGGCGGCAGGCCTAATAGTAATTCCTTAGCTTTAGAATTTAGTTCACCCTTTTAGTTATTACCTGATCATACTAAGTTATTCCTATTCTACTACCCCACCAGGATTCATCAAGACAAACATGTTGTCAAACATTTATTATTAACAAGATCAATTCTCTTACTACGATGTTGGTCGCGATCAGGCAGCTTACAACCGGCAAGCCACAGACGATTCGAATCGGTTTTCCACCTCTCGAGAGGGATACCCAAACACTCGTCATATGTGTGTACACCGACCCCACATACGACAACCCAACATCCAGTGCCACCTAGCCGGAACCATCCTCACCGAACCCGGGTGTCAGTCCTTTGACCCCCGCCCAACCTCCTCCTTCCAGTTGGTCTCGTCTAGTTCCGCGCTTAGGTACAACAGGACGAAAGGCTTACCGGAGCCCGTTAAGGACGGTAAGTGAATGAGGCGCGTTCGGCCCAACCAGGCCACACATCGGACGGCCTTATGCGACACAGGCAGGATCAGGGTCCATAGCAATTAATCATAACATGCAATATATGAAAGCGAAACTCATCCCGCCGCATGCCTGTCAACTTATTATCCATCTTCTTATTCTCGACCAAAATTTGCTGTAAAAGATTCCTTTCCTATGCCTTTACCACCTAAGCCATCTACTGAGCATAGGATTATATGCTGGGTAATGAATCATCATGCTCTAGGGTTTCAATCAACTCCTAATTCTAATGCACAAGCATAACTCTGATTTAAATTAAGGATTTAAGAAAACTGGGTAATGCACCGGGGCTTGCCTTGAGTCACAGGATCTGCCTCTGTCGGTGACTCGGAGTCTCCTCCTGCAGGTGTGAAGGATGCTTCAGTCGCACCGGCTTCCGGATTTTCCGTTGCAGTGGAAGACTCTTCAACTGGGAGCGGTGGGACCAACGTGCCTAAGTTGATGACATGCAGGAGTTTTTAAAATATGAGGATGATCAACCTGTTGAAAAAGTAAAATGTACTATTTTCTAAAGAAAAAGGGTGGTTGGGGTTAAATATAGATATTTTTCGAATGCAAAAGATTGTCCTAAGTTTTAAATGAATTACCAGATATTTTTAAATAATTTTTAAAGCTTAAATGAATTTTCTAGGAATTTTGAATAATTAAAATGGATTTTTGAATTAATTTTCTATTTTTAATGCACTTTATGAATTTTCCTGCATTTTTCAAATATATAAACTCTAATTTACTTTCTTTTTGGAATAACCACCTTATTTATATAAATTAATAAACAATTTTTCTAATTAAATTAAACATATTACATTAAAGTAAAATAGATAAACAAATTAAATTAAAGGAAAAAGAAAAACAGAAATACTGTTAAATTCGGCCCAGCCCACAAAAAAGAATAAAGCAAAAAGTTCTAATTTCCCCCTCCAAAAATCGCCTGAGTTCCCCTTTCGGCCTGGCCCGGCCCAAAGGAGGCCGGCGGCCTGCCTGCGCTAAGGCGCGGCCCAGCCGAAGCATTTCGGCTCGGCCCGGCCGCCGCGCGCGGCCCGGCAGGGCTGGCGGCCCAGCCGGCCGGCCTCGCCCGGCTCGCCCGGCCGCCCGGCGCGCGGCGCGGCTGCGCGAGCGCAACGCGCTCTGCGCGTCGATGCGCCGGCAGCGCCGGCGACCATCCGGCGCGGCGGAGGCCGGGAGGCCTCGCCGGCGGTGGCCTCGGGCGCGGCGCGAGCTCCTCTCTCCTTCCCTCCCCTTTTTCCCTTCTTCCCCCTTTTCTCTACACGGTGGGGTCGCCGCCCGCCGCGGCATGGCGCCCGCCGGCGCGACGCGCCGGCGCGGTAGCCTCGCAGCGGCGGTGGTGCCCGCGGCGACCTATTTTCTACGGCGCGGGGTGCGCGCTGTCGCGGCGCACCCGATGCGCGTGCCGGCGGGGACCCTAGGGGCTCCCACGCGCGGGGACCGCGGCGGCGACGCCGTGGTGGCCGCGGCACCTTGCGGGCTCCGAGCTCTGATGAGCTCGGGCCGGCGCCCGGCGTGGCGCAGAGGGAAGGAGTGGGGTGGGGGCGTGCTTACCGGCGCGGTGGCGTGGCGGTGACGGCGGCGGAGACGGCGGCGACGGCGCGGGTCGGGGGAACGGCGCGGCGCGGAGCGGGGAGTGCCGGCCTCGGCGCGCGCCGCTGGGGAAGAAGACCCCGCCCCCGCGGTCCCACCTGTCAGCGCCGCCTGACAGGGGGCGCGGGTGGCGGGTGGGCGGGCCGCCACGCGGGCCGCCGCCCCCGGCTGGGCCTCGCCCAGCGGGCGCGTGGCCGCGGGCTGGCCCGCGGGGCTTCGCCCCCTTTTTTTTTTACTTTTACCCTTTTCATTTTTAACCCTAGATTTTGACATATTTTGACAGGGGTCCAAATACAAAAGTGAAAGGGCTTAATTTTAACTACCATTTCACATTTTTGCCCCTGGAAAACTCCAAATTTTTAAAAAGGCCTCAAATTTAAATTTGAATCAAATTTTTGAGAGAAATTAGTGTAAATTGCAAATGTACTTTAAGTGTTTAGAAAATTACGGAGTATTACAAATTTAGTATTGCGACTAATCAAAAACTTTTGTGGCCTAGGATTTGGAGAATATATATGATATTTAGAGAATTTTCATTGCCAGGAGGAGCCAATAATATTAAATGTTTAAGATTTATTTGAATTAAAAAAACTTAGTGCATTTATCCGAGTTTGGAGGTTATATGATATTAGGATTTTTTTCAGCACCTAATGATAGCGCCAATAATAGTGGCCAATAAACTAAGTGCCAATAATATTATATGATGTTAGGATTTTTTTCCGCACCTAATAATGACAGCGGCCAGAGTTTGTTGGAGGTTAGAACAGTAGATTTTTAGCTGGTCGATCGGGATCTGAGTCATCTGATCTAGGAGTGAAACGGTAAAGGCCGCAATAGCTTATCATTTACAGTATTAATTAACAATTTATAAACCAAATGACTTAGTCATTTACAAACTAAATCACAATAATCATTCAACTTTTTTGAAACTAAAAAAAATATTGAACTTACCTTATCATTTATAAATCAAATCATAATCATTTAATGCTAAACTAAGTCAAAAGATCTATAAATTGAAACAGAGCGAGTGAGTACTAGATCATGCTGTCGTGCAATATATAATGCAACAATGCAAATCGATGGATGCATGGGTTAGTTGCTGGGATGAGTCTGCGCTGCCATACTGCAAGGGGACGTGAGTCCCTGCCATGTGGGCCCACGCAGCGTGGGACCCACGTGGCACTCGCTGCAGCGGAGCTGCTTCCAGTTGCTGGAAATGTAATGCAGGTTCAATGCAATATTAACCCCTCTCCTCTGCAGTTGCTCGATCCAGATCGACGAGACGACGGCGGCCAGCCGGCTCTTCACTACTGTACTGATCCGGTTTCGTTTCGCCCACAGCTACCTTTGGTGCGTGGATGGATGGATCCGGCCGATCCGATAGATCCTCCATCTCGATCAGCAGCTAGCTCGTATTCTCTCCTCACCGGCGACGACGACCTCCCCGGCCGTGTCCGGCCACGTGCCTAATTCGTCGCCGAAAGTCGTCGAAACAATAGTGTGAATATATATGTGCGTGTGCGAATGCGCCCCCCGCACACATCCATCCACCGATCTGACCATCTGCAATTCTGCACGCACGTAGGCTAGCTACTCCCTCGTTTTGTTAGGTTATTTTGGGCGCTAGCTGCTAGTAGCTTGACACGCCACACGAACGTCGTCGTGTAGCATGCATGGGGGGCGCATGCAGGTCGGTGGCCTGGCCACCAGAGCCAAAACTTTTTGCGGGATGATACAGTACGTGTGAAGATGCATGCATGATGGATGCCCGGCCGCGTTTGACATTTTGACGACGCGTGCGTGATGGGACGATTCGTCCGATCCGTTACCGGTACGTACAAATGAAGAAATCCATTTCAATTCGAATTTCTGCATGCATCGCATGTATCGTCACAATATCTGCTGAAGGTCCGTCGTCTCGCTCGTCCGCTGGGACTGGGAGATCGATGAGGGTCTGGACCTGGGGTACTGATGGGCGTACTAGTGTCTTGCTCTGCTGCCACGTACGTTACATGCGTGCGGTGCATATGCATGTCTGCAGCTCTTGCATTGGATCATAAAAGTCAATCGCCGTACCGGGCGGTTCAGAGATGCAATTAAATACTAGTAATTCCCTGAACCAAATTTGATTAGTTGTTTATATTTGCGCTGGCGCATGCAGGGGTATACCTACTCTACGTGATAGGTGCTGCTACTGCTATATACTCCGTCTAGCTAGTGCCTACAGTATAAAATAACACCGTAATGATACTATTCATAGACAAGAAAAAAGAAAAGATTAGAACAGTGAGCGAACAGAAGATCAGGACAGACGATCCGATCAGTCTAAAAACAGAATATAAGTATTGGGATAGTCCATCTCTAAAAAGCGAGCGGGGGTCCTCCAGTCCAGGGGCACTACGGCCAGGAGGACGCACAGAATCCGAGGGAGTGCGGCGACGCCGGGCCGGGGTGGTGGTGTCTTCCTCGTCCCAGCATTTGTCGTCTCGTCTTTTAATAGAGCTAGCGGACGGACGCGGAACCGCACCGCACGCCACGCCAACGCGCTACGCGACGCGACGCCACCCCCACGGCCCCACCCGTTTGCCCTGCGTTGATTGCTAGCGCCTAGCAGTAGCAGTCCGTCCGGGGTCGGGGTGGGTGGGTGGCTGCTGCTTTGCTTTGGGGGTTTGGTTTTGGACGCGGCCGCCGCGGGTGGAGGTGGACGCCTCCCTTTGTCTGGAGTCTGGAGTGGCACTGCATGCCGCGCTCATCCCCTCCCACCCAGTCGCTTTTGCTACTCCGATACGATCCTCGACTCGACAGCCAGCTAGCGTATGTATGTATGTATGTATGAGGTTGAGGCCTGGTGCTGCATGCAGTCGAGCGGACGCCCGGCACAGAGATACTACCAGATCCAGCAGCAGGGAGGGAATAAAGGTACTACGAACCAAGGAAAGAGACAAGCAGGCGGGAGAAGTGGGCTGGGCCTGGGCGGGCGTTTTTGTTTTGTTTTGTTTTGTTTTGTTTTGTTGCGGAGGTGGAGGCCCCCGCGCGCGTGGCCTTATTCTCGCGCTCGCCGCCTCACGACAACGCCCGTGGGGTTCCTTCGGTGTCTTTTTTTTATTTCGCCCTCCGCCCCTGCCCTGTGTCCCGGAATAGCAAATACGTTCGCGTAGGATCACGGCTTTGCATTTCTCGTTACTTGTACAGAGGAAGCGTACAAAGGAAAGGAGCCAGAGTACTACCGGACACGACAGAGAGAGAGAGAGAGAGAGAGAGGGGTTGGTTCTGTGCTGTAGCGAGGCGAGCCTGGACCTGGAGTGATGAGTCCACGTAGATTACGGAGAATAGAAGGGGGCCGGCTGCACTGGCGACAGATTCCTCGGCCGCTAGCTAGCGTACAGGGTTGGGTGTGGTGGGCCTTTTCTTTGTCGCCACCCGGCACCGTCGCACACGCCCCCAAAAAAGTCCAAACCCAAACCCGAGCAGTCACCCGTCTCCGGCGGCCGGGGCGGGGCGGGGCGGCTCTTCCCTTCCACATCTGGCCACCTCCCCTTCTCCTGCTGCCGTGCATTTCTCTCTTCTCTTTTGTTCGCTTCTGCTTCCGAGCCAGCCGGGCGACATTTCTCTGTGAGCGGCGGCCATGACTCATGGCTGTAAATACGATGAGGAGGAGGAAGGAGGGGACATTTCTCTGCTCGAGCTGTTTTAGCTGCTTGTTGCAGCCTCCTCGTCCGTCTCGACTTGGCGCTTTCTTCTTCCCATCCTCCTGCCTGCGCCTGCGCCTTGGCTTCGTCTTCGCTCGCTATCGCTACTACGCTGTAGCTGTGCTTGTCTTTGGCTGGCTCCCACTTTCTACGGTTTCTTTCTTCCTCCCTCCCCCGTCTCTTCTCTTTCTCCGCATGCAGTGGATGGAGGATTTGGGCTTTTGGCAGGTCGCCTCCCTCCCTCTGTCAGGAGCCAGCACAGCACAGCACACCAACAAGCAAGACCATTTCGGAGGGTCGTATAAAACCAGTGACAGCCAACGCAAGCAACCACCATCCCAGCTCTTCGCTCTGCTTCGCTAGCCCCTCATGGTCCACGACGAAGCCTCCTCGTCGTCGGTCACATCCTCCCCGCTGCACAGCTTCTCCACCATGCCGCTCCACCACCCGGCCGCCGCGCCCCCCACGACGCCGCCGCCCTGGCTGCTGCCGCGCGAGCTGCGCTCCGACGAGCGCGGCCTCTGCCTCATCCACCTCCTCCTCAACTGCGCCGCCGCGGCCGCCGCGGGCCGCCTCGACGCCGCCAACGCCGCGCTCGAGCACATCGCCGTGCTCGCCGCGCCCGACGGCGACGCCATGCAGCGCGTCGCCGCCGCCTTCGCCGAGGCGCTGGCGCGCCGCGCGCTGCGGGCGTGGCCGGGCCTGTGCCGCGCGCTGCTCCTGCCGCGCGCCGCGCCCGCGCCCGCCGAGCTCGCCGCCGCGCGCCGACACTTCCAGGACCTCTGCCCGTTCCTCCGCCTCGCGGGCGCCGCCGCCAACCAGTGCGTGCTGGAGGCCATGGAGGCGGAGAAGGTGGTGCACGTCGTCGACCTCGGCGGCGCCGACGCCGCGCGGTGGCTCGAGCTGCTCCACCTCCTGGCCGCGCGCCCCGAGGGCCCGCCGCACCTGCGCCTCACCGCCGTCCACGAGCACAGGGACGCGCTCGCGCACACGGCCGCCGCGCTCACCAAGGAGGCCGAGCGCCTCGACGTGCCGTTCCAGTTCTGCCCCGTCGTGGCGCGCCTCGACGCGCTCGACGTCGAGTCGCTCCGCGTCAAGACCGGCGAGGCGCTCGCCGTCACGTCCAGCCTCCAGCTGCACTGCCTCCTCGCGCACCCCGACGACGAGGCCGCGGCCGCGGAGCCCAAGGAGGAGGAGCGGGGGCGGCGGCGGCGGCGGCGCGGCAGCCCGGACTCGTCGGGGCTGCTGTCCCCGCCCACGTCGCGCGCCGACGCGTTCCTGGGCGCGCTCTGGGGCCTGTCGCCCAAGGTGGTGGTGGTGACGGAGCAGGAGGCCAGCCACAACGCCCCCGCCCTCACGGACCGCTTCGTCGAGGCGCTCAACTACTACGCCGCGCTCTTCGACTGCCTCGAGGTGGCGGCGGCGCGCGGGTCCGTCGAGCGCGCGCGCGTCGAGCGGTGGCTGCTCGGCGAGGAGATCAAGAACATCGTCGCCTGCGACGGACCCGACCGGAGGGAGCGCCACGAGCGCCTCGACCGATGGGCGCGGCGGATGGAGGCCGCCGGATTCGCCGCCGTGCCGCTCAGCTACTACGCGCTGCTGCAGGCGCGGCGGGCGGCGCAGGGGCTCGGCTGCGACGGCTTCAAGGTGCGCGAGGAGAAGGGGTCCTTCTTCCTCTGCTGGCAGGACCGCGCCATCTTCTCCGTCTCCGCATGGCGCGGACGCCGCTTCGACTGACCGACCGCCGCCGACACGCCCGGCGGCCTTCCCGTATTTTGTGGTAGGGAAGGACACGTCGAACGTCGTACGTAGACTAGTCTCTCGTCTCGCGCGTCTGTCACGTACTGTATGTACAAGCTGTATGGCTTGGCTTCGCTGCTTCCCTTTGTACTCTACTCTACGTTCTCTTTTATTACTTGCTAGCATTAATTAGCACTAGTAGTAGCAGGGTGGCGTAGGTACGTCGTGTTAATTCTTCAGCTCAGGCGGTGATAGAAGTCCATCCTGCTGCCTGTGGTACGTTGCTTAATTTGTTCATACTAAGTGCATCTCCCCTCCCCTGCGTACGCCGTTTTTCGGATGATGAAAGAGTAAACGACCTTCCTGGCTAGGAACGATCTACTGTAGTAAAAGATACTAGCAGTACTTATGTCCTTTAACTAATTATATGAAATCTCCACCGAACCCGATTTGATGGATCGATCCACCATGCATGATGTCGTTGTTAGTTACTGTACAGCCTCCATTCCGGTCCTTCGATGCAGCTCAAATTTCTCTAGCTTAGCCAAATTTATGCTGAAAATGTTTTTCCCAACCTGGATGTGCTACTAATAAGTGGATTTAAGTCTGTGTACAAAGTGAAAATATAGCTAGGTAGGGATCTTGGTAAATGATTAACTACCGTAGTGTCTTACTTGAAAAAAAAAAGGGCACTGTACAGTATCTAGCGGTGTGCCTGACATTTCCGATGCCACTACTACTATTTATTTACTAACATTATTGCTAGCCTTAGATATGATTCCAATCATTATTGCGAGAAGCCGACCGAGAACGAAGAAAGATATCCAAGTGAAAGGGATTGTGTGTTCTTTACTCCTCCTAGTCTATATGCAGGTCAGGTGAGAGGCCTGGCCTCGCCGAGGGTGGCGACGATGGTCATCATTCATCACGGTGCGTGGCCGCATGTAGGTAGGTAGACGACGATGAGACGGTAGTGTGCGTGGATAAATCGTAGAAGTGGATGGATGGAGCTCTTGAATCTTTTATTACACCCAACCCAAACATGTCTGGACGGACGCGCCGAGACGTGCCCCCCCGGCGTGGCGTCTACTTATTCAACAGCTTGGTTGGACCTTTATACTAATTTGCAAACAAACAGACAAACCAATAGCCATCCAACAAAGAAACAAAGAGAGAGAGAGAGAGAGGTGGACAGGTTTGGACGTGGCGGCGAGATTCAACGTGTCGGAGGGAACGCGCCAAGGGCCTGCCTTGTCGGCGCTCGCACGGAACGGAATCGCATCATGCGTGATGACACGATCGTTTCTTCTCCCTCTCCTTCTGTCGTCGGTCTGAGCAAACGGAGACGGTAGCGTCGATCGTTCGTCGAAGCAGCCGCTGGGGTCGTATAGGATGCCGTTCGTCTTCCGGCCCGGCAGCAGCCAATCTGCGGCCACCACCATGGCGTCCGTCCATGCAATGCAATGCAATGCAACCTTTACTTTACCTGCAGCCTCTGTTGCTGTTCCTCCACCTCCTGTGTTTTCTGCCCCTTTCGGACATGTGGCGAGGATTCCTCCCTTGTACAGTATCTGAAATGGACTCCCGCCGCCTTTTCCCTACGGAACTTTTCTTTCCCTAGTACTATACTATAATAATAAGCGCCTGGAAACGGAAGGGAAAGCGAGCCTCAGCCTGCCTGCCTGTTGGATCTTTGTGCATGTGACCACTGATCGCACTACAGTGTCACACACACACACACGACTCTGTTTTCTCTAACACGACACACAACCAGAGATTATTCTTATTACATCTACCTAATCGGGCCTTGAAGTAGAAACGTATGGGGCCCGACCCAGAAGTGGAAAAGGACGGGCCTTCCCTGCCATCTTGATTGGGCTCTTTTACCACGACCCACAATACAGGCCGTGTTGCGGCCCAGCTGGAAAACCCACCCGCCTCCGCCTCGCCTGGTCCAGCAGCAGCGGCAGGCCACCTACCCCCGCGACGCGAGTCAACAAACCGACGGGCGTCCGGTGGCGGTGCCCTGTCAACTCAGTCCAGACTCCAGAGCAGCAGCTGTGTCGTCTCCGGCCGGCCGGGAGCTGCCTGCGGAGTCCGCACCGGGCAGTCGGCTCACCGGGCACCGCGACAGTGCCGAGTTCGCAGGGTGCGTGCGCAAGATCCTTTCACCCCACTTTCTCCCCCCGTCAAACTTTCTTTCTTCTCGTTGAATCCGTCGCTCCTCCTCTCCCTTTCCCCTCTACCTTTCTATGCCACGAGCCTGGCGGCCATTCGTAGATGGTCCACACATGGCGCGCTTCCGATTCCAACAAGGATCTAGCACACAAGCTGGTGGGCAACGATTGCCCGGCCAAATTCTCGTCTATTCGTTCCATGGAAGATACAGCAGCACATACGACTATATCAATTTAAGAACACACAGCATAGGCTCCGTTCCTTTCGGGTGGATAGTATAGTAGCGGCGCCGGTACCGCGCCCATCTTTGGATCGGGGATGGCGCGGAGCAGCTCTGCTGAAGAGGACGGAGCCATACTGGTTACTCTGGTCGCACGTGTACTATCCTGAATTAGAGTAACGTCACGGAATACACTTTATTTTGTGTTTTATTGCTAAACTGCTCGTGCTCTGAAAGTTTCAGACTTTTAATTATCTGAGAATATAACGTGATGCTCGTCCTTGATTAATCCAGCTTGGCTACATTACATTGGAGCAATAGTTAATATATACTCTTGAGGAAAACTAGTATTGTGCAGAATTTATCAACATCTTTAAATTAAAGCTTTATACCCTAGGATCCTGCTTGATTGATGTCCGTTCACCTTTAAACTAGTATTGTGCAGAATTTCTCAACACTTTAATTTTCTCTTGGCAATGCCCGTTGATTGATCTCTGATCACAAGGTGACAACTTGCGTATCATAATTTGTTCGTGAACCATATATGATGTATGACTCCTCGCTGTTATTTGCTTTGGAGCCAAGATGGTCAGGTTCTCTCATGAAAACTCTTTTGTTCTCCTCCCCCATCCGCATGCAGGCCGCAGCAAGCAACTGGCCCGGCACCTGGATCACCAATCGACGCTAGCACGATGGCTTCCAACAGGCTGTCAGAGGAAGCAGAAGGTGCTTCACCTTCACCGGTGACCGTGCCTCACGCCAAGGTAGCCGGGATCATCCCTTTGCTGCCCCTGGAGACCAGGTGGCCATCAGTGACTCGCGATCCCTCGCCGCTCCGCCAGTACAATGGCTTTTGGATACCTGAAATGATACTCAAGGGCGGTTTCACAGCAGTCCATTCCTGCTTCGAGCCGAGGCCCAGCGACGTGTTCCTCTCAAGCTTCCCCAAGTCTGGCACCACTTGGCTCAAGGCCCTTGCCTTTGCGGCGTTGAAGCGGTCAACACATCCACCATTCGAGGGCGACCATCCGCTCCGCCATTGGAACCCTCACGACTGCGTCAAATTCTTTGAACTTGACCTCAGTGCAGGGGAGTTTGAAGCGCTCCCTTCGCCTCGGGTGGCTGGCCACTCACCTTCCCTACTCCTTGCTGCCCGACAGCATCACGCGGGAGGGCTCAGGGTGCCGGATCGTCTACGTTTGCCGAGACCCCAGGGATGCTCTAGTCTCTTTCTGGCTGTTTATGAGGAAGGTGTCACCTTCGTTCACGATCCAGGAGGCATTTGATCTCTTCTGCCAAGGCCGCTGTACGGGTGGCCCGCAGTGGCTGCATGTCCTCCAGTACTGGGAGGCGAGTGTGAGGAGACCTGACAGTGTGCTGTTCCTTAGGTACGAGGAGATGCTACGTGAGCCTGAGAGTCACCTCAAGAAGCTAGCAGAGTTCATGGGCTGTGGATTTTCCAAGGAGGAGGAGGAGGCAGGGGTGGTGAGCGCCATCGTCGAGCTGTGTAGCCTGGGCAAGTTGAAGGAGATGGAGGTGAACCGGAATGGGGTGAATAACTGGGGGACCAAGAATGAAACATTCTTCAGGAAGGGAGTTGCCGGGGATTGGAGCAATCACATGACGCCAGAGATGGCGCAGAGGCTGGACAGGATCGTTGAGGATGCATTGCAAGGGACTGGATTCACCTTTGCGACCTCAGCCTGAGCCACGGCTAGCTTGCGAACTGCTGAATAATGTGAAGGTCAACTAGTTTATCTGGGTGTTGCCGCCGCCTGCAGATATCAGCATGATTCAGCGGAGGGGAAATATGGAACTCATCTTACCATGAATGAATTTATCAGCCTGTTCGCTTCGGCTGGCTGTTGTATAATAACTTTATTTCAATCGATAGTCTGTGGCTTCTTATCATATCAAAGTTGCACAGTAAACTATGTAAATTTCATTCATGATGGAGTCATGTGCCATAACATTAATATTGTCATCTTCTTCAACCTGAGATCGAAAAGTACCTACAAATCTCATGTGCAGCATGTATATTGATCTGAGCCTTGGGAGCCTCCGAACAACGCTGCTGTTGGTGATTCTTTAAACACAGGTTAGCAAAAACATGACTTTGGACAAAGGAATTACTAATCAGGCCCCTGGATTACTTTTACTTTTACCAAGAGTATGCGTTAGCAAAGCTGCAAATGAAACGAACTCTCTGATGTTACAGTATTTGTTAATCCTGTAAAATAATCATCCGCGAGCAAAAAAGAATACATATGGAAAATTTATTTCTGTATAAGGAGAAAATATTCCTCCATTGAAAAGAATGTTTTTAATGAAATGCTCCGAAAGAATGTTATTAGAGGAAGAAGAGAAACTCAAAAAATGAGACGACGCTCACGCCGGGCGATGCAGTGGTGTTTGTTGGGTCTGGCTGATAGGCTGCGTACGGCCCACAACAATGAAGGGCCTCGGCCCAGCTGTCGGTCGGAAGTGGACGGCCGGCCGGCTTGCCGACGCAGCCAGCCAGACGGGACACGGGGACTCGGGGAGTGGTGCGGGCGGCAGCCAAGCCAACGAACCGATGGCGTCGGGCTCCGGCGGCGGCGGCGGCGGTGCCAGCGACTTCTCCGTGATCGTGCTGGGCTCCGACTTCGCGACCGACGCCAGCGCCGCGCTCCTCACATCCGCCGATCGCGAGGTGTGGCACGACTGCCTTCCCGACCTCTCCGAGGCCGAGGCCTGCTTCTCCGACCTCGAGGACCTCCAGGTCGTGCGCGTCCAGGGAACCGACCGGGCCGGCCGAACCATCGTCCGCGTCGTCGGCAAGTTCTTCCCCGGTGCGCAAATCGACCACCTAGTTTCCATTAACCGCCCCCGTTTTAGTGGCCTAACCCTCCCTGCTCTATTTGGGGTTTTGTCGATTCGTGATTGGGGATTCTTGATGCCGTTATAGTGATTTAGCCGTGAACTTTCCAGTAACGAATGCGTCAAACTAGATCTAGTCTTGACCGATAGTTTATACCTGCCCTGAGG
The DNA here is from genome assembly GCA_030272315.1 of Paspalum vaginatum. NCBI lineage: Eukaryota > Viridiplantae > Streptophyta > Magnoliopsida > Poales > Poaceae > Paspalum > Paspalum vaginatum. Next base: position 45,151,383 of record CM059014.1, read on the forward strand.
TGTAATTGTGTAGGAACTATCAAGTGGAGAACCGGAGGTGCTTGCTGGATGGGATTCTGATTTCCTCTAAATGACTTGATGATGGACTGGTGTCGTTGATTTTTAGAACTATGTACGAACTAGCTTTTATCCAGCGGATGACAGGTCATATGCTGGCCGATTACTTGGTTATGTCGATATTTTGATTGAACTGATCATAAATTTAGGCTTCCAGAAGAGCATCCATGCATTTTTTTTTTTTTGCATGTAGTAAATGTCACATCTGATGAAGGTTGTAGTTTATTCTATTATACGGAGTATTGAAATTCCTCTACCAGCAAAGTGCGTATTTCCTTATGGACATTCTAAATTAAGGCTGGATGATCATTCTGCTGTAACTATTTGCTGAAATTCTGTAGTATGAAGTTTGTTCCAGCTGGTATATCAGTAACAATATTCCGATGCTTTCACTGTTGCTTTTTAATAAGCCAACAAGCCGGAAAAGGCTGCGATAGCTTTATAACTTCGTGATTTCTTGCAACAAACTCAGCATGCTATTGCTTCCTATACTTTGCTCAGTGTAAATGTTAACATGGCCTTTACTTCTGAAATTGGGCTTCCAGCTTCAGTAATTGAAGGTGAACGTCTGAAGAAGTATGTGTTCTACAAGCTCCGCACTGAATTGCCTGTGGGCCCGTTCTGCATTTTGTACATGCACAGTACTGTACAGTCTGATGATAACAACCCTGGGATGTCAATCTTGAGGACCATTTATGAGGAGCTTCCACCTGAATACAAGGAAAGGCTTCAAGTTTTCTACTTCGTGCATCCTGGGCTTCGCTCCAGACTGGCCATCGCCACACTTGGCAGGCTATTCTTAAGTGGAGGGTCAGTATTCGCTCATCTATTTTTTTTTCTCACTCATTACTAGTAATAAACTTATCAAGATGTTCGACAATAACACCTGTGCAATCAAAAGTCAAGAAAACAAAACAAGGGTGGCACATAGCTTACCCTATAGTCTTCTTAGACACATTATAGAGCCCTACCGATCACTTTCTTTGGGTTGTAAGATAAATATGCTTATAGAAGGTTTAAGTAAAATGCAAATTACATTCTTTTGATAAGGTGAATGTGCAAATGGAAAGAAACAGTGAAAATGGAGCACAATAGCTTGTAGCCATTACTGAATACTCGTTGCATGCATTATCCAAAGAGTAAACTAAACAGACAATTTGGCGTATCATCATTCATCAGCTGTCATAACGCATAGCAGTCCCTAATTTTATTATAACATTATTTCATAAGGCTTGCAAGGTACTCCCTCTGTTCTAAAATGTAAGGGTGTTTGTTCCTCATTTTCTCCGTCCATATTTATATGTATGTTGACGAATCTAGATATATACAAAGCACATAATATAGAATATTGTGTGGACCTATTCAAAATCTAGAACCCCTTACGAGTTAGGACGGAGCAAGTAGAATACATGTATCTTCTAGTTGAGCTGCCTGAACTGCCAAGAAATATCATATGAAGCTGAATTATCTTGGTATATGTTTACCTTTTTAGGACTAGACCGATCCATTCATAATGGTACCGGCTAAAATTTTGTTCACCTTTGAACAAACAGCTTCCTTACCTCTGTTAATTCTATTACAGGTTGTATTGGAAAATCAAGTACATTAGTCGACTAGAGTATCTTTGGGGGGATATAAAAAAGGGGGTGGTTGAAATTCCAGATTTTGTTATTGAACATGATAAGGTTCTTGAGCACCGACCATTGACTGATTATGGCATAGAACCGGATCCTCTACAACTTGCTGATGTACCTGCCGTGGGATACTCACTTGGAAGATATGAAGATAGTTGGACTCCTGAAGATCGACGGTATTCAGGCCATTACATGTGAATTTTTCTGTTGTAGCCATGCTTGAAACTTTGATCGTATAGTAATTTGGGACTGAGATATGTACATCAGGTTGCTGTGAAAAGTTTGCCTGTAAGGTCTTGTATTAACTTTGTAATCGAATTTAATACATGTTTCAGGACTATTGAGAAGACGCCATATGCTCTGCTTTCAAAATCTGGTTGATGCGCACAAATCTTGTCGACTGGACTCACTTCAATAGTGATATACATTTCTTCTAAAACAATCTAAACTCTCTGGGCTGTGCAAAACATTTAACAAAATTGTCAAATCAGTTTTGCTCCTCGTTTATAGATTTATGGGCGGACTCGCCGTGTGATGCTAATGCTCATATCGAGATTTGCTTCAAAATTGGAAGCACTAGGAAGGCAACATATAATTAACTGTATGCCACTTGATTGTGCAAAATATGATTACATCTCACCTCTCTAAATCTGCTTAGTTATTATTCCAACAATATTCCAGAGCATTCGCACCTTGCAGTCCAAAGGCACATAAGTCAACAAAATGCTACCTTGCCAAAATCCCCCAAAATGACCATCAACGTGACTCTTATGACAATTCATGGCACCGCTTTGCAGCAGCGACAACGGCACTTATCAGCGTTCCACGAAATGCACCCTTCTCAAGCTCCTGAATCCCGGTAATAGTAGTCCCGGCTGGTGAAGTGACCTGATCCTTCAGTTGCCCTGGATGTTTCCCTGTCTGGCTCACCATGGTTGCAGCACCAAGAACCTAGGAGCGGATAATAAACAAAAAAAAAAGGTCAATGAGAAAGTGCAGAAGATAAACAGAAATCAATATAAAACAAAAGGACAGGGTGGAGCAAATAGAAAACGTAATGCATAAAGGAACTCAGTTTACTGAAGCAAAACACAAACATCTGTCAGGAGAGGGTGACTTAAAAAGAATTATTACACAGCATAAGCAGATCACAGCATGTCTTAATGGAATGAAGACTCACTGTTTGAGATGCAAGACCCATGGCAAGGTCCCGAGGAAGCCCCGCAGCAACTCCACCATCAGCCAAGGCCTCTATTGCTAAGAAAATGTAGGCCGGACCACTACCACTGTATTAAAAAGGAAGGAAATTCAGCTTCACTCTTGAAGTGATCACACTCCCTCAGTGTCGTATAACATCAGCTATATACCTCAGGCCAGTTACAGCATCAAAATATTTCTCTTCAGCTGTCCAAACTTTTCCAATGGCGCTGAATAAACTTCTTACACGGTTTTCATCCTTCTGGGTAGCTTTCTCTCCCAAACACATAACTGAGAAGCAAAAACATTAGATATTGTTGTACCTTGTTACCACCTGGACAGATTCATTTACTAGCACTAAGAAAAGGTAATCCAAAATTTTCATGGTGGAATTGTCATGTAGCCAAATTTGCTATAACCATAACGTATTCAGCTTGTAAAGCAGCCACTTCATGATAAATAATGCCTACCAATTTTCATTCATTCAAGAATACTGAATTTCACCTATGATTGATAAGTTAAAAACGTATAAAGCTAACAAGACCGGAAAAGATGGCTGGTGGATTGACGGCAAATGCTACCTGATGCAGCTTGTCCAACAGCTGAAGGGGTGTTGGGCATTACTCTAATAATTCGCTGTTGACCAGACCAATCCTGAAACGAAAAGAGGAAGACATATGGAATTCCAACATAGCATACAATGTGTTGGCCTGATGAAAACAGTACATTAATTGTACAGAGATACAGAGCAGCTTCAAAACTGACAGAGGTCCAGTAATAACCACGTACTATTTAACAAAAGATAAAATGGGCATGATGCTATAAATTGGAATCCCATAGGAAATTATTTGAACATATTAATTCAATGAACTGCAAATCAAAGATTTGCGCGACATTTTACCTGGGAAATCAGATCCAAATAATCCAAGCTTAGAAATAAAAGGGCAAAATCCACCTATGGATTTAAATTGTAGGTATGGGAACTTGCGAAATGCAAATATAAATTCGTGAAGGAACTAGCATGATATTGTGATTGTCTAACGTACTGTTCTTCTATTTGCTTAGACATCAGTTTGTTCATGTTAAAGTGGAATTACAGGTATATGAATCAATGCATTTCCCATTGGTGCTCCTATTTCAGGCACTTTTAGTTCTACCGGATCCATATGTAACCATGCTTATAGAGATGAGAAATTTTGAAAAGCATGCTGACCTGCAAATCTTTCATCTTGATGCCGGCAGCAATAGACACCAGAAGCTTTTCTTCTGACAGAAGTGGCTTGAGCTCGAGTAGAACCTGCTTTACTGCAATTTGCAGTTTGATGTGCGCAAATAATATATATCAAAACAATGGACGGAAGCACAAATAATTATCACAAGAAGAAGTAAGTCGGACAGGGCAACGAATTTCTATGGAGAAGGAAATACGCAACTAAAGTCTTGGGATCACGGAGATGACAAAAAAAGAAAGATACTGGATGCCACTCACCGATCTGAGGCTTCACGGAGATGACAATCACATCGCTGTCGTCGACGACCTAACACGGGGGGATCAAATTCGCGTAAGAGCAGGGAGTTTTTTTAGAGCGATGGATTAGGAAGCACGAGACGAGCGCAATCAATAGCGAGGACTGGCGCAAAAGTGGGGGGGGGGAAGGTGACGAGGAGAAAACCTGGGCATTGGTGTCGAGCAGGCACGCGCCGACGGAGGCGAAGGCCGCGCCGCGCTCGGGGCGGCGGTGGGGCGCGGTGCGGATGGCGGAGGCCGGGAGGACGCCCGACGCCGAGACGCCGCGGGCGATGCTCTCGGCCAGGTTGCCCGCGCCGATGAACCCCAGACGGAACGCGTCCCCGTTCACGGCCGCGGCGGGTGGCGGGGGCTGGAGAGGCGGCGCCGCCATTGCGGATGCGAGAGGGAGATGGGGTTGGGGACTGGGGAGCGCCGGACGGAGCGGGGGCCTCTGGCTCTGGGTTATGGACGGACTCGGGTCGGGTGGCGAGCTGCCAAGGGGCTTTATGGTAAAACTGACCCCGGATTTTTCGCCGCCGCCGCCCGTCGAGCTGCCACCTGCAAAGTGGCTCGCCGACTGCGTGCCACTCGCCGGATTCGAAGGACACCGGATAGCACGTGACACGTGTTGTGCACATCAAATCATCGGCGTATCGAGCGGGCGCCGAGGAAAATACACGTGCCAGGACGACGAGGAGCCACAACCATCTCACGCACACAGGATTTGGACTCACTGACAAGCGGGCGGCCAGGTGGCGTGCGGTTTGTCCGATCCGAAAATATACTCCACAGGATTGTTGCAGCTGGCTGTAACCTATGACCTATCCGCCGTTGAGTAAATATGTACCTCCTTGTCCTTCAAGGATCCGCGGCACCAGAGCACTCGGCGCTTTGCTCCGCCATACACCACGCGCCGTGTGGAACCGCGCTGCCTGCTTCTTTCGTACGGGTTATAGCGCGTGTGTGGCCACCGCTCGCATGCCCTTTCCTTCGTCGCCCTCCACGCCGCCGCAATCGTCTTCCCCCGACGGCTCCGCACCGACGTCTCCTCTTCCTCCCGCAGCGCCTCCTCTCCTCGCCGCCGCCTCCTCTCCCTCCCCACCGGCGCCTCGAAGCCTCGTCCCTGCCGCCGCATCGTCCTCCCCGCCCCCCTCTCCCGCCACTGGTTCCTCTCCTCTCCCACCCCGCGGCGCCTCCTCTTCCTCCCCACTGGCGCCTCCAAGACCGCGCCGCCACCTCCAACCCACGCCGCCGACCTGCGCGGATCCGGTCCACCGCCGCCATGGTACCCGCCGGCTCCGCCGGCTCCACAGGCCAGACACCCTGAAGCTCTCCTCTCTGCCGCGCGTCGATTCTCCCGTGGCCTGCTTTCCCGCGGTGCCGCAACCCCCTTCCTCCGCGGCCACCACCCCTCCTCCAGGTCGACGGCGAGGCCATGGTTGGTGGCACCATGGAGCTCGGGTCGTCCACTCCGACCATCGGTGGCCGTAACAGATCCGCCTCCTGACCGCCAGCGACCTCCACACCGCCGCTTGCGGCTCCTCCTCCACGCCAGCTGGTCGGTGCTTTCCTCAGCCCTTCCAGCGCCGCTCCGTCCTCGGACCTCACACCGCCGCTCCAGTCCGCTCTGTCGGTGCCGCTTCGGGGGGTCCGCTCGCCTCCTGCTCCGTCCTCCTCTCCGTTGGTGAGTGCACGCATCTCACGCCACCGCTCCAGTCCTCTCTGTCGGCGCCGCTTCCGGAGGGCGCTCGCCTCCTGCTCCGTGCTCCTCTCCGGCCTCATACGGCTCGCCTTCACATCGTCCTTTTCCTTCTTCCCCTTGCTTCCCTGCTTCTTTTCCCGACTTTCTCTTTCGCTCCCGCGGTCCGTCGCTGCTGTTCCGGCCATGCGTGTGGTCTCTCGCTGCTGTTCCGGCCACGCCAGGCCAGATGAGGTCCGTTCGAGCCCCTGAATCAGTAACAACACGAGGCTAGGTAACCGTTCCTCGTGCTCCTCAACTTCTCTTCAGTCTTCACAGCACATTTCTGGGCTTTGTGTGCTAATCCCTCTCCCTTTGTCATTTTTCTCCTCCCGCCTTCAAAGCTTCCTTGCTTGGCGTTAGGATTGAGATCAGGTTATTGTACCTCTCCATACAAGTTCGGACTATGCTGCTTCACTGCTGCTCACCTAATTTTGGAGTGGGCATCCCAGGGATGCAAACAAGGAGCTGCAGAGGTTACGACGTATCATTGACGTGCAATCTATTTCTCCTCTTGCTTCAGATGTACCCAATCGTCAGACATTATTTATTTTACAGCGACATTCTCTCGCTGCAATCCATGATGGGGTCTTCAACTCTCTAGACAATTTGGGCATATACATGAGCCTCTGCTGGATGTGGCTGCAGCCTCCTGTTGATGACTAAGAATTTCCTCGACATATAGTCGTTGTCTGCCAAGGATAGCGTGGTGGCCTAAGCTTAAAGGTAAAAGGTATAAAAATACTGATATGTTTCCTATTTTTCTTTACATGATACTCTATGTTTTTAGTTCATTGATCACTTTGGAGGTTCAGATTTGCTCCTCAACGATTTATCTCCTGCAATGTGTGTGTAACATGTGATTGGCCTTTTTCTATTATATTTCTAACTCCTAAATATCAGTATACCCAGTGCGTGGTACATGATTTATGAGGATTAATCTTAAAGCTTCCTTTGTAATAGAAGGTTCGCTGGAGGTGGAGGCACTAAAGTATCGTTTACCCATCAGGAGACTGTATCATAATTGCATTGGAACACCGTGTCTCTACTTAGAATATTGCATTTTTCCCTATTGATGTCCATGTATGTTTTGTGCATTTCGCAGTATCTCCTAAATGAATTTATGGCGTGTTAAAATATATTAGCGCCAGCTACAAATGAACCGGTTTCTCTGAACATGTATGCTCTAGGCTCTGCCAGTAACTTCAGGGTTACCTAAATTTCTGTTGTTGTCGACACAGAATTGTTTTGGTTTTTGCAAAGAGTCCTACTTTACATCTTTGGTCTGTAGTTCTAAAAAATATGAACCTGACGATAGCAACCCATATGGCCCTATCGACGCACCGGTATCTACTGCACCTGCACTAGCCAGTCACAGCATATGGGCAAGCTCGCCATCTGCGTCTGTGTGCTGGCTTCATCGTTACACGGCCTGATATTCAGCGTCATTGAGCATGATGCACAGAAGAGATCCACCTTAGCCCTCCTACTTTGCCTCCACCTATCCGTGGTCTTGGGGCTCCAACCAAGGTGATTTACATTGATTTCTTCTTTGATTAATGTATCCCTTGCTCTTTCTTTTTAATATAATATGCCTGAGCTACTCAGAGTGTCGATGAGTAACTAGCCATTAGATTTGGGGTGGCTGGCTTTCTGCCGATAGGTTGATGGGGACATTGCCCGTGGCTATGACGGCAGAGCACACCCGGTGTTTGCATCATTGCCTCACCCAACACCCACCCTGGATTGTTCAGATTCTCTTCAATTTGTATTACCAGAGCTAGAGGAACACGAGTTACTCGCCGATGTGTTTCTTCAGGACCTGCTGCAATTGATGTATCTGCAGAGACTTCCTGCTTCAGCCACTACAACAAACCCAAACACAGTTTCTGTTTCTTGGCCGTTAGGGACTGTTCTGATTGAGTTGTTGAACCTCAACAGCAATTCCAAAATAGGTGGCCTTATTTTAAGAGCTGCATCATCAAGATTAAAGGTCAGTTATCTTTCGTATCCACTTCAGTGAGCAATAAGCGCGTGCCATGAAATTTCTCTTTTTCTGTAGTACAATTGATAGCCATATACTTGTGATGTGACTTGAGAAATGACAATAATGCATCCTCACACTCTACACACATTTGAAGATTGCATGTTTCAGTGTTTTTTTTCCTGCTAGAAATGATCCAAAATGCCAAGAATGCATCCACACATTCTCCATGTGTGCATTTGAAGGTTGCATATCTTATTTGTATTTATTTATAAAATAACTTGTAAAGATTTTGCAACCATGCCATTTACTTACTGTATAACCTGAAATTGCTTTGCCTCTGACATGTTCCTCAACCTTTCACAGTTCGCAACTCTATAGTTCTCCCTACGACAAACATGCTATAAAAGGGACCACATAAATGGATTCTTTGGTCATATTACTTTCGTGGGGAAATATCTCGGTTTTATACTGAAAAATGTTAGAAATTTGCTGATAGATCTGTCCTCTATATGAATTTTACGCTACATAGTTATCTTTATGTGATTTCAGTTTTGCGCTTTTATAGCTTTCAGTTTTGTGGCTTTATGCTTACTGTAACCACAAGATAGAAAATGTTCACAACTAATGATTTTCAATAAAATTGTTCTATCATCTATCTGTATGATCTTCAGTTGTCAACTCAGCTTTGTTCACGCTATGTACTTGTGTCACATTATCCTCTATCCATTCATGAAAAATGCATCGTTCTTCCTTATACACAAAGGTATTATCTTTTCAAGAGTTTCATTATTCATCTTCCTCGATGAGATTGTTTTGAAATATGGATTGTTTCAATTTGCAATGGCAACTAAATGTTGTATTATTTGTTGCTAAGTATAGTCTATTTTAACTGAGATATTTTCTTAGCTAATTGAAACACCAAACTTGAGATGGACTTTGTCTTTTAGCGCGTGATCACATTGCTTCGAGGTGTGGTGCATAATTCATTCCATCTTTTTATCTGCGTCTTTTTTCCGGTATTGTATATAATTCTATGTTCCAGTGCCTCAACTGCACTTCCATATTGGTGAAACGTGGATACTAATACATAATTCTTTTTTAGATGGGTGCACTGCATGTTAACTGATGTTGGCCTACCTGTCACCATCGCTACACCTGAACAAATCAGTGCCATGGTAGACCATCTTTGATTCGTCGATAAATATGCAGTGACAAGAGCTCAGACGCCCATCGAACAAGAATTCCTCCATGATACTCTAGCCGAGCATATTTTCATTTTTCAGGATTGTAAAAATCTATGGCCTTTTGAGTGCGAGTAAATGAAGTTCTTCGATTACAATCTGTAACCCTTCTCCCGGCTGTACCTTTTTTTATGTTTGGCCACCATCAACAATTCATCAAAGTCCTTGGAGAGTATTTCATATTTATATATTTGACTCCTGGAGTCCAAATGCATACATGGATTTCTTTTTCTATGATTTTGTTGAACTATGCAGATAGCTTACAGCTTGGGAATGTAGAATTCTCCTACAAATGGTCATGAAATTTATTACGTCTGAAGTGTCAATTTGTTGTATATTTCCATTTCTCTTTACTAGATTAGTATTGTAATGTTTAAGTATATATTTTTAAGGATTAATGCATACTACATTATTATATCCACAGTCTATAGCCACAGCCCATACACCCGCATCGAAGCGCGCAACCAAACTTCCGTGTGCTCTGTACATATCTAAATGGCACAATCTATACAAATACAAAAAAAATCATACTACAGACATCACGTGTGTTTACAAATCCAAACTTTTACGGGCGCGGCGTTAGCGTGCCATTCTCCCTAGTTATATCCAACAGTTGTTGCTGATTTGCCTACTGTTAACTGCACAGCACAGCGGAAGCAATCACTTCCGAATTTCCGATCAGCCACTTAATTGAATTGGATGCAGACAGATATATAAATTTATTTTTATACTCCCTCCGTTCGGTTTTGTTTGCGGCTCCCCACAAGTTTGGAAAAAAAATTAAGAAAACAGTAAAATGACGCTTTTACCCTTTGCCTGCCCTGCTAGCATGTGAATGGATCGTCCCGATCTGGAGCAGCGCGTCGGCATCACACCCACGCCGCCGGTCTGGGAGCAGCGTAGCGCCCACCCGCGCAGGAAGAGCGCAGCAGGGGGGGTGCGGCAGCGGGTGTCTCGCCGCTCGCCGGGGCTTCAGCCGGTGAGGAAGGGACCATAGCGCGGCCATGGCTCGAGCTGGAGAGACAGCAGGGGCGACCGCGTCGGACAGGAGCAGATGCGGCAGAGAGCGGAGCGGGGGGGCAAAGATGGAAGTTCACTTCCTCCTTGAACTACGGACGTCAAATATTCGGTTGTCATTTAGCTTTTCTCAAATATTTTCACTCGTTCTGCTTTGTACCGCCGGCGACAAACAAAACCGAACGGAGGGAGTATTTTTCTCCCGGATCTCAACTCTTCCAGACACATCCAACTTGAATTTGAATGGATAATAGCATCTCGCTGCTGTTGAACGAGTAGAGTTTGCTGTACAAATGGCAACTTGTTGGTCTGCTCCATCTATAACACTTTACAGATAAACGAGTACACATGCTACATCCTACATCTTCTTCCTCTTTCAAGTAAACTCGTTGGATCTACAAGAAAAAACAATACTGTACTGTACTAAGCAAGCCCACAATCTGCTATAAACAACACAGCCTAACTTACAGCTAATCGCAACTCACGGTGCACCATCTGGAAAGCTCCTCGTGAAAACCCTTCCGGCGAAGTAGGAGGCGGACCCCTCGTGGAAAGCTGGAAGCTTTTCCACATGAGCTCAGGGTAGCATTTGGTGCAATAGATCATTGGCCGGCTGCAACCCTCCTTCAAGAGCATAGCCAGATTGAGATTGCATTGGCCTGCTGCCTGCCTAACTGCAAATGGCAGCCATTTCCCACCAGTATCTGCGTCAACACCTGCACACTTAAAAGTAGCTGGATTGTGTTTGCAGCAGCTCAAGGTGGGCCAGTATCTTGCCAATCATCGGCTTCAGGGCAGGGTCTCCATTCTGAGCGAGATCAATGAGCAAAGCCTGTGCAATTTCGCCGTACCGCTCCCTGTGGCCTTCAAGCCGGAAAATCCTCTCCAGCATCCATATCGCCTTATCCTGGGAACTCAACTCTCCCGCTTCGGCGATTCTCAGCAAAGCGTGGATGCCTGATGCCTTCTCTATCACCCTGCTCCCGTTCTCCCAGATGTCGTCCTGCATGAGCGTAGCCAGTGCTTCTAGCACCGCTCCATCTGCTCCACGCTCTTCGCCTTCTAGTATTTGTACCAGGGGACTGACAGCGCCGGCTTTTACTAAGCAGAATGTGCTCTTGACAGTGCACTGGCAGCTGTGAACTATACAGTAGGATTCAGCTGATGGCGGAACACAGAGCCACCTCGGAGATTTTGACTTGCGCAGCGCTGTTGTGCTCTGTGATAGTTGAGCCAAGGATGTTGCTGCTTTAGACTTGGCGTCCACCGATCCTTCTGAAAGCAACTTAACAAGGCAAGGCACCACCCCATGTCCAACCGCTGAACTCTGTAGTTTCCTATCCCAGGTAACCGTGAACCGAATAAAGACACCGGCAATACCCTCAAGTAACCACATTCTTTGAGGTGCTGCAGAAGCTGTGATGTTGGCTTCAAATAGGGCGATCAGAATAGGAAGCAAGTTTGCTCGCATCAGGATTTCAGTTACCTTCATGTCTGTCGCTGGGAGGTTGCTTAGGATACCAACAGCTGCCGCCTTCTCATCCCGAGAACTAGGTGAAGAGATGATCTTTACCAAGATATCTAGATGGGTCTCCCTGAACTGTTCAGCCAATTCTGGAGAAGGATCTTTCGATAGATGGAACATTAAATTCAACGCGGAAATTTTTATATCCACATTCTTTTCTGTTAGGAAAGGCAGAAGCAGTTGCACCCCTCCGTTTTGTCTAATTTTACTTCTGGCTCTTTTAGCATTTGTGTGCCCAGAAATGCTGTTTAGGGCCCTAAGAAGATGAAGCTGAATTACTGGACTCGATAAATTAAGAAGCGAGAGCATCTGAGGTGCCACATCTTTATGAAGTAGAATACGTTCAGATTGTGCTATAGCCGCGAGAATTGCTGACGCTGGCTCTCTGAGGGTCATGAGCACTGATGTCACAGAGAAAAGGAGCTGGAGCAGTGGCCCTGTTATGCCAGAATTTATCAGAAGCTCTGCATTTTGTAGAGAGATAGAGAGATTGCGCAAGGCACCTAAGGCCGAGTGCTTGGCTTCAAGGTTCCCATACTTAAACATTTCCACGAGGGGTTCGATAGCTCCATCCTCACCGAGGGAAGATTTCATGTGCTCAGATAGGAACATTTTTGAAATAGCGGTTGCCATAAGGACCTTGTTCATGTCAGAACCTGCAAAGTAAAAAAATAGGAGGAGAAAGCCTAGGTGATGATATGGTCATACAGAGCGGCAAAGGTTGCATTCAACACCGAATTCCAAATATATAAGCTGAAGCCATTCCTGGTGGCCGCTAGCATGTTCAATTTTTTTACTAGCAACATCTCTCCATTTTCGAACCTTTTAGGAGATGTACAAATGCCTAATTCGATCTAGATACTTGTCCTTGGGGAAGGCTTCAAGATATGAAGAATACCAATAATAACTCATGTTCACATGCGCTTAAAAAATAAATGTAAGTTTGAATCACAGCACGAGATTTTTTTTTTAATAAGTACCTTGTTTGAGGTACTGTATGAGTGGTCGAAAGTAACCAGCCTCTGCCATCAGCAGCACATTCTGTGGGTTGGACGACAGAATGTGCAGCAACTTGTCTGCATCATCATTGGTGCCTGACTCATGCGCATTCCTCAGCGTGACTAGCATCACGATACACCCTTTGATCCTCCCAATCCGCAGCCGAACTTGTGGGATGTCTGACAAATCCAGTAGCACCGCGATTGCCTCCCTTCTCTCGTCAACGTCCCTCGACAAGGAACGGACAACGCTCGAAAGCGCCTCGATGCTTGCCAGCCTCTCCTGCGGAGCCATTGGAAACACAGTTAATTGGATGTTGTTGTCAGTTGTCACAGGGGAAGATCACCGAGAAGATGCAGGTCTGATAATCAGCTGATAGCTAGGTTTGATTGATCGCAATGCCTCATCAGCATACAAATCCAAAGTGACATGAAATTCCCATTGTAAAGAAAATCCAAAGTGACAGTCGCAACGCAAAATGCAGCTAGAGCTACGGTCCACCGTACAATTCCGGAAGCATGAACAAACCACTAGTGCAGTGCAGTGGAGTGTACGAGCAGACAGTCGAGCACAAAGCGTGCCGCGTTCGCGGTCACTGAAAACTGACCTTGGTCTCGCCGGTAACGCAGGCCGCGAGGCGCCTGAGCGCGGCCATTACGCTGACCCTGGCGTCTGCGCTCCCCGCGGTGGCGAGGCGCGCGAGCAGGGCCGGCACCAGGAGCCCGTCGTCGTCGTCGTCCGGGCCGAGCCTGCCCTCGTCGGCCAGCGCGGCCACCTCCCGCGCCACCTCGGCGAGCTCGGCCTCGTCGCCGTTCTTGGCGCGGACCAGGAGGTCCTCCACGTCCACGGCCGCCCTCGGCATCGCGCCGCCGCGGCAGGTCCGGCGCCCCAGCCCCAAGAAGAAGCAACGCGGCGGGCAGTGGCAGCAACCCCTGGTGGCAGGGGCGAGGCAAGGCGGTGGCTTTGTGCGCGTCGCGGGAGGCGGGACTGGGGTACGGGGGCGGTGGCGGAGGCGGCGACGAGGTCAAGTCGTCCATGGGGCAACGGAAGAGATGGGAGGAGGAGGCGACCTGGCCGAGGCAGAGGAGAGGATCGCGTCGCTTCGGCTCGGGGTCGCTGTCGGTCCCTGCGCTGCGACGAGAACTCACTTCAGACCGTGTCGCCTCCGCTAGCTGCAGCATCAAATGATTCATCTTTTTGAGCCTTGAAAGGGTCAACCTTTTTTTTTTGTTGTTTCTCGCGGTGTTTTGTGGTCAATGTGGTGCTAAATTAAATCTGGCGGTAGATTGATTGATTAAAACAAAGCGAGCACCGATAATTCAAGCGCAAACAGGTGTGTGTGTGTGTGTGTGTCTGTGAGTGACGACGGTGGGGCGTCGCGGTCGCCAGTGACTGAGATAACGGCGGATTCGGCGAGGTGTCACTCGCTTTCGCGGGCACAGCGGAGGGAGGGAGTACGCGGTTTGACGCGTTCCCGGGAAAAAAAAGATAGGACCGCTGCTGTGCTCACTGCACCGTCGAGAAAGCCAAAGCTACGTACATTTTTTCTTGCCAAGAGAGATGCCGTGCCAGTGCAAGACGATAAAATTGACGCTGGGCAGCCTTGCGTGTCCCCATCCTCCAGCTCCAACAGACAGTTTTTTAGGCGCTCAGGTCCCATTTGTTTGCTGCACATAGTTCAGGTTTCGCTTGGAGCTATAAATCTTGAAGCTTAAACAAATCTGTAGGAGTCGTCTAAATAAAACTCGATTGCATCGTTGGATTTTTTTTTCTTTACAATAGAAGCTTTAAGACAAAACCCCAGATAGCGCTTTTCTTAAAAAAAACACCTTTCTGATAAAGCAAGCTACAACACTGTCAACCGAGTGACGTATTCCAGATTCATGACAAAATGGCCCTATCTTTACGTCAAGTTTGTTTTAAGCTAAGGAGGAAGAGAAAAGTATTATAGGTTTATGAGAAAATAATTCTAGGAGGAAATTGTTTTAGGAGGATGAATTTTTCGTACTAGGATGGTGACTAATGACGAGGTTAAAAAGAATGGGAAAAAAGGAAGAAAAAACGCACCATCTTATCTCATAACTTCATTTCTATAATTATGTGTGCTAGCTTCTAGTCCATAGATATATCGAGAGAAAAAAATAGCCGATAGAATGATTCACTTAAGTGAGAGATCGCATCCATGGGCTATGGGTTTCCCTACCAAACAATTTATGGTCTTTTCGGAAAATTCTCATTCTCTACCAAACACCCTCTAAGTCCTTACATATGTTGGGCCTTATAGCCCATAACCCACCAGACCGTCTATTGATTGGGAGTTTGGGACTAATTACACGGCAACCCCCAGGTATAATAAAGAATTCACCTCCTCAAACTACGGTAACACAACATGCCCCCTCACCCCCAAAAACCATTTAAACCACCCTCTCTATAGGTTAAAAATAGTTCCAGAGGTAATTTTGGGGCCGCACAATCCTTTTTTAGTTAATAAAATATTTGGTAACCACGAAAAACATATTTAGAAATTTTAAAACTATTAAAAGAATTCTACAGATAGATTGAGACGTGAAAAACCCAAATAAAATATATCTCAAAGCTTCCAAAAATAGATTTAGCTCGAAATGGAAAATATCTCGCCAAAGCTAAAAAGCCCTAAAATATTCTAATTAATGTCAAAGGGCATCTTGAGAACTTTCTACAAAAAAAAAAGTTACCGACATAAAAGCATCACGTGTTTATGTTTAATGCATTCATGTCGAATGCATTAGTGTGGTTACTGTGAAAAGTTTTCCTAGATGAGGTTAGCCATAGATTAGAATGGTTTTAAGATCTTTTTCCCCCAAAACTAAATCTAATTGTGAGAATCTCTTCTGAACATATATATTCTCACGAGCTCTAAATGTTTTATTTTGATTTGGCATGTCTCAATCTGTCTCTATGATTTTCCTCGTAATGTTAAGAAGCTTAAAGTTTTTTTTTTTTTGGTTTATAGACCTTATGCAATGTTTTCCATGATTGTTTTTGGAAAATAATTATTACTGTATGGTTAAACACACTTTGACAACCCCCATTAACTGTGGCAGGATGGTAATTTAGTGGTTTTCCTTGGGCGGAAGCCCATTATTATGTAAGAACGCACGGCCCATCAGTCGGATCCCTTCCATTCATATCCGGAGTTTTTTTTATTTTTATATTTTTTAATTTTTTTTTACAAAAATATATCATGGTTGACATCTTTTGCAAAAATATACCTCTGACGCCCGGCCGGGCCTAGAGCCCGGAGGCTGGGCGTCCCTGGCCCACGGAACCGGGAGCACCTGGCACCCGGAGGCCTGGCGCCAAGGGCCTGGCGCCCGGAGGCCGGGCGCCAAGTTTGTGCACCCCTCCACGATTACCGCAGTCTCTACAAGCGTGGCCGCAAGCGCCCGAGAGGTACAGTACATCTATGGTCTATCTGTAATCCCACAGTCTTATACATGCACGTCTTTTTTACTGTCTTGGAGACTTGAACATGGTAGTATAAAATTTACGTTGCCCGCTTTTACTACGTTTCATTACCTAGTGGTTTTAATTTTATCGTGCACGAAAATTTTGTAGCTTGTCGTCGCAGTAGCACGCCTATGTTATTTGGGCCATAGGCAGACCCACATGTGGGCAAGTCTGCCCAGGCTCCTCGGCTAGTAAAAAAAAGCTATGTTTACATGTACAAACAACAAAACGACTTAGAGCACTGGACAATTCGCGTGAAACGGCAACAGTTATCCAGAGTCAACTAAATAATGCAATCCATGTGAAGCAATAACGGTTTATCCAGAGGCTCAACTAAATTTAGTAAATGCAGTAGCCACTAACTGAGTTTAATCCTACATCCTATGTGATACAGCAAATCTCCTGTTAGTATGCCTCTGAATTTTAAGAAAGTTAGGAGAAATGATCCAATGCAATCTATTAATCTGATATGTTTGATACAAAATTCTCGGACACAGTGTTTTAAAACAATTGTCTTTTTTTTTTCTTATGTTAAGAGACAATATGTTTTTCTAAGTGTTAGGTCCGTCCAGACTCTTAAAAGATTTTAGATCCGATTCTCATGATTAGAGCTGAAATCATGAGGGTACTAAATGCTGGCTCTGTTATGTTGCTATAGTCCTACGTATTGGTTAGAAGCGTCTGGCCCTGGCGCCAGGTGCCCACCCTACCGCCCTAGCGCGCTTGGTTCCGTGGGCCAGGGACCTGGCGCCCGGGCTCGGGCATCGGAGGTATATTTTTGCAAAAGATGCCAACCATGGTATATTTTTGTAAAAAATGATTTTAAAAAATACAAAAAAAAAAAACGCTCCATATCCGTAGTCAAACAAAAGTAAGCGGAGAAAATAATGAGCAGACAGACCCAAAATATAAACGACTCACGGCACTGCGTTCAATTTCAATAATACGAACGACGGTACAACAGACGATGTATCCACACCACCAACAAGCACGTACAGTAAATACAACATCTCATCTCAGACTCTCAGTTATTAGTGTCCCCTACGCTACTACGCTGATGAAGCATGCACGAAACAACAACGGCAGCAACTACTGTAGCTGCGATTTCACCACACGCAGACGAGCGCAGGAATAGATAGGATGGAGGTGGCTATAGCCTAGTCGCAGCACATCTCGCAGATCCAGCAGCAGCAGAGCGCGGCGATGCTGAAATAAATAAAGCAGAAGCAGGGACACCGAATTACGAGATTAGTTCATTGATCAGGCTTAACTTGCGACAAAGGCAGGCAAAACATTCAGATTGATTGATAGGTAGGATAGTGCTAATACTAATTAAATTGGGTAGTAGCTGATCGAAAGAGGTTTTCAAGTAGTGCATGCAGTTTGCTGGGTAGTAGCAGGTAATTTAGTGATCGAGTACTAGTAGAGAAGAAGATTAATTAATTACCATCCTTCGATGAAGCCTTTCTCTCCGCGCGAGGTGGTCTTGGGCCCCCGGCGCCCCTTCCTCCCTGTCTGCTGCTCCGCACCCGCCGCCGTCGGGTAGCCTGCTATACGCAAGCACAGTCCCGTCGTCACAGAATTGAATAATCAGTCCGGCCGCCGGAGACGTATGTACGAGCACGGAGGTGGAGGCCGGCTCGTCGAAACGAGAGCGAGTGATACCTGGCGGCGGCGGCGGAGGCGCCTGCTGGCTTTTGCTGATGTTGCTCTCCATATCGTGCTTAGCTTGTAGCTGTTGTTGATAGAGGACGACACACGGTGAGGCGGTGCGCAGCAGTGGATTCGATATGCTTTGTCTTGGGTGGGATAGATCTCAAGTTCTGGACGAGTCTCTTTATATAGCCAAGCCAAGCTAGGCCGCAGTTGCACCACATGTCTAGTCTTGCTTGGTGGCGCCGGCCTTCCTTGCCTTGCCGCCCTGGTCTTTCGTCGTAGGAAGCGCGCGGAGGGTGCCGTGCCGCAACCGCAAGGGTGTCATCTCATCACCTTTAAACGCGCACGCTGCCATCACGGATTGACAACTGTCGCAGCCAATTCCCTGCAGTGGTGTTCATCATACACAGGATCACGTTAATTAGTCGCTGAATAGCTGCCGCCGGCTTTGACGGCAAAACCCACAACAGCACGGGCTGCACGGCAGCGAATCGAAGGAAAGCCAACCGGCGCCGCGTTCGGTGGCCTGGGCGGCGCGTCGGAAAGCTCCGAGCGGGGGGGGGGTCCCGTTTCCTCCAACGAAAAGCTTATTCGGACGTGGGTTGGGATGACGAAGAATCCGGTTCCCTCAAACAAAGCTCAACCTTTGCTCGTTCACACGCGGACCAGATGTGCTCCACTTTATGATGCATCGCATGGTCTGGATGTGACTCTGTGGTCCGATCTCCGCTTTCTCGATCGCCTCCCGCACCGCTCCAAGTTTTCCGACGCGTCTTTGACAGCCACAGGCAATGGCACCACCAGCACGTCACCGTACGTGCGCAGACGTGATTTGGGAACGGTTGCATCAATAATTTTGCCGATTACTACTAGGTAGGAGTAGGTGTCATCTGTCCTGAGATATCAACCGGAATCCATCCTTCCTTCCTTCCCCTCCCTACCACATCGGTCAGAGGAAGACCAAGAGCGACACGGAGCCGTCAGGACGATGCAACCGGGAACCAACCAACCACCCGTGCGTGTGTGACCCGCCGGCGTCGGCGTCGGGAAAGGCGGCTAACTGAAGACCGCTGGAGTCGCACGTGTCCCGCGGCCGCCGTCTCCAGCATCACCGCCGATGCAGGGGAGCAAGGGGCGCCACCCGCCCGCCAACCTCTCTGTCCACTCGAGCCTACTACGCGCACTCTGCAGGTAATGCCGTCGTAATGTTCGGGTTCAGTAGTATAACCAAGTAACCAAGGCAAATGGTACCGGGCTACCGGCTCAACCAGTGGCCTCACTATTTAGGCCACAGCTTTACAGTAATGGATTATTTGATCCACATTTCAGTCCTGCGGCTATAGGATGTAAAGAAGGTGGGGGAAAGAATAAAGCTTTGATTCAGAAAGCATTGCAAGCTGATACACTCGTCTTCGTCTACAAGAAAACACAAGTCTCAAAAAGGTAAACCTAGCGAAAAGACTCACCGTTATTTACAATAAATCTGCTGCCATCCATTTTAAAATACAATATTTTACAATCTGGTGTGGATTCACCGGAGAAAACCCATTTAGGTCTCCACTTCCAAGGAAGCAAAAAGAAGAGAGAAAAGTCACCCTATATTCTCCGGTTGCATCCACCCTTGTTCATAATCAAAGTTTTCAACTAGTACTGCTTGTGTGGAGGTTCGGTGTTCTTGGCAACTTGAGTGTTACCATTAAAGGAAAATAGTAGCACGTGACGATATACAAAACAAAAGGTAAGTTTTGAAAGACAAATATAGCAAAAGAACCATCTTAGTATTACTAATCGGAGGCTCATTTTCACGTTAATCCACGCCAGACGCGGTAGGAAAAAAAATATCCTATAAATTCTCACAAAAATCAGAAACGTTCAGACGTCCATCATGTAGCACTAATAATAATAGCCATTATCTATGATATTTTTCAAAAAAATTACCCACCATGCAACGAGACAAAACTAACTCCCTAAATTTATATAAAAATTACCCACCATACCATTGTAAATACAATTTCAAATAATCCCCTAAATCCACATAAAAATTATCCATCATGTCATTATAAATATGAATTAAATTACTCCCTAGATTTTCATATAAATTACTCAACATGCCATTATAAAAGATGAAATTAAAAATAAACCACAAATCTTTATATAAATTACCCAATATGCCGTTATGAAAGATATATTTAAATAATTCATAAATTTGTATATAAATTACCCACAATGCCACAACAAAAGATGAATAAAAATAATAAACTCTAATATTATTAAAGATTAAATCTGTATATCTTAAAATTCTACCTCGTGCGAAGGCACAGATTAATGGACTAGTTGTATCAAAATAAAGTGGAGGCACATTAATCACAACCGGAGTTTCAAAGGGAAAGTTTAGGTGTATTTGACAACCGCATATTCTCAACCAAAGGAGGAATTTGTGTGTTACATTATTGTTCAATTTTGAGCCTTTGTCACCGGTCCATCTCTAGTAAATTTAGGCCCTACCGTGAAATGAGAAATGGGTCTGCATAATTAATAATTTATTGTAAGCATAGCATACTGTGTTTAATTGTAGACCTATCAACACAAGTTATCTCTAAAAATGTCAAGAAACTAGGTAATTGTCCCGCGCGTTGCTGCGGAGATTCGAAGATGACATTTAATTTGTAATATTGAATTTTAGTAATATATAAACTGGTTGTAACGTTGATGTGGGAATGTAAGGATGTTATTGGTAGATTAATATGCTTGATTTTGGAGGAAAGAAACACAATTCAAATATATTGAGGGAGAGATGAAATACGAGGTTTTTATTACAATATATGCGGCATAATATTACATTAAAAAGTTTCAACAAAAAAGAATGACACTAAATATTTGAATAGAGTAGATTGAGAAAATTTGAAGCGCCCCAATTTCTATAATGGGACTAAAATGTGCTTTTATTATCATCTCAGGGTTTGGTAATCATATTTTTACGTCAGAGTGATACAGATCCGCCCTAAACGGGTCGGACAGCAAGCGGCACAGCCCTGAAAATCAAAGCAACGAAATTTAACACGTAGGCCGATCTTCTTCACGCCACAGTTGTGAAGCAGATCGTAACCCTTACTTGTTCTTGGACCAATATATGTCCAAAGCACTGACAAAAAACAACAACAAAGCCAGCAGCCCATCTTCCTCTGTAGGAATTTTGGAAAAGGCTAACACTATATGCAAAGAGATATCTGGAGTTCATGAGAGGTTTTGCATAAAAGTAGTTTGTATGCAGGGTTTGAGATAGTTGTCAAATTTTATCCATTCTGAAGATTGAGTTTTAATGAACTTTTCGGTCCAACATGGCCCATGGCTTTTCAGCCAACACATTTTTCCATACATCCAGCACCCACTGCTGAACAAACCATTTTATCCGGTCCCAAACCAATTACATTTTATTTTATAAAAACCGCTAACTGAAGAACCAAACTATAACTCATCCATACCAGTAGACACGGACTATTCAAATAAGTTTTACTCTGATCAGATGTTGTACTTGTGGCGGAACCGCCGATTTAATCCTGGCTAAGCTCACCCGCCACCTCTGGCTCACAATGCACTTAGATCAAACTAAACACGGTCGTCCGTCGAGAGTCAAAAAGGCTCCCGATACTACCTTTTCTCAGGAGGTCCGACATCACACACATCCAGCCCTTGATGGAGCCACAGCAGTTACATCATCACAGGCAGTTGAAATATAGCATAGATAGATTTAGTTTACAAACCAGTTCAGAATAAAATACAAGTTTCAACATAAGTCCATTGCATGGCAAGTTTAAAAGTATTTCGCAGCAGAAACTTAAGGTTCAAAAGTCATGATAACATCTCAAAAGACTTGCATTATAAGAAACAAAATCGAACCCACCGATGTTGCTCATGTACCACACATGAATACCTCATCCCAGGTGGGGGCATGCACCGCCTCCAACACAGGTGCATACAAGGAACTCCATACCTGCGCTCAAAATGTGGCGACAAATACTAATTAATTAGTAGGACTTAATAGATTGGCTTACGGCTCATGCAAAGATTGCTTCTAACAAGTGGATACTTAGCCATTGATTTTTAAGCAGTGACATGATCAACATAAAGTAAAAAGTTCTCATCATTTGCATAATCATCATCATAATAATAGTAAACTGCAGTAATGCAAACAGTACAATACAAGCATGTAGTATTCGAAATCATGCGTAATAGACACAAAGTATTTCAATAGTTACGACGTTGCCCGACAGTGATATTGGCATTCTCACATCTGGTGGGCATCAGCGATTCGAATCGATTTTAATTCCCGAGAATAACTATCATGCCAGGGGTATATGATTACTAGCCATCGCGTTTAACATATAGTCCCCATCTCCACCTGTCTCGTCCCAAGACTCAAAGCGCCCCCACCGAACCCCCGGGTTGTGCCCCCATACCGAGCCTGCCGACATCTCGGTCTCCCCGCAATGAGTACAAAACTCCTCAAGTCCTTCTGCCTCTATCTAGTGGATGGGCGGCACTAGGGATGCAAACGGATCGGATCGGAGTGGATAATGACTTTTCCATATCCTAATCCTATTTATTTTGTCGTATTCGGAGCGGAGCGGATATTACTCGGTTACGGACATGGATACGGATTTTTTAGGATATCAGAAATAGTGCGGAGTCGGATCGGTGTCGGAGCGAAAACGGAATTGAAAATCATCGGATAATACATGCTTACATGTAGCTTTTTTACAATGATCAATAATTCATAAAGTTAAGTATAATTGTCCACATCATAATTTACATATCGTTAATAAAAATAATAGTGATGGTATTTTTGGCACAAACCAATCATCGTTGACCCTTATATACTTGCCAAACTAATCGGATATTATCCTATTATATACATCGGATAATTCATGTTCAAATATCGGATACTCCATATCCATCGGATTCTAGTGATACCATATCCTACTCCGCATCCGCACGTAAATCGGATTCGGATTATCCATATCCGCATGGATATAAAAACAACTCATCCATATCCTTATAATTAGGATTCAGATCGGATCGGTTCGGATAATTATTCACACCATTTGCACCCCTAGGCGGCACCTCGAAAACTCCGGACGAGCCCAGGTAAGACTTTCACCGGTCCCAGGACCCGGATAAGCATTCTAGCAATGTTACGTCGTGTGGCGGAACCGTCGATTTAATCCGGACTAAGCACATCTGCCACCTCTGGCTTGTAATGTGATTAGGCCAAACTAAACCCGATTGTCCGTCGAGAGTCATTTGACCCCCGATATTACCATTTCCCAGAGGAACCGACATCATACACATCTGACCCACGATGGAGCCACAACAGATACATCATCACAGGCAGTTGAATAGCATAATATTAGACTTAGTTACAAACCGGTTATGAATAAAGTACAAGTCCAACATAGTGTTATAAAATAGCAAGTTCAAAAAGTTTCTCGCAGCGGAATAATAAGTTCAGAGGTAACCATGATATCATCAAAAGATTTGCATTAGAGGTAACAACATCGAGCCCACCGATGTTGCCCTTGTGCCACTCATGTCGTTTCATCCTAAGTGAGGACATGCGCCACCTCCAACACAAGTGCAGACCATGAACTCCATACATGCCCTCAAAATATGGGGGCAAACCCTGAGTACTAATTACTCAGTAGGTCTTAATGGATTTGGCTTACGGCTGACGCGAAGCGGCTTACTAGCAAGTGGATCCTTAGCATTTGGTTTTAAACAGTAACATGTGTAACATAAGTAGTAAGTTTTCATCATTTGTATAACCTCCAACATAATAGTAACTTGCAGTAGGGTAAACAGTTCAATTCAAACATGTGGTATTCCAAAAATCATGAGTATTAAATACCGAGAGTTTAAGCAGTTACTACGTTGTCCGTGTGCATTATCAGCATTCCCACACCTGGTGGGCATCAGCGATTCGAATCGATTTTAATTCCCGGGAATAACTATCATGCCAGGGGTATATGCTTACTAGCCATCGCGTTTCCACATATAGCCCCAATCTCCACCTGTCTTGTCCCAAGATTCAAAGCGCCCCCACCTAACCCCCGGTTCCCTGGGTCAGCCCTCCCTCGAGTACAAGCGCCCCCGGGCCCATCGGGCTCCAGCAAGTGGATGGGCGGAGCCTCGAAAACTTCGGACAAACCCAGGTAAGACTTTACCGGTCCCATTCTCCGGATAAGCACTCTAGCAATGTTATGCCGAATAGCAGGCGAACAGCGGACAGGCCTTATGCGACTCGGGCGGAGTCCAAAGTGCAACCTTATGAAAAGTATATACTGAAATAAATCTCCGCCCGGTCTCCATTTAATTTATGAGCAACAGTAATAATTGATGTAATAGTAAGCTTTTGTAACTTTGAAAGCACCTACGCGACGAGTCCACACACTCGTGTCTACTCGTACCTAGCAATTTCTAGGCACACTCGTCCTACGAACTCTATGTATAGGTGCTAGGGCCAGGGCGACCAGGGAGTCTAATGCAACTGGTTTCAAGCAACTCCTAATGCATATGCATAATCATCAAGTATAATTTGTTTGCTGGGTTAAGTATGGTCCTGCCTACCTTCGTCGTTAGGGTCAGTATCTTCGTCCGGAGCGTAGTCGTGTCCCTACTGCTGGTCCTTCAGCTCCTGGTGCAGCTGCTCCTCTCGCTCCTCTACGATTGGGTGGCCCGGCGGTTGTCCTTCGCTCGCGGAATCTATATGCATGACATAGTGCAATTGGAGCATGTATTAGTGCAATGCTTGCTTCATGATGCGAGTGCAATGCAGAAATCATGGTTTATGGAATAACATTTTGCATTTTTCGTGATGAAACTTGTTTAACGTTAAGAAATCGTACAAGCCATCACCTATGATAACTTAGCTTGTCACACATAACCACATGGGGGTGTGTGACGGGGTATCACCGATTCATGCGAAATGGCCGAGCTCACTTAAACAGCTCTTTTCCACCTAGCTAGCTTAACATTTCTATCACGCATTTATAAAACAGTAGCGAAGACCTATATTGCATTCCAACTTAGTGGCTAAGGCCTACATACTCCTAAGTTTCCAAATGTGATTCATGGTGGCATTTATTAATATACTAGTCTCACATTTCCTATTCTTTGCTTAAATAGGCATTATATCTACCATTTTCAAAATAGGATCAAACTTTATATGCATGGCCTCACGTTTTCAGCGATGAGCTACTTACACCATCTAGAACCTAAATGAATACCACAAAACCCCGTATAGCTTACTTTTATCTAGAACCCTTTTCCTTTGCTAATTATATGCATAATTACTAGACAAGGGTAAAATAGTAAATAAACAGTAAGCATTTAGGCTATCAAATTCTTATACTAAGCTTAGGCATGCTAGCAAAGCTGCTGCCCAAATTCAGAATTTTTGACTCTCATTTAAACCACATTTTCTATTTATTAATTTAAATATGCATGAACTCATTAATTTCAAAACACTAACCATACTTGACATGCACTGCACCCTATTTCAACAGTGGGCTACCTATACCACAGGGAGCACAAATAAAATGGGTAAAACCATTTAGAGCATAATCTTTATATGGTTATTATTTCCTCATTTATTTTTATGCTAAAAACACATGCAAGGGCAGAATAGTAATTAAACAGTGAACATTTGAGCTACCAAAAATCACAGTGAGCCTATATACCCTAACAACACTGATGTCCAAGTTTGGCAATTTTTGGAGGCCATTTAGTCCACATTTCCTAATTTCATTGATTTATCAAGCATGCACAATAACAGGGGCAAAACTGTCTTTTCCTACTCAACCATCATAACCAACAGATAGATCTGATATCAAAGGTCAAAATGCAAGTTAGTTTGCTATTTTTGGATTTTTATTTACTTTTCTACGATTTTTCAAAGTTTCAGCAGTTTTAAATGCATTTTAAATCGAAAATCTACAGATCCAGGACCTATACACAATTATCCGTAGCTTCTGAGGGCTAACATGCAAGATCTACAAGACTCAGGGCAC
Organism: Paspalum vaginatum; assembly: GCA_030272315.1. Taxonomy (NCBI): domain Eukaryota; kingdom Viridiplantae; phylum Streptophyta; class Magnoliopsida; order Poales; family Poaceae; genus Paspalum; species Paspalum vaginatum. Next base: position 45,177,499 of record CM059014.1, read on the forward strand.
AGCGCGGTGGACTGATTTGTAAATATGGGAAAAAGCAGGGGCCGGATCTGAAGTTTCCCCGGCCCCCTTCTTCTTCCTCGCGATGCCCGCGGCCGCGCGGGAAGAAGCGCGCGCGCCGGCGAGCCGGAGCTCGCCGCGGCCACGACGCGGGTCGGGGACAGTGTTCCCCGTGCGGGGCTTCTACCTCAAGGTGACGGTGACGACGGAGACGGCGTGGACGAAGCGGACGGCGGAGGTGAACCGAGGGTGAACCGGCGCGGCGCGACGTCGAGGCGAGGTCGGATCTCGGCATCCGGGAGGGGAATGGCGATGGGGACTCGAGCGTGAGGTGCGCGGGGTCGAGGCGGACGCAGCGGTGGAGGTGTGGAGGCTCGGGGAGTGGCAGAGGGAGGGGCGCGAGCTCGAGCTCGGAGCTCGGCCGTCAATAGCTGCGTGAACTGGCGAGAGCGGGGAGCGAGGGAGAGAGCTCGGGAGGGTGAGTGGGCGAAGGGAACGGGTAGAGGAGCTCGTCCTCCGCTTAAGGCCGACCGGACACGCCGATCCATGGGCGTGCGTGGCCGGCCGTACGCCGGCGTCCACGCGGCGGGCGCCGGCTCGGCACCGGCCGCGCCCACGGATCCCTGGGCCCACCCGTCAGTGGCCCGGGGTCCCAAAAAGGAAAGCCCCCTTTTTTCTGTTTTTGGTAAGGCTCTGAAAATTACGATTTTGAGGTATTTAGAAGCCGAATTTGAAAAAGGTCCAATTGAATGAAATGTTGGTCTCATTCATATCTACAACTTTGTCAAAAAGCTCAAGTTCAAATTCCGAGTCTAAGTATGATTTATATTTAAATTTCCCTCAGATTTTTGAATTTGCCCTACTCAGCCTTTTTAAAGAAAAATTTAAAAGTCCTATTTGTGGCCAAAAACTCAGGGAGTGTTTTATACCAACTTTGATCCAAATTCCAAGATCTACAACTTCCTAAATTGGGGCTTTGCATGAAAATGATTGTAAATTATTGAAAAAGTGATATTTAAATGAAATTTAGATTTTGAGTGTGTTTCTTGGCTGAGAGAAAAAGGCCTTTTACCCTAAGCTATGTCCATTTCCCATCTAAGCTCCAATTAACAAAGTTTTTCATCACAACATGACCCACAAGTTTGGTATAAAAGGTTTCACCTAAATCTTAACACAACTAGGGGCCATACCCAATTTACTAGTGTCACACATGCAAAAACTGAGGGCATGACTTAGCTATTTCCATCATGCTTGTTCATATGAGTCAAAAGCACATTATCAAGCGATGAGATGATGCTTATGAGAGGTAATTAAACAAGGGATGCACATGCTAATGCTTTAGAGATGCCCAGGGCATCACACGCCGATCAGCAGACGAACAGCGAACGGGCCTTATACGACTCGGGCGGAGTCCAAAGTGCGACATCATAAAAAGTAAATACTGAAATAAAATCTCCGCTCGGTCTCCATTTAAATCAAGATCATAAGTATTAGTATTAGTTGACATAATAGTAATATCTTTGTAGCTTTGAAAGCATCTACGTGATGAGTGACTCTATTCACTCGTGTCTACTCGTACCTAGCAATTTTAGGCAACTCGTCCTACGAACTCTAGGTATAGGTGATAGAGCCAGGGCGGCCAGGGAGTCTAATGCTATTGGTTTCAACCAACTCCTAATGCGGATGCGTAAACAAACAATCAATTCTTATATTAGCCGGGAGAAATCAAGGTACTGCCTACCTTCCTCACTAGAGTCAGTAGCTGTCTCCTGAGCGAAGTCGGGCACAGGCTGTTAGTCTTTTTGCTCCGAGTTCTGCTCCTCTTCCGGCTGCTCGACTATCGGCTGCTCCTGCGGGTGCCCCTCGATCGCGGGATCTATATGAATGATACAGTGCAGAAATAAGTGCAAGGTATGCAAACGTATGCGGATGGTGCGAATACAATGTAACCCATGGTGAGCAGCTAGCAGGCAATCGACTTATGCATTTTCATGTTAAACTTAACCCATATTATGAAATCGTACAAACCGTCACTGAGAAATCATACAATGCATCGCTAAGAAATCGTATAAACCATCACCTAATCCAATCTAACTCATCATTCATATTATCACAAGAGACACGCAACAGGTAAACAGGTGCACAAGCAGCATTACACTCTTACATGAAATATACTTAGGTCCATTATACAAGTTTATCTATTTATTGAATTAAAGTACTCATATCAAGTTCATGCTGTTACACAGTCCCAAATGTGCTCAATTATTTATGACATAAAGATCAATACTGTACTAAGCTACTGCCAAAATTTCAGCCACAAAAGAATTATAATTATTTTACTAAAATTCCAAAAATATATCAGCCTTTTAAATTCCCAGATTTTTCATAATTCGTAGGAATGGAATTTGGGCATGAAACTTCCACAGACAGCATAACTTCGCATGAATAATAAGTACAAAAATTAGCAAGCTCAGAATCCATAGTTTCATAGGACATCTATTTCTCCATATGTTTAGATAAACCCATTTCACATGCATTCCAAACCAATAGTCATAAAATACACAAAAATACTTTCTGAAACTTAAACATGTCTATGAAACACTATGATTTTTCTTAGAATTTATTAGACATGCTAGAACCATTTTTCCTATTATTTATTCATGCATTAATTTGTCATTTTCAAATCAGCATCAAAACTTGACATGCACAATCCCTAATTTAACCAGTGAGCTAAATTCATCACATAGTTCATGTATAAAATGCAGTAGGCCATTTTAAACATGCTTCATATAGAAACCATTTTACCATGTTAATAATGTACTCAAAACACTCACAGGGGCAAAACAGTAATCATACACCCAATGCCAGGGCTACCAAAAATCATAACATGCATTCACACCTTAAGAAAACCACTGACCAAGTCTCATCATTTTTTGGGTTCATATGAGTCACATTTTCCATTTTCCCTCTTCTAGCATACATGCAAGATCCAGGGGCAAATATGTACTTTCATACTCAACCATCATACCCAACAGATAGATCTACTCAAGAGGAGTTCAATGCATCTGGTTTCATATTTTTAGGATTTTTATTTGATTTTTTCACCATTTTTCAAAGTTCCTGCCGAATAAAAATCCATTTAAATTTAAAAACCATAGATCCAGGACTTATTCAGGATTATGCATAGACTTCGGGGGCTAGATTGGAAGATTTGCACAACTCAGTGAACAACGCTTGGGATGGAAATGCGAAAACTTAGATCGTCGAGGGCTAAAACGCAAGAAGGCGGCTGCCTTCTTCAACCTCCCGCCAAGGGGAAACTCCAGCGGCAGCGCTTGGGCGGGCCGGCCCTGCCGGGCACGGCGGCTCGCCGTGGAGGACTGGGGAGAGAGAGGGGACCGCGGGGAAACTTACCCCCTACCACAATCGGCGAAGGGCGCAGTGGAGAGGACCGGCAACGGTGAGTAGGGAGCTCGGGGTTCAGCGGAGGAATGTGGCTCGGTCGAGGGCGAGCGGGGAAAGACTGGGCTGAGGGCTTCGCCCTCGCTTTATTGACGCGGCCGCGGCGTCGATCCGAGGGCGAGACGGCCTGGCCATACGCCGGCGGCCACGCGGTGTGCACGGGCTGGGGATGCGGCGGCGCAGACGGGTGGGACCCACCTGTCAGTGACTCAGAGGAAACAAAATAGAAAAGTGTGTTTTCCCCCTCTCTGTAATTCGCAATTTTAACCAATTTAGAAGCCTAATTTGGAAATGTGCCAATTGGATGAAATGTTCTAATCATTGAGCTCTACAAATTTCTCAAAAGCCTTGATACCAAAATCTTTATGGAAATATGATTTACATTTGAATTTACCTCTCAAATTTCAATCTGGCCTACAGACCAGGGTTGCTTAAAAATTCTAAAAGCCTATTCTCCAATTATTTTCACACAAATACCTTATTGACATTATTGTTGATAGTTTCAGGATCTACAACTTCTTCAAATGAGGTTTTGCAAAATTATGGCTGTAGGTTGGAGAAAAACTTGAATTACCAAGCAGGTCCAGTTTTGGCAGATTCCAGGTGTTCACAGAAAATGACCCATATCCCCATTCAAACTTCCGTAAATGATCATTGCCAAAATAACAAAGTTGTTCACCACTAAACTGTCTACAAGTTTGGTAATATAACCTTCACCCAAATCCCATCAGAATGAAAGTTATGAACTAGAACATAGAAGCACACATGTAGGGAAACATGGTTTAACTAGTTGCAAATCCAACCAAGTTTTGATCATGGTTCCAAATGCATGCCATGATATGATGCTTCATGATGAATGATGCATGTATGGAAAAATGAAAAATGTACTGGAGCATCACAGTACTAGTTCCCACAAATTGGACTCAGTGGCTCTTTACCGTCGTAACTGCCCGAATTCCGAACCAATCCATCGCCTTTGTTTTATCACCTAGCAGAACTTTAGGGGTTCGGGTAGCCGAGTCACTCCAGTACCTCGCGGTACTTCCGTTGACACCCACCCGTTCCGTAGTCCTTTGTGCGCCAACACAGAAGCTACTAGACTATCCACTCCGGTTCGGGCCTGGCCAATGCCTCATACAGAGCGAGTTGATGTACTAAAAGAGTTAGGTAAGACGAAAATCATAATGGTCCTTACGGAGAGCTCAGGTAGAACCATTCCCACTTTCCAATGCTCGACAGCGTGAGCAATGCACCTATCCGGTATTCTCCACGAATCCCGAGACACGGGGTAACCGCGAGTCGCTAAGTTACCCGTTCATACCCTGCCCTTGTGGCTGTTTCGGCGCGTAGCCGTGTTCTGACAAGGTCGGTTGCCGGGGTTCTTCCCCAATTTGTTTCAAAAACCACACACAACCACTTCCCCATCCCCTTTATATTCCATATCCATAATCCAACAAAGCATCAAGATTATGATAAATAATTAATTGAGCGATCCCACCTATACGCGGTATATCTAAAATAGGCTTAGGTGGCTGTATATTTAGCTGGGTTACCTTAACAAGCAAAACATGCAAATTTTATGTGATCATCAGGCCAGGGATTGTGTTTGCAAAACATAGGAAATTTATACATCAAGTGGGAATTCTAGTGAGCTTGCCTTTCACTCTGTTGAGGTGGTTGATATAATAGTTGCTGGACGTATTGGTAGCAGACTATCGCGTTGTATACCGGAGATGAGAGTCTGCTGGGTTCTTACTGGTGGTATTACTACAAGTGGTTGGGGTGTAGCGAGTTTTCGGGTGAGTTAGCGGGCTCGGTAATGATAGTTACAGAGACGCCAAGGTAGGGGTGGTGGACGCGAGATGAGGGGTCGACAACGCCGAAGGGGTGGCGGTCGCATGTTGGTGTTTTGGAGAAGATCTTTTTGTGGAGTGGTGGAGAGAGCAATGATGTTCAGATGATTTTCGGTATCGTCATCATCTGAATTCAGGGCTTGGACAGGCCGAGACAAGAACCTTTTGGATTTTGATAGAGTGGGTGGATAACGACATCAATCACCAGGCTCACAAAAATGTGGGACCGGTGTGAAGCATTGAATGGGCGTAGGACGGCGTCATGGTGGCATGACGGTGGCTTCCATCCAAGGGGAGATTATGTGGAGCGGGTAGCTAGGTGGAGCTTGGTTTTAGATGAATTTAGGCGAAAGAATTACTTAGATCGGAGTCCGAACGGAGTAGATATGGAGTATTTAGTGATTAGGGGTTAGATGTGAACCCTTCTGGAAGTTGGAGGGGTAGATTTAGACTTGTTCTTGACGAACTTGTTGAATTTGGCCCGTGAGGTGGCAAACCTGGGCCGAGGGTGCGTTCAGCTTGGACGGCCTGGTTCGGCCCATGTCCGCGCGCGCGGCGCCGGGGGGCTAAGTGGGCCGGCCCACGGGGAGGTGACGGTGCGGGGGACGGAGGTAGCGCAGGCCCACGTGGCGGCAACAGTAAGGAGGGGAAATGGCGTCAGGGGCGATGATGCCTGGACCGGATCGGGGGGGACCGGTCCACGCCGGTTCGCGGGGGAGTTCACCGCCAGTTCTCGCTACCGGCGGCGGTTCCGCCAGCGAGGGTTCCCCAGCGAGGACTAGAGCAAGGGGGTGACTCGGGCGACGAGGTTGGGGGTATGGGTAGGAGGCCGGTGTGACGGAACCGCCGATTTAATCCGGGCTAAGCACACCTGCCTCCTTTGGCTTGCAGTGCAATTAGACCGAACTAAACACGGTCGTCCGTCGAGAGTCATTTGGCTCCCGATATTACCTTTTCCTAGATGAACCGACATCATACACATCCAGCCCGCGATGGAGCCACAACAGATACATCATCTCAGGCAGTTGAATATAGCATATATAACTTATTTTACAAACCGGTTCGAAATAATAATACAAGTTTCAACATATTACCATACGAAAGGCAAGTTTGAATCAGATAGCGGAAGCGAATTTGAAAACATCTCACAGCGGAACGAAATACTTTACTAGTCTTCACGCAACGTTGATCGAGGCGAGCAGCACCGAGCCCACCGGTACTACCCTCCTCCAAGCACCTGTCCAGATGCCGCCGGTACCTGTTCTCAAAAGGTGGGGGCAAACCCTGAGTACTAATTACTCAGTAGGACTTAATGGATTGGCTTACGGCTGACGCAAAACTTGCTTACTAGCATGTGGATCCTTAGCCATTGACTTTTAACAGTGGTATATCAACATAGAGTATCAAGATTCATCTTTTGCATATAACTCCATAATAATAACTTGCAGAAATGTAAGCAATACAATACAAACATGTAGTACTTGAAAACATGAGTAATAAATATGATATATTTAAGTAGTTACTACGTTGCCCGTGTGCATTATCAGCATTCCCACACCTGGTGGGCATCAGCGATTCGAATCGATTTTTAATTCCCGGGAATAACTATCATGCCAGGGGTATATGCTTACTAGCCATCGCGTTCCCACATATAGTCCCCATCTCCACCTGTCTTGTCCCGAGATTCAAAGCGCCCCCACCTAACCCCCGGGTTGTGCCCTCTCAGGAGCGATACCACAGTGCCCTGGGTCAGCCCTCCTTCGAGTATAAGCGCCCCCGGGCCCATCGGCCTCCAGCAAGTGGATGGGCGGAGCCTCGAAAACTCCGAACAAACCCAAATAAGACTTCACCGGTCCCATTTCCCGGTTAAGCACTTTAGCAATGTTATGCCGAACAGCAGGCGAACAGCGGACGGGCCTTAACCGACTCGGGCGGAGCCAAATGATACAACAACGCACACTACAAAATAAGATTATTCTCCGCCCGGTCTCCATTTAAACCATGAGCATAATATTACTTTCCCAAAAGTAAAAGTTTTGTAATCTTTGAAATCATCTACGCGACGAGTGACTCCTTTCACTCGTGTCTACTCGCACCTAGCAGAGCCTAGGCAACTCGTCCTATGAACTCTATATATAGGTGCTAGGGCCAGGGCGGCCAGGAGATCTAATGCAATTGTTTTCAATCGACTCCTAATGCGGATGCGTAAGGAAACAATCAATTATCATATTAGCTGGGAGAAATCATGGTCCTGCCTACCTTCCTCACTAGGGTTAATAGCTGCCTCTTGAGCGAAGTCAGGCCTCTACTGCTGGTCTTCCGGCTCCTGGTGCAGCTCCTCCTCGGGCTCCTCTACGATCGGTTGGTCCGGCGGTGTCCTTCACTCGCGGGATCTATATGCATGACACGGTGCAATTGGAGCATGTATTAGTGAAATGCTTGCTTCATGATGCGAGTGCGATGCAAGGAATCATGATTTATGGAATGAAGTTATGCATTTTTGTAATGAAACTTGTTTAGCATTAAGAAATCATACAAGCCATCGCTTAAGATAACTTAGCTTATCACACATAACAACGTGGGGTGTGTGATAGGGTAGTACCGACTCATGCGGAACGGCCGAGCTCACTTAAACAACTCTTTTTCACCAAGCTAGGTTAACATTTCTATCACGCATTTCTAAAACAGTAATGAAGACCTACATTGCACTCCAACTTAGTGGCTAAGGTTTACATACTCCTAAGTTTCCAAATATGATCCATGGTGGCATTTATTAATATACTAGTCTCACATTTCCTATTATTTACGTAAATATGCATTATTTCTACCATTTTCAAATTAGAGCCAAAATCCTACATGCACCACTTCCTACTCTAGCAGTGAGTCATGTTCATAACCTAGAGCTCATATCAAGCCCTTAAAGTCACTTGAAGCATTTTTCACCATAGCAACCTTTTCTTAAATTAAATATACGCTTAAATACAAGACAAGGGTAAAATAGTAATTAAACAGTCGATGCTAGGGCTACCAAAATTTACACAGAGTCTACACATGTTAACAAGGCCTCTGCCCAAATTTCATAATTTTTGAAGCTCATTTTACCCACATTTCCTATTTATCAGGGTTTTTCATGCATGCACAATAACAGGGGCAAAAAGGTCTTTTCATACCCAACCATCATATCCATTATGTAGATCTACTTAATAGGAGTACACTGCAATAAGGTTTGTATTTTTCTGATTTTTATTTGATTTATTACAAATTTTCAAAGTTCTCAGCTTAATAAAATGCATTAAATCCAAAAATCCACACATTCGGGGCCTGCACGCAATTACCCCTAACTTCTAAGGGCTAGGATGCAAAATTCTTGAGACCTATTCAACAGCGCAGGGACTGAAGCATAAAAATACCAAAAACTAGGGGCTAGATCTGCAAAATCCGGGGGCTTGGACTAAATCGAGATAGCCTCATAGAACTAGGGTTAAATCTGCAAATTTCGCAAGACACAGTAAACAGTTAATTAAAAAGCAAAGTCAGCAGGGTCTTAAACGCAAAATTTGGCTTCTTCTTCTACCTCTCACCAGGGAAGAGGCCGCGCGCAGGGGGTGGCGGTGCGGGCTTGCGCCGGCGGCTGTGCGGCCGGACTTGGAGCCGACGTGCTCTGGGAAGGTGTTCCTAGCGACGGGGCTTCTTTCCCCCAAGACGGCGTCGCGCGAGGTCGAGCGAGTGGGCGAGGAACGGCCGTGAACCGATGGGCGGCGGAGCATGGTCCGGCGGCGCACTCCGGCCCGATTCGGCGCCGTTGACGGGGAAGGGAGGCCACGGCCGGGGCACACAGCTGCGGAAGGTGGTAGCGCACCCGACGGAGGTGGTCTGCAGGTGCGGGAGGCGCTAGGGGCAGCCGTCCATGGCGGGGTCGGCCCGGCGTGGTGGCGACGTTGCGGCGCTCAGCGGACACGAGGACGGGACCGCGGGGGCTTTGAAGGACGGGGGGGAATGGCTGGAGGGGATCGAGGTGAGTACTACGCGCCCGTCAGTGGCAACGAGGGCGGCCCGAGGAGGCCATGACGCGAGCCCCAGGAGGTTGCTCCCATGGCGGCGGTGCCTCTGCTCCACGCGAGGGGGAAAGGGATGAGCGAGGGCGAGCGCGGATGGAGCGGAGTGAGGGAGAGAGCAGAGGCAGAGGCTTGGCCTCACCTTTTGGCCGGGGTGCGGCAAGCCGGGTAGGGGCAGGCGCCGCGTGCCCGTGGTGGCAGGCGGCCATGGCCGCGTGTGCGAGCCGGAGCGGGGAGAGAGGGAAGAGCGAGCAGCGTGGACCGGGTCCGATGAACCGAAGTCAATGACCGGTGGGGCCAAGGCTGAGAAGGAAGAGAAAGGTGCGTGGACCGGGTGCGTGGAGCGAGAGAGCCGGTGGGGCCCGCAGCCGCTGGTGTCGGGCGGGAATCCGAAGCCCTGCCAGGTGGGACCCGCCTGTCATAGACTAAAAAAGAAACAAAATCCGAAAATAGAAAATGGGGCTGCTTGACTGCTATAACACTCGTTTGGAAATCCCTGTTTTTGAGCAATATAATGGCCGAATCAAGAAATACTAATAATACAAGAATTGTTCTAACTTTCTCACTCTACAACTTTGCTATAGACATGTATACCAAGTTCTGTAGTAAAAATTGGTTTAAATTTGAATTAAACCAACTGATCCTAGTTTGACCAAGGTTTAATGCAAACTTAGAAATTCCTAAAGTCTATTTTATGCTCATTTTCAAAAAAAAAGAGTATTATACCAATGTTGTGTAGTTTTTAATTATCTACAACTTTCATATATGATGTTTTGCATGATCATGTCTTTTGTTTGCTAAAAATTTGAATTTTCCATTCAGGTCTAATTGGACAGAATTCAAGTGTAGACAGAAAATGAGCTAAAACACCTTGCAAACCTCTATGTATGTCAACACACAAAATACCAAAGTTATTCCCCATGAAATTTTCTACAAGTTTGGTATATAAAGTTTTGCTTAAATCACAATGGTTTTTGAAATACAACCACAGATGTGTTCAGAGGTTTGGTCAAAATGCAGGTTTACTCCATGTAGAGTATTTCTTGTTTTTAACTTTTGAAGCATCAAATAAAGTCCAATCATTTTGAAGTCAGATGCATTTGAAAGGTGATAAGTTTAATTTCATTTCATAGAAAGGAAGATTTTGAAGTTGTATAGTCAAATCGAAAGTAATTTCAGAATGAAGTTTGGGAAAGAGTGTCAGCTCCAGACTTGGCAAAATTTCCTGAGTGTAGGTTAACTGAGCTTGGTTCGAACTTTTGAGTCCCTTAATATCTGATTTTGAAAATGGTCAAGATAGCACATTTGAAGGAAATATCTTGAACTAAAACTTTTGTATTGGATGCCTTGCACGAAAATGTGTAAGTGTTCAACTACTCAACCAAACTACACAAAGTTTTGCATATTCAACTTGAAATTTTCGACTTAGTGGTTTACTAGCCTAGTTGTTGCTCTTCTCTAAGCATCATTAAGCCAAATCCTTGACTACCGCTAATCTAATCGCGTGTTAAGACTTTTGAGATGCCGGGGGCATCACAGCCGGAGGTAGGGTCTCCACGCCGGTGGGAGGAGAGGCGCGCCGTGGCGGTTCTAGTGGGGTGGAGAGGTGGCGGCGAAAGGCCGGGGTGGTAGATGGTGGAGCGATGGAGCTCAGGGGACGGCCAATTCGAAGAACGGCGGCCGGTGGTGGGGGAATTTTGGTCGGCGACGATGGCGTTCAGCGTGGCGATGCCTTTTTATAGGCGAGCGGGAACGGGGGCGCCTGAGCTCGGTGCGGTGGCGTGGTGAAGAGGTGCGCGACGCACGTGGCGGCGCGGTGCGCGGGCTAGGCAGAGCCGGGGATGGCCTTGCGGGGTCCAGGAACTTGGCGCGGCGGGGCCGAGCGCGGAGCGCTTCCGGGGCTGGGACGGCGCGGGGTGCAGCAACGCGGCAGGGTCTGGGGGCGCAGTGCGCGATGTTGAGGCGGGTCGGGACGCCACGGCGGGGTCCGGGCGTGGCGCTGTCGCGACGCGCGATGGCGTCGGCTCGTCGCACAGCGCACGGCGTGCGCCGGGGAAAGGGAGGGAGTCTGATGGGCGGGACCTAGTGGCAGCGAGAGAGGAGGCGCGGGCCCAGGTGGCAGCGGCGGAAGGAGGGAGGCGGAAGCGGCCTTGGGCCGGTTGGCGGCCCACACGGCGGCGGGGAAAGAAGGGGTGGCGGTGGGCCACTGGAGGAAGATGGGGGATGGGCTGGGAAAAAGGAGGTGAAGGGAATTGGCCCATCCGAAATTTTCTCTTTTCTTTGGATTTTGGATTTGAGTTTTTAGTAGGGAATTTTGGAAAGAATTCGGTAGGAGTGTTTGATGGATACTTGAAGGGGAAATATCTTGGAACTTTTGGAGAATTTCTGGGAGAAAATTTGGTGGAGAATATTTTAGAATATTTGGGATTTTTGTTGAGCTCATAAATGTACACTCGACAGACAAGCAAGATTTTGAAAATTGATTTTGAATTAGGGAGAGATTAGAAAAAAATTCCAGAGCTAAATTTCGGGGCGTTACATGATTGATCATGGAAATGATGATTAGATAACATTTTTCATTTTTTTTACTGGACAGTGCTGATGTGGTGTTCCTGTGGCAATAGTTGGATGGTGAAGCTAAAAAATAATGAGCTAATCTATGTCATATCTAGACTGTTATTATATAAGATGCACATAGTAACTACTTGCAAACGAAAAGGCACAATTAATTGCAGAATATAGAAGGCCACACTTTCTTTTTTACATAATGGAAAATTAGGTAGATTAAATGCAAATTGTAAGTTATCACACATCACTGCACCACATGCGGACGGAGTGACGGGTGGTTCCTAATTATGCATTTAACATTTCAAAGCATAGCATGGGGTAAGAGAGATGAAAGGGCATTAGTGTTTAACTTCTAGCTTACAAAATTAACTCTCCAACTGATGTTGATGATGTGGCATATTGTGATGTTAAAACAACTCCATTGATGGAGATTGATCGAGCCTGTGACACCCTGGGCAAGAGCAAGCTGCAACATTTGCATCTCCTCCACCTGCAGAGACAAATTGATTGAGGCATTTGGCCAAGAGTGCAAGCAAAAGAAGGGATTTCATCAATGCAGACATGAGTCTCATAATAAGATGGTGTCTATGGTGGAATTATGAAACAGGTAAGAGGTAGTTTCCTATCAGAGTTAGGGAGAACAAAACGTTTGACGATGAAACAATTATTAGACATAAATTTAATTGCAGGTGAGGTGAGTTGGGAGTTATGGGTATAGCTTCAAGACTTGTACACTTTGAATTTGTCTCCTACTCCTACTAATATAGAAATACTGTGTGTAGGGGATTACCACCAGACAAACCGAAGAAAGCTAGAGGTCAATCTAGTTAATATTGACACAAGAATAAGAAAAGAAACGCAATTACCTCCATAGGATTGTAAAACTTGCCTTTAAAAATTAGAATCTTACTCGGTCCGCGCAGTTCTACAAGTTGAAAAAAACAATTCAAGTATGTAAATAAATGGGAGCAAGGAATAACCGGTGACAATCTAAACATACTGAAAATAGAGGGCAGAAATTCAATCGGCATAAACCTGTGAAGGCTACCAAGATAGAGATCAATGGCAGACCTTGTGTTGGTTGCTAAGCACGCTTGGCCCGCTAACACTCACCCAATGATTTCCCTTCCTGTACGGTGCGCCGGTTCTTTCCACCGGTGCCGCACTTTGAATGGGCTACCAAGGACATGGTGGACAGAGTGAATGGCCATCTTTTCTGCCATGGCATAAGAGAAATCCAATATACATGAGTTTATACTTGAAGTGGCATTGGTCGTGAGTTATGTGGAAAGGGAAGGGGCAACCAAGGAGACGAACGCCCTCCACGCCTCCACAATGGAAGGCCAAGGCTGCATGAATAGGCAACTGATTGGATCGGAACAATTAAATTGAAGGCGGATGCTGTGAATGGATGGGCTGGCTGTTACACTACTCTATTGAAGTCAATGCATGCTTGCACACGTATGATGTTGCGAACTGGAAGGAGGCAGAGGGACGGTGCTTAATTGGACGGCCTGTGTGCTTAATCATACTGTTTATTGTTTAATTAATTACTGATTATAATTTAATTAGTGCTGATGTGGCGCAGCGTGGAGGTAGATTTAGCCTTAGTGGCCTCCATCTATATTGATGTATAGGATGTACCAAGTGTCATACGAGGCACTAACCTCATCGTCTGTTGGGAAACACCACTGTTTTGGTATTTGTTGAATTTACAAACTCTTTGATTTTTATATCTTCATATTTAATATTCTCCAAGAAGCTGGCAACTCTCAAGATCCTATCGACTGAATAGAAAATCGGACATGATGAGACTATGAGACGTTCTATGTGTACACATCTTTCTTTCTGAATTCATATAGTTGTCATGTTTTATATACCTTTGTGTTGTGAGTCTACATAATTTACTCTATGTATATAAATTGTTATCCTATGAGCTAGAATAATTTATTCTAGATATAACGTTCCTGAGTTTGTATAAACTAGATGAATTCTCTAAGTATTGCTGCAAAAATTTGAGTAACACCCTGCGTGTATGCCAAAGAAAAAAATTGCATGCATATGGTCGCATAAAATCGTTCGAAGATATAAATAGGGGACTTAGTGGATGAGATGTGGCATCCAACTTAGCAGGGTTTTGAGATATGGCTTCATGCATGTCAAGAGAAATAGGGCAGTGGGGTTCTCCGATTTAGATATAGAACATTATTCGAGGTGTGCAATTGTTTTTTTTAATCAGAAGGCTTGTATAAAATTGAAACGCACCATGGGGCTGGCTTGCAGCACTAAACATATCGGGAAACGACATTTGGGCCTTCACGGTATAGAAGGAAACGATGTGTGGGCTAAAAAACGAGGCAACTCTAAACAGCGACCTCTAAACATATAGGAATTCCAAACATATATAGGGCCTGTCAACGCTCATCTGGTGGGCTGCATCCCCAGCCTTCTAGGAACAGCTCTGTCTGTGTTGGCCCCGGTGTGCATCCATCGCACCGACAATTATAATCCGCTGGATAATTGGGAACCGTTGCGACCGGAACTGGCTTCAGTCCGGCTCACTGCTTTAACTGAAATGGGCTGCTTCCGACGAGCCCTGAGCCCATCGTCAGTACGTTGGCGCTCCCAGACACGAAACGCCCTCTTCAAAGTTCTCGATTTAGTACCTTTTCAATTTAGCGTGAGTGTTCGTATAATTTAACGCTTTTATTTATCAATTGGCAGACGATGTTCTGACCGACAGCGAAGCCACCCGTGGTTCATAGATCTCGAGATACCGGTATAGGCTAGTTCTACGAATGTACTCATTTTTTTTTAGAAAAGGGAAATTTTATTCCAGCCTCTGCAAGAGGTTTGCACTTAACCATCATTAACGCAAAAATTGCACGCAAAGTTACTTAAGAAGAACAAACTCTTAAAGTCTAACACGAACTAAGCTTCTCTTAAACGATCGCAAAGACACAAATGTGCTCATATGGATAGGGTGTGTATGTGTGCATTCATAAGAGTGAGTGTATACACGTGTGAGCGTCTACGTCATACTGCGTTTTATGTTTTGAAAAATAATGATATCAACTACCTAAAAAGTTAGCTGATATCAACAGTAGAAAAAAAAAGATATTTCACACTTAGTCGCTTAGGATTCCATATTCATACCCGAGACACACAATAACTGTATTACATCCAACTCATTTTAGCAAACATAGATTAGATTTAGGATTCATTTTTTATGGGCATTAACAATCTTAACACCAAAAACAAAAATATAAATTTAGATGAAAAATTATATGTCCTATTTGCTCACCATGGATGGAAAAAAAAACTATCTGAATAACTATCCGATTGCACCCCTACCTCTCTGTGCATCCATCGAACCGACAATTAATCCGCTGGATAATTGGGCTCTCTGGCTGCTGGCCGGCTTACTGCTTTAACTGAATTGGGCTGCTTCCGATGAGCGCAACTTCAGTACGTTGGAGCTCCTGGACATGAAACGCCCACTGTCAGTAATTGATATCAACTACCCTAAAAAAAGTAATTGTCACTTAGGTCTATTTTGGCAAAACTCATTTCCGATCGAACTTGGAGGAGATTAGAGAGAATTGAGGGGGAATGAACTAATTTTTTTCTCAAACTCTTCCATTCACTTCCAATTCCAATCGAAAATGTTGGATCCAAACGAGCCTTTAGGATTCCTTATTCATACTCGAGATACACAGGAACTGTATTTCCAAATGGTGTTGTTAGCAAGGTCTATGCTGCTGTCCAACCGGTTGAGTTGTCAGCCTCTTCTTGTTGTTGTTTTCCTTATTAGACTGCCCGGGCTATACTCTTATATTCTTTCTGCTCTGTCAATAGAAACGTGCATTGTCTCGTGCCCTTCGTCCAGAAGAATGTGAAGGCAAGGAGAAAATGGAAATATATAACTTTATAGAATTCTCTAATTCCAATCATAACATAGTAGTGACAAAGTACAATGTGTGGTCAAATGCGCGCACACCAATCACACTTAATAAATCCTAAATAATACTATTTTATTATGTTATATTATCCACATGTCTTCTGATAATATTGCCAGCATGTGGTTGATAGACTTATACTAGAAAACAGAAGTGAAAATATTACCAACAAATGGTGTTAACATGATATATCTATAATGAAAAAATTGATATTAGTTCTTCCGAATGCGTAAGCACATATGACCATCAGAAACTTAGAAGTAATGAATACTTTTGATAGTAAGGGCACTTTTGGAATGTAGGATTTTCACAGAAATCTCACAAGAATTAAAAAAAAACAGTTCTATTTCAAAAAAAAAATGCAGGATTCAAAAAAAATTCCCGCAATCCAAAGAGGCCTTAAATCTTATGGTTTTAGTGCATTGGGATACATGACATAAATAGGTTAAATCTGAAGTGCCTTGCCTTCTAAACTCAATGGATTAACATTATAGAACATTGCTAGTTTATATAGGGCCCTTTTGGGATGCATGATTTCCACATAGCGATGTAGGGAATAGCATTCTTCCCGAAGGCAGAAGAACAATATATTATAATCTCAAATAATTAAGTAGCACTACATGAGAAACGTATATATACTCAAGTGATATGACTCCGCCTTTTTTGTTTGCTAGTCACATGCATCTGTATCTTTTCAGGCCGGATAGCATTTTCATATCTCCTAGAAGATCGTACCACCATACAGTAGTATATATCTTCAAATATGCACATATATTATATATACATTAAAAATGCTCAGGTTAGTTGTGCAACTGACATACAACAAGTAGCTGCTATAAAAATATATATATATATAACCTCACCAGCACGTCAAATTATATATATGTAGCTAGGGACTGATAACCTACAATATATAATTAACAAAAAAAGAGACAAAATAACGCTGCTTTCGAATGCAGACACAGAGATCACGCAATAGAGCCAGTACAAAGTCCAAAATAAGGAAAAGTACAAGACAAGTTTATAGTTTAGAAGGTAATAAACCAAGATAATCCAATTCGCAGATTCTCCATCACAGTATATGTATCTTAGTTGATGCTGATGGCTAGCAGGAAGCTGCTGCATGCTAGGATAAATACACAAACTAGAATAGTGTGTTATATCATGACTGGATCTGATTTTGTTTAGTGAACCTATGCACATGCCTATGGGCTTATTTTTATTCATGCATGCAATAGTAGACACAAAATACCCGTACCATATAACAAACCATAGACCTTAATTAACTGATCGATATACATTGTATGCAGTATGGACACCTAACAAACCATAAGCCTTGTTTTTATTCATGCATGCCTATGGAATGCTATATGATAACAATATATATGTGCAGCATCATACAGCGTATGCTGTATGGATACCTAACATCTCTTAGTCTAAACCAGTTTGTTTAGCTTTTTTTTACACTAATTTTGACTGCTCGCTTATTTAAAAAATTAATAAAAAATGTAAAAACATTCAAGTCATGCTACAAATATATTATATAATAAACGAAATCACAGTGAAAATAAATAATACTTATGATTTTTTGAATAAGGCAATTGTAAAAAAAAACGACCTGTAATTTAAAACCAATTAATGGAGTACATTGTTAGTTTGTGGAAGATGCAGGAGACAGTCAAGCACACAAGCAACAGGCTTACCTGGTTCGCTACAGAACACACACACACACACACAGAGAGAGAGAGAGAGAGGTGCAACTGCGCAAGAGGTAGCGCTTTACGAAAGAAAACCACGCACAAACAACATAAATGGAAAGTAAAGGGCGGAGCGGAGGTAGGGAAAAGATAGATCGGATCGGCCGGAGGCTCCATGGCACTGCAAGCACATTCGTACTGGGGATAACAGTGTCGATCGAGGAAAAGATCTCTTTAGAATTAACAGTAGTGTACGTAGATGCACACACACACAGAGAGTATTGGCGGTGGAGAGAGAGAAATAGGTGTATAGTAACACGGAAGGGAAGGGGGGGTGAAGGGTGTGTGCGTCGTGTAGTCACGCTCATCAGTAGTGTTGCACTCATGCAACATGCAAGACAAGGGATCCACAGCTGTATGTGCAAACCCCACTGTGTTTCCTGGCACGTGTGAGAGCCCGGCCGCCCGGGCACTATTGGCCCATAAAGATAGATAGGCCATGTCTCATGGAAAGCTAGCGTACGTTGGTTGCCCTGGAGGGAGGGAGAGAGAGAGAGAAACATGCATGTCTCAGAGCAGAGGGATCGGAGCGAGATAATCAACAGTCTCTGTAATTAATATACATGCAATAGTCATGCACTGTTGATCAAGGAGAGATGGCGCAAGAGAGGGGACATACTATACATACAGCACCACCTCTCTCTTTCTCTCTCCTCCGTGCAGTGCAGCTGAGATCTCATCATTCCTTCATCAAAAAATAAATAAGCTGAAAATTATTGTGCCCGGCTGATACCAGTGACTTGACAACTTAAAAATAGGTCGACTCTCTGTCTCTTCCCACACACACAGGTACATGAACACCATACAGCAAATCATACTAGATAGTACATGGCAAGAGGTAAACACATGCATGCAGAGAGAAAAAAGAAACCCACGTATATAGCTCCATTCCATATAAACTGATGAGGGAGCAAGAAAAAAATTATGGTAAACAAACTAATTAAAGATGTCAAAGGAAAAAAGAAGCAATGGCGCCAAGCAATTAATTATACAAAATTGATGTCCCCAGCCTGGAAGAAAAGTACTAACAAGACTGTCTCTAGCAGATCGGAGCGTATATATGAGTTACCTATAGTATAAACGACACCACTATAATAATAATAGACGTTACCGTAGACAGAGAAATAGTGATAGAGGCTAACGTAGATAGAGAGATAGTGATAGGATATATGATCCGCCGAAGATGGTGGAGCTAGACCGGGATTGCTGCAATAAGAAGAATGGTTGAGGGGTTGTGGGGTTAAAACATTGACCGGCATCGATCGCTTCCATCATTCACAGCTCAAGTTAGATTCTCGTTGTCTCCCTCTTCATATCCCCCACATGCTTGTGTTTGTGTTGTGTACCCCTCCCCCCCACCCCCACGCCCCCCCCCCCCCCGGCGCTCTAGGTTCCCAATAAATACTCAATATATATTTCAATCGGCTGCAAATAACTCCAAAAGACAGCACACTACAAACAGTTGAAAGCAGCGATAGATGGGCTGAGATTTCGCCCTTGTCATAAAAAGCTTCCCTTTTTACTACTTTACAACTTTACATTCATGTTCACTCATTTACAGGAAACAGACAGAAGGACACACGCAGATGATATATGTGCATGCATAGTTGTATTTTTGGTTCAATATATACATGTACAGTAAGTAAAGTGTAGTGGCAGAAATTTAAAAAGGATAATGGGCCGGGATAAATGGACTTGCATGTTAGGCTTTGTGAAACATATATGTATGTATGTATGTATGTATCCCACCAAATTAATTAAGCTCCTCACAAAACCAGCCTAGCTGAGCTTCCTAAAGGAAGGGCAGCATCATTTAACCAAGCAGCGATCGGATATATATGCACGCATGAGTCGTAAAAAAATTGAAAACATTTTGTGAATGGATCCGGCGGTGGTAAACTAAAAGACCACCTAAAAAGATTGGATGGCTCAATCTTGTCTGACTTTTAAAGATTCAATTCCAATCCAAGATATATGGTCGAGATAAAAAGAGATACTGTAATAAGTCTCGCAAGTTGCAGTGCTTTCTTTTATTTCTATGCATGGCCCTATTTATGCATCGCCAAATGCAATGCAGATTACCCACCGATGCGACAAGAAAGAACAGTATTAATTAATTAGTACTACCTCTTAACGTAATACACCTCTTAAACTTTCCCCAAAACAACACCACCACCCCCACCAATAGAACGAGGACAACAACAACAGATTAACTCAGGCACCAAGATACTCTCGTGATATGATGACGCATCACTTGCTTATGCATGATCTTTCTTCATTCTCTCTAATCTCTCTACTAATAAGAGTCAGAGGATGATAGGGAGGGCAAAAGGATTACTTGTCTCACCATTCTCATCATCTCCTGTAATGTGGATATGAATAACAGCATGTAGTAGTAGCAGTAATTAATTAGTTCTAAGCTTACAAGGAGATAGTGGAGATGCTCCAGCTTGCTGCCGCTTGTCAATGGTAGCCATGCGGGGAGAACAAAGAAGACGGCTGCCCTCTGCTCCCGCCGTCATCGCCGTCGCTGCCGTCGCCCATCTTGCCGAACTGCGCGTCCATCCCTAGGTTCAGGTACACCATCCTGTTGTCCAAGCTCAGGTTCACCATGCTCGATGAGTTGGCGCCGCTGGCATTGTACACGGGGCCGGAGGCGCCACCGCCGGAGGGCTCGCTGTACATGGGCGCGGCGGTGACCGCGGCCGCGGCGGTGTGCGCGTCCTCGCGGGACATGACCATGGCCGCCGACTGCACGAGCTCGAGGCAGAGTCGGAGCTTGTTGGGCTCGATGTGCGCGAGGCCCGGCACGGCGCCCTTGAAGAGGAAGTCGGAGGTGAGCGTGCGCAGGATGTCGAGCGGCGTGACGCCCTCGACGGTGCGCACGTTGGGGTCGGCGTGGTGGTCGAGAAGCACGGCGACCATGTCCGGGCACACCATCTCGGCGGCGACGTGCAGCGGCGTCTTCCCCGCGGGGCCGGCGGGGTGGTTGACGTCGGCGGCGCCGAGCTCGAGCAGCGCCTTGACCACCTCCCGGCTGCAGTTCTCGACGGCGTAGTGCAGTGCGAGCGCGTCGTCGAGGTTGAGCCCCTCGCCCATGACCATGAGCTTGACGAGCTCGACGTCGGAGGAGTCGAGCGCGCGGCGCATGCGGCGGATCTTGTGGTGGTCGTCGATGTCGGCGGCTGCGGCGGAGGCCGCCTCGATGCCCGCCGCCGGGCCGTGGTGCGGGTGGTGGTGCGCGAGGAACGGGGAGCGGCGGGACATGGAGGCGGACTTGACGCGGAGTTCGTCGATCTTGGCGACGACGTCGATGGGCAGGTGCTTGGCGAGCACCTCCGGCGGGAGGCCGGACTTGGCGACGAGGTGGGAGCAGGTGGTCCAGAGCTGGTGCAGGTCCTGCTTCCGCGACGCCATGAGCACCTTCATCACGTCCTCGATCGACGCCTTCTCCACCATGCCGGCCAGCTGCTTCTGCGCATCACAATAACCAACCAGCAAGATGTTTGACTGCGAGTAGTAGCAAATAGCAGCAGCAGCAGCAGCGCAGAGCATTGCAAAAGCACACAGGCACGGAGGGAGATGGAGCACAGCATGCGGTGGGAAGGATACAAAGGGGGGACGAGATAAGCACACAGGCATAGTGGAATTGCCCTGTGCATAAAATATAGAGAAGGGACGGGGGGTGGTGCGACAGTATGGGAGCATCATGGCGCTGATTGGGGGAGCAGGGAGCAAAGTTTTCGGGGGGAGGGAAATCGAATCGAAGCAATTAAGATAAACAAAGTTCATTTCCTGCAGACGGCGGAGGGCTAGCTAATCGGAGAAACCCTAGACAAGAATCGCAGATCGATCAGGAAAGAGGGAGCTAGCTTTAATTCCTGACGGAATGCTAATTGCACGTACAGTTCATCTATCCTACATATATATCCTGCTGCTTGCTTGCGCTGCAACAGTGCGTTGCGTGGACTGCCAATAAAAAGAGCAACGGCAGTCAGGCAGGCATTTGTAACTGTAGTAGGGAAATAAAGAAGAAGAAGAAGAAGAAGATGGGGATGCTGCTAGCCCCCTACTACAGTGGCGGAGGAGATAAAGATTTCGTCGTAACGAAGGAACCCTAAGAAAGTAGCAAGGCGAGGCAGTGAGCAGTGAGGAGGACGGACGGACGGACGAAAGGATGCAAGCACTGGCGCACGGACAGAAAGATGGATGGATGGACGGACGGACGGAGAAAGAGAGAAAGAAAGCTAGCAGCAGCACTCCGATCCTGAAAGAAGCACAGCGCAGGTACCCGCGCGTGCGCAGCCGGCATCCGCAGCCTGGCCCTGGCGGCGACGGCGGCGACGACGATGGATGACCACTGGCTGCTGCTTCTGGCAGGTCCTGCTCATGCAAGCTTCACTTCACTTCATTAAAAAGGTGAAGGGGAAGAGGAAGGGGAAGGGGAAGCGGAGCAGCAGAAGCAGTCAAGCAGGTGCTGGGAGCAGTGGTACAGAGGGAGATCAAATCAATGCTGCAGAATGCTCGGCAATCCCAACATAACCAACCCCAACTCGCATCTTGCATTGATCCCCACAATCCGCGCGCAATTCCCCTCCCCGGCAGAAGCACAAGAGAAAATAAAGAAATTTCTTTTCCCAATCCATCCATCATATCGGAAGAAAAGAACGTGCGTACAGTAGAAGATCGGAGGAAATCCATCAATGGGCTGTAACGAATTGCAGCCGTACGCCGTACCTGGGTGAGCAGCGCGAGCTCCTCGACGCCGAAGGAGCGCGCGGCGGCGAGCGTCTCGAGCGCGAGGTCGACGGCGGCGGCGCAGTGCGTGTGCCAGCAGCCGCGCTCGCCGCAGCCCGGCCGGGGCTCGCCCTTCTGCGGCACCAGCGACACCTGGCCGCTGTAGAGGAACTGCAGCAGCAGCAGGAACACCTCGTAGCTGACGGAGCTGACCGGTATGACGGCGCCCGGCGCGGCCGCTGCGGCGCCGCCGCCGCGCGGGGAGGACGCGGAGGCCCCCCCGCCTGACGGGGAGCGCGGGCTGAGGTGGTCCAGGAGCAGCGGCTGCTGCTGCTGGTCGGCGGCGGCGGCGGCGGCGCCGGCGCCGCAGAAGAACTTGCGGAAGAAGAGGCTGCGCGCGGCGAGGATGCAGCGGTGCGCGTGCACCAGGCGGCCCTCCACGTTGAAGGTGACGTCGCTGAAGGCCTGGCCGTTGATGAGCAGGTTGAGGTAGTCCATGGACAGCGACTTGAGGGTGTCGTCCATGGCTGCTGCTGTGCTAGCTGCCGCGCGAATTGGACGGCCGCCGGATCAGGGGGGACTTGGAGAGAGAGAGAGAGAGAGAGAGGGGCGGAAGAGACCGGACGGACGGAGCAGCTTGCAAAGCGAGCTTCGAGTCGACTGACGAGCCACCCACCGCCTTGGCCGCCTGAGCTCCTCAGACCTCAGAGATGGGAGAGAGAGAGAGTCGATGAGGGGCGGCAGTGGAAGCGTCTGCTGCTGCTGCTTTCTTGGCTGTGCTCCTGCTGCAGCTGCTCAAACTCGCGCTGCTGCCGCTGCCGCTGCATCTCCGGATCTCTTTTGATCTTCTCTCCTGTTGTCTGTGACCACTTCCTTCTCCTCCTCCTCTGATCTTCTTTCTTCCTTCACACTGGGACTGGGACTGGTGAGCTGAGCATGGGCGTCTCTCTGATCCCCCCCACCACCCAACCGAGAGAGAGAGACTGAGAGAGAGTTGAGTTATTGTCCCCTCGCTCCTTTTTCTCCTTCCCCGGACTTCTTTTCTCTTCCCTTCTCTCTCTAGCTAGAGCTGTCCCGGAGGGACTGTGTATGCTACTGTATATGTGTGTTGCTCGAGATTTTTTTTGGAGGCTGTCTCGGAGTCGGAGGGAGGCCTGGAGGGGTATGTATGTAGAGATGTGTGGGAGGGTGCCCCCCCCCCCTGGCCTGAGGGCATAAATAATTGCTACTCGGTTTAAAAATGCATCGGTCACACCAGAGGCGCTATGGTACAGTAGACTAAGGCCATCGTGTAAAAGGCCGTCTATATTAAAAATGGTACTACAGCTATATTGTAGATAAAGTAAAGACCAAAACCGTGTACAGCAGATCGTGTAAAAAACCTTCTATATAAAAAATGGCACTATAGCTGCATTGAAGGGACGAGAGTCTGGACTCGGCTTAGGCCGTGTTTGGAAGCCAAGAGATTTCGCAATCTAGCTATCAGCTTTAACAAATTTGTTATGCTTCGCTTGTAAGATTTTAAAAGCTTGAGAGTAGAAGCCGTTACAAGTTGAGTGGTTCTTTGGATTGAAAATAGATTTTGAAAGCTGGATTGCACAATCCACCATGGATCCAAATACGGTCTTAACCGTGTACCTCCTCTATCTATAATGCACGACAAACCGTGTATGTGCTAGTACAATAATCCAGGGCCCCGCTGGAAAGGGAATTATTCAGCCGGACATGGCGAGGTGGAGGGAATTAAGACGGTACTTAGCTTGCTCACTTCATTTGACAGTTTGACCGGCCGGGTGAATGTCACAATCACATACTCCTACTGTGGTTGGATTATTCTCGTCTGGCCCCGTCCCCAGCGCACAGATGCTGTATTCCTTCATGCCACAATGTCCATTCACATTCTGAAACAGCGCAATAATGTGCTGTTCCAAATGCATGCTGTGTGACATATTGATGGTAATACAGTAGTAGCTAGCTAGTGGTACACACACCCATGCCTGATTAGCTAGACGAGTATATATATACTGCAACAATCTAGAATTAAATCTTATTATATAAGCATATTTTCAAAATTAGAAAATTGGGAGAAGCCAGCCAGCGGCGTTAACAAGTCATCGCATTATTGCTTGCCAGTGGCTGGCGGGTGGTACATCGCAATTATTCCGAACTATCAAAATTTTGATTTTGTTTCCCGCGCGCCCTCCAATATAATCAGAGTCGTCAAGAAATTGAAGTACGCGTGCTATAGTTTATAGATTGGAGTTTGTACCAAGTCAAATTACAAGCAAGGCAAGGCAGCAGGAAAAAAAATATATATATATAGGCACAAGATCGAGTGCGTGACGCCCTGCCAATAAAATGATTTGGTGATAATTGCGTCCCACCTATAGCTTCTTCCCGAAAAAAGAATGCGCGCCTGCAAGCTTTCAATTAACGTATCGCCCCAGCAATGCCCTTTATACCCTTCCGTGCATGCAACATGACAACCAAGACAGCATCTGTGTTCAGACTTCAGAAATTTCAGATCCATAGCTAGCTAGGGGCGGACAAGTATTTATATATTAGTATATGGTTTATGTAATTAAACACGCACATACATACGCAGCTATCACCTATCATTCTCTCTGTTGACTAAATGGAGCAAGATTCCTCGCCATGTGTTTCCTAATCGCCCAATCCATCCCAAGCAGCATTATTAGCTGATGATTAGGGAGCACATAAAGTATTAGCAAGAGATCTTTGTTAATTACCTTTTAGTTTTATAATAATAACGATTCATCAGCTGCACAAAGCTACTACATATTCTTTATGTCTTTGCCCTATTGACTTCTATAGTTCTATCATTTTCTTTTATTTCTTTTCCTAACCCCCCTTTTCATTTCTTTCAGATTGGATGAGATTAGAAAAGGTACGGATAACGGTGCAAGTATAGAAGTATATTCTTTGATTGCTACAGTTCCAACAGATCGCTCTTTTATATATAAAGATGTCAAGAAATACTATCAAGCTGATCAGAAAGCACTACTCCCATCGAATTAAAAGCAAGTGGCAAGCATCATATATTCGTACATAGTTGCTGATTGTAACAAATGAAGGCTGTGAGGTCGCTACCTAAAACGACGGCGTCAAGTTGTAATATATCAACTGGGCTGTCCTAATCCATTCACGTTATATATGATTCCAAAAATGATGGGTATTTTTCCTACTTGTTTTATAACCGGTAGGTTGAACATTTGACTTAGAAGTCTAAAATTCAAGTTCGATGTAGTGGCGGATGCCAGTTGATCAGAATCTATTTGCTGGTCTAGGGAACATATAAGTGACCTGAGTTAGTTACTAGTAAATATGAATACCATGGTAATATGATAACTGAGCTATATATAACACGTTGATTTGTCATCTTAAGACTCTATTCTCTGCATTATGATATAGTAATTAATAAGGGGCTAAGATCACGAATCTTGTTGGAGTTATATAGTTGTATGCTGTTAGTTATTCTAAGGAAACTTTAGAGGAACAAATCTGGACAGTAGATTCCGTGGAGTATATAAAACTATAGCCCCTTTCATAGGTTAGATATTACAATAGTAAATGTGGATATTTCTAATCAAAATTTAAGGTATTGCACTATCTCTTCATAACATAAATCATCCATGATTTGAATGTAAATTTAGATGGAAAATCCTCTTCCATTCCGTAATGACATATGTAGATAATTTGAATGTAAATTCAGAGGTTGTTTTTAACCATTCTCATAATAACATAGAGGGATAGTTTGAGTGTAATTTAGGAGCTATTTTAAGCCATCTTTTAAAAATTGTGTCGAAGTAGGTGATTCTTTTAGAAAATATAATAGATTCTACGCCTATATTATTAATAGAGGCTATATTGATGCATGTCACAATCTTAATATTACTAATCAGAGGCACCTTTTGGAGCCGTTAATTCTCACCAGACACGCTAGAAAAAAAAGATAAATCCTAGATTTTCTCAAAAAATTAAAAACATTTAGCCGTCCATCATGTAACTCCAATAATAATAGCCATTAGATCTATTATAATTTTTTTTAAAAATACCCACCATGCCATTATAAAAGATAGGATAAAATGACATCTTAAATTTATATAAAAATTACCCACCATGCCATTATAAATACAATTTAAAACGACCCCCTACATTTGCATAAAACTTACCCGCCATGTCACTTATAAATATTAATTAAGTTACCCCATAAATTTTCATATAAATTACTCACCATACCATTATAAAAGATGAATTAAAATAAACCCCAAATCTGTATATAAATTAGCCAATATGCCGTCATGAAGATAAATTTGAATAATTCCTAAATTTGTACATAAATTGCCCACAATGTTATTACAAAAGGTGAATTAAAATAATAAGCTCTAATATTATTAAAGATTAAATCTATATCTGTAAAACTCTAACCTCTAACCCATGCGAAGAGGACAAGTTGATAGACTAGTGTTTATAATTTATGAGAGTTCTAAAAAATTTCATTTCCTACACATGGTGTAAAACTAGGATTTCAACTGCTTGCTGCGGTCAAATCCTGGCATTTGAAACGGGCGGTCGGTAGCAAAAGGTTCAGTAGATCGCCCTCTCCTATATATCTACTGTGGCTCGGTTCCTTTGCGCGGAGAGCATACGCGCCGCAGCGGCGCCGCTCCGCGTGATGATTCTGGATGGTTCGATAGGAGAAATGGACGGTACTGAATCACGATGAATGCTATGCCGCGGGGCGTATCCACACCACGCCGCCGAAGGGAACGGAGCCTGTGCCTCAACGTCATGTTGGCCTAATTGTTCCCACTCAAGCAAACTGTCTTGTCAGGTCACCATCCGACAAATCGGAGAAGCATCCGGACAAATAAGGGCCAAATAATTTGAGGGTTACACATGCTTTTAATTTGCAGTCATTATACAAATACTCGAGCTTAACTAGTTAATTAATGGATTAAATTTTCAACAAGTTAGATGGAAAACTGCATATACTCCGCCTATATATAACAATTAATTTAACCAAGTCAACATTGGAGCTAACAGCCGTAGCTACTTGAGCCTTGAGGCGCCTTTGCTTGCGGAAGCAGCAAAATGCTAAAAGCATCAATGATGAACAGGATACCATTAAGCATTGTTCAGCGCTGTATATAAAGAAAGAGAAGAGTAATTCAAATAGTGATGGGATGGAGGACGGAGAGGTCGCAGGCATGGCAAGGCATTGGAGCATTGGCAATTGGCATGCGCGGCCGCCGGGCGCTGGCGAATTGAAGGAGGCAGAGTGCAGCAGGGTACTGCCGCAACTACTGCAACTACACAAATGCAAGCGTGCGGGAGGGGAGATGGGCGATGCTTGCACGCAAGAAGAAGAAAGACGATGACGACCCTGCGTCTGCGTGCCCTGCATCTGACGAGGCAGCACCGCAGTCAACAACTTGTTAGCTGATGACCGAGCAATCATCCGGCTGCAAAGATGTACTATCATGTATGCGTGCGTACCAGATCAGCATGCGAGTAGTTTTGTGGCATGAGAAAAGTCTCGCTAGTACGCGGCCGTATAGCTTGCTAGATCGCCCAATTCTGGCCATCTTCAAATAAATGAGCCTTTGATGGACCCAAAAGTCTCATCTATGTGCGTAGCTTGTTTGAAGATCAGTTGACATGTAGGCATTTTGCAGGACAGGCCTCACCTCTCAGCAATTATTCAACCTTGTGCGGCTCGGCTTCTGAGACTTTGTCGTTGCTTTGACAGCTAAAAACAGAGGACTTTTATTCACGAGAGAAGTGAACCTAAAATTCACAATGATTTTTTTAGATAACAGAGGAATCAATTATAACTTTCATACTCTGTACCAACTGAGCTTGTTTAGTATCTACTTATTTTTTTTGAGAATTATATCAAAAAATTGCGACTATTAATTATATTTATAGGTTTATATTTTTTTTAAAAAAAATATCATGAAAAGGAAAATTTTCGAAAGAAAGAAAGGTTCAAAAGTTTTGATAATACATTTTATGAGGAATTATGATAATAAGTTATGTGCATGAGTTTATAGTTTATTGAAATTAGGAAATTGGAAAATAGAATTTTGTAAGTTAAACACGCTGAATGATTAACATATATACATAAGTTATTCGGTCTGGACTGGCAGCTGTTTGCACGATGATGGCTCGTGCCGCTGGAAACAACTCGCACTGGAAAAGACAGAGAAGCGGAGCTACGAAAAGGCAGGCCGGGGAGTCACAGGCTGTCTTCAGTGAGTGTCTAAATTACAAAACGATATTGTACCGCTATTGTACATAGAAACAAAAATGGTTGGAATATTGATAAACTAAGAGTAGATAAACGCTCTGGTGGAGATGGTCGTTCGTTTGCTCGTCTATCCTCCTGACTAGATTGAAAATTGGGCCGTGCCAAGTTAGCCCGGTCTGACCCCGTCGTGTTTCGTGTCAAATTGTTTCGGGCCAACACGACACGGATTAATTTTGTGCCGTGCTGTGCAGGCCAAACATGAAAAACTTAGACACGGCACAGGCTCAAAAGCACGGGGGGCTGCTGTCGTGTCGTGCCGGTCCAATCCCAGCACAAAGTTTGTTATAACTGAAAACACTTATATCATGTATATTTAAAAGACATCTCAATCACTGGAAACATAAATATTGTTTTGTACAAAACATAAAAATGCATCTTAATGTTTTGTACAAATTTAATAGTTCATATAAATTAATCTAAACATATAAATATTACTGAAACACTTGTTTTCCAATTCGTGCCTCACTTCGTGCCGTGAAGCGCGCCCCTTCAGTGCGTGTCATGCCTAGCCGCCCAGCATGCCTAATTATAAGCACGGCACGGTGCACCATTCGTGCCATGCCCGCACGGCTCATTTAGTTACGTGTTGTGGCCGCACATTCCATTTAGCTATGTGTCATGCCATGCTTTGGGCTATTTTTTTTACCATACCTGAGCTAGTCCCGAACGGTAAGGCCCAAATTTTCAGCACTGCTCCTGACCCCAGCCAGCAGATAGATTAGAAGTTACTGTAGTGCCGATTATAAGTGCCCATCTTCTGGCCAACATTAGGGAAAGAAGCAACACAGCGTAAAATGCAACAAGCCAATCAAAAGTCACATTGGACCTACTGAAGCTGGTAGTCCTTGGAATTAATTAATTCCTGGTACATGAGTTGCAGCAGGCTCTCCGTGCGCACCCGTACACGTCTAGCAGGCAGCAGCAAAAACATTACGCGGGTACGTGAGCATGATTAACGCAGTCAGATCCGATGGGCACTCTTGTGCATCTGCGATGAATGAAAAATCATCATTGTCCACTTTGTATCCAAAAAATTTTCAACTGGCCCATCTGTTGTACTCCTACTCCATCATAGACCCCAGATTCTCCTATTAAACACTCTAGCCGTTCTATTTTTTTTCATTGGCCTCCAATAAAATTTAACATGCTAGTCGGTAATCCAGCAAGCAAGGCGCGCCCATGGAGAAGCTGCTAGAAGAGATCGGTCGAGTTGTGCTTGTGCGTATGTGCTAGAACAACGTGAGGGCTGATATCGGAGGCGGTGAGATAGTGTGCCAACTGCAAGGTGTCACGGCGGTGCAGATCAGGGAAGAGGACGAGTGATAGCTAGGGCAACAAGGTGGGATGATGGCGGCAAAGAGAGGGTTAACAACTATCAGCGCTATGGGAGAGGCATATACTTAAATATGTTTGCTTATCACTGTTCCAATTATTTCTCTTTCTATCTACAGTAACGTTAAAATATCGTTTTGTACTGTACATTATAAACAACCCGCTAAGGAGACAGTACAAGGTATACCATTCACCGTGTGAGTTCGGAACCGGTCCCTGCTCACCCCAGGGCAACTTTTGTAGTCGTGGACCTAGTCCGAGTAACTGTAACTTCGTTCGTTCGTCTAGTAGTAGAAAAATAAAAAAGAATCGGTAAATATGGGGAGGGCCCGACGAGCGGTGGTGCATGCAAACAAAACACGCGCGCGCGGAGCAGGCCTGGGTACAGAACAAGCGTGTGAGTGTGATGCGCAGGTCAGGCGGGAGAATCATATTGGCACTGTCACGTCGATATATAGGATCCGATCCCCGCATATCATCAACACGATCTGGGGCTTGCACACCGTCGGCTGTGGCACACCGCACACCGCTAGCTTGGATGGATCAGGAAGTGCCCGGCCCAAATTTCGCCTTTGTCGCGTACGCCGCCACGTGAAGAAAACATCGTTGTCGTCAACGTCTTTGCCGCCGCACTGGCCCTTTGCCCGTTTTTGGGCTGCGTTTGGTTCAGCTGGGATAATGGGTATCTCATAAACTTTATTATAAGATAATGTACCAAACAATCCTAGATTTTATAGGAGATTTTGCTAGGTACAGTGAGAATCCCAGAATCCCCTCAAACCTAGGATTGTGGGAGATAATGGATGGGCTGAAAGGGCGAAAAGACCAAAATATCCCTCAAAAAGTTTCCACCTTTCTCCCATGCTGCCGTCTGGGAATGGACGGACGGCGGCCCCCCGGCGCCTCCCCTAGCCACTCTGGCCCCGGCGCTGCTCCAACCCCTGCGCGAGGGAAGACGGGGGGCGCGCACGGGGACGGGCAGGCGCCGGCCACCTGCCGCATCAGGTTCTTCACCGCGAGGACGGCACCCGCCGCCGGGTCGCGCCTGGTGTCTCCCCGCACGGCCGTCGCCCGCCAACTCCGCCGTTGCGCCCCAACCGGCCGAGGAAGGCGGCTGCGCCGCACAAGGAAGGAGGCGCAGACGTCGGTGGGCAGAGGCAGTGCTGGGCGGAGATGCGTTGAGCGGAGGCAGGTGAGTCTATCCAAGGAGAGGAAGGGACGGAGAGATTGGGTCTAGGGGCATCGAAAGAAATTTCTGAGTACCGGGGGTACAATATCCGATGTATTATCTAGAGCAACCAAACATGAGATAGATTATATAATCTGTGTCTCGTAGCATGCCGATTTTACACCACCACTATCCCTATTCCAACCAAACGCCCCCAGCTGTGGGCCGTATATATACACGTATCCTGTAGGTAGCTGATGAGGGGTATATATGTGTTTACGTACATCAGGCAGTAAATTAGCTGCAAAACTTCACCATCGGCCGGCCGTTAATCGATTGGAGGACGGTAAGATCGCATGTATGTACGTACCACATACAGTATATATGTGCCTCACAGTAGTGACAGCACAGCAGGGTCGTAGTAGCTACTCTAGTACAGTACGTGCTTCTAAGTTCAAGTGGTAAAGCAGTCAGCTCGCTGTCTGATTGAAATGTGCCATGCCTTTGTTGGCCGATAAGGATGGATTTGATGCGGACGTACGGATCACTGGGCCGGGACTGGCCGGCCGGACCACATGGGGGATCGAATTACAAGTTTGTGCTCGCCACGCCTGATGTGTAGTATGTATATATGTATGTCCACTGAACTGATGTGTGACTACTGATGAAACTGATCCCATCTATCTCGGATCGATACGTACAAGTTGCAACTCCGATCCCCACGTGAGGCTGTGAGGCCCCTCCCTCACCACTTACACCGTTGAATGGGTCGGATGCATCGTCCACTCTGCCGGCATGCTCATTTTTTTTCCTAATAAAAAATCAAAACGACATTTACTGTATATAAAAAAATGGTTAAAATATTGATAGACTATAGATTTTAAACAATCGGTTAAAAATAGTCTCAGCACCAACCTAACCTATATATAAATCGATCGATCCATCGGCTTTTCGCCGGTCGGTCATGGCGGCAAGTGCAACAGCGCGGGCATTAATACCACACTTTGCTTCCGGGCCGGGCGAGACAATTAGGCACTGTGCGCAATTAGTTGGCCCGCCCTAAATGTGGTGAGCAGGCAGCCGCGCGCGTGTAGGTGCGTACGTACAGGTACAGTCGCGTGGAGTGCGTACAGTTCATGTCATGTTTCTCTCGTGTGGCGTTCAGTCGCAGGACTCAATTTAAAGCGAGTAAACTGAATTCCATAATCCTGTAGAATCGTAACCATAGAATACGATCCTAATCGAAATGCATACATTTGTTTCATACACTATGAAGATGGTGAGAAGAGATATATTTTACATCCCAAAGAGGCTATAATTAGATATACTATTGTTTCGGGTACAAAAGTTACTATATCAATGAAAATGCCCTACCTACTCCATTCACTAGCTTAATAAGGTTATCCGCACTCATCCTACCATATTTCTCTATCCAAAAAAGGAATATTCTATCCTGATCAGCGAAATTCTCTACCCTATCTAACAATCTTTCGCAGCCATCTCTAACCTATACCAACTACCACATTTTTTATCAATTTAACCCACCGCGAGCCCCACCACCCACCTCTTTTCTCCTCCCGTTGGCTTCCTCCTTCCTCCCGCCCTCTTCCTCCTCGCACGCCGCCTGCGCCCCGCCTCCACGCCATGCGCCGTCGGAGAAGCGACTCGCCCGGGAGGAAGGAAGCGCTCCGACGAGCACCCACCTCCCCGCGACGGCACCCCTCCAGCTCGCGCGCGTCCCTCGCCAGATCCGGCCCCACTATGGCCGGCGCCGCTGCCATCTCCAAGCCGTCTGCCACCTCCCGGGCGCCTCATCCCGCCGCCACATGCCTCTGCGCCACCTCCCCTACCACCACCGGCCCGCCACGGAGCTTGGAGGCGGCTGCCTCCCCCACCGCCACACCGCCCTTCTCAAGATCTAGGAGGGGATGGAGCAGGCCGAGCGGTGCCATCTCTCCCTGTCCGTCACCGGCGACCATGGCAGGGGCGAGCACTCCACCAGAGTCGTCGTCCTCCCTCTTCCTCTACGTGCCGCCGCCGCCAGGGCCCGCGTCCTTGGCAGCGCCCGCTTCCTCCTCTGTCTCGTCAGCCCCAGCCGCCTCCTCGCCGTCGCCGGTCCTCCTCTCCGCCCCCGCGGCCGGCTTCCTCCTCGTCGCGCGTGGATCTAGCTCACCCGTCAGAGCCTGGAGCCTCCGCCTCCGCCGGTCTCCGCTCCATCTGTGCGCGGGAGGAACGAGGTGGTTGGCCACGCGGAGGAGAGAGATGCATAGGGTTGCTATGGAAAGCACCCGATATCTAAGGTGAGAGAAAGCCTACTCGACGGTAGGGTGAGGCTATCGAGTCGCTCGCTGCAGCGTTTTTTATCCTAAATTCCTACTGTATCCGTTTAGGGGAAGGCATTCAGCTCCTCAGCTGCGAACAACCTAAAAGCTTGTACCAGCTCCTCGCTGCGACAACCTAAAAGCTTGTACCAGCTACTATGCTGCGGACAACCTAAAAGCTTGTACCACTACTATGCTCAGACGACGATCGAGTGAACAAGGCTCGGCGACCGGAGCCCGGAGGAGAGACCTGCCCGGCCCCGGGCGGCACGGCCGTACGTGCTCTCGTCAGCTCGCTCTGTCAATGATGTAGTGCTTGCGTGCATGCTTTGCTAGCTGCCTAGCTAGCTTCCCCCATGGGAACGTATGTACGTAGCCGGACGTCCGGATCCATCGGATACCTGATGCTGATGGTAGCAGTAACTTTGACACGTACTTACGAGATGGTCGCGCCCACTCTAGGCACTCCAATGGTCGGCTGGCGGTCCGTCCGATGAGCAGATGAGAATGAGAGCTCAGGCATGTATTGTTCATTTTTTGTCAAGCTAATCGACTACTGTGCTGCATCATGCACTGCACCTGCCGCTCGTCTCGAGTGAGGGAGGGGTGGCCGTGGCCAGCAAAGGTATGGGTATGGTGGACAGGCAGACGCGCGCCCGCGCATGGACATCGTAATCTCCCACCGACTGCAAATGGATCTTGCCTGCGGGAGCCACAGCCAGCATCTGATGCGCAACGTCTTGTCGTCCGTGTCCTACTCCTCACCGCCGTCTCCATCCATATCTCTGTCCCTGTCCGTCCGTTCACAGACCCAGTCTCAGACTGCCACTGGCTGACCGCCGTATGTACCCAAGGATCCAAGACGACGATCCACCCTCCAATTCAACCTTGATCGTCCGCAGCAGTGTAGCATGGGAACTCGAACTTGCATCCGCCATCCATGATCCATGGGGTTGGTCAAAACGACTGTTTTATTCAGCCGCACACTGCAATTATGTACAGTACAGTACAGTAGCTTTGTGGTCGTCTGCATGCTTGCAAAATGCAACGCAGCAAGGTGCCCCCGGGGCGCGCGCGGACCGGACCGCCCACGTCCAAACCCACCCACGCGCGGCCACACGCCAAGGATCGATCGGAGCGCGCGCGGCGCATGTGAGAATTCCCCCGATTCACTCGCCATGTCCCTCCTCAAGCAGCCCTCCATCGCCCGCGTCCCTTTCTGCGCGCGTCGATCCCAGGTCCCAGCTTCCTGCGATGCCTCTTGCTTGGGCTGGCAATGGACAGCGACGACGCCTGCCGAGCTGTCCGCGTCCGCCGCGGCGCCATCCACCTCGACTCGCCTGCTGAAAGCGACGCGACGCACGCACCTATCGCTAGCTATTCCTGCACGTACTGCTTGCATTGCCCTCCCATTCCCATACCATACGCCTGCACCGGTTCCAAATTAAATCCGCCTAGCTACAGCGGACAATCACTGTTGAGTTATACTCTTTCTCTCTGACAAAATAAAGCATTCCAAATTTGTCCTAAAGTCATATTTTATAAAGTTTGACCTAAGTATATAGAGAAAAAGTATCGATATTTTTGACGCCAAATTAGCAGTCTCGCAAATCCAAAAGTAAGTCGATCTAGCGGAGTGTGTATATGTATTTTGCGCTGCAGGGATACGTATGCAAGAAAACACATGGATACAAACATATTCAAATGAAGACGTGGATGATATGGCAAATAGCAACGTGGAAAATAGGTCCGCTGCATTGCACGTTTAATTTGCAAATAAATCATCTCTGGTCAAAAATGTCACTCTTCCGTAGCAGTAAAATTCCTTCTCTACCCTCTAGCCACGGCAGACAGTCAAAGTCAAACCGGGTTGATCAACATAGCCATCATCGTAGACTAGCTGAAGCGCTGCACGCCTGCCTAGCTAGCAGGTAAGTGATACTGTGATATCTAGTAGTATGACAGATACGGTAACAGTTAAATTGTACATAATATAAAAAACAGCGCGGATGCAGTGGGAACGCATCACTCATAAATTCAAAAATAATACCCCAACTGCAATCATTGTTCCCGTTTCTTTATTTTTACTGTACCAGTAAAATAGAACTATTTTGCGTGAAATTTCTGCACAGTATTTTTCATTCGAAATAGACCTAAAAAGCGAATCATCCACGTAGCTTTGGCTGGTCACGGGTACTCATTGTAGTGGATTTCTGATCGCCGGCAACGGAGTCTCTAATAGTTGTCTCCAGCAGAGCCGTGTATATGACTACTTATAGTAAAAAAAAACACTGCTATTATAGATGGAGTAGGAGTTTAAAATAGACAACAAGGATAGACGTTCGGTCTGAAAAAAGCCCAACTGGCCAGCCTATCTGAGGTGCTTATGTGATATGGTGTGCATGTCTTCAGTCAAGTATACCAAGAGCCTCTCCATGTGTTCGAAGACAAACAAAGTGAGAGTATAAAGAAATAAAAGGAAAAGAAAAGATGTTAAATCCAATAGCCAACATTGCAGCTTACCTATATTACTCGGCACGTGTCAAACTTTGGTTTCATGTTAAGTTTTAGTAAAGCTAGCGTATAGAACTGCTGGCCAGGCAATGCACACATTGAAGCATAAATGAATGGCACGCTTTTCTTAATAGAAATCTCTAATGATCACGGTAATCTCGGTGATTTTACTGAGAAAAGAAGTAGCTTGTCTGGGGTGTAAATGGTACGAATATTATTCCGTCCGTATTCGAGTTCCGATCCGTATTCGAATCCGAACATTTAGTATTCGATCCATATCTGAGTACTTAAAGTTGATAAATATGATGTCGATAATTATTCAAGTCTTATCCGACACATTTGATCAATATCCGTGTCCGATCCGAATCCTAAAAAAAATATGAAAACAAATACGGTATCAACAATGTCCGTTCGTATTCGATCCGATTACATCCAAGCACTGCCATTGCTTTCATCCTCACATTGTCTTACCATCCTTATACGGTCCACGTTGCTGCCGACTACTCGCCTAGCTAGCAACTCGTTTTTTTTTTCTTTTTCTCTCCTTTAACTCACATCGTATGTGAAATACCACCCTAATCCTGCTTG
This sequence comes from Paspalum vaginatum, assembly GCA_030272315.1. Taxonomy (NCBI): domain Eukaryota; kingdom Viridiplantae; phylum Streptophyta; class Magnoliopsida; order Poales; family Poaceae; genus Paspalum; species Paspalum vaginatum. The sequence goes on from CM059014.1 coordinate 45,214,144, forward strand.
CATGGCCTTAGGCTATCTCTGGTAGTTTGCCATTTCATTCTTCAAATTAAAACTCCGCTTTGTTTACAATACCAAACAGTAACGGTTTATGGACGAAGCAACCGTTGAAGTTAGCCTTGCTATACTCACCGCCAGCGAGATGCATGCTCTTTGGTCTCCTGCCCTATACGTAGAGAGAGAAAGGACAGATGCTATCAGTGGCCAGATCGCCCGGCGGCTCGAACCACACCTACCTGGCGACCATCATGCTGATATATATATATATAAACAGAGCTGACCAGCATCACTGCTCTCCATGTCTCTCGATCTCCATCCATCTGCGCCGGAGGCATGAAGGCTACGGGCGAGCAGCAGGCCAGGCGGCCCAGGCAAAGGCATGCCCCCCTGACGCGGATCGGAGGAAGAGGAGCGTGAAGTCGTCACCGTCTAGTGCTCGCTTGCCCCTGCTCGGGAATGCGCCGCGGCGTGCACGCGGGCCGGGAAAACGGGGGCCGCGGCGGCCGGCACAGCCGCACAGGCAGGTCGCAGGGCAGGGGCGGCCCCGCCCTGCCCGCCGGGGAGCCGACCCAAATTAAAGGCTCGGCGCGTGGCGGGGCCGCCAAGCCGCCGCCGCCGCAGCAGCAGCAGCATCCGAGATGGATGGATCGGATCGCGGGCGCGCAGGATTTACGTTACGTACGTACGTGACGCCGGCCGGTTGCCATGCCAGTCGCCACGGACTACTACTACTGTCTACGGTACGCGCTGCCGTCCGCCGCGCGTCGTGAGGGACATGGCATGCATGCAGGTGCAGTCGGACTGTCAGTGGTAGTTATTATTGGGCCATGACGACGGACGGGGGGTTGTGGCCGGTACTGCTCCGCGGACGTTGGGTGCAGTGCAGCGCAGCGCAGTCGCAGCTCGCAGGGCAGGAGTCAGGGAGCGTGGGCGTGGCGACCGCGCGCGGGCAAGAAATTTAATCCGGGGCACGGAATTTTAGGCTCGCGGGGCCCCCGGCCGCCCTGCGCGGCCAGCCATCGGTCTCAGGACAATCGGAGAGCCGAGTCGACTGTTGGTCGATCGTCCCAACACCACCTTCCAAATTCAAACTCGGCTCTGCGTCTAAAATATTGCCACAAGGTAGCAGTTTATTTTGTCCATTCGACCAAATTTAATTTCACAGCTGTTTAACGCGCACCGCCAGTTGCTACGTGTGATAATAGTGTGGTGAGCAGAGTACGTCTTCCTGTAGTTTGTGGCGCTCTGCTGAACACAGAGCCCCGGGTTGCTGCCTCGCCAGTGACAGTGTGATGAGCGGTGGTGTACGTCGTCCTGTAGTTTGTGGCAACTTATGTTCGTACTGCTTATCGCTGTCGTGCATCGTGCTATGCATCTCCACACTGCTGCTGTCGCGCGTCGTCATCTGGATTCGATAAAATACAGCATGCATGCATATGTATCCGGCGCGGCGGCGTTGTTCACGGGGACCGAGACCACGCGCGCTAGCTGACCATGCACGCGTCGCGCGCCCCGTCGCGGGCCGACCGGGGCCAAGCCAGCCACTACACCACCCATGGACCACACGCACGTCTCACCACCAGTGCCAGTAGGCAGTATAGCTCCTGTAGACGCAGGGGCCCGGCCGTGCCCGTGCAAGCCACGACGCCACGACGTCTAGTGTCCATCGCTATTCGAACTGTCTCTTCTCTCTGTCCGTCCTACGATAGGCGCTACAGTAGTCAATACGGTATCGATCAGTGTATTGACAACCATTTTAGACATCCCTATCTAGGAATAGTCTTACACTCCATATCCTTTGTTAACGTGCACCTTCAACTCACTTCCGTCCATGAAATAATCTTTATATTTGTAGATAGCATCAATACCATTGTAAGATGAGACATACTTATATTTTCATTAAATATGCATCTTAGGAAAGATTATTAAATGCATAGAGTTGCATGTAACCAATGGCATCTACATGCATGCGTATAGTGGCCAAATACGAGATGTCATTAACAAACTCTTATGCAAATACGTAGATCATTTTTAGACATCTTTTCTACCCTAAATATGTGCATCATATTTGTGGACGGAGAGAATATACTGTATGCAACGATACGCCTTCGTGTGTACAAATGTAATAGTGAGCATCTGTCATCAAGCGACTCCATCAAATGCATACATGTATGTGAGGCTCTCCGCACAAAAGCTCGCTATTCATTGTTGACCTGCAGTATACTACTCTCTCCGATCCAAACTATAGGCCATTTATTATTATTTTTACACCAAAAATTTGTTTACTGTATAATATACTATAAGCAAAATTTGAATTTTTACATACTTTTGTTAGTTCTTTGAAGGTTAGAGGGTCAAGCTTGGTGATAAAAAGTTATACGACCAATAATCTGAAAGAGTGTTTGATATTGCGGTTGAGATCGACCTCGGGCAAAATGTTCTGAGGGAAGGAGTCGTGACCGGTTCCACCGTGTTTTGACCAGAGGGGTCTAACAAGCCGTACTACTACTGGTTAAGTGCACAGTCCCCCGTTGCTTAATCCGGGCTTTCGAGGTCGTCAACGACACATCCGTGCTCGATTTGCTTCTGCATTAGAGATTAGATCAATTCATTGCTAACTCTCAAGACCTTTCGGATCTAGACCTCGATTCCTGGAAAGCTTAAGTACGGCTATTCTACCAGCCCTTATGTTCCAATGACGGTCAGCGACCAATCCCATTTGGTGCTAGCTCGGTGGCTACACAGCATCCAACCGCGGTGGCTACAGACCTTTTTCTTTTGATAAGTTGATTCAGAAATTTCTGTTCTTGTGCCTGAGGCTGTGCCACCTGGTGATCGATGTCAAACCAACCAGAGTGCGTTCTTCAGCAAAGATGGCATATTCATGGTGACAATTTCAGAGTTATATGCTCCACGACAAAGCTACATACTGCGATCCATTTGAGAAAAAAAACGTTCAAAACCGGAGCGTCCGTTTGTGTCGATCTTTTTGGGCCGGAAGTTGACGGAGGGTCAAATGGCATTTGAGTACGGATCGTTTTTCGCATTGCCCTGGCATTGGCGTTGGCATTTGGTCGTCCGGACCGGATGTTTGGTGGTGGTGCGCGGGGAAGGCGGAGCGATAGATAATGGACGGACGCATCACTGTCCGTCTTAATGATTTGGGGCTTAGGATGTGACGCTTGACTGGTCCTGCTGCACGCGCCGACCGAGAACGAGAGAGCATGTAGGAAGTCTCCTGTGCCTGACCTCTCTGCACTGCACATACACTCTCTCTTGCCATGCATGTTCCATCCATGCGTCTCATCCATCTGCCGTGCAGGTGCAGCAACACCACACGCAAGACGCAACAACGCGCATGCTCACCCATCCATGCACGCGCGCGCGCCTCAGCGGCTGGCAGGCACGCAGGCAGTCATCAGAGGCAGACGAGCAGCAGCAGCTGGGCACGGCGCAGGCGCACCAGAGAGATAGAGAGAGGGAGACGTCCAGTCCGGTCCGAGACCGAGACCCTCCCCTTCCGGCGGCCTTCCCTGCCGCGCCGGCCGCACCGCAGCTCACCGCACGCTCCCGGATCGACGACCTCCGCCTGACCGCCTCCGCCTCCGCCTCCGCCGCGCGTATCCCATACGTCACGTTCGCTCACCGGCCAGCCTGCATGCAGCAGCAGCAGCTCCCCGATCGAGATGAGATCATGAGAGTAGGCGGTCGACCACTCATCATCGATGACCCGCTCGCTGTGATCTAGAAGTACGTACGCAGACGTGCATGCATGCTGCCCGGCCGGCCGGCCTGCCTTTCCCCCGTCTAGGCATATGCATAGGCATAGCCCTCCCCTGTATACAAGTCAGGCAGTACGTGCGTGCGTGCGCACGTCGTGTACTACAGCTGCCCGAGAGCCGTCACATCGGTAAGTACCCTTGCCTTGACATTGACGTGGCTATACCGGCCATTCCTTTTGCACCGGGCGTACCTACGTGGCACGCAGCCACGCGCAGGTGCTATGTACATACGCGCATGCATGCTCGCTTGCTGCTTGCACATACTCACTCCTGTAGTCCTTCCTGTCTACATCAACATGTAATTAGACACTTAAAAGAATTATCTATTACTGTTTCAATTATTTCTCTCTATTTATATAGTGTCGATTTGTACAGTAAACATCTACCCTGACACTCCGTTAAAGACGGTCTTAAGACGCTGAAACTTGTGAAGAAAAGAACCAAGAGTACGTGCGTGATTCGGGGGCGCCGGACCAATCATGGATGCATGCATGTATCTTACCAATGGGAAGCGATGGAGCAGGTGAGGTCGGTCCCACCGTCCCAGCTAGCTTAGGGGGATGGTGATGGTGGTCACTCACATGCGCGCAGGCGGCAGGCGGGCGCCGAAGCCGAAGCCCCCCGAAGACGAGAGGCCGGCGGATCGGACGCACCACACCAGCAGAGCGCATGCAGAGAGTAGCAGGCCACGCTTGCACTGGGCGCAAAGTACAGTGGAACCAGAGGCTTTGCAGCTGTCATCGATCTTTTGCGACAGACACATCTCGATCGTCCTCTTTCCTAGTTTCACGTCCTGTCGCCCTGTAGCACGGGAAAAGTTGTTGCCTGCCCTTGCCCCTCCTTGGCCCTTGCCCATGCCAAGAGGCCGACCGCTCCCTGCGCCACCCATATGCGCCTGCTTCTTGCACTGCATTGCGTTGCATTCCAATGCCGATGATGGATGATATAGACACACGTACATACGTACTCCTGGGTTGATGGCCACACATGCACGTCTCGCTAGCTCCACCGACCGTGTTCCTTCTCCTCATTCTTTCTTGCATTTGCATACGGAGTGTATTGGAAGAAGCAGCCAGCAGCTAGCCAGCCAAGCCAACCGATATATCGAGGACACGCGTTGTTGCAACTTGCATGGTGGTGCATCCATGGCCATGCAGTCTCTGCGCTGGCCTGCTGGCTGGCTGGCTGGCTGGCACTGCCATCCATGGCGCGGCATGGTGTGGTGGTGGCTGGGCGCCGGCCGGCGTGCCTGGTCATGTCGATCGCCCCGGCCCCGTTCGCTGGCTGGCGTGGGCCCCGTCCCCGGCGCGGCGCCCCTCATTGTCAAGTCACTCGGTGCTGACTTCCTGTCCGATGGAGCGAGGCCGGGCCTCCGCCGACGACGTGCGCAGCCGCAGAGCAGTCAGACTCAGCAGCTGCCCTGCCAGCAACTCCGACGACGACGTACGTACTACGCGCCCGTGTCGACTGTCGTGTCGAGTCCGGGTGCGCGCGCGGCACCGCATGTGGATCGCCCGATAATAATTCCGAGTCCGAGGACAGGCGCCGGCAATGATTTCCCAACACCTGCACTGTCTCTACCAGCGCCAAGGTCAAGATTGCATGATGATGATGATGCCTGGCGCAAAAGTTAACCTAGCTTGAGCGAGATAGGTTTTACGTACACTCCCTTTAATTCCATCAATCCACAAAAATACTAGTAAATTATTGTAGCATCATTCAGATTCTGTCCCCACAAATAATGCAACCGAAACTTTTGAGCCACATTTTTCAATGTGCGCCCACATTTAATCAATTGCCTATTTTCACCTTGTCAGCACGCATGGCATGGCATGCGCATTTCGTTGTTGGTTCTTTTCCCCCCTTCCTAGTATGCGCGCACATGATTAAATACGTGCATCTAGGTCATTTCTCATTACTACAAAGTAAACATAGTTGTGTGCATCATCTGCAGGGTGCGGATACATGGTGTGTGGAGCATGGGCGAGGGTACGGTGGTGGCCCGACGACGACGACAGGTAGGGCGAAGGCATGATGAGGGCGCACATGCACGCACACGAGACTTTTTTTTTTTGAACGTAAGACGCACACGAGACTGAAATGGACCCTATCTATGCCTATCAGATCGATCGATCAGCCGTCAAATCCGATGGATATGATCCCCAGCTGCGCGTGGTCGGTCGACCGACGAGGGAAGGGAGATGATCAGACATCATCAGAGCCGGCGGCCGAGTAGAAGTGAGCTGAATGGTGAGTGGAAGTGACTGAATCGTGAATGAATGACCTAACGTTCAATCATTCACCAACAGTTAACGTACGGTGGAGCAAATGCATGGGCAATCGCGCGCAATACCACACCCCAACCACTATTCCGCACGCACGCACGCACGCACGCACGCCATAACGTACGTAAGCGACATGCATGAATGAATGAGTCAGCGGCAGTCGTGGCACGCGCGTGGTACGTAGTACGAATCTCTAGAAGGATACGATACGCATACACAACACAGCACAAGCAGTGCATCGCTATTTCAATTACTCCTCTCAGCACCTCTGTCTATAATAACTGCTATAGAATCGTTTTATAATATAGACAGTTCCATATGTACAATCCCGCTGGAGACAACCTCACAGCATGTGCTAAGATAGAGCCAAGGTTATCCTAAATGGAAACGCTAAACAGTCGGTCACCTATCGTTTAGCGAGTAATCAGAGCTGCACAGTCGATTAAACAAACAAAAAAGGGATTAAATGAGGTTAAATGGATTACACGGCCTACACATTTGACTATTGAACAGCGTGTACACGGTGTGTTTACGGCAACCATGGATAGAGCAGATGCAGCTGGCCAGCATGTGGGATAATTATGGATCGGAGGCTTGGATTGACAGCTTGGGAGGGAAGAAGTGATGGATGGATGGATCGAGTTGTTGATAGAGAAGGGCGAGAGAAGAGCAGTAGCAGGGCCAAAAAGATCAAGGGAAAAGCTCAGGCTCCTTTTAGGAATAAAGAAAAAAATTTTTTTTCTATGTTTTTTTTATATTTTTAAACTAATTTCTGTGAAATTTTATGTGCAATTCTATGAAATTCCTACGTTCCAAAGCGGCCTCAATCAGGCAAAACACGGAGCGAGGCGGTAGTACAGTACGTCCTACGTGTGCTCGATCCATCGGCGCTCCTACACCTACCTACTGCTAGTGACTGACAATATATACTGGGTACGCACTCGTAGTACGTACGTACCACGAACACTGCGTCGTCGTGGAGGTGAGGGTGGGACCCACTGACGAGTGACAGGGCGCGCGCGCTTCCCTCTTGACACGAGCGACGGTGGGGTGGGAGGTGTCGGCGTCCGTCCGATGTTGCACGTGTCGACCGCACCATGCGCTACCACGTGCGCGTGCGTACGTGCGCCGCAGACCCAGGACCAGCCCCGAGCCAGGCAGCGCCTACTATTCCGCCCGGCGCGCGAGGGGCCCATCGCACCAAGGGAACCGAACGCATTCTCCTACGTACGCGTATACGGTATACGCGTTCGGTGTCACCTTGCTCGTATACACACGTGCACAGTGCACTAGAACGCATTCTCATTGCACTAGATCGTATACGGTATAGTCTCTCTCGTGTGAGCGTAGCCTTAGCCACTCGGTATCAGACAAGGTCACCAGGGCTGTGTATTTATACTGTTTACAGTGCGCAAACAGTGTTTTTTCACTCTGTATACAGTAGCGCAAACGGTGTTTTCCACGTCTCATATCCACCCTGCAGTGAACTTAGTCTTAGCCACGCCTTGCAGAGATACCATGACCGGCCCTAGCTCACAGTATTTTATGTCAACCACGCACTGTGCTGGCCGCCTCTTCTTTGATTTTATGCTATCGCTACAGTGGCGATTATATATCTATATGTTACTGTAGAATTCAGACCGCATGGAAAAAACAAACCGATGGTCACCAGGCATTTTTACTGAACGAAAAGGATGCGGCCGGCCTAGCTCTCTCTGTGTGTGTTCTGATGTGTTTGCTCGGACACGCAGCAGCTGCAGCAGCAGTAGGAGGTCGGTTCTGATGACAAGTCCCATCAAATAGCGCCAATCCCAAGCCATTCCACGCCATGACGACGTTCCTGATGAATTGATTTCCTTTGTCAGCGAGAGGTAGGGGGGCCCTTTGGTTGTGCTGCTGTGCGTGCCCCTCTCCTCCTCCAGCTCTCCCTGTTCCACCATACCACCTCCATCTCGGGCTCTCGGCTTTTGTTGCTTTGCTTCGTCTCTCTCTCTCTCCTAATGGCCAACAGGGATGTACACACATAATTGGCAGGAAATCTCTGATGCTCTCTCTGATCATAAATTATTGCTACTTGGTAGGACTACGTGGCTTGGCTTCGATGAAACGGGGCCGGGACCATTTTCCGCTATATATTGTCGTCAAGATGGCCATTATTCACGATCTCTCTCACAACAAAGAAAGGGTCTTCTCTTTTGCTTTCCAGATCAACATCCATATACGTTGCTATATGCATGTTAGCTGCAAAAGTGACATCTTAATTTCCTTTTCCACTTTGGCCAGCTTTGAGTCGTACTTTGGAACCAATATCAGTACTGAATCGATGCGGGAGCTTTCAAACCACACAAAATATGTTACAAAATAAATCCAACTTTTCAAATATGGGCATCATTTACACTATATAGACGTGCTATTCATCAGTCGGCTAAGTCGTCAGTCGACGACACAACACAGCGGGGAAAGGGGGGGGGGAGAAGGGAGGTCACCGGGGAAGGACTCACCTCCGCCATGCCTCGCCGTCACGCCATCGTCGCCAGTGCGAGCTTCGCCGGGGAAGAGTGTCATCGTCGCCATCAGCTTCCTCCTCGTCGGGGTTAGGGTAAGGGTTCAGGGATGGGGTAGGGTGTGCCGGCAGGATCCTTCTTCTCTACCTCCGACCTTAAAGGGGAGGGCTGGGGGCAGGCGGGTGGTTGGCGATGGCACCGCTGGTCGGACGGGGCAGGACAACGGTTGGGGAGGGATAGAGGTGGAGGCGGGGGCGAGGAGGCCCCTAGGTTAGTGGAGGTCAGCGACGGAGGTTGGTAGGTGGAGTGGAGGGATCCGCCTGCCACCGTTGACGACAGTGGAGGCAGCCCACGGAGCGGGAGGCCGCAGTGCCAGGGGAGGTGGCGGTAGCCGGGTGGGGCCGCTGGGAGGCGGCGGGCGTTGTGTGGGAGGGTGGCGGCAGCGGGTTTAGCATTGGATGGGCGGGTGGAGATGAACAGAGGAGGATAAGGTTAGTGGGGGCACCATTGCTTGAGGGTCCAATGGCCAATATAGTTGACTAATGGACATACACAAAAAATCAATCACTTGACAAATAGAGTGACCCTTACATATATGTATATTCTTGTATATCGTAGATCAGATAAGTTACAGTCCTAGAAAAAAAAAGCATATAATGTGTACCAACAGCTTCCTTTGACATCGTTGTGCGCAGTTACTTGTTTCAATCAGATTTCTATCGTACATGACTTTTAGGGAAATAGTGCACCATTTGGCATGATGCACCGACCTTAATAGTAAAGACCATAAATCCAAATATGTATATGTATGACCGTCTATCGATTTTTAAGTCAAATGCTATTTTAGTCAAGGTTGAAAAGCGTAGAATTTTGACCTTTAATTTGAGGGTCAGAAAATGTGAAATCATGTGAATGATTAAAGTTGTGATGAGAAATTGGTAATTAAAATTGCCAACATTTTTTTTTGCGAAGTAAGATTGTCAAAGTTGGGAAGGGGCCGGGAGAAGTTCACGTGCAAAGTAGTTTGGTCAATTCTTGTTAGATCTAAATTCTAAACTCATCGCTATTTTAACATTTCAATATCAAATCATTTTTAGATATTCATACAATGACGGGGTAATATATATGACCTTGACCGCATAAAATAGATGTAACGTTTTATGCTATTTTGATTTAGGGGTGGCTCTCAAATGAAGTTTTTAATTTCTACTTGTGTATGAAGACACACGTGTGCTACAAACACTGTGAACCAGGTCCTAGCCTACATACTTGGCGGGCCTACGTGGAGAGCGAAAAGTGTCGAGGGAAAGGAAAGAGCTGACCATGTGGTCAATATATCAAAGGAGGAGAAGAAGTGAAGAGAAAGAAGAATTTTATGGCCGTTTGATTGCCCCCCCCCCCCCCTTTTTTTTTATTGATTGGCTCCTTACCTTTTTCCTTCTGTGATCGTTTTCCTGGGCTCAATGTGGAAGTTAGAGATAATTTCGTTGGGTGCAAAAATAGGAGTATTACAGAAACTCACTTTTTATAGGGTGGGTATTGTGGTTAGGGTAGTATACGATTCTAAAAAAAATGAATGGTTGTTTCTCATGGTGTGATTAGCATGTAGTATCCTCTACCTGACGAGAGGGGTAAAATGGACCTTTTCTCATAAACTTGAGTTTGGGCGATCGAGTGGCGCGGAGAATCCTAGCTCTTACATTAGATCCCTGTGCGCTCACAGTGTATACTGTATCTGCGTGGTTGCGGCGGAGAGGGACAGAGATGCTTGCAACAAAGCTGGGATTATAATAGATTAACAAGCCCGGACCAATAATCACCTTTTCGTTATCCGATCCAAAGCGCTGATAGAATATCAATCTGATGTAATCATGCCATGACACTGTTTAGGAGCTTAACTTTTGCTATCATATAGTAATACTAATATGCATGCAGTGGTATCTAGCTAGTGAGATGATGTAATCGTGCATGCATGCATGCATGCTTATAGCCTGTGCATCATGTGTGTGGTCAGTCAGTTTCCATTTGAGGAAACCAGAACCTCTTGTCTTGCACTGTGTCGTCGTCGGTGGTCCGGCCGACATATTGTGTTAGTGGTGGATACTGTGGTTGTTGGTTGCTGTACATGCGGACCATGCATGTTATTATGCGATGCAGTTAAGTAGTACTTAGCAGTGGACTATATGTATTTGTTTTAGAGTCACAAACAAAAAGTAAAGTGGAGGTCTATAATATATATGCACCCTGTTTTTCATTCACAGTGAACGACTGCATCGATCCCACACAGACACACCAAAAAAGAAAAAAGAAAAAGAAACATACCGTATCGATCGAGACGGCAATGATCAGTGTGTGTGAGAGAGAAAAGATACGCACGCATGAAGAGAAAGGAGGTAGCTTAGCTTAGGTAGCTAGAGGCTGAAAACGATGGCGCATCAGGTGTTGCGCAAATAAAAGGTGTCCGATCGATCCACCCAGACTCTAGAGATATAGATTTTATATGATGGGTTTGTTCAGATGTTCCATCAATAAGGGTAAGGGTATGGAACACGAGAATTCGATGGCTGCCATTGCGCCTTGGTGAATCTATGGATGGATAGGTGACACCCTGGTTGCATGCGTCCATCCTTTAATTAAACTATAATATTTGCAGGATATGGACTTGTATCTTCCTTCCAGTACTTGAGTTGAGATAGCGTTGCTGTCTGCAAGTGTACGTGTGCGTGAGAGCGAGAGGGCAGGCTGGCTGGGCAAGCAAGCAATAATTAATCACATAGGAGTATCAGCTGGAGAAATGCCGGCACGATGGTGACGCGCGCGGCGAGCAAGGCTCCAAGCTATCTCTAATTTCTATGGCGAGGATTTGACGTTGTCGGGCAGGGCTTGGAGCGCGCGCGAGAGAAGCCGCACAGTTGGTGGTTGTGAGCGAGCCGTGTAGGTCACTACTGCCCACCGTCGTGTGTCGCCTCGCCGCTGCCATTAAACGTGCCTTCAGTTCTTCTCCCCCGTATCTTCTCCTCCTATTCACCGTACCCCACCAGAAAAGATTGATCAGGCTATGTCACCGGTTCATCTATCCCACCGTCTATAATCTAAATTTCACTATATTATGTAAATAATGTTTTGCATATTTTATATCCACTCTCGCCGACACCGGCCTCAACGGTTGCTCGAAGGAGTGAAACTGTCACAAAATAAGACCCAGCTAGCCGTGGACGTTGCCACAGCAGCAATGGGCGCTGCTGCATCCAGCAGTCGACGGTTCAACGGCCACTTTGGGTGGCGGACTGGCGGGTCGTAGGGAAGCAAGCAGATCAGAGGAGCAGCTAGGCTGCCAGTTGCATGCATGCAGATGGAGGAAGGCCCAAACTGGTAACGCCAAGATGAGCCCAACATGTCGCGCGCACCGGGCATCCCATCCATCCTTCTGCAGTTCTGCACCCCATCCTTCTCGCGGAAATGATATTGTTACCCGAATGATGGGCTCTTTGACGACGCATGCTAATAAATGCTGCTGCTATCGACTCCCTCGGTTGCGCAACCAACGAAATTAAAGAGCAAGAGTTAGGTCTCTTTCACGTATGGAAAAGAAAGAAATAAAGACGACATCCTGATGGGATCGGTGGAAGCAAGGGACACAAGAGAAGAGATGCACGAGAACTCGATCAATTCAAAGGAGAAAATGCACCCAAAGTCCCTAAATGTACACGAGGGTGTCACACGGATGCCCAGACTTTAAAAATGAGCATTGAGATTGTATCTCACAAGTTCAGAGATCCTTTAGACATCTAGATGACACATTCGAGTAGCTCTAATGTTCCCAAAGGCCAAAGCAGGTTTGTTTTTTGCCAATGCCTCGGCGGTTTTGTTCTCTTAAAGAAGCAAACACCGGAACTTCAATTCAATCTCAGTTGCACAACAAAGAAAAAAGAGGAAAACACAAGTTTTGGTCGACTCTAACGGTGCTCGCCCCCCCCAAATCACCACCTACCCCAAGGGCCCCTCATCCTCCATGTAGTCCAACAGTGCTCCCTAAAACGCCCTCAAGCTGGGGGATGCCCCTTCCGCCCCCATGTGCGGGGGAGGGGTATGGAACGTCCTCCATCCGATCGTGGGGCCTGCACGAGGAGGCAAGTGGACCAAGCACAACGGTGGGGAGGTAGAGGAGCCCGGCCATGGCGGATGTCGGAGCCAGTGGGTCGTGGAGGAGGCCGGCCATGGTGGATCACAGAGGGGGCGGGTCATGGAGGAGGCCAGTCGCTGTGCGGCAGAGGATGATGCCGCCGGCGCGGCCGATGTGGCCCCGTCGCGTCGCAAGAAAAGGATGCACCGGTGGCGAATTGGCATGGTTTGAGTTCACTAGTGGTGATTCCACGTAGGAAAAGGCCATGGGCGGCGGTGTAGGGCAGTGGTGGAGGTCACCAGACGTGGGAGGCGCGGGGAGGTCAACGGCGTGGCATGAGGAGCCGTTAGTGGCGTTTGGCAAAGACAGAGGCGGAGGGCCGAGGTGGGAAGGAGAAAGGAGATTGGTTTGTTTGGTTTGGTGAGTAGGGAATTCATAGAAATAATATTGTATAATATTAGACGGTAGGGTACGGAGAATGTGGTATATGGAGTATTGTTGGAGATAATTTTGATATATAAGATGAAATTAGTCTAGAGAATTAGTAAAACAATCTTTTAGGAGATTGAATTCAGAGGACACCGCTGCAATCAACCTTAGGGCCGTCTTGTAAACATCATCAAATAATGAAGGTGGTTATGCGGAAATAAAGAAAGCGCCGATATGCTGCGTCTTTTCCCGGCCGTCAAGTTAAAGAAGGCGATCGGTGTGCTGCATCTATCTATCTATCAATCCAAATCCTATATCCATGATCGGCCTCCTGATCAGAGATATGGGATTAGACATGGAATCCTCGATCGAAAGCAAATCCAACCCACGAGGATCACTATGGGCGGCGGCCGCGAGAGGCCATTTTAAGGGAGGCAATGCAAAGATATAGTACGCATTTGGAGGGCCGTCGCACGTCTTGTTCCTTGGATTGGATGGATCGACGATATAAGCAGGAGAGGTGGCGAGCCACGATGGCTTGGGATGCGATGGGATGGGAGGAGGAAGACGACGGGGCTGGGTCAACGGCTGCACTAGTGCGATGCAAGTGGCCTTTCGAGGAAAAGCACTGGAGAGGGCTGCGTTTAATTTCTGGTCTAGTCTTTTCTGTCAGCATCTCCTGAATTAGCCTGGGGTTCTGTCATCCCCAGAGATTAGATGTCGCCGCACCAATAAGTGATGGTTGCACTCGAAAGGTGCCATGCTTTTGTCCTGGAGATTGACCTATCAACCTAGCACTAGTAGATCTACTCTAGGCATCACGCAGCAGCAGTAGCTCTGCTTACATTGGTCGGACGGACCTGAAAATTCTACCCCGCCTACACCATGCATGTCTTTCGTGAAATGGTACAACTTTCAAAGGCATCATCACAGGCAACAGACGATGCACAAGATCTTCCAGATCAAGAGTTGGGACGAACAATCATGGGAAGCGTCACCTAGTGCCCAATCATTCTTGATGATAAGCCCCATTCATAATTTGTACCACTGACGGAACGTGACCCGACAAATTTTTATCATGATTGAGCAACACTCGCACTGGCTGAAGGAGTCTATTGAACTGTTTGCAACGTTCCTTGTCCTAGGAAAAGCCAAGCATGGCTACATCCGTCTGTGCTGTGACTCCAAAGGTTTAAGCAAAAATGGAAGAAGAAAAACTCCCATCATGCGCGGGTGGGCCTAGGATGAAATTACACTCATGTGGGCCAAGCCACCCAAACGGGCTTTATTGGGCCTATGAAACCACCGTAATATGACAGAAATAGCAAATAGACCAAGAAAACAGCACAACACCCGCCAAGAATCAGATACAAGAACTCCTAAAATTGTCCCCTATCGTCCACCACATTGCCTGCGGCACCTTTCCCTTTCACTGCTACACCAGCGAGAGTCGAAAAAGGAGGCGGAATCCAAATCCGGCGTCGATCCCGCCGGCTCCTTGCCTCCGGCGGCGTCTCCGGGCGTCGCCGAGGCGGGGAGTTGGCGGATCGACGTCCGGCCTAGGTGTATAGCTTAGGTAGTCTATTTCCTAGGTCTATAGTTTGTGAGTCGACGGCGTCGAGATGCCGGCGTGTTCTTTTGTTCCTCTGCCCCTCTCCTCCTGGTGCTCTCGTCGTTGAGCAGGCCGGGAGGGAGGCATGGAGGTTGCGTGTTCTGCTGCGCTTCGGCGGCGGCGGCGTTGGTGCCGGCGTCTTCCCCGGCGGTGGCTGCAGGAGCCTTTTGTTCCTCATCGGTTTCTTCGGTGCCTTCATTGGTTCTGGTGATGCGCTTCGAGGTCCTTGGGTGAGGTTGCTGTTTCTCTTCCTCTACGTGATTGGGGTGGAGATTTGGTCTTTCCCCCTGGTGGGATTGGTGTCCAGTATGCTGCTGTTCTTGGTGGCTTGCTTGGACTTCCTTTCCGGCGTTCTTGCATCGGATCGGGAGGCGGCGTACACCGTCTTCTTTCCTCCATCTTCCATGGGCAGGAGATGGCCGATGATCGTTCAAAGGGTTAAGGTGCAGCCCGGTGAGTGGACTCTGCTGCCGAGTCTTGCGGCATTCCAAATGCTTGGGTGCTTCTGCTGTGGAGATGGTTGGATGCGGCTTCGTTCTACCCATCGGCGTGTGGAGCTGGAGCTGCTTGTTCGGGAAGATGATGTGGACCTCGTTGTAATTTTCATATTTCTCAGGGTCCTTGATGTAATAGGGGGATGGACCGGATGTCCTGTGCACTGTGCTCAATTAATATAATCTACCCCTTTCTCAAAAAAAAAAAAAAAACCACCCGCCAAGAGGGGGTCTAGAAGGGAATCGAATTAAGCATACAGGATGTGACAGCATGTATTACCATTAATTTTGGAACAATTTACATCCCGAGCTCTGAAGGGACAAAATGGCCCAAGCCTGAAATTTTGTTTAGTACTCTACCTGAGTCAGGTGTTAGCGTATATCGCCACACGACATTTTTTTTTTTTATAAGCGCCACACGAGACTTGAGCATATAGCGCAGGCAAGGGGCTCGTCGCCGAGGCCAAGCTGACATCGATCATGACAGCAAGGTCTCTTTCTTTGTACCCTTGGTACCATCCCTAAATTTCAAGGATGGCAGGGCATCTAGAGCCCATTGAGGTGACCTGGTTCCTACCCACAGACCTTCGCCTGAATCCTTCTGTCTGAAATCTGGATGCTTTGCTGTCGGCTGCATATCAAACCAGAGAGCTGTAATGTTTAGCACGAATTTTGGAACACGAAACTACTTAAGACGTGTGTTTTTCCTTTATACAAACCTTGTCTCTTCTGTTGTCCCACCAATTCCCTGGATTCTCCACAAGATCTCGCCACAAGTCCTCTGAAAGCAAAATAAGGTGCCATCAGTAAAACACATCAGATGTCTAAAACTATATTTTCCTGTTCCAGGGAAAAAGAGGAAGGCTTTGCTTAAAAGGGGGCAACATTTACTAAAGCGTGCGAAATTTATCAAATTGAGTGATTCAGGCTAAGATGCACATAACCATATAGGCATCGACAAGCAACAGCGATACAAACCATATGTGAATATTAATTAGGGTGCTAACTTGCTACATATCAGTGGAAGTAGCAAAACAAGAATACACCACACTGAGTTAACAAAGCAGAGTGCATGGTAAAGGAACCGAAAAAACTGCCAGAGGGTCTCAAGACGATTGAACATCAATAAATAATGTACTAGAGGACAATAAAGAACATATTTTTGTACCACCTTCAAGTTTTTGTTTTGACACAGCAGACGCATCCGGGCTCTTCTTATACTTCATCCAGTTTGTACTCACACCTGCTAATTATATTAGCACCCAATAAACAAAAGTAAACAAAGAATGCCAAAAAGTTAGTTTTTTTTACCTTCTCGGGTGTTATTACCAAAAGAGTTATCCTTTCTTCCGGCAGCATACCCAGTACCGAACACCAAATTGTCCAACTTTCCAAGAACAAATGTTGGTGCAGTGCTCAACCAGAGGGGCTCACCTGAAACCTTGTTCTTAAAATCGGGAAATTTCGCGCTCCTCTGTATTTATAAAGTGTTAGTAGCTTGCAGGATTTTTAAAGGAATGAACATCCGTCAATAAGTAGCATACTCACATATCCAGTTTTCTTCTGAGGCCGGTGATCGATCCAATCTTGTGGTCTAGCCACAACATCATTCCAGAGTGTATTTATCTTATCTGTCTTATTTCTATAACCTGAGGATCCAATACCATATAGTCATAACTCATAAGAAACTGCAGAAGTTATCTGTAATTTACAATTGAAACCAAATTACAGAAAACAGATATTATAAAACTATTTAGGTGACACATCGCTTCTGTCGTCCTGATGGCAATCTGAGAATTCTTTTGAGTTTAGTTCGAATTTGAACAAAATCCAAAGGATCCAAAATTCCACAACCAAATAAGGCCCCAATGAAGTTAAACCCGAATCAAATGTAATTGGCAAGTAAAACCAACATTCATGACATCCTATAGCAAATTTGCTAATCAGTACCAGAAATCAATCATGTCAGTTAGAGACTTATGAACCAGATGCATGCAAACAAAGGTGCACGAAAGTTGCTGATTGTTACTAAAGTCCCATCACTGGTAACCAAAGCAACATCCCAGCAAGAATTTATAAAACATGATAAAATGCTTAGAGAGAGGTCAGTTCTGTCAAGTCGGGGCTTATTACTAGGTGGAAATATTCCAAGAGATAAGCAGTATTTGAGTGGCCAGGTGGGTGCAGTCAAGACTTGAGGGAGATATCCATTACCTGAAACTGTGCCAGGTGGAAATTTAGAGCTGGCCTTTTTCGCTTCAACTTTGTTTTCAGCCTCAATGATCTCCACAAATCCTTCATCTTCATCTAGTATGGCATCCGCTTCAACAACTTTACTGTCAACAAATGACAGATGATTTGCTAACACCTAGAACAGATTACCCATGTAATTGCTTTGACAGTCGATTTCATTCACATTTAAATTAAGATTTATGCGAAAGACCGGTGGATAGAAAAGCAGATGAAAATTTGTGAGCAGAGTGAGAGAGTAAAATTCCTCAGAATTTTCTTATTGCAGGCAAAAGCAAAATGGGTGCTAAATACTAATGCCGGACTAAACACCCAAGGCATCTGGTCAACCCCACAGAGAACAGAACAGCGAAAAATAACTATTGAGCAATAGGTACATGCCTGAATATTTGCTTGGCCATCAGTAAGCTTGAAAGGTGGAACATCACCGGTCAGTTGCCCAGACACAGAAACAAGGTCACTTTCTTTCAGGTGAGAAGCAGCTATTTGTGCCAACTCATCTTGGAAGATTATGGGAATCCTGAGTGTAAAGCAACTGTGACATCAGCATATAGAAATGCGCAACAAAAATGAAGAACTGGCAACGACAGACAAAAAAAAATGCATTAAGAAACTTCACTAGAAGCAAGAAAACAGGTATTCTAGTGGTCCTTGGTACATGTTTAGACAATTAGACTAGAGCACTCAAGCTATAGATATAAAATTTCTGGGCTTCGCACTAACTTTTTCCTGTCTAAAGGTTCGGTTCGGCGACTTCTCATTCCAGTAGATGATCAACTACATGGGAAGCGTCTCATTTGCCCACGGTTACAGATTTGTGGCAATCAAACGGATCCTAAATATATGTGCTACCGTACACGATTATACAGATGAAGCAATAGCTCATTCAGAACATGCAAGCCCTGCTTCCTATTACAAACACTACAGAAATGTACCAACTGATCATCTGGTAGTACAGAAAAACAGCAATGGAGAGAAAGTGACCGCCGCACCAGAACTTGGGGAAGTCGAAGCGGCGTTCCTGCACGAGCACGGAGACAGCGGAGAACCGGCCGTCGGGCATCCGCTGCACCTGCACCGGCGCGCCGACGGTGCCGACGAGGCGCACGGCGTTGGCGACGCGCGGCTGGAACGGGATGGTCGGCGGCCGCGGCAGATCGCCGGGGAGCTTCTCCCTCTGCCACGCGGCCTTTGCCTGCGCCTCTGCGGCAGGGGAGGCGGCCTCGGCATCGTTCCCGGTGCTCGCCGAGGGCTCCGCTGGCGGCGGCTTGGGCCGGCGGGCGTAGGTGCGCTTGGAGGACGTGGAGAGTGCCGCGGCGTACGGCGAGGAGGCGGCGGGGAGGGGAAGGGGGAGGCGGTGCCTGAGGAGGCGCGAGAGGTGGTGGTGCATAGTGAACCCTAAACCCTAGCAGCCAGGGGAGGGAGAGGCCGGCGAGGAAGGGTGGAAGAGCACGGGAACCGGAGGTGTCCAGTCCAGGTCAGAATGCCGGACAGCCGGAGTGGCCCTGCCGGAAGAGCAGCTGGTGGGCCGGTGTTCGACGGTAAAGTGGGCCCGTTGGGTCCTGGGATGGTCCAGGTTGGGCCGGACAGTGTGGTCCATAGGCAAAGGTCTCGTGGTCCATCGGAACGAATGCGATAGCGACCGTTAGGCTAGGGTCACACGGAGTGGGGAGTGAGTATGTATAATAACTGTTTAGCCTACCTGTACATATTTAGTAAAAAAATAATGATTGCACTACTGTGTACAGTACGAATGCACGTCCTGGTGACCATGGTCTTAAGGACGTGAAAATACACGCTCCACCGATGCTGTGCTGTACCTGTTCACAAGCAAATTGTTTACTCCAAGATACCTTTTTTCAGTTTTTTAGAAGATGAAAAAAATAGCCTCTTCAATATGTAGCCTTTCATTGTCTTGTACTTATAGCTCAATTCACCTTCGTCTTTTGCAGTAGTTTCAAACATAATTGGCTACGAACTTTGTATGCCTTTATATTTTTTCTGTTGTAGATATGCAAAGGATACAATCAAATTTGGAATTTCGTAAGCCGCACTTTTGTTTAGGAACCTATGTATACCATACCCAGTGGGTGATTTGCAACTCTCTTTGGAATCCTAAGCTATGCACACACATCGCTACTATTGAGAGACTTTTGAACTCAAATTGAGATTAGTTTTTTATGTTCTTCAGGGCTAGGGAATTACTGCATGTATGTTTTCTTTGGTCAAGTGGATGTCCTTGACCAGACGTGGGGCCTTGTTCAAGTAATCTCATTAGTTTGGCTTTAGCTGGAAACGTTTGAAAACTTAATTTTTCCAAACCATGTTTTTAAAATACCATGATTTCTAATCGTCTTCGCAAGTACTATTATTTTCCTAACTTCATAAAACCCATGACATTTTTTATTATAACTTGTTTGGACAACAGCCAAACCATGGTAAATTTAACTGAAAACATGCAACAAGCTAGGCAAAGCCATGAAAAATTCGGGTTGGAGTGGAGTGTCTCATTCCCCAAATTACCATATGGTATCTAAAAAACATAATTTTGGGAAAATATTTTTATACTAAAAATACAATTTCTCAAAATACAAAAAGCTACATCATGTTCCAAAGTACTATGATATATTCCTATAAATCATTGTATTTCCTCCATCTTAAATTATAGTTCCTTTTAGTTCTCTTTCTATCGGTCCATATCGGATATATGTTGATTAATCTAGATATATATACAACATATATTTGAGGGTGTTTGGATACACCCAAACTAATTTTTAGCTAAAAATTGGCTACAAAGTGTCCAAACACCTCTAGCTAATTGGTAGATTATGTCTTAGCTAAAAATAGCTACAAGCTACTAGCTAAAAATTAGTTGGGTGTATCCAAACACCCTCTAATGAAATAGTAATAATTTTATTATACAGAACCTATTTTGAAATCTAAAGCAAATATAATTTAGGATGGAGGGAGTATTATTCAGAACCATAGATGTATCATGCTTAGGCGGTTAGGCCTTGCGCTTAGTTTGGTTCGGTTTCATTTTGCTGAGAAAACGGTTAGGATTGGCCTGGGCTGGGCTATAATTGTTCGGTTAGAAGTGGTTTCTACCCGTGGGCCGAAATTAATGGGCTGAAGTCCAGTTCACAGTCACCGGCCGTGCGAGAAACCCTCGCTCGGCTCATCGCAGTCTCCCACCGCGCCGCCGCAGCGCCAGGGTGCTCGCCATCGTCGGTCGCCGCCGCCGCCTCCGCGGTCTCCTCCTCGCCGCCGGGGTCACCCATCCAGTACCCCTCGCGTTAGGGTGGTGAGGACGTGCTGCTCCTTCAGCGGAGCGCCGACGCCTACAGATTCTCTCTGGTCATCCCGGCCAGCGACGGTGACAACGGGAACTCAGTCCGGGGCCCCGGCCGTAGAGGAGAGAAGGCCCCTGTCGTTGATTACGGGGGAGCTGTTCCTGGGGCTGGCGCTGCTGCTGCACGGAGCCTCGGAGAGCGGAGGAGCGGGGATAAAACAGCAGGCAAGCTCCTACATTTGACCGCTGGACTGCGGAGATGATGCAGCAGCAACAGCAGCAGCTGCCTCCTCCGCCGCAGCACCCGCCTCCCCAATCCGCGGGCGGCCGGCGGGGAGTTCTATCGCGGCCCGCCGATGCGGCAGCTATCCGCGGCGTCCTCCACCAACCTCAACCCCTGACTACGCCGCGCACCCGGGTCCCCCGCCGCCGCAGCATCCGCCACCGTACGACGGTAATACCTAAACGCCATACTCGTTGTCAGTCGCTGTTCCATTTAGGGTTTGGAGAAGAGCAGCTAGAAGCCTAGACTAGATTGCAGGTATTGTCTTGAAAGTGTTAGCTGAACTGCTACAAAAACATACGGGGATTTTTTTTTTCGTGATTTAACTGTAGGCTTCTCGTTCCTCACTATCATATCATAGCTACACAAATAACATTGTAATTCTGACTCTGCAGCTTATGGTGACAGTGGTTTTGGCGCTAAAAGGATGCGAAAGCCTGTTCAGCGACGAACAGTGGACTACACGAGCAGTGTTGTCCGATATGTTCAAGTAATATGGGCTGTTATTTTTTTATATCTGGTTATTCACATTGATACAAAGTTTAATTAGGAGGGTTCAAAACTTTATATTTTATGGTTAATATGTTTATATCTCGATTTGAACCTGTAATGCTTATCATTTGGTACCTACAACTTTCTTACCTCAAGTATTGCTGACTTCCATTATGTACATGATTGTAGGCTCGCATGTGGCAGCGGGACGCAAGGGACAGATTCACGTTGCAGCCAACTCCAGCTGCTGTCCTTGATGTACTTGCCCTGACTTTCAGTTATGTTGTTACTGTGAAGATGGATTAGTAGTTTCATATGCTATGAATACTGATTGATCTAAGCTTTAGAAGTTACTCCCTCCATTCCAAACTATAGTTTGTTTTGGTTTTGTCCTAACTCAAAAATTGCTAACTTTGTCCTAAGCATACACTGGATAGAAGACTATTGTGCACCATAACACCAAAGTTCGGTAAAACAGCGAATATGAACGATCATCGCGCTAGTAATTGGTCTACTATTTTTTACATGAGTAGTGTACTTTAGGTTATGTGCAAAATCCAGTTAGTCCCAACTAATCAAAGATCTTCATAGAATTCAATTTGGTGACTATTTCTTGCTATATGCGTATTCTAATAGTTATGCCTGTTGCAGATGTTACCATCTGTTGCATATCCGGATAATCCGTCTACAAGTTTTGCTGCCAAATTTGTACATTCATCAATCAATAAGAACAGGTGCTCTATTAATCGTGTCTTGGTAAGTTCTGGGATACCCATTTTTTCTGTTTTCCATTTCCTATATTCCAGATCGAGCATTTCACTGCTGCATACTTCTAATTCTTAGAAAGTGCCTCCAAGGAATGGCTTGCTGTTGGTTATCCTTCACAAGCCAGCCGAACGGATCTATTTTTCTATTATTTTTTGCTATTTTTAATGTGTCGATTATTGCCATTTATGTGGCATAATCAGCGCTTCAATCAGCATTTGCTTTTCTCATATTCACACACTTGGAGTATGATGCAATTTTATTTTTGGTTAAAGTGGACCCCTACAGGCCGTCGGCTTATCACTGGATCACAAAGTGGTGAATTCACGCTATGGAATGGACAATCTTTTAACTTTGAAATGATCCTTCAGGTATTCCGTATTCCACAATAATTACTGTTGGGCTTACTAACATGTTGGCTGTTTTAACTTATTTTTGGAGAGTATCTGTCAACTAGGCTCATGATCTACCTGTGAGATCAATGGTTTGGAGTCACAACGAAAACTGGATGGTTACGGGTGATGATGGTGGTGCAATCAAGTATACCACCTTCGTTTTTGTACCTTCCACCACCAAATTGCCAATTTGAACTTTACATCATTTAACCTGTTAGCTGAATGTTTTGAATTCTTTTGCAGGTATTGGCAAAGTAACATGAACAACGTCAAAGTGAATAAAACAGCTCACAAAGAATCGGTTCGTGGTCTGAGGTGATGGTCGTCTTATGCACTGTTAGTTTCTTGCCAAATTCATGTTTATTGTGTGCTGAAACTGAAATGTGTCCTTCAAAACAGTTTTTCTAGAACAGACTTGAAGTTCTGCTCCTGCTCCGATGACAGAACCGTTAAGGTTTGGGACTTCGCGAGATGCCAAGAGGAAAAATCATTAACTGGTAATGTTGCTAAACTACTTTCAATTACTAATCTGATTGGCAGTAGACAACGTGACATTATTCTGTGATACTACTTTCTTTGTTTCTTTTTTTCAATAAAATAACCTGAATTTCCCTTCAACTCAGCCAGGCCACGGTTGGGATGTTAAAAGTGTCGATTGGCATCCTACAAAGTCTTTACTGGTTTCAGGTTAGTGCATGTCCGTGTTTGTTTCATGAGTTTATTCATGCAAAACTTATTCACTTCAGTGCTGCATAGGTGGTAAGGACTATCTTGTGAAACTTTGGGATGCAAAAAGTGGAAGAGAGCTAAGCTCATTGTTAGTATCCTTGTCACTTTTTTATTTTGCTATATTTCTTGAAGTTCTGTGTTGCAATATGATCTTTATCTGCAGCCATGGTCATAAAAATATTGTCCACTGTGTAAAGTGGAATCAGAATGGGAACTGGGTACTGACTGCCTCAAAGGATCAGATTATTAAGGTCTGTGACTTGTGCTTTTGTACCTTGATCTGTTTTTCTTCTCTTTTTGTAAGCACACTTGTAAGATGGTAGCATTGTACCCGACATTCTAGCACTGGCTATGTTGATGGTCACAATCCATCCTGCTAATCAATAACTTTGTTTTCTGATACCAGTAAATTATTTTTTTTGTTCTGTTGCTCACTCTGTATTGCCAATTCATTCATGCAGTTGTATGATATTAGATCCATGAAAGAGCTTGAATCCTTCCGTGGCCACACCAAGGATGTAACTGGTTAGATTGCCGTTACAATCTTAAGATTTTATTTTCCATCACATACTTTAAGATTTGAATATGTAGTTGTTCATTTGCTCTCTGCAAGCGCGCAATCTATGAATGTTAGAATTGGTGTCTTAAAATTTTCTACAAAAATATTGACTCCGCTCTTCTTTGCCAAGGTTGTATTTAATGATTATTTGGTTACTCATTTTCTTTATTATTACAGCATTGGCGTGGCACCCATTTCATGAAGAATATTTCGTTAGCGGTAGCTTTGATGGTGCAATATTTCATTGGTTGGTCGGGTAAGATACTTGTAGCATCACCGAAATAATTCAACATTTTAAATATTTTGTTTTCAGATGAAAATAATGCCCAACTTGATAAACAAGCTAATTCATTTACTTGTCAGCCATGAGGCTCCACAGATTGAAATAAGTAATGCACACGACAGCAGTGTGTGGGATCTTTCCTGGCATCCTGTAGGCTACCTACTTTGCAGGTAATTGGCAGTTTACTTTTTTTTTTTTGCAATTTAACACTTTCTGATTCTGATACGCCGCTTGCTTTTTCTTCTGTTTTACATATATATTTGATATAGATTGTACTGTTGTGGATACATGAGTCTGAATTCTTTAGTACATTTTTTTGCCCATTGTGTGGTCTTATTTATTTTATGATTTAGTTGCATGTGAAATCATTTAAATCATTTATACTTCGATTGATTTATTTTTTCGCAGTGGGGGCAATGATCATGCTACAAAATTCTGGTGTAGAAACAGGCCTGGTGATCTTACCCGGGATAGATACAACAGTGGCCAGACACAAGGTTGCTTTTAATTCGAATTTAGCTTGTTATTTTATATCATTTATCCTGATTTGGTGATAAAGCTTTTAACATATCAGTTGATGTAAGCGTCTCAACTCACTCGGTGAACTGGAACACAGAATATGGCGCTGCAAGTGCAGCTTTTCTGTTTTGTTGCTTTATTATTTACAGAAAGAATACATGGCCAGTAGGCCAAACATCATTTTACAAGGCCTTAGTTGCAACTAGAGACCAGCCACTGCAAGCAACTAACTCCACTACTCAACCACTCCTTAACTTGTAGGAGTCAACTGACCAAGCCAGCTGACCACTAACTGCCTAACAGACTCTGATGAAACTGAACTGACGAAGCTGAAACTGAACACTAGACATGTAATTTGCTTAGTTGCTGCTGGCGACCAACATTTTACTTTCAGTTACTGCTAAGCTACTGAACTGAAAGTAAAATGTGAAGGGATTACTTGCTTCAGTAGACAGGTGCTTGCATCAGTTGCCTGTGTATTTGCACACTCACATATGTGGCATGCCTACAAATACCACTGTTTAGTTAGATAAAAGAATTATGGTCATATTTTCTTGCTTCATACAGACACTAGTGCTTAATGATGTTTTATGTTGGCTTGTGAACTTTTCGTTTCAGAGAAATTTCTTAATGCAAAATTAACACCCTTTTCAGGTTATGGTGACCAACATCATGCTTTTGGTGCTCGAGCTATGGGTGGATTCCAGATGTCTGAACCTCCAATAACGCCTGGACCATTTGCTCCTGGTTTGTCACGCAATGAAGGCACAATCCCTGGTATTGGGGTTGCAATGACCTTAGCAGGCCATTCTCTTGATGGATCTGATCAAGGAGAGCAGAGGCCATCTATTCCTGGTCTTCCACCTGGGCAACCTCCGCTGCCACCAGGTCCTCATCCATCACAACTTCTTGGGCAGCAGCAACAATATCAACAGATGCCTCAGCAGCAACATCCCCAGTTTTCTCGGCCACCACCTCCAAATATGCCCCAACTGCAGCCACCAGCTCACATGGTTTCACATTCGCAAGGATCTCGACCTACACTTCCCCAGCTTCCACCGATGGGTGGACCATCAATGACATCACCAGTGAACCCTCCACTTCCACCTATGCCTCACCCAACGGTACTGTTCACAGATGCCTTTATGACAGTATTAGACTGACTGATGCATAACTGTTTACTTGACTCTTATCACAAGCTATCTCTCTATTTATCTTGGCTGCTAATGGATAGCCAAATGCCCATTTGCAAAACATTGCAAGTTTGCATCAGGAAAGGGTTTTGAATGAACTTAGTTTTTCAAATGAAACTGTAGTTTGCATATCTGCTATAGTCTGAGATGAATGAATACCTGAGTTTGTGATTCTATCTATCTACACTGTAAAAGAACGAGTTTTCGCAATACCATTTTTCACCCCCCTCACGTTGGCTCCACCATACAGGTTGGAAAGGATCGGAAAGGGTCCAAAACTGGTAGAAGAAAAATATTTCCACCCTTTAGTCTTTTATTTTCGCACCTCATTTTATACCCATACCTACCGGGTACTTTCCTTGTCTTAGAATGAATGAAAAAGGAAGGATGTCAATCAAGCGCGTCTTATTCCTTTTAATTTATTCTCTCTTTTATTTACCTCTCCCTTGATTGCCTAGCCGGTCATCTGTTCCTTTTCCTCGACGGCCTCTACTCTTTGCGCGATCCACGTAGACCTGTCAAGTATACAGGCTGAGTCGTGGTTCACAGTGTGCTTGCTGCACGCACGTCTATGCTAGTATGCACAAATACCTCTGAAAACTTTGTATCACCATGGCAGACTTGTTTGCTTCAGGGTTTAGGATCTCAGAGCCATCCATTATCAAAACCACCATCAGGCCACTTCCAAGGCATTGTGTCCTGTTTTCTTGACATGCCACCTTTTCTGGCTTTTGCAAAAGATTGATTTTCCCCCCTTTACAGTTTTGGTTATCTGATTTGCCTCCGACATGTCTAATAAATTAATGAATAATACTGCATTACCTTGGATCCCCTTTTTAAGATAAAAAAGAACAGTAGGGACTGGTTTGGCAGTGAACAAGCGGTAACTGGTTTGTTAACTGTTAAGTTTTCTTAACCCTGAGTCACTTTACATTTATCTTCCACATTGCATGATTCTATGTTCTTCTGAATTCACCGGTCAATTTAATGTTACATCAGAGGAACCAGATTACATATAATTGAATCCTTTGTGCTCCTCGGTAAATAACTGTTACAGTGACAAAGTGGATTTGACAATTCTATTGTTTCTAGGCAATGCAAGGTTCGCAGGGACAGATGATGCCCCAAATGCCACAGCACATGATAGGCCTGAATCAGATGCATCCTGGTTCTGTTCCTCCTAGCTCTGTGCCCCCAATGGGTGGGTTCCCAAGTGGGATGGGAAACATCCAAGGAGCATCAGGTTCGTCTGCCATACAAAATTTTCCGATGGGTGGCATGTACAACCGGCCTCAGGGACAAATGGCTCCACAAGGACAAATGACATCCATTCCAGGCTTGAGCTCTTACCAGGTAAGACTCCGAGTTGTTTCTTGTTTTCTTTTTGTCATAGCGGGAGCTACTAGGTTTTGTCATTTGTGTTATTAAATGTTTTTTTTTTTTTGCATTATCTAGCCACATTGCTGTAGATGGCTTTTCTTAACCAAAGCATTGGTGTTGCTGCAGGGAATGAGCAACGTTGGCCTTACACCACCTCCACCGCCGTCACAGCACCCGCCGCCTAGAGGTTCCGCACCACAGTGACCTGGAGCAAAACATCGCTGATACTGAGCCCTGAGCCTGGAGTTTTCTGCGACACCAGAATTTGTAACATGTAATCTATCTCGAGCTGTCGAGCTGTATCAATGTGTCCAGGCTCTTGCTAGTTCAAACGAATTTTTGCTCAGCCATCCCATCTAAGGATTTTGCTATCTCGTGCTGTAATTTACAGCTGGGACTAGGGAGGCCTTGTGCAAGGGCCGTGTTGTGGCTGACATGTTGGCCTAGTGATGTGCCTGGCTTCTCATTTGTCGGCTGTAACCTAATTCGAATTCTGTTATCACCTGTCGGCTGCTTAAATGTGAAACACAGTGAGTTCTGTGATGTAGTTTTGAGAAGAAACATGAACAGTCGTTATGTCAGGCGTTGTTAGATGTGTGTAATTTGTCTCTGTCCTTGGATATACTGTTACTTCTCACTGGTTGACTAGAACCAGTAGACGGGGTATTTTTTTATACCTTTTATCCCTTTTTTTGCAAAAATAATGCTGAAGTGCAGTGTGTAGTGTGTGGTTGATGCCTTTTTCAAGTAAAGATTTTTCTGAACTGTGATATCTAATCTGGTCTTGATGCGATGCTCTTTATCTCCGGTGGATTGCGTGATGACTAGTATCTGGTAATCGTTTAGTTCGTGCCCGATGAAATGTTGTTTGGTCAATTCACATTTTGGCGCGGATTCAAAAATCATGCTATGCAAACCGATCTGTAGGTTTGTAGCTCGATTCGCCCCCAAACAAGCACACCCGGCTCGGTTTCTGCTATAACTTGTCATGTCACATTTGTGATAAATTTTGATCCATATTTGAATTTGGGTTACAATTTGGTTAAACAATAAATTTCTCGTTCATATGGTGAAGCCACGTGAATGAGAACTTGCTGTTTGACCAAATTTCAACTTAAATTCAAATATGGTGAAAATTTATCATAAATGTGGCGTGGCAAATTATGGCCGGGAAAGCAAACAGGACATTGGTGCGGCCCAGAACCACGAACGAAAGTGGGCCTACCCTCAGATGGGCCAAGCGAGGAATCCACTTGTTCTCACGCTGTAGCTAAGCAATCTGATGTAGACAACGCCGGCGTCGTGGATGGCATGCTGGTTGCTGGCGGTCGAGGTCGGCGACGGCGACAGCGGCGGGCAGAGTACCCGCGCGCCGCCGGCGTCGCGTCGACCGCGGTGCCGCCACGATTTGGACGGAAGGAGAGCTAGCTAGGTCCACGCCGGCTCGACTCCAGTTGCAGCGCGTGGAGCACGGCGGGCCGCCGCCGGAGAAAAAAGCACGTGCTCTGCACCATAGCAATACCTGCTGTCTGATGTCCCGTCCGGGCTAGCTGCAGATGGACGACGACACGACCGACGCATCGCCATGGATTGAGAATGCGACGTAAACGTGCGCCCCGCAGCGCACTGTGATACATCGGGCCGGGCAGGGGCAGCGCAGCACGCACAAGCACATGTTCGTTTGATTTGCTCCGCCCCGCGCGCCGTTTTGGACCGGCCAGTTTTCGTTTTAATTAATTTATTATTAGGGCAGCCGTTGAATGCTGATTGCTGACCGAGACCAAATCCAGTAAATCGTAATATATATATATATATATATATATATATATAAAGTCGAAATAATTTAGAATTTGAATACCAAGCGATGTAATAAATGAGAGACGAGAGGGCCCGGGTTCCTGAACCACTGGTAGCTAGCTCCCACCACCAACTAGGAAATGTTCCCAGCTCCAAGCTCAACAGCACCTCACATGGGGGCTTTTGGTTTGTCTACTCTGGGCCACAAATGTTCGTCCCGAGACAGCACTTTTTTTGTCCTGCACTGCACTGCGTCCCGTACACGCAGCATGCTCCCAACCAAACTCTGCACCATTATTGTGCCCGCTCGCCATTTTCATAAGACCGTGGATCCAAAGGTAGCTAGCTGGTATATATATTCTCACCCAACAATATATACCTTCCCAGCGAGAGAGACATTTGTCGATCCATCGTCACCTGTTGTGCTCGATTATATATCTATATCTTGACTGTATACACATCGTCGGACGCGTAGGGAGAGAGGAGACCGTATTACAATCATGCATCCACGGCCCGGGATCTTCCGGCCACCTAAATACACACAATTTCGTCACCCACTTCTTCTTTTCTCTCTGTGTTCTACTTTTAGTTTTGACCTAAGGAGGGCCCACAAAGCCTACCTCCCCTCCCTTGACCCTTAGTCGTCGTCTTCCTCCCCTTCTATGCTTCCTCCACCTCCGGCGGTAAAGGGGCGAGATGAGACAGAGGCGGAGAAGCCAGTGCCACCGGCCAAACAGTGAAAGAGGGACGGTGGGCAGGGTGAGCAGTAGAGGCAACCTATGGCGCGGTTGTTGGTGTGGTCGTGGCCGTGGTGGAGGGCATGACGGTAAGAGACGCGGAAGCAGAGATTGGGTGGAAAGCCACACCGGGAGGCGCTAGCAGCTGGGCAGACAATAACGCACGGGACCGGGGAGGACGGCGGGCGGCGGCAGCCCAGGGAAGAAGAGGAAGGGAGCCCAGCTCATGTACCGAAGAGCCCCTGCACGGCCGCGCAATGGACAGGAAGCTTCGACGAAACTACAGTACCGTTTGTTGGTGGCGAGGCAAAACGGTGCAACAGCAGCCTGTCGTCTGTACGCGCCTAATTAATTTGGATGCAATCGTGCAGCAAAACTGATGCAATTGTTCGAGATATGTTATTGCATGTTTCTCACGAGGATTAATTTTTCACCATGCTGATCGATCGACGACCTTATTACTGAACTTAACGATCGGCCGCGCCAACGCCAACAACATGCAGTTTGCAGTGCAACCATCTGAGCTCGCGACACGTACGGATAGTAGTAGTACCATATACGTACGTACGTACGTACGTCCGTCGTCTATGCTACATTGCTACGTGTCCTGTGACGATATCGATCGATATCACGAGAAAAAAATGAAAAAAAACACACGCAGAAATGTAGTATAACCATCCATTAATTAGCCGCTTGGTCGGTGTTGTCGTTTATAGCTGCACAACATTACCAGGAATACAGCGTTTATCTACTCGTTCCGCTCCTGTCGCCGTTTCTTTAGTGCTCGTACGCCTGCAAGACCGCAACGCTGCCTCTGCCTTATTCCACAACCGTGCCGCCGTAATCTCCACGTCCATGGCTGATCGGGATGAAAACGGTACAGGAAAATCCCGTCCCGACCGGCGCCGTATATCGCATTTTCCTGCTCGTTTATCGTATTTTCGGTACAAAACGGAAACAGTAAAATACGGAAATAAAAATCTGAAAACAGTGGCGGAAACAGTTGAGGTAGTTTCCTGACCGTATTAGCGGATCCCGTATTTTCGCAGGAAACTACCGGCAGGAATACCGAATACCTCAGCCAGCATAGTCCACCCAGGGACAGGGAGTCAAACCGTCAGTTGAAGGCCCAGCCCACCATATTCCCACCAGCCATCAGCCCACAACACCATCCACAGACTAAAACCCTACTTTATTAATTCTCACGAGTCCCTGATTCCCAGTAGCAAGCTAGCAGCCGCCAGCCGCCGCCCACCGGCCACCGCTACTGCTCCACCATTTTTTCTCCATCTGCCAGTCCGTCTCCAGCTGTTGAACTGCTAGTCTCGCCGGTTGCTCCTGCCAACATCAACCTGCTCCCCTCGTCGTCGGCTCGTCGGCCGTCGCTACGATGCCACCGGCAGGTGATAGCTCCGCCTCAGACTCAGCCTCCAAGGTGGCCAAGCGTTTCTTCTTCTTAGAGCCGCCGCCACGGCCCGTCAACTCGAGCCGTTTTGCTCCTACTCCAACACTCGGTAAACCTTCTGAATATTTGATTGTAGCGTATGATTTGGTAGTTGACATCTAGATAACATCTATTTCGCTATTTGATAGCAAAATCTTATGTAATGTTAGAATATGGTTCCTGTGTCCTACCTAGAATATTCTAGCATAGTAATAACATGTCGATTCAATTATTCTTTTGGTAGGAATTAAGAGGCCTCGGCCAGTGAGTGCAAGTCTAGGTGGTCAGCATGATCTAGGTGTCTGTGTGTCTGCAACAGATGCTAGTGCAACTCCAACTCATGGTTCTACGCCATCTGTTCCAGCAGCAAATTCTGAAGGTGTGCCAAGTCAACGTGCACATGATGGGGTTGCTATTTCTGTGCCAAGTGATGGTGGCAGTGGTTCTGAAGTTGGGGGCAATGGAACACAAGTGCAGACTGAACGTGGCAGTGGACAGCAAGGTTCAGATGCTCAGGATCCTATTCTTGTTGCGGGAGAAGAGCCTATGCAAGGGCAAGATGACGATACTCAACCTTCTGGAAAGAGGGCGAAGAAGTGCACATCAGATGTTTGGCAATACTTTACCAAGAAGAAGGTGATCGTTGAGGATAAAGGGAAGACATATTTGCAGGTGTGGGCTCATTGCGATTTCCCTAATTGCAAACACAAGGGCAGAGCTGAAAGCAACTATGGGACAACAGGTTTTTGGACCCACCTGAGAACCACACATAGTATAGTGAAGGGCCAGCAACAGCTGAAAGTGGAGAAGGATCATAGAACAAACATCACTGCTGTCGAACCTTATAGGTATGATGAACAGGCCAGTCTGAAAAAGTTTTACTTGGCAATAGTAATGCATGAATATCCTTTTAATATATCTGATCATGAGTACTTTGTTGAGTTCATTAAATCCCTGCGCCCTAGCTTTCCAATCAAGTCACGTGTGACCGTTAGAAATGAAATCATGAGCATGTATTTGGAAGAAAAGGATAAGTTGTACACCTATTTTAAAAATGTTGACTGCCGCTTTAGCACTACCATGGATATGTGGACTTCCAATCAAAACAAGTCATACATGTGTGTCACTGCACATTGGGTAGATGACAATTGGTGTATCCAAAAAAGGATACTCAATTTCTTTCATGTCGAGGGTCGTCATACTGGTGCAAAATTGGCTGAGACATTCACTGAGGTCATGGTCAAATGGTATGTTGAGAAGAGATTATTTGCTCTGACTTTAGACAATGCATCTGCAAATGAAGTAGCTGTTCGAGATATCATTACTGATCTCAACATTAATGGTAATGCTTCATTGGTATGTCATGGCATATTTTTTTCATGTGAGATGTGCTTGTCACATTCTGAACTTGGTTGCTAGGGATGGTTTGAGCGTCATTGCCCCCACAATTGATAATATTAGAGCACTTGTTCTAGCAGTCAAGGGGTCTCCTTTGCAGTGGGAGGAACTCATGAAACGTGCAACTGAGTGTGGTCTGGACACAAGTAAGGGTCTTTCTCTTGATGTTGCAACCAGATGGAACTCCACATATTTGATGCTACAGGATGCTTTATACTACAAGGCTGCATTCATGAGGTTGAAGTCATCTGATCGCCGGAGGTATGAAAAGATTACTCCATCTCCCGCTGAATGGGGACGGGCGTACAAGCTATTTCAGTGCTTAAAGAGATTCTATGACCTAACAGAACTATTCTCTGGTACACTTTATCCTACTGCAAATCTGTTTTATAGAGGTTTTTGTGAGATAAAATTGTTGCTTGATGACTGGTCTAGTGGTCAAGATACCACTATTTCTGCAATGGCATTTTCTATGAATAAAAAGTTTGACAAATATTGGAAGAAGTCGTGCACTACTCTTGCTGTTGCATGTTTCCTAGATCCTAGGTACAAGAAAAGGCTTATAGAATTCTATATGAGGAAGTTCCATGGTAGCTCATATCAAGTTAAGGTGGATGAACTCGTTGCTGTCATTAAGAAACTATTTCAGTTTTATTCTACTTCTGTATCTTCAAAGAACAAACCTGAGAATGGAGCAACTATGCCCCCTAGTGAAATTGACACAGCAGATTTATTAGTTGACAATGAAGATGTTGAGTTGGAAAACTACCTATATGATTCTAGTGGACTTGGTGTGGATAACTTGAATGAGCTAGATAAGTACATGGCTGATCCACCTTTGAAGCTTAGTGAGAAGTTTGATATATTGGTATGGTGGAAAAACCAAAGCAAAGAATATACGATTCTTTCAAAGATTGCACGTGATTTGTTGGCTGTACAAGTCTCAACAGTAGCCTCTGAGTCTGCTTTTAGTGCGGGTGGCCGTGTAATTTATCCTTTCCGCAGCCGTCTTGATCCTGAGATGGTTCAAGCTTTGATATGCACAAAAGACTGGGTGGCTGCAGCAAGAAAAGGTTTGGCAATCAATGCATATCAGAAAGTACATTCAATTGCTTGGGATGTCTTTGCTAATTTTATGTTTGTCTTGCTCTATCTTTGTTTCTAGATAGGAGAGTACATTCTATTGTGGGTGATCTAGAAGTGATAGAGGCCCTAGTTGAAAAACTACTACCGGAGGTATGTGTGATGAATGTACAATGAAGTACTACATGTTTATTTCAACTCGGCTTGCTATACAAGCTTTGATCTTGTCATTTTAGTGTAACTTGGACTATGCTGCTGTAGGACAATGAAGTAGCTGATAGTGATGGAGAAGAGGAGGTGCAGGGAACTCATAATATGGAATTTGGTGACCTGTAGGGGCTGTAGCATGTCTGCAAGTGCCACTGTGCAGGTATTGTTTAACTGTTTTGCAAATTTGCACATGTAGGCTATATACCTGTAGTTTGTGTGTCACTTGTTTCATTGATAGTGATAGTTACTGAAATTTTTGCAGGACAACACAAGAAACTAAAACAAGTTTGTGCATGAGTTGGCTTGGAGGAGCTGTCTTGTTGAACCTCTAGGTAGCAGGGATTTGTTTTATTTTCATGTGCTGGTCCTCGTATGGTATTGGTATACCTTATTTTTTATGTCAGGTGTCTACGGTATGGAGTCTGTAAACTCGTGTCAAGTGTTAACTGTCAGATTAATTGGTTAAGTAACCTCAGTCGTTCAACTTGATTATTAAGTGTGCGTTGCTATTAGTGGTATCTACTATGTGCAATGTTGGCATGATGGCATTCATTGTGTTCAGCTGAATGTTTGAAGGGGTTACATGATATGAGGTTCCCGGTTAAATTATCGGATTCCGACCGTTATCGATGTGTTTCCGATTGAATTATTTCGTTTCCGTTATTTCGTATTTCTGATTTCGTTTTCCCGATCGGCTTTTCCGTTTCCGTTTTCGTTTCCGGATAAAAATGTGAAAACAAAAGTGGTTTGAGCGTTTTCCCGACCGTTCCCGATCGTTTTCATCCCTAATGGCTGATGGCTCGCTCCACCACCACCATGCTACCAGATCTCTTTGTGGGCGCCGTTGCTGCCGTCGCTGAGCCGTCCAGCGACGGCCTCATCCTCCACCAATTCTCCTCAAAGGTTCGACGGTGGGCGGAGGCTGGACGATTATGTGCTGTCCCTCAGTGGCCACCGAACATTTAAGGTGTTGCCACGTATAAATATTAAAACTGTCAAGTTAACACAAAGTATTACGTTAAATAAATCCAACGTGCTACAGCACGATCGTTCAACATGCTAACAAAAAGGTCGATGCCATGCTAACAGTCACGTCCATGCAGATTACCGCCGGCCAATCCGCTTAGTTTGTTAAAAAAAAAACTGGATAAAAACGTCAGTTCCTTGTATATATCCCAGTACCAATATTTAAAAATGATAAATACATATATAATAATTTCAAGGTATTACGTCTTAGGCTTTATCCATCCACGTCTACTAAAATGAACGACTCGTAGTTCGTTCTTCCGGTGTACCGTAGCAATCGCCGGTTGCTAAAGGATAATATTGGTTGGCCCAGAGAGATAGAGAAAAAAAAAAGGAAAAAAGATAGATGCGACACATCATGACATCAACCAATAAAAATAGTTTTATTTCACCGAAACATGTTTATGCGGGGATACAACTGAAACACTTGTTGATTCCTTGTATTTTTCATGACAGTCGGTTGTTTGCTGCGAATCCAAACTCGCCTAGCTAGCTACCAATAACCGCCAACTCACATGGTCGAGCGGTCGTTACCACCAATCACAAACTGGATGGTGACCCTTGTTAATTGGGTAAACAAGAAACGAAACTATGATGGGCTTGTTAGCTGTTTATCAAACCTATGTACCTACCTACCAAGCACTTCAGTCTATATATAGCAGTAGTAGTAGTGCCTGCTTTTATTTTATGTAAATAGGATGCATACCGATGTATTATACTCTGAGGATGCGCTTAAGAGTCATTTTCAGCAAATCGGCCGTCTTTGCCCTACTATGCCTTTGTTGGCTGTTTAAGGTCCCGGCTAGAACCAGCAGAGCAGGCATTCTCAGCGACAGCTAGAAAACGAATGGCCAAGCTAGCATGAAACAAATCTACGGAGTAGCTAGGCACTCTTGTTTCGATTTTATTTTAATATCTTTTGTCAGCAATTAATAAAGCCAACCACAGGACGAGGGTATATTATAGCATACCTTTGTCCACTCCCAAGATGCAATGTGAGATCCTCTGCGGCCACGATGAACGATATAGCACTGAGAATAGGTGGTGTTGGGTTTAGACTTTAGAGAGTAGAGAGTTCTTTGCGGCGATCCATATTAGCATATATGTGTGTGTAATAAATCGCATATGAGTTGCCCAATAGGGGTGGGGCCCCTGGCGAAGACACAGCACATGCACATCACGCCTCCTGAGCTATATTTGTATAGCGAGGTCCAAGCTGGACGGGGAGGCAAGGTGGCGGAACAGGCACCACAGGGAGCGCAACAGCCTCCAGCTCCCGCAGGCAATCCGGGCAAGGAAACGGTCGCGCGCGAACAGATAAATAAATACTAGTAATAAATAAATCCGGCGGAGGACGCGACGGGACGGGGGGAGAGAGAGAGAGAAGCCGAAAAATCGCGCCCCGCGAAGCTTCCACGAAGCTCACTCCCTCCCCCTCCCGCCTTTTTATCGCCCACCTCGCCTCCCGCCGCTGGTGCCCGTCCCCTCCACCATTCCCACCACCACCATTGGATCCCATTGCCACCGCCACCCAGAGACCAGGACGACCGAATCGAATCGAACAAGAATGAAGCTCTCCGTCCAGATCCAGTCCCTGGCCCGGAAGCTGTCGCTGCCGTCGCCGAAGCGGCGGGCGTGGAGCGGCAACAAGAAGGACGGCGTCAGCGGGAAGCGGTCGCTGTCGCGCGGCGAGGCGCTGTCGTTCGCGTCGGCTTCGTCCTCCTCGTCGTCGGACGACGCGCTGGCGCGGACGTCCTCGACGCCGCGGTCCGTGCTGCCGCTGTCGAGCCCCCCGGAGATCCCGCGTCGCGAGCTGGAGGCCGTGCTGCGTCGCCTGGGCCACGGCGCGCCGTCGGACGACGAGCTGGACGCCGTGGCCGCCATGGCCGCGTGCCCGCCCGCGGCCGACGCCGACGCCGACGCGGACGACCTCATGGAGGCGTTCCGCGTGTTCGACGCGGACGGCGACGGGCGCATCACCGCCGAGGAGCTCCGCGCCGTCATGGAGGCCATCCTCGGCGCCGGATGCAGCCTCGACGACTGCCGCCGCATGATCGGCGGCGTCGACGCCGACGGCGACGGCTTCGTCGGCTTCCAGGACTTCGCGCGCATGATGGCCGGCGCGGTGTGAGCGGACATGCACGGGCAGCGTGGCGTGGCCGCCGTTCGGCCCTGATGCGCGCGCTCAGACATATCACAGGGGGGGGGGGGGGGGATTGATGATGGGGAGGACCACGATCGACCTACTACGACTAGTGTTTCATCCGATGATCCAATCAGACGCGCAGGATGATAGCTTGGCCGCCACTACTACTGGCACTAGGAGGAGTGAGTGAGAGAGTGATTTAATTAATAATCAGGTGCTGCTAGGAGCTCATCTGATGACCCATGCACGATTAATCTGTAAATCCAAACCTGTCGTCCAGAACGAGAGTAACGTCGTACGGCAAGGCGAATGCTTGGTTCTTTCGTATCTTTTTTGGTTTTCTGTTTTATATATACTCCAACCAGTACTTCTGAAACCCTACTGCTGCCTGGAGTGCGTGTGTTCTGTTGTGTCGAGATTGTCTGTACAGTATTTGTGGTGGCTGCCTGCCAGGTCATCCTCTGGCCATTACTGTACGGTGTTTTTAATGTAAATTACTAACGTTTTTTATGTAAATCATACATACTTAAAAAAACGTGAGAGGAGTATCGAGGAAGGATGAATGGATGATTGGAGATTCGAATTTTCTGGCGTGGCGTGGGTGCGATAGCAACGTGGCGGCCTCGCGTCCTTGCTGCTGACGGAGCAAAGCGAGCATGCCCTTTTTTGCCTCGTCAGTTTACCGCTGCGTCTGCGTTGCTTCCTTCGCTGCTGCTGCTGCTTCCCGTTCTACCGACTACTCTTTTGTTCGAAAGGAATCTCATTTTGACCCATTATTTTTTTAAAAAAATTACCAGCATCTGTATATACATGTTTCTTAGGGGGACTAGGATATTGGTTCGTAGTTGTTATTAAACATGGTTGAAACAAAGCTTAATAACAGCTTAAGGTTTACAAAGCTTTGCAAGTATCCTCATTGCAACTGCCAATTGCAACCCCTGGAAGGCGCGAAAATAATGTTCGGCCCTACGTACAGAACGTTGATTATTTCACATAAATTATGGAGGATAAATCTATACTATAGTCCATGCTTCTTATCCTTGTTGCTACTTTCTTCAGTCTTGCAGATGCAGCACCCAGATAAGGGCTTTGTGAGTTGTGGCCGGCCTGTAGTTTTGCTTCTATTATTTGCAAAGAAATGCAGGCATGGCATGCCATATCTGCTAGAGAGCCCCTAGTTTCAGTTCCAGTTCCGTCTTCGGCCACTTCACATCAATCAGATGACTTTAATTTAGCCGTCTTTGTTTTCTTTCCCTCTCAGAAGAAGGAAAACGGTGTGCCCCGCCCAATCCACTCCACTTCTCTTCCAGCCCAGGGCTTTTGCCTACTTGCCCAGCCCTTTTCAACCACGGGCTCTTCTCTGTTCAGGGGCAAGCTTGGCTGCAGTCATTGTTGTGTCCAAGCGTGAAGATCAGATCAGAGCCTGACTTCTTTTTTTCTGGAGAGTACCCTTTTTTCTGCAGTCATTGAAGCCACGTCTCATCACCAACGAAACCATATAATCATTCAGAGGACAAAGAGTCATGATTTGCAACCTAGCTAGCGCGCACTAGACTATGGCCAACAGTACATCTGAACATGGCTTACATGGGATGTGACACACAAGAACGATAAACAAACATGCCGCAGATATATACTCCTACCATGCAGTGCTTTTTCAAAGTTTTAGACTTGTATCTTATAAAAAAAGAGGTTTTAGACTTGTAGCAATTGCCCGGCAAACTCTCTCTTTTCACGTAGTACAGCGTTGACGAAGATTCGCCTGTAAATTGCCTTGGAATTTCTTCAGAGCCCCCCGAGGCAAGGTGATAGGACAGACAGCATCTGTTCTTCCTTTGCCTTGACGGACTGACGACTGCTAGCATAGTAATTAGCATTCCAGCCCTACGAATTACATTCAGGACTTGCATCACATCAACTAAAAGATCATCAACTGCATGCACACTTGCACAGGCAGGGGCCGCGCCGGCCGGTGAGCTCAAGTATCAAAGTTTCAGTCTAGGCACTGGATCAATGCATTCAGATGGAAGGCCTCCCTGCCTCCCTTCATCTATCTACAGAATTACCAGTACAAAAGAAAGAAATCCCTGTTGCCGACATGCGATGCATTGGGGCGTACGTCTGGTGGTCAAAGCAGGCTAGTAAACCGATGCAGGGTTTGACCACCCAAGGGAATATCTGCTGCACCAGCACCATACAGTATTACCTCTGTCCTCTGCACAGCAGCGACTGCGATGTCCTTTGTACGACCGATCGATTATACTAGTGTTACGTAAAATACAGTAGGATTACCCAAGGCGCAAAGGATTG
Source organism: Paspalum vaginatum (assembly GCA_030272315.1). Lineage (NCBI taxonomy): Eukaryota > Viridiplantae > Streptophyta > Magnoliopsida > Poales > Poaceae > Paspalum > Paspalum vaginatum. The sequence continues at coordinate 45,253,661 of CM059014.1, forward strand.
GATTCGTCTACGAGTGTGGGTACCTTCCTCCAAATCTCAAGGAAGATTAGTACAGTACTTGGTATAATCAATAGTGGCTGGTGAGGTGCAGGCTTCACTGCACAAGCCAAGTTTTGTCTTCTCTTGTACGCACCTAGCCCGTGCCACTTTTTACAGACAGCATGCAGTTGTCTTTTGCTCAAGCCTCGCTCGCGCTCTCTGTGCCGCGCGTGCACATGCATGGGCATGGCGCGCAAGAGCAGAAAGGGAAAAGGGATCCGAGGCCAACGGTTCAGGCTAAGTTTCGCGGCTGCTTCCTTTCCTTTCCTTTCCTTTCCTCCAGTGATGCTTCACAGTTCAGGCCAAGCTGCGGTCCAGGGCCATCCATGAAACTACGGAGTAGTACTGTACCTGTGTATGTGCAGCGACGTTGTGCAGTTGTGCCGCCCGGCAGCCCCGATCAGATGGACGCCGGCACGAGTGCACGACGTGGCACTGAACCTGAACGCTTGCCTGATCCCGTCCGGCTCCCATTTTGCAAATCCGCAATCACTCAACACTGGTATCGCAGCACCACATCTAGTCTAATTTCACCAATTTATTCCCCGTCCTTCACAACGAATGCACGAGACAGTAGTTGTCACACCCTCCACAGAGACCGGACTGCAACTCTCCATGCACGTAAGTGCTCTACAACACACAGGCAGCAGGCTGCCGGGAAGGCGATCAGAGCCGGCTGGCGGCAGGCAGAACGCTGTAGTGTAGAGCCTCGCTAAAATGACAACACTAGTGCGTACGCACTACCAGGCATCACCAACGGAGAAGAACAATCAAGCGGGAGGCCGGGACACGTGCTATCCTTCTTTACCAACGCCAACGAATTCTCCACGAGCATCCCAGGGCCGAGTTTCGAACGACTTCCCAACCATGCTCCTCTTCTTGTTCACCGTTCCATCGTCGCGTGTGTACTCGGGGAAATAGTCCAGAAACGATTTGGTTCCAAGAGCACCGACTCCTTCGAACAGAAACTCCTCCACCAAATCCTGCGTGTGAAGGCAACGGCAGATTCAGCGTGGCACCGCACATAAGACAAGGTGAAAGGCAACTCTCACTGCTGTGTTGGTGGTTTCAATTTCAAGGAGGGGCAACCTTAGCGAGGCTTTCACCAAGCAACTTCTTTAGCAGTGGATAGCCAGGGTCCTGGAAATAAGCAATGCACTGGAGTGATAAGTGACTCTACATTGAAGTTGGGTGCGTACAAGAAATTAGGACACCGACTACGCAGCATAAATCAAATTCAAATTAGAGTAGTAGTAGTAGTCTCTTGCTGCACGGAACAAATTCAGTGGAAGATCGAAACCTTCTCGGCTCTCCATGTGAGGTATTTATGTTGCGCTTCTCTGTTAAGATTGATTTTTTCTTTGCTAGTTTCTTGAACTGCTTCATCCACTAACTGGAGCCACACCTGCATGCCCGGAGCACTCAGAAGTCAGAACTAGTGGAGAGCATGGAGAAGCTGCGAGACAAACAAAAGCTCCACACCTTGTAGTAATCCATGAAAGCAGAGTATAGGACTTGGTGGTTGGCCTCTGTTGGCTCAAATATCGTCCAGACAACAGCGGGGGAGAAGAATCTCAGAGACTCGCTTGTAATCTTGCCACCCCAGGGCAGAAGCTGCATTTCATCTATTAATAAAGACATCAAGCTACACATAAAGCTAAAACGGGAAGGTTTGTGGTTTATGAACTAACATGTTCGGTGGAGGGAGGAGGAAATGCATTTCATCTATTAATAAAGATATCAAGCTACACATAAAGCTAAAACGGGAAGGTTTGTGGTTTATGAACTAACATGTTCGGTGGAGGGAGGAGGAAAATCAAACTACCTCGGTGTACTTGTGTATAAGGTGCATCAGATTCTTGTAGTATTTTTCCCTGTAATCCTTGCGTTCAGTGGTATCATACAAAGGATTGAGATCCCTAAAAGTAGTCCAAATTATTAGTCAGGGCACACTTAAATCCGTGGCTAGGAATTATACGAAGAAGGAATATTTTGCTTTGGCTTGCAAACTATAACCATCTGCTGACACTTACAGGACAACAATACTGCGTGCAGGCGATGTAAAAGCGTTGGCACAAAATATAGGAAGATCGTATTCAGGTTCCAAGAAGCCAGCAAAGTCAAGGACCTGCATTGATATATGCTTCATAAGTACTAGAACATCTACTAACATATTAGGCCATCAACGGCGAGCAAGAATGTGCCATGAAACTTTATCTAGAGTGGTAATTCGTCAAATGAGAATCCAACAAGCCTAACAAAGTGGGCCCTCATTTGCTAAACAGCTGTAACTGCAATCACAAGGCTCAGAGGAATGGCGACAGAGATCATAAAACACATGTTTTCCTTGTGGTAATTGTATAGTGGCATGACTGGAACAGATATTCAGGATCACTTACCCAGAACAAGTTTTAAGGAAAATGCTAAAACAACGACACCAGAAATATAGATTGACTGGGTTGGGGAAATGAAAATGTTTTGGGGAAAGTAACATCACTACACTACACCGTTAGACAGTTAGCGGCTCCACAAAAAAAAAAAAAAAGAATTAGTCCAAAGGCCATACATATCACATGAGAACTAAAAGCAATTTACATTTCATAAAAATATACATTGGAGTAAGAAAAGGCATTATTGCTCCTATTGTGATTTGTGAAGTGGTATGCCAGTTATGGTTGAACTCATGGAAAATTGCCACTATGTCCTTAAACCTGTCAGTGCATAAACCCTTTTAGGAATTGTTTATGCAGAGCAGTAATGACGAAGAATTCAAGGGCATCAACATCAGACTAAAATACCTGAATCGAGTTTTTCTGCTCAATCGTCAAGCTCCGAAGCAGTCTAATTTTGGAAGTGCTGAATGATAGAGCATTGACAATAGTGTTATCCTCGTTGGCTTTTATGGACTTGAACTTTTCCTGGAAGAGTGAGGAAAGAAAAACTCACCTTCTTCTGTGAAGGAAAAAAAAAAATATGCCGATGGCATTGACAGGAGACTGAGCAAAAAAAAAAAAAAAAAGATGCTAGCTTATCAGGCATTCAAGATTGAAAAGTTCACAACACGAACGTCTGCGGTCAGTTCACGTTTTTTCCCCTCTTTTGAAATATTGATGAAAGCAATATGGTTTGACCGCACAGAGGTAGCCACTGGGGATACAGATTATAGAGCAAGCAAGTTTTCAGAGCACATTGATGGGCGAGACATAAACCCAAGAGAGGCGACCATGCCAAGAAAAGAGAATTGGAGATTACAAAGCAGGCAGCGTCAAATTCCCACTAGGTCCACTAAGTCACTTGGCTTCGGCCTAACCCCCTTCATCCAACTGTGGTCAGTTCACGATTGGTGCCGTCATTTAACAATCTGGTCACGGAATTAAAGCTGCGGTAATACACAAGAGATTATTATCCGGATTTCAGAACAATGGATTCGGTGGTGCAAGCAGCCTGCACGATGAGAGTATGCTGAGACCAAGCACGAGCGGTGCAGCAGGTAGTAGAGTAGATCGACAGTATGCCAGCACAGTGTAGAATTGTCCCCAAATTCTGATGATCTGAAAGCAGGTAGCAGCAGGACGGCAGGAGCCAACAACCAGTAGAGCCTCTCTGGGTGCGGTGACGAGCTTGGGCAGTAACGCCCCCAGGAACGAAACTGACATGAACCATCCCTCGACTAGTGTTCCTCCTCAAGGAAGAGGAAGCGGAAGCTCAGCCAGCTCAGGACCGTACGCGAGGAGATGAGTAGTGGCGAGAGAGGGAAAGGGAAGGGAGCAGGAACCTGGGACGGGTGGGGGACGAGAGTGGTGCGGAGGCGAGTCTGCTCCAGCGCGAAGTGGACGAACTTTTGGTACGAGAAGCCGGCTCGCAGGCCGCCGCCGCCGCCGCCGCTCATTTCCGCTTCCGAGCTGGTACAGACGCAAGCAAGGAGATGGAGCTCGGATGGGAGGGAAGAGACAGAGGTAAAAGCTAGGAGTACACTGTACACGGGAACCTTTCCATTTCCATCCAGCAAGATTCATAGCTTCCGTCACATTTTAAAAAAAAAAAAGAAACTAGTAGGCTACTAGCTTTCGAGTTTCGTCAGTTTTTATTCTTTTTTCTTTAAACAAAAAGAAATAGGTACTTGGTGTCGTCATCGTCACATATAGCTGCATCGAATCAGCTAGAAAAAACTGAAACGAACGCATGCACGAACAGACATACGGGCTCAAATTACATACCGCGATACCCAGAACAAGATTTGCGCTAAGTCAACTAGATCATCAGCAGGCGTTTCCACGCAAGTTAAAAACTTAGGAGATATATAATTACTATTTAAATCCCAAAGATAAACTGTACTTGCGCCTAATTAGATTGCTTATCTTTGCGCACTTGTTCTTTATATTGAATTTCTAGTAAGACAGTACCCAAAGCAAAATGGTCCACTTGGGCATCGCTGCACATCCCCGTTGCGAACCCATGATGCCATTTCAGTCGCGACGCTACTCGGAGCCATGAGAGCCACACCTTTCTCTTATACGTAGCGATGATGGATGGCCAGGTTGATGGGTTCGGCTGGACGCTGGCGACCCAGATGGCACCGCGTAAACGGCACATGGATGGATCCCTCCCTCCCCCGCTCATCACATCAGACAGGGTGTCGTATCGTATATGTATATCCCCCTCCTTGATTCATTCACAGTAAGACCGAAGCCAACGGTACGTTTCCTCCAAAATTAAATGTAATACTGTTATAGTATTGTTCTGCACTGTATATAGAAATAAAGGTAGTTGGAACAGTGATAGAGGATGCGGGATGGAAAAGACCGCCGATTTCAGCCTAAACAGTACTACTAGCACGCGTCCGATGGCTTTTAGAGCTTAGACGGTGATCGGAAGGGATTGACAAGTATTTCACCATTAAAATTTGACCGGAAAGACTCCAACCGAACAAACAAGGTCTTAGGGTTCACAATTTTTTTCTTCGGCGAACATTAGTCAAATGGTCATCGGTCAACATGCATCTTAGTTTACCAGGCAACTTCTGACAGAAAAGTTCCTACGCAGTATCTTGGGGCAGGTCAGGTGGATGGGGACTGCAAAGCAATGCCCGAAACCATATCTTATCGCCTCTTCTCTTCCGATCACAAGATAACAAAATGGGAATTGGCAGGAATCTACAGTTCGATTCCCCCATCTTCAGCCAGTCCATGATTCGACCTTGAATAAATAATTCATCATCCCGAAATTGACAAATGACAGGGAATAGATGTTTTTTTTTTTGGGTGCTTGGGTACAAACCTACCACTGTCCTGGAAAAGCCAATCTCACTTCATCTGAACTGTGCAGCTACACTTGATCATCCCATTCACGCAGGATTTCCCAGAGAAAAAAAAAAGAGAGAGGCAAAACTGCCTTCCTCGGAAATAGTAGCACGGTACTGCTTCCTCCGTATTCAGCTTAGCTGAAGCTAATTACGGATCCAACAAACATCGCATCAGATCAGATCCATGACGATTCATGGATCCAACAAACACCAAACAAGAACACCCACACGAGACAGGCTTTTTCGATGGCGATGGTCATCAGGATGCAGAGCAGATTCCGAACACGAACGAATTAGAGAAAGATGCCAATCGATCGTTTGCGCTTCACAAACGCTGAAGAAGCAATCTACATGACAAGGAAGCGCGGCGCAGATCAGGGAGAGATTCAGAGAAAACTTAACAGAAATTAGCTGTTCTGGGCCACCGCACCGCTTCCCAACCAATTTATATATGATAAAATCAATATCCGTCGCGATTCCCGATTTCTTCACCGGTAAAGAGTAGAAGCAGAAAGGAATCTACTAGCTCCTTAGTAGCAGTAGTAATAATCTCTCGACCGTTGTTGGTTCTATATACAATTAAACCGCACACGGCTGCATACCGTCATACCGAGCAAAAGGTCCGTCCGTTCAGCGACAAAGCGAGGTCGATGTTCCAAATCAGCATGGGAAGGAACTAGGAGGATGCCATCTTGGCGAAGCAGGCGCCGCCCCCTGCCATCATGACCTTGAACTCCTCGAACGAGATGAGTCCGTCCCCGTTCTGGTCGACGCCCTCGATCATGCGTCGGCACTGCGCGACGGAGGCGGACTCGCCGAGCCCCCGGAGCACGCGCGCGAGCTCGGCGGCGGAGATGGCGCCGTTGCCGTCGGCGTCGAAGACGCGGAAGGCTTGGCGCAGGTCCTCCTCGACGGCGGCGGCGTCGCCGGCGGCGGCGGCGTTGAGCGCGGCGAACTCGTCCAGGCTGATGAAGCCGTCGCCGTCCGCGTCCGCCTCCGCCATCATGCGCGCCACCTCCTCGTCGGACGCCGCGTGCCCCAGGCTCGCGAACAGCGCCGCCAGCTCCGACCGCGAGATCCGCCCGTCCCCGTTCGCGTCGAACTTGCGGAACACGCGCGCCATCTCCTCCTCCGCCGTCGCCGACCGCGCGGGGGACCCGGCCCCGGCCCCGGCCCCGCCCCCCGGCGCCGCAGCAGCCTCCGCCGCCTGGGGCTGCTGCGGTGGCGACTTGGAGGAGCGGCGCCCCAGGCGGAACAGCGACGGCACGGGCATCCTGATCTTGCCCATGGCGGCTCTCTCTGTGTGTGTTTGGCTCCTGGTGGTGTGGTGGCGTGTGCTAATAATCGAACGAATCTGCCGGTTTCGCGTGGCTTGGCTGCGGGATCGATCTAGAGAGGCAGACGGCGCTGTCTGTTTTATAGAGGCCGGAGGAAGGAAGCTGCGCCCGCCCGCCCATAGGCATCTCACTCACTGACATGTGGGGGCACGGTACAACTTGCGTATGAGGTTATCGATACGACTTCTCTGTTTTCATTCAAGTCCTCGCTGCCCCACGAAACACCCAAGATCATGCAAACTGTATGTATGTGTGAGTGGGAGGGTCCAAGTCGAACATGGTGCCACATGCAGCAGAACTACAATCTGATACCAACCAGGTGTTGTATGTGGATAGCTGAGGCATTGCTTATGCCAGGAGGACTTGTAATATTCCTTCTTTCCAAATTCCATGGATACCTTGTCTTCTTAGGTTGGATTGTCCATGTAAAATGGAAAGTAATCGCGACATCAGATAACAAATTATCTCTTGCACGGATGTTAAAATGGAAAGTTGTTGCGATGTGATCCTTTCTAGAAAGATCCCCTACGTCTCTCTTTAGAACGCAGAAATTTCCCCCGAGTCCTATTTTTCCTTTATAAAACTGAATTCTTTTTCTTATGAAGTACCTCCACTTTTCCTGTGAAATTCATACATGCATAGGGCATGTTAAGATTTCTATAAGACTAAACCTTTTTGTTTGAATTTTAGACATTTTGTTATTTCTTATGATTTTTTGGTGTGATGGTCCGTAATGATACCTAGAAATTGTTATATGTGTGCGATTATAATACATACGACTGTTTCTTCCATCTTAATATGTTTCATATTGGTTAAATTAGGTTGCAATAAGCTGTGCCGAAGCGTGGCACGATCCGTGTTTTGCATCTCGCGCGACGCCCGTACGAAAGAATGGGCTATCCACCCTCTTTCTCTATATTCATTTTATTTTATTTATATATTTTTAGGGCAGTAGCTTTCTATTTAACATTTTATTTTAGTAATCATTTAGAGGAGAGAGATTTGTGAGTTGTAATAGTAGTAGTAGTAGAAAAGGAAAAAAAAAGACTAGGCATAGTGGTGCGTGATCGATCTGTATGCTACTACTTTATTATCGTCTGGGCAAAACAACTAGCCTGACTCGAGCAGTTTCATCGTCCCTATTACTCAAATTCAAACCGTCTACTACGGTGACATAACAGTAACAAACAGCGCCAGAGCCAGATTTGGACAATCAATCATTCGATTCGAGCATTTGACAAGCTAGATAGATGGGTTTGAAAAATAATACTAAGTAGTAGATAGTCAACGTGTTTATATATATATATATATATATATATATATATATATATATATATTGTTGCCCACCGTACCCATGTCGCTGGCAACAGGTCGATACACTAGTAGAATGAAGGACTAGCACATTTCCTTCGTCCCCTGGTGCCCCAGGCTGCTCCGCACGACGAAGGAACTTGGAGGAGGGCACGGCCGTGCAGTGCCAGCCGCCGGTGGCCTGGCCTTGTAACGCGGCGGTCAGGTACAGTACAGCTAATGGTGACGGTGGGAGATATGGAATGGCCCGCCGCGGCGGCGCGTTCACTTCACGGTATCTTGGCGAGCTGGCTTGGCTTGGCTTGGCTTGGCCGCAACGGGAAACCGTTACGCTCCGGGCCGGGTCCCACCGCCCGTGCCGTTCTCCGTGATCCCGGGGAGGTGCGCGGGCGACGCAGCAGAACGGCTACCAGAAAAAGGAGGAGACGGGAGAGGAAACCGCGTGCTCCCTGCTGCGTGGGTGGCCCCCCCCCCCCCCCCCACACCCACTGTGGGCTGTGGCTGTCTGTGTCGTGCAGGCAGGCGGGGCCTGGGCTGGCGGTCCGCGTTCGTGCCGTGGGCTGTCGTTCGTCGTCGGTCTCGGCTCCTTGGTGGGGGTGGCCCGTCCGCATGCATCGTCAGTGCCTCATGTCTCAACGCGGCTGATTTGGCTGCCCTGCCCCACATCACCGGCACATGCACATGCACTGCACCCGCCGAGACTCCACGGACATGCCCGCCTGATATGCTACGTAATGCGACGGCAGGCAGGCAGGCCTGCATCGTGGCCGTCACCTCCCCGGCTCCCCCGTGCCATGCATGCATCCCATGCGAATGGGACGGCCGTTTTTACCGACGTACGGGTACGGCACGGCAGCCAATACATGCATAGCAAAATATCTCCGATCGATCATCGATATAGGCCGGCTAGTGGTGGAGCGTTGTTGGCCGGCCGGTTTGCGTTATCGCATTGCATACGGTCCACAGCGTCATGCACGCATCCGATTCCACGCACCGGCCGGAGCAGCAACGTACTAGTACAGTAGTACACACGGGGACTGGAGATGGAGATGGAGATGGCTGGCCATACGATCGATACGACACGGCAGTCGTGCAATTGAATGAATACCCGGAACGAAATTAAGGTGCCTGCTAGCTGTGTCGGCCTCGGCGGACCGGAGCCGGCCCGACGACGACGTCGCTCCGTGTCCGTCCACCGCCACCTACGCGGCCGCCGGTCACGTGGCTGACTGCTGCTTGTCAATTGGCCCACCGGCCGATCGACGCGACGCGGCTGCATCCCGCACCACACAAGCAGCTCGCATTCGGATCTTCTGGCGCATTGCCCCGGCCCCTACGTTGCCTCAATGCCTCCGGTCGTCTCTTCCTGGCGGCCTCGTGGTTGCCTCACTGGCTGCCGCGCTGCGCATGTACATCGATGTCGTACGTGCTGGTCCGGCACTGGCTGGCCACACGACACGACACGACAGCCGCTGCAGTGGCTGCCGTGGCCTCGGCGGATGGATCGGAGCCCGCGCGCCGCCGCCGACGACGCTCCCCCGGCATGTCGGTCGCCACACGTACACGCGGGACAGCCGCCGGCCACCTCTTGCAGCGTAGCAGCCAGTACACTCCACTCCGATCCTATGTCGCGACTTGAGTGTACATCAAACACCCATTTTATTGAGGTGAGTCATGTTTTACTTTATTTAGATAAAAAAACAAAACAACCTAAATACATTGTGGTACGTACGTACATAGTACATACGATCCTTGCGCTGCTAATTAACAGACGGCTCGTGCCCTCGCAAAGCAAACCAGCATTTGTACTGTACTACAAAATAACCAAGTCCATCATGTAGTTCATCAGAGTCGTGCAGACCAAGCAAGTTGGGCATCAGGGTACCGGGCCGGGACACATGCAGCATATGCGCTTGTTGCGAGCATGCCGGCACCGTCGCCTCGTCGGTTTGCCGACGCCCCCCCCCCCCCCCCCCCCCCCCGGATCGATCGGACACGTACGGCGTCCATGCATACGTGCGGTTTCCGATCCGCAGACACACACTTTTGTACCTTGCGCTAGCTTGCAGTATGTGGCCGTTATTATATTGCGTATGATGCGACCATGCATGCACGATCGAACAGCGCACCCACAAACTAATTAACCGCGCGCTCTAAGCGTGCGTGTGTGGCAAAGCTAGCACTCACGTCGTCTTCACTTGCTGCTACATTATCTGTTACTAACTTCCTTTCTTTCTCCATCGGCTTAACTTTCTGTGTATGGGCCGAGCTCGATCGGTTATTGCAATCATGCAAAGTGCTTGCAACGCACCTCTCGCTGCTACAAAATTGCACCGTAAAAACGTCCTCTTTTTTACGGTACAAGCGGCACAAAAAGGGAACCACTCCTATTGTTCTCAGAATGGGCCTCACAATATCCACCGCTCATACTAATAACTTAGCAGCGACGGTGGATGATACACACTGCTCCTAAAAATAGCAGGAGCTGTTCAGTTCCATCCACCACTCCCGCTATTTCTAGTTAGCAGGAGCGGTGGCAGGTACGGACCACTCCTGTTAACTGAAAATAGCAAGAGCGGTGGATGGAATAAACGGCTCGTGCTATTTTTAAAAACAGATCATCCCTTGCACCGTTCCTACTAACTGGAACTGGTAGAAGCGGTGGATGGCATCGGTGGCGGAACCAGAAAATTTTCCTTGGGGACGGCTAAACCAAGACCGATATATGTATTACAAAATATATTTATCCAACACCATATATTCATGGTTTCTGCATAGAGCCGCAAAGTATAGCACGCTAAATATTCACAAAAGGCAGCTATGCCTATGTCTTACAAAAGGTTGAAGAAGAGAAAATTGACTTTCTTATTTCAGTCGTACTTTGTGGTTCTTTGCATAGAGATCATCAATAACTGAATTTGTCGTGATCTGAATAGCAATCTCCCTCTTAATATAGATCACAATGCAATATCTCATAAATCTACCTTCCATTTTATTTCTTAATCTTGTATTGACAAGTTTCATTGCAAAAAATACACACAGTAAGCATACATGATTGTAATTTGGGGAGAAAACGCTAGGTTAGGGCTTAGCCATCTGACCACGTTTGGGGAGAAATAGTACCATCGGACTTGCCGGTCCAAGCGCCCAGGCTTATCTTAACCATACCCTGATCACCCAATTTCCAGATACCATTTTCGTTCCAACCATTCGTTTAAAGAAAAACCATACTAAATGAAGAACCAAGCCGTAACCCATCCATTCCAGTGGACGCGAACTATTCGAATAGATTTTTACTCTGATCAGAGGTCGTACTAATTCCCACAAGTTGAACTCAGCGACGCTTACGGTCAAATAAACGTCCGAATTCCAAACCAAACCTTTTGCCTTTCTTTCATCGCCTAGCAGAACTTTAGGTGTTCGGGCATCCGAGCCACTCTAGTACCCCGCGGTACTCCCGTTAGCACACCACCCATCCCCTACCCCCTTGTGCGCCAACACACAAGCTACTAGGCTATCCACTCCAGCTCGGGTCTGACCACTGCCTCATACAGGGCGAGTGGTTGTACTAGAAGAGTTAGACAAGATGAAAATCATAGTGGTCCTTAAGGAGAGCTCGGGTTGAACACACCACCGTACCACTTTCTTTTACTCGGCACCGCGAGTATCCACCTCCCCGGTCTTCCCCACGAATCCCGGGACATGGGTAACCGCAGGTAGCTAAGTTACCCGTTCAACCCTGCTCTTATGGCTGTTTCGGCACGTAGTCGTATTCCGACCAGGTCGGTTGCCGGGGTTCTTCCCCATTTTATTTCGAAAATATCCACCCAACCAACCTCTCCTCATCCCACTTTAACCCATCTCCCTTGCATCTTACATATTTTAGTTCATATAGTTGAAGTGAGCGATCCCTCCTATGCGCACTACTTCTAAATAGGTTGTGATGGCTATCCTACCAGGGTTTTTCCTTAGCAAGCAAAATCATGCAAGTTTTTACTTGGTTGCACTGGCCAAAATATTTGTTTTGCAAATCTAGGTATTTTATGCATCAAGAAAGGGTTCCAGTGGACTTGTCGTCGTCTAGATCCTCGTTGCAATGGAGGTCGACACTAGGGTTGTCGCCTTCCTGGTCCGCAACGGTCGGCTCCGGCTCCTGGAGATCCTCCGGTTCGGTGTCTATCGTGCACAAACAATAAACAAGCAAATAAATGCAATTATTCAAAGTCAAAATACCGGAGAAGGAGTGGGTGTTGACGCAAGATATTGACTAAATTTATGCTCTATTTTTACATAATTTTATGCATTTTCAGAAGTTAATCTTATGATTTAGTCTTGTTTTGCTAACAAATAACCCCGTTTTTGAGAATGCTCTTTGTTTTTGCACATTATTAAATATTGCAGGAAAATAGCAAATAATTGGCAAATAATTGCAATAATTGAGAAATCTACTCGTTGATGGATCAATGCTACAAGTCTAGGGAGATGAGATGATTAATAAAAGAAGAGCAATTGAAGCCCAAAAGAAGGCCCAAGCCCATTATGCAGAAGGTTTCGGAGACTAATGATTGCTTGAGTATGAAGAATATGAAGATAAGGAAGGTTTATCAAGAGTCCAATCCAAACTCCAATTAAATCTCGAGATATTCTCGGATTCCAGGACAGCAGCACATTGCGAGCCCAATTCGGAGACCTTACCGACATCAACTGAAGAAAGTTTGAACACCAAAGTTGTAGATCTCTTCGAGCTCTATGATTTAGAGTCCGAGTTTGCCTTATTTGGACTTCAGATGAGGGAATTATGGTCGAAATACTAAAGGCTGCAGAATATGGAAAGCTGATTTCGGGAAGGGCTAGGACAAGGACTTCTTCTCCAAACAAGGAAGTATATGGACGACCGGGACTCTTCTATAAACTTATATATACATAGAAATAGGTGTTTTAGGTGTCTTAGGACTCTTAGAATCAACTTATTAGATTCCATGTATAGGGGACTCTCCGGAGTATAAATATATGGCCCCTCTAGAGGGAGAGGCATCCAATTCCATCGAATTCATTGTAAACCAGAGCTCCAAAGTTAGGGTTTAGGGTCCATCTTCGCAAGACTCGTCGAGAAGGAGATCTCGGATGAAAGGAGGCAGCGAGAGGAGGCAGGAACTGGAGGGGGTCAGTCGACCTACCCCCCTAGGGTCGGCCGACCACCCCTGTTCCTAGGGAGTGTTGAGTTCGTCTTCGAGTATGTTGTTCGTCTCGCTGAATTCGACAACTATGTGCTTCAAGTTCATGATGTATCTCGAGTAACTCTCTGTTCTTCTTATTTTACTATGATAAACCTTGAGTTCGATCAATGAAATAGTCTCTTTGCTACTAGTTCTTTGTTTATACATGATCTATGATCCATATATTTGCAATGCTTCATCTCTACATGACCTGGCCGGGGTTGTTTAAACCACATGTCTTTTAGTAGATCTTTTTACTTTAATTAGTTGATTGAATCTGCTCATGCTTAGATATGGTTTAGACTTGTTAGTTCGTCGATTACCCTGACTTATGTGACAAGTGGTTGGAGGGAAAGTTTCTATCAAGTTTATGACATTCTTGATCATGTTTATTCTATGTTTCACGTTAGATCCATGCTCAGGGTAGTTCATAGTTTATAAGAAGTTTGTCTCATATCTCTTGCTAATCCCTTAGCCGTATTAGCTTCTTTATCAATCTTGCTTTTGATCCTATCAATCTCTTGTTCTTGATTCAGTATATGCTATAGTCTAGTTTTACATCTAGGTTATGTTATAGTTAAGTTTCATATCTAGTTTATAATTAGATTATCGTTTATCATCCTTTAGTTTATTAGATCTATTAGAGCTAGTTAGTAATTGATTAATCCTTGATTAATAGTAGTTTAAACCTAGTTTTCCACTGATCGACAAAACCCTTGATACTCATCTCGGGGAAAGGCTACACTGATACTGTCGCTTGCAGTATAAGGTTTGGCGTGCTTAAGTGCCGTCAACAGTGGGTTGGGTAGAGGGGATTTTTAGAAGAATTTGGGTGCAAGGAATGTCTAAAAAGGAGGTGATTTGGACAATGTATGGATTTTTATTGAAAAGAAAAATTATTTAGCTAATTGGAAAAAGGGATCAATGGCCTGTGGGCCGATTCTGGGTGTGGCTCAGCTTCCCCGGCGGGGGAGGGAGGGAGGGGGCGGCCTGCCTCCAGCTGCGAGGTGCGGCAGTTGGGCCGGCCCAACGCGCGCAGGAGGGCGCGGCGGCACGTGGCGCCCGGCCCAGGTGCCAGGGTCGTTGGGGAGAGACGGCGTGGGGGGTGGGGAAAAATGGCGGACCGGTTCAACCGGTGCTCCTGTCGGGGCGGAGGGGGGAGAAAGAGGACGGCAGCTTGCCAGCTTCCTGCCGGGGGGTGGTTCCGGTGACAGGGGAGGGCGTGGGGTGGAGGTGGCTCCGGTGGCCCGGGACGAGGGTCGAGACATGGGGTGGGGGTGGGGGTGTTCTACTCGGTGGCGGGTGCCGCCCGAGGGCGTGGCGTAGCGGCGGCGCCGCCCGCAGCCGGGATGGCCCCGACGGCCACGAGGGACGAGGGAGAGTCACGGTGGAGGAAGGAGAGGGGCAGGGGTGCAGGGTGCCTAGGGGGGCGGTCACCTTGAGTGGGGCGAGCTGACGGTGGCGGGGAGCTCGGCGGCGATGGGCGGGGGCTTTATAGACGGCGGCGCGGCTTGGACCACAGCGTGCCGGGGTGTCGGGCGAGCCGCGCGCCGAGGTGGGGTTGGGTTTGCGCTCCGAGGTGGCGCAGACGCGTGCGCGGCGCACCGCCGGGGTAGGGGACGGGCGCGGCGCGAGGTAGGGGACGTCCCTGACAGGTGGGGTCCCACCTGTCAGGGAGTGCGAGAGGGACGGGTGTGCGGGCGAGGGGAAACGAAGTGTGCCGGCCAAATCGGCCCGAGTGGCCCAGGCGGGGGGGGGGGAGCGGGCGGGCTGAAGGGGAGGGGTCTGCTGGGCTGGGCTGGGGGGTGAGGGGTTTTAGCCCCTTTTTCTCTTATTCCTTTTTCTCCTTTTTTTTTAGAAGTGCACTTGAGCTTTAGGAAGTTTTGATTGGAATTTGGGTGGGGTTGCGGGGGCTTTTGTAGAAATTTCTGGTAGAGCAAAAGTAAGGGTGTTTTTGAGAGGTTCCTATTTCGATTGAGTACATGGTTCATATTTTTTATCTTGGGTTAACGGTGAAATTAGGAAAGAGTTTTAGGGTTTTAATTTTTAGGGCGTTACACCTCAACCCTAACACGCACGCCCACACACCTGCCGCCTCTCCATCCCCGCCGCTAGCCGCCTCCGGGGCCTTGACCCGGTGCGGCGCCTCCCCATCCACGATGCGCGGCGGTGCCTCCCCAGCCCTGATTCGGTGTGGCCACGTCCCTGGCCCCGACGCGGTGCGATCGCCTCCCCAGCCCTGACGCGGCGTGGTGCGATGCCTCCACGGCCACCTCCCCGTCCTCGACCCGGCGCGGAGGTAAGGTAGGCGGTTGCCGGCGCCCCATCCCCGCTGCATCCACCGCGGATCTCCCCACCGGCCGACGACCGACGTCCTCCACAGCCGTCATCGACATCTCCACAAACTAGGGGATTTGGCATGAGAAATTAATTTTGTCAACCAGTTATTTATGGACTTGTATGTTGTACCGTATGGACTTTGGTTTATGCATGTGGACATGTATAAGGATATGAATTCTGTTCAATTTGGTGGATTGTGCGTGACTGCATATATTTTTCCAGATTTTTTCTGATATTTTGCATTTTTTTTTGAAATTTTCTATGTATGTCATTATTTTTTAACTAAAAATGCTGTATTTCGTGGGCTCAAAAGGCCGATGAAATTATAGTGGACATGTAAATTCGTGGGCCCACGCAGGCCGACGAAATTACTTGTGCCCATGGCTTTAATTTCGTCGACCACTTTAAATTCGTTGGCAGGCCCACGAATTTAATGTAAATTCGTGAGGGCCACCTAATTTCGTGAAATAATTTCGTCGGCCTGCCGACGAAAAAAAGTATATTTTCGTGGGTATTGGACTATTTTCAGTGGGGTTTTGGCCCACGAACAAATAGTCGTTTTCTGTAGTGGCGGCCCGGCTAGAGTGTTGACGCGGCGGCATGCGGCACGACTGGGCGGAGCGGCGCATCGCACGTGGCGGCTGGCAGGTTTTTTTTGTTTTTTTAATTAGCTAGCAGAAGCGGTGGATCTCAACTGCCCCTGTTAAGTCTTTTATTGGAGTAGTCTAGCCACCGCTCTTAGAGTGGTTTCACTGCTACAAGAGCTTATGGGTAGTAGCGCTTCGTGAAACCGATTCTGCAAAAGCTTCTTCCACCGCTTATATGGGAGTTAGTGTACTAGTCTATGGGTGTCCGCGGCTGAATTTCTCAGCTAGTCAAAAGGATCTCGGTTAGTTGGTTCTGGATCGACTAAAAGCCACCGTATCCGCCGATATGACATAGAAATTACCACGTTATTAATCAGGAAAAGAAAAATCCACACCAAAAATATACAATTCTATATATATAATTTAAAGATCGAGGTTAAGCCAGCATCATCCGCAAGGTCAAGGCAAGCAAGCAGGTCAAGTTGGGCTCCTGCCGGACGATTGGAGATCGAGGACCCCCCGGCCCCGCAGCAAGCTGGGCGGCTACTAGAGGGAGGCTAGGGGGATCGGAGTCGGACGACTGTGTGTGTGTATGGGAGTGGCGATACATGCGATCGTGCGATGATACCTCGTGCCTCTGTTCCGCGCGCGCGCGCTAGCTCTTGAGATCTTGACGTAGCCTTGCATGCATTGCTGGTGATCGATGCATGATCCTTGATTCAACCTCCAACCGTTAGTACGTACTAGTAATAAATTTGGATCTCTGCCGTTGAGTCGCTGTTGGCGAAACAGTCATCAGCCAGGACATGCAGGACAGCCACACCCGAAGAAATTAAAGCACAGCGCACACGCACAAGCAACGGCACACGCACAAGCAATAGCGCGACGGCGACGGCGACGGCGACGGCGACGGCCGATGATTCTAGGCAACACGAACGTTCGGGATTCAGGATTCTAGAACCATCCATCGATCCATAGACCATAGTAGTACGTTAATTATCAGTAGCCATCTGCTGCTCCAACTTGTTGGATGATAGACGCTAGCTAGCTAGCGTTATTACAACTGACGTCGACCGACGTCACATCGATCGGTTGCAGGTGTCTGGTGAGTAGCGTAGGGTAGCTCAACGATACATGACTAGGAATGGTGGCGCGCTAGTGATGTTGTTGTGACGGTGGATTCATATATTTCAAAATTGTCAATATAGTTTCACACATATCGCCTGAGATGTATCCTGATAAGACAGTGAAAAGTAGAAGTTTGATGCATGGGGAAAAATAGAGGTGCACCTTATGTAAAGAAGAGTTTTAGTTGTATAGTCAGGAAAGATAACTAAAGGAATTTTAATGAGATAACTAAAGGAATTTTAATGCTGATTGCAATCTGTTGAAAGGATCCATACAGATGTTTCATACGTGTATCAGGTAGCCGAAAAGCACATTTATTCAAGTGTTGTAGAGGTTCGTATGGAACCAAGGGAAGACAATTGTGCTTGCCTAATAAAATAGGAAAGAAATAGAAAAAATGGAAGGAAACTAATAGATGGCTAATTACCTGAAACTAAAACCTCATGCACTCTGATTGCTATGCTTTTGACTGATGTCCGTGGTGGTTGGCGTCCTCGAGATTGCATGAGCCATGCTGACACCCTTTATACCTGTTAGCATACATGCTCATAAGGTAACAGAAATATGCTGCATGTAGAGAAGAAATTTGAAGAACCAAGTGGCTATGAGAGCATTGAGAAAGGAGCTACAACTTGGAAGTTTGGTAGCAAACACCAATATCATGAAGACAGAGCATTGAAATATATATGGTTGTGCAAAGTGGCTGGCTTCCAAATTTGTATGGCACTTCAGTTGAGGGCTTGGGGAGGTCAAAACAATAGAAATTTTCAGAATGGATGTAGTGGGAATTGATACTTCCAGAGTGGTATCCAAAGCATTAAACTAATGCCCAACCATACGTTTCTAGAAACCCACTTGTTCTATTTCTTCCAATAGAGTCTAACTACTAAGGTGATCATGTATTCCTGATTTCAAAATCGCATAGACCATGCTACACTATGGTGAATGGTACAAATAGTACCAGATGCAAGAAGACTCCGGATCTCTACCCGGCACCGGCAGATAAGAAGTTGGTGGAACCATGCATTTTATTTAGAGGTTTGTTACAGTGCATGAGGGGAACAATGAAGGGGATACATCATGTCGAAACTGGTAAAGAACTGCATATCGTTAACCTTTCTTAGTTGGAGAAAACTTCATGTGGTAATTTAAAATCCTGCAAATGGAGTGTTATATTGACCTAAATGCATTAGGTCAATGATGCAAAAGCATCATAAGTCACAGGAATTTAGAGTAATCGTAGTAGAACTACCCTTGGGTTTAGCACACATGGCTATTATATAGTCTCACGGAAGCGAATTATTATGAGCAGATGTCATCTATGGTCTCCAGTGGAAGGAAATTTGCGAAACCAAATAATGCATCAACCAATCAATGATAATTAAAATAAAAATAGGCATGATAATGGCCAGATTTTGTCTCACATCATGGAGCACAACACAAACCCGTAGGAGAAATCAGAGAAGGAAGATTTGCTTACCTCGCAAAACATTTAATGGCACAACCCAAGCACAGAGCCACGAGGCGGCGTCCCTGTCAAGCCGGTGGAGTGGGCGGGCGCCATGGCGGCAGCGGACCAGATCCGCGCGGGGAACAGCCGGGCGGCGCTCCATCGGAGACGCGGAACCTAGGCCGGCGGCGTGTGCTGGAGGTGGCGGCGCTGGCTTCGAGGTGCCGGCGGGGAGGAAGAGGAGGTGCCGGCGGGGAAAGGAGGCGTTGCGGGGAGGGAGAGTATGCGCCGGTGGGGGGAGAGGGGGCGGGGAGGAGGATGCGGCGGCGGGGAGGAAGCGGATCCGCCGGCGGCGTGGGACGGCGTGGGGGTCCCTAGTGGTCAGGAGGCTGATCTGTCGCGTCCGTCGATTAGCTGCACACAGATGATGGATGGATCCGTCGACGGTCAGCAGGGGCAGAGAGATATTCCTTCATTCCTTGTACCTGCTGTATGTATGCAGGAGTAGGACCATATATACATCAGGTCGTCGTCGTCAGGTTCTCTCCGATGGTTTCCTCATTCTCTATCTTCTATTACTATTTCAACTACCCATCACTCTCTGTCTATAGTACATAACAGTATTGTAACAGTGCGAGATCTTCCATTCTAGGGGAACCGTTGGAGTCAGCCTCAGAGGAGAGGAGAAGAGAGCACATCATGTTTTGTCCGCTGAATCGGTGAGTGATAGAGTGGATGCACAGCAGATTTCAGAGAGAGACGACGCCTCGATCGTGTGCCATGGAAACAAAGAGATTCCACACTTCGCAATATAATGGTCTGGTCAAGCTACCATGCACTACTCATCGTCTCTCTACCACTACATCCCACTAGTGCTACCACTACCGGCGCTGATTAGCTTCACACCGGCCTCTCTTCTCTTGCCCGTTCTGTCCCGTTCACCATCGAAAAACACATGCTGGGATACATATGGACACCATGCATACATATTCTGCTTTACATTTCTGTGGTGCAATTGTGTGCATGCAAGCGCCATCCATCAGTCAACAGCTGCACGCGCTGATCCATATATCGTCCCAGCTCATCTTTATTTACGAAAGTGCATGCGGACAGAACTAAAAGAACGTGTCTGCAGTCCTCTGGTCGATCACTGGAGCTGGTTTGGCAACCTCATTTTTCTAAAAATCGGAAGGGAATGGAGGGATCTGAGGGAAAAAAAACTAGTTCATTTCTCCTCATCAATCTCTTTCAATCTACGTAGACCGGACGAAGCGAGGCTTGCCAAACTAACCTTGAGGCTAGCTGTGGCCGTCAAAGACGATGTTACAATCAGCTACAACAACTACTAGTAGCTATATGTTATTACAACTTACAAGCAAGCTAGCAGGCCTAGCTAGCACGACGCAAGGCCAAGACGGACGGACCATGAGGAAGGAATTTCCATCAGAAAATCCGGCGCACGAGGGCATTCACATCCAAAACTCTAATTCAAGGCCCAGCCCACCGCACTGTCTCCTCTTCCGCCCGCGCCCACGCAGTCCGCTGGGCCTAGGCCCAGACGGACCAACCGTCCCGCTCCCAGCGGCCCATACTGAGATCAGTTCACACGCAGGCGCCCATGTATTTTCTGGAACGCACCCAACGGCCCAGGTTATTTTCTGCGGTGCCGCCCTGCCGGGTACAGAAGAAGGCCGCGGTGGCGCTGCTGCGCCTGCCCTACCCCCTACGAGTGCATCCGCGAGGACAAGAGCAACAAGAGCCAGCTCCTCCTCCGGCACAACCCGGCCGTCCACAAGAAGGTGCCCGTGCTCCTCCACGGCGGCCGCGCCATCTGCGAGTCGCTCCTCATCGTCAAGTATGGCCCGCCGACCCCTTCCACAGGGCCACCGCCCGATTCTGGGCGCACTTCCTCGATGACAATGGCCGTCCAATCCAATCCACTTCCGCCGCTTCCTTGCGGTTGTCCTCGCATCTTCCGCGTGTGAGAAATGATTAATATGATGTCGTGTACATCAGTACTCCTGTTCAGGATGTAGAGGAGTTCGATCTGTTCCAAGTTTCCAACTTTAATAATAATAAAGTTGGTGCTTGTAGTTGGCGACGCATGGCGTCTCTCAACCACTCTGCTCTCCCTAGCTGGCCGAAAGTTTGGACAAACAGGAAACATACAGCCCATCACTCCATCAGAGTGACAGTGTTTCGTGGCAGCCGTCCATCGCTCTTGCCAGTCTTCCGTCCTTGTGCGGCAGTATTCTACTCTATCATCAATTCATCATCCACGTTTTGAGCTACGGATTAATTTGTACATTTCAGCATCTGCCCCCACCAACTCCCAAGTCATTCATACCAAGAACCCACTGACAAAAAAAACGCGATCATCCTAATCCTACCCCGCGCGTGTCGCAGTCCATCCGATCCAGCACGGAAGCGAAGAAGATGGCGGCGAAGGTGAAGCTCATCGGCGCCTTCGGCAGCCCGTTCGTGCACCGCGCCGAGGTGGCCCTGCGCCTCAAAGGCGTCCCCTACGAGCTCGTCCTCGAAGACCTGCGCAGCAAGAGCGAGCTGCTGCTGCGCCACAACCCCGTGCACAGGAAGGTGCCCGTGCTGCTCCACGGCGGCCGGGCCGTCTCCGAGTCTCTGCTCATCGTCGAGTACGTCGACGAGGCCTTCCACGGGCCGCCGCTCCTGCCGGCCGACCCCTACGACAGGGCGCTCGCGCGCTTCTGGGCCCGGTTCCTCCACGACAAGGTAACAACAACTAACAAACCGTGCATCGACGATCGATCCTCCTGCGACCGGACCGACGGATCGTGCACGCCTGAACTCAACTCTATACACCGGCGCTGTCTGGCAGTGCTTGGAGCCGCTGCAGCCCGCGCTGTTCGCGGCGGACGGCGAAGCGCGGGCGGCGTCCATGGCGGCGGCGAGGGAGGGCCTGGCGCTGGTGGAGGAGCGGCTCAAGGCGACGGGCAAGAGGTTCCTCGGCGGAGACGCCATCGGCCTCGCGGACATAGCCGCCGGCGGGCTGCTGGCGCACTGGCTCGGCGTGCTGGAGGAGGTCGCCGGGGTGCGCGTCCTGATCATGAGCGACGACGAGTGGCCTGCTCTGCGCCGGTGGGCGGCGGAGTACATCTCCGACGAAGCCGTGAAGGGGTGCCTGCCGGAGAGGGCCCGCCTTCTCGCCTACTTCGCCGGGATCAGGGACAAGTGCGTCTCGGTGGCCAACTCGATGGTGCTACCGCCCAAATAAACATTTTTTTTTCTTAAGAATTATCCCAAATAATGAACATTCTTCTGCTTCTTCTTCCCCTGGCATGTTTTATTCCATTTCATTCCACGCACACAAAACAAAAGGCGTACAGAGTTCTGAACCGAATCGCTGCATTTTAAGTACTCCTGCTACATTGCTTTGGCCCTCTCTCTGTTCTTGTCGATGTTGGCCATGCGGTAGGCGAGGAGTTTGTCCCTGTCGGGCAGGCACTGCCTGACGGCCTCGTCGGAGACGTACTCCGCCGCCCACCGGCACAGACGGGGGAACTCGGCCTCGCTCATCAGGGTCTCCAGGCTCACTCCGCCCGACTCCGCTATCACCCCGATCCAGTGAGCGAGCCCGCACGCGGCGAGGTCGAGGTAGCCGATGGAGTCGCCGCCGAAGAACCGCTTCCCCTCGAGCTGCGCCTCCAGGAGCGCCAGGTTCTGCTTCGCCTCCCTCACGGACTCCCTCTGCCTGTCCCCCTCCGCCCACACCGACAGCCATATCGGCCTGGAGCACTGCAAGGGTGCAAGATCATGCGCCCAGCTCAGAGTCCACCTTTTTTTTTTTTTAGAGATTTTCCGCAACAAGAAACAGAAGAATACCGAATACACAATTACACACAGGACACAGATATATACACCTTGTGATCGATGAAGTGAGCCCAGAAACGAGCCATGGCGCGGTCGTAGGGGTCCGCCGGCATGAGGGGCGGGCCCTCGAACGCCTCGTCGACGTACTCGAGGATGACGAGGGACTCGCAGACGGCGCGGTCGCCGTGGAGGAGCACGGGCACCTTCTTGTGGACGGGGTTGTGCGTGAGCAGCAGCTCGCTCTTGTTCTTCAGGTCCTCAAGGATGAGCTCGTAGGGCACGCCCTTGAGGCGCAGCGCCGCCTCGGCGCGGTGGACGGGCAGGCTGCCGAAGGTGCCGATGAGCTTAACCGGCGGCGGAGGAGAAGCCATCTCTCTTTTCTTGGTCTTTGCTGCTACGGTCTGTCTTGCCGAAACTTATATACTACTATGTAGGAGTACTACTAGTATGTACAGTACAGATGCTTACAATGTTCATGGGTGGGTGCCCAGCTATGGATCGATTTTAGTCAATTGGTTCCTGTCATATGCGCCCCTTTTTCTTGAGAAAAAACAAACATGGTGGGTGTACCGTCATGTTGCGATAAGTGAAGTGTTAAAATCGGGTTTAGCGTCCTTTTATCTTCTTTCCATTTCTTTTGCTCCCTCCTTTTGCATATATATAATTAAGACAACTGTTTCCAATCTAATCTAAATATACTTTAGTACGAGAACCGACCGTTTAATAAATTTCTTGCTGCACCATTTATATGTATTTTATTAAACTGTTCCTTGTATATCTCTAAAACACACTCCTAATTTATATGTTACACTGACATAATATCTACCACCAACTTATGTAACGAAAACGCTATTGGCTGATGGTCTTGTCTTGCCAGCGTTTCTGACTTTCTGTTGACCAGCTAGCGAAGGACGGAAGGAGCCTCGGAAAGACGGAAACAGAGCCAAAATATCGGAGGCGAAAACCATGTACCCATAATCACTGCATATTTACATTGATTTGACGCCTTTATCTTCTCCCCATTGCAAACCTTGTTCCATTTCCACACACTGCACAGAAAAAAAGTACATAGTCTCCAACCAATAATCACTGCATTTTCACATTGATTTGGCGCTCTCTCTGTACCGATCGATGTTTGCAGTGTAGTGTGCGAGAAGCTGGTCCCTGTCCGGAAGGCACCGCTTGATAGCGTCGTCGGAAACGTACTCCGTGGCCCACCGCTGCAGACCTGGGAACTCGCCGTCGCTCAGCAGGCTCACTCCGGCCGACTCCGCTATCACGACGAGCCAGTGAGCGAAGCCGCACGCGGCGACGTCGAGGTAGCCGATGGAGTCGCCGCTGAAGAACCTCTTCCCCTCGAGCCGCGCCTCCAGGAGCGCCAGGTTGCCCTTCGTCTCCCTCACGGACTCCCTCTGCGTCTCTTCCTCCGACGACCACACCGACGACAGGAATGGCTTGGTGCACTGCATGTGCGATCGTACGCCGGCTAGCCTTCAATAAAACTCGGAAATTTTCCTTGGAATTAAAAAAAGAACGGCCTCCGTGGCGGTGTACCTTGTGATCGATGAACTGAGCCCAGAATCGAGCCGTGGCGCGGTCGTAGGGGTCCGCCGGCATGAGGGTCGGCCCTTCGAAGGCCTCGTCGACGTACTCGACGATGATGAGGGACTCGCAGACGGCGGAGCGATCGCCGTGCAGGAGGACAGGCACCATCTTGTGGATTGGGTTGTGCGTCAGCAGCAGCTCGCTCTTGTTGTTTAGGTCTTCAAGGATGAGCTCGTAGGGCACGCCCTTGAGACGGAGCGCCGCCTCGGCGCGGTGGGTGG
Organism: Paspalum vaginatum; assembly: GCA_030272315.1. Taxonomy (NCBI): domain Eukaryota; kingdom Viridiplantae; phylum Streptophyta; class Magnoliopsida; order Poales; family Poaceae; genus Paspalum; species Paspalum vaginatum. The sequence goes on from CM059014.1 coordinate 45,278,043, forward strand.
GCAGGCTGCTGAAGGCGCCGATGAGCTTAACCGGTGGAGAAGGAGAAGCCATCTCTCTTTGCTGTTGCTGCTATCCTATCTTGCCGACCGAGACCATAGATGCTTACGTCCTTGGTGGGTGTGGGTGCCCACCGATCGATTTTAGTCGATTGGTGCCTATCATATGCGAACTGTAATTCGTCCGGTACCCTTTTTTTTCTTGAGAAAAACGAACAGCTGAGTTGGAGTGTTGGATCTGGTCGTTGCTATCTATCTCGGTAAATATCTCCTTTTGCCCTTTGTGTTGCTAGCAGGGATTACCGTTTCGTTTTCGAGGCTAATCCCAGACAGTTCCGCTATCGGAATTCCGTCGGATTCCGTGTTTTCTGAACGGGAGGCGAATTCAAACTCAAAAACGGAAAACCGAGAGGCTCCGTCGGAATTCCGGACAATTCCGTCGGAATTCCGGTGTTTTTGACCGGAAAACGAAGAAAAAAATGGGAAACGCATGAGAAATTTAGGTATATATGAAAAAATTGGAAATTTTAGCAGACTTTTCCCTATTACGTGTATATTGACAGTTTATAATGCGTAACATATATGTAACTCCACCCAACAATGAGAAATACAACATTAAACACATAGGCCATGTCCAAAGTCCACACCTATAATACAATACATAGTCCAAAGTCCATTAAAATTAGTCCTACATAGTCCAAAGTCCATTAGAATTATTACGATACAAACTTACGACAGAGGCAAAGACATAGTCCATACTAAGTCTATGTAGCAAAGTCATACAACACAATCACTATGTCCATCCAAAGTCCATGATGCAAAGTCATACAACACAATCACTATGTCCATTCTATGTCTAGGAATCAAAGGCACAATCTCTGCATTTGAAAATTTGTATGAAATGGATGCAATAAGTAGAGAAAGCAAAACATACAAATAAATACCATTGATACGATGAGTACCTGCATTCTTCAGTCCTCATATCTCTCTCCCGGTGGTCCCTCGTAGGGATACGGCTCACCTGGTAGTGGCAATGGTAACTACACATACATAGGCTCCTGATATTGCAAGTGTGGAGCTCCATGTGGTAAGTAACCGTGATATTCCAAATATGGCAATGCTGCAACTGACTGCGGGTCCGAACCCAAATCGTCAATTTAACCAACCAAATCAACTTGGATTTGAACGATTTCAAGCGCTAATCGCTCAGAAAAAGACCTAGTTTTTTATCATATTTTTTTCAGAATTTTTTACATATTTATTATTAATTTTCTCAAATTTTTAAATTTCAAAACGAAATTCGCCGAAAAATACCGAATTTTTATTTCCCGTAGTAGTCCGGAAACGGAAAAAAAAAATCCGGAAACCGACGGAAAGGCAAACCCTGGTTGCTAGTCGCAACATCTGGTAGCTCTGTAGTCAGTCAGTACGCCGTATTTGCCTCTTAATTTCGTCATCTTCTCACTAGCCAATTAGCCATACGGGAAAGGAGCTCATGGTATTTTTCATCGGAATAAACAAATAGCGTAGTGAGCGTTTTAAATAAATAACCCCAGCAAGTACTTACACACACACACAAAGAAAAATACGAGTGCAAGATTGGTACATATATCCATTGGATCTGATTAGCAGAGCACAACAACCAAAATCCGTTGCTTCTTTTATTTCTCCTTTTTAGGAAGGATATGTGTTGTTTACCCTGTAATTATATAATCTAGCTTAAATAAATAATCTAGCTTAAATAAATTTAAGCAGACAATAAACAACTTAACTTAAATTATAATCTTACTAGTACTGATTAGAGGCTCCTTTTGAAGCCTACACGTTAATCTTCACGAAATGCACCAGAAAAAAGACAAATCTTAGAAATTTACACAAAAATCAGGAATATTCAACCATCAATTGATAGATTGGAATATTAATATCTATTAGATCTGTTTTCTAAATAATTATTCACCTCTGGCATTATGAAAGGTTTTGAGTTCAACTCTCAACGAAAACAAATTTCTTTTTTTTTTGGCAGATTTTCTCATATTTTAGATATGTTTTCTAAGTAATTACCCACATCTGCCATTATGAAAGATTTTGAGTTCAACTCTCAACGAAAGCAAATTTCTTCTTTTTTGATAGATTTTTTTTTTCTATTTTCAAATTTACTCTTAGTTTTTTGTCAAATTTTTTCCATTTACAAATTTACACTACTAAATGATCCCGTAACTTTTTTTTCATAAAGATACTAGAAAACTTGTTATGAAACAGATATTTTGTGCCTAATCTTGGTATTACTGATTGGAGTCTCCTTTTAGAGCCTCTTATTAATCCTCACAAGATGCTCTAAATAAAAAATAAAATCGTAGAAATTTTCACAATAATCAGAAGCATCCTATTATCAATTGCAGATTGAAATCTTAACAGGCATTAGATCTATTTTCTATATAATTAACATCCCATCATAATCAACTCTAATTTAGTACTAGTACGATCAAGAAAAGTAAGAAGTTGAACCAGAGTCATTATTATTAGTAGTATAGTCGGTTGTATATGTACCTGCACGAATCTTTCAAGTAAGTCATTAGCCATAAAGTCCAAATAGAGTAAGGAGTAAGTGCATCGAAGTCTAAGGGTGTAGATCAAGACTCATTGATTTAAGATTCTGCTTTGAAGAAGAGATTCTTGTTCAACATGGTTGTTTTAGGTTGAAGAAGCTACGAGTTTGCAAACAAGAAGGTAGTTTTGAGCTAAGCATGAGACTAGTTACCCTTTGATGGGGTTGCTCTAATAATAAATCTGTTTTATAGGAAAAAGATAAATCCTAAGAATTCTCACAAAAAATCAGAAACATCCCGTCATCCATCGTGTAGCTCTAATAATAGTAGTCATTAGATCTATTATAGTTTTTAAAAAATTACCCACCATGAGTCTATGACATTATAAAAGATGAAATAAAATAATCTCTTAAATTCGTATAAAAATTGTCCATCATGCCATTATGAAATATGAATTAAATAATCCCCTTAAATTTGCATAAAACTACCCACCATGCCATTATGAGAAACGAATTAAGATAACCCCTTAAATTTGCATATAAATTACTTAACATGACATTATAAAAGATGAATTACAATAAGCCATAAATCTGCATATAGATTACTCAATAGGCCATCATAAAATATAAATTAAAATATTTTCTAAATTTGCATATACGTTACCCACAATGACATTACAAAAGATGAATTAAAACAATCATCTCTAATATTGTTACGGATTAAATTTATATTTCTAAAACCCTAACCCATGCGAGAGCACGGGTTGATGGACTAGTTTATCTAATCTATACATTTTAGATTATCATAACTTATAAGCTGTTTTGCTGTAGCTTATTTCAGCTTATTTCTAACCAATCTATCACACCACTCATAGAATTACAAGGCCTTTACTCTACAGCTTATAATAATCCACATTAAATAAATAAGTTAGATTATATAATCTAATGAATAAACAAAAAGGCCCTTATTACATTAATCCGTGGTCTGATTCTCTCTCTCACACACAGAGAGTACATACAAGAGTGTTTAATAAATCTAATTCTATATCTAGGGTCTTGATCCATACTACAACCCTTTATTCCCTCCCCCCGCCCCACACATACAGATTGTCTAACCAAATCGCTGCTGCAACATTACATTACATCGCCTTGACCATCTGTCGGTACTTGTCGATGTTTGCAGTGTAATGGGCGAGAAGTTGGTCCCTGTCGGGAAGGCATTGCTTGACGGCGTCGTCGGAAACGTAATCCCTGGCCCACCGGCGCAGACCCGGGAACTCGCCGTCGCTGATCATAAGGCTCACTCCAGCCGACTCCGCTATCACGCCAAGCCAGTGAGCAAACCCGCACATGGCGAGGTCGAGGTAGCCGATGGAGTCGCCGCCGAAGAACCTCTTCCCCTCGAGCTGCTTCTCCAGGAGCGCTAGGTTCTCCTTCGTCTCCTTCACGGACTCCCTCTGCGTCTCTTCCTCCGACGACCAAACCGACAACATTAACGGCCTCGAGCACTGCACGGTCGTACGTACGACGGCTAGGCTTGAGTAAAGCTCGGAAATTTTACTTAAAATCATTCCACAAGAAACGGAAGGATATGATGCCAGCCACCATGGTGGTGTACCTTGTGATCGATGAATTGAGCCCAGAAACGAGCCGTGGCGCGATCGTAGGGATCCGCCGGCAGGAGGGCAGGCCCGTCGAATGCCGCGTCCACGTACTCGAGGATGACGAGGGACTCGCAGACGGCGCGGTCGCCATGGAGGAGCACGGGCACCTTCTTGTGGATGGGGTTGTGGGTGAGCAGCAGCTCGCTCTTGTTCTCCAGGTCTTCGAGGATGAGCTCGTAGGGCACGCCCTTGAGGCGCAGCGCCGCCTCAGCGCGGTGCACGGCTGGGCTGCCGAAGGCGCCGATGAGCTTAACCGGTGGAGACGACATCTCTGTTCAATACTAGCCAATTAAATCTCTCTTGCTGCTATCTTGGAGAAACTATATACTGTATATATAAATGCGATCGGTACCGGTGCCCACAGATTGATTAGTCAACTGGTGTGCTTCTTCTCCTCCAAGAATGAGTTGAAGAAGCCAAGAAGGATCGACATATCGTTGAATAATCAATAGGGAAGAAAAGAAATCAGTGAACCAGGCATATAGGAGAAATCTCTAGCCTTGAAAGGAGCAGCTGAGTGCATTACAGTCATACAGAGAGAGATAGGCAACCCCGATTGGAGAGGAAACCTCGAAAAAAAAAAGGATAGGAGAGGTAAAAATGGTGACAAGCAGCTAACAGCAACAGAATTCTAAAAGCTCAATCTTCTAGGAGCAGCAGTTAACACCAACGATCCCTTAATCACAGTGCAGATTTCTCTGCAACAGTTATAAGTTGAAAGCTCAGTCTTCAAAGTTGAAAATTTTTCTCCATTTCACAATTGCTGTCATATTTTGAACCGAAAGCTCAAAAACCCAAATAATTAAACAAATTCTGAAAAATCTCAAATCGAACGTTTTGGAAGCCTGAATTGAAAGGTCAGAGCCTGAAATTTGTTACGCTCACCCTTAATACTGCACATAATGAAAGTTCTAAATAAGATATTTCCTCATCCGAGCTGAAACTTGCTTTGCTCATCTCGTACGAAAGACATACAAAACGACGCATATTTGTAAGCTGAGGTCACTGCTTATGCCAGCATATATCATTCTTTAAAGCTCTCCCAACTCCAAAGCAGTCAACCAGATTGTGCTATGACTGTAGTGGAGTACGTACTATGTTAAATTATCTGCCTGATCTGCTCATGCTTTGACTCTAGCTTATAGGAAAACCAAATCTCTCTGACTTCAGCTGCATCAGTAATCCGAGTGACCATGGATTCAACGATGTTTATTGTGCCAAGGGACAGAAGGATTTTTAAAAATGGACTGAAGCAACCAAGCAACTTCTTCTGGGTCAGATAATTGTCTAAATTAAAGGAAAGCACAGACAAGAGAAAGTAAGAGTTTGATTTGATCTTCTTGCATAAGAAGAAGCATCCCACCTTGGACTACGTCGATGCGGGGCAAACAACGTTGATTCTTTCCTATAAATGAACACGAATGGTTTAGTAATCTTCTCCAAGATAACAAACAGCTAGCGAGCCAGAAGTAATTAGCAGAAACATGTCGTCGTCTCCACAACCTGCAGTCAAGGTCATCGGCGCTGTAGGCAGCCCATTCTCATACCGTGCCGAGGTGGCCCTGCGGCTCAAGGGCGTGCCTTACGAGTTCATCGGGGAAGATCTGAGCAACAAGAGCGAGCTGCTGCTCACCCACAACCCTGTCCACAAGAAGGTGCCCGTGCTCCTCCATGGCGACCGGGCCATCTGCGAGTCCCTCGTCATCGTCGAGTACGTGGACGAAGCCTTCGACGGGACGCCTCTCCTGCCGACCGACCCCTACGACCGCGCCATGGCCCGTTTCTGGGCGGACTTCATCGACAGCAAGGTACCGATCTGATCTCTCATGTGTCAATCTACTAGAAACTAACCCTGAGAACATCATCTGCTGAGTTTTACTGAACGCTGCTGCTGAGTGCTGATCCATCCAACGTACAGTTACTGAAGCCCTTCTGGCTGGCGCACTGGACAGAGGGCGAGGTGCACAAGGGTCTTGCAGAGGAGGCCAAGCAGAACCTGACGCTTCTGGAGGCGCAGCTCATCAAGGGGAAGAACAAGTTCTTTGGGGGTGACACTGTCGGCTACGTCGACGTAGCCGCATGTTGGTTAGTTCCATGGGACACCGTGCTGGAGGAGGTGACCGGAGTGGCTTTGATCGACGAAAACGAGTACCCTACTCTGTGCCAGTGGGCCAGGGACGTTAGTTCCCACGAGGCTACGAAGCAGTGCGTGCCCAACACCAACAGAGACCAGGTCGTCGCCTACTTCAGTGAGAACAAGGAGAACTACAAAAGGTTCGCCAAGGCATGGTCGCAGCAGTAGTTGGGGTGCAAGAATGTCTTTGTGTGCAGAATGATATGTATCATGTATGGATCGATGACAAATGCAGTGTTCAGACTAAAATAAAATGTGATCTTACTTTTTGGAACAAAAAATGTTTACGCGTACGTAGAAGTTGTTCTTCAACGGCGTGACTTATTTTTGGCATTCACACATTTAGGGATGTAAGCGAGGACTACTCATGGTCTTAGCGTAACTAAATACCCGTGGAAAAAATAGTTTATTGCTAAGCCCAACATGTCTGCTTACATCCCTAGTAGATCAATCACATGCATGTGTATCAAATCTACATTGATGTTGTTCCGGATTGATCGAAATGAGTGGTCTGCAATTACGTGATTCGTGAGTCGTCACAAACAGATAGGAGTGTCAAACATAGCCATTGTCGCGGGACTGTCCGTATATGTTTCGATGGGTTGCTTAACATCAACACAAACTTCGTTCTGCGTGGACTATGATTCCAGTAGTATCACATTTAAGTGCTGTATATATTTTTGAGGTCCATGACTATTCAAATTCCTCAAACAAAATTCATCGTTCCACTAAACCCCAAATTAATCCTTCTTTCAACCCAAACGGAGTTTCGCTATTTGAAATTACTCAGTGACGATGTTGGTCAGTGAGAGCTCGGGCCTGAAGCAACCGAGCTATCTGCTGATCTCAAAAGATAAGACGGCTGACTGAAAGAAACAATAATATATAGAGTTCACTCCTTGGAGAAGAAGCGGCTAGCGAACCCCTCTGTATAATAACTAATAACTAGTGTATCAATCCGTGCTCTCGCACATGTTAGATTTTTAGGATGTATATATGTTAAAAGGTGATAAATAACTTTTAATAATAGCAGTTGTACATTGATATTTTTGTTATTTTTTTATTACAACATATTTTTGTTGTTTAGACTTTAGAGTTTATATATTATTTTTTTATCTATAATATATTAGGTGATTATTATAATTCAATTTTCATAATGCCATGGTTGATTATATTCATATTTTATATATAATGGCAAGGTGCTGGGTGATTATTTTACGATCCATGCCTGCACTTATCTATGTTCTGAATTCTGATATGACCTAGTAGGATGGAATCTTTACTGAACATGTGCATGCCTTGTTGAGCTGAGCAGTGTATGAGGCCACTATGGCTGGCGCTGTGGACAGAGGGCCAGCTGCAGAAGGGGTTCCTGAAGGAGACGAAGGAGAACCTGAAGCTCCTGGAGAACCAGCTGGAAGGCAAGAAGTTCTTCGGAGCAGACTCCATTGGCTACCTGGACATAGCGCTTGGAGTATTGGCTCATTGGGTCGGCGTGCTTGAGGAGGTGACTGGAGCGACCTTGGTTGGTGGCGGGTACCCTGCTCTGCGCCACTGGGCAAAGGAGTACACTTCCGACGAGGCTGTGAAGCTTTGCCTACCAAGCAAAGAGCAGTCTTGCAGGTAGGGATGCCGCTGGATACCCTTCATCCGTATCCAAACCCATACCTGGTTTATTTGGGTAGGGTATGGATTATCCATATGAAATTGGGTATGGATCGAATAAAACACAGGCATTACCTGTTTACCCGTGGACATCGAGACACCTCCTCGAGCTCGGCCTGGACGTGGACTCAGGCGGACCACAACGGCGCCACTGCGCTGAGTGCTGGCCGTCGTGATGGCCGAGCACCACCAAAGCTCAAGCTGACGCGACTGGATTTCTGATCATGAAAGGAGCCGAGCTAGCGTGGACTGTCTCGACGACGATGACTCCGGCGCCGTGCAACTGATGAGAGAGCCATAGCCATCTATGGCGGCGGCGGCGAGAGAACTACCATAGGTTCCGGTCTTCCGGAGGTAGCGCCGGAGACGCGAACTGCGAGGACTCGGAGGACGGCGATGAGCCGATGAACCCCAGAGAGCTCGCAGGCGAGGACCTTACCCATTGTCGTCTTCCCCAACTTGAAGGTAGCTAGCGTGCCTAGCAAGCTTGTCGTGGTCCTCGCGTGTGCATGGCTACGACTAGGAAGCAAGCGAGATGGAGTTATCCGCTACGAAACAGGAAGCAAGCGAGGAGGCAGGAATCGAGGAGTTATCCATACGGTTATCCATGTCCATTGGGTATTACCTGTTTGTTTTGGGTATGGGTTAATTGGGGATGGATGATTTATGGGTATGGGTGCGGGTCACCCATTCCTTGTCCAACGGCATCGCTACTTGCAGGCTTCTTTACTGCAAAGTAAGGATGACTTAAAACTGATGGCCATGGCAATGATGCAGCAGGGTTAATGGTACGGTGTTGAATAAAACGTTACTGTGCGTTGTGCCCGAGGGGTTCCAAACCATTTTGTGGTGAAATATTTGTATTTGTGTGATCTAATGACCAGGATAATGTGTTTCAGGCTTTCAGCTATTGTGGTTTTTGACACTGTCAATATACTGCACAATTGACGGAATAAATACCTTCTTGCCAAAGAGTACAGTATAGTTGGATCTGGTGGGCATATCGTGGCAGTTCATATATTACATTATCACTGTCATACACTCATACTTGGTACTGACATAGACCACTGTCATACAAAGTCACTATCGTGGCAGTTCATATACGTATTATGTTATCCACCTAGAGCTCTATGATATATTCTCTGATGGACAAGAATGCAGACGAAGAAAAATAATTCACCACCTTAACTTGTGGCCGGTGGCGGACCTTGGCTGCAAAAGTAGGAGGGACCCGTCTATATAATCAAGCATCCATGAATAGTGCCAAAATTACTGTTTATTTAGTGCAGAAATACAGGGAGTAGAGGGGCCATGGCCCACCATGACCATAACTAATCTCCGCCCCTCCTTGTCGCAGAGTCTGCCTATCGTCGTAGAAGCAGTGACTTTGAAAGATTATGCAGATCGGATTGAGTCTTCTTCAGATTTTCTTTATTTAGCCCTAACAAATCGTCTTATTGATCACCTCTGGCATATGGCCGCCCCTCAAAAACCCCAGGACTGCCCAAATTCGTCAAAGCGAAAGATCTAATCCAACGGAAATCCCACATATTGAGTAACATTTAAAAATTTTCGAAACCACAAATTATACACAAAATTAATTGATTTTCAACATCAAACGAATTAACCCTTTGACCATTTCAAATTGGTTTCGCGTGTGGTTTTGCTCATCTGGCAGTGAGACCCATGTGACAAGTTTTGTCTCTTATTCCCTCGGTCTTTCTCTCTCATTCTCTCGTTCCTTCTCTCTCCATATGCTCAATACTACCACTATCGCGTGGATCATTGCCACAATGCCTCAATATCCTCAATGCCACAACCTCTAACCTCGACACCATCGTCGCATCGCCCAGTTGCACCCTCTATCATTAGCTCATTACCTCAGCCCAAGAAGCCATAGTTGTGTCTTCGGCGTCTCCACATTCTTAAGCTCCCAGGCAGCGCTGCCACTCTTAGAGCTCTTACCCACAATTGCCCTCATCAACAACCTATTCTCCAACCTTCTAGCCCTCATCCTCGTTGCGATAGTCATTGCCAACCACCACCACCATAGGGGTTGCCACTCTCATCGGCATCCCCCCACATTGTGCTCCATGTTGCCACGTGTTATAGATCGACCAGTGAAATAGAATGAAGAAGATCAAATATCAATCATAGAGATACATAGTTTAATATAGAAAACCCTTCGATGCATAGAGAAAAATCACAGGCATCAACTAGCCACAACTTTCACTATTTTCATATAGTGTTAACAAAACGTCGTACATTTCCTGATGGCTTACAAGATGGTTATATATGATACCCTAATCCGCTGTCGCTCCGACCCAAGCCTCTAGAGACGGGCCTCCACTTTGCTCCGCCAACTTAGCCACCTCCGTAACAATTTGGATCACAATTCAACTGTAGTAAGACTATATGTACGTCTTGTTTTTGAAAAACTATTCATATGGTAAAACACTTCTTTCTTTTGTATAATTTGGTGTTCTGTAAATCTCCTTGTATGGCATCTATTTTAGACTTCTCTTTTTTAATATAATAAGCAAATTTTCCTTCGGTTCGTTTAAAAAAACATAAATATATGCAACTTACTTCACAATCATATTAAAAAAGATATATGAGCACCCGTGTCACCAAAATATATGTGAAGAACGCCAGCAGACGACAAGACTGCTGGGGTGGCAAGACATGCATGCATAGTCGTGGATCCTCTCCCTCTGCTGCCGAACGTCGTCGCAGGCGAAAGTCCGAATGTTGTCGTCTCCGAGCAAGTCCATGCCTGATCTGTTTACCGGACAAGGCGAGAGGATGGAGCCGCTGAACGTCTCTTGTTGGCCCAAAACTGTACCCAGAGGGCGGACAGATGCATGCCGGCATGGTCGCTCCTTTAACATTTTCTGCATCCCCATTCTCTGCTTATCTGTTGATAATGTTAGTAAGTATGTATGGGGAAGCCAAAAGTTGCCAAATCCTTATTCCAAATGGCATGTGCCCCAGAGCACGCCACGTGGCACGTGCATGGGGGCGGGGAGAGGGGACGAGCGTAGAGATGGCAATGGGTACCCGAAACCTGAATACCCGACGGGTTTTACCTCGATATAAAGGCGGGATATGGGATGACTTCTCCACCCGCGGGTACGTTAATGGGCGCAATCTTATACCCGTCGGGTACGCGGGTGCGGGTATGGGTGCATACTACCCATACCCGCGTACTCATGGGTAATTTATACCCGGTTCAACCATACATTTATTCTACATAATTAAGCATACATAAGTGTATATTAAGCAAAAATATGGTTAACTTGCGTGTTTCAATACCATTTATTGTTGTCTTCAATTTATTTACTCATATTTAGTGTTTTATATTTTTAATTATGCCATTTTTAATTATATTTGTGCTATTTAAATATGTGCATAGTGGGTATTTAATCGGGTATGGGTTACCCGATGGGTTCTTTTTACCCACGCGGGTACGGGTACGGGTAAAAATTCATACCCGCGACCAGGGTATGGGTATTGTAGCGGGTAAGTTTTTTGCTCGCGGGTACGGATATGAAACTGTAATACCCGACGGGTACGTACCCGTTGCCATCCCTAGACGAGCGGCACGCCAGCGGCGGTGGGGGCGCCGCCTTCGGGTTCAGAGTTAGACCTCCACCTCCGAAGGCCAGCGACGGCAGTGTTGAGTACAGGAACGCAGAATTGATACAGAACAAGCAGTGGCAAAACACGAACACAAGTATTGGGGCAATATACTAAATTGTATTACGTCTAAAACTTGCGATACAAAATACCTGACAGACACCTCATATTTATATGCTGGCCGCAAACCGACTTCAACTAACAAACGGACTCTGACTCTGAAACGTACACAGCACATTTGTTTCAGACTTACAAGCTTCTCCTACTAGGACACTACTTCGTACATGGACTGGACTGACTAGCATGTACGTATACTACTAATCCTAGGACACCTTGTCAGGATTAACTACTACATTCTCCCCTCTAATCCTGAACTGTTTACTCTAGATCTTTAACTCCCAGCATGTCACGCATGTGACGGAACTTGACTCTGGGAAGTGCTTTCGTGAGGATGTCAGCTCTCTGATCCTCTGTTCGCACATGCTTAGCAATGATCAGCCCCTTCTCAATGCATTCACGGATGAAATGAAATCGAGTATCAATGTGTTTGCTTCTCCCATGGAATACTGGATTCTTCATCAGTTCAATGGCTGATTTGTTGTCAACGTACAAAATGATTGGCTCCTGTGCTTCACCTGTTAGTTCAGTTAACAGACCTCTGAGCCAAATGCCTTGGCAAGCTGCTGCTGTAGCTGCCATGAATTCTGCTTCACAGGAGGACAACGCAACACTTCTTTGCTTTTGTGAAGCCCATGCTACAAAACACCAGCCCACTAGTGCTTTTCCTGTCAACAATATCTCCTGCATGATTGCTATGATTGCTATCGCTATAGCCGGCCAACACCTCCTCAGTTGTTCCTCTTGTATACATTAGACCAAAATCAATTGTGCCTTTCACATACCTTAGTATTTTCTTTACAGCTAATAGATGCAAAGCTGTAGGTCTCTCCATGAACCTGCTCATTACCCCGACAGAATATGTGAGATCCGGTCGTGTGTGAGTCAAATATCTTAGGCTTCCAACTATGCTCCTATACTCTGTTGGATCCACCGGATCCCCTTCTAGGTCCTTGTCAAGTTTCAACTTTGGTTCCATTGGGTAACTCGTGGGATTACAATCTGCCATCTCGGACTACAGCAATATTTTCTTAGCATATGAAGATTGCTTGAGTTTGATGCCATGCTCTGATTGCTCTACCTCAACGCCCAAGTAATATGAGAGAAGTCCTAAATCACTCATCTCAAACGCCTTCATCATCTGCACTTTGAAAGCTTTGATCACCTTGCTGCTTGAACCAGTGATGAATAAATCATCTACATACACCCCAATGATCAAAATTTCTGAACCATAGTTTCTTTTATATACAGCTTGCTCTTGAGGACACTTAACAAAGCCCATGTCTGTTAAGCTCTTGCCAAGACGAATATTCCAAGCTCTAGGCGTCTAACGCAAGCCATAGAGCGCCTTTGACAATTTGTACACCTTGTCCCCATGCCCCCTTTTTTACAAACCTTTCTGGTTGTTGGACATACACCTCTTCCTACAAGTCACCATTCAAGAACGTTGTCTTGACATCAAGATGGTGAACCTCCCATCCATGCTGTGCAGAGAGAGCGAGTAAGAGCCGTACTGTTTCCATCCTCGTTACAGGAGCAAATACCTCGTCATAGTCTATTCCCTTTTGTTGCACATAACCCTTTGCTACTAGTCTGGCTTTGTGCTTGACTATCTTGCCGCAGGATCTTTCTTCAGTTTGTAAACCCACTTTACACCAATAGGTTTAGCACCAGGAGGAAGTTCAGTTAACACCCAAGTCTTGTTTTTTTCAATAGCAGCAAGTTCCTGTTTCATAGCATCTTGCCACTTGTTCTCACGTGCAGCTTCTTGATATGATGATGGTTCCTCAGCAGCTAACAGAAGCAATTCATCATCTGCTTCTACCTCATGAGTCCTTGCATAAATCTCAGCAATTGTTTGAACTTTTCTCGGTTCTTCATCTTCAGAAGAACTTGATGCAGCCTCTGATTCACTTCCACTAGTCTCTGTCTATACAGCAGCCGGAACTGAGTGATCAGCTTCATGAACCTGAACATCAGAAGTATTCTCCATGAAATTTTCTTCTGCATCTTCAACAATGGAAAATTCAACAGAAAAACCATTGTTAGATTCAATTTCCTTTTTCCAATCCCACGCCTTTCCTTCCTCAAACACCACATCCCTGTTGATATGAAGTTTGTGCTGATGAGGGTCATAAAGACGATATGCTTTACTCCCTGGTTCAGTTCCAAGATACACCATGGCAGCGCTCCGATCATCAAGTTTCTTGGTGTGTGCGTTGAGCACCTACACCTTAGCATGTGCTACACAACCAAAAACCTTTAAGTGCTCCACATGTGGCTTTCTTCCTGTCCATGCTTCAAATGGAGTCATGCCAGTAAGAGCTCTCGTCGGTACACAATTTAGGATGTAAACTGCATGTCTTACAGCTTCACCCCACATCTTCCCTAGAACTTGCATACTTTTCAGCAAACTTCGTGCCGTCTCCATCACAGATCGATTTCTTCTTTCTACAACGCCATTTTGTTGTGGTGTGTATGGAGCCGTAAGGTGTCGTTGAATACCTTTTTCATCACAAAAATTTTTGAACTGATTGGACAAGAACTCCCCTCCACGATCAGTTCTAAGCACCTTGATCTTGTGGTCACACTCATTCTCAGTTAAAGCTTTGAATTTCTTGAAAGCTTCAAATGCATCACTCTTTGCCTTGATAACATAAACCCACATCATACGTGAAAAATCATCAACTAGGAGTAAGAAATACCTATTCCTAGCAGAAGTGCTCGGAGTGATAGGACCACAGATGTCAGCGTGCACCAATTCCAATTTCTTCTTAGCTCTGAAATTTGCTATTGCAGGGAATGAACTCCTGGCGTGCTTCGCAATCAGACAACCTTCACATAGTTGTGTGGGATGATTTATCATTGGTAGACCAGAAACCAAACTTTTCTCAGACATAAACTTCAGTGCATTGAAGTTCACATGTCCAAGTCGTGCATGCCATAACCTTGTTGGGTCATCTAAACTGACCAGCAAAGAAATCGGATCACAAGTATGCAGCAATGTCTTGTACAACCGGTTCACAGACCGCTTAACTTTCATCAAGAGAGATTGGTTTCTGTCATACACCCATAGAAACTCTCCGTCCATCGTAATCTTGCTGCCTTGTTCAGTTAGCTGTCCAAGACTAATAATATTCTTGCATAAACTAGGTATAAAGTATACCTCAGAGAGCATGCGATGCTCTTTGTTTTTGCACTCGAACAGTATGGAGCCCTTTCCTTTGATTGGCACCACAGATCTATTGCCAAAGCGCACCTGGCCGCAGATTCTTTCATCGAGCTCTCTGAACTTGGATCGCTCCCAGTCATGTGATTGCTAGCACCATTGTCAAGATACCACATATCAGATTGTATATGGTCATCCTCTTCATCACGTAGCTTTGGGAATACCTTGTCCTCATTCAGCATCACCATCTTTGGTGTCTCCTCATCACACACAGCCAACAATAATGCTGGTTCATCCTCCTGTGCATGTGTGAGATTCTACTCCTCATCACGACGCTTGCTACGACATTCTGCAGCATGATGCCCCATCTTTCCGCAGTTGTAGCACTTGTCTTTGCTCTTATCCCAGCCTCCATCGAAGCTGTGAGAGGTGTCTCTCTCCTGTCGTGGTGGGCTGTTCCTTCCACGGTCTCTACCGCGATAGCTGCCATCACCACGGCCTCTACCGCGATAGCCGCCATGACCATGGCCACGGCCGCGGCCACCAGTGCCGTTGCTCTCGCGGGTCTTTGAGCCATTGGTAGAATCATCGTTGCTTTTCTTTGTCCTTGCTTGCCACTCAGCCTTTGTGAGAAGCAAGTGTTCCTCGTCCCCTTCATCACCGTTCCGCAAGCGCTCCTCATACGCGCGGAGTCGACCAACCAATTCCTCTACTGGCATGGTCGTTAGATCAGAGAACTGCTCAATCGTGGTTACGATCAGCAGGAACTTGTTGGGTACTGCCCGCAACATCCTGGTCACAACATACTCATCCTTCAGATTTTCACCCAACTCTCTGATCCTAGCTACAAGGGTACACATCTTCGCAGCAAACTCATCCATGTTGTCTGAACTCTTCATGCGGAGTGCATCAAGTTCATCTTTCAACGTCTGTATGCGAGCTTGCTTGACACGATCAGCACCAAGGAACATGGTCTTCAAAGCATGCCAGACTTCTTTTGCAGTTTTCTTCTCTGCAACAAGAAACAGGGTATCTTCAGGGATAGCTTGAAAGATAGCAGCCTTTGCCATCTTGTCCTTCCGCTTGTCCGGCTCCACCTTCGGATCAGCTGGCGCTACAACCTCCCAAAGATCCTGTGCGTCCATGAACGCCTCCATCTTTATGGTCCATGCTGAGAAGTTGGTCTTCGTCAACATCGGATACTGCAAAGAGATGGAGTTCTCCTTTGCCGCCGCTGCGGCGCCTGACATCTTTGACTAACCAAGCTCTTGATACCACGTGTTGAGTACAGGAACGCAGAATCAATACAGAACAAGCAATGGCAAAACACGAACACAAGTATCGGGGCAATATACTAAATTGTATTACGTCTAAAACTTGTGATACAAAATACTTGACAGACACCTCATATTTATATGCTGGCTACAAACCGACTTCAACTAACAAACGGACTCTGACTCTGAAACGTACACAGCACATTTGTTTCAGACATACAAGCTTCTCCTACTAGGACACTACTTCGTACATGGATTGGTCTAACTAGCATGTACGTATACTACTAATCCTAGGACACCTTGTCAGGATTAACTACTATAGGCAGCCGACCTGATGGAGGTGGCAGGCGAGGCGGTGGCTGAGACCGGCGGCACCGCCGGTGAGGTGGCTGTGATGTCTCCGGCACCTCAAAGGCCCTAATTCATATTTTGACTTAAGGTAATGATTTCTTATAACTAAATCATATTTAAAGATGGAAAGAACTAAGGTGGAGAAATCACTAAGTCGAAAATTTTCTACTCAAATGTACAAAACCTCACGTTGTTTAGGTGTTTAGTCCAAAAACCAAAGGTTTTCATGAGAAACCCCAAGTACAAAAGTTTTAGTTCTTGTTATATACAACAAATTTCCTTCTGGTCCAAGTTAAAAATGTTGAATTAGAAGCTTCAAAAGGCCAAGTCAAATCAGGTCAAACTTAGTCCACACTTAAACTCCCAAATCTGCGTTTCAATCTTTCCTCAAACTTCGTTCTGAAATTACTTTTGTTTTCGCTATAGAACTTCAAAATCTACCTGACTAGGAAATGAAATTAAACTTATCACCTTTCAAATGAACCTAATATCAAAGTTATTGGACTCCGTTTTGATACTTCAAAAGTTGCAAACAAGAAAGACCATACATAAATTGAAATTGCAGTTTTGCAAAACCCCTGAGTACACTTGTGCCTATAGTTCAAAATATAATGTGATTTGGACCAAACTCTCTATAACAAACTTGTAGACAATTCTATGTGGATCAACTTTGTTATTGAGTGTGGTAACATGCACAAAGGTTTAGGTGGAGTTTTGAGTCGATTAATGAAAAAGCAGAAATCTGCCTATACTTGATTGGTAAGGCAAATTCAAATTTCAATGGAACAAAAGTCCCTATCATGCAAAACATCATATAAGAAAGTTGTAAATAATTAAAAACTACACAACATTGGTATAATATTCTTTTTCTGAAAATGAGCATAAAATGGACTTATGGAATTTTCAAATTGGAAAGTGTTGTTGGTCAAACTGGAGTCAGCAGGTTAAATTCAAATTTATACATAGTTAAACTTGGAATCAGGTATTAGTCCTTTTAACAAAGTTGTATATCTCAAAAGGTACAACATTTCATTAAATTGGGTCCTTTTCAAATTCGGCTCTTACGTTGGTCAAATTGGCAAAATTCAGAAACTTAGTTAGCTGGTCAAACCTCCTTCTTTCCATTTTTGAGAAATTCCCTTTTTCTCTGTCTCAATGACAAGCGGGCCCCACCTGTCGGGTCGCCTGCGCCGGTGCTCGGGTGGGTCCCACAGCTCCACGTTTCCCGCACCCGGTCCATAGGCCATCTTCATTTTATTTCGCCCCGGTCCCACCTGTCATCGTCCCACGGTCCACGGACCGCGTCCACCGCGTATCGCTTTCTTCCTCCTCCCCTTCCTCGCGTGCACGCGGCAGCAGCGCTCTGCGCGCGCCCCTCCATGGCCGCCAGCACGCCCTGCCACCCCGGCCTAGCCATAAGATCGAGCCGGCCAAGCCTACGCCCCGGCCCTGCTTCCTCTGGCTCCCCGCTCACGAACCTCCTCCGCTCTCACCCGCGCCCCTCCCCTGGCTCGCGTTGCCCGGAACTACCAAGCGCCGCCGCCACCATAGCAGGGAGCTCGAAGCTCGAGCTGGGCCCGCCATTCCGCACGTCCGCGCGCCTCCGGAGCACCGCGCTGCTCCTTCGCAACCTCCGCTCCGCCACTTCCCTTGCCCGGGGCCGCCGGGACCGCTCCACCGGGCCGCACTCCAACACCGTACCTCGCCGCGTACAGAGCTCCGTCGCCGGCCATATCCGAGCCTTCTCCGCCGAATTCGGTGGCGGGGTGAGGTTCCTCGACTCCTCCCCCCTCTTCTCAGACCGCCGGCGAGACCCCGGAGCCCCTGCAGCACAGGGTTGGCCGCGCGCCGCCGCCTGCTTCTCTCTCTGTCGAGAGGTGGAAGAAGGCCGCGCATTTTGCGGTCTAGCCCCCGAAGTTTTACGGTTTTACGTTTTAGTTCGAGACACTGTTGGATGAGTCATATAGGACTTACATTCCACCCCCTGCAGTTTACATTTAATAGCGAAAAGGTCCTTAGATCTGTGGTTTTTAAATAAAATGATTATTAAAGCGGCAGTAAACTTTGGAAATTCATAGTAAATCAAGTAAATATCAGAAAAATACAAACTTTGTTGCAAAATACTCCTCTTATGTAGATCTACAGAATGGATATGGTGGTTGGGCATAAAAAGACATGTTTGCCCCTGTTAATGTGCATGCATGAAAAACCTTAATAAATAGGAAATGTGGGTAAAATGAGCTTCAAAAATTATGAAATTTGGGCAGAGGCCTTATTAACATATGTAGGCTCTGTATAAATTTTGGTAGCCCTAGCATTGACTGTTTAATTACTATTTTGCCCTTGTCTTATATTTAAGCAAATATTTAATTTAAGAAAAGTTTGCTATGGTGAAAAATGCTCCATGTGACTTTAGGGGCTTGATATGAGCTCTAGGTTATGAACTTGACTCACTGCTAGAATAGGAGGTGGTGCGTGTAAGATTTTGGCTCTGATTTGAAAATGGTAGAAATAAGGCCTACTTACGTAAATAATAGAAAATGTGAGACTAGTATATTAATAAATGCTACCATGGATCATATTTGGAAACTTAGGAGTATGTAAACCTTAGCCACTAAGTTGGAACGCAATGAAGGTTTTCACTACTGTTGAGAAATGCACGCTAGGAATACTAAGCTAGCTAGGTGGAAAATAGGTGTTTAAGTAAGCATCGGCCATTCCGCATGAGTCAGGACTACCCTATCTCACACCCCCACGTTGTTATGTGTGACAAGCTAAGTTCTCATAAATGATGGCTTGTACGATTTCTTAATGCTAAACAAGTTTCGTCATGAAAATGCATAACTTCAGTCCCTAAATCATGATTCCTTG
Source organism: Paspalum vaginatum (assembly GCA_030272315.1). Taxonomy (NCBI): domain Eukaryota; kingdom Viridiplantae; phylum Streptophyta; class Magnoliopsida; order Poales; family Poaceae; genus Paspalum; species Paspalum vaginatum. Next base: position 45,297,469 of record CM059014.1, read on the forward strand.
CATCGCACTCGCATCATGAAGCAAGCATTGCACTAATACACGCTCCAATTGCACCATGTCATGCATATAGATTCCGTAAGCGAAGGACACCCGCCGGACCAACCGATCGTAGAGGAGCCCGAGGAAGAGCTACACCAGGAGCCGGAAGACCAGCAGCAAGGGCCCGACTTCGCTCAAGAGGCAACTACTAACCCTAGTGAGGAAGGTAGGCAGGACCATGATTTCTCCCAGCTAATATGATGATTGATTGTTTCATTACGCATCCGCATTAGGAGTTGATTGAAAACAATTGCATTAGATCTCCTGGCCGCCCTGGCCCTAGCACCTATATATAGAGTTCATAGGACGAGTTGCCTAGGCTCTGCTAGGTGCGAGTAGACACGAGTGAAAGGAGTCACTCGTCGCGTAGGTGTTTTCAAAGTTACAAAAGCTTACATTTACATCAATTATTATTGTTATTCATGAACTAAATGGAGACCGGGCGGAGATTTATTTCAGTATATAGTTTTCATAAGGTTGCACTTTGGACTCCGCCCGAGTCGCATAAGGCCCGTCCGCTGTTCGCCTGCTGTTCGGCATAACATTGCTAGAGTGCTTATCCGGGATATGGGACCGGTAAAGTCTTACCTGGGTTTGTCCGAAGTTTTCGAGGCTCCGCCCATCCACTTGCTGGAGGCCGATGGGCCCGGGGGCGCTTGTACTCGAGGGAGGGCTGACCCAGAGAACTGTGGTATCGCTCCTGAGGGGGCACAATCCGGGGGTTAGGTGGGGGCGCTTTGAATCTTGGGACAAGACAGGTGGAGATCGGGGCTATATGTGGGAACGCGATGGCTAGTAAGCATATACCCCTGGCATGATAGTTATTCCTGGGAATTAAAATCGATTCGAATCGCTGATGCCCACCAGGTGTGGGAATGCTGATAATGCACACGGGCAACGTAGTAACTACTTGAATATATTATATCTGTTACTCATGTTTTCAAATACTACTTGTTTGTATTGTATTGCTTACATTTCTGCAAGTTATTATTATGGAGTTATATGCAAAAGATGAATCTTGATACTCTATGTTGATATACCACTGTTTTAAAATCAATGGCTAAGGATCCACGTGCTAGTAAGCAAGCTTTGCGTCAGCCGTAAGCCAATCCATTAAGTCCTACTGAGTAATTAGTACTCAGAGTTTGCCCCCACCTTTTGAGAATAGGTACCGGCGACATCTGGACAAGTGCTTGGAGGAGGGTAGTACCGGTGGGCTCAGTGCTGCTCGCCTCGATCGTCGTTGCATGAAGACTACTAAAATGTTTTGTTTCCGCGGTGAGATGATTTCGAATTCGCTTCCGCTATTTGATTCAAATCTGCCTATTGTATGGCATTATGTTGAAACCTATATCTTTATTTCGAACTGGTTTGTAAAATAAATTTATATATGCTATATTCAACTGCCTGAGATGATGTAACTGTGATGCCCTAGGCATCTTCCGAGCTTTATCATGTGCATATTTTGTTTAATTACTTCTCATAAGCATCATCTCATCTCATGGTAGTGTACATTTGAATCATATGAACAAACATGATGAAAATAGCTTAATGATACACTCAGTTTTGCAAAGATGACGCTATAAATGTGAGCGTAACTTAAATCCTATGGAGTTTTAGGTGAAACTTTTTATACCAAACTTGTATGTCTTGAAGTGGTAAACAACTTTGTCAATTAGAGCTTGGGTGGAAAATGGGTTTAAGTTAGTATAAAGGGACTTTTGGTGTCAGCAAACAAACACACTCCAAATCTAAAATATTTAGAATTCTTCATTTTTCTATATCCCACAGTCCTTTTCATGCAAAGGTCCAATTGAGAAAGTTGTAGTCCATGAAATTTTGAACAGCTTTGTCAAAAAGGCTTTTGGGAGAAAATGGCTAGAAATAGGACATTTGAATTATCTAAGGAAAACAGTTCTCAGTCCAAATTAAGGGCTGATAGTTAAATTCAAATTTAAATCAAATTTAGATCCAGAATTTGAACTTGGTGCTTTTGACAAAGTTGTAGATCTCAAAGGGTACAATATTTCATTCAATTGGGTCCTTTTCAAATTCGGCTCTTAAATTAGTCAAATTGGCAAAATTCAGAAACCTAGTTAGTGGTCAAACCCCATTTTTCATTTTTCGGGATTTTCTTTTTCTCATGAGCCTATGACAAGTGGGTCCCACTTGGCAGGGCTGCGGGTTCCGGCCCGACACCCGCGGCTGCGGGCCCCACCGGCTCTCTCGCTCCACGCACCCGGTCCATGCGCCTTGCTCTTCATTCCCGGCCTTGGCCCCACCTGTCAGCCTCACCGGCCCATGGACCCAGCCTACCCACGCGCCTCTCTCCTCCTTCCCCGCCCGGCCGCGCCCACGTGGCGCCGGTCCTCTGACCGCCGTGGCCACGCGCCGCTGCCGCTCGCCGACAGCGCGCTCGGCGCGCCTTCAAGGCGGGGGCGAGGCCCCGGCCTCCTTTCCCCAAGCCTCCATTCGTGCGCTCGGCCCTCTCCGTCTCCCTCACTCCCCACGCCCGGCAGTGCGCGCCCGCCATTGGAGCCGAGCTCGGAGCTCGAGCTCGCGCCTTCCCCTCCGCCGCTCCCCGAGCCTCCCCACCTCCACCGCTGCGTTCGCCTCGACCCCGCGCACCTCGCGCTCGAGTCCCCGTCGCCATTCCCCGCCCGGACGCCGAGATCCGACCTCGCCTCGACGTCGCGCCGCGCCGGTTCACCCTCGGTTCACCTCCGCCGCCCGCCTCGACCACGCCGTCTCCGCCGTCATCGCCACCTCGAGGTAGAAGCCCCGCATGGGGAACATTGTCCCCGACCCGCGTCGCGGCCGCGGCGAGCTCCGGCTCGCCGGCGCGCGCGCTTATTCCCGCGCGGCCGCGGGCGTCGCGAGGAAGAAGAAGGGGGCCGGGGAAATTTTAGATCCGGCCCCTGCTTTTTCCATATCCACAAATCGGTCCACCGCACTGTGCCCTGAGTCTTGTAGATCTTACATATTAGCCCTCAGAAGCTACGGTTAATTGTGTATAGGTCCTGGATCTGTAGATTTTCGTTTTAAAATGTATTTAAAGCTGCTGAAACTTTGAAAATTCGTAGTAAATTCAATAAAAATCAGAAAAATACAAACTTTGTTGCAGTGTACTCCTATTAAGTAGATCTACAGAATGGATATGATGATTGGGTATGAAAAGACCATTTTGCCCCTGTTAATATGCATGCTTGGTAAATCAATGAAATTAGGAAATGTGGACTAAATGATCTCCAAAAATTGCCAAATTTGAACAGCAGGGTATTTAGGGTATATAGGCTCACCATGATTTTTGGAAGCTCAAATGTTCACTGTTTAATTACCATTTTGCCCCTGTATGTATTTTTAGCATAGAAATAATTGAGGAAATGATAATTATATAGAAGTTATGCTCTAAATAGTTTTACACATTTTATTTGTGCTCCCTGTAGTATAAAGAGCTCACTGTTGAAATGGGGTACTATGCATGTCAAGTTTAGTTAGTGTTTTGAAAATAATAAATTCATGCATGATTAACTTGATAAATAGGAAATGTGGTTTAAATGAGGGCCAAAAATTCTAAAGTTTGGGCAGAAGCCTTGCTAGCATAGCTAAGTTTAGTATAAAATTTGATAGCCCAAATGCTTATTGTTTATTTACTGTTTTACCCTTGCCTAGTAATTAAGCATATGTTTAGCAAAAGACAAGGGGTCTAAATAAAAATAAGCCATAGGGGGCTTCGTGGTATTTATTTGGGTTCTAGATTGTTGAAAGTAGCTCACCGCTGAAAACGTGAGGCTATGCATGTAAGGTTTGACCCTATTTCGAAAATGGTAGACATAAAGCCTATTTAAGTAAATAATAGAAATTATGAGACTAGTATATTAATAAATGCCACCATGGGTCATATTTGGAAGCATAGGAGTATGTAAACCTTAGTCGTTGATTTGGGATGCAATGTAGGTTTTCACTACTGTTTTAGAAATGCATGATGGTAACGCTAAGCTAGCTAGGGTTAAGTAGGGTTCAAGTAGCTTCGGCCGTTTCATGTGGATCGATGCTACCCCGTCACACCCCCACGTTGTTATGTGTGATAAGCTAAGTTACCATAAGTGATGGCTTGTACGATTTCGTAGCACTACACAAGTTTCATTGCAAAAATGCATAACTTTATTCCATAAGTCATGATTCCTTGCATCGCACTCGCGTCATGAAACAAGCATTGCACTAATACATGCTCCAATTGCACCATGTCATGCATATAGATTCCGCGAACGAAGGACAACCGCCGAACCAACCCGTCGCAGAGGAGCCAGAAGAGGAGCTGCACCAGGGACCGGAGGACCAGCAGCAGGAACCCGACTACGCTCCGGAAGAAGCTACTGACCCTAGTGAGGAAGGTAGGCAGGACCATACTCAACCCAGCAAACAAATTATACTTGATGATTACGCATATGCATTAGGAGTTGCTTGGAACCAATTGCATTAGACTCCCTGGCCGCCCTGGCCCTAGCACCTATACATAGAGTTCGTAGGGCGAGTATGCCTAGAAATTGCTAGGTACGAGTAGACACGAGTGTGTGGACTCGTCGCGTAGGTGTTTTCAAAGTTACAAAAGCTTACATTTACATCAATTATTGTTGTTACTCATGAACTAAATGGAGACCGGGCGGAGATTTATTTCAGTATATACTTTTCGTAAGGTCGCACTTTGGACTCCGCCCGAGTCGCATAAGGCCCGTCCGCTGTTCGCCTATTGGTCGGCATAACATTGCTAGAATGCTTATCCGGGGAATGGGACCGGTAAAGTCTTACCTGGGTTTGTCCGAAGTTTTCGAGGCTCCGCCCATCCACTTGCTGGAGGCCGATGGGCCCGGGGGCGCTTGTACTCGAGGGAGGGCTGACCCAGAGAACTGTGGTATCGCTCCCGTGGGGGCACAACCCGGGGGTTAGGTGGGGGCGCTTTGAATCTTGGGACAAGACAGGTGGAGATTGGGGCTATATGTGGGAACGCGATAGCTAGTAAGCATATACCCCTGGCATGATAGTTATTCCCGGGAATTAAAATCGATTCGAATCGCTGATGCCCATCAGGTGTGGGAATGCCAATATCTTTGACGTTCAACGTAGTAACTACTTGAACACCCTGGATTTAATATTCATGGTTTTTGGAATACCACATGATTGAATTGAATTGTTTACCTTACTGCAAGTTACTGTTATGTTAAAGGTTATCCAAATGATGAAAACTTGCTACTTATGCTACACATGTTATTGTTTAAAACCAAAGGCTAAGGATCCACTTGCTAGTAAGCCGCTTCGCGTCAGCCGTAAGCCAAATCCATTAAGACATACTGAGTAATTAGTACTCAGGGTTTGCCCCCATATTTTGAGCGCAGGTATGGAATTCATGGTCTGCACTTGTGTTGGAGGCGGAGCATGCCCTCATTTAGAATGAAACGACATGAGTGGCACAAGGGCAACATCGGTGGGCTCGATGTTGTTACCTCTAATGCAAATCTTTTGGTGATATCACGGTGACCTCTGAACTTATATTTCCGCTGGTAGAAACTTTCGAACTTGCTACCTTATAACACTATGTTGGACTTGTATTTTATTCAAAAACCGGTTTGTAACTAAGTCTAATATTATGCTATTCAACTGCCTGTGATGATGTATCTGTTGTGGCTCCATCGTGGGTCAGATGTGTATGATGTCGGTTTGTCTGGAAAAAGGTAATATCGGGAGTCAAATGACTCTCGACGGACGACCGGGTTTAGTTTGGTCTAATCACATTACAAGCCAGAGGAGGCAAATGTGCTTAGTCCGGATTAAATCGGCGGTTCCGCCACAGTAACTGTTGTGGCTCCATCGTGGGCTGGATGTGTATGACGTCGGTTCCTCTGGGAAAAGGTGATATCGGGAGCCGAATGACTCTCGACGGACGACCGGGTTTAGTTCGGTCTAATTGCACTGCAAGCCAGAGGTGGCAGATGCGCTTAGCCCGGATTAAATCGGCGGTTCCGCCACACTGACGGTGGATGGTGGTTGAGAAGAGCTAGCGGCGGGGTGAGGCGGCCGCTGGGTTGACAGTCGGTGGCGTCAACGCGAGGCGGCAGGAACCACCAGCCATGGCGGCAGCGAAGGCGGAGGCGGGGTGAAAGGACAGGGGCAGGAGAAAAAAAGATGAGCTTCGCGAGCGCCGGCGGCGCTCAGGCTTTGAATAGGTCGATAGGAGCCCCGCAAAAGTTGCGGATGGGTCCTTGTCAACCAAACGTGGATGCCAAGAAATATCCGAAGCTACTATCAGTCTCCAAGTCCACCAAGAGTGACAGTAACGCCATGTGCATACAGCTGTGCCCATACTGAAACTTGTTAAAGAAAATGGAATCAATGCATCAGATCTATGCTGATGTCATTGCTTATGCTAGGCAAGCAGTTTTCTACACGCTGACTATATAAAAAGAGATGGTTAGGAATTTAGGATTGTGTCGCCTGGCCAGGAGCAAGAGCACAGCAAAGTCGCAGCAGCGGAAAGATGTCGTCGTCGTCGTCTCCACCGGTGAAGCTCATCGGCTTCTTCGGCAGCCCGTACGCTTTCCGCGCGCAGGCGGCGCTCTTCCTCAAGGGCGTGCCCTACGAGCTCATCTTGGAGGACCTGTTCGGGACCAAGAGCGAGCTGCTGCTCCAGCTCAACCCCGTGCACAAGAAGGTGCCCGTGCTCCTCCACGGCGATTGCGCCATCTCCGAGTCCCTCGTCATCGCCGAGTACATCGACGAGGCCTTCGACGGGCCGCCCCTCCTGCCCGCCGACCCCTACGACCGCGCCATGGCGCGTTTCTGGGCCGACTTCATCGACAACAAGGTACTTATATGCTTGCTCTCTGCATGCTCACCATTATTCATTCAGAGCTTATTATTAATCAGAAGACCAGGAGCAGGCCGGTCCTTCTCTGTCTGAAACTGAAATCTCTCTGACTGAACTTTTGCTGCCTGCCTGCTTCCTTTGCTGATGAACGACCGACAACAGCTCACCAAGCCCTTCTTCATGTCGCTCTGGGTGGAGGGCGAGGCGAGGAAGGGGTATGAGAAGGAGGGCAAGGAGCTGCTGGCGCTCCTGGAGGCGCAGCTCAAGGGCAAGAGGTTCTTCGGCGGCGACAGGCCCGGCTACCTGGACGTCGCGGCGTCTGTGCTGGGTCCCTGGCGCATCGCCATTGAGGAGCTGATGGGAGTGGCCGTGCTGAACGAGGACGAGCACCCTGCTCTTTGCCAGTGGGCCAAGGACTACTGTTCCCACGAAGCTCTGAAGGCGTGCATGCCGGACAGGGAGAAGCTCCTCCCCTACTTCGTTGAGAACAAGGAGAGGTACACAGCTTCCGTCAGAGCAATGTTGCAGCAGCAGCAGTAATCAGGCGCAAGAAAGAAGATGTGTGGCGAGCCTGTGTCAGAATAACATAGATATGTTTAGTTTTGCAAATCAACACGTTTCTTACTGGACTACTGGTTAGTTACTGGGTAGTGAAGCTGTATGTTTCAACAAATTTTCCATCCCTGTTGAACATAAATCTATATATGTGGTTTCTTCACGATCATATCAAGAAATATATATCTTCTTATTACCAATAATAATGAAAGTAATTACTAAGGATACTGGTGGGATGAAAAGGACAAGAAAGTAAAGCGGTGGAAGAAAAGGCATCATTGGAACAGAGCAAGGGAGACATCGAGTAATTAACAAAACCCTATGGACAGGTCGGCAGTAGTTGTCGGAAGGAAGCGACGCAGGGAAGGAGTGAGGAGGAAGACAACGAGATGGAGTCGACGGCGCGGCCCACCGAGAGAGAGGAGGAGGGAGACGGAAGCGCCGGCTTGGGCCGGCCGAGCAGCCAGTAGAAAGGGAGTAGGGCGCGGTTGGGCCGCGCGAGGGGAGAGGAGAGGGGAGGTGGGCTATGGCCCAAGATGAGAAGGGGAGAGATTTTTCAGATTTTGGATTTGAAAGGAATTTTGGAGAAAGAAATTGAGATGATTTTGTATAAGTGTTTAAGGAGAGATTTTTCTAGAGTATTTGAAGTGCTTAAGAGATTTTTTTTGTTGAACTCATAATTATTACCTCGACAACAAACAAGTTTTTGAAATTGATTGAATTGAAGGGGAGATCGGAGATACCTTCTTAGGATCGATTTTGGGGGCATTACAGCGAGAGCGGTACGAGTGCTCTTGGTTGTATCATTCGGGAGTAATCCATAGTGTCCCGGGACCGGGTTGTCTCCTCGTCGGTGTGTTGTTCGGTTGTACTGGTTCTTGTTTTTTTCTATTAACGAAGATGCGCAGCTCTCCTGCATATTCTTTCCGAATGTGGATTTGATGGATCAAAGTTAATTTTTGTTGTTGAATGCAAAGGACTTAAGGTCGTTGATGCCGATTTTAAGCAATTCGGCCGTGTTCATCCATCACCCCCACACCCACAAAACTACCGCGGCTGGTGCGGTGTGGACGCGGGAGTGGGGGACTGGCGACCGGCCGTAGCCGTCCAGACAAGTCATTGGCTGGAGCTGTCCAACGCCGCTGAACCCTGTTGGCCCAACAACGATGCATGTTGGCGGGGGCGCACATTAACATTTCTGCATCCCTGCTTATCTGTTGATGATGGTGTTGAATCGGAGTTTACAATTTCGGAATTTAAAAATTTTCGCCCCCTAACGGAAAACCCGAAATTTCGGGTTTTTTGACTGAATTTAAATGTATTTAGCTTCCTTTTTTTTTGTCATAGTATCAATAGAAAATCACGGGAATATTTTTACTTCGGCAGCCACCAGGAAAACCCACTAATTCCGAAACTTGTGGATGAGCGAGCGATGCCTCCCCTCCCGCACGCCGATGGTTTTTTTTTCCTTTTTATTTTTTTCTTTTCTATCTTCTTTTCATATTTCTATAGTATAAGTTATCTTTATTTTCAGAATAATTTTATGGAAACATAATTTATCACGATAATTTTACGAAAAAATAACTTATCAGAATAACTTTACGTAAACATAATTTTATGGAAACATAAAATATTTCTGGATAATTTTATGTAAACATAATTTGTGTAACTTATCAGAATAACTTTACGTAAACATAATTTTATGTAAACATAACTTATCACAATATTTTATGGGAACATAAATATTTCAAGATAATTTTATGCAATCATATATAATCACGATATTTTATATAAACATAACTTTATCAGAATAATTTTATGGAAACATGACTTATCAGGATAACTTTATACAATCATAACTTATCACGATATTTTATGAAAACATAAATTTATCATAATAGCTTAATAGAAACATAACTTATTAGGATAACTTTGTACAACCATAATTTATCACGGTAATTTTATACAACCATAACTTTATACTAATATAATTTATCATAATTGTATTACATAAAATTATAGAATAACATAATTTATAAATAAAAATAAAAGTAAAATAAAAATAAAAAAATAAAACCTAGACGCCGCGAGCTCGCTCCGCTCGGGGGGACCAGCATCGCTCGCTCGATCCCACCCGAGCGAGAGCTCGTGAAATAGGCAGGCCCTGAGTCCTTGTCCAAAAAAAAACGTGGATGCCAAGAAACGTCTGAAGCTACGGATACAGATACAGCGGGGCACTGCCCATACTGAAACTTGCTAAAGAAAATGGAAGCAATGCATCAGATCTACGCTGAGGTCATTGCTTATGCTTGGCAAGCAGTTTTCTACACGCTGACTATATAAAAACAGATGGTTAGGATCGTGTGGCCTTGCCACCAAGAGCAAGAGAGCACAGCAAGTCGCAGCAGCACAGCAGAAAGATGTCGCCGTCGTCGTCTCCACCGGTGAGGCTCATCGGCTTCTTCGGCAGCTCGTACGCTTTCCGCGCGCAGGCGGCGCTCTGCCTCAAGGGCGTGCCCTACGAGCTCATCCTGGAGGACCTGTTCGGGACCAAGAGCGAGCTGCTGCTCCAGCTCAACCCCGTGCACAAGAAGGTGCCCGTGCTCCTCCACGGCGACCGCGCCATCTCCGAGTCCCTCGTCATCGCCGAGTACATCGACGAGGCCTTCGACGGGCCGCCGCTCCTGCCCGCCGACCCCTACGACCGCGCCATGACGCGTTTCTGGGTCGACTTCATCGACAACAAGGTACTTGTATGCTTGCTCTCTGCATGCTCACCATTATTCATCCAGAGCTTAATCAGAAGCAGCCAAGCAGGCCGGTCCTTCTCTGTCTGAAATCTCTCTGAACTTTTGCTGCCTTTGCTGATGATCGGTCGAGCACAGCTCAGCAAGCCCTTCTTCATGTCGCTCTGGGTGGAGGGCGAGGCGCGGGAGGCGTTCGATAAGGAGGGCAAGCAGCTGCTGGCGCTCCTGGAGGCGCAGCTCAAGGGCAAGAGGTTCTTCGGCGGCGACAGGCCCGGCTACCTGGACGTCGCGGCGTCTGTGCTGGGTCCCTCGCGCGTCGCCATCGAGGAGCTGATGGGAGTGGCCGTGCTGAACGAGGACGAGCACCCTGCTCTGTGCCAGTGGGCCAAGGACTACTGCTCCCACGAAGCTTTGAAGCCGTGCATGCCGGACAGGGAGAAGCTCCTCGCCTACTTCGTTGAGAACAAGGAGAGGTACACAGCTTCCGTCAGAGCAATGTTGCAGCAGCAACAGTAATCAGGCGCAAGAAAGAAGACGTGTGGCGAGCCTGTGTCAGAATAACATAGATATGCTGCCCATGGCATGTCTCACGAATTTAGTTTTACAAACCAAACCAACACGTTTCTTTCTTCAGTTAGTGTACAGGACTACCGGTTAGTTACTGGGTAGTGAAGCTGTATGTAGGTTTCCATCCCTTTGAACACACACGTGTGTGTGCGCATTTATTACCAATAATAAGGAAAGTAATTACTAAGGATACTGGTGGGATGGAAAGGACGAGAAAGTAAATGCGCTTTACGGTGGAAGAAAAGGCCATCAATTTGGAACAGAGGAAGGGAGACATGGATCGAGTAATTAACAAAACCCCCGTGGACAAATTAGCCGGTAGCTAGGTGACAACTTCACATTCAGTTCTAATACCATGCTAGGTGACACATAAGCACGCCTTCCAAAATTGCCACGCAAGACCGTGGAAAGAAGCATCATGAACTATTACTAATTGGAAAATCATTTTTGGAACCTCTGCATTAATCCTTATCAGAAAAATTCAGCCATCCATCATGTAGCTCTAATAATAATAACCATTAGATCTATTTTTTTTCTAAAATATTATCCACCATGCCATTATAAAAGATAAAATAAAATAACTCCATAAATTTGCAAAAAAATTACCCACAATGCCGTTATGAAATATGACTTAAAATAACCACCTAAATTTGTATAAAAATGACCCACCCTGTCATTATAAAATATGAATTCAATATTTCCCTAAAATTATATATAAATTACTCACCGTGCCATTATGAAAAGATGAATTAAAATAAACCCTACATCTGCATATAAATTACCCAATATGTCATCACGAAAGATAAATTAAAATAATTCCTAAATCTGCATATAAATTACCCACAATGCCTTTACAAAAGATGAATTAAAATAATTTAGAAAGGATTAAATCTATATCATCATGGATTAGTTAGTCCAAATAGGATGCGGTGACCACCGAGCTCGCGTTGAAGCAACCTAGTAGCACTGTGGCAGTCTGCTTATCTCAGACAGAGACGATTGACCGAAGGAAACAAGAATAGGAAGAGTTGAGTTCTTCTTGGAGAAGAAGCAGCAAAACATTCGACAGTGTTAATAACGTATTGCCAAAAACAAACGCTTGGTATTATATCTCTATAAATAGGGAGGGTCATGAGTTTATCGCCAAAAGATACATAACAGCAAGGAAAAACCACCGGAGCAGCAGCTTGAAAGGACACGGAAGACGATGTCACCACCGGTTAAGCTGATCGGCGCGTTCGGCAGCCCATTTGTGCACCGCGCCGAGGCCGCCCTGCGGCTCAAGGGCGTGCCGTACGAGCTCATCCAAGAAGACATGGACAACAAGAGCGAGCTGCTGCTGCAGCACAACCCCATCCACAAGAAGGTGCCCGTGCTCTTGCAAGGCGACCGCGCCGTCTGCGAGTCCCTCCTCATCGTGGAGTACGTGGACGAGGCCTTCGACGGGCCGCCCCTCCTCCCCGTCGACCCCGTCGACCGTGCCGCCGCTCGCTTCTGGGCTCATTTCATGGATCACAAGGTAGGGGTACTCCGTCGTCCATCGTTACAGCTTACATCCTCAATATGTCTCTGCTAATTACACTTTCTTATCCCACACGACACGATAGAGGAGTTTTTACCTGTTACTGGAAATGCCTTGTTGAGCAGTGTCGGAGGTCGATTTAGCTGTCGTTTTGGACGGAGGGCGATCTGCAGAAGGGGTTCCTCGAGGAGACGAAGGAGAACCTGGCGCTCCTGGAGGCGCAGCTTGATGGCAGCAAGAGGTTCTTTGGAGGCGACTCGGTGGGCTACCTGGACATCGCCCTCAGCGGACTGTCTCACTGGATGGGCGTGCTTGAGGAGCTGACCGGCGTGAGCTTGATGGGAGGCGAAGACGACGGGTGCCTAGCTGCTCTGCGCCGCTGGGGGAAGGAGTACTCTTCCGACGAAGCTGTGAAGCAGTGCCTGCCGAGCAGAGAGCTCCTCAAAGGCCACTTCGCTGCAAAGAAAGACAAGCTCAAAATGGGGGCCACGGCGATGCTGCAGCAGTAATCATCGATCAGCAGGCCGGTGTTGTGTTTACGTGGGAGTAGACAGCAGTCAGAGTGCGTGTTGTTAATTTCGTTATTATGTCACAACATATGTACCACTGTCAGCAGCTAGCGGCCATGCTGATCCTTATCAATGCTGTACTACTTCACAGTTCAGAGAATAAATACTTGTGCTGGCACACAGTAGCATAAACCCAGTTCTAAACAAACCCAAGGCTATACATACATGTTCGAATTGAAGGATGCTCTGGCTGTTGTTGACGGCGTCGCCTGCATAAACTGTCTTTAGTCTGAAATCTTGCCTGCAAGTAATTTATTGGAGGACCGTCACGATCGCTTCGCTGCAAACTGGTTTGCAGAATATAATCTGTATCAATCCACTACGCCAAAATTTCATGAAAGTGGCATGTACTGACATCACAATGGTAATACAAAAACTGACAGGAACATAGTCTGCTTGTTTGCAGCTTGCTCGGCAAGAAATTTTGACTGGGGAGTGGGGGGATTATTTCATAACTGATATAACTGAGACATAGAGGGATGTCAAATAAAATCATGATCAAGGCGCTGCATATGCTGTCCATAACTCTGTAATACTTCCTGAGGCAAATAAGAGTATGAGAAGTGTTTCACCAAAAAAAAAAAACCTTGGTTATGTCGTCTCTATAAAATACCTACCTCGAAAATTAGGAAGGCAGCACAGAGGCTTCCGCGCAGGAAATTAAGAATAAGAAATAATCCAGTATTCGTGGGAAATACTAGTACTAAAAACTAGTACTGCTGCATTATTGGATTGGACAGGATTAGAATAAATAATCTCATTAACCCATTACCAAACTACACAGTCTGTTTGCTGTATGTATAGCAAACGATTGAGTACTACTGAACTCCCAGATTATGAAACAAGATGAGATGGGCACACCAAATAATCAAATCAGTCAAACTGATCGGGACGAAGCAGCGGAGAAGCTTCGTGCCCATTAAACATGTACGCCTGGTTTGACATTGCATGACGACGGAACCTTGGTAAAGGTAGAGTGGTAGACGACGACACAAGGATCCATTCTTCCTCGACAAGTTTCAGAACAAAAGTCAACTAATTAAGCTAACTACAGTACCAGTGTACTACGTACTACTCAGTTCAATTCAGTAATTAATTATCAGGGCCATCACTCCATCAGGCGCTATATATGCATACATAGATACAGTGCCAACGATGCGCGCAAGGCAAGGGCCATCATTCACAGTAATTAGCAGCCAGATTAAAGCGGATCACACGTTAACAGTAGACGCTTTCGATATGATGAGCGGAGGAGGAGGAGCGGTGGTGAAGGTGATGGGGGCTTTGGACAGCCCGTTCAGCCACCGCGCCGAGGTGGCCCTGCGGCTCAAGGGCGTGCCGTACGAGCTCATCCAAGAAGACATGGACAACAAGAGCGAGCTGCTGCTGCAGCACAACCCCGTCCACAAGAAGGTGCCCGTGCTCCTCCACGGCGACCGCGCCGTCTGCGAGTCGCTGGTCATCGTCGAGTACGTGGACGAGGCGTTCGAGGGCCCGCCGCTCCTGCCCGCCGACCCCTTGGCCCGCGCCACCGCCCGGTTCTGGGCGCGCTTCCTCGACGACAAGGTAATTTAACGGTGATCATCAGAACGAAGCTAGTTAGTACTTCTTTGCTTCGTCTTTTTCTGCAGGCTGTGAAAACCGCTGTCGTCGTTGTCAATCTGATCAGTGCTCGACGCCGTTGTGGCTGTCGCTGTGGACGGAGGGCGAGACGCAGCGGGGTTACGTGGCGGAGATCAAGGAGACGCTGAAGGTCCTGGAGGCGCAGCTGGCCGTGGCGAAGAAGGAGACGTCCTTCTTCGGCGGCGACGGCGTGGGGTACGTGGACATCGCGGCCAGCGGGCTGGCGCACTGGCTGCCGGTGCTGCAGGAGGTGGCCGGCGTGACCCTGGTGACGGAGGAGGAGTACCCGGAGCTGTGCCGGTGGGCCGCGGCTTACGCGGCCCACGAGACGGTGAGCCGGTGCCTGCCCGACAGGGAGGCGCTGCTCGCCCGTTTCAGCGCGAGGAAGGACCTCTTCGTAGCCATGGTCCAAGTCAATGGCCGGGCCCCCAAATAACTAAAAAATGGTCCTTGCTGTTGCTGGTGGATGTTGAATACCCGTACGTGGCGGCCCAGTCCACAATAAATAAACGGCCAAAACCGATAAAAACCTATCACGGGATCCTTCAATTTGTAGCGAAATCCAAGTTTCATCTTTAAACCCGAAAACCAGAAATAACAGGTCCTTAAACTTTTGAAACTGAACACAGAAGGTCCTCAGACGAAAACAACGATGGTTTTGCCCCATGTGGCAATCCTATGCGGCACCTGAGTGGTGAGACACACCTGTCAGCCTCGTATTCTCGTCTTTTACCCCCACCCTCTCGCACGGGCGGAGGCCGGTGATGCGCGGGAAGAGAAGGGCGACGGCGAGCGCAGCCGCCCGTAGTGCCAGCCGCTGAGAGCAGCCGCTCCTCCATGGCCATGGGCGCCCGGTCTTGACCCCGATACGGCCCATCCTGGTGATGGCGGACACAAAGGCCCTGTCGGCGCTCCTAGACATGGCCACCAGGGACGCCATCGCGTTGGCGGGCGGCCCGTCGGTGGAGCTGGGGCACCTAGACGGGCTGCGGTTGAGCAAGAGCAGCGTGGACGGCAAGCTACCTGTGGGAGATGAATATTCCCTGGCTCCTCATGGCGTGGATCCAAGGCATGGGCTGACGGTGAGCCTGAGTCGGGCGAACGGTTGGTGTCATGGACCAAATGCCTAACTCAGACCCAAATATGGTTGAGAAGACTTGGCGATCCACGGAGCAAAGAAGGAAGCTCAGTTCGGATTCAAGGCTCGAGATTCGTGGAGATCGAAGAAGATACGATGGAAACTAAGATTCTGTTTGATCTCATATAATCTAAACCGACTAGAAAATATAGATGGAACTCAACTTGTAACCCAAGACTCCATCAGATTATATAAGGCGGATGAGGAACCCCTACGTAAAGCATCTCAACCCATCGCAATCCACCAAACACACTCTCGAGCAAAGCCCTAGTCTTTATTGTAACCTCGAGAACTCGAAGCAATACATCTCGCCACAAACAGGACGTAGGGTGTTACGCATCTCGTGGCCCGAACATGTATAAACCTTCGTGTCTTTGTCGCTTTTTCGGCAAACCATCGAGCTACGTCGATCTTGCCGACCCTCAAAAGCAACTCGTGACCTAAGGATGGCAATCGGACCCGTGGGCACGGATACCCGTGGGTTTCGTACCCGATGGACATGGATATGGATGGAAAAAATCACCCGCGGGTCTTATCGATCGGGTTAGGTACCCAAAATATATCGGGTATGGTACGGTTACAATATTTTACCTGCGGGTACCCGGTGGATACCCGAAATATATATTCAACTTAGGATTTTACTATATGATGAGCCACACGCACTATGCATTAATTATTTTCATAGATTTATATTATTGATTTGTTGTTGCTAGCTCGCTACTAGTGATTTGACGCTTATATTAATATGTGAGTTGTATTGCTGTCTATTTGGCTTTAACATAGAGGGTGAGACATAAGTATGTGATTGTGTGATTCCCTTACTCAATTTTTTAGACTATCAAATAATCATGTGACTATTTTATTACTTCATGCGACATGAAATCATTGCTTATTAGTTATTGGCAAATTGATTTTAAAAAATAATGGTGATAATTTATTTTCATCTCATATGTGTGATCAAAGTGACATATAGAATTTAATATTTCATCGACATACCCGATGGATATCCGAGACCTGACGGATAACTGATGGGTACGGGTACAAAATCCTACCCGAAAGCCTTCGCGGGTACGGATAGAGTATTGTCTTGCGGGTATTCTCACGGGTAGGATATTACGTTTACCCGAACATTACCCGACCCGCTGCTATCTTTATCGTGATCTATCCCGCAGTGTACTGCCGGTGTAAAATCCCGACACCTGTCGGCGCCGTTCTTCAACTTGGACCAGCTGAACAAGGTGTTCGTGGCCAACGGACTGTCGCAGGCCGACATGATCGCCCTCTCAGGTACGTACGGGAACTTTAGCAAGAAGCCGATCGAGATCGATCGATTCGGCGATCCCTCTACTGTACTGTGCAGTGCAGGGTGCGGCTAATAGCGTGCCTGTGATGGCTCGTTTCCGGTCTTGCAAGCCAAGGCACTCAACCAGCTAGCAGGCAAGTACAGTGCGCGCTCTGGATCTGCTGACTCTGAGAAGTGAAGTGGAGCACTTAGCTTTCTGAAAAGCTAAGCTTTCCCCTATAACTGTCGTGGCTTGTGCTTCGCAGTTGGGCAACCACGATAGATCACTGAAGCAACCGTGGCCACTACCTGCAGCCATGCCTAATCCGGGGCATCAGCAGCAGCTAAGCTTGATGGCGGCACATCTTGTCTGATGAACAACATTCGTAGCAGTGGCATCCGCACTCCATCTTATGTTTGTCTGATGATAATTATGCAGCCGGTCAGACGGTGGGGCTGGCGCACTGCGGTACCTTCTCCGGCCGGCTGCGGGGACCGTCGGCGACGGACCCGACGTTGGACCGCTGCTACGCGGCGCAGCTGGCGGCGGAGTGCCCGGCGGGCGTGGACCCGCGGGTGGCCGTGGCCATGGACCCCGTCACGCCGCTCGCCTTCAACGACGCCCAGTACTTCCGCAACCTGCAGGCCGGCAAGGGCCTGCTGGCCTCCGACCAGGTGCGTCCAGGAGCCGGCGGCCGGGTCGTGGAGCACGAGGCGGAAGGAGTAGCCGGCGGCAGAGGAGACGGCGTACTTGTGTGCCGAGGCGGAGCCGGCGAGCGGAGGCCGTGCCTGCGTGAGCGCGAGCAGCCTGCGACGGCGGAGGAAACGGTGGTGGCCGGGCAACTCCACCTCCGCTGTCCACCCGTGACGAGACACGGCGCGCCGCGGGGAGAGGGAAAGAGGCAGAAGAAGACGACCTGCGGGTCCCACCATACCACCGCTTTGTATGACATGTTGGCTCATGCCACGCTGGATTGCCACGTAGCTGAAAACCAGGGATGGATTGGTCCTAGGATGTAACTCAAGCTGTTATTTCAAATCGAGGGATTCACTGTGTCTATTTTTGCGGTCGAGGCACGAAACTGAGACTCAGCTGTAAGTCGAAGTACTCGTGACAGATTTTTTCCAACCAAAAATTTCGGAATAACTAAATTTCGTTGTGCGCTGTTGTTGGTTGTGCGATTTTAGGTTGAGTATACGCGTAATCTAGGTCCGCCCGGATGGCCCAAGATATGGTGGGCCATGTAACATGGGCCGGATCGCCACATTTTCCATTCTCGTCCCCGGCACGTCCTCTGCTGCTGGCCTGCAGGAACAAAACAACCGAACAAGCAGAGTTGTACTTATTCGAGGAACGAAAAAAAAAAAAAAGAAATCGCAATCCCAATGCAATTGGCTTCTTCGTCATTCGAGAGAAGAGAAACGCTATGCTATGCGTTCTGCAGGTGCTCTGCCGCTGCCGGCCAACGAATGAAAATAGTGTGGAGTGGGACGACGACAGCAGCTTTCTACAGTACATGGTTCTTCCAAATGGCCAGACTAGCGTCTAGCGTAAGTTATTTTCTAGCTGCTGAAAAATGACTCGTCGATTGAAAATGATTTGCGGCTAGTAGCCAGCCCACTTACCCGTACCGGACGGTGCTCTACACTAGTGTACGAAGACCAACTTTCTTTTGCTATTTGCTGAATAACGACTTGTTATCGGGATGGGAGCCCTATAAACTGTCAAATAGTACGTGCAACCGAACGGACACAGGCCGGTGCTGCCCTGCCACCCCCTCGGGTGGGTGTTGTCAGCGAGCGAGGTCATTGCTAGTAGTACGCATACGGTGCACATAGGAAATTCAGGATTTGTTTTTGTTTTTGGATGCATTGCTTACGTATATATTGGGCCAACATTGGCTGCTCTGTTAAAATCTTTTGAGTGAGTCTAACCGATCGTTTACCCCATTGTTTATATTGTTTATATGTTAATTTTATTATTAACTATGGTTTTATTTTCGTACTATGGACGATTGTACAGACAATCTGGAATCATATATGGAAAAGAAAACACCATCCGGCTGGCACCCCCCGAGCGTTGTTGTGCGATCGAGAGTTAGTTGTCTTATTTATACGACAGAAACAGAATTGTTTCTACTGCGATCGCTAGTGGTATGTGCACGTAGTACCTGCAAAACTGCAGAAAAAAATGATTAAACCCCCTCCGCAAATTAAATGGGGTTCCACCATGCGTTCCGCTGAAGAATAATAATATGTCTGGTGCAGAGTGCAGAGCGAATCGTGTGGTCGCGTGGACCCCGTATAGTCTCCATCTCTGTGTTCGGCCGCGCCCGCGCGCCGTGTGTGCCATCGATAGATCGTCCGGTCAGGCTTTATGTGTTTTTTTTTTTTGAAAAAAAATGTTTTTATATATTTTTTGAAAAAAAAATGTTAGTAGGAGTAGAAACGGACGGCCTCGCGGCCTCGGAGTCTGCAGCCGGCGATGCCACCAGCATGCGTCATCACGTGTGGTGCGTGACTTCGCTGTGTGGACTCTGTCTCTGCGTCGGGGCACGAGTGGCACTGGTATATAGACGTATAGTATGCTCTAGTACGGAGTAGTAGGTTGCTTCATCCTCTTTGGATGACCATGTTTTTAACTTTTAACGAACAAACTTCCTGACCCTTCTAATAAACCAAAAAAAAAAAACTTGGAGATTTTTCTTGCCGTCAGTATTAGCTACTACCTAGTACGTACCACTGTGATTTTTCTTGCCGGAACAAAAGTGCAGTTGATAGTTCTACACTTCTAGTTCAATCCGGCACGGTCATTCTGCAAATGCCAAAGTGTGATACAATACAACGAGCGGCTTGGCTTCACGCGGGCGATTAGTGTAGACTGCCTAGAGATGTACGTACTAGCACTCCGTAGTAGCTAGGTTGGAAATGAGGTATTGCGGTTTTTAAATAAGCTAGTTACACCATTGATTCCACCTGGGATTATTAGCGTCGTGACGATGTGTTTTTTTTTTATAAAATAACTCATCCGCCGTACACCATCGCCATAGTTTACACACTAATTCCCTGTTTCGAAATGTCGAAGGCTGGTTGGATTAATCCCCTCTTTAGAGCGAAATTGGAAGGGGATGGAATAAAGATCAACGGATTCTTGTGTTATGTAAATGCTTTGGAGTACGTTAAACTAGTAGGAGTGCAGAGTAAAGCCCTACAGTACTGTGTAATCAACGAGAGGCAAACTGGGTCCTACGTCTGTTGGCAGCAAAACGAAACGATAGTCTCATAATGATGTCACTCTTTTAATTAGCTCGTGATACAAAGAGCTAAAAGCAGAATCTAGCAAATGCCAGCGGAGCATTGGAAACCTTTGAGGAATGTACTCATAAAGAATGGATTGGTGATTTCATAAAAATTAGTGGAATGATACAAACAATTTGGCTGATGGATAGACAAATATCAGACGACTGAAGAATAATAAATCTGATAATAATGATGATGATTTCAAAAAAATAAATTCTAAGATTTACATCTAAATATGTGTTGCAAAATGAAGAGAAAAGATGTGTTGCAAAATGAACAAATGAAACAATCCGGAAACAAAGTAAATTTTTTTTTTGTAGTTATCTCTTCTACCGAAGTACTCCTAACGTTTATGTTTTAGCCGGTGCGGGAAGCACGGACTTGACGCAACGTACACCCGATGAGATGAGCAGTGTGCTGGTTCTCTATATATACGGAGTAAAACTCTGCTACTTCTGCAACTACTACAATACAAGTATACAACAGTGTAACAACTACAAAAACCGGCGCACAGAGTGTGCCACAAAACCGGGTGCACGGATCCTCGGCCACACAAGATACGCAAGGCATTCAAAATTCGGCCACCTCCGAGTCCGATCGCCTCTCCTCGACGATTCCAAAACCGTCGATCCACCCCAAGCTAGCCGCCCGCCCGCCCGCCCGCCCGCCCGACCACGCTCGCCGCCGCCGCCCTCGCCCTCCGAATCCAAAGGAAGCCCCAACCCCAACAAACCCATCCGAATCCCCCGAGGATCAGCACCTTCCTTGTTCGCGACTACCCCGCCCCCACCCTCGCCCGCCGTCCAGCAAAACCTTCCCCTTCTCCCTTGCCTCTTCTCGGAGAAGCAACCTCGGCCGCCTATCCGCCATGGTGCAGAGGAAGCAGGCGCGCAAGAAGCCCAAAGATCCCGGCGTCGTCCTTGACGAGGACGCCGTGCCGGCTGCGGGCGGTCTGGGAAGCAGGGGTGGCGCCGTGGCCCGGGCGCCGCTCCCCAACTACATGAGGGCGACGAGCTGCTCCGACGCGAAGGCAGGAGCCGTGGGGGCCCCCGCCGCGCCGCCGCAGGGCCGGGAGCCGGTGAGGGCGAAGGCGGTGCTCGCGGCGGCGGCGCCGCGCGTGGGCAGGGCCACGTGCTCCTCCGCCATGAGGGGCCCCGGCGCGGGGGCGGCGCACGCCTGCCCGTACTCGTACTGCTCCTTCAAGGGCCACGCCCACGCGCCCGCCGCCCCCCTGGGCAGCTTCGTCGCGTCGCGGAGGCGCCTGATCAAGACGCAGCAGAGCATGAAGCTCAAGGGCGCATCCCCGTTCCGCAACCACAGCAGCGCCCGCGCAGCCGGCGATGGCTACTTCCTCGAGGTACGCGCCGCGCCCACGGCGAGCTCGGATGCCAGCTGCAGCGATGTCTCCGCGGAGGAGATGGGCGCGGTGGCGCGGCGGACAGAGTACGTCCTGTTCGACTTCGATCGTCTCGGTTGCGGGGACCATGGTGACGGAAGGGGGAAAGGTTGGGGTGCTTCGGCGGACGGCTCTTGCGGATCCAGTGATGTGGTCTCGGATGGTCCGGTCGAGCCGTTGAGCTTGGGGAGGACTTCCAAGAACCCCTGCCCGAAAAGGAGACGAGCGTACTTTGGTGGATCATGAATACGACGACGACTTCGGTGCCTGCAAGTCCGACATTTCCGAGGAGGTGGATTCTAAACATGAACGGAACATTCGTCAAGGTGAAATTTCTGACCATGTCTGTTTCAGTTCTATCGCTCATACACATGCTCGCAATTGTTGTCGAATGACAAACAATGCGACAATTCTGCAGATACCGCCGGCGATGCGCCAAAGGAATCATCAGTTGACAGCATTTCCAGCGCGCTCAGTGGTATAAGCTTCGAAGATGTTAGTTCTGATTGTGCTGATGCAGCATCCTCTCAGAGTCAGAGGAACAAGTTGAGCGTTGCCAGGAGGAGGAGGAGATCATCTGAAGAGTGTGGCGAGCCGATGCGTCCTTTCAAACCCAAGCCCCCAAAGTTTCTTCCAGCAGAAACTGGTCCAGAGGCGGAGAAGGTTGATCTCAGGCATCAGGCTGTGGATGATCGGAGGGCTGCTGAGGAGTGGATGGTCGATTATGCTCTTCGGAAGGCAGTGAAAAAATTGGCTCGTGCTCAGAAGAGGAAAGTGGAGATGCTTGTCCAAGCCTTTGAAACTGTTCTGCCCACTGGCGCAGATGACAAGAAGCCCTTGCAGCACGATGGTGACAAGAATACCTTCACTCTTACATGGCCTTCGCAAGCATGTAGCTGATTACCTTTTAGAGGTAAGGATCAGCATGGAGCATTCCTCTTTTGCTAGAGTCATCTTTGGTATATGATTGTTTATTAAGCTTATGGCTCTATCTTTATACATCTTGCAGCTTGTGGTTTAAGCTAGAACTAACCATGATCTGGACTCCTCAGTGGTCTAGTGCAAGAGACCTGTTCAATAAGGACTAAGGAGAGAGCAGCGGACTGCTTACTGTCATTGTTTTCTCATCTGATAGGAGGTAGGAGCTCATTGAGTAGGGTTAACGGAGGGCCTAGTACATGTACATGTCTCGTGTGGTCAGTTTAGTGATGAGAAATGAGTCTGTGAGCACTTGCACACTGGCATTCTGCCAAGAATGTTGGGATGTATTCCTTTAGACAAAGATCAATAAAGCTCTTATTGACCGCAGTGGTTTCCCAATTCAGACTGGCTGCCATACATGGATAATATCTTTAATTTCTTTGCCATCCTAATACATGCGATATTCTTATCGGCATTTTGTACAACTCATTTATCATGCCAGATTTCCAACGTTTCAGTACAACGGAACAGCTGCAGTCCAATTTGACGTCGGTGTTTCTTTCTGAATGTCTGAATACTTGTGGTGCTTATTG
This sequence comes from Paspalum vaginatum, assembly GCA_030272315.1. Lineage (NCBI taxonomy): Eukaryota > Viridiplantae > Streptophyta > Magnoliopsida > Poales > Poaceae > Paspalum > Paspalum vaginatum. The sequence goes on from CM059014.1 coordinate 45,320,583, forward strand.
ATCGTTGAGGTGCTAGTAGGATGAATAGATAACCAACGCGGTTAATTCGCTCTAGAACAGCACTATTTGGTCCTTGACTGAAGCTGTAGAACAGGTTATGCCTATACAGCCATGTACTCAACATCATAGATTGTGGCGTAGTCTGCTTTGCTGATAGCCTGATAGATGGGCTAAATTGGCCACCGCTAGCAAACCAAAATAGATGTAGCCACTGCGCAAGAGATTTCTACTTCCGTTCATTGGTGAAGAGTGAAGACGCTTCCCGATGCTAATTTAAACGCAACTTGGATACCCTGGTATCTTCAATTGTCTGGATTGCTCGTGACAATAAAATCATTCAAGTACCAGACAACCAATTTCATACGGTTGGTGTTTTCAGATCAGGAGGGACCAAGACAACCAGTAGATCGAGCAGGTGAGAGATTCATCGCCAAGAATGAACAGCATTGATGAATAAACGTGCTAGACGTGCTCCCAACGGATAAAACCACGCAACGGTAGATCAAGCATAACATTGCATTACCAGCATCAGAAATAAATGGTACCAGTACTGAAAACACAAGTCACAACGGATAACAGGTTTGATGCTCCCACCAACCATAACGAACTGAAAGAGCCATGCTCATCTTGGCTGATCCAACCACCAGTCCGTTGTGAACTTGTTGCAGAAGCAGGGCCCTCACTGACACGCAGTGGCCCGTGGTGTTAAACCTCAATGGACCATTCGGAATATCAGCATAATACGCAGTATGCCTTTTCAACTTCAGGAGTTGATGGATAGGTTTCATCTGTTTTGGTGATGTAAAGCTGGAAGTTCACCAGGACGCGCCGCAGAAATTACGCATCTGCATGCCATTTTTGTGTTGCTGTGTAAACTTACTACCGTTTTTGGCAGCATAACACACTTCAAAAGTTGAATGCTTCTCACAAAAAAAGTGGTGATGATAGCTTCAATCGTAGCTTGTATAGTGCATCTGCTTCCTTAACTAAGCAGCATTAGAACATTGTTAGAAATTAATTAAACACCTAGAGATTAAGAGATACAAGAATCTTTTTTCAAGATTCCATCCATCATTCCAGCTCTTCTTTTACCTTAATACCCCAAACCAGGCAATGTCTAGAGAAACAAATACTAGTATGGGGATACACAGTTGTTGCAATTCCTGGCCAATTCACGCATTCTCATCCCAACTCTTCGTTTACTTTAACATCCGGGCATTCATGCAACAACACCACAAGATCCTTTGACAGGCTTGTGAGCCTATTAGGATCTTCTCCTGATGCTACATGTGCTTCCCCTGAAGGATGATTAATGCTCTCATGAAACATGTTAAGTGCGTCACCAGCTGAAAGTTCTTGCACGGAGTTGTGTAGATTCTGTAATTTTTCTCTGCAGTGGACACTGGGCAACAATTTTTCTTTCAATCTGTCTGGAAGACTAGCCAGCGCACTGCTCGAACAATAACAGACAGGAAAACAAAACCAAAGAGCATGTTAGAAGAGAGTGGCCATGCAACGAAAACTGTTCTTACCAGATAAGAATACAGCTTTACCTAGTGACACCACGAACAAGACCCCACTTGTAGCCAACATGCACAGATTGCCTAAACCCAACATTGAAGCCCTCCTGAGCAGAGTCCTTCTGCCCTTCTGTTATGCCATCCCTATATCCCATCTAAAACAAAATTGACAGCTTCAAGATCTCAAACATGCCAACTATCAATGAAAAGAAAATAGTTGAACAATGATTATCAACCTTTGTCATTTTCAGGACATACCTTATGAAACTGGTTCTTCCTGTGGATCCATTCTCTGTCCAAGGTGGATGCATGATCTGGAGAATCCGAAGCATCACCCCATATGTCATCGTCTTCAGCGGCAGCAACACCACCAACATTCCCTGCACCAAAAATCAACACAAATCAACCAACTACTTGTAACATGATATACTAGTCTAAGGCTCTAAGGCAGTGCTAACAATTAGAGCATGGTGGCACAGCTCATCACTAGTTTTCGTTTCCAGAGAGAAAAAAAAAAGAAGAATAACACAAACAGGAAGGCGGGAGTCATGGATCATTGTATAGGATACACACCGGGCAGTGCGATTTCAGTCTCCTGGGCAGATGACGCCTCAAGTCCAATGCGTAGCTCCGCAACGGAGGCCGTCACGCCTTCAGCATCCCCAGGCAGGGCCATTCAGAAACTCAACCGCGACCTGCAGACAGCGGTTGAAGTTGAAGCACCAACCATGAGAGGCCTAGAGGTCCAGAGCAAACAGCCGAAACCGAGGAGTGGCCGCCATGCTTCACCAAGGAAAACGCGAGCGGCCAAAAGTCCAATACGCTTCACCGAGGGGCTCAAGCGTCGCCGGATCGAGGCGTTGAAATCAAGATGGCCGAGGTCTGGAGCTCGGGCACAGGGATGCGGTGCGGTGTGCGCCTCGGCCCGGCTCCGGGTCGGCGCGGATGGAGGACGGCCGGCCGGCTAGGGTCGGGCAGCTCTGTGGCCGTCACGGGGGGTGCAAATTCGGCCGATCGAGAGGCAGGGGTGGGGGACGGGCACGGCGGAGCGGGCAGTGGTCGGCGGCTGCTGGATTGGACGGTCGCGGCGGCGCTGACGATCACAAGGATTGGGAGGAGAGAAGAGGAGGGACTCCAGAGCCCATGAGCTAAACAGATGTGATGGGCCAGCCATACAGGCCCATTTAGTTTTGGGCTCAGGGATGGTGGCGCAGGCACAGCGGGTCAGCGGCCGCGTCCCAAGCGGTGCGCGCTGGGAGCCTGGGACTGGTGGAGACGTGCGTCCCGACTCGCGAGGATCCGGCCGGCGCCGCTGCCTCCTGCTCGGCTGCTCCTGCCGGTAGTCTGAGCACTTGTTCCTTCCTCTGGATTGGAATGTGCTGCCGCTCTCTAAATTGTAAAACGGCATTGTATTTCATTGTATTTGGGCCGGAAAGGAATGCACTGGATTGAAGATGAGCAGTAGGTCAAGAAAGTAAAGTCCTGGTAACTAAAATCTGCAGGCAGGCAGCAGTTATGGATAGGAAAGGAAGGAATATATAACGAAAGACAAAGAATTAGGAATACAATTCAAGATCATATATCAAAAGAATTACACACAGTGTTGTATGAAGTTGTGCATTGTACATGTTACATATTCACATCCGTTTAAATAATTACTGTACATAGTATCATGCTTACAGAGGCAAAAGGTTAATAAGAGGGCTGGGTGTTAAGATGGTGCTTATGTGTTGAATCTCACTAGTTCTGCTTTTTGTTTGGATACTCCCTTGGCCCAAAAATGGTTGATCCAATCCTCACACTAGTGCTGCCCATCTCTATCTGCGTAAAGTTAGCAGTACTTTAATGGAGTTCTGGTAATCCTGTAGTGTGTAAATCCAAATACCGTGGTTTTGCTATGCAAGCAATGAACGATGATATTACATACCGCTTGCTCAAAGTCACCAGACATTCCCATGGAGAGTTCAAACTCCTCCGTGGGAATCTCAAGGGCCTTGCAAACTTCAAACTTGCAATTTACCAGCGCCTGTATTCAAAGCACACAAAACAACAGGTTACGAAAGCCAAATACTGATTGCTCATTTGTGAATTGTGACGATCTGATACTGGATAAGCACCTTGAAATTTTCTGGTGTTGACGAGTAGTAGTCTTTCATTCCTATTGTCATCAGACCTGAAAATATTAGATGTGGGCATGCTAGTTTCACATGCTTAGCAAGGTCGACGCATCTGGAGGGATCAATGCCAGATTTAGCTGGAAAAATGAAAAAGTTCCATCAATGAACCCACTGTTGTGGCCTGTGGGGAAAGCTGGCTATAATCGTGTGAAAGATGAATTGAACATTGCAGAATGATAATGACTTGAGCTTGGCCATAAGTTCACTTGTAGTTTAGGGTATGCTTCTGGGGTAATAAGCTGGTTTCCACATGGCACAATTAAGACAATACCAAAATTGCAAAACGAATGCAAAACAAGAATAATCTAATAGTATTGGATCAAGGCAAATATGGAATAGAAACAGTGCATGTGCTTTATCTGGAAAACAAATAACCAAAAAATAGATAAGAGTTTTGATTTCTCAATACTGTTCCTGCACTCACATTCTTCTCCGCTAGTGTTCACTTGAACCAACACTTTCAAAGGCTCCCTTCCGAGACTGTTGACTGCTCGATCAAGGTGATTAGCAACCTGAAAATTGTGGACTCTATGTGTTAATCCAGAAACCCACAATTAGAGGTAAAAGATATAAGAATACAATTCTTAATTCTCCATGGCAACTTAACAAGCATTAAGAGATTAGCCTTCATCTTCTCTGCGGACATTAGATATACATATGCTAGCATTGCATGGATTAGATACATTCATATAATAGAAGGAGCAGTGCTTGTTGCTGATTGCTTACCTTTTCATTATCTACACCCTCAACCATATGAAGGTTTGGAACAGCCGCTGAAAAAAGAGACAAGGGGCTAAGTGCGAGTAGCAGATCTGGCAATACGAAAGAGACATGGATTCGAGAAAAGCACTATGAAAGAATTGTATTCCTATTACTCTTATCATATTCATGTACTGTAAACTGCTTAGTAATCACTACCAACTGACATGGTAGTAAGCAAGCAGCCAAGCAAATCAGTGAGCAACAATTTTCCAGTACTAATTCTTCAGCCAAGTGGCAAGCGCTAAATAATAGGTAACATTTATTTACAACTCTAATTTGTAACTAGTTGTGCACAGAACAGCTGTGCTGATACAGTTCACCTTAGATTCTTTAATTGTATAATATGCAATGGAGTCATGTATGCTACTCCTATACGTACCTAGCAGCGGTTTCACTTTGTTGCTCTGCAAGTGCCCAATGAAATGCCACCGGATATCTTCCGGAAGCTGCACACACCGTAGAAACAAATCAATCCATTCCATTTCTATGCAATGAACCATCCAATCGAATTGAAGACGAGATCAGAACCTGGGGGGCCTTGGTGACGATCTCCTGGACGTAGTTCTCGCCGAAGTAGCGGTGGCCCGCGTCGTAGAGCTGCTGCACCATCGACACGGGCTTGGTCTTCCCCACCGCCACAACTCGAACCGCCTCCGCGGCGCGCCCAGACCGCTCCGCCGCCCTCCCCGCCCGGGCCAGCACGGCTCGAAGCGCCGCCGAGGCTGACGCGGCCGCCCCCTCCGCCGCAGGCGCTGCCATCCTCCCACCACCGTACCTCAAGCTCACTTTCCTCCTCCTGTCTGGCTGGGTGGACAGTGGCTGTCTGCCTCTGCCTGCCTCCACCCAAATCGGCGTGGGCAGGCCGGGCCGTCGTAGCCCAGATCACAACGGGAGGGCCCATTAAAGCAAACCCTGTGGGCCTTTAACAGGTGGGCTGGGCTGTGTCGGTGGCATTGCCCATGCGGTTACAGGAATGGGTCGTTTGCGGCGGGAACCAAACGCGTCGTGCTCCGGCTGGGCCACGTCTCCCTCGCGGCTCCTCCGGCCACCACGTCGCCGCCCGGCTTCGACCAGACCACCACACCCATCCGATTCCACTACTTCCACCAGCGGGAAGCTGAGCCTCCGCAAGTGCTTTGCAGAGTGCCGACGCACCAGAGCAGTGTCGGGTCAGCAGCGGCTCGGCTGTGCGGGAGAGATAATGGGAATGGACGCGGAGGGGTTGCTGGCGTCGGCGGCGATCAACCTGGGGCTGGCGCTGGTGGCGCTCTCTCTCTTCTCGCTGCTCAAGAAGCAGCCGGGGAACGCGCCCGTTTACCGTCCGCGGCGGATGGCAACCGGCGACCGTGGTGGTGGCTTGCTGCCGCTCGGCCACGGGCGACTGACCCCGTCGTTCCGGTGGATCGCCGCCGCGTTCCGGCTATCTGAAGGAGACGTGCTGCGGCGCCACGGCCTCGACGCGCTCGTCGTCATCCGCCTCTTCAAGTTCGGGTACGTCAACAGGACGTGCTAGGGATGATTTGAACATAACATATGCTTGTAGAATGTGTGGAAGTAGAAGAGTTTGACGATAACATTCAGTTTCGCCAACTGATCGATGAGCTTCTCGTGTTAATTACAACACTACTGTTATAATCTGATTGGTTGGTATCTCGTCTCGGTCAATGTGTAGGATCAAGTGTTTCACTGTTTGCTCAGCTGTTGGACTACTGGTCCTTGCTCCAACGAACTATACTAGTGAAGGTCGAGCTGACATCAGAAGATCGAATTCCATGGAACTATTCACGGTTACCAATGTGACGCGGGGATCTAATAGGTTAGCTCTTGCACTCTGCATGTTTTCACCTTTTGCATTCCTAGTATGCCTTAGAATATTCAATTCGACTATTGTTTCAGTTCATATATTGAGTAATGTTATGTTGGCCAAGAAAAGCCCATCACTGTATATTGCTATTAAATTATCCTGCTTTAATTGTACGTCACTTGTTTTATACGATTTCTCATGTAGCTAGAATCTTGTGCTATAAGCTCGTATAAAATCAGAGCCTGAAATGTTTGGTCTATTGCCAAACTGGTAATTGAAATAGTTCTATGTTTTTGCATGACAGGCTTTGGGTGCATTTTTCATGCCTTTGCTTTATATCCCTTTATGTGGTATATTTGCTTCATAAGGTGAGTGCTTGTAAAAACCTTCAATTCATACGGAAAACTTTGCGGTTTCAATCGTTAAAATTACGAAAGTCATCAGGTATCATAGGATTTTAGTGGTGTTGCCAAAACCCATTGAAATCTCTAGTAGATTGTTGCTGTAAATCAAGGATTTATTTTTATTTTGTTTCGGTAGTTCTATATACCCATCTCTGAAAAAGTATAACATTGTGCACATTGACTCGATTTGGCTTTAGAAAGTATCAGTTCATCAATAGTTGACGCTACAATGTGTCCTGCTTGGATAATCCAGATGGTATCATTGAAATCTTTAATTTTATCTGAAGCAGGAATACAGAGAAATTACTAGGAGAAGAATTGAACGCTTGAAGTATCACTACAAAAGACATGATCAATACACCATTTTGGTTCGAGGAATTCCCAAATGCCCTGATCATGGGACTTACGGTTGCTATGTTGATCACTTCTTCTCAAAGCATTATCAGACATACCAATCATACCGAATTGTACATGACATAGGAAACATCGAGGCACTGCAGGTCAGTAGATTTGGAGTGGGACCATGATTCTATTTGGTGACCAACTAGCAGGTTACCAGTCATGAAACGTGATCATATTTTCTGAACAGTGCACCAGTGAATCTTTTAACATCAAAGTTTGATGCTGATGTTTGTCACGGTCTTATTCTTATAAACTGGTTGAGCAACCCTAGGTTTGAAGCTATCCAGTGTGCATTCTTTCTAGCATTAAGGAAAAGCAATTGCAGGCGTTACCGATGCTCTATTTTGGAAATGCAAATTTATGAAATAGTTTACTTTTTCTTTGTTCAGCCAAGCTATTCAGCATGATTGTTTATTTTTATTGGCTCATCATGTAACCATTCTTACAGAAGTTAGCATGCTCCATTGACAAACGGATAAAGAGGAAAAGAGAGACCAGGAGATATAATTTTTGGCAGCGGATATGGTTCAAGTTTACATCCGATGCCATAAATATTCACAACCAAGAAGAAAAACTGAAAGATGTGCTACAGATTATTCGGCTTCTACGGTGTGAAAATATGCTTAAACAAAAGGTAATACTTCATTTTCTCCACTTGCTTGTGCCAAGGGTATCACTTAATAGTTTGTATAGCACAACAGACATATTGCAATTTCCATCAAAAGTTTAATATTAGTTTTACTCTAGGAGGTGCCTGTAGCTTTTGTCTCATTCAAATCCCGGTTGGAAGCTACCCAAGCTGCAGAGACGCAACAACTTGTCAATCCGTTATCATTGGTTACAACTTATGCTCCTGAACCAGCTGATACAATATGGAAAAATTTAGCTATTCCATTTTGGCGCATAGCTGTGTACAAACTCGGAGTCTTTGTTGCTGCATTTCTGCTAACTGTGTTCTTCACCATCCCTGTAACAGCTGTGCAGGGGATAGTGCAATTTGAGAAGATTAAAAGGTGGTTCCCACCAGCGAGAGCTGTATGGCTTATGTGAGTGCTAGAAAACATGAATTTAATTGTGGTTCAGTTGGCACTCGTGGATATCACAATGTTGTTATAGATGACATATTATCATCTTGCAGACCTGGTTTGAATTCTGTTGTGACCGGATATGTTCCGAGCATGATCTTAAATGGCTTTATTTACTTGGTTCCTTTTGCGATGCTTGGTATGGCTTCGTTTGAAGGTTGCATTGCCAACAGCCAAAAGGAAATTAAGGCATGCAACATGGTCTTCTACTTCTTGCTTGGAAATGTTTTCTTCCTCAGTATTCTTTCAGGTTCTCTACTGGATCAGATAGGAGAATCCTTTACGCACCCAAAGGATATCCCTAACCGTCTTGCAAGTGCGGTTTCTGCACAGGTAATTGCAAAACACGATGATGTGTTCCGTTATTGTTGCTTGAAATAGCAGATGCTATGGTGTAAACTTCAGAGCACATGGAATTATTTATTTTGTCAACTTGCGTTGCAGTCAGATTTCTTCATCACATACATTTTGACCAACGGCATGTCAGGGTTTTCTTTGGAGGTTCTTCAGTTTGGTTTGCTAACGTGGCAATTCTTAAAGGCGCATTCACTTGGACACAGTGAGGAGCCATATCTGTATAGCTTCCCTTATTTTCGAGTTGTGCCCATCGTTTCCCTTGCAATATTGATTGGAGTGGTCTACGCTGTAGTTGCACCCCTCTTGCTTCCAATCCTTTTGATATACTTTCTGCTCGGTTATTCAGTGTTCATTAACCAGGTAATATGTTCAGTTCACATGATCCATTGTTGTACAAATATCCAGTTTTTGGAATTAAGTGGGAGTCATTCTAGATTCTTTTGTTCAATTTGATCTTCCATTTCAAGAAAAAATAATGCACAATTTTTGTGTTCTACTTTCGTATTTATCAACCAGTTGTCAATATCTGTTGGATGTTATCAACAGCTGACGTTTTAACCAAGGTTCTTGAACACTAATTGGTTATTTATGTTATACAGATGGAAGATGTTTATGAGATCACATACGATACATGCGGACAGTATTGGCCCAACATTCACCACTACATATTCCTATCAGTCGCGCTCATGCAGATCACGATGATAGGGTTGTTTGGGCTGAAATCAAAGCCAGGAGCTTCCTTTGCCACGATTCCCTTGCTTGTGTTCAACATTCTTTTCAACGAGTACTGCAAGGTCCGATTTCTTCCTACTTTCAACCATCGACCAGTCCAGGTACATTAATTTCCTTAATTTTCTTCTCGAAGAGCATATTAACCTTGTACAGTTCTCGCGGCGTTCTTCGCTTGTTAGGTTTGATGTTTCTCTATCAAACATAAGCGTAATCGTCATGACTAATCTTGGGTTCTCTTTTGGAAATTTTCACAAGGTTGCAAAGCAGAGTGACGAGCTTGATGAGGCTGAGGAGATGACTCAAGGCATATTGAATGATGCAATTAGTTCTTATAGGGCACCGTGGATGTGTCCGACGAACCTTGAATCTAGTAGTTCTGTGCAGCCTTTGAATACTTGATCCGTTTTGCACTTTTACAAGATGACGCAAGCAATGCGGGAGATGATGTCAGTTCTGTTGTTAAATAAAGACTGAATTATTTTTCAACATCTTGTATTATTGTTACATGCACGATAGGTATCATATCGACTGGTGCATGTCTGGTAACTTGTGAAGTACGCACAAAATAACTTATTTGGATCCGCTAGATGGCTAATTATAGGCTAATATGTGGTTGGATTGTTGGTTATAGGTGTAAATTATGGTATCCTTGCCTTTATTACCTGTATCTAGACAAAAACGGTGGAAGGGTAAAACATTCTTTTGGTCATTTATTAGTTACTAGTACTAACCTTGGTCCAGTCTAGAATCTAGATCCGTTTGAACTAATTTTAATAGCTAAACATTGGAGTTAAATGAACCTGACATTTGAAATTCAGTATGAGCTAAACATTGGATGTGTTAGGCCGCGACCTTGAGGCCGCTATCTACGATGTAAAAGAGCGAGTTTTCACAATACCATTTTTCACCTAACAAAAATATCTATACCTCTCACATTGGTCTCATTGGACAAGTTGGAAGGGTTGGAAAGAGCCTAAAACTGATAGCTTTGGTTATTTATTTTTTTTACCTCGTTTTATACCTATACCCACCGGATAATTTCACTGTTTTGAAATTAATGAAAAAGAAAGACATCAATCAAGCGGGATTTCTTTCTTTTAATTCTTTTTTTCTTTTTCCTCCTTCCTTAGATTGCTATCTGGTTAGTTTATCTTTTTTCTTCGACGTTTTGAATTTACCACGTGCATATAGCACGTAACTCTATGCTAGTTTGAAAAAAAAAATAGTGATGAAGAGGCGTACATGGAAGGAAAAAAATCTCTTTTTCGATCTAACACATCTGGTAACTTGTAATGTACGCACCGGTGGATTGCTACCTGTTAAGTGTTTGAAATACAGGAATTTCACATGAAACAATTCAATTTCACAAAACAACACACAAAAATGGAGAGCTTGTTCCAAATAGGGCCTAATACTCCTTCCGGCGTAATAAACATATGACGTGGTTGACTTATTTTTCTAAAACTTTGATCATTCATCTTATTAAAAAAATTTATTGATTTATTTTGTTGCTAATGATAGCTTAGTATGAATTGTGATTTTACATGTTTGAATAGTTTTTTTAATTAAATGATCATCGAAGTTACAGAAAACAACTGCGTTATAAGTTTACGGATTGAGATAGCACTACTTTCGTCCTATAAAAGTTGTCAATCTGGCGTAAGAAAAGCCCACATAAGACCTAGCTCTCCAATCAGTGCGAAGCTTGAAATAATTTATAAATGGATCAAATCCTATTGCATCTGCGCTTCCTGACATCTATCCCGTTCCTTAGATTCTAAGGCTTAATATAGCCCACGTAAGACCTAACTCTCCATCCATAATCACTGACGAAGCTTAAAAATATTTTACAAATGATCAAATCCTATTGTATCGGCGCTTCCTAACATTTATTCCATAGCCTTACAAAATTTAAACTTTAAAACTCAATTTACACATGAAAAAATGAAAAATAAAAATTGATTCAAAGTACGAAATAGCGCTATAGCGTCGCTACAACGTTTCTACAGACTTGACGCTAATACTATTGCGGTACGAAATAGCACGCTAATAGCGTTTTTTGAAGCCTGACGCTAAATTCTGTAGCGCGATATTCTGTACATTGAGTATAATGTACCAAATGAAATAGTTGGAGGGGTGATTTAAAAACACTTATCAACTAAAATAGTTGGAGGAGTGATTTGAACACATCAGCATGCCACATCGTAAAACCACTCACCAAAACCACTCAGGAGTTATTTGATTGGTTTTTAATACTTTATGGTGGAAAAGATCCAGTTTCGTAGTTCAGAATGATATATCCCACCCTATATACTTCTGAGGTTATATAAGGGATCATTTGACTGTATTTTAATACTTTATGATAAAAAACATTCAATTTCATAGTTTGTGGACGATATATTGCACCCTATATATTTTAGGGATTATATAGATTTTTTTCTTCTCTAATCTAAAATCTAACTATTTCATTTTTGTTTTCAGATTCCTCTCTGTTTACGATGTTAGCCTACTCTCCCGGTGACGATAGCGTAAGCTCCGCTGCTGCAAAATTTTTGGTGGTCATTTGCACGCTTTCTGGTCAAAATTTGCCGTGATGATCCCCACGTTGTGGCCACACATCCTGAGATGACCATTGACAAACGGCTGATCGAGACAGTATTGGGAGTCACGACGAGAGCCGCCATCCCGGTCAGCGGCCGGTCATCCGTGCGCATTCTATTCCTTGGTTTTATTCCTCCCATTTGCCACGGCCACTGCACCGCTCCTTCCCCACCCCAACCGCGTTGCTGCATTGGCATTGCAGCCCCTCCGCCGCCCTCCGCGCACGTCCAGGTATCCTCCGACCGCAACCGCACCTGCCTTCCTCTCCGCCAAGGAGTTACCTATCCCGCCCGATCGACCTCAATCGACTCGCTTTTGTTCTGCAGAATCTCGGCATTGCTGTGAGCTCTGGGATCAAGATATTTCTTCCTGGGATGGATACCCTTGTTCTTGTTCATCCGGTTTGTCTCGGATTCGTCTGCTGACCACCCACGCGGAGCCCGCCCGCCCGCCCCTGGGGACGGGACGAGGACGAGGCGCCGATGTAGAGGAGAGCACAAGAACAGGAGGCGGCGGCGTCGGGGACGAAATGGAGGGGCGCAATCCCATGCAGAGATTTGTTGACAGCCCAAAGCCATATAATAGAAGGTAATGTACTATGCATCCCCAATGTGTGTTCTTTGCATCCCCAATCTCACGACTCCATGGGCCTTTTCATGATATTTTGTCCGGTCGTTGCATTTCTTTAGCATTTATGTCTGTGTCGTCGACTTCACAGAGGTGTCGTGCATCCATCTCTGTTATTTCACGACACAACCTGATGATACGCTCGTTTCCCTCTTCCAGGAAAGCGTGCGGAATGCAAACAAGGATGGATAGCGATCGTCAGAGCTTGAAAGATCGTGAATTGCCAGGCAAGATGGCTAATGACCACCGCGATCGTCAAGGCTTCAAAGACTGTGAATTGCCAGGCAAGATGGCTAATGACCATGCCGATCGCCAAGGTCTGAAACCCCGTGGATTGTCAACCAAGATAGATGCTAACGACTACGGCGTTTGCCAAGGTCTGAAAGCCTGTGTATTGGCAACCAAGGTGGATGCTAACAACCAGGGCGATCGCCAAAGCTTGAGAGCATGTGCATCGGCAACCAAGATGGATGGTAACGACCAAGGCGACCGCCAACGCTCGAAAGTCTGTGAAATGCCAACCAAGATGGATGCTAACGACCATTGCAGTAACCAAGGTTTGTTATATCTACCGCACCTCTTTGCTATTTTGCTCCCTTTGTAAATTGTAACCATGTATTCTTTGCCTTGAATAAGCCATTCATTCGCAGTTATATTTATTTTCCTACGTATATAGTTCGCAACCTTGTTAATTAATGAAGGGCTGCAGAATTTCCAAGTTTTAGCATTCCCTGGATGATGAAACTGTAGTCCCCCCCCCCCCCCCCCCCTTTTCTTTTTAATCCTATTTTTGTTAGGATAACTAGCACCCTCTTGAGTATCAGGAAAAATATTGCTAGCATTCATAAACAAAATGTAGATCGATCAAGGATGAACCAGACTTCTTTCTACTAATAAGAAATAAGCCCCAAAATTCGTCTCGATCAAGACGCGAACTTGACTGGCATAGGTGTGAATAACCTCTCAACCAATTATGCTAGGCTCTGTTCCTACTATTGTTCAATAATCTGCAAGTTTATTTCCTACTCTAAACCAAGAAAACTTCATGATGCTAACTAGATGCTGCTGTTCTGTACTGTACTAAACCAGTCAAAGTTATTGCATATATATCTGCATGTTCTCAAAAGAATACTATTGAGCCTGTGTGCTTCCATGATCACTATCAGGTCCGATTACGGCAGCTGAGAGATTAAATCAACTTTTGACCCAACCACCAAACAAATGCTGTGCTGATTGCGGTGCTCCTGATCCAAAATGGGTGTAAGTGTCAATCAATTCTACTAATAACTTTCTTGTTTTGCGGCATTTCTTTTCATTTATGCACCGATTTGAAAAATATCGTATGTTGGTTTATCTGAAAGAAGCATCAAATTGCATGTTCCTATGTATGCTTTAATAAATCTTAACCAAAAAGGCTAAAATGCAAAACTCTAAGTAGGGAATAGTCAGGTGAGCATGTATCAACCTGCCTCCTCTGGTTCAGTTGCTAGGAATTGCTTGGGTGCCCATCTCAACATAGGCCTGAGTGCCAATTTTCTTTATATTCACATGTCTTTTTGCAATAGAAATATCTTTTTTTTTCACAGTGAACAAACTGAGAGCAGGTTACTAATTCCTCCAACCGTTTTGATGTTTGCAGGTCAATTACTTTTGGTGTTTTCATTTGCATCAAGTGCTCGGGAGCTCATAGAAGTCTTGGAGTACACATATCCAAGGTAAGCCATGTCTTATAACATTGTATTATGACATTTGGACTTTGGAGTACATATAGGTCTTCTATTTTAGATTCATTATTTTTTAGATATGATCATTTGCTTGATTATTAGATTCATTATGAACTTTCCAGACATCTTTCTTCTTCATGATTTTTTATAAACGTGCAATTCCTATATGCACGTGCTCAGTACCTCGATTTTGAAAATCATTAGTATTTTATAGCCTTGTGACATGCTTTGTTACCCACTACATTCAAGGCAAAAAAAGAAAAGGAGACTAATCCTTGTGCTTAACTCTGTTACTATGAGAATCCCCACGGGCCAAGTTAAATATGGACCGCATGCTTATCTTGAGAAAAAGATCACTTGTAAGCCATAACATAGTCAAGAAAGGGAGAGTGACGAATTACAGGCCTTCACTCTCAAAGGAAGAGTATGAGACCTGTAAAAGCTAGTCCATTTGTTGGGTGATTCTAGTCATCGTCAGCAAATGCCAACAGAAGAGCAAATGTAACTTTGTGTTCGTGTACTATCTAACTTTTTGACTTTGGCTTGGTCTTAATAGATTGCATATGAAAGTACATAATTAACACGTGTAAATTTGTCTCAGAAAGTACTTTTGTAAAATTATAGCTATAATTTTAGCAGGTTTTAGAGATAAGTTATGATTTTCAGAGACACGTGCAAAGAGCTATGCACGTTTATTTGTATAAATAAGTTATACAAAATAAAACTAGAGAACTGATGTTTTAGGAGGGGAGAGGGGGAGGTACATACCATCTTGGCACACCAAGAGTCAATAATCCTATATAAGAAGGTCTTCCCATCATGGTTTTCACCATGAAGCACTTGACTTCAGTGAGGGCAACTGCCTTTTCAAATCTACCATAGTGGCTTGAACATTCACTGTCAGGGGTTGACCTGAAATCTCTCTATTTCAGGTGGTTTCTGTGAAGCTAGACGAATGGACCGATGAACAAGTTGATGTTTTAACCGACTCAGGTGGGAATGCTGCGGTAAATATGATATATGAGGCATTTATGCCCGAAAACTACACGAAGCCAAGGCAAGATTGTTCAGCAGAGGAACGCAGCGATTTTATTAGGTGTGTGTTCATTTCATTGTTTTGATGTCTTGCACAGCACATTTGTGTAACATATTTATTTATTTATATAAATTTGCCAGATAAATGATCTTTTGTCTTCTTGTCTGCAAATGTGAAGGCGAAAATACGAGTTCCAACAATTTTTGTCTAACCCACAACTTTCATGCCCTACACGACGCAATGAGAAACAGAATTACCAGCAGCAGCACCATAGTGGTTCAAATAGACATGGTTTAGCCCATTCCTTCAGGAACAGCTGGAGGAGAAAAGAGCAAGAGCCCAAAGCAGCAAAGAAAACAGTACGGTTGAATTATTCCAGATCCACAGATCGCTTTAGTCTACTTTAAATGTTGGAAACTATCTGACTGTTTTGCTATCTTATAGATGGAGATGGGCATGGGCATGGTAGAATTCGTCGGGTTGATTAAGGTCGATATCTTAAGAGGCACAAATCTAGCTATTCGTGATGTGATGTCAAGTGACCCTTATGTTATTCTTAACCTAGGACACCAGGTAATCAGCTCTGTACACCAAAAATGCATCTTAGGGGTATGAAAAGCTCTGACTCCCAGTTTCCATTTCATCTATGCAGTCAATGAAAACAAAGGTGATAAAGAGTAGCCTAAATCCTGTATGGAATGAAAGACTTCTGCTTTCGATACCTGATCCAGTACCACTGCTAAAACTGGTAAGTACTACTGTTTATTTTTTTTGTTAAGGGATACAGAAAAAATCACCAAGCATACTTACCTCTGTTATCAATCTGGTCTCGGTTGGAAGTAACATGTGCTTGAAACCTCCTGACAGCAAGTCTATGACAAGGACACGTTCACTACCGACGACCGAATGGGGGAGGCTGAGATCAACATCCAGCCACTGGTTGCTGCAGCCAGAGCCTATGAGACCTCGGCTATCACTGATACTGCGCAGCTCAACAAATGGTTGGCAAAAGATGGCATCTGGATCCCGAGGGACAGCACCATCTCCGTCGTCGACGGCAAGGTGAAACAGGTGGTCACCGTCAGGCTTCAGAATGTGGAGCGTGGCCACCTTGAGATGGAGCTCGAGTGTGTCCCTCTCACTCAATAGCTGTGTCTTCTACAGAAAGGGGCTGTGGCTGTTGCTCCTGCATAACGTCACAGCATGGCCATACGAACAGTTCCATTCCATTAGCACAACGCCTGAGACCTGAATTCAACCGCACCTTGAGGTCTTCATGTATGGATTACATATGTAAAGTTGGAAAGGGACATAGTAGGATGTATGTAGTAATTTATCCAGGGGAATGAAGTGAAGACCATTTTAGCACGGCCCTGCTCGGTTTAATTTCAGGTTTGTTCGGCACAAGTTCAGCCTGTTTTGGGTTTATACTACTTCATGAGAGCCCCCGTCTCTGTTTGTGACAGCCATATCCAAACTGCTGCAAATATTTCAGAACGAATTGGGAATGACGCGATTCTATGTCGTATGTGTGGACAAGATATACCAGCCCCATTCTTGTTGGAATGCGTGCCCAGCATTACGCCTAAATTAGTCATCTATGTTTTACAATTTCTGCACTATCTACGGAGCATTTCCTGCAAGTGGCTGGAATAATCCATGGACTACGTGTAGGGTTGCTAGCCGTTGGGTTTGTGCCAGAATTTCAGCGTCAACATCGCCAAAGACTGGTGCCATTTTCTGATGCGAAGTCATTCTGAATTGAACGTTGTTTCTCAAGAGAATATCTAAGATAATCCACCAGATGCTCTCATCTAACAAAGATGCGTCTATACGTGCAGAACTGCATGTCAATAAAGGCAAAGCATGCACAAGAACAGCCAGAACGTACTTGAGAGTCAAATTCGTAAAAAAAAACGTTTGTTCAGATGCGAAATGTGAGTATCAGAAAACGGAAAATTAAAGAAAGTTCAAATGCGTTTGCGTTTGCATTTCCCTGTAACGCCTGTGGGGTATCCTCTCATCCTGTCCGTTCATCCAAAGTTCCAGGGCCGCCCGTAACCGCCGGCATCAATCGCTCCCCTCCCGCTTGCGTTACGCTTTTGCGCCCAGCAATAAAGCCGCCTCTCTCCTCCTCACTCTCTTCGCCGCCGCCGCCGCCGCCGCCGCCGCCTGTCTCGGTTTCCTTTCGTCCCCACACCTGACCTCAAGCCCAAAACCCCCGCCGCCGCAAAAACCCTAGCCATGGACGCCGCGGCGCTGGAATCCCTCATCCTCGACCTCTACGCCATCGAGGCGGTCAAGCTGGGCTCCTTCGTGCTCAAGTCCGGCATCACCTCCCCCATCTACCTGGACCTCCGCGCGCTCGTCTCCCACCCGCGCCTCCTCTCCGCCATCGCCTCGCTCCTGCACGCGCTCCCCGCCACGCGCCCCTACGACCTCGTCTGCGGCGTCCCCTACACCGCGCTCCCCATCGCCGCCGTCCTCTCCGTCGACCGCTCCATCCCCATGCTCATGCGCCGCAAGGAGGTCAAGGCCCACGGCACCGCCAAGTCCATCGAGGGCTCCTTCAGCGCCGGCCAGACCGTCCTCATCATCGAGGATCTCGTCACCAGCGGCACCTCCGTGCTCGAGACCGCCACCCCGCTCCGCGAACAAGGCCTTGTGGTCGCGGACGCCGTCGTTGTCGTCGACCGCGAGCAGGGCGGCAGGGAGAACCTCGCCGCGAATGGGATCACGCTGCATTCGCTCATGACCCTCACGGAGGTGCTCGCCGTCCTGCTCAAGCACGGCAAGGTGACCCAGGAGAAGGCGGAGGAGGTCAGGCAGTTCCTCAACGCCAACAGGAAGGTGCCGGTGCCGGGGGCGCCTGTTAAACCCAAGGTGGTCAGGAAGTCATTTGAGGAGAGGGCCAAACTGGCCACCAACCCTATGGGGAAGAAACTCTTCGAGGTGATGTTGGCAAAGAAGAGCAACCTCTGCGTCGCCGCAGATGTTGGGACAGCAAAGGACCTCCTCGAGCTGGCTAAGAAGGTATGTTCAGTAGTAGCAGTTTTGGATTATTGTTGTTGTTGGTTGGTTGGTAGAGGGTTTATTAAGACCTTTTTAGTATTTCCATCGAATTAAACATGACTCAATTCGTAATCTTGGGTGTACATAATTAGCCATTTTTTCATTATGTTATGAAGACCTTTTTAGATGATTGCTGTCCTCTGCACCAAATAAGGATTCGATTGATAGGTGAAACACGAATTTGGGCCTATGTCCTTGTGTACCGTGTTGCATAAGCAGTCGTTTTAGCTCTTGAACTGCTAACTTAGGTTCAGGTTTGTGGAAGTACTTCAGAATTGAAGGTCCTGTCGAATATGTTCAATATTTGGCATTGTGAAGAGTGTCCTGATTCAGCCATTGTCTAGTCAATTCAGTGTTTAAGGCTGAAACTGTTTGTGTTTTCGTGATCGCACGTTTTCCTTTTGGAAGAATGAATCGTTGTTTTTTTAGTCTTTGATCTTTAAATGTACTTACACTATTGTCAAACTGTCATGCAGGTTGGCAATGATATTTGCATGTTGAAAACCCATGTGGATATATTATCTGATTTTACGCCAGATTTTGGTTCCGAGCTTCGCAAGGTATGTGCTCTTGTGGTGCAATCTTACTTTTTGTTCATATCATTTTTGTGTTTTACTGCTACAATGATTCGGTACATGTTAGCCTGGGTCCATATCATAAGTTGGGTGCTTTTAATAAATCAGATGTAGGTTCTTCTATGTCTAGAGTAGTCATGGTTGTGATGGTGTCACCTAGCTGGCATCAATGCATCCAAGTGTCCATTAGTAGACACCACACCTTTTCCCATGGTCTGGGAACAATTATGTGAGCAACTGAACAGTTGCATCGCCTAGTTACCCTTGCATCTTGGATCATTGACAGGTCGGAGTATCGAAGCAACTACCAGCAGAATACAGGGCCTCTTATCATACTTTCTATTAGGAATTCAGTTAGCATGTTGATTTTTCCATTGATTAGAAAGGCCCATTGATCCTTTCGATGTCCAGTGTCATGGTTTGCAAATTCCTTTCTCTTTGGAAACATTCTATATTTCTACCTCTAAAGACTATGACACAATTTCCTAAACCAGATTTTGTTTGTTAAACCACCACAGAGTTATTTTCCACCGTATCAGTGAGATTTTTACTGTTTAAGGTGCTTAAATTCCTATACTGGCTTACCTTTTACACATATCTTCTTTATCTAATTGATTCTTAACATTTTATTGAAGATTGCTGATGAGTACAACTTTTTGATCTTCGAAGACCGTAAGTTTGCTGACATTGGAAACACAGTGACCATGCAATATGAAGGGTGAGAAAAGAACTTAGTATCTGGGCTCACATATATCTTTATATTCACATGATATAATTGTATTTTTTTACTTTGGTTCAGAGGAATATTCCGCATATTGGACTGGGCTGATATTGTTAATGCGCACATAGTGCCTGGACCTGGAATCGTAGATGGCTTGAAGCTGAAGGTGTCATATTCTTTTTATATATTGCTTTCAATTGCAAAATAACTATTGATATTGAATTTTAAAAAGAAGTTAATGTTTCATATGATACTAGCTGATGAATTGTAACCCTTGCACCTGACTGTCATGTTTTGGCATTAAAGGGTTTGCCTAAAGGAAGAGGGCTGCTTCTGCTCGCTGAAATGAGCTCTGCTGGCAACCTTGCTCAAGGAGATTACACCGCCGCAGCTGTAAAGATTGCTGAGCAACATTCTGACTTTGTGATGGGATTTATATCAGTAAATCCTGCATCTTGGTCAGTAACACCATCAAACCCAGCACTTATCCATGCCACTCCTGGAGTTCAGATGGTCGCTGGAGGAGATGATCTTGGGCAACAATACAACACTCCTACTTCTGTGAGTATAACTATGCCTGTACAGTTTGTTCATGAATGAGGCTACTGATTATTGGTTTATGCACCGGTTTTAATTCATTTATTTTGTTAAATAATTGGGCATACTTGCAAAATCTTATTACCATTTGGAAGTACATTTGGGTTGCTATGGCCACACCACAGCTCTGCTTTACATATTGCTATAGCTGCCATGATATATACTATATTGTAGCATGGACAGATATTGTTGCCATTAGACTGTTCTCGTCTTGCCTTCACCGTTTATGAGAATTTGAGGCCTTAATTTTCTGCCATGACATGAGCATGCATGGGCTGATCCATGGTCACTTTGCAACTTGGATTTGCGATCCAGGTCATAAACGACAGAGGCAGCGACATCCTCATAGTTGGTCGTGGGATTATCAAGGCGAGCGATCCTGCTACGACGGCAAGGGAGTACCGCTTGCAAGGGTGGCAGGCTTACTTAATGAGCTTGCTATGAAGGGGCTACGGCGTACTTAAGGAGGAGCCAAGCTGTACCGGTATAAGGGAAAATTCAGGCGGTTGATGTAATAAAGAGCATGCCCCACCATCGCTCATCGCTGGCGCTCCAGATGCCCAGTGATCGACACGCATCGATTTGCTACAATAATTTCCTTTGGTTTCAATCCGTGATCTTGCTTGGGCTCCGTGTTTGTGATGGCTGTGCACTGCTGAATCGGATCGTCCTCTGAATGTCCATTGCTACGGGATATCTGTGGTGGTGGCAGCGCTTGTCATGTCAGCTACTGTACTCGGCTCCGCCATCTCCGCGCGCGATAGCTTGCGTCTTCCACTCCGCCAGCTCCGGTGGGTGGGGTGCCGCGGCAATCATCCACGGGACGCAGAGGCAGAGCTCGCTCCCGCTGCCGGCTCCGGTCCGGCGTGCCTTCCTCGTCCCTCCCTCCATAGCCGCCTGGACGGCCCCACCACTTCGTTTTCAACACGTGCTCTTGTTCCACTGACGATGTTGAGCCTGGACTGGAGTGGACAAAACGAAAACCTAGGTAAAATAAAGTGTTCTGGCATCGCTCGCCCGTTCCTTCTCTTCACGCTCGGACCTCGGAGACAGCCAGTCCCCTTCCCCGCCTTTACCATGGACGCCGGCGCCAAGGAGGCCCTGATCCTCGACCTCCACGCGGTCGAGGCCGTCAAGCTGGGCTCCTTCGTGCTCAAGTCCGGGATCACCTCCCCCATCTACCTGGACCTCCGCGTGCTCGTCTCCCACCCGCGCCTCCTCGCCTCCGTCGCCTCCCTCCTCGGCGCGCTCCCCACCACGCGCCCCTACGATCTCCTCTGCGGCGTCCCCTACACCGCGCTGCCCTTCGCCGCCGTCCTCTCCGCCTCCGCCGCCGTCCCCATGCTCCTCAGCCGCTACGACACCAAGCGCGTCGAGGGGGCCTACGCAGCGGGCCAGGCCGTGCTCATCGTCGAGGACCTCGTCACCAGCGGCGCCTCCGTGCTCGAGACCGTGGCGCCGCTCCGCGACGAGGGCCTCGTCGTCGCCGACGCCGTCGTCGTCATCGACCGCGAGCAGGGCGGCAGGGAGAACCTCGCCGCCAGCGGGGTCACGCTGCACGCGCTCATGACCCTCACCGAGGTGCTCGCCGTGCTGCTCAGGCACGGGAGGGTGGGCCACGACAAGGTGCGGGAGGTGAGGCGCTTCCTCGACGCCAACAGGAACGTGGCGGTGCCTGCTGCTGTTAATGTTAAACCCAAGGCGGTGGCGAGGAAGGCCTTCGCTGAGAGGGCGGGGCTAGCCACCAACCCCATGGGGAGGAGGCTCTTCGAGGTGATGGAAGCGAAGCAGAGCAATCTGTGTGTTGCGGCGGATGTTGGAACAGCAAAGGACCTCCTTGAGCTTGCTGATAAGGTATACGTATATATGGTTTTGTTACTAGAATCGAGCTTGGAGTATTTGTTAACGGTAAATTCACTTGCTCATGCCTCCATGGAGTTCTATTGATTGGGGGTCTCCTACTCTTGTGTAGGTTG
Organism: Paspalum vaginatum; assembly: GCA_030272315.1. Taxonomy (NCBI): domain Eukaryota; kingdom Viridiplantae; phylum Streptophyta; class Magnoliopsida; order Poales; family Poaceae; genus Paspalum; species Paspalum vaginatum. Next base: position 45,342,755 of record CM059014.1, read on the forward strand.
GTCCGGAGATTTGCATGTTGAAAACTCATGTTGATATCTTATCTGATTTTACACCAGATTTTGGGGCCAAGCTTCGCACGGTATGTTCTCTCCTCTGTTTTCTTAGAACTTCATCTGTACTGTTGTCCATTCCGAAAAGCCAAAATTCCTATATGAAGGCAATCTACTTGTCTCTTTAGCTTGCTTTTATTTGATTCAGCGCTAGAGGGGATTGGGGGTCTTCTGTTCCAAATGCTTAAGTTATACTCTATATCTGGTTATTGCGTGCCTTACTCTTTATTGCATTGATCCTTAAATTTTATTGCGTTGATCCTTGAATTTTATTGCATTGATCCTTCAATTTTGATTGAAGATTGCTGAGAAACACAGCTTTTTAATCTTTGAGGACCGCAAGTTTGCTGACATTGGGAACACAGTCACTATGCAGTCTGAAGGGTGAGGAAACCGAATTATAATAGTCTATTTCTTTTCCTTTCTGTACATTCATTCATGTGACATACTTGCATTTTTACCTTGGTTCAGAGGTATATTTCGCATATTAGACTGGGCAGATATTGTCAATGCTCATATAGTTCCTGGACCTGGGATTGTAGATGGCTTGAAGCAGAAGGTGCCCTATGACCTATACAGCCCTTGCAACTACTGAGTTAAAAGATAATAAGCTATTGCATCGTTCACAGTTTTACTGTTTTGTTTTGGCATTGAAGGGTTTGCCTAAAGGCAGGGGTCTACTTTTGCTTGCTGAAATGAGCTCAGCTGGCAACCTTGCTTATGGGGACTACACTGCAGCAGCTATAAAGATTGCCGAGCAACATTCTGACTTTGTAATAGGCTTTATATCAGTAAATCCTGCATCTTGGTCAGCAGCACCGTCAAGCCCAGCGTTTATCCACGCTACTCCTGGGGTTCAGATGGCTGCTGGAGGAGATGCCCTTGGGCAACAATATAGCACTCCTTATTCTGTGAGTGCGCTTTTACCATTCGACTCCTGTGTGGCTGCTGTGTTGTTTTGCAGCGTCATAATTGAAAATATATTTATATTATACTGGCTACATGCACTATAATATATACTTCCATCGCCGACTACTTCAATATTTTAAATGATAGCAGCTGTAAACAAACATCGGGACATCTTTGGTGCTTCTAGCTGGTTAGAATATGCTATATGAATGTTTGATTATATAGTACATACCCACTCTTAGCTTGTGAATTGTGATGTGTTTCTGCTTTACTTCTATTGAGAAATCAACAGACACTAATAGTAGGATGTCATAAGACCATTGGCCATTGGTGTTCGTTCTTCTTTCTTGAGTGATATGAACCTCTGAGATGACATTGACCATTGGTGTTGCTAAAAAGCAAAGGCTGCATTTAGCTGTAATCCATTGCGTATCATTCAGCCTACACAAACTTGTGGCCTTGGCATACCGAACTATCTTGCATCTATGCGCTTGGATGTAGAATGATCTTGGGGCCCATTCTCATGTGTAATTCTTCACTTCGATTCCTGCATCATAATATTTCTTTCTTTAATTCTGGTAATCGTACTTTCTAATTTAACTTCAGACGGAATTTTTCTGAATTTGGATATCTGTGTCTGATAGCTTCAGGTTTTTATTTCCACCCATGCAATCCGCCTTTCTATGCGCATTTCTGACTTGCATGGTGTGTGAAACAGGCCATTAATGAAAGAGGCAATGATGTAATTATAGTTGGGCGAGGGATTATAAAGGCCAGTAACCCTGCAGAGACGGCAAGGGAGTATCGCATCCAAGGGTGGCAAGCATACCAATCGAGCCTGTAAGCAGCTCAGGTCTCAGAAATTGATCGAGCCAAAGCCCCATGGATGCAGCTGCGTCCCACATGTCCATCATCTACACGCAGTGATTTCCAGTAACACCCCGGATGATAGCATCTGTTGTACGGAGTACTAACGAATAAGAGCGTGCGAGATTGTAGCTGAATGGTTTCATGATTCATATCATATGCCCTTGATTCGACGTTACGCAGCGGCGATTGTGTAAAAATCAAAATTCTGTACAGTATCTCGTGTCATATGGTGGCCTGATCGCTTGGAGTTCCAATGATTGGAGTTGTCACGGTCATGCCGTAGGTCAGGGTCGGCTGGCCAGTCTCTGTCGGCCAGGGTCGCCCTCCCGCCTCCTGATCCGCACAGGTAGCCCGCCCTTCATCCTCAGCGTCGCCGTCATCTCGTACGGCGGAGGCGCCTCCATGCTCGCCGCCTGCACCGGCTCGACGGTGAATCTCGTAAGCACGGCGGCCACAACGGCCTTCATCTGCACGTACGCCATCTCCTTGCCGAGGCACGCCCGCGGGCCCGCGTGGAAGACGGGGTACCTGGCCACGTCCACCGCGACGAACTCGCCGCCTCCGTCGAGCCATCGCTCCGGGCGGAACTCGCGGCAGTCGTCGCCCCACAGCCGCGGCATCCTCCCCATCGCGTACGCGCAGTAGTCAGAGAACCAGCCGGCGCGCACCGCCGTGCCGTCGGGCAGCACGTCCCCAGCGGCCGCCACCCGCGTGTTGATGGGCACCGGCGGGTACAGCCGCATCGCCTCGGTGATGGCCGCGTGCATGTAGTGCAACCCCTTTAGTTCGTCGTAGCCGTCGCTGTCGACGGCGTGGTCGTGGTCGTCTCCGTGCCCGTGCCGCGACGCCTCCTCGTAGACGCGCCGCTCGCACCGCGGGTGGGCGGCGAGGAGCCAGAAGAACCATGTCAGAGCGGTGGACGTGGTGTCCTTCCCTGCGAGCACGAAGCTGACGACAACGTCCCGCAGGAACCGGCGCTTCGCGTGCGGTGACTGGAACATGGCGCCGAGCTCGCTCCCGTGCTCTTCCTCTTCCTCCTCCACCGCCGCCGTGAACCGCGACAGCAGGTTCTGGTGCTCGTCCCCGCGCCCCCGCTCCTCCGACTCCCCGATCATCGCCATGACGTAGTCGTCGATGACGCGGATGGCGTCGCGGAGCCGCCTCTCGCTCCCGACGCCAGCGAGCCTCATGGCCTTCCACACGACGGTGGTGGGGTGGAACATGCGCGCGAAGGAGATCCGGACGGCGTCGTCGAACGCCCTGAAGAAGGCGTCGTGTTCGTGGCGGCGCGCGTCGTCCCCCGCGTCCTGGAGCAGCGTCGAGCTCTCGACCCCGAACGCGACGTCGCAGATGTTGTCGAAGGCGAAGCGCTTGAGCACGTCCTGCAGGTCCACGGGCTGGCCGGAGCCGGCGGCGTCCGCGAGGAAAGGCAGGAGCCGGCGGCGCAGGTGGGCCCCGAGGACGCGGCCCGAGAAGCGGCGCAGCGAGCGGGACGCGAAGGAGTAGGACGCGAGCTTGCGCTGCAGGCTCCAGAGGCGGCCGTCGGCGAGGAAGAGGCCGCTGCCGAGGAGGTCGGCGAAGGGGGCCGCGAAGCGCGCGCCCTTGACGTAGTTGTGGAAATTGGCGCGCAGGAGGTGGTCGACGACGGCCGGGTCCGCGGTGGCGACGCCGTTGCCGAGGCCGAGCGCGCCGCGCACCTCGATGGTGCAGGCCGGCGCGGCCGCCAGGAGGTCGGTGGCCCAGTCGAGGAAGCGGTGGAAGTTGCGGAGCAAGGGCACCACGTTGCCGGTGACGGGGTTCGGGTAGGGGCAGTGGTTGCGGGCGGCCGCGCGGGGCCAGAGGCGCAGGAGGAGAAGGGCGGCGACGGCGAGGACGAGGAGCGGCAGGACAGCGGCGTCCATGGCGTGAGCACGTGGTTGTGCTTACCGTAGCCGTGTGGTCGGGAATGGATTGCTGCTCATGTCAATCCATTGCCATTAGCCAGCTTCGCTATTCACGGTGGCGTACTGGCGTTGACTTTGTGAGGCGGACTTGCCAGACTAGGAGCCTCCATCTCCATGCTTTGCCTGCCTGGTTGGCGGCGCGGATGCGATGCTCGACTGCTCCCCGTTGCGTTGCGGTTGCGGTCGTCGTCTGCCCGTGCCATGCCGTCACTGCGGGATGAGGGATTTCACCTGGCCGTGCGCCAGTAGCCCATCAGCTGGAGCTCCAGAGGCCACGGTGGAGTAGATAACCTCGGGGCAGATCATCTGGGCCGTGGACGCTTGATCGGACGGTTTTCAATGCGCCATGCCCAAGCTGACAGAAGAGTGACGACGAGCTTCATCATCATGGCCCGCCGCCGTCCGCCGTGGCTCGCAGAGGCAGTCTCATCACCTCTGGTTTCCTCGCTCCCCGTTGACTCCATCCTGAGCCGCGCATCGATGCGGAAGGGTTCGTCGTGCCGGAGGAAGCCGCCGCGCCGCGTTGGTGAACGCTTCGGCGCAGCGGGCGGGGCCAGGCAACGATCACGGCAGAGCTCTGTCCTGTGCTGTCCGCCGGCGGAACAGCTGCGCGAAGATGATAGAAGCAGTCAGGGAGGTGTCGCGTTGCCGGCCACGCAGATGCGTCAATGGTCGGACGCCGACCACCCACCGACTGACCGACCACGGGGCTGGGGATGTTGTCAATGTCATTTGCCGGTGCTAGTGGCGCGCAAAAATCCCAGGAAATAAATTGAGTGGACAGAAGAACATTTCTTCTGCAGAGTTTCGTGCTGTGATGCTATGATATGAGGAGGGACAAGTCAAAATGAGAAGCGTTTGACTGCGATGGTCGGTACGTACATGAGACAACGACCATGCACTGCACACCCCGTGATCACCCGGCAAACACACACACACACAAAAATCAGGAGCTCAAGCGGATGGGGGCTTGGAGTTTTGAATCACCCTACTGCAGAGTTTCCGGCTCCGAAGTTGTCTGCAGAGGGAGAAACGAAAATGGGTGGGGGGGGGGGGTGGGGGGGGATATGGGAACGAACAAGGACGTGCTTCCGAAACTCTGAATGCAGAACAAGTGAGTAACGAATGATCGAGTCATCGGAGCGGGGCCGCCTGCAGCAAAGCGAGCAGAGGACACTGGCTTTATTATGGGCGAAATCTGCAGTGCCGGCGCTCTGTTTGGCATAATGGCCGTTAGTGCTTGGATTACTCTGCTCTGATGATATCATCCACAGTGGACAGCCCGACCAACTTTATGGCGTTCATTCATTCAGCATGCTGAAGAAATCGGACAGCTTTTGCTCTGCATGCACATTAGGGGGTGTTTGATCTAGACTAAAATTATTTTGGCCCACGTCAAATGTTTGGATGCTAGTTAGAAGTATTAAATATTAGTTTAATTAGAAAAACTAATCACACGGACGAGGAGTAAACGACGAGACGAATTTATTAAGCATAATTAATCTATAATTAACGAATGGTTATCGTAGCATCACATTCGCTAATGATCCGTTTACAATGTGCAAATAGTATTTTGCAGCATACATGTATTCTTTGTGAACTCAGCTCTCGGTGACTATCTCCTCAGCCACTCGTGAGAGGGCGTGGATTTTACTATTCCTCGGACCAAATTGGATGCAATGCTGGTGCAACTATAATGTCAACCGAAGAGTTTTATCTACACTTGTTTTTACCTACACTCATTTTCGATGTAGTTATGTCTGCGTACTCTTTATCGGTTTGAGTATGTCTCACATACTCATTTTAAAATATCTAAAATAGTGCCATGTAAAAAAATTACAAAACAACCCTTGTTTTTTATTTACTATGATGTGCGTTTATATTAATACATATAAATGAGTTTGTCAATATACTCCATGCATACCCACGTACCTCATGTATATACCACCACATACTTTATGTACATGCATTTTCGTTCGACCAGATACTCTTAAAATCTTAAAATACATACGTGCGTACGTAGAATTTTTTTTTCTTAATCCCAGTTAGCTAAAAAAAGAGAGTATAAATGTATACTAATTAATTAGTCGTTATCCACAGCGATGTGTCAGGGATAACTCTGAATATTGATAGTCGAGCATGCGTGTGGACTTGGTTCATCAGAAAAAGGGAATTGACTCTAGTGTATTGAGGAAAAAAATGAACCCTGAATCGATCGGCTCAGTGTGGAAAGGTTTCTGAGTTCACCAGGTGGTACCCTCCAAAGAACTGGCTACTCTGGAAATCGGAAAAGCTCCAGCTCAGTGTGCTAATAAAAAGCAACAGTAATCAACAGTAAAAAGGGTAAAGGTTTGAGCGCCCTGAACTGAACGCAGAATGCTGGAGTGATGGCCGCTTGGCAGGCACGAGAGCTGATGCCCACACCGCGGTTGGAGCCGACCACTGGCAAACACGAACATTGACCTTGAGGCTTTACAGTATTGGGGAAGGCGGAGGAGGAGCAGTGCGCAAGTGGGTGGCTGGCCTTGGGAAGAAGAAAGAAGTCGACACGACACTGATCATCGGCAGCAGAAAACAGCGTGTGAGCCTGTGAGGAGAGGATCGGAGGAAAAGGGTCCTGAAGCAAACAAGAACACGTGAGCCGGGAGGCATCGATGGATACCCTCCGATTCCGATGCCAATCATGGTGGACGGCTTTTGCGTTGCCCCCATTCCATGCTGATGCATGCATCATCTCCTTCCTACCAACGGCCCCCCGGTCGGAACTGTGCGTCCATTATCAGGGTCGAGGCCCCAGGGCCACGCCACGCCCTTTCTGGCTAGGCAGGTACGGTGGCAGCTCTGCCAGCGGCCAGAGCAGAGGCGGCCGTGGCCGTGGCCGCACATGGCATGCCGGCCACGCAAGGCCATGGACGCCCCCAGAAAGCATTGCTTTCGAGGCTTCCGGCGCGGCGCCCCACCTCTAATCACCCACCCAGCTCGTGTGCCATGCCGCGGTGGCGAGCGGCGCGTCCGATCGTGCTCCTCCGGCCCCCCCCCCCCCCCAGTGCTGCTTGCGAGGGTGTGGTACGGTGTGGGTCCGCTCCGACTCCGAGCTCCGGCCTGAAAGGAATGGGCATGCTGATGAGCTGGGCAGGGCAGGGCGGGCTCGCTGGACGATCGGATCGACGGCCTGCCATTATTGCGCCGTGTGCTGTGCAGCGGAGCGGAGGTGGCATGCATGGCCTAGGCCAGAGCGCTTTCTTCCTTTCCTTTTTCTTTTCTACTGGATTGGCTTGGTTTTACGAACGGGAGCCAAGCCGTTTCACGGTTTAAAACTCATGCGCGTGCGATTCAAAACCAAAAAAAAAAAAAAAACAAAACAAAACGTAGAAGAGCGGAGTGAAATCCACGTTGTTTTGCAAATCAAACCCGTGCGTCTGACTTTGGAGCGAGCGTGGACCAAAGGCAAGTAGTACCAGTACGCGCGAGCTGGAGCGGCGGATCCGTGAAATTTGAATAGGCAAGCAAAGCAAAGGCCGCCGCGGTCGGCGCTAGCTGCTGCTACGCGGGCAGTTGATGAGGCCCGTCGCGTTCATCACCGGCCCTGCCTATTTACGCTTGTTGGCCACTCTGTTCCAGGTGGCTCCTCTCCTTTTCCGGCCTCCCTCCCTCCCCCACGCGCCCACGCCACGCTCGGTTTGCCTCCTGCGCCTCTGATCCAAGCACTCATCAGTGGCTTCGCCTCCCCTCCCTCACCTCCACCGCCCTGATCCGGGCGATCGGCGGGACGCCTCGCCTCTCCCACGCCAAGCAGATCCACCCACCGCCGCTCCGCGCCGGCCGGCCGACCACGCCTCGATCCAGATCCAGGTACCTGCTCTCTCTCTCTCTCTCTCTCTCTCTCGCCCCCTCAATTGCACGCACCCCCGACTTCTCACGCAGCCGTCCTCGTGAGATCCGGGCGGACGGACGGGTGATTTCCTTCCGCCTTTCGCTGCCTAGGATGGATGGATGGCCATGGCCTGCCTCCTCCCTCCCGCGGACGAATCGCCGCTTCCCTTCTCCCCTCGGCCCTGCAATCCCCGATCCGCTTTGGTGGATTCATCCATTTCGCTGCCGATCCGTCTGCCGCGCGCGCGCGGTGCTGGAGTGCTACCGACGATCGCTCTGCCACCCTCCCAAATTTTGGGGTGCTGTTCAAGCTCAGCTCGACGCCCCCCGCACCTCCTGCAAAGCTGCTGAGCTTGGAGGCCACCTCTCGTGATCCCGGCAGCCGCAACGGCCTTGCACCGAGATACACAGCGGATCGCGTGGTCGGCGTCAGCATTTGATTTGGCTCCGCCCATTGCCGCTCGCGGCTGCCATGCTTGGCATGGACGGGGAAACTTCCAAGCACGGACGGACAGTGCTGCTGGCCGGGCTTGCTGCTGCTGCTGCTCTAGCGGGATATTTGGTTCAAGCATGTAGCACAGATACTGGCAACGATGACCAACACGTACCTTTAGAGGATTCGATGGGAACGGATGGTCTTACAAGATTGCATACTGTTCTTATTGGAGGATCAAGTTCTGTTGAGTGTTGAGACTGTTAAACTTGCGCTTCGGCAACTCTTTGCACTGACTTGAACTATGAACAGCTAGCTACACATAATGCATTTACTGTTTAGGGGAAAGGGATACGAACCATCCCTACTAATCGGATCGGCTCAAGTGTCCGCTGTCCACTTGTGCTGCTAATTCCTTGTTTCAGGCTTTCAGGGCAACAGTGAAAAAAAAAACAAAAGATGCTGATTACCATTTACTCAAAGTTTTCTGTTAACCATTTTTACTTTTTTTTTCCCTGTTAGCATTAGCTTCAACCAATATTTGAAGAATGATCAAGAAGCCACTTAATCTAGGCACCTAAATGCAAAATTCACTTGTAACCTAAACAATTCAACGTGATATTCCATATTCCTACTCCAGTCACACTGTTTGCACATTCGGTATGAATATTTTCCAGATCAATCCGTTAAGTTTGAGAAAAGCGATAGCAACATCATGGCTATTGGATAGGATGAGCAATGGAGATAAAGCTCAGATTGAGCAAGAAGTAAATGTTTGATTAAGGCAAGTGATAAGCACTTACAAAGGATCTGAGTGGGTGGGTTAGATAGAAACGAGTTGACTTGAAAAGGAAACTAATGAATAAACAAGAAATTGAATGGATACCTAAATTACATAGGTGAGGTGACAAGGAGAGGTCAATCTTAACGGTAAGCATAAGTAGAGTCCCTTATATTCCAGGACAGAGGTGAGGTAGTAGATGTTATCATGTTTAGGAAATGGCTTATTATACTGTTATGGCAACACACATGGCCTAATGAATGCCCATAAGTGCAGTAAATGGCACAAAAAAGCACACGATATGCTTAGGTTTTGATAAGGCGTTACAGCTCAAGAAACATCACGCTTCAGGTGTGCACCTATCTCCTGGTTGTGTGACAACGAACCAATGTTCCGAAAAGTTAGTCGATCAAGCACACTATGTCTTCAGCAATTATACAGCATACTATATGTAACCTCACACAGTTAATATTAGGCCTCTATCTCGATAAATATATAATTCTGAATCTTGATAATTTCCATACTTTGTGCACTAAATCTATAAAATCTGGTTCACAATTTCTTTAGTTGGCTTGTTTGAAATTGGTATTTTGGTTACTTTTTATTGTTGGCTTGATTAAATACTTCCATATTTGAATTGTTAGTTGGCTTGCTTTATTGTTTCCTCCTTTTTAGCATATGGTATGCCTCTAATATTTGGCAAATTTGTTGTACAGTGGAATCGCGGGCTATCATTTTGTTTTCTTCAAAGTAATCCCAGAAAAGTTGCTTCCAGATGTCAACCACAAAAGTGCTAGATCCTGCTTTCCAAGGAGCTGGCCAAAAAGTGTATCCTTTCGCATGTTGTTCAGTCTACTCTGGCTATTTTTTGAGAAATGGTCTTTGATAGTTTTTGTTGTGTTATTCAAACTTGGAAATGTAGAACTTGTTTATTAATGTACATGCATCCCTTAGCATCATTTAGTGGGACAGAAATATGGCGCATTGAAGATTTTAAGCCAGTTGCATTGCCAAAATCTGATTATGGTAAATTCTACTGTGGAGATTCGTACATAGTTCTGCAGGTGGCTGCTTGCCCTTGTATTCTCGTATCCCTTATTAACATCTTTCAATTTTTTTCCATAAGATAAAAAAATCTGAACTGCTTCTGTATCTTTTGTAGACGACCTGTACTAAAGGTGGTGCTTATCTATATGATATCCACTTCTGGATTGGCAAAGATTCGAGTCAGGTACACACTTGTGAACTTAATTCCTGGATTATTAGAGCTACTTGTTCTAGCCTTGTGAGTCTGTGACTGTGTCTGTGTTGCAGGATGAAGCTGGGACGGCAGCCATCAAGACAGTTGAACTTGATGCCATCCTTGGGGGTCGTGCAATCCAACATAGGGAACTCCAAGGTTATGAATCTGACAAATTTTTGTCATACTTCAAGCCTTGCATTATACCTTTGGAGGGCGGTTTCGCCTCCGGGTTCAAAAAGCCCGAAGAGGAGAAGTTTCAAACACGGCTGTATATTTGCAGAGGGAAGAGAGCTATTCGGGTTAAAGAGGTATCCAAGATTCACCCCACTGCAAATCATTTTCAATTTTCTGCTCAGTTATTCCAGATGTTGCCTTCTTTGCTCAGGTTCCCTTCGCCCGATCATCATTGAACCATGATGATGTGTTTGTCTTGGATACTGAAAATAAGATATACCAGTTTAATGGTGCTAACTCCAATATCCAAGAAAGGGCCAAAGCATTGGAAGCCATCCAACATTTAAAGGAGAAGTACCATGGGGGTGTGTCTGATGTTGCAATTGTTGGTAAGGGACATATGAACTTTGGATTAGCAATTTTGCTGGACACCTTTTTCTCTATTCTTATGGTTCACTTTTTTTTTTGTCAGATGATGGGAAATTGCAAGCAGAGTCGGACTCTGGTGAATTCTGGGTCCTTTTTGGAGGTTTTGCACCAATTGGGAAAAAAACTGTGAGTGATGATGATGTTGTACTTGAAACTACGTCTCCAAAGCTCTACAGGTATTTTCTATGAAAATTATCGTTATGGAACCAATAATAATCTTTTTGTACAGTACAGATAGAAGTTACAGCAATGAAAGATTCAAAGAATTACATTAATTTAATCTAGCCTACCCCAACTTGCTCTGTACTAAAAATACTTTGTTGTTGTTGTTGCAATCTTAACCAACTGCTGTAAATCATATGAATGCTTAGTTTCTGTTGTTCCCCCCTGCAATTGTACCTACTACATATAACTTGGTCAGTTGGTATTTAAGATATCGCGGTATATTAAGATACCTCTAGATGTGTTGTGGCTGAGAAGCTGCATTGCTTGATTTGATCTGCACTTCTGTCTTACTACTTTTGAAATATTGTACTTTGAGAGCACTACTGTCCTTTGTGGCCATAAAAACAAAATCTTAGTAGAACGAATATAGTTTTCCCTTTAATAGCAAAGTTTCACAGTGTGAGGGCTGCATAGCAACCACAAACTGGTGTATCCTGTATTCTTTCAATGCAAGTTTTTTTTTTAAAATTCCACACTGCTAGGTTATCAAATTGCAGTATCGATGTTGGAATCAATACCCACATATATGAAATTATTTAGTGAGTCCATGCTATGGTTCAGCTGGTGCCAGAAGCCCAGAAGTACATTTCTGTCATTCTGTGTCGAGTTATTGTGCCTGTACTGATATATCACATTTTAAATTCTTTATGTCCCATAGTACCTTCTGTGTTTTACTGTTACATTATGAAAATGTTATCCATGCAGCATCAATGATGGTCAATTGAAGCTGGAAGAAACAGCTCTTACAAAAGCTGTTCTGGAAAATACTAAATGTTTCTTACTTGACTGTGGGGCTGAAATATACGTATGGGTTGGACGGGTAACACAAATGGAGGATAGAAAATCTGCCACTAAAGCAGTTGAGGTAAATCCTCAAACTATTTGGCTTCCCCCCTTTTTCTTTTTGTATGTAACCCTTTCTGGTTTTGTCTTCTGCAGGAATTCCTTATTAATCAAAAGCGCCCAAAGACAATCAGAGTGACACAAGTGATTCAAGGTTATGAGAGTCATGCTTTCAAGTCCAAGTTTGAATCATGGCCAGTGGGCAATGCTGCTGGGAGCCCTGGTGCGGAGGAAGGGCGAGGAAAAGTTGCAGGTATGTCCTTTAATTATGAGGATAATACAATTCCCCCTCTGATTATTGTTGGTAATATTTTTGTACCTTTTCAGCATTGTTGAAGCAACAAGGTGTTGATGTCAAGGGAGCTGCAAAAAGCACCACTCCAGTAAATGAGGAAGTTCCTCCTTTGCTCGAAGGCGGTGGAAAGCTCGAGGTTGCATTGATCAATATTCGTTTTTATGTGCTGTATTGTTTAAAACAAGTAAACAGATAAGACATTTAATGGACATGACCTTACCAAAGCAAATTGTAACAGGTATGGTGCGTTGATGGCAACGCTAAGACTGCCCTGCCAAAAGAGGACATTGGAAAGTTTTACAGCGGAGACTGTTATATCATTCTCTACACATATCATTCTGGCGACAAGAAAGAAGAATACTATCTCACTTACTGGATTGGGAAGGATAGCTTGACGGTAATAATGTTTTGCCTGCTGCCACACTTTCGTTGTTGTTTTAAACTGTTTTTGCATCTTTTCTGCCTTTCTAATTTTGTGCTTAAAATTTCACCACTTTGTGTTGGCGATATGGCAGCATTTCTTTTTGTTGGTAGAGGGTTTACTGATAAAATTACTGTTTCAAGTTTAAAACATATTTCTTATACTTAAATCAACCCATTTGTGCCCGTCTGCTGAATTCTTTTGAAGTCAGTTGGCACTTCCTTTGGCAGAATTAACTTCTGCACATGTACATACGAGCTGAATCTTTATTTACCTTTTTGGTGTTTTCTTTGCAGGATGATCAAGCGATGGCATCTCAATTAGCTAATACAATGTGGAATTCATTGAAAGGACGGCCTGTTCTGGTGCTGCATTTCATTTCAGATATGCCTACAATATTTGTTCCCAAGAGGCAACTTTGAGTTATTGGTAGTTATTTTGTAGGGCCGTGTATATCAAGGGAAGGAGCCACCACAATTTGTTGCTCTTTTCCAGCCCATGGTTATCTTGAAGGTACATGTTAAGCCTATCAAACATAATTGGTTGGTTGTTTTTTATGTTATTTTTCAGTAATGGGTGTATAGTTCAACTCTGTACTGATCAAATAATATATATGGACAATGCGTTTCTGACAAATCAATAAATTATGTAGGGTGGAATTGGATCTGGATACAAGAAGCTCATAGAAGAAAAGGGTGTGACTGGTGAGACTTATTCTGCTGAAGGCATCGCGCTAATTCGTGTATCTGGGACATTGATCCACAACAACAAGACTCTTCAAGTTGATGCGGTACTATTTAGATATTTCTACTAGATGAGGATGGATCTTTCTATTGAAGGCTTTTTGATACACAAACTGCTCCCTCTGTATTTAAATATAAGTTGCGGTTGACTTTTTCCAAATCTTCAATTGCTTGGCGTATTCAAAAAATATTATTTATCTGGATGTGATTTGTTTTATCATTGTAGAGAGTTTGAGCATGATTTGTTTCCTTATATGTTTACACATTTTTTTTGAATATAAGACAGAGGGAGTATAATATGTGAATTTGTAGCGTGATGTTTTTGAGTAGGTTGGCTTAACATTTACCTCCAGAAAAGATCTTTAGTGAAATTCAGTTGCTTATCCTTTGAGCTGACCAGCTATTATTTTATAGGTAGCAACGTCTTTAAGCTCAACCGAGTGTTTCGTATTGCAATCTGGAAATTCCATGTTTACGTGGTTTGGTAATTCTAGCACATATGAGCAACAGCAGTGGGCAGCAAAAGTTGCTGAATTTTTGAAGGTATGAGGGCGTTAAACGGCTTTAAGCCAATCAACCTAAAGTTCTATCAATTTTAAGTTCTATAAATCGCCTGAGAACTTCTAACACTTTCTTAAGTTCTGGCTTTTCTCTCGTTCATTATCAGCTGCTAACATTTGTTATTTCCAATCTTACAGCCTGGTGTAGCAGTGAAGCATTGCAAGGAGGGGACAGAGAGTTCTGCTTTCTGGTTTGCTCTTGGTGGAAAACAGAGTTATACAAACAGAAATACTACTCAGGATATTATTGCTAGAGAGCCCCACTTGTATGCATTTTCATTCAAGCACGGTCAGTTTCTGTAAATTTCGTAATTACTTTCATCCACTTGTATATCCATACGAAGTTTCTATGTCCTTCCGTCATTCGAAATATCTATATTGTGCAAGTTTCTGGCCTAATCATCATTTTGTTGCTTGGGTTTGTTGTGCTACAATCATTGTCATAATCCAGGGAGACTGGAGGTTGGTCCTCTTACACTTGCTCCCCTTAGATCTATCCCTTTTATTGCGCAGTTCGCGGCATGTGATTTTATGGGTTTGATCAGGTTACTGAGATCTTCAACTTTTCCCAAGATGATTTGTTAACTGAAGACATGATGATACTTGACACACATGGTGAGGTCCTCATTTGGATTGGTCAGTGCGTGGAAGCAAAAGAGAAACAGAAGGCATTTGATATTGGCCAGGTATCAACTGAAGCCAGGACCTTAGTCAGTATTTATCAGTTCCTGTTTGCTGTTGTACTCGATATTTTGTATGAGTAATGATTACCTGTTCCCCAGAAATACATTGAGCATGCAAATTCTATTGAAGATCTTTCTCCATATGTACCACTATATAAAGTCATGGAAGGGAATGAGCCATGCTTCTTCAAGACATACTTCTCTTGGGATAACACAAAATCTGTGGTATGCTCTTGGATAACTCAATCTGATATTAATCATACAAAAGTTATTAGTCGAGTTCTTCTGCAAGGTTATGGTTTTGTTACAAACTGCACCATATTAACTAATAAGTTTCATACTTTATACAGGTTCATGGAAATTCGTTCCAGAAGAAACTATCACTACTTTTTGGATTGCGTTCTGAGGTAAACCTGAGATTATGCATGGTTTTCTTAAATGAGTTTTTGGGATGTTAACAGTTCAGCTGCTAAGTTGCTTTTACATGATTGACTCATTTATATGAACAGACATTTCTTGAACTGTAGAAAGGTTCCATTGATTGAACCAATATTCAGGAAATGCAGATGTTCAGCTTATACAATCTTTACATCCTAGTCTTTTTATAGGGTGCACCTAGGAGCTCTGGTAATGGTGGACCCACTCAGAGGGCATCTGCATTAGCAGCTCTGTCATCTGCATTCAATCCATCATCCCAACAAAGGCTGGTAAGTCATTAAGTATTTGATTTGATTCCTCACAAAAATGTCTACGTTTCATCCAAAGAGTAATGCATTCTTTAAGGAAGCAGCAATGTAACTAGCTTGATCCTTTTTCAGTCCAATGACAGGCCTAAAAGCACAGGCGATGGACCGACTCAACGTGCCTCAGCACTTGCTGCCTTGTCTAATGCATTCAATCCATCCTCGAAACCGAAAACCCCACCTCCATCTCGTTCAGGTCAAGGTTCCCAAAGAGCAGCAGCTGTAGCCGCACTGTCCTCTGTGCTGACCGCTGAGCAATCTGGATCTTCAGAAAATCTACGAGCCAAAGCTAGCAGCACAGCAGAAAAAACTGGTAAGGCTGCAACTTCCTTAAATCCTTTCCAGTTATCAAGGAATAACTTGGCAAAAGTATGGACACCGGAATGTTTTTATAAGATTATTACACTTGGGTTCTCAGATCTATATGCCTTGTTTCTTCAAAGTGTTCTCTTTACAGGCTCACTGCTTTGTTGGTTTGCAAGTGTTCTTGGAACACTAGTCATGTCTATTTGATTTTGTTGGTACTCCTGGCTAATGGAATAGATCATAAATGGACACTATTTCCTTGCTGGCAATATTTAACACTTGAATGTTTGACACCTTTAATCATGCAGATGTCGACAGGGTTGTAATCACTCCATCTGGACCATCTGGTGCATCTTCTCCCCAGTCTGAAGCTGGGGAGTCCTCTGTGTTTCACCAAGATAAAGATGCTGCGGTAGATGGGGCACCATCTGAGGCTGATGGAGCAGTTGCTGAGGCCCCAGAGGAAGAAACTACAGAGAGCGTGGGTGAAGCAACATTTAGCTATGACCGCTTGATTTCCAAATCTACCGATCCAGTCCGTGGGATAGATTACAAACGCAGAGAGGTTTGTCTCCAGTCTCTTCACCCCTCATCCCACTTATAGTTATGAATTTCCTTTAGTGACTGGGATGTGAACATGTACTAGATGTGAGCTGTTTGTTGGGTCCATGGCTTCATATATCAATAAGTAGCTATACTTTGGCCTTTTTGCTGCCGGCTGCCGCTAAATTGCTTGCTTCTGTTAAATTAATGTATTTTGTTTCCATTGGTTATCTTCGGACAACTCCTTGTCACCTTTTCTTACTTACTCATACATTTGTCTATTCATGTTTGAGTTTAGTTGCTTGAAGAGGTATACATCAAAAGGAAACCATGTCGGGTCAATTTTAAATAAACTACATTGATTCCGCAGGCATACTTATCAGACAGTGAATTCCAAACTGTTTTTGGCATGACTAAGGATGCATTCTACCAACAGCCAAATTGGAAGCAAGAACTACAGAAGCGAAAAGCCGATCTCTTCTAAAGAGAACATTCCTTGTTTCTAGAGTTGCTACAAAATGTGATCCTCTTGTCTTGAATGGTCCCATGGGAGTAAGTCTACTATATATTCTTGGTCATCTGAGGACAGGCTACTGGTGGCTTTGCTCAGTTGGTTTTTGCAACCAATTTTATAGGTCAATTCTTTTATTTGTACATGGCCTGAGTTGTGCTGCTTGCGAGGTCCTAATATGCTCATAGCTTGCTTTGTGACTGTCCATATGTGTATATCGTTTTTTTTTTCCATCGGTTTGTTACGTATGGGCATTTCCTGGTAGGTCATTGTATTGTCATTCAGATGTATTGAAGACGAAATATTTGTGGTATCTATTTGCTGTTGATGGTTGACAGTTGGGGCTTTAAACGCTCGTTTGAACTTGTCCACCCTTACAAATCTGTTGCCGTGTGGTCTTGCATAACTTATTCCTGAATTGAAGCAGCATGCATGGTCCAAGGAGCTTGGACATCCAGTTTTGCCTCACAAGATCGTTGTAATGGTGTCTAACATTCATTGTTAAAGATTAATGCTATATAGCTCAAGCCTTATATCGAAAAAAAATAGCTGAAGCCTAATTTTTAGTAAAATTTCATCTGGTCCCAGCCGCTGAATTACAACCCAACCGTCCAGATCAGCAATTACACGCTGCACGCCTGCACCTATAGTGTGCGCGGTGGAACTGTGGAAGGAACGCCGAGGTGTTCTTATAAATCAAGGACAAATATTGATAAAGGAAACTAGACTCTGGACCCCTGCAAACTCGTCAACCTCATTCGAAACCCAGAAATTAGAAGGTACAAACACGATAAATTGTAGCAAATAACAACTGCTCCAATGCAAATGCCTCTGACTAATAAGCACTTGCATTGGAAAATGTGGCTACCCTGACAATGCCTCTGACGAGTAGAGGGGAACGTACGGGAAAAACGGGTAGTACGGCGACGCTCCTGCGAGATGTTGGACGTCGCGTACGGTTCTGCGATCCATATCATAGGCCATCAACATCCCCCGGGTGCCATCAAAGAGGAAGATGACATTGCCGTCGGGATGGATGGCAACGACGCCATAATGCTCCTTGAACAGTGTCCTCCCGAACTGGCCGACTGCGTCAGCGTAGTGCGTGAGCACCCAGCGCTCGGCGGCGCCCCCCGGATGGGTGGTCTCGAGAGCGTAGACCGACATGGAGGGAGAGCTCGAGCCGGTGTGCACGTAGAGCAACCGCCCCCGCGAGCGGCCGACGAAGCAGCCGGCGCCACCGAAGGCCGAGCGCGCTCGCAGCACGCTGGTGACCCTGCACGCCTGGGCCTGGGTGTCCACCGACATGACGGCGCCATCGCCGGTGGTGAAGTGCAGGGAGCCGTCGAAGTAGGCGGCCTGGCCGGTGCACTTCAGGTCGCTCCACGCGCTGCAGTCCGCGAGGGCCCAGCCCCTCGTCTCCGACGAGTAGATCTCCACCGCCGCGACAACGAAGCTGTGCGGGCGCCACATGGACGGGTAGATCGTCTCCCTCTCCACCAGCTGGAGCACGTGGAAGCGCGCGGGGGAGGCGTCCCGGTCGAAGGCCAGAGCGGCGGTGCGGGTCCTCCTCCTCCCCGCGAGGCGATCGGATCTGAGGCCGAACGCGCCCGGGGTGTGGCGCGGCGCAGGTAGCTCGACCCACTGCTCGGTGGCGGGGTTGCACACGACGTAGACGTACGACGCCAGGGCCAGATGCTGGGACCATGACGACGACGACGCGCGGCAGCAGCGCAGGAGGAGCAGCCCGTTGCACGAGTCCAGCAGCTCCGTGTCGTTGCTCAGGTAGCTCGACGGCAGGAACGGGAAGGCGGGATCGACGGCGACATCGGGCGGCTCGAGCGCGCACGACGGGGTGAAGCGCCACGGCGAAGACGGGCACACTACGGCGTCGTCATCGTCGAGGTCGAGATTGAGATGAGAGAAAAAGCCCGAAAGTGTCTGCGCTAGCCGCCGGCGGTGCTCGGGGCGGGCAACTAGGTATCGCCAGTCGCGACTTACGCATCTGCAACGGCAGAGCGAAGGCACCGGTAGGCGAGACAAGATGTCCACCACGATATCTTCGGGGAGAGATCCCTTCATTGCTGCTCGAGTTTGTTTGTTCGACGCGGAGAGAAAACATACAGGGATATCTATATCTCGATTTTTGCGCCCGGAGGAGTTTGGGCTCGACTTAACCTCGGGATGAAATCCGGTGGCGCTCCTCACCGAGAGTCAGGGTGCGTTTTCCCTGTCCGCCTCTACAAGCGTCGCCGGCGTTGTGGTGTATCCACGAGCACAAACATAGATCGTCGAGCAAGGATGGGATGGATGGATTTAGCGGAACGGCTGACTAATCGACCTGATCTAATCCACGAGCACAAACATGGATCGTCGAGCAAGGATGGGATGGATGGATTGCAATCAGCCGAACACGATCTGTGCGTGCAGCGCCATTTTGTCGCGCGCCTAGCCACCCTATTGTGCCATAAATTGCCGCGCTTACGTTGTACATGTCCTGCTATCCGCGGAAACACATTATAATATGTCACATATTTTTGCAAGCAAGCTGGCTCTCAGGGAGTCTCTATGTTGCCACGGGTACATTGGCGTATATTTGTGCAAGCACCTTTGCACATTGCCGAAGTTCTGATGGCCGAACGCATGCTAGCAATTCTAGACGCCGGAGCTTGGACTCGCGTGAAATGAGATGGATCGTGTAAACGGTAAACCCCGAAGACATGATTTTTTGACAATTTCCACGTGCACAAATAATTCTTCTGCTTTCTCTGTATATTTTTGTATGGTTTGTATTATATGGTATCATAATTTATGCACATATATAGCTAAGTGGCCAACAACTATAAACAAATTATATAATATTTTAAAATCTGGGGAATTAATGAAATAGATACAAAACTATCTTTGTCTCTCTGCTCTCTCATTATGTATAAAGTTATTTTTACCCGAAGCAACAAAAAGAAATATATTACATAATGCAACAAAGGCTCTTTGGCTAATAAGACATCACAATTTAGGATTTTCCTTGTGTGCTCAAGTCGTGAGCTACAAAGACCTTACCAATGCTGTAAATATTAAATAGTAACTTGCAATCTCAGTCATAAATTTCTCCACCTTAAGTTAGCACATTGCTCCATTTGTCATTGAAAAGACATGAAAACATAATTTGAGATAAAAGACAATAACTCCCAAGCAACATGAAATTACAGCTAAACCGACTTAGACCCTTAAAGGCTCAGCCAGAAAAATGGCCGGCCCATGTAGAGCAAGGACATATTTATTATTGTAGAGTTCTTCAGGCAAAAATAAATAAATCACCACCCTATATAAATATGACCAGAGGGCTAGTGTTTAGGAGTGACAAGTTGGGCCTTCTGGATTGCTCAGTAGTATTGATAATTATTTCCCTACCCTTCGCTCAATATCTTTGCACTAGAGTAGGTCTTCAGAGCAACCTTCGTTGGAGTTTTAACGAGACATGAGCTGGTCGTGGTATTCACCCAAAGGGGGAGTGTTAACAAACCCTAAACCTTGATTAGCGTTATGTGGGCTTACACAGTCATACTAAATGTACCTATAAAGGTTATACATCTCTATATAAGCAACACTCTATACACCTATAATCTATATGAATCTCTACTAATAAAATATGAGTTAATTAAAATATTTTTTCACGCTTCCCAGCCACGTCTTGCACATCTTCCCAGCTACTAAGAGGGTCTGCGCGAGCGGGCGACGGTGCTCAGGGTGGGCAATCAGCTAGCGCCAGCCGCGACTTACTGATCTGCATAAGATGCAAGAAGAAACCCGAGAGGGTCTGCGCGAGCCGCCGCCTGTGCTCTGGATGGACAATCAGGCGGCGGTGTCTGCAACTTAATAAGCATTTGCAACAGCACACCAAAGGCACCGCCAGTCGAGACAAGATATCCACGATAACATCTTCGGGGAGAAACGTCAGTGATGGTGGGTTCATCTTTCAGGAAAGGAGTTCACATGTCCTCATCCGAAGCGGACACTAAATAAGAGTACAAGATACAATGTGCACGTGGCACCGAGAGATCTCCGATCACTCTCGTAGTCAGGATATATAACGATGACACCAAATATTAAGATTATCTTCTGCTATTCTAGAGAGAATAAAGACAAGCACAAGATATATGCCTCATATAATTTCTAATAAAACAAGATTGCCCTAGCATCCTAAATGCGATCCCAAATGCGCCATAGAACTGTCACCAGAACGGTTCGGCCATGCGGACGTGTTGTCATGGTTCGACCAAATCGCTGCACTCACCGGACACTCAAAGAACGAAGAGATGATGGTGTCCATCCGGCCGAATGTGCTTTAGCTTCTCTATCGTCAATGTGCAAGAAAGTTGCCTGCGGCCGAGGCTGGCTACAACAACAGCCCCCGAATCGTTCGATCCCTCTGCATGCCCTATACCCCGGTCGCGCATGGGCCCAGTTGCATGACTAGGCGAGGCGACGATGGTGCATGCCCTATACCCCGGTCGTGCATGGGCCCAGTTGCATGACTAGGCGAGGCGACGATGGCATGGAAAATGTAGAGCCTTAGCGACAGATCCGGACCGAGGAGTCGGGGCTTAGTTGGGGATGACCGGCCTAAAGCTTGGGGAGAGAGCAGGTGGCGGGCACATGCAAGGCTGATAGATAAACTAACCAGTCGAGCTGCACTCAATTTGCATGCGGAGACGGGGGCGAGCTATGAGCATTAAAGTTCACAAACAAAAACCCAAATTCATTGCTAGATCTCTCGCTGCTATAAAATTAGATCCATCCGGGAGCAATTTCTTCACCCATTGTTAAGCATAATTGTTCATAATACAAGATATAGATGGTTAATGTGATACTCCATATTTTTAAACACTTATGTGCATTGCAATTTACTCTAATTATTCTTTCAAAAATTTGATTCAAATTTAAATTTGAGGCCTTTTTAAAAATTTGGAGTTTTCCAGGGGCAAAAATGTGAAAGGGTAGTTTAAATTAAGCCATTTCACTTTTGTATTTGGACCCCTGCCGAAAAAGGTCAAAATCTAGGGTTAAAAATGAAAAGGGTAAAAGTAAAAAGAAAAAAGAAAAGCGGGGGGGAGCCTCGGGGGCCAGCTGGCCAGCCCGCGGCCACGCGCCCGCTGGGCGAAGCCCAGCCGGGGGTGGCGGCCCGCGTGGCGGCCAGCCCACCCGCCACCCGCGCCCCCTGTCAGGCGGCGCTGACAGGTGGGACCGCGGCGGGGGGGCGGGGTCTTCTTCCCCGCCGCGGCGCGCGGGGAGCAGCACTCCCACGCTCCCGCGCCGTGTCCCGCGCCCCGCGCCATCGCTGCCGCCTCCGCCGCCGTCACCGCCGTGATTTCGCGTCGGTAAGCACACCCTCGCTCCCTCCTCCCCCTCTGCGCCACGCGGAGCGCCGGCCCGAGCTCGCCAGAGCTCGGAGCCCCGCATGGCGCCGCAGCCACCGCGGCGTCGCCGCCGCGTTCCCCGCGCGTGAGAACCCCTAGGGTTCCCGCCGACACGCGCATCGGGTGCGCAGCGACTGCGCGCACCCCGCGCGGTAGGAGGTAGGTAGATGCAGGCACCACCGCAGCCGCGAGGCCACCTCGCTGGCGCGTTGCGCCGGCGGGCGCCATGCCGCGGCGGGCGGCGACCTCGCAGTGAAGGGAGAGGGAGGGGGAAGAAGGGGAAAAGGGGAGGGAAAGAGAGAGGAGCTCGCGCCGCGCCCGAGGCCACCGCCGGCGAGGCCTCTCGGCCTCCGCCGCGCCGGATGGTCGCCGGCGCTGCCAGCGCGGCGACGCACAGAGCGCGTCGCGCGAGCGCCGCGCGCCGGGCTGCCAGGTGAGCCGGGCGAGGCCGGTCCGCTGGGCCGCCCGCCCGGCCTGCCGGCCCGCACGACGGCGGGGCCGAGCCGGAAGGCTCCGGTTGGGCCTCGCCTTAAGGGAAGCAGGCCGCCGGCCCACTCCGGGTCGGGCCAGGCCAAAAGGGAGCCTATGCGATTTTTGGAGGGAGAAATTAGAACTTTTTCTTTCTTCTTTTTGTAGGCTGGGCCGAATTTCAACAGTAAATCTGTTTTTCTTTTTTCCTTTAAAGTTAATTTGTTTATCTATTTTACTTTTATGTTAATATGTTTATTTTAATTAGGAGAATTATTTATTAATTCATATAAATAATTTGGTAATTCTAAAACGAAAGTAAATGAGAGTTTATATATATTAAAAAAATTTAGCCTTTATTTAAAATGCAGAAAAATTCATAATGTGCATTAAAAATAGAAAATTAATTCAAAAATCCATTTTTATTATTCAAAAATTCCTAGAAAATTCATTTAAGCTTTAACAATTATTTAAAAATATTTAAAAATACCTGGTAATTCATTTAAAGTTTAGGACAATCATCTTCGTTCAAAAAAAAATATCCATGTTTAACCCTAACCACCCTTTTTCTTTAGAAAATTGTACATTTTACTTTTCAACAGGTTGATCATCCTCATATTTTTAAAACTCCTGCATGTCATCAACTTAGGCACGTTGGTTCCACCACTTCCCGTTGAAGAGTCTTCCACTGCAACGGAAAATCCGAAAGCCGGTGCGACTGAGGCATCCTTCATACCTGCAGGAGGAGACTCCGAGTCACCGACAGAGGCAGATCCTGTGACTCAAGGCAAGCCCCGGTGCATTACCCAGTTTTTTTTAAGTTCTTAATTTAAATCAGAGTTATGCTTGTGCATTAGAGTTAGGAATTGATTGAAACCCTAGAGCATGATTACTCTTTTTCCAGCGTAAAATCCTATGCTCAGTAGATGGCTTAGGTGGCAAAGGCCTAGAACGGAATTCTTTTACAGCAAGTTGTTGGTTAAGAATAAGAAGAAGATTAATAATTTGACAGGCATGCGGCGGGATCAGTTTCGCTTTCGTACTTTACATGTTTTGATTATTTGCTATGGACCCTGATCCTGTCTGTGTCGCATAAGGCCGTCCGATGTGTGGCCTGGTTGGGCCGAACGCGCCTCATTCACTTACCGTCCTTAACGGGCTCCGGTAAGCCTTTCGTCCTATTGTACCTAAGCGCGGAACTAGACGAGACCAACTGGAAGGAGGAGGTTGGACGGGTGTCAAAGGACTGACACCCGGGTTCGGTGAAGATGGTTCCGGCTAGGTGACACTGGATGTTGGGTTGTCGTATGTGGGGTCGGTGTACACACATACGACGGGTGTCTGAGTATCCCTCTCGAGAGGTGGAAAATCGATTCGAATCGTCTGCGGCTTGCCGGTTGTAAGCTGTCTGATCGCGACCAACATCGTAGTAAGATAATTGATCTCGTTAATGATGAATGTTTGACAACATGTTTGTCTTGGTGGGTCCTGGTGGGTTAGTAGAATAGGAATAACTTAGCATGATCAGGTAATAACTAAAAGGATGAGCTAAATTCTAAAAGCTAAGGATTTACTATTAGGCCTGCCGCAGTGTGAGTTGACCTAACCACCCCGGCCTTGAGTTAGGAAGTCAGGTTTCGACCCAGTGGTCGGGTAAGTCTCGCTGAGTAATTAGTACTCAGGCTTCTTGCCTATTCTTTTACAGGTGCGGAATACACGTTATTTGAATGGGACCATTATCTGAATTCTCATTTCTTCTGAATTAAGCTTGGCTATAACTGAAGCAGTTAGTGTGCGTGGGTTGGAGAAACATGGAAACTATGCTACTTTTGTTTAAATGTCTGAAGAACTTATCAGCCGGAATGTAATAAGTACCAAACCCTATGGGTAATATTTTAACTTTATGTAATAAATGTGATGTGAATGCTGTAACCTGTGGACTCCTTCGAGAGTCGCCCCAAAATTCAAGCTCGATCCGGATGGGAAGGCCAAGTCAGGATACCTACATCCTAAGAGATTACCGAGGTTAGTCCGAATTTAATGATTAAACACTCAATCCGGATTAATCTGCAAGGTTATGCCACGGTATGCAAGCAAGATCAGCTGGGCAGCTTGGCATATTATTCTGTACCGCAGATCTCGATTAGACCTCAACAAGATGTGGTACGGAACAGGCTAACTGATCGACTCGAGCTGATCAGATCCTACGTGTACTGAAGACGCGGCGGCATTTCGTTTTTCCGGATCTCGCTCGTTCAAGCATCAAGCCTGTCAAAAGGAAAAAAGTATAATGTCTATCGGTCTATGGAATAAAATAAAAGTTTTTCACGTATCATTTGTTAATAAAAAATACGACTAATGAAGTTTCTCACCGAAATATCTTCAATAATAGGCGCTTATAATTCCAGGTCCAGAAAACTCTGAAACTAGGTAGTGAAACTAAAAATTTTATTTTGGAGCTGGAGCTATATAGAATGAACCTTCGTTCGGGCGAGACCAGAAATGAAAATATGCATGCAATTTCTAGATGACACAGTTAACGCGCGCCGGACCCTTATTAATTTGGACTTAAACCTTGCATTAGTATTGGTACCATCTTTTTGCTCTAGTTTTTGAAGAATAATAATGCAACGTGACTGCCGACTAATAAGGGGTTGCTACACTTCTAATCACAGCAATTAGCACTGCAAGATCGTAATCCTGGCAACAATAAGCTTGTCTCATCGTACGGTCGTTGGGAGACGGACATGTCCCGAGAATTAGGTAGCCGGTGTGCTCCTCCTTTCATTTTTCGGTGCACAAATGGCAATGCAGCATCGCATCATGATTAATCCAGTGTGCACGCAATTCTATATTCTGGAACTACCTATATATGGCTATCTGTGTAGTTATTTCAAGGTTCTCGTGCACGCAATCGTTGCTTGAAATTAACGACCGTATATTAATAGGCCTAATTTAAATCCATCTTTATCAGTAAAATAGATAGACCGTATATTAGGGTATGATGTAAAATGCAAAATGCTTAGATACAAATACTTATATTATCGCAACATTAATCATTAGTTAAGCTAAGGAGATTGTAGTCCACTAGAAGACAAAGTCGCTTTGACATCTAGATCGCGAGTTCGATCCTTGCATGTCATATAAAAATATACGGAGGGAGGTAGTACAAAAAGGACTACACATCGTGTATAATTTCAACATAAACAAAAATATGCATATAAATTAAAGGTCAAATATAAGGACATAGCTCGTGTATCTGAAATAAAATTACGTGGTATATGCATTTATTACGGAACATAAAAAAAACTTGCCATTATTCAGTCCCTGGCTAATGAAGTTTAGCGTGTTTCCTTCCTGTAGTGACGTTTCGTACGTGTATTTATAGTACTTAATTATTACACGGTATATATAAAAATAATTAGGGCATAGCAGTGCTCTACAAACTGTAAAGGGAGTACTACACATGCATACAAGTAGAGCAATTAGATTTTGATCAATATATAAGTAGTGCTTGCTAGCTAGTCCCTGCTTAATATTAAAGCAAATAAAATTTCACGGCCCTGACAGGTGGGCTCCAATCTGTCGGCTCCAATCTGTCAGTGACCTAGCCCTGCGTACGGTTTCTCCATTGGATGTATTTATAGCAATAATGATTGTTAGCTAGTGGATGGATGTATTTTAATTGATGCTAGTGGATGATGATGTGGCGCAATGTAGATGCAGCTTAAGACTTAAGTGGTATCCATCTACGTAGATATAGATATATAGGAATCTCCGCCCGTGCAGCGTGGCTCCGGCCTCTGCCCGTGCCGCAGCGGCGTCTCCAAGTCTGCCCCCAGCCTCTATGCGTGCCATCTACGGTCTACCCCCACCTGCCAGTCTCCTAGCCTCCCGTTGCGTTTACTCCCTCACCTAGCAGGCACGACGTAATTTGAACAGAGTTTCTTCTTCGTCCGTTGCTATGCACAGTTCCTCTTCTAGAAAAACGAATCTGAATAGAATCCACCCAAAATACAATCGAAACAGAACTAAAAAACAACCCATAAACTGACCCAACAATACTTCAATAGCCCAACAATAAACATTTATACTACAAGATACAAATACCACATTACAATATGATAATATCAAATCGTTCTTAGAGTACCGAATTATCTTATGGCAAGATGCCGAGAAAGTTGGTAGGGACGGAAAACCAGGAGGCAATCATGTTAGGAAGCAAAAATCGGGAGGCAATCAAACACAGATTATGTCAGGAGTCATCTGCGCTAGCCGAATCCGCCAACGAACCGCGGAGCTAAAGGCACACGGTGGAAGGGGACAGGGCTCCTCTGGAGGAGGCGCACACATACCGAACTAGCCCAACAGCGAGGAAGGATGCAGAGTTTAGAGAGGCACGCCAGCGCGGGACGGGGAAGACAGCGCAGTGGAAGGGATGAGCTTTGCGGGGAAGAGTTAGTGTGGGCGGCTGCATGCAGCTGTGTGTGTCACGGGTGAGAGGGGATCGAGAAGGCTGTCTAGCGGTCAAAGGAAAAAAGCTCTAGAGCTCTCCATCCGCGTGCGGCACGTTTTTTTTTATAACTCCACAGGCGGCACGTTAACAACTTTACCTGCTGCAGAGGCCCTCTTTTTTCTCTCTTTTGTCCAACATTGAGAACATTAATACTAACAAAAACACTGAGCCAAAATGCATTGATTGAGTCTGCTGTTCAACTTCACATATCTTACATCTGAGTTCGGATGAAATCTACATAAAAATGGATGCTAAAGTCACATACATATTCTGTTTTGAACGATCTATATATCGAAAGAAAGCTAAAAGGATAACTTTTGCAACTCAACTAACATCACCTTAAAATGCGCTCACAGTGAACGGAAATCATCAAAACAATATTATATGAAATTTATTCACGAGCTCAATCTGGACTGCAGAAGCCACTCAAGCGAAAACGGTCCGATTCGGACTGCAAGAGCATTCACTCGAGAACGGGCGCATGAGTTGTATAAGACTGTGTACAGCAGATCGTGTAAATAGTCGTCTATAGTATAAAAACGACACTGAAGCAACACTGTAGACAGAGTAAAGTTTGAAATAGATGACGATGATAGATGATCTGCTGGAATCAGTCTAAGGTCCCTCTTTTCAACGTTCTATGTATCTAACAGAAAATAAAGGGATAACTCTTTTCAACCCAATCGACGTCAAGAATTCTCAGAGTCTACACAAATCGTCAAAATAATATATATGAACATTTTGTTATGTGATGTTAGATATACCATATAAAAATGAGTGTTCAAGTTCATAGTGCCTTTGTACGGGCGCTCTACACATCGTTGGAAAGGTAAAAAGGTAAATATATTTTCGCAAAAGTTTTTGAATAAGATAAAAAAAATCAAATTTGGTGTCAAAAAAAAAATCAAGTGACCTATAAATTAGGACGGAGGGAGTAAGATTTTTTAACTTAAATTAATCAAAGAAAAGAATTTAACTTACATTGATCCAACTTGTATACACACACACACCATAATAAAGTATATTTCTATATACACCGGATCAGATATAAGTTTAGGTTCTCACGTTTTTTTCTGTTGCAACGCACGGGCATTTTTGGTAGTAATAAGAATCACGAGATGTGTATGATCGTGGATGGAGTAAAAGTTCAGCAGGGAGCCGGAGATGGTGGCTAGCTATGGGAGAATATGGCTGGGACGAGTAGATGGCTAGATATGTATGCAATATATACAATCATACATTCATACTGTAGATGTACGGATAATACAACGACAGTCCAACTACATACAGCTAGACCTACTTACCCTTGCTTTAACAATCAATATGTTAACGTTTGGTACGTGCATGTCAGTTGCATGGATGCGCATGGTGTGCGTGTCATATGATCACGCGTACTTAGTTAATGTAGCAGAAAGAAAAAAAAGCGGCAGTTGATCACGACTCACGAGCTTCGAAACCGACACTGAGTACGCAATTTTGGTGGTTTAGCTTGCGCTATATGTCCGTGCCAAGCAATAACACTCTTGATGCACAGCAAAAGTCAATATGTATATATTAACCAAATTAATCGAGGTTGCTGTCAGCTAGATTAAGGCTTTTATTGTCATCATCGAGGCATGAAGATTTTGTAAATCTTATATCAGTTCATCAAGGAGACAAGGACGAGCACAGGCAGGCAGGCATACACATTTGTTGGCACGATACTATCAGCATCAGTACAGACTCGCATCGATCACTCCTAGATCGGGAAATCGGGAGAAGCGTAGTAATAATGACGACAAAGCAACAGCTCTTTATGGGATAATAATGTTCTTCGGAGCTGGAAGAGAATGTTATTGGGGGAGTCCAATTCACCTACTGCCAAAGAGAAGCAAACGAAGCGGCACATGAAATGGTTGGGTTTTGCTTGTCACGTAAAAATAGAAAAAAACTAGGTGGTTACACCGCGCATTGCTGTGGGATTTAAAGAGTGATTTCATATGATTTTTTTAAAAGCTAATAAATCAATTCATCTATTTGGTGGAGAGAAAAAGTATAGCAATGGAACCACGAAAAACATCATATAGTATAGAAAAAAATTAGATAAGAAGAATTGGATTAATAATAAAGAATTCTTTCAGGTTTAAGTCACGGGTGGACATTTCACCGCATCGGATGCCCATCTTGCATATGATTGTGGCTAAAATGCTCCAAACGATGGAGTACCGAACATGACCACACTGGTAAAAAAAAGATGTAATGTTGTTTAAGTATGTTATGGGGGGCCTCTTTGACTCTTCGTTGGCTACGATTCAGAAAATATTGACTTCAGGATTAGCCTCTGCAAGTTGGGATTAGCCTCTGTTTTTCTACTAATTTAACCAAACATGTTCACAAATTAAAATGAGTGACTTGTTTAGAAATGAGTGGAACTGAAAGGATTACGTAGCAATGAAACAAATGAAACGGAAGAGACTGCATAATCAGATAAAGAAAAATCTTAATAATAGGACATAAACGATGAAATCAGAGGATAGTCGATCCATGTGAGAGAGAGAATTGATAAAAAGGTAGCATGAGTGATGTTGAACTTACTGTGATGGTCATATGTTGCGAAAATAAGGGAGGTTAACACCATGACATGAGATTCATATAAGGAGCTGACCGCATTGGTTGAGTGAATGGAAAAAAGAAGAGCCTCTTGCGTAGGGTAGGCTTTTTGGCTGTATAACCTAATTTGCCTGCAAGGAATAAATGAAACAGTGAGGGTCACCAAACCTACAAATTAAAATGAAACATGCGCAGCTAAATCAAGGCATGCATATTACGTGGTAATTGGTATCGTTGAATAATTTATAAGCATAGAAGGGCAATGTAAAAAAAAAATGCGTTCAACTCTTAGCTAAAGAGTGAATCGACCAACGTCTAGAGGCCAGTCTGATGCTGGTAGACAGGGAGAGATGCGCATGATTATTTTTCAAGCATCACGCCATGATCAAAGGATAAAAGTCAAAATAGACAACTGTTGAGTGCTGAATATGAACAGCTACACCACATGCATGGCACCTCGGCTCATGCTAACTCTACGATATCAATATATTTGGCTGGGAGAAGATGAATGACTGATCTAGTTTTTATATAGTTGGCCTTTTGGAAGCTGAACCGGGCATAGAGGGTGGCCTTGTGGAAGCTGAACCGGACAGAGAGGGTGGTGTCTATTCATGCTCCTCGATCGGGAGGGGAAGACATAGAGCAAGCGCAGCGCTTGGTGACTCGGTGCGGTCTCTTTGGCTACCTCGAAAGGGCTTTCTCCTGCAGCGGGTCTAGTGGCCAATGGACGGCTAGATTGGGCCAAATACAGTAGAGTGATGGCCATCAAACTTATAGCAATAATGATTGTTAGCCATGGTGGATGTACTTTAATCGATACCAGTGGATGATGATATTGCGCAATGTGAATGCAATTTTAGACTTTAAGTGACATACATCTATATAGATATATAGGATAACCTTTAGCTTGTCACATAGTTCTATTTTCTATCTCGAAAACTACAAAACCAGTGGCCTGTTCGGCTGAGCTACTGCTGCAGCTTCAGCTGCTGCTGTTGCTGCAAGCTAGGTTTGTGCTATAGTGATTTTTGCAGCTCTAGCTGCAGCAGTAGTTGCAGCGAACACGCTGCAGATATTGATACGTCCAATTGTCTAAAATGACAAAACAACCTCTAATGAAATTAAATGGTTTCCATAGTTGTACGGAAATAGGATTGAAGTTGACTATGTAACTTGTTGAAGGTTGAAAAATGGATTTTTTTTCCTGTAAAAATAATTGTTATTAGATCATTGAACTTCTATATGTTTACCTTTAGTACTCCCTCCATTCGTGTATGTACGATCGTTCTAACCAGCTTCAACATATAGTTCAATTAATGAAGACTCCGTTGGTCCCAACGTCATATAGTAAAAATGACCGGCCGGAGCTAGTGTAAGGTAAGGGCCCGATCTGATCAGTGAAGTTCGCCTAGTTTGTACTTTGTAGTACTTACTCCCTCTATTTCTTTTTATTTGATGCGGTGATTTTTTTAAAAATATTCAATCATTCCTGAAAAAGCTTTATTGCTATCTCTAGAGGTAATCCACATTGATGTCAAAATGCGGCCCAAGCAGCGTAGGCTTGTGAATCTTCTCATCCGCCATAAAGTCTTGCACACAAATTTATTCAAACATATAAAAACTCAAGGCATACTCAAAGTACATTTAATAATAAACCAAATAACAACAAAATAAATAATAAATAATAAATAATGATTTTTTAAAAATAAGACGAAGCGTTTTGAAATTCGCCAATAGTACTTAGTAATTCGTAAGTATGACTAGCCGATCGACCGACTGCCGACAGATCTGATGCGGTAGCTAGGCATCTATCGAGTCAAGCGTGTGTCCCCGCCGATTGAGCGCGCGCTTTGCATGGTACTGTACTTACGTACGTGTGTATGTACGCCCATGCGTTCGTGAGCTGGTTAGATATACGTCTCGTCACCATAAATAAATAATAAATACAGCGCGATCAATCGAGCTGTATACGCATGCATATATAGCAGACTGCTACCTACCTAGCTAGGGTATACACATACTGCTTGCCCTCCTCAACTAGTAATCAGTACGACGTAGTGCCTGCATTCCGGCCTAGTAATCAGTAATCACTGCATGCAATTAGTTTCACAACGGTAGATCTGATCGGGTTTTTTTTTCTGTTTTCCTGATGAGAGCCTGAGATGCGCCATCGGTAGTACTTACAAGGCAGGAGAGGATGAGCAGAGTAACTTCATTTACCAGTTAGTAGCGGTTGTAAAGTTTGGTGTCTCCTACAGTTGCATGCAATTAACTGAATGCGTATAGGAAAAATCGATTGATGATCGATCTGATCGATGATCTCTGATATATCACACGCCGCCGGCCGCAGTTAATTAGTGCACTCAGCTCGTACACAGTTTCAATGCCAGAGGGTACAGTATGGTGCTGGCTCAGCGGTACGTGAAGGGAGCAGCTGGGGCAGGCAGCGTGGAGGCGTGGTCTCCTCTCTCTCTACTGCCTCCGTTCCAAATCGCAACTGATTTATTCATTGTTCTATGTATGTGTTTAGATTCAGTAACATTTATATAAGTGTGAACCGATACCTTTTGCTATTTGATTGAATTGGAGAGAGTGTATATATGGCCGGTATCAGTTCGTTCTCGGTCACAATGTCGGCGTCGAATTAACTAATCCGGTCTACCCATCGCTGGATAGGATCGGAGTAGCTGCACAAGCAAGGCACGTACGCCGTCCGTACCCAAAAGTATGCATCGCTGGCCCGGCGGCCTTGTTCATTCATCGCTTTAATTTGCGTGCATATACACGCGCTCTGATAGATCACATCGATCCAAATGTAAGTGTATGCATGTATGTATGTATGCATGCATGGTGCATGCATGCATGCATGTATGTATGTATCGATCGAGAGGGATACACTATACAGATGACGAGATGACGTCGTCGTCGTCGTACGAGCTTCGCGTATCGAAATCTATGTACTCTGGAGCTGCTGGATGGGGGATGGGACCAGCCAGTCGGTTTTATGCCATTGCCAGTGCAGCACGAGCTGTGTGTTGCACTGTTGCTTCGTCCATTTCATCTCGTTAGTTACGTGCTAGTTGATGGAGTACCTCTCTCTCTCTCTCTCTCTCTCTCCCTACCTTACAGTACTTCTGTATATGCATTTTTTCTTGCCAAAATTAGTATTCTTAATTAACTAGGTCACATGCATGCATGCATGTCCATGCAATGATCGGTCGTCGACTAAGCAACCTAGATGCCAGTGCGACCACTATAAATATACACCAGCTGCCCGTCATCCGACGATCAGAGCAACCCAGCAAGCACCAGCAGCTTTGCATAGCTAACTGCCCACTGCCCACATCTGGCTGTGTACGTCTCTTATCACTAGCTATATAGCTCGATCGATCGCTAGCCAATCAAAGGACGACATATTCTTGACGGCCATGGCCAAGGTCGCCTCTTCTTCCCTCGTCGCCGCCGCCTTCGCTGGCCTCCTCCTGGCGCTCGCCGCCCCCTCACTCGCCGGCGACCCCGATATGCTCCAGGACTTCTGTGTCGCCGACTACAAATCCCTGCAGGGCCGTAAGTACTGTACATCTCTCTCTCCCTCTCTCTGTGTGTATATATAATGAATGGCGTGAACATATAATGAATGTGGTGTGGTTAATTATCATCTATCAATAATAATGCATGCAGCGCTGAGGGTGAACGGCTTCCCATGCAAGAGGCCCGAGAACGTGACGGCGAACGACTTCTTCTCCAACGCGCTGGCGAGCCCCGGCAACACGGGCAACGCGGTGGGGTCGGCGGTGACGGCGGCGAACGTGGAGACGCTCCCGGGGCTCAACACCCTG
The DNA here is from genome assembly GCA_030272315.1 of Paspalum vaginatum. Lineage (NCBI taxonomy): Eukaryota > Viridiplantae > Streptophyta > Magnoliopsida > Poales > Poaceae > Paspalum > Paspalum vaginatum. The sequence goes on from CM059014.1 coordinate 45,376,163, forward strand.
GGCGTGTCCCTGGCGCGCATCGACTACGCGCCGTGGGGCGTGAACCCGCCGCACACCCACCCGCGCGCCACCGAGGTCATCTTCGTGCTCGAGGGCTCCCTCGACGTCGGCTTCCTCACCACCGCCAACAGGCTCTACGCGCGCACCGTCTGCAAGGGCGAGGTCTTCGTCTTCCCGCGCGGCCTCGTCCACTTCCAGAAGAACAACGGCGACACCCCCGCCGCCGTCATCTCCGCCTTCAACAGCCAGCTGCAGGGCACGCAGGGTGTCGCCGAGACACTGTTCGGGGCCTCGCCGGCGGTGCCCACCGACGTGCTGGCCAGGGCCTTCCAGATCGACGCCGGCCTCGTGGAGGCCATCAAGTACAAGTTCCCGTTCCCGCCCAAGTACTAGTGCTCGTGGAGGCCATGCCGCGCCGGCGAGTCGGCGAGCGCGACGCCGACGCGTGCCTATATATGCCCTTACGCTACGCTGCTGATAATAAGGAGGAAGTACACGGCTATAGTGCGTGCGTGTGTGATTTAATTAATTCGGATCGAATTGAAGTATGCGTATCATTTTTATATATCTGCTTTAAAGTAAAGTAACCTAGTGTGATGCATCACATATGCATGGGCCGTCAGTTCATATCGTTTGGGTTCCTTTGCTTTCTTCGTGTGGTCATGCATGCCGCATGCAGCAAGCCTCATAGGGACAGGACCTGCATGCAGCCTCGATAGCTCACTGTCCCTGTGTTAATTTCTGCGACAACCGCCTGTGGTGTGTTGTCTAAGATGGAGTCGATGGTGGCATGTATCTGTCAATGCAGTTCCAAGAGGTAGTAAATTGAATTGAAATGGTGCTTACGGTCTCCATCAATTGTTGATGTTTTTCCAACTTAGTAATTAATTAGGAATATGCTCATCAGCGAAGCATGCATGCATGTCCATGTATCGTCTCGGTCCGTGATATGATGATGATACTGGGAAAGGTGCAGCCTGCCCAACCTGCCACATCGATCAAACTTTGGAGTTTGGTCGGGTAAATTAAAGGGTCAAGGAGCCATCGTGCTCGTGCATCGTATCATCGTTAGGGTTAGACGTTATTAGCCTGCATCAGAGTTTGCATTGGTACTGTCAAACAATGTGGGGCGGCAAAACTAGCCTGATGAATCGCTCTCTCCGAGTTCTACTTCTCTGCATGGACAGCCTCCGATCCGTCAGGAAAGCAACAACCAAGCTGACCTCCTATATACATAGCCAATTATCGCATGCCATTTTGTTCTCATCAAACGTGTAATAATGTTAACTAGCACATACGAAAGCTGGACCAGCAATGTAGCAATAATCCAATCATAGAGTTATATATATCCGCCTTCATAACAGGTCGTGGACGAAGTTCTGAGCCGTGTAATCATCACTGTGCTACAAAAGATATGAAGTAGATGGCGCACCATACCCTATGCGCGGATATATATATATATATATATATATATATATATATATATATATATATATATATATATATATATATATATATATATATATATATATATATATATATATATATATATATATATAAAACTTATGTACAGTTACTCTTGTGAGATAAACAAATAATCATAATTTTTTTACTTGGGGTCCCTTGCAACTCTTTGTCACTACGGCAAGTGTAAATACAAGTGTGCACCCTTAATTGCTCTTACAATAACAACTGATTATACATAAAAATCAAATAACATTTTTACAAACATAATAGTACATATACTTCTATGTACGACAGCCCCTTGGCTATATATATTGAATGCCTTGACCGTTTTAAGCTAGTTTATGCAGTCATTTTGATAGAACAAACAAGCTATCTTTTTAAAATGGCATGGGTGGGTAATTAAATACTCGAAACGGTATGTGTCCTATTAAAAAAGACCAGAAGATAAGCTGGAATAAACATTTTTAACTAACTATGGATTATGATCCAGGTCGTCAGATTATATAACCTACTTAGTACTACCTCCGATTTTTTTTTTTTTTGTTTGGCGTCCACCGGCTTAAAAATGGACTGAAGAGTGACAAATAATTATGAATGGAGGTAGTGCACAATAAGCTAGCTAAGTGTTATCCAGAGATTATATAATTCAGCTAAGATTATACAAAGCTGAATTATTTAAGATAAGAGGTAAGCAAACAACAGCTTCTAAATAAACTTCATTTTCCATCAGAGAGAGGTACTGATTTATATATATAGTCCATGCTCCGCGCATGAGTCGTCGGTGATCTGCAACATATTAGTACGAACCACGTACTTTTAGTTAGGTTTATCGTTGAGCATGTAACTGCATCAGATAAGAGTCCTGTCCATTAGGCAGCTTGAATGAATGATACAATCAGGCAGGGGCATGCGGCGCGCTAGCTTTCTATTTTTCGAACCTGGCTGCCTTACGATGCCATCCACCCGTGAAGAGATTTAGATTGCGTTCCCTTATTATTATCTAGGATGAACAAGTAGTAAGCTGCTCCTTTTCTTCTCTTCTTTCTCCTTGTATCTATTCTATATATCTCTATTGAACTTCTTCATCATCAGTTTGTTATGTGATTTAGTATGAAATGTGAGCAAATGTTAAAGATGAGAAATTAAAGTTTGTTCTTTGAGTGTCGTCTTGCTCGCTCTGTCTGGACCATCATCTATTTAGTTAAAGAAAAAGCTCAGCCGCTTAATATAGATCATATGTTTGGTGACTGGCTTTATGGTCTTAATAACGAAGAGAGATATCTGTTTATGTTAGGAGCAGCAACAACTCTTTGGCTGAGCAGAAATGACTTGGTCTTTAAAGAAAAAAATGTGTTTTCTTCTATGTAGGTTATTCATACAGTCGCACGATGGCTTTCAAGTTGGGCTATCCTCCAACGACTAGATTTGCAGGAACAGGTTGTGGAGGGATCGCAACGTTTGGTGCAAATGGCCAAGGTGTTTTTCTTCCGAGCACATGGGTGGCGATCTAGTCTTCGGATTGAAAGCCATTAATGTGCTTGTCATTCCTCTTTTGCGTTTTAGGCTGTGTGCTTTCTAGCAGAGGCTGGAAGTTAGGCTAAGACTTTGCATCTTCTTGATATACTGCTGTCGGTACCCAGCTAGCCGGGTACCCACTTATACTAGACAAAGATCACCAGTATCGGCAAGAGCTGCAGTAAAAGGAGGGCCTAAGACCGCGTACAGGTAGGCCTGGCCTACTCCTTATAAAAGCTGGGCCGCGCACCCGGCCCACAAGGGAGGCCCCGGACCTCCTTCAGCGAGGTCCGAGCCCCCCCAACCACGCGAGGAGTCCCTCAAGGGAAGGTTAGGTCCGGACCTCTCGGAGGTCCGGAGCCAGCGCCTTCGGTGGTCCGGCGCCGCCACGTTGCCACAGGGCACGGGAAGGTCTAGCGCTGCCACGTGCCCACAGGGCGCGTGGCGGAGCCTTCAGATAGGGGCCTCGCCCACCTACTGCATTTATTGCGGGCAGGTGAGCGTGCCCCGTTGCCGCTGACACCGCCGCTGACAGACGGGCATGCCCCGTTGCCCGCTGACACCGCCGCTGTCAGACGGGCGTGCCCCCGTTGCCCGCTGACACCGCCGCTGTCGGACGACGGCGACTATTCTAAAGGGGCGCGCCTTACCGAGGCACTACGGCAGTAGCAGGGCACTACAGTCGACTTCCCCGGCATACGTTGGGGTCTATATTGAGTAAACAAGTACGTTGTACTCATCATGAGCTGCGCCACGCGCGGCGACCGCGCTCAACCTAATACTAGGTAGTGGCGCTACAGCGCTACTACGAGCGCCCCGTCCTGTCACGCCAGCACGTCGCCTGCCCCCTCGGCCTCTGAAGCCTCTCACCGGGTTTAGCGGCCGATGGAACAGGACGGCGTAAAACAGGACGACGTGGCGCCATATCCGGGTGGCAGGACGGCATGGCGCATCTTCCAGGTCATACCGGGTCGCGTCAGTGGTACAGGCGCGACGCATGGGAGCGTTGGACATCAAGCACAGGATAGAACTGTAGCATAGAGAAAATGGGCCGGGACCACCTGTCGGGGCCCGGCCACCATATACGTGCCCCCCTTGGGTTATAAAAGGGGATGCATACGCAACACAGGAAGGCAAGCTCACAATCACCACCGTCTTCTCCAACAGACAGGAATACAAGAACACACCCACAGTGGACGTAGGGTATTACGCCCCGGCGGCCCGAACCACTCTAAATCCTCTCGTCACAATCGTGCCACCACCGACCTAGCTAACAACGATCGCTCCCCCTAACTACTCTTAGTACTTAGAATCTTGGTCGGGTGCATTCCGCCACCCGGCCGGAGCACGCTCGCTCCGACAACCGCTCTTGGACTTAATTATATGCTTCCTTTAAAAAAAACAATAATTAGTGGCCTGTAATTGAGTGTAATAATGTTTTAAAAAAGTAGGCATGATGATGACATTCTCCGATCCATGGCACCTTATGTAGTTCTGTCATTCATCTCCGCAAGTCTTCCAATTTGTTCTTGACACCATTGGCATCTAGCGGTGTGTCGTTTCTTTCATTGGTGTTACCACCGTACCCACTCCACTTCTCTTGCCTCTCACTTATAGCTGTTACCTGCTACGGATTATACTGTCATAGTCACACTCAGTTCCATCTTCTTCATCAACACTAACGGGTGAATTCTTTATTCTTGCAAGGAATACAAACTGAGGAGGGGTCGCATCATTAAAAGTTGGGGAGGGGCTTTTGGGGTGTTTCTTATGTGAAGAAGAACTTTGGTTAATGGTTGTTCAAGGCATCTGCTATAGCTTCATCAAAGGAGGAGCTAATGCGTTCTACATATAGGTAATCTTAAATATCATGCATGGTAAATGCATTGGTATGCACCTACTTTTCTACCATAAGAACATCATGAAATAGATTTGGGTGTCTGCCTTGGGTGGCCTGGGGGATCGTTGAGAAATAAATTGCTTTCATGCACTTTAACGAAAGTGCAAATGATATATGTTTCATTTTTCTATATCATCCATCAACCAATTGTATATATGTCATTCTCTCGTACCTTGAGTATGTCACGCTAAATTGTACACAAAAAATAAGTGCATGCACAAATAGTTTAGCGTGCCAATATATACTATTCCCTCCGGTCAATAATATATAATATTTTTCATTATAAATTACACTAAAAACGTCCCATATTAATGACCGGAGAGGAGTATTAATTAGAACATGTGAATTGCAATATGGATAGGGGGTTAATTGAAGCAGGGAACAGAACCACCTTCGTTCCGTACGTAGTACTATATATCTCTCCATCGTCATCTCGATGCATATGCGTGTCAGTTTGCATAAACTTAACAATTGAAACAACCGCGTGATTACTTTCAATCGATACTGGACGTGACAAGTAACAGCTTTCGCGCGCGGCTCTCTAAGCACTCACATCACGCACCTAGCTATGTACATGTACCCATGTATGATTATATTGCCCGATCATCGATCTTGCTGGCCCTCCATTATTAGTAGACTGATGGCGTGATCAACAGATCCATGGTCACGTGTTTATTAAGGTAAACTATATTCGCTATATAAATAGCAGCTCCGGCCGTCCCTACACATTTTCCACCAAACCTAGATAAATAAAGTTGCTTTCGTGCTTAACAACAATACTGCATGAGCTCACACTCACGTACACAGCTAACCGCTTCAGATACATACACGGCCCTGATCGCTGCACTGCAGCTGCAGCTGTTTTCAGCTGAAAACATTGTTCCGGCTGAATGATCGTGAGAAAAAAATACTGTTCTATAGTTGAAAAAAGCTGAAAGTAGTTCAAGCGAACAAGACGCACAGCTAGCATTCGAAGGGTAGAATGGAGAAGCCCAGGCCCATATATATATATATATATATATATATATATAATCATCACGAGAAATTAAGCATGGGGGCATGGCCATCAAGCTCGCTCGCCGGCGACCTGCAGGACATCTGCTGCGTCGCGGACTACATTCCCTCCAGTCACTTGATGGACTTCGCAGAATCACAGTCCACACGCACTGCATTTCCGATCCATTTTGCGTTTGGTCACCGTACGTAAGAATGCATGCCAATTTCTCATCATCGTTATATATATTGACGTGACTGATCGTCGATGGACGTCACGGCAGACGGCTTCTTCTTCAGCGGGGTGGCGAAGGCCGCCAACGCAGTGGCGGAGCTGAGTAGAGCTTAGGTGGTGCACGGAACCCAAGGTAAAAAAAATAAAATAGTAATTAATAGGTTAATTCCACCACTTGTGCACCCCCTTAACCAAAAATATGTGCACCACCCCCGGTCCCCTAGCAGGCCAACTGCTAGCCTGCAAGGCATTCGACATGCAAATAGATGGCCCATGCCCCATTGTACCTTGCTAGCATATACATGCATACGGCCCAATTGGCCGGCCCATCCGACATCCGTGCATCACGTAACAGCAGCCAGATAGACTCTGGCCGGCCTTTCATCGCACCACCCACCGAGTAGACAGTACAGAAAGCTAGCTACTGCGCCACCTGCGGACCCAGGTTCCGGGATCCAGCGAGTCGCGATTGCAGCCGCCGGCGAATTGCCGGCCAGCCGCCCACCAGGACTGCATGTTCTTTAGCTCTCCGCCTCTGACCTCTCGTCCTCTCCGTCTCTTTCATTCAGGGGCGGAGCTAGAGCAGAACATAAGGGGGTGCACCACTTCAACATAATTATAGTCATCAATATATATATATATTCACATATATACATACAATGCTGCAGCAACATTGCCTAACTAGTTTTTAGAGTTTTTAACACCACAATGACATGAGAGTGGTGTTCGACCAGCACTAATAATATTATGGTTAGTACAGTGTACTCAGAAGAATGACATGTATGCCATAATTATGAACAAAAGATGACCGTCTGATGATACAACAAATGTTGGGAATTCTCGTCAACGTCTAGAAGATAATTGTACCCATGCTAGAAATATTGTTGTCGAAGATATAAACTGGGAACAAGAGATTCAGTTTGATCCAGGCAAAAGGAAAGAAATATATACTTACCATCCAAATCAGAGAGAAGCTGTGATTAGAAAATACTTGGGTAATGGACCTTGCCAACCTCGAACACTTGATTTTCTAGTAACTCAAATTGGAGGTAAAAGTAGAAAGTTTAATCCTGAATGGTTTGATGAATTTGGGAGTTGGATAGAGTATAGTGAGTCCAAAGATAGAGTGTACTGCTTTCCTTGTTTCTTGATGAGGGATCCCATAGAAAAGAAGTCCGGATATAAAGCCTCTGTTGTAGAAGGTTGGAATAGTTGGCATAAAAAGGATGGCCTAAGGGATCATGTTGGTGGTGTTGGCAGCCCTCACAACAAAGCATTGAAAGATTGTGAAGCTTTGCTGAAAAGAAAACAACACATCGATGTTGTTTACCATATACAGAGCGAAGCTGCCAAGAATGCTTATTTTGTTCGACTCAATGGCTCAATTGATGTTGCTAGGGTGCTGCTCAATCAAGGATTGGCTTTCCGTGGCCATGATGAGTCAAAGAAGTCTCACAACAAAGGAAATTTTAGGGAACTTTATGCTTGCCTAGCAGAACATGATCGGGCTTTGGCCAAGGCAGTGGCCGAAGATGGTGCAGCTAATAGTCTTATGCTATCTCAAGACATCCAAAAAGACGTTGTTAAATGCTTTGCCAATCAGATTTTACATTCTATACTAGAAGAAATTGGACACGATGTGTTTTGCTTGCTTGTTGATGAATCTAGAGATGTCTCTTGCAAAGAACAAATGGCAGTGGTATTGAGATATGTTGGCAGCCGCGGTCTTGTGAAAGAAAGCTTTGTTGGTCTTGTTCATGTGAAAGACACAACGTCTGCAAACCTCAAATCTTGTATTGATTCTCTCTTTGCAAAATATAAGCTGAGCATAAAGCAAGTAAGAGGCCAAGGATATGATGGTGCTAGCAATACGTGAGGTGAGTTCAATGGTTTGCAATCAGTGATCATGAGAGAGAATAGCACCTCATATTATGTGCATTGTTTTGCTCACCAACTTCAGTTAGTTATTGTGGCTGTTGTTCGGAAGCATAAAGGCATTAGTGGTTTTTTTAGCAAGATATCTACCTTGTTAAATGTAGTAGGTGGCTCTTCCAAGAGAAGGGACATGATTCGGGATATCAATTTCAAGGAAGTTCGTAAGGCCTTAGCATGTGGAAAACTTAAAGCTGGGACATGATTGAATCAAGAGATGTGTCTTCAAAGGCCTGGAGATACTCGTTCGAGTTCTCATTATAATTCTCTAAAAAGTCTAGTTGAGTTGTTCCCAACAGTTGTCAAAGTGCTCCGTTTTGTGAAAAAAGAAGACAAGGATGGAGGTAATAGAGAACAAGCTTGGGGCATCCTAGCATACTTTCAATCTTTCTCATTGTCTTCTATCTTCATCTCATGTTAACTATATTGTCTATCACAAATACACTATCAGTAGCATTACAACGAAAAGATCAAGACATTGTGAATGCTATTCATTGTGTGAGAGCAACTAGAAGCCGTTTGGTTGAGATGAGAAGAAATGGATTTGAGAAAGTCCTATGTGAAGTTTATGATTTTTGTGACAAACATGATATTTCCAAATTGGAAATGGCAGTTACATACATTGACCCAACAAGACCAAGGGCAAAATCAGGACTTACCAACCAGCACCATTATGAGGTTGACTGCTTTAATGAAGTTCTAGATTGGCTTGTTCAGGACCTTGACAATCGCTTCAGTGAGACAAGCTCTCAGTTGCTTGTTTGCTCAGCTTGTTTCAATCCAAGGGATTCATTTCATGATTTCAACGTGGAAAAGTTGATGAGTCTAGCTAAATTATAACCCAAAGATTTTGAAAGTAGGCAGCATCGGGATCTTGAAGAAGAACTGCGTCGTTACATTGTAGATGTGAGAGAAGATGATAGATTCTCTAACATACAAACTGTTGCTGAGCTTTTCCAAAAATTAGTGGAGACAAGGAAACATCGTACCTATCCTTTGGTTTACCGGCTTTTGAAGCTAGTAGTTGTATTACCCATTGCAACTGCAACAGTTTAGAGGTGTTTTTCTGCCATGAAAGTTGTCAAAAACAAATTGCGCAATCGCATTAGCGATGACTATATGAGTGACTATCTCATTTGCTGTGGAAAAAGAAGAAATGAGAAAAGTTACAAACAATGATGTGGTTCAAAGGTTCTTAGACATGGCAGATCGGAAATACTAGAAGGTACTTATTTTTACTCGTTTCCATTAGATCATTCTTTAATGTTATATGATAATTAAAGTATCTTTCATCTTTTATTTAGGTCACTGTGGAAATCAAGAGTTCAGGACTTTTTAGATCGGATGATTTATTTTGCAAAAGCCGGTCATCTTTTGTTCATAATTATGGCATACATGTCATTCTTCTGAGTGCATGTCATCGTGGTGTTAAAAACTCTAAAAACTAGTTAGGCAATGTTGCTGCAGCATTATATGTATATATGTGAATATATATATATATATTGATGACTATAATTATGTTGAAGTGGTGCACCCCCTTATGTTCTGCTCAAGCTCTGCCCCTGCGCCAACGTGTACTCGAGCAACCCGATGGGGTCGGCGGTGGGACGTGGAGGCGATCCTGGGGTTCGACACGCTGCTGGGCGTGTATATATCCATGGCGCTCATGGACTACGCGCCGTGCGGCAGCGTGAGCTGGACCGCCTCCCAGGGTGAGGTGTTCGTCTTCCCGCGCGGCCTGCTGCACTTCTAGCGGAGCGTAGCCAGCTGCCCTGCCCGCAAGCGGCCGCTGGACCGCTGGGCCTTTTTTTTTGTTTATTGGAAAAATAAAGCGCCCTATCAGGCGCCTTGCCGGCCTCAAATAGCAAATAATAGAAACATAATTTACAATGGTCCTAATGTTTCAATATTTGCTAGCAACCACTTTGCATTATGCAGAAATCATTGAAACCAATGATATAAAGAAAGGAAGAACATTGTCCATCCCAAAGTCAAATTTTCCTAATGGAGTTGCTATATGCAGCTCATTCATTCAAATAACCTGAGTAATTCAATAATTGTATTCGCAAAGAATTCATGTGAAACGAAATGCATTTAAAATTCTGTCAAATTTTATCATCAATCGAAGGTGTCCATTGCAACAAGGTGTTTCTACAGTAGCATAGCATCAACAGTCACAAAAACATTTGTGCCCTGCACCAGCTCCTAAAACGCACACCAACTTGATAGCCACCTCCTCACTCCTCAGCACTTTGTATGTCACAGCCAACGCACAAAAAAGAACCATCGAGACATCTATGCCTCATATCAACACTCCGTAGAATGTGCAATCACCAAACATCAATGTCTAGACTAAATCTTCGTTTTTTGGTGGTTCTCATCAAAATACCAAGCATAGACTACCTCCTGCCTGGATTACATCAGCGGCTCACCGGCTCTCCCATTATCTAGTTGCCTGTCCTATACTGTTTGGGGTTTTGGAAGGTAAGGCTGCCATGTTCTGCCGAAAGCTGCATAAAAGCATATTTAGCAGACTGCCCAACACAACACACATGCATTAAAATTACCTTTGTGACAGATAGCCAAACACAACCTTTGCTAGGAGTGTTGCTCTAAAAATCAGCCTATCTACTACCAACACCAACGACCATCAGAGAAAAAGCACAAAATTGTAGGCTGAGACGTGGACATGTGTGAAGAAATCATCAAGTTAGAAATGAACTCACCATGGCGTTTGGCAAGGAATATCCAACAGAATATAAGAACGTTTTAGTTTACTTTCAGAACACATTGGGGAAACTGCAAAGTGGGGAAACATTCCTGAAACCAAGAGCATTTCGATTTACTTTCAGTCACTCAATGTGCCCTGTGAATTCTAGAAGGCTAGAGAAAATATTGTGGATTGAGAGCTAGATAAGTAAGCTATTAATCTTACTTTCAAGTGCAGTAACTGAACAAGAACCATAGGCGATAGATAAAGCGTAATGTGCAGATTATCGTGGCCCTACGGGAAAAAATATGAAACATACAGTTCAATATGGAATCTGATCTTTTTTAAAAGTAAAAATAGGATAGCTCAAAATGTCTCGGCTGTTCAATAAAAAAATAATGTACTTAAAATGTTGAGCTCATAGTTTGATGAATAATAACGGTGGTTACATACATAGAGCACGGACATGAAGCATGGTTTGTTCATATGCGATGCATAATTGCTCCAGCGGCTCAGGGACAGGAATTTGACTCGGTTCCCATATACCTGCGTGAAGATCTCCTTGGCCCTGTTGTCGACGCACAGCGCAGTGCACTCGTGATCTGCCTCCAAGACCAACGACACATACGTGGTGGCTGAATCGATATTGAGGTCGAGTGAAACAGATGGATGAACGGATGGAAAGAGCAGGCCTAGGGGGGCAAGCGCGTACCTCGTAGGGCTTGGCCGTGATGACGACGAGACTATTAGCTTCCCCAAGCTCGTCTACAACCGCCAGCCGTAGATCCCGTCGGTCACGCACTGGAGAGAGAATCGTCGGTGGTCCTTGGACGAGGCGCTATGCTCTCTCCCCATTAACATCCTCGCAAGTCGAAAGCGGGAAAGGAGCCAGCGGCGGGGCCTCGGTTTGCAGGTGCTGGCGCACGTCCCCGGTGGCGTCGAGCTAGCGGCGCGGGCGGCACCGCAGCGCCTCCTCCGGGGGCCGAGGCCGTGCGGGTCCCCGGTGAGCGCGTCGGCGTGCGGATCCGGTCCGGGTTGGCGTCGGCGAGGCGGGGGGACCTGCGAGGTGGCGCGGCGCAGAGGACCTCACCTCGCGCGCCACGAGCGGCAACGGGGTGGGGGCGGGGAGACGGGAGAAGAGCGGAAGGGGAGACGGCCGTTCGATCCTGGGCGAGGGGTTCCCCACAAAAGTGCCCAGGGTTGTTTCGGCAAAACGATGACAATTTAGAATTTTCTCTTCTTTATGTTGAAATTGAATTTACATAAAGGGTCTTTGTGCAAACATTCTGAACGTGGTTACTGTTTCGTGCGGATGACTTGGACTGCGGGTCTATTTCAAGAAAAGCGAAGGCTGTTTTCGCAAAAGCGCACAAGCCTCGTGTCCGCGGGCGCGCCGAGCGCTCTCGTGCAAGCACGAGGAGTGAGGTTTTAAGGAAGAAGATTTGTTTATTTACTCTCTCGCTCTCGTTTCTGCATTGCGCCAGACGATGGATCATTCGTGCATCAATCATTCTGAAAAAACGTATGGTACTCCCTCGATCCTAGAATTCTTAGGGACAGAGGGAAGTATCATCTATTTTATTTAAAATTTTGAATGTGAATATATGAAAAATATATAAATACGGGGAAAAAAAGGCATCCTGAAAACTTCATTGATTGGGTAAAACAAGCGACAGCAAAATAATCTCTATTCATATAGTCTCTTTATTTACTGAGACGAATAACCAAACGTCATGTTAACATCGGGTACAGCATCATGCCGCCATCATTGTAGATTGTTTATTGGAGGCCCGATTCTTATCGCAGTATCCGTGTGCCGTAAACCATCGTGCGAGGCCCACGTAATGAGAAAAAGGCCCGCAGTTGGATGGAGGCCCCAAAAAAGGCTCACACAGATTCGAAGCCCATAGTTCGCCAACAAAACGAGAGGAAATCAGCAGGGGCCGCAGTGCGAATCCAGATCCGTTACCCGCGGAGGCCGGGTCGCCCCCCCCCCCCCCCCCAACCGCCCCTTCCTCCTCGTCCTCGAGGGACGAGGGTGCTCGTCGCCTCCGCCTCGTCCCAATCCTCCCCCCGCAGCTCCGACCACTCGAACCCAATTGGCCAGAGAACCCCTCCCTCCGTCACCGCCGCGGCGACCCCTGTCTCCATGGTGGCGCGCGGGGCCTGGACCTAACCCTAGCTCGCGACGCGATGGACGCCGCGCGCCGCAAGCTCGGCGGCTACCTCCGCGCCGTCCTCTCCGTGCCCTCCGGGGACGGGTCCATCCCCGCGCTCTCCCCGTGCACCCTCTCCGCGTGCGGGCCCGTGCCCTTGGCGCCGCTCCCCGACGATGGGCCCCAGCCGCGGTCGTCCAAGGCGAGGCCGTCCGCCAGCGTCGTGCGCCTGCTCAAGACGCTCGTGGCGAACCGCTGCGTGGAGGTGGAGGGCACGCTGCTGCGGGTCCTCACGAGGACGGCGGGCGGCGCCGTGGTGGAGGCCAGGGCCGTCGTGCTGCTCGACGTCTACCTGCCCGTCGCCGCCTGGTCAGGCTGGCAGTTCCCGCGCTCCCGCACCGCCGCCGCAGCGGTCTTCAAGCACGTCAGGTGCGCTCGGTCTCGGTTATCAATTTGTTTCTGTCCCACTGGGTTGCTTTGAGTGTTCGTGTGCCTAGGGTGGGGGGCACTAGGGGTAATACGTGTCATCGTTTCGACGACGGCCTCCTTCCTCGAGGTTACATTACGGTTATCTTATGATCTGTTCGTGCTAGGCATTTGATTTTCAATCATGCTCCATTGCCTGCGGTTACAGGGGCTTGCAGGTTAGTGATGCAAGGGCCATGGACTGATGAGATGGGGGTGATAGTAATTGAGAGGAGACCAGGAGCGCATGGGCTCGGAATGGATTAAACCAGCAAATGTAGAGGATTTAATTATATTTACTAGTTGTGTGCATAATCAGATCGAAATTTCGGAGGGAAAAACATTGAATCACAACCAGATCTGCCTGTTCCAAGCATGCCCGTCCATGATGCCTCACATATAATACCCTGTTTCAGGACTGATGCTGTTTATAGCAATTATTATTTCTTTTTTGTTATTTGGGGTTCAGACTGAATGGCCACTTTCTGGTCTTTTCCATCAACAACAACAACAAAGGCTTTTAGTCCCAAGCATGTTGGGATAGGCAAGCTGCAACCCGACATCAGTCACCGCCAAAAAGGGAAAACAAAAGATATTTTGGGCATAAATTTGGTCCCAAGCATTTCACATCATTTCTGATATTTCCTAGCCCCTGATCCTTCTGGTCTTCTAAAGGGCTATTCATTCCGCAATCAGCATCCCGTCTGAGCACATGGTGGAATTGGAATATGTAGCATTTTCACTGCCTGCGCTGTTAATGTCAGTGGCCCTGCCACAAATAGATATGCTTGCTTTTCCCAATTATGTCACTCTTCAGTTTTTCTGTCCAAAAATGTATATTATATGAATAACTGCCATTATAAAGTTTGTGGACTTTTCATTCCTTATTTCCCTAAATTTAATTTTTTATTCTGCTTCCCAAGACCTAATATATGTCAAGCCTGAGTGTTGGCATTGCGAAAGCTATCCATATGTCACTTTTCAGTAATATTTTCCGTGTTGTTGACACCTCCTCCAAGGCTAATCTGTTCTCTCTTTTTTTTCTGGCAGTTGCAACTGGGATGCTAGGAAAGCTTTGTTTGCTTTCGACTGGACTTCTCATGACAGTACACACTGTGATGACCAGTCTGTTTGGAGTTGCTCTGATTGTCACGTACTTGGTTGCAAGGACCATAAGATAACATCTATATCAAATAACGAGAAGTCATTTGACCTGCATGAAATCTTCAAAACCCTCCCTAGTGTTAGGATGGAGAAGAGCATGCAGATAGCAAGGATAATACCAGATGCAGAAGCAATGGGACTGGGTATTTGGTCTGTCCCTGAAGATGTATTGCATAAAGTACTAATCCTACTTAAACCCAGGGATTTAATAAGAGCAGCAGCAACTTGTCATCATCTAAGGACGCTTGCTGCCTCTATTATGCCTTGCATGAAGCTTAAGCTTTTTCCCCATCAAGAGGCGGCTGTCGAATGGATGTTAAAGCGAGAGCAGAACACACATGTCCTAGTGCATCCTCTTTACAAGGATTTCTGCACTGAGGATGGCTTCCCTTTCTACATAAATGTTACCTCTGGTGAAATATTTACAGGAGACGCTCCTACCATAAATGATTTCTGTGGAGGTATGTTTTGCGATGAACCTGGGTTAGGGAAGACAGTAACCACACTCTCTCTGATTCTGAAAACACATGGAACACTGGCATACCCTCCACAAGGGGTGGATGTGAGTTGGTGCATGCATAAGCCAGGTAAAAAATATGGGTACTATGAGTTAAGTTCCAGGTGCTCTTCTAATAGAAACAGCCCTTCGTCTGTGTCGAAAAATCTTATGGGGCAGGATATGACAACTGATGATCCATGTTTAAGTGGACTATCACATAACAATGATTCTGTCTGCAGTACCAGATCTTCAAGAAAGAGAGGCAGATTACTGAGCCCTGATCCAACTAAGATCGTGTTGCATGCCACGGTTGAGAAGTCCCCATCGTCATCACACAGCAAAGTGCATCCAACTCCAGCTACTCCTGTTCTGAAGTTGACTAGAAACTCAAGACAGGTTAGGAAAAACCTAATGGATGCATACAGTGATGGATCAGTTGGCAATGAAAGGAAGGGCAGCACCACCTCTGAGTTAAGTGAGACCTGGGTTCAGTGTGATGCTTGCAGAAAGTGGCGACGGTTATCGGATGGAACACTTCTTGACTCTACCACAGCATGGTTTTGCACTATGAACACTGATCCTACACGACAGAAATGCACTGCCCCAGAGGAATCCTGGGATTTAAAGAGAAAGATAACTAATTTGCCAGGATTTTACAAGAAAAACTCTTTGCCTGGAAATGAGGAAAATGTGTCGTTTTTCACAAACATATTGAAAGATAATGTTGCTATGATCAATTCAGAAACCAAGAAGGCTTTGTTATGGTTAGCAAAACTTTCTCCCACAAAACTTCTCGAGATGGAATTGGTCGGTTTGACTCGCCCAGTTCTAGATACACGAGCAACCACAGGCAAGGGTGCTCGTCCATATTACAAGATATTTCAAGCATTCAATCTTGTGAGAAAGATTGAGAAAGGTGTGACACGGTGGTACTATCCTTGTATGCTTGATGATTTAGCTTTTGATTCGGCCGCGCTTGGAGTTGCTCTTGAGAAACCACTGGATTCAGCTAGGTTTTATTTATCTAGGGCCACCTTGATAGTGGTACCTACTAACTTAATTGATCACTGGACAACACAAATACAGCGTCATGTGTCCTCAGGCACGCTTAATGTTTTTGTGTGGGGAGACCACAAGAAGCCATCTGCACACAACCTTGCTTGGGACTATGACATTGTCATAACCACGTTCAGCAGACTAAGTGCAGAATGGAGCCCACAGAAGAGAAGTGCACTAAAGCAGATCCACTGGTTCAGGGTTATACTGGATGAAGGGCACACATTAGGTTCCAGCCTTGCCCTGACAAACAAATTACAGATGGCTGTCGCTTTGGTTGCATCAAATAGGTGGATATTAACTGGAACACCTACACCAAATACACCAACTAGTCAGGTTGCTCATCTTCACCCCATGCTTAAGTTTCTTCATGACGAAGTTTATGGGCAAAACTATCAGTCATGGGACTCTGGAATCCATAGGCCTTTTGAGGCACAAATGGAAGAGGGGCGTGTCCGTCTTGTGCAGCTGCTTCAGAGGACTATGATTAATGCAAGGAAAGCAGACCTGAAAAATATTCCTCCTTGCATAAAGAAGATAACCTTCCTAGACTTCAATGAGGAGCATGCAAAAAGTTACAATGAACTGGTGGTTACTATACGTCGAAATATACTGATGGCTGATTGGAATGACCCTTCTCATGTAGAATCCCTTCTGAATCCCAAGCAGTGGAAATTCCGTGCTACTACTTTAAAGAATGTCCGTTTATCTTGCTGTGTTGCCGGGCATATTAAAGTAGCCGAGGCAGGTCAGGATATACAGGACACGATGGATGAATTGGTCCAGGAGGGCCTTGATCCTTCGTCAGATGAATATCAGTTGATAAGATATGCTCTTTTAAATGGTTCCAGTTGTTTCAGGTATGGAAGCGTTTGGTAAAATGTGATCATATTATGTATCAGTCAGATTATGCGCCTTATTCAAATGTTCATATCGCTTTCAGGTGTAAAGTTTGGTGTCGCTTGCCTATTATCACTCCCTGTCAACATCTTCTGTGCCTTGATTGTGTAGCTCTTGATAGTGAAAAATGCACATTACCTGGTTGTGGCAATCATTATGAGATGCAGTCTCCTGAGACTCTTGCAAGGCCAGAAAATCCAAACCCAAAGTGGCCAGTGCCCAAGGATCTAATTGAGTTGCAGCCCTCATATAAGCAGGTTTGCTTGTGCTATCTTATCCATTTCCATCTATTTTTGTGCTCTTGAAAATAAATTTTATGTGTTTTGTCGTCTTTGCAGGATGATTGGGATCCTGATTGGCAATCAACATCTAGCAGCAAAGTTGCTTATCTAGTTGAGAAGTTGAGAAGTCTGCGAGAAACAGAGATGAGTCATGGGAATAACATAACCAATAGTGCTGGTCATGCTAATGCACTATCTTGTCAGATGCAGGCAATGTTGGACAAAGTTATAATATTTTCTCAGTTTCTAGAGCATATCCATGTAATTGAGCAGCAGGTTAGTTTGAAATGCGTATACCCCAGCTTTTACTTAATAATTATGTCAAAATACCTGCTCATTTATCTCTTTCTGTTCAGCTGACTATTGCTGGAATAACATATGCGGGAATGTATAGTCCAATGCCTTTGGGGAGTAAGGTATTTTTTTTCCTTATTTGTAGTTTTCAATCTGTAAAAAATATACTCTCCCCCTCCATCAATAGATTTGTATTAAATTTATATGCAAATTTAGTGCATAGCAGTAGCATCAATATATTTGTATTCAAAGAATCAAAGTACCTTTGAGATGATATATTGATGTTTCAGCGAGAAAATAAGGGTCAACATCTACTTTAGAAGACTTCTCCCCCACCAAAATATGCCGTGCATTGCTGGATGGAGTTCCTAACTATTTCTGAGGCCTACTTTAGCCTGGTGAACCCTGTTGATCCCACCCTATCTAGTATTTGCAGAAGCGAGAACACCTTGCCGGCTAGCCCATTCCCACCACCTCAACTTTTTTGTTCACCAGATGGCAGATCTTACATTTCTCTATCTCGCTCCTTGGCCCTTCCATTTGCAAGTTTTTCCTTTGAGTAACAGTAAGTATACTGCTATTTCCTTACATTAACCTTTCATGCGCCCCTAGATTTTAAGTTGAAGCTCCACTAGACCGCCACTGGTCTAGCCGAAGCACCTTCCTATACTTCTCTCTAAATTTCTGGTCACTGCCATCTATAACTACTCACTTCCTAGTTCCCATTACTCTAGCTCTTTTACATGTACAAAACTAGCTGCCTAATTGGCAAAATACAAGTACACTCATTTTGGTAAATATCTGAAACATATTTTAAGGATTGTCTACATGCCGCTATTTTTTGCAGAGAAGTGCACTAATGAAGTTTCAAGAGGATCCAACGTGTATGGCTTTAGTAATGGATGGAACTGCTGCACTGGGGCTTGATTTGAGTTTTGTGACCCATGTTTTTCTCATGGAACCAATATGGGATAGGAGGTAATCTATTGCTCAGATACTTATTGAAACAAATATTTTGGCAATCATGATGTATCCACAGGGTACATTCTTTTGGGTCTTGTCGCCTTACATATATGTCAGTTTTAGTATTTTGCATTTGTATTGGTAAGTTGGCAGTCAACAATACTGACGAGGATATTTACTGCCACTGGCATGCTGTCATTATCATGTGTGGCTGATGATTGCACCTTTTTTTTATTCTGATCAGTATGGAGGAACAAGTTATTAGTAGGGCACATAGAATGGGGGCTACACGTCCGATACATGTAGAAACTTTGGCTATGCGTGGTACCGTTGAAGAGCAAATGCTTAAACTTTTAGAGGTTTGTGTGCATCACATGTTCATTACATTTTGATGCCAAATCCTACGTGTGTTTGAAGTATTTTATTTGTCTGCAGGATTCTAGTGCCTGTAGAAAAATGGTGAATAAAGAAACAGGCAGCGCTGAGAATGAAGGACGGCATCACCGGAGCCTCCATGATTTTGCTGAAAGTAGCTATCTGGCGCGGCTCCGATTTGTGTAGTGTGTAGACAGGATCTAAGCAACAGCCCATATCGATTGATGGTAGCACTAACCGAATTTTTTGTTTTATATGTTACCTCCTTCTGATCATTCCTTCGCAATAGAAATAAAATTGCTTGGAAGTCAGTTCTTCCAAAAGTGTTCATCGGTATCACTTCTTTCTTGTAAATTACTGCATTGCCTTGTCTTTACGGAGTTCAAAACTCACGATGACTTGCCTTCACGGCTCAACTCTGCATGTCATCTGTGATGAAATCTGTATCATTGCGTCAGATTAGCCAAAACTAAAATATGCCTTCCGGATTCATTTTAAACTCCAGCTAGGAGGCCTAATTGTTTTTAAAATGTTATTAGCGCAAAAGTTCTGCTCAATCGGTGGTGGAATAATAACCGCTTTTGTTCTAGAGTGCAACAATCAAAAACCACGATTTACTTACGTAGGCACTTTAGTATGGACCATGGCTATTTTGCCAGATTTGCACTTGCATTCCCAATCATATCGAAAAAATTCCAAGGCATACTAAAATTGATGCTTGCTTATGCATTTACATGATAGATTAGCCTGCTTCTACAAAGCATTTACATTACTTCTGATCAAGCACTCTACTTTTCACACAATAAAAGAAAAGGGAAAACAAAGAAGTAAACCCACGAAAATTTCCTCCTTCCTCCTTTTCCCTGGGAGTGAAAACCTCCTCTTTAAAGGGGGCTAGGTAAAAATGTAAGCCACGTTAGCAACCCAGCTTGACTGACGAGAGAGCCTTCACGTAGGTAGGGCACATGGCCTCAGCTCCGCTTGTAATCAAGTATGTTTCTCCAGGTCAACCTAATGTCAGTTAGATGCAATGTCATTGTCGGCACTGGCGGTGGATTTGTCAACCACACGGACATTGTACTGCTGGTATACCCTCGCCCGGTTTTCCTGCCACCACTGTTCTGCTTGTGTCTCACTGAATCTCTTCCGACTATATTTACAAAAAGAAATGACAAGTCACAACATGAACTAAATGAGATTCAACCGGAAGACAATGTAAAGCTGAATAACTAGCTATAGATGTTGCCTGCTGAGCAGGATTCAAATGCATCTACCTGAACCGAACCCGCTTGAGATCTCTGGCACCTCCAGGCAATGCAGTGAGAGTAATGTAAACACCTGGTTCATCTTGCTCTACCCATTCAGCCTCATGGCAGGATTCAGCATCTGGTAGCCTACTTCCATTCTTGCCGACTTCTGGATGGCTCGTCTTGTTCCTAATAGAACTCAGTCCATTTGGCGCAAGCAATCCATTATGACCATTTGTGATTTGTTCTCCAGAACTGCTTGGGCTGCCCAAACTCTCCGTTGCCATAGATGAAATGTCACTTGGAATGGAAATTCCAGGAAGAGGTGGCAGCTTAGTGTTCTTGGCTGCTCCTCCAGGTAATCTCTCTGCCATCCCCTTCAACTGTTACAAAGATAATGCAATTGACCCTTAGATGTAAAAAACATGATAGCTGTCAGAAAGTGGCACAAATTACGAGGCTGTTTTCCTCCTTTATTTTAGCTGTGAATACACAGGGAAACATTTAAATCTCGAACCTCGTAGTCTTTAATTGGTGCTAAATTATTCGAGGCTTCAGGTTTTCCATTAGAACCGATTAATAATTAATTTAAGTTTCATATCTTGGTTGCCTACCCCAACTTGCTTGGGACAAAGGCTTGGTTGTTGGTTGTTGGTTGTTGGATATCTTGGTTGCAGCATACTAACATAAAGAAGCTAGTTAATATGTGATATACTCCCTCCGTCCCAGATTATAAGGATTTTGGGGTTTCGTATAGATCCATGCATTATTCCATGTATGTGTTTTGTAATTTGTCTACATTCATAGCATCCATATGAACATGGACAGAGGGATAAAGGGCTAGAACCCCTTATAATGTGGGATGGAGGGAGTACTACATAGCTCAAAGGCCTTCGCCCTAAATGCTAACTTGAAACTAATTCTAATAAACCTACATGTGGGCATAAAAAAGGGACAAAATTACATGTCCCGCAGTGAGCAGATGTACCTGTGCAGTGAGTGACTTGATTACTTCCTTTGCCGCCTTGCACTTTGCGGTTTCTTCCCCGGCAATGGAAATAGCTTCCTTCAGTTGTTTGGTAGTTCTCTCCAGCTCCACTTCAAGGAGTTGAGATTTCCTGGTAAGACTCTCCACCTGGAAGTCAAGAGCTAAAGATGAGCAGCAAGTTCTCTCTTTATTATAATATACTTAGCTTTAGGCAAAAGGAGGTTGAAATTTTGAAACTCAAAAGGACAATAGGTTGTCCAGCCATTTAGTGCCTAGAACTGTGACAGTATTGATATTAAGTAGGCAGATAACAATCTGCTAAAGTTTAATGAATGTTCATACTCTGTTACTGTTACAGAACAAAGCGTACATATATCTGCAGCACGAAGTTGCAGGGGGCAAGCACTAAGCCACGAGCAGAAGATTTATAAGCTCTTTTTTAGTAGAATTTAAAGCCAACAGTTCAGTGTGACAGCACAAAATCACTGTCAGCTAAAACTCCACTACAAATAAATTGCCAGCTACTGAATAAAAATACAAATATCAACAATATTGATTAACTAAACATCAAAAATAAAGTGGAGCAAAATATGTACCTGGGATCTCAAATTCAGAACCTCTTGGCTTAGTGCATCATTTGTTGGTTTGCCATCATTGGCAACAACTCTTGGAGATGTTAGACCACCCAGAGTAGGTGTCGGTGTTGTAGATCGTGGAGGGCTTGCCCTTCTCGAAATAGGTGATGTTGCCCTAGAAACAATTCTAGATCCAGGAACTGATGCTGAGAAAAACTTCTTTGAAGATCCAAATACAGGATTGAAAGATCTTGAAATGTTGAGCCCACTCCAATGTGAACTTCCATTTGGCACAGGGGAAACACGGGTGCTATTAAATTCAAACTTTTTATTTTTCTTGGAATATCTGTTATCCACATGCTTAAAAGATTCCATTGAAGACAATCTTGATAGTTGAGCATTTGACCTTGTTTCCAGATCGTCTTCAATTGCATCACTGAATCCTGGTACAGTAGCAGCCCGCTTCGCGGAAGAATGCATGTCTGTCTCAAGTCCTTTTGTCAGTTTGCTGTAGCAGCTATCGCAGACACGGTAAGGCTTGTTTGGATTTGGTGCTAATGAAGCCTTCAGAGATTTTTTACTGCTGCAGGAATGACAAAATACTAGAGCACAGTTGTAGCAATTATGACGTTTTCTCCTCAAGTTGAATGGCTGACGGCAACCTGAGCACATTGATTGATCAACTCCAGATACCCATTTGTGAATGCATATTGCTGCAGTGAAGTTAATTCCACAAACGACACTTCTGACTTGCTTATCTTTCAGTGCTTCAACCAAGGTAGGAGTATTCCTATCATCAGTGTCGCCATGACCTAACCGGCCATTTGCACCTTTTCCCCATGTGTACACCTCAGTTCTAGACGTCAAGACAGCCACATGATAAGCACCACATGAAATCTCCTCCACAAAGTTTTTGTGTAACTTCCCTTCAACACGTACAGGAAGCATACCATCAGCTTGTGCATTCCCAAGTTGACCATAGACAGCACTGCCCATTGTATACACATGCCCAGAAGTTGTAAGGGCTACTGTCAAGCAATGCCCACAAGCAACCTGACAAAAATTGGGCTCCACCAAAGCAGCCACACAAGTTGGGACTAATCGTGGTTCCTTGTCACCGTGGCCTAAGCGTCCTTTATCACCATCACCCCATGTAAATATCTTACCAGAAGAGCAGTTGCTAGAACTTGAATTCCCAGCCATTACTTCTACAACTGCAGCAGTGTGCCAAACACCACAAGCTGCCCGCACCGTCCGTAACCCTTTGAGGGATTCAACTTCCCTGGGTACTGAGATACTTCCACGATCTCCATGGCCCAGGACGCCAAAAGATCCATCTCCAAATGTGAAAAGCTGCCCAGCGGAAGTTACTAGGGCTGTATGCCAAGGTCCACATGAAATTGATGAGACATGTATGCCCTCTAGCGGTCCATTTACATGCTTTGGCACCCAGTGACTGACATCATTACCATGACCCAAAAGCCCAAATTTAAAGGTGCCATCACCCCAGGTGTAAAGATCTCCGGATAGCGTAACAGCACAAGTGTGGTATTCGCCACATGCCACCAGCTCAATGTTCATATGAGAAAGAGCATCGATGAGTTTTGGCTGCGCCACATCACAATCAACACCATGGCCAAGCCGCCCCCCTGATTCCTCACCCCATGAGTATATCTCTCCTTGTTTAGTGACAAGTGCAGCATGCCTTCCTCCACAAGATATGTTCTGCACATCAAGTCGCACAGCAAATTCTAATGGTTTTGGTACAAGGCAGTCCATTTTTGTACCTGAGGAGCTTCCAACTCTTGAACTGCCACCACCAAGAATTCCTTCCCCAGTTCCTTCTCCCCATATGAAAACATCGCCCAAAGCATCACCATCATCGTGACCAGAACCATGACTAGATGAACTAACAGCACTTGAATAGCTAACCCGGAAAGCATCCATTGGAGCACCTCTAGGATGACCATTTGTGTTATCTGAGTGTCCAGACGACATAGAATGGACTGATCCGGCATTAGAGTCTGATGGAAAGAAGCCCTTGGGAGGAACTGCATACAACATGACATCAGAAAATGCCTTCTCCAATGCATTCTTTGGTGGGCTCCCATATGGTGTACGGAGTCGGTAATTGTCACTGCCATCCTGATGTGAGACAACCGGCAACAGTCATTTTCTAAAACAAATGACGACATCACAAAGGACATATAAACACAAAGCGATATGCAGGGAGGTAGAGATTGTTAGAAGTAATTAAGTCCACTAAGAATTTCACACATCAATAAAACATCATTCCTTTCTAGCTTTGCAGTGTACTCTCGAGAAATTTCTGTCAAGGCTTCCAGATCTAACTGGACAATCAGTGAAAGCGATGTACTTTCACAATGATTTGAATGGAACGGTTTCTGAATTGAACCGGAAAATGAAGACAGGATATGTTCTATCTATGAACAGGCTACACCAGCACAATTAAGAGTTGAAACTTGAATGCCAATCTAGTCTTCTAGATAGGAATTTTCAGACGATGGAGGCAGTAATACCTTATGGATGCTGTCATTGCTGCTGAAAGGTGAACTCAAAGGAGAACTCCGTCGTGTGTAAGTTCTTGGACTAGTTGCGCCAGAGGAAAGGATATCACTTCTAGATTCCGTTCTCCATTTTCTTTGGTGGCTACGAGAAATCAATGTTTTCAGCCCAGCAAACCATACTTCAGCTTCATCTTTATCCTTGCATATCTGATATTAATTAATAAAACAAAGCATGTCAGCGTGTGAATACGAAACCTTACTAAAAAGCTAAACACAAAACAGTACACAGTTATCAACAGAGCGAACAAGGATGAATGAAGAATAAAAAGTACGAAACAGGGAGAACTTACTATATCCAATGACCTATCATGCGAAATTAGAGAAAAAGACTGGCATTCCTTCTCAGGCCGTGGATACCTCTGAAAAATTGCCTGAAATATCCAGAAAAAAAAAAGGTGGTAGTGAAGTCAGACACCCATATTTTTCAGTGGAAAATGGAAATATTTGTGACCATTATATGGAAATTTTGTTTTGACAATGGAATTCAATCGCGTCCTGACTACAGGGGTTAAAAGTTAGAGAACAACTCTATCTGCTTATATAAGGAAATTTTTTTGTTGCTGCTGCTGTTTTGTTGGTTTATAGTTCGATGTTTTAGTCTTCTTTTAGTTGCACAGAGTTATTTATCCAGACCATCATGGAAATTAAGAACTTTGGAAATACTATAGAAGATATAATAAATCTATAAGAATTGGGTGAGCAAACATCAACAGGAAATGAATAAATTTTTACAATGAAAGGAGAAATAGCTAGACATGGTAATCTTCTGGAAAGACAGGACAATCATCTAGAAAACATGAGTCTAAGCCTATTAAGAAGATTAACTTACAGTGCGTTGTCCAGGAATTATTCTAGATACATGGCTCAACCTTAGATGTTTCTCTTCTTTCCCTGAGAACCATATCAATACGGATTCATCCTGTAGAAGCCAAAAGGCACAAAATACACCTTATAAGCCAGAGGATTGTGCAGGCACAGAAACACAGCTGAGTTGGAGAGTCCAAAGAAGGCTCACATTGGATAACCTAAATGGACAAAACTTTGGCTTTCCTCTGCGCCCATACTTCAGCAAGTATGCTCCTTTCTTGAGAGCGGTGATAGCCTGCAAAGAAGGATTCTGTCAAGCCTCGAATATCATTTCAATAAGATATGGAAAATAGATAAATAAATAATCAGGAGTGTGCAAACAGCAATAATGATTGTCAAGATTTTCTATGCGGGCAAGCATGTCGCTAATAAACTTGCCTTCTAGATAACTTCAATAACTTTAGAGGCAATAAAGGGAACATACACAATGTTTTACAAGAACGGATTAATAGAAAGTTTGGGCTTGACGTTCACCATGAGCTAAACCAGTGGTTTTATGAAATGGAAAAATAATAACAGAACAAAATAATAGACACATACAAAGGCAAGTGCAAGCAAACACTAATGGTTCGATATACAAGATACAAGATGAACCAAACTTTTCTACTATTTTTGCTGCTGATGCAACCCAGTTTATTCTTCAGGCAAGCCTTTCTCCCCAAGCATCAGACTGTTGTGTGCGCATTTCCCTGTGTGATTTCCTTTATCAACAACAAAGAATAAAAACCGAATTCACCTATCGCAGTATTTGGGTTCTAGTTATAACTGCAACTGCAGCCACTGAGCTTACTGGTTGGATAGGTATATATTAGTGATTGTGATATTTTCAGTTATGCATGACCTTTTCCTGTACTGCTTTTGTTTTAACTACTTTGTATTATTAGCATCTTGTCAGATGCCCTTGGAAGGGAGGTTACAGAGCATCTTGCTATAAACTCCAGAACTCAAACAGTGTCTTTTGATCAGTGCGTCCAGCAGCGGTTACACATTGTCTGCTTGACAAATGTGGTCCCATAGCTAGCCGAAGCTATGAGACGCACTATTTTTTAGTAAGAAAAGAACGAAGAAACCATTTGTCAGCATAATCAGTGAGTGTGCTGGCTGTATTTTATGCAACCCGATCTAGCCTTATGTTCGCTCTGTCTAATAAGTTTTCCACAAATGGAATGTCGGACATAACATATAGAAAAGAACAAATCAATCATCACTCGATCCCAAACCTCCTACGCTGCAAGGTCCTCGGGGGTGCCAAAAATAGGAGCACAGGTAGTAATATCAGCTTGTACAGTCCATGTGTGCCCTGTGGTCTGCCATTTATCACAAAATGTACAGGAGTTGAAATCCACAAAGACACAATGCGACACCCACCAAATCCCGCTCGAATTTACGGTGGCCTGCAAATGGATGGGCACTGCATTACGCCAAGGCCAACACCGCAGGCGTAAAAGGCATGCTTCCACAAGTGAAGGGATTAGTACAGTAGCTCAGGGCCCCCTCGAACTGAATCCTCTCCTCTGTTAACCAAACTACCAAAGCACCCTGATCCTGTCGACTCCAGGAACATAGGGAGTCAGCCTCACAGGCTAAACACCAGAATTAACCTGCTACCAAACAAGTCAACCTAGCTCCCGTAATTTGAGCAAGAGGGAGAAGAGGAGGGAGCGAGCGCTGGCAAACTGAGAACCTCCACCTTGAGCTCCATCGCAGCGGCACTAAGAAGAAGAAGAAGAAAACAGCGAGCAATCTACAACACGTACGGCATGGTAAGGCCATGAGCTCCGCGGGAATCGGGCACCATTTCGCCTGGGCGCCCAACGAGCACCAACCAACCCGGAATTCCCCGCCACTCACCCACATCTGAGTTGCACCCACCCAACCGCCCCCCCCCCCACCCCCAGTGGGAAGGAAAAAAAGAGCAAGGACGGAGGACGGGTGAAATCGAATCGATCCTCCCGGAGGCGCGCGGACGGGGGCTGGTGGGTTAGCGGGAAGCACCTGCTCGATGTCGCGCTCGACGGGCCCCGCCCGGATGGCGGCGAGATCCGAGGAGGCGTCGGACATGGCGGCGTCCCCCGCGTCAGCCCCGCCCCATCGCCGCGGCACCGGAGCCCACAGGCGCGCGCGGGCGTCGCTCCACGCGGCGCAATGGCGAGGGGGGGCTCGCTCGCCGACGGCGCGCGGGCTGCGGCGCGGCGAGCAGGGAGGACGCGCCGCGGGCGGGTCCTCGGGGGAATCGGATCGGAGCGCGGCGGCGGAGGCGAGAGGGGTTTGGCAGTGCTGCAGCGGAGGGGAGGGGAGGGGAGAGATCGCGACGCGGCGGAGTCAGGAGGGCAAGAGGAGAGAGGGGATGGGAGGGAGGGGAACGAAGCTTTTTTTTTTTCTTCTTCTTATTTTCTCCCCGCCGCTGGACGCTGGGTGGTTGGAGTCGGGAGCTGGGCCGGCTGATGATTCGGCTCGGCCTCGGCTGCGACGCGAGGACAGGAGGTGAAAATTGACGTCTGATCATCGGCGGTGCAGACACCCTTCCCCCAGCTGCAGTGCCCAACGAAGCAAGCAGGCCGTCCTGTCCGGTCCGGCCCACACATTCGTGTGGTCGTAGTGCGCGCCGGTATAGCAGCTGCTGCGTCGTCGCGCCAGTTGGTGGTGAACACGTGGCAGTTGCTCCTGCTCGCCGCTGCCCCTGCTTCCAGTACAGTAACTACTCCTCTCTGTACTGCTCCGTTCCGTTGCGCTGGGCTAACGCTAACAACCCCAACTGTCGTACCAGTACGCGTTTAGGAGTATAAAAAACACTGTGTATATATAGTATAAGCATCGATCGTCATCAGGCTTGCAACCGAAATCGCCAAACTTTACGACGGCATGCGAGCAAACCCTCTTTTCTATTAGTACCACTGGCACAGATGAGGTAGCTAAACTAATCCGCTCGAATGCTCGATCATCGATCCATGCCCTTTCTCGTTCTGCATGACCCTTTTAATTTTATCGTATCAGCTGGTGGCGTGTGCAGCAGGCTGCCTAATTTCTGGGCACAGCCAGCATATGCATGTGCGCTTGTCAAAAGTGGCGTGTGGTCGCCGGCCGGACGGACCCCCGACCCCGATCGATCTGCCTAGTAGCTAGTAGAAATGGGTAGTACTGTACGTACTAGTGTAGTAATCAATGAGCGAGCGCAACGAAGAAGAGACCGAAAAAGGACCTGCATGCTGGATTATTATTTATTTAGTTGCTACTTGTGACAGCGAATGCACGTAGCGCGCGCGGCCGGCGCTATCATCGCAGCGCAGCTAAGCTGCATGCAGGTCGGTTTCAAGCTTTCAGCTTCTTCAGGCTCAGCCGGCCCCATGGAGAAGAAGCTGGTCGATGCATGAACTCGTCGTCGGCTGCACGCAGCGATATATCGAGCTGGCGGCAGCGCGTGCTGTTCATGCATGCGTCTGATCTGATCTCCGGCCGGGGTAAGTACGTAGGTCGGCCGGAGGAGGTGGCGAAAGTGACGTCGTCGTCGCCCGGTTCGGTCCTCGAGAGCGCCGTGCGGTGCGTCACGAATTAATTGATGATGATGGAGATCAATAACGCCGCACGCACGCAGCGTGTCTTGTCCGTCTTATATAAAAGTAGATAGATTATTAAAGCTAGCTAGGCCTAGAACCAGACGGCATCGATCGGCATGTGGTGTCAGTTGGATCCAATCCAAAAGCCGACTAGCTAGTTTAATTAGATCGATAACAACATCAGTGCGTGTATCTATATATGGCGCTGCTAGCTGAAGGATACTATATCTCAGCGCTAATCAATAACCCTCGTGCCGTGCGTCGTCATTGTCTCTCCGATCCCCGGACCGCCGGCAGATCGATCGATTGGCACAGGCGCGATTATTAGCGCGGACTGTCATAGTGTCGTATATCAGCGCACTGCGCACGCGCGCACACGTTAGCGTAACTACGCATCAACATCTGTCGCATTATTAGCGACCCGCTAATTAATCATTTAAGCTCCAACATTCCAGCAGGGTAACCCAGTTATAAGTCATCCTCCAGGGTTCAGTGCAGGCAGTAGTTGGAGCATCTGATCTGATTCCGATGGATCTAACCGTGCCAATGGCAGGCAAGGAGGGGACGGAGGAATGGACCATGCATGCAATCCAGCTTGGTTCGACGGTGTCAGGCAAACACATCATATCAAATCAAGGCAAACAGAAACGAATCTCACTTTTTCTTTCTTTACACTGCATCATATCGATCTATCTCCCCTCCTCCGAGGCTGAGCAGGGGGGGGGGGTGCCCTGCTGGGCTCACCCTTTGGCACCCCCAGCTGGGCACTAGTAGGTGTTGCAGTCCGATCCAGCCCCGGCCGGACGCAGCGTAGACCTGCCAATGGACACATTGCTCGATCGACGATCGGACAGTGCAAGGACAAAGCGGCGGATATTCGTGCAGTGCAGCCAACAGCACCCAGCAGCTCACGGGCGGGCCCAGGCGCTAGCTGTCCCGAGGGTGTCGTCTACCGGCCAGAACGTACTACAGTACAGAAGAAGCCTGTACGGCGCGGTCGACGTGTCCGTGCGTCCCGGTCCCGGAGCCGATGAGCTGCAAACGGTCCACCTGCAGAGGGACGGCAGTGGATCCGTCGGTTCGGTTCGGTGGTGGTCCGTCCAATTTTTAAATTAAAACTGATGGTATATGCTTATCGCCTGAGCACGGAGCTGATCGCGGATCACTCTCTCTTATCCAAATAAACCGAAATCTAGCCACGATCGCGTCGACTACTCCGGCGGCCGTACGTGCGAGCCCGAGGCGTCGCGCTTGACGTACGATGCGGGAGTAGTCGACGGTCTAGAGTAGTAGGAGCCCTCGACGACGTCACCACAGCCCATGCACGGGGGGAAACCCGGCCAGCCGATCGATCCGATGAGAAAGAAGAAGAGATGACGGGTTCTCACTCTGCTTCTCCCTGGCCTAGCTCATGCTCATCAGATCAGACGTGCGTGGATGCAGTTGGGCCGCCGTCGCAGATCGATCGGGGCATATGCATATGCTGTTTGGATTGGAGGCCTGCCCGGCCGCTCGCCGGCCGGCATCGTAGCATGGCGTGTTCAGATGACGATCGATGTTCATCACCACACCACATGCATGCATGCATGCATGCGGAGAAGATCGACCAGCACACTGCACATGCCGCTGCCCGAACAGCACACACCCCAGCGTCTCGGTGCGTGCGCACGTGCCCCCCGCCGCCCGCGAGCCAAACAAGACAGGCGACACGGGAGCCCACGCTGCGTTGGTCTCCTCGTCGCTCTAGGCTCTGGCTGCTGCCTGCTTCATTCATTCCCTGTCCCTCCCGTGGCTACCTTGTTACCGACTTGCAGCTGCAGCAGGCTCTCTCTCTCTCTCTCTCTCCGGTTGATGTCTGAATTATTTGGGCCCGCATCGTGTCAGCGGCCGGCCGGGCTATACCTTTTGCAGGCTCTGGGCCGTGTTAAGCCCATCTGCCCTTGTTTCCTTTCAATTCCGGTATGGTATGGTATGGTATGGCACAACTAGGAGAGGCGGCCCAGCCCAAACAAACGCTCCGTACCCAAAAATGGGACTCACTTGCCCGTCTCTCGGGCAGGAGCGACGAGGATGGATCAGCAGCTCTTTCCGATGATCAGAAGAGGATTACGTACTACTGCTACAAAGCGCATGCGGACAAAGTAAGTACACCGTACACGACGAGTGAGTGAGTTAATGCTAATCCACCACGCTTAGTGCCCCGTCAGTCATGATCCGCACGCGTACGTACTAGTACGTTTGGTGGCACGGGGCATGTGCAGAAAGGCAAACCTGTCGGTGAGTGGTTCCCTGCCTGGAGCTGAGAAGGGTCCCTTTCTCTCCTCTTGTTCTGAAATCTGAAGCGATGGGGCCAGGGGCAGGCGGGCAATCATGCGCGGGCGCGCGAGAGGAGGCAAGCACTCAGCCAGTCTCAGATCAGCAGCGCAACCCGGCGCTCATGTGCTCGTCTTTGGTGCTTGTTATCATCAATTCATCGTGCCCCGGGACGGCACGGCGGTGCTCCCCAATCCCGATTCCCGACGACCTCGTGCCTGCATTGCATGGGTTCCTGTCCGGTGTCCGCTGACGGCAGCCGGCAAGAGAGGCGAAGCAGAGCGGAGCGGTGACGCGGTTCAGTCGGAAACGTTTGATGACAAGCGGCCGGCTCGATCGATCGAGCCATGTGAGTGGCAATATCCTCCGGATCTTGAGTCAACACTCAACCGATCTACACTACTGTATTCGTTCCCCTCCCTCCCATCTGGCTTCTGCATGTCTGCACCACATGCACGTTTCATCATAAACTAAGCCAAGCGGTGGTCTAGCATTCATTCAGAGCTCCCATTTGTGAGTGTATCCATCTCATCTTGGTTACCACCAGTCACTAAGAACAGGGTCTATGGCCAATCCGGGACAATCGATCTCGCCCCGATTCGTGGGGTCATTTTGGACTGCTCCTTGTAAAACACTCTTACTTTTTTACCAGTGTCAACTTTCCTCCCACCACCCTCGTACCTCAACCCAACAGCCAAGGTCCTTGGTGAAGTCGGAGCATGTACCCCGGGCCGGCTGTCCAGAGGAATCTCGCGAGGTACGGTGTCATGTCACCTCCGCGGGGCGTCTCGGCGCAGGCATGCTTCGTCCTTGTGCCAATCTGCCGCAACGTAGTGCGTACTGTAGCAGCGCGTGCATCCCTTGCCGATTGCCATTCCCTCCCTCGACAAAACAACACATCCCGATAGAGACACAGCCATAGCCACACAGGGAGGGAGGGCATGCCCATCCATCTTTTAACAGTAGCCAAATCCTCACCAAATCCGCCGTACGAGATTCAGTTGGTGACTCCGATGATTTGGTCTACGCTTGACGTAGTACTACTAGCCTGATGATAGATAATTCTGCTCCCGGAGATTTCAGCCATCCATCAGCCTGATCCCGGCGGTTCTCCTAAAACGAAGGACAATGCACAGTTACACCACCGTTCTGCACAGCAAACAGAGTGAATGGTAGTTGAAACAGGATGATAAAAAATGGAAGACAGGGAAACCGTTGGAGACATGGAACAGAGCACCTGCTGCTAGTTCAGATAAGATGGCCACAGTCTCTACCCGACCTTTTCCTCCTGAACAAGGCACGGTAGGAGTAGCGGGAAAGATTACTGAATTCTGAACTGAACCGAACTGAATTATGGACTTATGGTTCGCAGTGGTAATCGCCGATTTTGACCATTGCCATACTAATCCTTCAGGCACGACCACGTGGGCACAAATTAAGTATCTATCGTGAACGGCATGAGATGCTGAAACAAATAACTAGTTGTTGCATCAACAAGCAGCTCTAGTCCGCCTAATCGAGTCGAGGTACTGTATTTGAATCCCGAGAGGATGGATGGATACATCCAACTTGCAGCCTTGCTTGTAAATTGTACTCCGTAATACGTATCACGTGCTCTGTAAAGTTAGGAGTTTTTGAGAATCGGAAACGGTACTCGCATCGTGGGCTCGTGGCAAGTTGATGCTCTCTCCTGTGCTGCAGAGAGACACACAGAGAGCGCAGTCGGCAGCAAAACAGAGGAGGAAATTTCGCTGTCAGGCGAGATAGGATAGGACGGAGCGATGGGATGGGATGGGATCGCATCGCCGCGGGCGGTTGTTTTCTCGCCTCTCCCGTCCCGATCCGCCTCGGGCAAATCCACCGAATCCCCGCCACGGTTTTTTGGGCGGTCGCTCACTCGCGGTGACGCGGTGTTTTTCTAATTTGCTAAACACAAGTCGACTGATGACATCAGTCGATGCCGACAGAAGGTGGAAAACGGGGAGGGAGCTCACCGGAAAGAAGGATTAGAGGTCACCTTTTGCCGTTGCCCCGTCTTCGCCGCCGGAGCTTCAGGGTTTGGAGTTGGGGAGTGGTGGGGTCTTCTTCTCCACCGCCAGGCTTGGAGGGAAGGGCCGGGGGTGGCCGACTGGCACGATAGAGGTGGCGGGCGGTTGACGACAGAGAGATCGGCGCTGCGAGTGCCGCCGGTCGGACGGGGGGAGGACATCGGTTGGATAGGACCGGAGGCAAGGCGCATTGTTGACTAATGGAAAGACAAAAAAATTAGTATTTTAATATGGAGACACATCCTTCGAGGCGTGCCTCCGTTGAGATTCAGCGCATGTACCCACCCCAGCTGTATCGATCGTGTATCACCTGTCCGTCGGCGTAGGCAGATTACGTTAAACCGGTTGATGTACATATATGATGATGGTGATGAGCACAGCAAAAAAAAAAAAAACCCTGCCTGCCACTCGAAGACTACCAGTAACATTATCCACGGTTTATAATCGCTCGGGCGTCTCAAAAACCAGGAGAGCCACTTGCAGCAAGGGCATGCACCTCTCATGCGTTAACGACATCAGTTGGACTAACCGTATATTATTGTAAGGAGGAGTTGTCGCTACTCGCTGGATGGGGTCTGAGATCGTTAGCGCTATGAGACGGTTTTCATCAAGGCCCCCGCAATCCAACATGCACAACCACAGAAGAGCATTGTCTCGGAGAATTCCCTCTACCTTAAGTCGATTCGTGCTCTTTTTAAGGTTAATACGAAGAGTGTTTACAGTCTAGATTAATCCATTTCCATTGTCAAGATTCTTACTCTATGCGTAACACGTACGTGGCTTGTCTCTTTGTATTTTCTTTACGTAAACCGCGGCTCACTTTTTTAATACAAAGACGTGCTTCTTGATAGAAAAAAATGTGCTTCAGATATATTCAGTAGCCTTGACGATCTTTGATGATTCGCATGGAGCATGCCCTGTCATTTCGTTCGCCTTGTTCTTTTGCTCCCCTTTGCCGTAAACACTGGCATTGACGTGGGGAATTAAATAACCGGCGCAAATGTAATGCGGCCTGCAGAATCAACGCCTGTCCGCAAGAGAAAACGAGTCGAGGATTAGTGCTGACCCGGGCCTCCCTTTTTTAAGGTTCTCGATAAGTGATAAGCACATTCTCTCTATTCATGGCTTTGGAGGAAAAGCAAATCTCTGTCCGAGAGAGAGAGAGAGAGAGAGAAAAGTCTCCTTTGACGAATAAATTTCGTAGGCAGTGCAGCCTTTTTTTTGTGGAAGAGTAATGATAATAACAGAGTCAACAACGATTCGATTCGATTGATTGATTGATATATCTTCCCGAGTTAACTATATACGTAATCTTAGCGCCCCGCATTGGCGCATACGACTATACGAGGAGTGAAGAAAGAAAGATGGGTGACAGCGACGTGGTTGGTTGCTGCTCCGGTCTGCTCTGCATGGCGCGCCGGCGCCGTGGACTGGACGAGGCGGGGTGGCTGGGCTGGCCCGTGGTCAGATCTCGGGCCACATGGGCCTGCTCCCTCCCTCCCCTCCGCTACGCTGCGGGGCCCACCTGGGGGGATGATGCGTACGCTGTCATGTACTAGTGGAGTGGACTCGTAGAGAGTACGCTGGGTGTACGCACCGTCTCGTATCCCATCGCGCCGCGCGCCGCCGGTAGAGACGTAGGGTGGGTGGGGACTCGGGGTTGGCGCGAGGGTGACGTCAGCGGATCTCGCCCCGGGATCCTGGTGGGCCCCGCCCATGAGGGTGACGGCGACCGAGCAGCGGGAGACGGGACGGCCCTGGGCCAGCTGAGCTGGCTGGCGGCCTCTCCTTCGCTCTGCTTGCTACACCGGGAAGACCAGGCCCAAGGTGGCAAAGCCCGTCGCCGGCCGCGCCGCGCGCCGAGACGGGCGAGGCGTCCCGTCCCCAGCGGTTCGAGTAGGGTGTTTGGATCGGATGCTCCGTGCCAGAGATATTAAATATAGTTTAATTATAAAACTAATTACATAGACAAAGCTTAATTAATTGATGAATGATTATCGTATCATCACATTAGCTAATGATGGATTAATTAGATTTAATAAATTTGTCTAGCCGTTTAGTCCTCATCTGTTTAATTATTTTTATTATTAGACTACATTTAATACTTCTAAGTAGCGTCCTAAGCATCTGATACGACGGAAGCTAAATTTTAGCCGGGTCCCTCTAAGTCTGTCTCCGGCAGTTGTTTCATATAGATTATCTATAATAGGCTGGGGGTTTATAGTACAAACTTATACAGAGAAATATAAACAGCCCGCGATAATCCTCGGCGGGGCCTCTCGCCGTCCGATCCGCAAACCACAGCCCACGGCATCCGTCGATTAATAATAATAATAATAATAATAAAATCGCACAAGATTAAAGACGAACTGCAGCCGCACCAAGACAGCAACCGCAAGGAAGGAAGGATCTTCCTTTCTAATTTTCCTTCTTGCCCCGTCCCGTGCCCGTGCTGTGCGAGGGGAGGGGAGGCCAGCGTGCAGAGCGAGCGGTGGAGTCGGACCGAGGCACAGCACATCCACCACCACCACCCCTCTCTCTCCTCCCTCTTGCCTTGCTTGCCATCCACACCACACCACATCACACGTCCACACCAAAAGCCAAGAACCAACTCATCGGACGCAGAGACCACAGGGGGAAAAAGAAAAGGCGTCGGAGAGGGGGAGGGAGGAGAAATCATGGAGCCGATTCGCTGTGGAGATTCGGGCGCGTGATCCGGTCGGATCTTGCTTTCCTCGGGGGCGAGGCGATGGCGCCGCTGGGGACTGCTGCTGCGATGTGGCAGCGTGCCATGGTGCTCCTCGCCTATATCCTCCACCTCCTCTAATAACCTCTACTAGGCAAGGGCAGGGCAGGGCCGGGTCCCCGAGACGATGGAGATGCCGCTGCATTAGCCAACCCACCAAGCAACGCCTCCGCCGCCCGCTCCGCCCTCCCCCGCCCGCCATGGCGGTGGTCGGCGCCGACTCGCGGCGGTTCCACGTTCTCGCCGTCGACGACAGCCTCATCGACAGGAAGCTCATCGAGATGCTGCTCAAGAACTCGTCCTACCAAGGTGACACTGACACCTCCCTCCTCCCTGTCCTCTTCCACTACTCGTCCTACAAAACTGATTCCTCTCGTCTCGTATATTGTTATTCATCAGTGACCACCGTCGATTCCGGGAGCAAGGCCTTGGAGCTGCTGGGATTGAGGGACGACCCGGACAGTGACTCGTCGTCATCGCCGCCCTCCTCCTCCTCCTCCTCCTCCCCTGACCCTGACCACCACCAGCACCAGGTATCCCCCTGCCTACCCGCCCCTGTTCTTGCCTCCTGTCCTGGCTGATGTAAAACTAAAACAGAAACAACCAATCACGTGCGCGCCTTCGCCCTCGCTACAGGAGATCGATGTGAATCTCATCATCACCGACTACTGCATGCCCGGCATGACAGGCTACGATCTGCTCAAGAGGGTCAAGGTCAGCCCACGCCCACCGTCCCACCCCTTCAATTCCTTCCGCCTTCCTTTCAATCGTAGGCAATAAAATCATGGTCCACGGCACGGCACGGCGGGGTAAAAATCTTTGCTGCTTTGCTTGCCAATTTTGGAATCCAGGGCTCCTCGTCACTGAAGGACATTCCTGTGGTGATCATGTCGTCTGAGAATGTGCCTGCCCGGATCAACAGGTCAGCCCCCAAACCGCATTCAATTTTAACCGCTCCTCTCCTCGTATCGAATCCATTTTTTATTTACTTGCTCCTATCCTATCATTCATCGTGCTGGTCCACGAGAATTTCTAGGCCGCGCGCGCGTACAGTAGTGATTGGAAATGATTTCCCGGACTTTTACTGTTCTGCTCTGCCTGGTTCACTGCGATTAGCAGAGTGGCGGGGGTACATATAGTCTTATATCATATATCATGGTCAAAGGGTGGGAGTACATTTCTAAAGGAAAGGAGGGAGCGGAGTGAATATATAATGCCATAATCATGCCAGATTTGCCTTAATAAAGAGTTTGGGTGGGTGAATGCCTGAGCCCTACTAAACTAGTTGGGATTATTAATTTAATGTTTCGCGAGAAAGAAAAAGGCTTCTTCAGGCGTTGGGATTGATTTCTTTAAACTACTGTAGTTGGAGCACCAAAAGATTTGCAACTTTTGCCTCTGAATTTTGTGCCTTGGATTAGTTAAATGTTCGTGCAAAGCTCCGCTTTCCATCTTGCTAATAAAAATAAGCACAGCTCGTCTCTCTCCTGGTCCTGGCTGAAATGAAATAAAAGAGAGCAATATTTCTTAGTTAGTGGTACTCCTTTGGTTAGTGCCTCTACCCATAGGGGGAAAAAAAACTGTTTCTGCAAGACGAGCTTGATAGCAGCCAAATGCGCAAGATTTGATCTTTTCAGATAGGAACAAAAGAGGGGTATAGTAGTGTGATTTGACGGGACAAGGAAGAGAAAAGTCTCGAGGAATTCCCCAGACGAAGAACAGCTCGCTTGACGTTGCTGTTGCATTGGGAGGGAGGGGGGGGACTCCTCCAATGAATGCGATGTGTTTTCATGCATAGATCCCATATCTCGGTGACAGCGACGTAAAGCATAGGAAAGGTTCCTCGCTGTGGTGGGCCGAGATCTCGCAAAATCTTTCAGACCCACACCCACGCCAAATGGATTTTTTTTGGCTGCCAAAACCAACCAAAAAAGGGGTTCCTTTGCCATCTTTATTTCCCTTTTTCTTTTCGTGGTCACTGTCCGGTGGTCAAAATTTCTGGGCAAATGGGGCGACGGAACGGACATGTGTACAGTAGTCTGAAGAGTCAAAAAAGGGCCCTGAAATTCAAGAGACGAGACCGGGTCTTTTTCCTTGTGGTGGTGGTACGTAGCAAAGAAAGATCTCTGACATCTGTAGTCGTCTGTCCTGTCCTTTGGAGTGTTGGTTGATGCGATCCTTGAGAGCGGAGAAACCAAGGAGAGAGAGGATTCCTTCTCTTCCATTCTCCCCTTGGAAGCAGAGCAACCTGTTTGCCTTGCCATTTTTCGCTGATGATTTTGGATCGAAATTTCAGGTGCCTGGAGGACGGCGCAGAGGAGTTCTTCCTGAAGCCCGTGAAGCTGGCCGACATGAAGAAGCTCAAGTCTCATCTGCTGAAACGGAAGCAGCCCAGGGAGCCGCAGATGCAGGTGGAGCCGGAGCCGGAGCCGGAGCAGCAGCCGGAGGAAGCGGTTGCAGAGGCGAGCAATGACGGATCAACCACCGCCGTCAGCAGCAAGAGGAAGGCGGCGGCCATGGAGCTGGAGCTGGAGCAGCAGCAGCAGGAGGGTCCGGACAGCACGAAGCCAAGGCTGTCGAGTAGCAGCAGCAGCAGCAGCTTGGCAGTGCAGACATGAAACTGAGGATTTCTTCTTCTTCGTTACTTTTGCTGGTTCTTTTGGATGGTTCCTGGTAACGGGGAGGCCGGGGCCGGCAGGGGGGTTTAGCTCGCGTACTAAGTGATAAACAATTACGGCATACTTTTATATAGTAGCTGCCTCGGCCTGCAAATTTTTGTTGTGCTGCCCACCCTTGTGTGTTTGTTGGTTCCTTATTACATTAGAAAAGGAAGGAAGGAATGGGGAAAGGAGGTTGTAGATAAGGAGGTTGATTTAATGGCTTAATTAACGGTGCTGACTCGCTGGCTCACAGCCTGTGATGGCTGTTGGCAGATTGATGGATCAACCCGGCTTCCCTACTGCTTGCTAATGGTGCTGTTTTGAGCTCGCTCAGCTTCTTCCATTTTCTAATAAACAGAATATTCGGATAAACATCCGTCCATGTACTGTTTCTTGCTACAACTGCTGGTTGCCCTTTTGCCTGTCGTCAGCATGCACAACGTTTCAGGGACAGACAGATCTCCGTTCAGACGCAGCAAGTGAATGTGAACTTGACCCGGTAAATATAAATCAATCACTACTAGTGGAGTAGGGGTCTAGGACTGAACTGTACCAGTAAGAAACCCCACAGCGGGGCGGGGTTGAATCTTCTTCTTCTGATTATATATAGCAGGAGGTATAGGGTTATTTAATAATAATAAAATAAATAAAAACACCGTTCTGTCCTAGGTGTGCCAAACTGGCATCACATTAGGTTGCGTCCTGGCGGTATTCGCAGCAAAGCATCGAAGCCAGCCAACCACTGGCGGTTGGCTGGGAATAGGGCAGGATCCGGCAGGATCATCCCGGATCCTATAAGCTACTAATATCCGGGGATCCCACCGATCGCGCACACCGCACCGGCTGCAATAGAAAAAAAGCCAGGAGGAGCTCTCTGCTCGTCCCGTCCCTGAATTGAATTCCCATGCACGCACGCACGCATGGTGGTCTGGTCAGCATGCGTTGCATTTGGCCATCTCCTTCCTCTGCGCCTGCCTGCCTGCCTGCATGCATGCGTTGTTGTTGTTATTGTTGTTGTTGTGCAAGTTGCTGGGCATGTGGTCCGCGCGCTTTGCGATTGCTTGCTTGTCGTGAGTCGTGACAGCCTTGCCGGCTTGCCGCTGCTCTGGACTCTGGAGGTGGAAGGCTACGGGCGGCGGCCAGGCAAACTGCTGCTTCCGAGATTTGGCGTACCACGCTTGTCGTCTCCAGCTTTTCTCCGACTCTTCTTTTTCTCTTCTGCCGGACGATGCCGCACTTTCTTGCCCCCGCTTACATTGTGGGCCACATCGTCCCATCCTTTTGTATACAAAAGCTCCGCAACTCCATTCATCAAATCAAACATGCCGAATCAATTCGTCCCATCCCACCTCATCTCCAAGCAAACATATCTTCAATTGGTATTCTTAATCATACGTCAAACATGCCGAATGGCAGCACCAAACATCACGAGTGGCGGTGCATATATGTATTCCTGCTGTATTGCGACCTTCTAAAACCTTCTTGAGGATACGATTGTAGTTAAAAGTTACTTATTAGTTGAAACACAAAATTTGGTTAGCATCATATTGTACTTTTTAAACCGTGAAAATGTCTTAAAGCTTCTAAAATTCTTTTGAATAAAATCCTAGATATACATATTTGGAGGTTGTGAAATAACTCTAGAAGAGCTTCTAATCTATAGGTTGGATTTGGCTCTATAAAAATGGAAAGAAAATATTCAGAAAACCATGGAAATTCTAAACATTCCAAATGATGCCTAACCTCATTTTCAAAACTTTCCATAGCAAAAACCTGAGATGCCAACCAACACGAATGCACTTAGCTTTAATCTATGTTGCATTCATGTTGGTGACGTTTGATTTTATTTTATTTTTGTAAAAAGTTTTTGGTACACACTTAGACAACAACTATCATATTTTAGAAATTTTCCAGGTTTGTATAGATATTTTTCTATAGCTAAATAAATATTTTGAATATTTTAATGATGCTTTTTAGGAGTTCAAAATATTTTATTTAGATTCCAATCTATCTATAGAGTTTTTCCTAATACTTTTAGGAATATTGAAGATATTTTGCATGGTTTTAAGTCATATCCGTTGTTATTAGATTTAGCATTGAATAAAAAAGGATTATAAAGCTTAAAACCGCCCTGGAAATCTCGTTTTACCTATACCTCGGGTAGATAAAAATAAATTTCCCTCCATCGCCTCATGCCTCGCTGGATGCTTGGGCCGCGGAGCCGCAATGGTGCAGGCCCATCTCCGTCCGAATGGCTGTAGCCTGAAGGCTGGTGAGTCTTGTGATGCGTCAGCAGATGACCGATGACTGATGAGTGACAGTTCGATCCTGTGAATCTGTGATGACGAACACCCCTGTTCAATTCCATCATTGTATATATATTCCCTCAATTTAAATACCTGTTGTGTTTGACTTTTTCTAAAACTTCAATAGTATGTTTTATTCAACAAAAATAAGTTGTTATTTAATTTGTTGTGATTTGTTTTATTATTGTATAGAATTTGAACACAACTTGTTTTCTTATGTGCTTACACAAAATTTTTGAATAAAATAAATGGCTGAAGTTGGGAAAAAATAAATATTTAAATAAGGGGGAATACCATTTAAAAATGTCGTGTGTTATATACCATCGAAGTATTCAAACATTACGAGTATGTAGCATTCCGTTACTAAACATTAACTTTTAAATTTTTAGGCAATGAACGGTTTGTGAAAGGTCAATCTTACCCCTTGCCCACATCAACTAGCTCCATCGCTTTTTCTAATCAACTTTGTTTTATTATGGCTACAAAGTGTGCATACCGCACACAGATCAAGTCACCAATACTTATACATCTTATTTGTGCCGAGTGGATCCACGGGCGTGCGCCTTCAACGAGCACTTCCATTATTAACTGAAACAAAAAATGATAAACTTATTAACCCATGAAAAACTTTATTAATTGAAACACAAAAGTGACAAACTTATTAACCCCCTGAAAATATCTTAAAACTTCTATTATTTAAGAAAAAAATCCTGGAGATAGTTTGGGGAGGTAAAATAAATATTTTTCATATCGTCTGGATGATTGGGCCACCGAGCCGCAATGGTCCAGGGGCCATCTCTGTCCGAACTGTTGTTTGTTCTAAACTTGTGACGCGGGGGACGAGACAGCTCGATCCTCCGACGAACACCTGTTGTTTTTCCTGCCTTTCTAAGCTTGTTTGTTCTGGTGGTCTTTAGTTTGTAGGTCAGTGGTTTGTAGTTGATGTTTTAATGTCATTCTAATTTGATTGTCTTTAATGTATCATATATATATTAAGGTTAGTTGCAAAACCGAACCATTTAACTGCAACCGAGTTTACGCGGTTAAGAGATTTCTAACTATAATTTCAATTAAGAATTTGTCATAGCCAAAATATTTCAATACCAGATTAACCAAACTGATTTGACCGAACTAACCGAACGCCCAGCCCTACCAACATCGGCCCCGCCTCCTGTCTTCTCACCACACCGCCGGCCTCTGCCCCGCCTCGACATGCTCGCCACGCTGCCGGCCTGCTCACCCAACCGCCGGCCTCCACCCTCGCCCCGGCATGCTCGCCCAGCCGTTGGCCCTCGCCCCGGTCTGCTCGCCCGTCGCCGTCCTCATCCTATGCTGCTCAGACCAGCTGTTCTCCATATCCGCCGGCAGCTCGGCCTGCTCGCCCTACCCGCCGGCCGCTAGAGCTGCTAGCCTCGCCGTCGGCCGCTGGCGCTGCTTGCCTAGCTCACCCGACCCACTGTCTGGAGCACATCCTCGCTCGCCTCGCCGGCGGCCATCGCCTCTGCCTGCCCCACGCCTGTGCCGGCCCTCGTCGCCACCATCGCGGTGTGCTCGAGGGAGCAAGGGACGTGTGAGAGACAATATGAGAAGGATGAGTGCGTTCCATTTTTTCAGAGGAATGTGTTCGTCCCAGATATGAATGGTATATTCATTCTCGTGGGATGTCTTTGTCCCATACTATTCTCATGCTCTGGAACCAACAAGGGACGACGCTCCATTCCACTCCGGAACCAAACGCGGGCGATCTTAAAACCGTGAGTATGCACAATGATCAATAATTAAAGAGATTACAGTGTTTGGAATTAATTGTAACCATTCATCGGTTCCAATATAATAGCTAAAACTTAAGAGAAACCCATTTAAAAGAATCAAAGTTGTGAACCGAAACTCAAATTTCATAGACCGAAATTTAAATCCCATAGATCCAGAACCAAAGGTTTCTCCGGTTATCTAAGGTGAAACTTCACTTGAGACTACGCCGGAACAAAAAGAGGCTGAGAATTGGGTTCCTCTAAAAAAATCACATAATTAAATACCTCGGAATTTAGAGTGCAGGTCAAATATCCAAATCTCTCCGTGCACCCGAGCACCCAGCCTGGTGGAAAGCAATGCCGCTCTGCGCCTGAGCGCCTCGACCGCCGTCCTGCCGTCCGGCTGCCCTGCGCCCGCTCCCCGGCTTCCCTTCTTTTCCGGCTGCCTGCCTCCCTGCGTCCGCTCCCCGGCTCCCCTTGCATCTCCGCGGCCAGCGCATCGGTGAGCACTTCCTCCTCGCATATCTGTTCTCTCTTCCTGACCTTTGCTTCTAAGCAAGTCGATTGCAAACAAAGTTTGATGGATCTGCTGTGTTCTTGACTCAGATTGTAGGGTATTCCTGGGAATACACAGTAATCACTATAGATCCGCCCCTGCCATACTATATGTGCGATTCATCTGTTCTTATGAGATGATACTATTATGTTTTTTCAGGACATGTGTCTGTGACGGCTCATTTTGAGGAAAGTGCTACCCTTGTCTGACCATAATGGCATTAGCTTCGGCCAGTGCCATGTTTCCTCCCTGGAGCTCTTCACATAAAACTTGGGAGGACCCATCGTTCTTCAAGTGGAGAAAGCGGGAGGCGCATGTGCCATTGCGCTCGCAGGATACGCTGGAAGGTATGCTCTCTAATTCGCTCTACTAGCAGATTTAGTCTTGCAAGTGTAACGCTTCTAATGATTTCAAATCATTTGAATGGTTTGCTTTGTTTTGTTTTCTTGCTGATCAATAGGAGCCCTTAAGTACTGGCATGAACGGAGGAACGTGAACTATCTCAATTCTGAACATGCTGTCTGGAACGATGATGCGGTCCGCAGTGCTCTAGAAAGTGCTGCTTTTTGGTCTAAGGGCTTACCGTACACCAAATCTCTAAGTGGATACTGGAAATTCCTTCTGGCTCCTTCAGCGGAAAGTGTTCCAGAGAAATTCTATGATGCCCATTTTGATGATTCAAATTGGGAGGCTTTGCCAGGCACCGTGCTACAACTTTCCTTGCCTTTTCTACATGCTTTTTAGCCGAGATGGTTCTTGTTATTCAGCATGTTCTTTGGCACATTATTTGAAATTTATTCTCAGATTGAATGCCAACTTGCTTGCAGTTCCCTCAAATTGGCAAATGCACGGGTTTGACCGTCCAATTTACACAAATGTCACATATCCTTTCCCAATGAACCCACCATTTGTTCCCGCTGATAACCCCACTGGCTGCTACAGGACAGCTTTTCACATCCCAAAAGAGTGGAAAGGTATGATACTTTACATAATATTTGGTATCTTCTTTTCTGTACAGGAATCACTTTCTATCTGTTGCACATCCTCGTATTGCATTTAATCTAGCATAAATAGCCTTAAAGTAAGAACTTGAGATAAAGTGACGGCTTTATTTTGCGGTTTTGCCAATTATGATTTGAATGACATTTGCCATTATAATGAATATGTTCAATGTTCTAAGTTCTCTGTCTAGGGCTTCACAATGTTTCTACTGTTTTTACGACTTTATTTCTTGGCATGGTTATTGCATAGCTGGCTATCTCCTTGGGGTCTCTGATCTGTGCTGGTTACACATATATGTTTTTTCTTTATTTCTTTCACCACTTTGCTATGTACTACCTTTTGTCTCCTGGGGTGCTTATGACCTTCTCTGAACTTTTGCCATTCTTCAACATGCATAACATCTTTCTTTCTGCTAATTAAATGGATGGAGAACTTACTGTTATCCCTAATATTACCCATCATCTACTTGGCACAATTCTGTGCCGA
Organism: Paspalum vaginatum; assembly: GCA_030272315.1. Classification (NCBI taxonomy): domain Eukaryota; kingdom Viridiplantae; phylum Streptophyta; class Magnoliopsida; order Poales; family Poaceae; genus Paspalum; species Paspalum vaginatum. The sequence continues at coordinate 45,420,755 of CM059014.1, forward strand.
TTATGAATTCTTATAGGTCGGAGGATCTTGCTGCACTTTGAAGCTGTTGATTCTGCATTTTTTGCTTGGGTAAATGGGGTACTAATTGGGTACAGGTATGAAATAAAAAAGAAATGCATTGAAATTTTCATTTATTGTACTCTAGTTTGATCTGCAATCTACCATTATAAATGATTTATCAAGTTAACAATGCTGATGGCAAACTAATCCCTTGTCCAGCTATTTACTGCTATTTTTTTTGTCACTGTTTCAGTGTTTGACTAATAAATTTTGCATGCTCCCCTTAAAAGTTCCTGTATATAATAAAGTGGAATCCACTACAATTTACAACCACGAATTGCTTATTTCATGCTATCCACATATAGATCTTTTCAGTAATTTAGTTTCAATCGAACATCTTTCACATTCTATTGGCAAGAAGTGAGGAATCTTCCCAACCTTATGATTGTGTTTTCCTTTTCTGAAGTATTCCCTGAATGCATTCCCATTCTGTTTTCTATATGAACATAGGTCTAAGAAATGTCACCTTGTTTTTTTTTTAACGATGAGGGCTTAAATATTTTGCTAGTGATTTGTTTGTCTTGAGCTGATGGCTACCTGCTCTGTCTTTTTTCGTTTTATGATAATCATTGTTTTGCTATGGTGTGCTAGTTTAGACTTTAGATGATAACATGCTCATATAAATAGATGACACTTTCGAGAAAAGAAGATTTTTGAAGTTTTTTGAATTTGACCTCGCTACCAATTTGTAAATGGACTGTTTGTTTGAGTGTTGGCTTCATGTGTCAATGCAGCCAGGACAGCAGGCTTCCTGCTGAGTTTGAAGTTACTGATTGCTGCCATCCTTGTGATTCAGACAAGGAAAATGTTCTTGCTGTTCAAGTCATGAGGTGGAGTGATGGTTCTTATCTTGAAGATCAGGACCACTGGTGGTTGTCTGGTATTCACAGGGATGTGCTCCTACTTTCAAAGCCACAGGTTACTCCTAGTCCTTGAGTCTAACATGCTATCAAATGGAATTCTAACTGTTATTTTCATCATTTGAAAGGCATAGGGGATCCTTAAGGTTCATATTTGCTTTAGTATGACTTCTTTTAAATTTGAATAAGGTGCCCCGTATAATGAACTCAAAATGTGGCACAATAACTTAGCTGTTTAATTCTACTAGCTAGACATGCAAAATACATAGGATACAACAACAACAACAACCAAGCCTTTTAGTCCTAAGCAAGTTGGGGTAGGCTAGAGTTGAAACCCAACAAGAGTCAACAACAAGAGGAAACACGCGAGGAACTAAAAAGGGGTAGAGCTTAAATCAAGATTCCGGCACATGGATAGCCTCTTTCCACGCACATGGAGCAAAAGACATAGTATATCTCCATAAAACCAAGATAAACATGGAGCCTTTTTATGCTTACACTAAAAAAATATGGAGCGTCAAATGACAATTTTTAATAAAGGATGATTCCACTGTTCTATTCTATAACCTCACACAATGAAGATATGCGCTGTTTTACTGAAAAGGGGTGTGCTAACTTGTTGACATTTCTTGGATTTAGAAATCGACAAAAAAAGTTTAAAGGGATCGAAGGGTGAGTTCTGTGGTGGTGGTGGTGGAGGTGGTGGGAGGGGGTTTCCACTAAGTTAAATTATAACTGTTCCGCAAAGCTTTGGGTTACCAAGTTCTCGTATTTTTGTTTGCAGATTTTTATCACAGATTACTTCTTCAAAGCAACTTTGGATGATAATTTCAGTTCAGCTGATATTGAGGTAATTCTAGTCTGCATCTTGGCCTGGTTATGCGAATTGGTTAGTGGAGATGATTTGATTCATGATACACCAAATTCTTGGGAGACTAGCGAATATGGTTGAAGACCTTTTCTTACGCTTTTCCCTTTGTTCTTTCAGGTAGGAATGCTAATATAATCTTCAAACATTTATTACAGTAATAACTGATCTCTATTACTCAGAACCATATGATCAAATCAGTTATTTAACCACCAAATTACTTATACATCGATATACTTAGAATCTTATATCACAACAGATCAAACAGTATGTGCTTATCCAGTTTTCGTGCTTGCTTTGGTTGCTTTAGCTTTTTATGCCCCACCTTTTCAACTTCAAACAGCAGGGAAAACATTTTTAGGGGAACCCATTTGTCATTTCCTATTGTTGTATTCTCATTATGGAAAAATCCATGTGCCATAGTTGCTGATTTTGCACTAGTTATGGAAATATTTGTTCTGATGTTGCTATGTAATTTAGTTTACTTCTAATGTTTTTTAGTATGTCAGGTTGAGGTGGAAATTGATTCACACAAGCAAGACCGGGAGCATGTATCGACTTTGTCTATCGAAGCAACACTCTATGACAATTCTGGATCATCTAACAGCGTAGATGCTGATCTTTCATCTGCTAATGCGGTCAATTTGAAAGCGAAGCCAAAACCAATTCGAACCCCTTGTCTTGGTTTCCATGGTTATGTTCTTGGTGGAAAAATAGAAAACCCAAAACTTTGGTCCAGTGAACATGTAAGAGGTTTAATCCAAGGGAAATTCTACTGCCAAACATTTGTGTTACATTTCAACTGTATAAAGCTATGTATTTTAACTATTCTTCCTCTTCTAACAGCCCAACTTATACACACTTGTTGTCCTCCTTAAAGATGCCAATGGGACACTTATTGAGTGTGAATCATGCCAAGTGGGCATTCGTAATGTGGTCCTGGCACACAAGCAAATGCTTGTCAATGGATGCCCTGTTGTACTAAGAGGTGTCAACAGACACGAGCACCATCCACGCCTTGGAAAGACGAATTTAGAAGCATGCATGATCAAGGTTGATACCTTCCTCTGGCATATTACTGATCATTTGACATATCACCTCTCTGGTTCGATTAATCATCTGCCAAGCCTAAGGTTCTTACAATCTCTCAATTTGTGACAGGATTTGATTTTGATGAGACAAAACAATATCAATGCCGTTAGAAATAGCCATTACCCCCAGCACCCGAGGTGGTATGAGTTATGTGACATTTTTGGTCTTTATGTAATAGATGAAGCCAACATTGAGACACATGGTTTTGATGAATCTAGCACTTTCAAACATCCTACACTAGAACCTATATGGGCAAATGCAATGCTTGATCGTGTTGTTAGCATGGTGGAAAGAGATAAGAATCATGCATGTATTATTGTTTGGTCCCTAGGAAATGAATCTTCTTATGGACCAAATCATGCTTCCATGTCTGGTAAAGCATTCTTCCATGTGGCAGTTCATTTTTTATGCATAATTCTCATCTAATGGTATTATTCTTCTAGGGTGGATTCGTGAAAGGGATCCGACAAGACTCCTCCATTATGAGGGAGGTGGTTCCAGAACATCATCCACAGATATTGTGTGTCCCATGTATATGCGTGTCTGGGATATTATTAAGATAGCAAAAGATCCATCTGAAACAAGGCCCCTAATTCTTTGCGAGTATGCTAACTGTGGCATCACATATTAGAAATTTAATTTTCTTTGTCTGTATTCGTACAAGCATGATTAAGAAACTTTCCTCCTTTCAAGATATTCACATGCTATGGGGAACAGTAATGGAAATATTGATGCATACTGGATGGCCATAGACAGCATTTTTGGACTCCAAGGAGGTTTCATATGGGACTGGGTCGATCAGGTTGCCACCTATTTACTTTCATCCACTCTTGACCTTTCGTGTGATTCTAGTGTCTTGAGCAGTTGAGCCTCCAGAACATCTTTATGTGTCTCACTGGTTGGTTCCAGTTATGACCTGCTTTGACCAGTGGATAAAATAAAGCCTGATCATAACTAACTGGTTTTCTTTAACTTTCAAAATTGAATAAAAGTGTGCCAAGCTAATCTATCAGTACATTGCTACAAGTGAAACACCATTTAATATATCATTGATGAATTTTCTTCTGTTGTGCCATCATTTGTGTCCGAGCCATCCTTTGGAACACCATTTAATATATCATTTAATCTATTAGGGTTTACTAAAGGAGGATTCAGATGGATCTAAGTTTTGGGCATACGGTGGTGACTTTGGAGATACTCCAAATGACTCAAATTTTTGCCTCAATGGCATTGTATGGCCTGATCGGACGATTCACCCAGCTGTTCATGGTAACCGGAAGTACTAGGGAAACTGTTTGAACTAATATCCTTCTCTCTGAAGTCATTGAATTCCCAGCTTAGCTGACCAAATTGATTCTGGTTGCAGAAATTAAATACCTTTACCAGCCTATCAAAATATCATCAGCAGATAATATGCTTAAGGTAACCTCTGATTGATATTTGGTACTCATCAAGCTATTTCTCGCGTGCTTTGTGCATCTAATAGTTCCATTTTTATCACACAGATTGAAAATATACACTTTTTTGAGACAACAGAAGCTTTGGACTTCAGTTGGGTTCTTCATGGAGATGGTTGCATCTTGGGCTCTGGTTCATTGAATGTTCCAACTTTAGCACCACAAACTAGTCAACTTATCAACATGGAATCATCACCTTGGTTTGCTCTTTGGAGTACATGTGCAGCCAAAGAAGTATTTTTGTCTGTAAATGTGAAACAGAGGTATGAGACACTATGGGCCAAAGACGGTCATCTCTTGGCTTCAGCACAACTTTCTTTACCTCAGAAAAATGTCTTTGTCCCCCATGTATGTTTTCTCATCCTGATCCTGTTTACTACTACTTTACTCCTGTTTCGTCCTCATCGTCTTACAGCTTAATACCATCTTCAGGTTATAGCATTCTCCAGTGGACCTGTGGTCTGTGAACGCACTCGTGATAGTGTAACCATCAGCAAGACTAATGCCTGGGAAATCAAAGTAAACAGTCATCTGGGAACAATAGACAGTTGGAAGGTACGTAGAATGTTCATGGGCCTATGTCTGCACTTGTATAGTAGGTGGTTAGTATATGCCAATATTAACCTAGTCAAGGGCTCAAAGCCTTGAATCGAGGTGTTATTGGGTTGTAGTAAAGAGAGAGCTGGTGTAAATCAGGTGGGCTACAAGTTTGTCATAGCATGTGCGGTACTTTTTTGGTGTTCATCTCCATAGTGTCTGATGCACAAGTGTGTTAGCCGTTATGTTGGTTTAGAATATTTAAAGGGTCCGAATAGTAACTGGCTTTAAATAGAGCAAATTGGAACTTATAACTTAGATAGTTGTGACTCGTGACTTGTGATTGAATCTTAGCAAGATTATTATTGTTCTCGTGACTTGTAGTAGTCATTATAAGTACCTGCCTCGTCCTGTGGCAGTAAGAACATAAATCCTGCCATAAAATATTGGATATCCTCCCCGCTAGGTTGTTTTCTGTGGAACTGTTTTTCACTGCATTCCAGTAGCTACTGCTAGATAGTTACTATTGCTGATCTGGCATACCGGGCTGTAGCCCACACGGTCACCAGGATAAGTCCTGGCCCGGCATGCCTGGCACATCACGCGTCTCAGTGATCCCCTGATTCGGTTTCTATAAGTTATTGAGGCACATCATATTGATTGCTGGCCCATATACATGTTACCTATCTATCCTTGGATTACATTTACAATCTATGCGTGATACTCTATTCTATTTTTTTATGAGCTACCAGTCATATTACTGTTGCCAAGCTTAACCAACTTTTGGAATTTGATCTTGACTTCCCTTCTCAGTGCCTCCACTTTTACTCTGTTTATTTAAGACAACTTCGGGTATTCTTGAAAAAAAAAAGAATCAAGATCTGAAACTCATGATGAACAGGTCAACGGCGTGGAGCTTATGAGCGAGGGGATATTGCCATGCTTTTGGCGCGCACCAACCGACAACGACAAAGGAGGTTTCTACACCAAGCCATATGCTTCACAATGGAGGGAAGCCTTCCTTGACAACGTGTCGTTCTACAGCAGCCAGTTCTCTGTCAAGGAATTGCCAAACAAAACGGTGGAGTTCTCCACCGTCTACTATGGCCTCCCCGGACACTTACCAAAGCCTGACGACGCTGCTCTTTCCGGTGCCCTTGATTCCGTTCTCTTCCGGGTGAACGTGGTCTGCCGGATCTATGAGTCAGGCGACGTGGTTCTCGAGTACGAGGTGAACCCCAAGGCCGACCTCCCTCCCCTTCCCCGGGTCGGCATCGTGTTTAGCGCTGAGAAGTACCTGAGTCACGTCACGTGGTACGGGAGGGGGCCGATCGAGTGTTACCCAGACCGCAAGGCTGCCGCGCACGTCGGCATGTACGAGAGCAGTGTGGAGGACCTGCATGTGCCGTACATTGTCCCGGCCGAGTGCGGCGGCCGTGCGGACGTCAGGTGGGTGGCGCTCCGCAGTGCCGGCGGGGTGGGCCTCTACGCGTCAGTCCATGGTGACTCCCCGCCGATGCAGATGAGCGCGAGTTACTACGGCTCTGCGGAGCTGGACAGAGCGACGCACAACCACAGGCTGGTGAAGGGAGATGACATTGAGGTCAGTTTGTTTTCCTGAGCTCCTGTGGTCTTGATCGGAAGGTAGTGCTGTAAACATGATGGCGCGTGTTTTTGCAGGTGCACCTTGACCACAAGCACATGGGGCTGGGCGGGGACGACAGCTGGTCCCCGTGCGTGCACGAGCAGTACCTGCTGCAACCGACCCGATACACCTTCTCCATCAGGCTCTCCCCGTTGGTGCCATCGTCGTCGTGCCATGACATCTACCGGTCTGAGCTCCCCAAGTGACTACGTGAATAAGTGATGATGCAGAGCTGCGTCTGCGATGGCCGTGACGCTGGCCGTTTGGGAATAAGCAAGGGAACTTGCAGGCTTGGTGTACTTATCTTGATAATACTGCTACATCCAGTTGTAAGAAGTTGACGTTCAGACGAGAAAACTGAACTTGCTACTGCAAGCTAAAGTTCCTGTTTTAGCGACTACTTTAGGCGGCCGGAGGTAGTAAACAATAAATCATGGATCTGTTGATCAGTAATTTAAGCGGCACTATGGTTCGTGTTCACTGGTGTGGTATACATCACTGGCTGTCGTCAGTTGGATCACAGTAGTACTACTACTAGTACGGCTGTCCTGAATTTTGACCCTGACGGCTGAACTGCCAAAACATCAGTAGGATTTTTGGGGGAGTCTGTCTCGGAGCCGAGCCCTCTCTCTGGTCGACTCGTCGAAACGAAGATGATGATTTGTTGGACGTACAGTAGTATTCAAATTCCAAGATCGTATTTTTTTCATCGTTTGATTCCGACGAGGATTTTTTTCCCCTTCGTTTTTAAGCTGGATTCCGACAGCCCCGTGTCCGGTACTCGTACAGTCGTACTCCAGCACCAGCAGTACTGCTACTACGGATATAGTGGTATTTGAACGGGAGGTGTCTGGTTGGTCCAGAGAAACGAAAAATCCCGTCATGCCATTGGCCGCCCAGAGCGCGCTCCTCGCGGCGGCCGTTGCCATAGCCGCCGCCGTCTCCCTCGTTCCTCCGCCGTTCCGCTTCTCCCTCCCATGTACGCCACGCACTCCCCCTCTCCTCTCGCGCGCAAGCGCAGCGGGACTCAGAGTAACTCTTCTCTCCTTGTATTGCAGGGACCCCGCGGAACCGCTTCGCCGACATGGTCCTGGCCAACGCCACCATCTACACCGCCGACCCCGCCCGCCCCTTCGCCGACGCTATGGCCGTCCGCGACGGCCGCGTGCTCCGCGTCGGGACCTACCAGTCCGTCAAGGTCGCGCCGGCCGGTGCTTATTCGCACTCCCCGTCTCTCTACTTCCAAGCTTGCTTTGTAATTGACCTGCAGTACGGGTGTTTCTAATGCCCTGTGTATTGTATTTTTGCAGGAATTGAAGGCTCGCCACACGCGTGAGTTGAATCTCAGTGGGAACGTTGTGCTGCCGGGCTTCATCGACTCCCATGTGCACTTCATCGAGGGTGGATTGCAGGTACTACTAGCACTACTTGCTGCTATCTTGCTTTGCTTGCCGCATTTCCCAATTGGCATGATCTACCTGTTAGTACATTTTACGTACAATGATGCGGTATGCAAATTGGTTTCGGAGAGCACGACATGCAAAACTGCTTCTCATCAGCATGTGCTAGGCTTACTAATACGACTCGCTGCTCCTTCTGGTTTGCTGCAGTTAGCGAGGGTGCCCCTTCGAGGGGTCAGAAGCAAAGATGACTTCATTGCCAGGGTAAAGGAAGCCGTCACAGGTTATGTGCTATAAATTTTTTATGGGGTTCAAATTTATTTTCTCGAGACAATCTTGTGCTATAATGCAAAAACGGGTAGGAATCTTATATATCTAAATAGAATAACCCCACTACCTATTTCTCTCAATATGCGTGAAACCACGTCATCATCCATGTCACCGCCCACTAAGGTCTCCATTTAAACATTCCATTGATCTTCTGTGGTTTTATGCATGCAATGATTTTCCGTGGCATGATTTTCTACTATTTCTCAACTTATGAATCATATTATGTTTAACATTATAAAATTTCAGCCGGAACGCGTTGGGTATCATCTAGTTACTTATGCGGTTATGCCTCAATTCGATTATTGAGATGATCTCATTCTGTGTAGTAAATAATCAATTAAATAAGAGAGAATCCTCTCTCAGAGTTATTTATGCTCTTCTTGGTGTTTTATACTCCTACTTTTGAATACTTATGCTCTGCTGATGTTTACCTTTTCCTTTTGAAAAAAAAGAATATTAAATAGTTTTGTTCTATCGTATTTTTTTCGGTCTAGCATATCCAACTGCTTCTGTTTGATGAAATTAGCAGTCAGCATTGCCGAAGCTTTCTACCATTATTTCTGAGACCTATTTTCTGAACAGATAAGCATCCTGGGCAGTGGATTTTCGGAGGAGGTTGGAACAATGATGTTTGGGGAGGTGACCTCCCTGCTGCTGCTTGGCTGGATGATATATCGCCTGAAAATCCTGTTTGTTTTTGAACTCATGTGCCAAGCCTCTTTTCGGACGTCATGATAACAGGGCTAGCAAGTGACTTATTTCAAATGCAGGTCTGGCTCTCACGCATGGATGGCCACATGGGAGTAGCCAACTCTTTAGCTATGAAGATTGCTGGGATTGACAAAAATACAAATGATCCAATTGGTGGTACTATCATGCGAACAACTAAAGGAGGTAACACAACTGATTTACACGGGTCTTGAGCCATACACTACCCCAATGCTACATGTAAACTATACTCGAACCATACCATATCTGTTTCGTTAGCATGCGGAAACTACTTATTTTTGACGCGGTTGTTCATGGAAAAAATAAAGCAAGAAACTCAAAAGCAAACCATCATGGTAGTTCATCCGTTGATATAATTATTTACAATGATAAGAAGTACCTGATCATAACCTTCACATCATTTTTAAACAATGATTCGTGTAGTTTGTGTTATGGTATTGCAAAGGAATGTGCTTCTCAAGTTCTCATCACAAAATAAGGATTATGCTTCAACAATCCAATATGGACTGTTATTTTCTATTCACATGATACTTTTTCCATGAAATCTTGTGGTTAGGAACAACCAAACTATCTGACATCTTTGTAACTTGTAGAACCTACTGGTCTTCTAGTTGATACTGCTATGAAGCTTATATTTGATGTTATTCAAAAAGTTTCTAACCATGAAAGAAAAGAGGCGCTTCTTAGAGCAAGTAGACATGCCCTAATGAGGGGGGTGACTACTGTTGTCGATGTTGGAAGTTACTTCCCTGGGGTCTCTGCCGAGAAAACATGGCAAGATTTTTCAGGTACTCTGTAAAACATTCACTTGCAACACTGGTGCAAGAATTAGAAAAAATCCACACTTATGTATTTAATTTTTCTGTGACCTTCTTTGTATTCCTGACATAAGTATTGATTTCACTAGACATCTACAAATGGGCTCACTCTATGGAAAAAATGATTATAAGAGTATGCTTATTCTTCCCAATGCCCACATGGTCTCACATTTCTGTAAGTTTGCCTTTTGAAGTATGACTACCTCTTTTCAGTTATTTCTTTGCTTTATGTGAATATAAGCCAATTGTGCTTTTAGGATCTTATTGATGAAAATGGTCGATCGCTAAGTCAATGGATCCATCTAGGTGGTGTTAAAGCTTTTCTTGATGGTTCTCTTGGTTCTTCAAGTGCATTGTTCCATGAGGTAAATAGTTTATCCTTCCTCTAGTAACGTTTTTTTAAACAATTATTCTAGTAGTCTTTTAATATTTTTTTTGATTTTACAGCCTTACGAGGGTGATCCTGGTAATTATGGTCTACAAGTGACAGATATGGGCACTCTGCTCAATAGAACATTAGAATCTGACAAATCTGGACTCCAGGTAGACATTTTTCTTTTTATATATATCCAATATCCTTCATTTTAGATAGCATCACACTATAAATCTAAAAATAATGTTCTCTTCTTCAGGTTGCAATACATGCAATTGGGGATAAAGCTAATGACATGCTACTGGATATGGTCGACATGGTAGTTGATTTGAACGGAGTGAAGGACCGTAGATTCCGGGTATGTGCTGATAGCATATTTCAGAATTGTTCCTTTCCCCTCTCCGCTGAACCTTTGCATATGGAATCAGATTGAGCATGCCCAACATCTGGCTCCAGGTGCAGCAAACCGCTTTGGCAAACATGGTGTCATTGCATCCGTGCAGGTCAACTATTCCGTTCCATTGCTACTTTATATAGAATTTTCTTAAACTCTGCATATTGGTATTGTGCTTTATGAAGCAGATTGTGATTGCAATCTTCATCTTCTGAAGCATATCCTTTATTGTTGACAGCCAGATCATCTACTGGATGATGCCAACTCTGCTGGAAACAAGATTGGGTCAGAACGGGCCGAGCGAAGCTCCTATACATTTCGATCACTGTTAACTGGTGGTGCTCAGCTAGCTTTTGGTTCTGATTGGCCTGTACGTAATTCTGCAGACATCTCAGTAACTGAGCTCTGTTTTTTCCGTTACAACATTGTCAGTTACCAGCTAGTGTACTACTGTTTCCATTCTACAGGTTTCAGACATCAACCCCTTGCAGGCTATTCAAACTGCAATGTTCCGTAAGCCTCCTGGATGGGAGGTGCCCTGGATCCCTGCAGAACGCTTGACCCTGGATGAATCACTGAAAGCGTAAGTCTCGTTTGCAGTCATTGCAATTTGCAATGTCAGGCTTTCTAGATTGTTTCCCCTCTGCTAATGGATTGCTGAGAATTCACAAAACACAGGCATACAATATCTGCTGCCTACGCCTGCTTCCTGGACCATGCTGTGGGCAGCCTTTCTGAAGGGAAATACGCCGATTTCGTGGTCCTGCCTTCTACATCGTGGGATGAATTCTCCAGCGATCTGCCGGGGCAAGTCCTTGTGACGTACGTGGGTGGTGAGCAGGCCTATCCATGATGCATGCCCTGATTGAATGGTGCTCCATTCTCGACTTCCAGGCTATAGATAGTGCTGTTGCACTTGTGCCTTGAGTAGAATTGCTACCATTTTTTGGAAAATAGTAATGCCCACAATACTGTAAGCACCATTTTCCGAAGATACTATGTGTGGCATAAATCCAATTTCTAGAACTAGTTCAATGATCCTGCTCCTAGACGGGTTAGAATATTAGGAAACATATATTAGAAGTCTATGGATACATTTAACCTACAACTAGTCAAAATTGCTTTTTGCTCTCTCCTGGCCCTTTCTTTATTTTCTAGCACAATACCCATATGACTCTATAATTCCACATGTTATATTTTTACCAATTAATCTATATGTTTTTATCCATTTTCGTAGTTTTCCCCCCATTTTGAATTGTACATTCATATGTCTTTAATATGTGTTTGATTGAAACCTTAACTTAATTTATGTCACCTCTTGTTCCAGACTATGAGCTGTGACTTTTTGAATCTAGATTTTGGCTTTCATTTTTTTATCTTAGTTGAACATCCTTTTATATGCATGCTAAGTTTATTAAATACTAGTGGTTATTGTACCATTTTATCAAATATTCTCCTCATGTATTTTGTTAAAAATATATATTCTAAATCATAAACTACACTCTTAGTTTACCATGTTGCTAAACATGTTGAATCTTGGCTATCAAGTAATTACTCGGTATTTTCATGAAAAAAATATGACCACCTTCATGGAGGTGACCGTACCATGTGAGCGCATAGTATGACTGACATGTCTTTCTAGGATTTCTAAAACAATGTTTCATAGATGTCAACCAAACACCTTGAGGCCTGAAAAACCACAATATTTGCAGAAACCATGGTTTTACATAGAAACCGTAAAAATACAGTACTACCAAATAGGGCCTAAGGCTTCCTGAAACACCTTATTGTATGACGGCAATGGGTGCAAGGTCAAATCATCAACCAGTAATCTGGGAATAGTGTGTGACATGGCCACCACCAGAAGTCGAAGTCGGAGCAGGCGTTCCCCAGCGATGCTCGAGCCACGCAAGTGCCCACACATGTAGTTGTGGGAGTGGAACCACTGCACGGCGCCACTCAGAGTTGGAGCACCGCATCATAGGCAACCTCATCAGGCCAGTCATAGGAGTAGAGCGCCTTGACTCGAGTCACCTCAAGGAATCGAGTGTTTTAGCCTAATATATCTTTTGAATTTTCTTCTTCCTCCCTTCTATCTTCTTTTTCTCAACTCTGGTGAGCTTCTTCGGCCGGGTTAGGGTTCGGAGTTCGCTGGAGAGCTGCGGGTCTAGGGGAAGGCTATAGGCGGTAGGTTTGTCCAGTGGTGGCGGCGGACGCGGGGGCGGTGAGGCAAGGCTTAGCGTAGCGGCGACTGACCCAAAGGCCCCGCTGCCAGAGGCAGGGAAGGCAGGCGGGACAGGGGCGGCGGGTTGTTAAGGTCGTAAGGCTGAGTCCAGCAGATTGTCTATCTTCATCGTCTATTTCAAACTTCATTTTGTCTACAGTACAATTACAATGTTTTTGTACTATAGACGATCTTTTATACGATCTATTGCAGTGGCGGAGGACCTATTATGGCTAAGTACCGCCATACCTAAAATTTTACTACATATCTCCCACATTTAAACAATAGCACATGTGGTGCAGTGGTGGTTAGGCTACCTTCTATTCCATGCGCCCAACGTTCAAATCCTTGTTGATGCTCTATTTTTTTCTATTTCTTTTTTTCCTTTCTTTTTTCCTACTTCCTCCGTTTCAATTTATAGGTTGTTTGACTTTTTCGACACCAAGTTTGAATGACTCGTTTTATTCAATATATTTGCAAAAAAGTAGAAAATTTCAATTCATAGTTAAAGTATATTATATTCTAAACTAAATCACAGTGAAAATAAATGATAATTGTGAAATTTTTTGAATAAAACGAGCCGATCAAATTTGGTGTCAAAAAAGTCAAATGACGTATAAATTGAGACGGAGGGAGTATTAGTTCAAATATTGGTTGTCCTCTGCCACTGATCTACTGGACACACGGTCTAAGGGGAATAGAGATACTCTTTTCTTTTTTTATCCTATAAACCTGAATTCTAGAATGCTCTTGGTAGACTGGATTTGAATCAACACTCTTGTTCGCTGCGACTTGGCCTAAAAGAGAGACATGATTAACTTTGAAACGGTCGGGTGTAGTAGTACGCACAGATATTGATTGGCTGGCTGATGAGGACTGGACGCTGATCGAGTCGAGTGGGTGCTGTTGCGAGTGCGCACGCACGTGCAAATATAATGTACGAGGACCAAGGTCCAAGCTAGGAGTTGAACGAGATGGCGACGGCCGTGAGCGGAGCCCACACCCGGCCGGCCGGACTCATTCTCCCTTGGGCGCGCGGCTTTGCTCGTCTCGATCGTCTGCGGTCGGAGTGTCGAAGGCGGTAGCGTGTGCTGTTGATTGGGACGGCACTACTGTCAATGTGCCATCAATCATCATCGTTCGTTTCTTACACTAAAGAAGGAAAATGGAATTTATGGTTGCATGCTGGTACTCCATGGACACGTACTGCAACTTGGAGCAGCTAGCTAGCTGGATCCAAAATACAACTTATTGGTGGCACGGAATTGACAAGCTAAGCTCCTACAGACAAGAAGGAAATCTGGATAAGTTCAATGCGGGTTGCAGGCAGAGAGAACAGTCAACTTTCTTCCCTGCTTGCAATACCAAAAAGGAGTAACAGTCAGCGGCGGCGGCAGCGGCAGCAGCAAAGTCTCCAGTAGTATTGCTTTTTGGCTGGAAACAGTGGGCTGGTAATTAAAGACTATCGTCCAATGACAACGTGTGCAACATGCATGACCTGAACATTCCTGACATACTCGTAGTATCGTTCTAACACAAATTTTATCACGATTGGCGTTAACACGAGCCATACATTTTAAAAGATTCAATGGCTATAAAATTAAAAAGTACTAACTGAAAAGCACTAAATATGGATTTAGAGGCTGTTTGGTTCCATGCCATAATTTACCACACCGCATATGTGGCAAATTTTGATTACGTTTGGATTTATGTCAAAATTTAATAAAACAATAAATTTCTCATTCCCGCGTGTTATTTGGCCTCGGGAATGAAAAATTTATTGTTTCACCAAATTTTGATCTAAATTCAAACACAGTCAAAATTTACTATAAGTGTGGCGTGACAAACTTAGTCACGAATCAAACAGGCTCTTTAGTACCAAAACGATGTAGGTCCAATGCTAAACAAACGTGGATCCAGTACCAAAAAGAGATGGATCCAGTGCCGCTATTGTTTTTTTCTGTTTTTAGTCCAAGGGTAAACAGGGGATTGCATCTCCAATCATGTTGCACAGCGTCGGCCCCCAATCCGGTACTCCGTCATCCCCTTCGCCATCTTCGCCTCTCCACTGTGCCCTGCTCTTCGGCCTCCGTCGAGCGCCGCCGCGCTGTCGATGCTGCCCTGTCCTGTTTGTCCCCAAGACTCAGCCGACCAACAAGGAGCCCTCCCCGCCCAGGGCCGATCCGCGCTCCTCCACCCGCTGCACCAGCCCCCGCTCCAGCGCTGGGCTGCTCCAGGACGACGACCATGACACCATCTTCGGATCCAAAGATCTTAGCAAGGATTGGTAATGTCAGAACAATGCTTTCCTTTATCTCAAGCCGATAATTTACGATATTTGTAGGTTCAGCAACTAGATAGATGTCGAGATGGCCTGAATCCCTGATTTAAACTGTTACAATATTCAAATCACAAAGACGGACTCAGACTATTTTTACATGAGAAAAAGAGTGAAAACAGGTCTAGGTCTTCAGCTCCTGTTTAAACAGGTTCAGTATGCTCATTTTATTTTCAGTAACTGCTCACATCGATTCTCTCTTCGTTGATGGCCCAGCAATTTTCGATGGAAGAAATCAAAAGGTTGCTGTAATTTCGCAAGTTTGTTCATCTAGAGAACTTAAACTGGTACAACCAGACAATGTCGAAGCTGAGAACATTGTCATAGACTTTCGAGGTGGTTGGCAGGATAGACAACTAAACACTTAGCCCTCTGTTCCATATTAAGGAAATTACTTCAAAGTTCTGATTTGCTATCACTGTATTCATGCCATTTGAGTTTTTGTTGTGACTTGAGAATTGATATTCTTCATCACATTACTACACTCTAGGTTTTATGTGCCACGAAAGGCATTTAATTAGTGTGTGTTGTGTGCGTATGTGTTTATGTGTACACATAACATCCTTGTATGACCGGTTGCTTCCAAAAATTACAATATAAACCTACTCTATCCGAGGCAATCAGTGGCACATCTTTTCCACATTTCATAGGTTATACCCCAGAAAATATTGTTGCTGCATTATAAAGCTGTAGAGAAACTGTACTGGCTGTGTCAACAAACTCAACCGAGGCACAAATTTTTCTTGAGTAACTAGCCAGATATTTCAGATGATATCATTAAACTGAAGGTATTTTTCACAACTCCTTTCAGAGTTCCTTTGTTCTTGCTAGTATGCCCATATGCTAGTATATGATAGTCATGTACATTTAAATAATATCAGCAGGTGCCGATGATGTTGAGCAAACGATGAAAGAACTCGAGGGGACAAAGAAATGTGAACTCTTCATTGTGAATAATCCTACTACATCATCTAGTTCTATCACAAATAGTGATGATGTCGCTAGAGATGATGTTTTGCAACCACAGGTAGCCATATTGTACATCTGATGATTTGACCGCATCTAACTGTCATAAAATTTTTTATGCTGTCTTTTAGATATAACAAAGCATCGAAGACGAGGTATGTTCCAAAAGAATCAAGATGGATTGACCATGTCAACTATGGAAGCGACAAACTGGATGAAGTGCTGCTGAACTAATTACATATATATTTGGTTATATATGTATTTATTACATAATAATTCAGTCTTGAACATGTTCATTGTACCTTAGCTATAACTCTCAAGAAAATCATCCTGTCATCACATTTAGGCAATGCAGTTCAGTGAATCTGAAGTACTCTTGTCAACTCCAATTTTTGCTTGCTATATATATTACTTCAACTAACAATGGATTAAAGGTCAGAGTAAGGAATAATCGGAAGCTCTTGAAATGGCATGTGACCTGTGGTTTTGCACTAGCCGGTCCGGTACTGACAATCGACAAATTTCAAGGTGCATGTTTTAAGATTAGCATAGTGAACATTCCAAGTTCAGTAATACTTTAAGTATATATGGATTAAAATACTTTAAGTATACATGGATTAAAATTGACACCAGTTCTAACAACAAAAGCACAACTAGTAAACCATGGGAAACATTCTTGGATGGTGCACACCAAAATTTCTATGTAACAAGAGAGCAGTATTGTGTGAACATTAGATTCCCAAAGGAGTAAGATGCAAAGCTCGTTTATATGAGAGTTTTGCACCATTTGCAGCTGACAAACATGTATTTCTGCACTCTTGGACAGAATCTTTGAACATTCTAGAGAAATGCGCTGGAATATTTTGAATGATTACTGAATATTCTGAATGTTGTAATGGGTGTAATATTAACTAATAACTAATAAGTACACCAACTGGGCATAAGCATATACAGACCATGACACTGACCACATCAGCCTCCTCTCAAGTTCCCCACGAATCCAATACATCTGAATCAAAAATGATCCTAGCAGCTTGGTTTCGTATAATACAACATTATACTTAACGACACAAGCATAAATTTAAGGAGTCATTTGCATGCAACATTGTATTATTGGACATATTTTCCACCTCTTCCATCTTCGAGCATCTGCGCCAATTATAGCCCTCTCCTTTACGACCACATTTAACTATTGACCTTTTCTTCTCTTTCATGGCATTCATCCTTTTCTTCAGTGCACCTCGGCCAGGCACACGAATTGGATCCAGAACCTTTCTAGGTCTTTCAAATTCAGGTTCACCACAACCTTCCCTAGTCCTTCAAATTCAGGTTAACCAGTTTGAGGGAGTAACTGATGATTACTATTGAAATTGAATGTAGGCTGTCGATTTAAAACAGTTCCGTGTCAACTTATTAACCAGCTAATTAATTTAGCACTGCTCAACAGATAATAGATGAATGATAATCTAGGTACCACGGTCATTAATTTTCTACCAACATGGCTAACAGATCCATCAAATTGGCACACGACGACGAAGGACCAAAACCTTGCCGCGGAGTACATCTCCTGCCCGCGGCGGAGAGCCGAGGCGATGCCGCGGCAGTGGCGGGCCAACACGACGCGCCGTCTGGCCATGACAGCAGAGGGCCGAGGGCCGTTAGAGGACGACGACCTGGCTGCAGCGGCGGAGGGCTGAGGCGACGCGCGGTGCGGTTCCGGAGGACCTGGCAGCGACGGCGGAGGTCCACGAGGTGAGTTCCGGAGGTCGGCACCGCCCAGCCGAGGCGAGTGGAAGTCGGGACGAGAGGATGGGATGAACAACGACCCCCCTTGGCTGCGGGGACACCGGAAACAATTACCATTATACCCTCATCCACATTTATTTAATTACGAAAGCAAAACTAAAAGTACCGATGGTACTTTACAGTCATCGTAAAAAAGCTAAACCAACTAATTTCTCCTCGGTGCTTCCTCATCCAATTTATTCTTTTCCCTGCATGCAGGAGGAATTATTATAAGACAAAACAAATATAACAATATTAGTAATTCGCACGCACGCATGGCAGTGGCAGCCCAACACAAATGGCACCACAGATGACGACACAGACAGGAGCCGATCCATCTCCAAGTCGGCAGTCCAACCGCTTCTCAGAAGAAGAAATAGTAAACGAACGAAGCCGACAGCTTTGACCACTGACCCAGCCAGCTGCAAAGGCGAAGGCAAAGCTAGCAGCTAGCATACGACGACGACGCGCACATGAAATAGAACACCGTACCACTCAGCATCACATATAAACCCCCAGTCCCTCCCTCCCAGTCTCCCACCCGAGAGGGCCGAATAAGCTTTCATTCACCATCAATTACTCACGTACGTACAGTACAGCAGAGAGCAGACATGGGCAACGTTGCGCTCTCCTCGTGCCTGCACCCGGCGGCCGTGGCCGCGTCGGTGCGGCTGGTGTACTGGGGCGGGCACACGCGGCTGCTCGCCGCCGCCATCACTGCCGGGGACGTCGCGGCGGAGCTCCCGGCCCCCGCCACCGACCACGTGGTCTGCCCCGCCGACGCCTTCTTCGTCGGCCTCCCGGTCCCGGCCATGTCGCCCGGCGAGGAGCTGCTGCCGGGGCGGACCTACTTCGTGCTCCCCGCCGCGCGCTTCCCCTGCCTCAAGGCGCTCACCGCCGCCACGCTCGCCGCGCTCTCGCCCAGCAGCAAGACGAATGTGCTCCTCGCGGGCCACCAGTGCCCGTTCGAGTACGTCAAGGGCGCCGGTGCCGGCGGCGCCGCGCTCATAAGGGTCCTCCCGGAGTTCATCGAGAAGGTCATCACATGCGACGCCGCCGCCGCCGCCCGCGCCAAGCCAAAAGCGGCGTCCGCCGGGCTGTGCAGCACGCCGGAGCTCAAGCGGCATTACGCGCAGCTCGTCGGCCGGCAGGCGTGGTCGCCGAGGCTCGACACCATAGCGGAGTGCGGTAGGACCAGGTGGCTGATAAGGGCGCCGGTGCCCCGGTAGCCGCATCATTCATTCATCAGTAGATTTCATTTATTTACAAAAAATATCAGAGACGAGCAGCAGAATCAATGCACAGATTGTTGTTTTTTTCCTGAGAGAAAAATGTACAGATTATTGGCACATTTTTGCATGCATGTTGAACGATGGAGAACACGTTTCTCCAATTCTATCGCGTGGGTGGGCGGGCGGGCGGGCTCGTCATCTTCTCCCTCCGTTTGGGATGACCGGGCCGCGTCGCGTCCGCGTTCCCCGTCTCCTTCCTTCCTTCCTGGTGATGGCATGGCAGCAGACCAGTACCCGAAGCAAGGAAACTACGCGGAAAGTAGCGGACATCCACTTGGGCCGGGCCGCGCACTGCGGGCACTCGTACGTAGCTTCGAACGCGGCTGGATGGGCCGAATCCTACCCTCATTATTTTTAGAAAAATATATGCATGCTGAGAATATATTGCAACCATAGCCAGATTAACATGTCAACATGGTCATGTTTGGATACGATTATGGATCATCCATCGCGAGAAGCGGACCCAAACGGGTTGCTTACCTCGTGAGCCTCGCTTCCCCCGCAATCCTCCTTCAGTACAAATCTCGCTTTTCCATATCGCAGCCTCCCACCGGCCGCTCGCCTAATGCGAGCGATTATTCGCCTCCGGCCTCCACCCACCGCATCGGTCTTCTCCAACGAGCGGCTTCTATGAAAAACTTGCTTTCCAAATAATCGAGACCTAGAAAAGCGAAAACAAACAGGGCTATAGGAATGTACTCCAACTAGTTATGTATATAAGGCTGGTCGTTCGCGACCTAGCTCCGCTTTGCATCCAACATGTCATGCACTGCGCATCAAGGTGACGACGGTGATGGCGTTTCATTGGCAGAATGGCAAGGGCTGAAGTTGAACACCATATTATGAATTCACTGGCATACGTATCATAGTGATCTTCATGTACAGTCATCGCGTTTTCCACCAGAACGGGGATGCGTGCATTAATTAATTATTAGCACTTAGCACGACTGCTATTTTTCTTGATCTAATTAATCGCATACATATGTGCGGCAGTACTGGTACATCGATCTAATGACCGACTCTCCACACAGCAGCCCACCATCTACTATCATTTACAAACTATAGAATGCCTTAGCTGCTGCTTATTATATTAGCTCGTAGGATGATATAGAATACGCCAGTAATATAATGTGTACCACTGCAGGCTGCAAGCGGCTACGGCCCTGCGTTCTTCCTGACGATTCTCTCCAGTTCATCACAGAATTCTGGACACGGCTCCTTCATCGTTCTTGGACTTCTCTGTCAGCGCAACACACATGGTAGTATATATGAACACCATAATCCATCTGAGCCGTTGTTAAGCTAGGTAGCATGTTTATATATATCCACACGAAAAAAAAATTCAAGCAGAGTTCTTGACATTTATCTCGCTCAGGAAAAAATATATTCAAGACACTCTTCTACATATGGAATAATTTTTGCTTTAATTCCTCTTATTTCTATTTTTGTTATTTGGTTTGAGGAATGGTATGGGTTGTTGATCAGACACCACCTCATTCTTCACTGAGCATATTCTTATAGTTTATATGTTTATATGCAAGGAATAGGTTATCCCACCAAATTAAAATTGGTATGATCTCATGGCAGAAGAAACCACTGTACCAAGAATCAATTGACTCCTACTAGGGGCCAAACAAAACATGTTATGAACTATTTGGTAAAAACAGTTGCTGTGCCATTTTAATTAATCTAGAATAAATAAGGTAAGAGTAAGACATCACGCAGCCTCGGAATTTTATGCTGACGGGAGAGTTAGGATCCTGCTTAGCAAATTGTTCATCAGTGTGGTATTAGCTTGTTGTAACCCCAACTATGAAAACCCAGATCTACTTTCGGTTGTTTAAATTTAGTTATACTATTGTCTTTTTGTGGCTCTGAATATGTGTTGCATTCTCTTACAAGGGAGAAAGTCTTGTGATGTGTGGACAAGTTATTAATTTCATTTCCAAAGACTAAAGTTGCATTCCAATTTATATAAACAAATGTATCTACGTATATTTACATAAGACTGTAGAATAATACTACTTCTCTCCTACCTACACAACTATTTATCCAAATGCATAGTCATAATTGGAGGTAGTATAAGTTAATTACATCATGGCTAACTGTCGCAAAACCCCTGCAAAAATAATTTCGCTTTTTATTTTTGGCTAGAGTAGAGCTCACCAAATTAAATTAAATTATTTTATTCTTGTCCTTCTATAGATTTATGGTTTGCCATGAAGGCGCCTAAATCTGATCTCCAAATCTAAGGGCAAACTCTTTCTGATTCTGGTCTTGTTGTTAGAAGTGATTATGAGGTTAAATTGATTCTCTAGTAATTATATAGAGTGAACTTAATGGATAAGTTGTTTATGTGTAGTGAATGAATTAGAGTGTTGCTTCACATGATTGACTATATGAGTGATTCTCGAGCAACTATTATTTGATAGAGCTCCTTAAATTCACCCACCAGAAACAGAGAGCAGAGCTGTACCAGATTCGGCATAATAAATTCTCTTCGAGGTGATAAGACATTTAGTATGAATGCGCCCGCGCAGAGAGAGAGAGAGATCATGTTTTATGGTAATCATCTTGAGTCTTGATTGTGGTTGAGATAGGTGCACTTGTGTAGAGGTGAGTATATGCATATGTGTATGTAAATGTATGTGTTTATATTATGTTAAAAAATTGTCTTGTTTTCTCCAAAAATTTATATAAAAACATTTAACAAAAATAATGATTGTTTGTAAGATAATAAATGCATTTCTATATTAAAATGTCACACCTACTTTATCTTATCGTTTTGTTTCAAATAGCTCAAATTGTATTGAAGCTGTGCGCTAGCTCTTCCCATGGAATTGTTTAAGTTATGTTGTAACGTATAAATCACCTTATCTAGATTTCAAAGTTATATCTTTTACTAGTCTAGCAACAAGTGCTCTGTGCTCCTATACCATCTAATGATTTTAATAGATAGAAATAGAAGTTTGTGGATAAATTAATTGGAGTCCACAACTAACATAGATTGCTTATCTTCTTCTCCATTATTCTTTCATTTCTTAACATGAAACACATATAGGTATGGCATTTTCTTTATCTTGTGTAACAGACATTTGTTACCAATTGCTATTTATATCCTTTCTTCTTCGCATTACATGCACCTCTATATGTGTTTGATACGAGTTTAGTTGCAATATCAGCTTAACGCCCGTGTTGCAGCCCATTGTCGTGACTTCAATCATGTAGACATATTTAGGCATCTTAGTTACAGCTTATCTTGTTGCAATAAGACTACTTGTTGCGGCTCTTAACTATTCCAACCCCTTCTACCGCATTATCAGCCTACGCTGCACAGTACCTAGACGATGCCAAATTTTGTCTGTCTAGGAACTATGTGTAATAGTGTATTTTAAATAATTGAATTAGAGTGATTCTAATGAAACTATGAATGTAGATATAATGATTTATTAAAATATAATAAATTTATGTATCGATATTTTTTTGCTACTAAGTATTAAAAGCAGGTCAAAACAAGTCATAAATTTTACTGCTATGTGTTTTATCAAGCAAATATTTTCATAATTGTTACAAAATTAAATGAACATGGTCATTGCTCTCTTTATGTGTGTATATATAATTGCACGGTAGCATAGCATCATGCATATATGCATATTTTGAGCTATTTGTTATACACAAACAATGAAAGAAATTGATAGCTTAGAACAAAAAATATATTGGTTTTGTATGAGGACAGATCTTGGGGATAATTTTTCAATTATGCAGTTTACAAATCACTTTATGTTATTTTTATGGATTATTTTTAATAATGACAAAGCTCGTAGTTTAGTTGTAGCTTTAGTTTATTACTTTGTGTGCTTTTACCTTTTATAATGATAAGGATGCGTAATTTTTAAGAAAATTAGATCCAATAGCTATTGTGTCAAGTTAGCAATAGTTATTAAGTCTATTTATCAATGGTATATGTTTTCTTCATATGTAACTTCTAGGATTTATCTCTATACTAGTATGTATCATAAGAATCAATGTGAACACTAAAGGAACTTCCATCAATCTTCTATCACTAATTGGATACTCTTTTTAGAGCCTTCATGTTATTTTCACAAGAGACGCGCTAGAAAAAAGTACTAAAAATTCTCACAATAATCACAAACATCCAACCATCAAAACCGTTAGGCCTATTTTATTTTTTAATAGTTACTCTTATCTGTTATTATGAAGACACCGTAAGGCAACCCCTAAATCTATGTATCATTTACCCATTGTGTCTGATTTGGTAATTCTAGGGATAGCTGGAGGCTCTGACTGCTTTTAGGGTTCTGCTTGCTTGCTTTTGATAGATATATCCCCTCTCTTTATATAGAGGTTTGTTTGACCCCCTACGTAAATATGCTAAATGAATCAATCTAACTTATCTCTTTCCTAACAAACCTGACAATCTAATCTAACCACAGCACCGTTCGCGCTACAGTGCCTGCGTGAACAGTACCGCATGGTTCCGTTTCCATAGCGGTGTTGTTGCGAAACAAAATATGAAAAAACCCCTCTAATTCTCTAAATTTATATCAAAATTATACATTTATGTCTTTACTAAAATAAACTAAATTTGTTAAACCTACATCTAAATTACCAGCATATGAAATTACGAAAAATACATAACAAAAAATAAATCTATATGTGTTTCTAAATCACCAATTTTTACTATTACTAGATTTACCTACAAACTTGTAAGACATATATACCTCTGAACCTCTAATAACGCATGTAAGAGTAGGGGGTTGATGGACTTATATAGAATGCTGTTTTGTGTTATAAATTAAGTAATGACACAATAAAGTAGGCATATTGCTTTTGCTTCGGCCGCAGGAGCGAGTGGCCCCTATGTATTTGTATGTATACATACGTTCCGCCACTATTTTCTGTTTGAAGCAGAGATCTAGTGGCTTCAATACATGAGCCTGGTTTTAACTATACAGGGCATTAGTATCCTGATTAATTTTGAGTGGTCTACAGAATGAATGAATACTAATCCACTAGGTTTACATTAGGCCAAAAATGGAAGCTATGGATCTAAAAGGTTATAGTGTATACGTATTCGACTGATGAAATAAACGTACAATAAGATATAAAGGAGCGTTACTATGGCAAGCCAAATATTAGTCAATTAGACAATAAATATTAATAGATAGACATCAAGTAATCCAGCTAGAGAAGTAGTTCATGCACCTGAAGATGGAGGCTATAGAATATCCTGTTCTCAAAGGTGGAGTAAGTAGATGAGCTGATCAGGAGAAGGCCTTCGTTCTCCAGCAGTTTTATGCACTTGGAGAGGGGAAGAGTTGTAGCAGCCACATTTCTCTGCAGGCTGACCTGAACCATGATCTCCATGTCGCTGAGGCAAGTAGCAGAAACAACAGGAGCCATGATCTCGGTCGTGTTCAGAACTCCTGGTTTGCAGTTGGCGTTGGTCAGCTCCTTCTTCCTCTTCTCCAGGTTGTCCACCTGCTTCTGCAGCTCGGGGATGTACTTGAGAACTCGAGACACCGTGGTGGGAATACTCAGCTTCTTCTGCATCAGCACGATCGATCGAGAAGCAGCAGAGCACAGTACACCATATCGTCGTCAAGATCTTATGTGAGGATCGACATGCAGGGAAAGAGAGAGAGAGAGCTAGGATGTGTGTTGTTTAGGAAAATTTAATTTACAGTGTGATCGGCGTCGGGGAGGAGTGAGCGGAGCGAGGAGTAGAGCTCGTTGAGCTGCTTCCGGCGGTCGCGCTCGTACGCGTTGTGGCTGAGCTTCCTGTGGGAGCCGGATCCGCCCGACCCGTAGCCGCCCGATGAGTTGCCGTTGGCGGCCGGCGCGGAGAGGTCGTGGATGTCGTCGTCGTCGAGGTCGAGGTCCGGCCACGGCGGCGACGGCAGCTGGCCACCGCCGGCGAACATGTCCGCCTCTAGCGACGAAATGCCGCTGCTCCCGAATGGGTCGTTGAACAGCTGGTGGTCCATGCTGCGCGGACAGCTGATGATGATGCGGCTGCTTTGGTAGTTCGTTTATTCTTTCTTCTGCACTACTACGCACACAAAAGCTAGCAGTAGCGAGCGAGATCGAGGGGAATAAGCTTATTAACTATATATGCTTGTTGGAGGTTTGATGCGGTGGCTAACTTAGTTAGCTTAGGCCGTTTCAGAGAGGTGACTTCCCTATTTATATAGGGGCGCCACGCGAGATGGTGGATGTCAGTGTCACACATCAGGAGAAACGAATTTAGTTATTTAGCGCTCACCGCGGATAGAATATTTAAAAAAAAAATAGATTGAATATGTTATTGATCATGAACAATATATATCCGTGCAAAACTTTGCCCTTGTCTGTCCTTATTCCTATACATTATCCCATGAAACAAAAGATATATAATTTTGTCCAGCTTTGGACCGACGATTCTTTAGGCGTTGTTGTGGCAAAACCCTGTCCTTGTTGGCTACCGTGACCGCTTGAGTGTGGACACCTCTAGCTTTCTCTTTCTTTTGCAGGAGCTCAGTGGTGTCGTTTTGAGATTGGTGCGTTGGGTAATTTTCGTTTGCTTGTGTTTGTCGTGGTTCGTAAGCTATGTTTACTTTATGTAGTTGTAATTCTGCTATTCTTGTAACGAAATACACGCCCTAGCGCGTTTGAAGAAAAAGATATATAATTTTTATTACCAGCAAAGAAGTGTAGTGTTAGTGTGAAATTACTAAAGATGTGTTCTTCTTTGTAAAGATGCATGCCCAGTACGTATATATTTTGTAGTGATTATTAGGTGAAGAAAAAGAGTTATGTTATTAACTTAGCAGAGGATATAGAGTATTGATTAAATGTGCAGTTACACTCTTTATTATTAATAGGTGAATAAAAGAAATAACGGACTTCTTGGTCGTTAATAAAAGAATTAAATGCGCCGTTACACTCTTTATTATTAATAGGTGAATAAAAAAGAGATAGCTTGCGCTCTAATTGGTCGGCGATGGATCGATTTTGATCGGAGCAAAAGCAAACCTACTTGCCTAAAGGCTAGTTAATCGCATGCGTCCCCAGCGTATGGCTGTGACGTGTGTGCAGATGCGTGCATGTACTAAGTGAGGTTCAAGTCGTCAGGACAGGACTATTATTGTTATTTTATGCGAATTATTGTTGTTGCCATTATTATCTGGTAACCATAATTAATTAACAAATGGATCCAATGGCATTGGCCAATTTGGTGCACTATCTAAGAGTAAGAGTAGTGATAATTAATTTAGTAGACTGCGGAGATAGCATAACCACGTCCCGTGCAGACATATATAGGTGCTACAATAGTTCGCATCCTTTGTTCATACGTAACACAGTTCTATATATCTGTGCTTGAGTTAAACCAATTTCAACTTTGACTATATAAAACACCATGCGTGAGATCGAAATTATGTTAATTATTCATTCTTAAATAAAACTGGTTTAATAATTTGTAATCCCTCTGCGTTGGAATACGTAGCTAGCTAGTTCTGTCGTTGAATGTATCGAATAGCTAGGCTTAGCTTACCTTCCCCTTTCTCTGCCTGGTCTCTTTTTGTTCGGTGGCATGTAGGTTTCCATTTTAGGGATGTTTGGATTCTCTAGTTAAAATTTAGTCTCCGTCGCATCGGAGGTTTGGACGCTAATTAGAAGTATTAAATATAGTCTAATTATAAAACTAATTACACATATAAAGACTAAACAGCGAGACAAATTTATTAAGCATAATTAATCTATGATTAGCAAATGTGATACTACGGTAATCATTCATTGATCAAGGATTAATTAGGTTTAATAAATTCGTCTCGCCGTTTACTCTTCATCCGTGTAATTAGTTTTCTAATTAAATCATATTTAATATTTTTAACTACCATTCAAACATCCGATGTGATGTTAGCTCTGGGATCCAACCACCCCCTTAATTGGATGGAACATACATTTCTTTTCTAGGAGTGGTCGTGCGAACGACATGTGTAGCCATCTCTCCTTAACACATGTTGTGCATATATTTATTTTTGGAATAGAGAGGAAATGAATAATTAGATTAGATTTTAACTAACTAAGATAGATTTACATTCATTACGAACAGATCGAGTAGGTAAGGAAATGAATGAGCATGGATGCAGGGAGGTAGTAATCAGCAGATGAATACAAGCGATCGGAGAAGGGATTCCATTTCCATCGGGGCTTGTCTGTACGCAAGAGTACACTAGAAGAATGAAGTGGAGTGATTTTCTCCCTATTCAAATTTAACTAGTAAGTAAAGCTTGTTAGGTTGCCGGTTTGGTTTTAGAGGGAATTGAGTGAGATTAAATTTTTTTAATTCAAATTTAATTAGCAATGAATTAAATCTTGTTCAATTTCTTCTAAAATCAGAGCAACGAACAAGTCCTAGGAAATTGAATCCACTCCAATTCTATTCGATATCTTGCATGCAAATAAGCCTAGGGGATCTAGCTACAGGGTGAGCCTAGCTAGGGCTCTTATTTTAATCCCGGTGTTGCAGTATTTTAACTATATATAAATCTAATTACGATGCGGGGCCTGGTTGTACGTAATCTAGGTAGCTAATTAATGGTGACAGCGGCATCGGGTGACGGGGGATGCGGGCAACGTAGCCTGAGGGTGTCGACATCATGGTGGCGCCACGCTCGGGGAGCGTGCCGGAACGAGGAAGCCGCGTGCCGGCTCGTGTCCGGCAGCCGTGTTCCTCGTGCCTGCGTTCCCAGCGTCCCGGCTAGCTTCGACACATCAGCAGGGCCAGGGCATTGAATTGATGAGCAGGCACTGCACTGCACCACGTACCCGCAGGCGAGTGATCGAGCGCGCACAAATTTTGCTCTTTAACCCCTGCCTAATTTATTTTCATAAAGGACCTCCTCTCGAAACTATTTGCATTGTTTGATCCTTTTTCGGTGCCACAGCGCGGGTGGTGACACCGCAACAACTGCCACGTAAGAACTGTCCGGAGTATTGTACAGTGGTCTGACACGTCATTTATGAAGTCAAAAGCTTACGGCGCCACTGTTCATGGCGGCTGCTGCGGCGCCTGGCGCCGTATGCTTTTTTTTCCGAAAAATCATATCTTTTTCATATAAGGTTGGATTGAGATGATCTTTATATGAAAATTGTAACTCTCGATGAGATCTACAACTTTGTAATTTTGAGTTTTCCCATTTGAGGTCGTTTAGATACTCTAAAAATTCATTATAAATCAAACTGTATTCTACGCAGTGTCTGTTTTAGAAAAAATATATTTTTTATATGTGACGTCGGATGAAAATGATCTTTATATGAACATTGTAGCACTCAATAAGATCCACAGCTTTGTAATTTTGAGTTTTTTCATTTGAAGTCGTTTAGATGCTTTAAAAATTCATTATAAATCGAACTGTATTATGTACGGTCTCTGTTTTAGAAAAAATACATGTGACGTTGCACGAAGATGTTTCTACGTGAAAATTGTAACCCCTATAAATTTTCTTAGCTCATT
The DNA here is from genome assembly GCA_030272315.1 of Paspalum vaginatum. NCBI lineage: Eukaryota > Viridiplantae > Streptophyta > Magnoliopsida > Poales > Poaceae > Paspalum > Paspalum vaginatum. Next base: position 45,449,443 of record CM059014.1, read on the forward strand.
TTGTCTAATGTGGATAAGATAAGAGTTTTTTAAACTTTTCTATTCAAATCGATTTATATATCAAATATACTCCATATATAAATATATGGTTTGAGGATAGGATAAGCACATATATGATGAGAAGATAAAAGGATGGTCAGATTAAATTCAATAAATTCAAATAGTTAATTAAGTTCAGAACGATATTCCATAATTTCATTCCAATCAGATCAACAACTTTGTAGTTTTGAGTTTTTTCATTTGAAATCATTTAGATGTTTTAAAAATTATTCTAATTCTAATTGTATCATGTGAGCAATTTGTCTTAGTAAAACATATTTCCGAGGCTTCAATATCGTTGAGGTGTTCACTAGCAAGTAGCAACTGACATTCATATATAATCTTTTTAAAATTTTTATGATTTCTATATGGCAAGAGAAAAAATGATTGTCAGTGAAAACTAGAGTCTTAGCACAATCCATTTCTAATCCTCCCGTTATGCATGATTTGCAAATACCCGCGATGATCTCCAAAGCGTGGCGTGCTCCTGTAGATTTTAGAAATAAAACGTTGCAACCTTGTGTTTATTGATGCACTAATTAGGCATTGTCTGTGCTTATTCCGTTTTGCTCATCAGTTTTTCCTAGCTATCCCTCGTAAAGAAATAAATTGAAATCAATCGGTAGATATACTAAACAAAAGAAAGTTTATCCCAACTAATATCGGCAAGAGGCTATATTCGTTTTCCATTTCAAGGTATTAGTTCCATTCTTCTCATTCTTTCTCCTATCTAAGACGAAAACCTGATTCTTTTTAGCGTTTTCTTTCTTTTCTTTATTCTTTTGGCCATGGAACAACAAAATAAAACATATCGAACATTAGATATTAACAAGACATTACTTTCTCCGGTTATTTAAATCATTTTTTAGTATAAATTATAGTATAAAACGACATAATAACGTAAGATAGTACCTTTTACAAAAGAGTTTTGAAAAAGAAAAGTCAAAATTTTCTATTTTAGCCACATTTTTTTAGAAAATGTTTGTAAATAAATTAAATCTATACAATATTTTTATATTTTTATAATACTATATGTGCCATCAAATGTAATGAGAAGAGCATAATGTATAATTATTCCTATACGGTAATGTCCACATTCAAATCACATGTATTTTTTCTAAGACAGGGCCGCACATAATACAGTTCGATTTATAATGAATTTGTAGAGCATCTAAACGGCTTCAATGAAAAAACTCAAAATTACAGAGTTGTAGATCTTGTTGAGTGCTACAATGTTCATATAAAAATCATTTTCATCCGACGTCACGTATAAAAACTATAATTTTTCTAAAACAGACACTACGCAGAATACAGTTTGATTTATAATGATTTTTTAGAACATTTAAACGACCTCAAATGAGAAAACTCAAAACTACAGAGTTGTAGATCTCGTCGAGGGCTACAATTTTTATATAAAGATCGTCTGAATCCGACGTCGTATGAAAAAGATATGATTTTTCAAATAGAAAAAACATGAGGCGCTAGACTGAGTCGGCGCTATGAACAGTGGCGCCGCAAGCTTTTTACTCCGTAAATGACGTGTCAGACCACTGTACAACACTCCGAATGGTTCCTATGTAGCAGATGCAATGTTTTACCTGCGGCGCCAAAGGATACGTATAGTCTGGGGACAAGGTCATTTATGAAAATAAATTAAGTCAGTGGTTAAAGAGCAAAATTTGCGCTCGAGCGCGGCCGACAGTATCGTAGTAATTAAGCATGCACGCATTTTTACCTGATCGAAACTGGAACAGATTATTAGTGTACAGTAGTACTGATTTCCTTTTCTAATTTCCCGCCCATCTCCGTCCGTGCGTTCTCTGACCCCTCGACTCCTCCTTTCGCCTCTGCACCCCTCGCGCGAGTAAACGCGATATTTTTTTGAGCTCCGGTTTCTCCATTGCTGCCGGCCGCCACCATGGGCCTTCGTTCTACTCTTCTGCTTCCACCTGATTGACGTCGCCCAGGGTCATCTCCAGGAAACGCATGCATGGTACGGCAGTCTCCGCCGCCGGCAAGGCACCGGCGGTGATATTCGGCCGGAGTCTTTACTCGCGTCCTCGCCGGTGAGGACAAACAAACCCATCACATCACATGGCTCGTGCTCGTCAGCTGGTACGCTGCCTCCAGCGCGCTGAGGCCTGGCTCCGGCCCGCCAATAATCCAGGTCTTCCTCTCCAAAGACCCTCTCCATGGCGTCCGATCGCAGCTTAGAATTAAACACGGTAGCAGTCCTCGGTGAAGGACTCTTTTTGCAGCCGGGGAGAGAGAGCTCCGGGACGTACCTCCTTGAAGGATTCCCTCTAGTTGTTTCTCCGCCGGCCTGATATGACCACGACGGTTGCGGCAAGCCGGGGACTCGTGAGATCAACGAATATCGATCATATCCGCTTAGCTCGTTTGGTTGGGGGATTTAACGTGAGGGAATGGGAGTTTAGGGTGATAAGCCTTGAAATCTCTTATTTGTTTCATGGGACATGCAATTACTCTAGGTTGGGGGATGGGAATTGATGGTTCGAATTCCCACCAATCTTTTCCCTGGACCAATAAGGGAGTTCGATTCACCCTGGTAACAGTGACATTATCTCCTATGCCCAAACCCATGAATCAAATGATGGCTAAGAATTCCTTTCTAATCTCCCTCACCTATTTCCCTACAGTTGCCAAACTAGAGATTGGCCAAGGAGCCTATGGTGGCTTTGGTACCCCAAGGTTGTGGGTAATAAAAATCCCCCTTGCTAGCGATGCTAGGGTTTGGGATTTTTTTTCGAGATCCGTTTGAGGTTCTGTCCTCTTAATGGAAAACCTAGGACCGTTTATTCTGTGGGTCTCGTTTTTTTTTTCCAAACGAGAGATTGGGAATAAAAATGAAATCCCCATGTCAATTCTCTACCCCAACTCCTACATCAAATTCCCTTCCCTCAACCCATCGCTTACCAAACGAGCTGCGGATGAACCAAACAAACTGCGGTAATGCTTTTTTTTTTCTTTTTGCATTACCGGCCGTTTTTACGTTGCAAGGTTCCAACCAAACAACACCTAAGGGCTGGTGGAACCGCCTCGACGGAGCTCCGACGATCCTCTTGGGAAAAAGGTCAGATAGGTGGGCCAAACTCATTGATTAGTGCGCGGCGACTCACAAAGTTAATCAAGAATTAATTGCGGGCCCAAGACTGAGATTTTGGGCCTCAACAAGTTTGTTTAGGACCTGGACCTGGGTTCGGTGTCACCAGCCCGGTCAGATGCCAGTTGCCGGCCCAGGCCACGACGCACGCTGCTGATCCCTCTCATCTCGCGGGCCAACTCATTTGCACGCGCTAGCTGGATGCCCGTGGGCCGTGGATTTCCTTTGCATGTTGCGACTTCGGCCTTCCGTTTTTGTGGATCTCGCTTATCTGCAGACCAAGTTTTTTCCGAAAACGGTTTGTTGGAGAATCTGCTCTGTGAAAAATCGAGGTGTTTAGCCATCTCGATTATTTACACCTCCGGTACTCTCTCCTCGTCCTCTTCCTCCGTCTTTTCCGCCGCCAAGCAGCATCCCCCGCCTTCTTTCCCTAGCTCGGGCCGCCTTCTACCCCGCTGGCCCCGCCTCCTCTCCTCCTGCTGGAGCCGCCGCTGCGGCCGTGGCCTCCCCCACTCGAGCCTCGCCTCCTCTCCTCCCTGCTCGAGCCGGCTGCGTCCCGGCGAGGAGGCGAAGGCGGCCGAGGATTTTGGCCGACAGTGGCGAGGAAGGCCGGTGGAGGCGAAGGAGCGGAGGTAGATCTGGCGGAGCTCTGGCGCCGGCGGGAGCAGAGGCGGCGGCTCCTCCTCCCCCTACCTCGAGAATGGTGGGGCTCCTGCTCCTCCCCAACGGGCGACGCCTCGCCCTCCTCCTCCCTGTGACGGAAACGAGGAGCTCGGGCGGCGCCTCCTCCTCCTCCTCCCCCACGGCGACGACGAGGAGCTCGAGCGGGTGGACGGCGGTGCTGGCCTGGTGTGGCGGAACCGCCGATTTAATCCGGTCTAAGTACACCTGCCACCTCTGGTTTGCAGTGTATTTAGACCAAATCAAACCCGGTCGTCCGTCGAGAGTCATTCGGCTCTCGATATTACTTTTTTCCCAAAGGAACCGACATCACACACATCCAGCCCTCGATAGAACTACAACAGTTACATCATCCCAGACAATTGAATATAGTATAAGTAGACTTAGTTTACAAACCAGTTCGAAATAAAATACAAATTCCAACGTAATGCCATAAAAAAGGCAGTTCAAAACAAATAGCGGAAGCGTTTTTTCAAAAACATCTCGCAGCGGAAACAAAATACTTAAGTAGTCTTCATACAATGATGAGCAAGGCGAGCAGCACCGAGCCCACTGATACTACTCTCCTCCCAGCAACTGTCTAGAAGTCATCAGTACCTGCACTCAAAATGTGGGGGCAAATCCTGAGTACTAATTACTCAGTAGGGCTTAATGAAAGGGCTTACGGCTAACACAAAGCTTGCTTACTAGCATCTGTATCTTTAGCCATTGATTTTAAACAGTAATATAATGACATAAAGTAAGCAATTTCATCATGATCATATATCATCATCATAGTAATAACTTATAGGAATGTAAACATACAATTACAAACAGGTAGAATTTGAAAACATGAATTATAATATAACATATTTAGATAGTTACTACGTTGAACGTCGGTAGCATTGGCATTTCCACACCTGGTGGGCATCAGCGATTCGAATCGATTTGTAATTCCCGTGAATAACTATTATGCCAGGGGTATATGCTTACTAGCCTTCGCGTTCCCACATATAGCCTCTATCTCCACGTGTTCCATCCCAAGTTTGATTCCTACCCACCATTCCCCAGGTTTAGCCCCCATGGAGTGATACCACGGCATCCCAGGTCAGCCTCCCATGAGTCAAGCGCCCCTAGGCCCCATGGTAGGACCAAGTCTCTGTTCTTCGGATGGTTCAAGTAAGACTTTCAACGGTCCAATGATCCGGTTAAGCACTCCAGCAATGTTATGCCGACCAATAGGCGAACAACAGACGGACCTTAAACGACTCGGGCGGAGTCCATTGCAGAACATCATAAACGGTAAATAACTTATAAAATCTCCGCCCGGCCTCCATTTAAATCACAAGCATAAATAACATATCCACTTTAATAATTTGATCTTTTGAAATCACCTGTACGACAAGTGACTCCATTTTACTCGTGTCTACTCGCACCTAGCATTTCTAGGCATACTCGTCCTACGAACTCTATTATAGGTGCTAGGGCCAGGCGGCCAATGAATCTAATGCAATTGGTTTCAATCAACTCCTAATGCGGATGCATAATCATCAATCAAGATAATATTAGCTGGGAAATTCATGGTCCTGTCTACCTTTGTTTATTCTTATCAAAACCAACAAACTAAACTATGTTAGTTTGCCGGGTTGTGAGGCTTTGCCCCAGGCAACCCCTTGAATCACGGAACAGATTTAATCAGCGACACACCGTCTTCATCTTGATGGAGAAGCCAAACTCCTGCTCGAGAGGTTGCCGTAGTTAGCAATCCTATATGCATGATCAAGTGCAAGATGGATGCAACGGATGCTCATGATGCTAGGGAATTATGAAAAACAATGCACCACATGTTAATAAGTTGAAACATGCAACATTTATTCTCCAATATATTTATTTTAACCTAATTCTCATGTAGCTCAAAACAGTAGCAATTAATTTCATAGCAATACTTTTTGGAACCTAAACTTAACTATTAACCACCATGATTTTTCTCAGAATTTATTTCGCACAATAAAGTCACTTTTCCTATTATTCATTTTAACATGCAATTATATATTTTTTTTCAAAACAGTAACCAAAACTTACATGCAGAACTTGAAACTTTAAAAATGGTCTAAATATGCAACATAGGGCATCTACAAATTTCAGTGGAATATTTGGAGCACTTTTTATGTAGCAAGTATTTTCACTCTTGAAAAATGCCCAAAATGCATGCATGAGTGCAAAACAGTAATTTAACGCTGTGTGCTAGGCTTGACAAAAATCACACATAGCCTACATAGCATGGTAAAGCTATTGTCCAAGTTTCATAATTTTTGGAGTTCACTTACTCTACTTTTGATATTTATTTTGTTTTAGTTAACATGCAATGAACCGAGGGTAAAAAGGTCATTTCGCATATCCCCATCATACCCAGCCTGTAGATCTATTAAACAGGAACACAATGAAACTTAGTTTGCATTTTTATCGTTTTTTTATTTACTGTGGATTTTCAAAGTTCTCAACTTACGGAAAAATCAATAAATCGAAAATCCTCACAGCTAGGAACCTGTACATAATTAACCCGTAGATGTAAGGGCTAGCACGTAAGAATATCGTGACTCATGGAGCAGTACTTGGACGAAAACGCGAAAAGGAAACACCGCAGGGGCTAAGTCGCAAATCGAACATCTTCAACCTCTGTTCTTCTTCCTCCTGCAGACAGGGAGGGGGAAATGGAGGAGGTGCGCGCGGAACCCGGCCATGCAGGGCCCGCAGCTCGACTCCGGCGACCAGGAGAGGGAGGGGAGGATGGGGAACACTTACCCCCTACCTACAGCGATGGAGGAGGCACGGAACGGCGTAGCGACGGTGAGGAGAAAGCGACGACGTTCGGCGGCGAAATATGGCGTCGTGGAGAGGGTGCGGCGGCGTAGACTAGGGGGATTCGGTGGAGGAGAGGGCTGCGAAGCCCGGCGTGGTGGTGTGGTGTCTCGGGGAGCGGCGGAATGGCGAGCAGCTTGAGCTCTAAGCTTCAACAATGGTGGCGACGTGATGAACAGAGAAGAAAAACGAGAGAACTGTGGTCTGTGTGAATGGCGAGCTCGGGAGAGTGGGAGGAGAGGCCGCTCGGCCTCGCCTTTTGGCCGCGCGCGGGCAGGCCGGGCAGCGGACGGGGCAGTGGCTCCGGAGCCCGTCGGCCGCATGTCGCCTGTGTTCTGAGCTCGGCCGGCGAGCTGACGGGTGGGCCCAGTCCGTCAGTGACTCGAGGAGGAAAATGAAATTCGAAAAATAGAAAATCTTCAGGAAGGTCTATTTGAAATGCACGATTTTGAACATCTTAGAGTCCGATTTTGAAAAAACCCAAAATACAAAAGTTGTTATGATTTTCAATATCTACAATTTTGTCAAAAGTATTGGTACTAGGTTCTATTCAATTTTTGTGAGTTTGAAATAATTCAAATCTGGAGCTCTAGTTTGACCAACTATTCCTTCGATCTTTACAATTCTGTTAAGCCTATTTGTGGGCATTTTCATACAAAATGAACTATACAAATGTTTTTTAGAATCTCATGAACTACAATTTTGGTATTCAAGTTATGGCAATATTTTGACTTTTGTTTCACAAAATTTTGAATTTACTAATCAGGTCTAAGTTTAGCAGATTTCACAGTTTCGCAGAAAATGACCCAAAACCATGTTCAAACATTTATGCATGTCATGACACAAAATACCAAAGTTATTTCTCATGAAATTGTTTACAAGTTTTGTATATAAAGTTTTATCAAATTCACAACAGTATTAAAGTTACAACAGCAATTGCAAATACAATTTTCAGCAAGCCGAGTTTAATTGCTTCAAATGACCTAACCTATGCATGCACTCCTTATAAAATGCTCATAAAATGATGTAATTAAGTTAACGATATCAATATAATGCACTTGAGATGTCAGGGACATCACACCTGGCGGAGGTGCCGGCGGGCGGAGGCACAGGAGAATTGGCGTCGATTTTTTTCCAATCGCGAGTGGACGGCCACGTACGAGATAAGCGAGCCGCCCGTGTAAACTTGGCTCAGAGGAGAAGCGGCGGTGGGAGAAGCCAAAAATAATCTAGGCGTTTGAGTGGGATTTTAGCTTTTTTTTGCCATAATCCGATTATAATCAAAACCAAACAGACCCTTTGAGATCAGATTTCAATCATTATAAACGGATCCGAAGTCGATCGCGTTAAAACAAAGCAAACAAAGACCGGGCAGCTCCGATTTCACTGATTATTTGCAGCTTGATTCATGTGGTACAACTGTACAAGTGAAACACACCTTCCGTTGGAGTATGTTCTCAAGTCAGTATACTCGGCCGGGTTCATTGACGTACATACAGTATATGATAGCCTGACAGGATACAGTATATGATCATTGCTTAGAGCTCTCTCTGTAGCCTGCAGCCATCGCAGAATTCGTTGATGCTCAGACTTTTCACACTACCTGTCAAAGTTCCACAAGAGTTCACACTACCTTTTAATTAGCAACAAGCCATGAATAGTACCTTTGATGATGATCGAACGAATTAAGTTAATAATTTGAAATGGCCGCAATCAGAATTAACCTAACGACCAAACCGTCTGCAGTGCAGGGAGAGAAAATTAAGAGGTCGTCTTCTTCTGCTTCTATTTCTCTGCGCTGCGGATTACAGCAGTGTGGATCGATCTGTACTAGGAGGAGTATTTTGTTCAGAAGAAAGCTCTGCTTCCATAGAACACCCTTGCCCCATCCTTCTTCACCTGCTGCTGCTCGATGATCACTTTGTCGCTGTCAGGCTTGCCCTCTTTCTGGACGACGAGATCGAGATCAATCGGCGGCAGCTGCATCTTTGCCAGCGAGTCGCTGAACTGCTGCATGCTCTTCACGTACATCTCCATGATCTGCCGCTGCATCGCGCTCTGCTCCTCCGCCTCCGCCTCCATGTCCATGTCCCCCACCAGCCCCAGGGGCGACTTGAACACGTCGCCCTTCTCCTCCGTGCCCGCGGCGCCGGAGCCTGGCCCCTTCCCGCCGCAGGACGACGTCGGCGTGCCCGGCGAGCGGCAGGACGTGCTGGGAGCCGCGGTGGCCTCGTCGGCGTCGGGCCGCCGCCGCGTGTCGCTGTCGATCGCCTCCGCCGGCGCCGCGGTAGAAGAGAAAGAGACGGCCCTGTCTTCGCTGACCGTGCTGGCCGTCGAGGCGGCGGCGTTCTTGCAATTGCTGGCCTCCTCCGAGGACGCCGACCTGTCCTCCCAGCCCGCGTGGAGGCGCAGGAACGGCAGGTACTGCACGGCCATGTCGTGGTTTTCTTGCGCGGCCTTAAGGTCCGTGAACTCGATCCTCGAGTAGTCGTCCGCGGTGTGCCGGTGCGGGTGATGCGGCGGCGCGGGCCCGAGGATGACCACCTCGGGCTCGCCGGGTCCGGGGACCCCGGGGGAGCGGAGCGCGAGCGAGAGGCGTATGGTTCCGGCGGGGGAGTGGAAGAGGTCGGTGGACGAGAGCTCGAAGTCGCCCTCGGTGCCGGCGCCGTGTGCCGCGGCGACGGCGGCGAGCGGCACGAGCGCGAAGCCGAGGAGCTGGTCGTCCAGCAGGCGCTTGGCGCAGCTGCGCATCCAGACTTCGCACTTGAGCACATCGACGGCGAGCCTCCCGCGGCGGACGCGCAGCGGCGGGAGGCGCTCGTGGAAGCGCGGGCTGGCGCCGGCCCCCGGCGCGACGCGCGTGGCGAGCGCGTCGTCGGGCGAGGAGGTGAGGGAGAAGTTGGCGTACACGTCCTGGTCCGCGTAGATGCAGATGTTGTGGATGCCGCGCGCGTGGTGCACGTAGATGTCCAGCACGCAGGGGGCCTCCTCCTCGTCGTCGTCCTGCTCCGGCTCGTGCTCGTGCTGGAGATGGAGATCGAGCTGGCCGTGGCCGGCGCTGCCGCTCTCCTCCTCCTCTGCTCCTCCGCCTCCGCCTTCGCCCGGCCGGCTGTACCGATACCTCACCGACGATGGCTCCATCACCATATATGTACCTCAGAGCGAGGAATCAACGATCGATCCAGTAACTTGCCGCCGCAGTTGGAGACATGGGCGGCTGGGTCTGTGTTGGTGCGCGACGCCTTGAGAGAGTTGAGAACCGGCCGGAGAGATGCAGACGACCGCGCGAGAGGTGAAGTTTTAATTTGTACTAGGAGTACTGTGTACTAGTAGTGGGTTGCAAGCTAGGGTAGCAGAGACGGACGTGGACGTGGACGTGGACGTGGAGTGCAGGTCGGGGTGTGCTGTGCACGCGAGCGCAATAGGGGATTGGTGGAGTGGCCGGTACGTAGGGCAAGAGGGAAACGGGAAACCTGCCTGCGTCTGGTCTGGTTGAATTTTCCAAATAATACAGGATTGCTTCCACACCAGCTGCAGCCTGCAGTCCAGTCCAGTGCACGTGCACGGTACGTGTGAACAACTCAATCTACGTACATAACGATACAGACAGGCAGCAGAAGACTCCCAAAGCCTGGACCGTATGTACGTAACTTGTCGTAGCAGGCAGTACTGCAGGAACGAAGCTTTCCTTGTTGAGGTATTGTGTGTCCAGCAGTTGTCTCAAACAAAAACACTATTCCAAAGATGTAAACAGAATGGAGAATTTAAAATTTGAACATTGAGATGAGTGTGCTGCACAAGATGCCCTTCATCTTCATAGCTATGGCCCGTGGCTTTGGCTCCCAAAAGTTGGAGGGGGAGTAGGCAGGGGTGTAAACGGTATGGATAATTATCCGAATCCGAATTCAAATTATAAGAATATGGAGAAGAGCTTTTATATCCATGCGGCTATGGATAATCCGAATCCGATTTATGAACGGATGCGGATTAGGATATGGTATCATCAAAATCCGATGGATATGGATTATCCGATATTTAAACGCGGATTATCCAATGCTTATAATAGGATAATATCCGATTAGTTTAGTAGGTACAAGAGGGCAATAAACAGGTTGGTATTTGCTAGTGAAATGTAGAGTATTAAAGGACGGAGAATAAAGAATAAGCTTCATTTCATTTAGTTAGTTAAGAATCTATATTTTGCTTACTAGTTTTATACTCTTAACTACGAATGAACTCGTATTACATATTATTTGCTACTAAGTGTGTAACATATTATGTTATTTATTATTTAGCTACATAATTATTTTATAGCTATATACAAATTATGATATGCTGCTATTAAACTTCAATTTATAGATTATTGATCATTAAAAAAAACTAGACGCACGCATGTGTTATCCGACATTCAAAATCCGTTTTCACTCCGGCACCGATCCGATTCCGTACCATTTCCGATATCCTAAAAACTCCATATCCATATCTATAACCGCGTAATATCCGCTTAGGATTAGGATATGGAAATAGTGTCCGCTCCGATCCGATCGCATGCCTAGGAGTAGGTGGCGCGAAGAAGGAAACGGCCGGCTGCTGAGCGCTGATGAGGAAGGCGATCGAGTCGAGTGACAAGCAGGGGCCCCGCGGCGGGGCATGGCCCACATGAGAAGAACGGGCCAACCACCCAAAACCCCTAGCTAGCTAGTGCACGCTGCATCATCCATCATGTACGTAGCAATAGCAAGCAGAGGCTCTCTCTCTCACACGACGACGCACCGGTGACCCACCCGGTTGCTGTTTGTTGCTGCTTTGCCCTCTTTTCCTTGGCTCCTCCGATGCTTGTTCACACGCTAGCTGCCTGCTCGCCGATCGACTCCGTTGGATTAGATACTAGGTTCCTGATCCGTCCAAAGGATCATCTATATAATCATCTATAAGATAGAAATGATTAATTTTATAACTATATTGTAGACAGAATAAAATTTGTATATAGACAATATAATAGACTGTCTGTTTGACTCAGCCTTAGTTGCACGTTGGCTTCACACGTACACTTGTAATTGATCGATAACCTGTACGATGGTGTTTATCCAGAAGAAATCATATATAGATGATCATATCGTTCGATCGATGCGACCGTCGCAAATAACGTTTATTAATTAAGACGACATGCTCGATCGTACGTGGTACTCGATCGAGGATTCAAAATCAGCACGGAGCTTTATTACCCAGCTGCTCGACAAATCCAAAATAAGGTTAGCCTAGCAGTTAACTTGCTTGCTGGGAAAGTAAAGTATAGATAGCTCACGCATGCGTGCTTCAGTTTGCATACAAGTAAGTAGCAGGAGCATTGTGAGATCACCCGGCCGGCCGTTTTATTAATATGTCATCATCAGGAACCGATCGAGCGAGGGCACAACCACCAATTGGCATCCACTTCGATCACCTCTCTCCCTACTACTCCATCCATCATCCAACCTTGCTAATTTGCTTCTAGAAGCGCTAGCCGGCCTGCGATCCAGGTGCCGTGCGTACGACGCAGGGGCCAGGGCTCGTCTTCGATCAGATCGCCCTCGCGCGACGACCTGCACCGTACCTGCATCGTATCCATGTCGATCTGGGCTGGGCGGCAGGCAGAGCGGCGACGTCTCCGGCCGACCGAATGGGCGCACGTCGCCGAGTCGCTGGCCGGGCTGCCTGCTGCCGGCGTGCGGCGCGGTCGGATCAGACATGGCGATCGAGGTGGTCGGAGCGGAGGCGATGGGGAGTTGCACTTGCACTGCCTTGTCAACCCGATTGGCTGGAGCACCCTTGCTTGCAGCCATCGACGTACGACACGACAGTGAAGGGCACCAAACCGGCCTGACTTAAATTGTTGTGACTTGTGAGCGCCACCACCACCAACCGACGACTACGACGACGGTCAAGGAGTGTCTGGTGACGACATGATGAGAAACACCGTCCATATAGCCGTAACCATACAAGTATTTGTTTAACTAGCAAGTTGGCCCCGCAAATAGCGCGTGTGCCTAGTTTTTTTTATCATTTTGATTTTTCTTAAATTAAACTTATTTAGTTGTTTTTATTTACTTTTTTTATTGGTCTCAACATATCTTATTTTCCTAGATTTTATTGTGTATTAATTTTCATATATATTTTTATCAGTTATTTTATAAGATTTGCAATATATTCGAATAAAAATATTTATAAATTTATATATGTTTGTATATTTATTCAAATAAAATCGTTGTTTATAGTTGGATTGTAGAAACTCCCTTCGTTCCGTTGTAAGGGGTTTTTGCCTCTAATTTTTTCCGTCCAGATTCATATAGATGTAATGCTATTTGATCATACACATACCATGCACATAATATTGCTTGAATATATCTAAAGCCTATAATCCTTACAGTTTCAAAACAGAAGGATAATCTATATAGATTCTTATAAATAGCATGTGCACAGAAGCTGTATGAATTGGTCCTTGAATTTTTTTAATATACTTCTTCTGTTTTCTGTAATATCAGCATTAATTATATTAATTGTACCTTAATACGTTTCAAAAAAAAGTTTGGGACACTAATTTGGAGTGAGGGAATATTGAACAATAAAAAATATTATGGTTGGCCCGCTTAGTCTATATTTTGTTATCATAAGCAGATTCTTAGATTATACATACTACATCTATCCTATCAATGACGGTGGTATGTGGGTCTGATCATGACGCGAACACGGCCAATCTGAGGCTGTCTTGATCAAGATCATATATGCGATTACGTTTTCACCGAGCAATATTGAGTCATAACATCATTACATGTTTCCTTTTTTAACCTCGGTTTAAAACTTATATAAAAAAACATTAACAAAATTATGTGTACTCTTGAATGGATTCTAAAATGTCTTGATAGTAAATGTTTCTATCACCAAGTCAAAGATGAATAGGCCAAAGAAAATAACCCTAAAACATCTGCTATTGCTAGAAAGTTCATATTTTATCCCTCTCCATTTCAATGTTTGATCCAGCCAGCCTCTCTCTATTTATTTGTTTTCTCTGAGGTTCTTCGGCCTTCGCCGGTACGGTGCACCTCTGTATTTTGTTTTGGCTTTGGCTACATCTAATAGGTAACAACATCATAGATTGGTGGCTTAGTCATGACCTTCCGCAAGGAAAGAGAAAGCACGTTCAGTACATCCATGCTGCACCCCCTCTTCTAATATATTAAGAAATTCCACGGATGCTATTTATTTTTTGGTGTCAATTTATGCAAAATATGCTATAGCTCGTGCCCTATATATAAATACTTCAGTAGTGTGTATATTTTTCTTGCAAAAAAATAGTATACATAAATTTGAAACATCAGTTGGAATTGTAGACTTTTATAATCAATGGTGATAGTGAAGATATTGCTTGTTTTTTCCCTCAAAATTTCATTTATATTTGTCGTACATGAAGCTGATGTATGTATATACATGCCACCAATTGTCCAGTTTTGTTTTTTATGAAACAAAATGCAATGCATCCACCTATGCTTTACTGCTCTAAATTTGGTTGTATGATGAGAACACAACATTGTTGGGTAGCAAAATGTTTGATTAGCCCACCAGTTAGGTAATGTCACATGATGAATGCCATATGGACCTGATAAGAAGAACATCAAATGGGAATAGACAATATCCGGCCAAATCAAATGGGCATCGTTTCTTTTCAACATCACATCCTCGCTTACACTTAGTTGCACAAAGAGACTGTGTATGCAGGTCTGGGTCTACCGTTTTTTCCCCAATGCTTCAGATCCATCTGGTTGCCTCCGAAGAAGAGCACCATTTCTTAATGATGAGGCCATCATGGTTGTCCCACACCGTTCCATGGTTGTCACATATGCTCCAAGGGGTGCCCTACTATTTTCTTGCTGTTGGTGTCCACTTTTTTTAGATTAATCTAGACCATTGGATGAATGCAATGTTTAATGGTGGGTAATTGTCAAGTTTCCATTATAATCATCTCACCTGCTCTAATTGTTGTTGGTTGTAAAAGACTAAACTAAGCAATCATACTTTGTGCTAGCTCTATAATTCACCGCTGGTGTTTTCCGGTGGAAGATCAAAGTAAGCCGAAAAAATTTAAGAATGTATCTTTTTTCTCGCAAGTCTGAAAAAATGTTTTTCCAAGCAAAGGTGTATCACAAACGTACTAACATAATTATCCCACTCTAATTATAGTTAGTCATAAAAGGCTAAATTAAACAGTCATATTATATGCTAGCTCTATACTTCATTGCTGGTGTTTTCCGGTGGAAGATTGGAGGTGGTAGCTGTAGAACCAAAAATATGTCTTTTTTCCTTGTAAGTCTGAAAAGAAGTTTTTTGTCAAGCGATGTATCACAGACGTGCCAACATAATCGTCTCGCTCTATTTATTGTTAGCAGTAAAATACTAATTTAAGTGGTCATATTTTGTTTGTGCTAGCTCTATTTCACTGGTTGTGCTTTCCACCGAAAGATTAGAGGGCAGTGGTAGTAGAAAAATAAAGAATATTTGTTTTTTGTAAGCCTAAAAATGACATTTTTTCAAACGATATATCACATCGTTGCAAAAAATATTTTTTTTCAAGCAATGGTATATCGCAAACGTACTAACTCAATTATCTCCCTCTAATTATTATTAGTCATAAAAGGCTAAATTAAGCAGTCATATTATGTGCTAGCTCTATACTTCACTGCTGGTGTCTTCTGGTGGAAGATTAGAGGTGGTAGTTGGAAAACAAAAAAAATATGTCTTTTTTCTTGTAAGCCTAAAAAAAAGCTTTTTTTCAAGCAATGTATCATAGGCGTGACAACATAACCATCTCGCTCTAATTATTGTTAGTGTAGTAAAAGACTAATTTAAGTGGTCATATTGTTTGTGCTAGCTCTATATTTCACTGTTTGTGCTTTCCGCCGAAAGATCAGAGGGCAATAGTAGTAGAAAAATAAAGAAGATGTGTTTCTTTTGTAATACTCCGTAATTTTCTAAACACTTAAGCGCATTTGCATTTGACCCTAATTTTTCTCAAAATTTTGATTCAAATTTAAATTTGAGGCCTTTTTAAAAATTTGGAGTTTTCCAGGGGCAAAAATGTGAAAGGGTAGTTAAAATTAAGCCCTTCCACTTTTGTTTTTGGACCCCTGTCAAAATATGTAAAAATCTAGGGTTAAAAAAATGAAAAGGGTAAAAGTTAAAAAAAAAAGAAAAAAGAAAAGGGGTGAAGCCCCCGCGGGCCAGCTGGCCAGCCCGCGGCCACGCGCCCGCTGGGTGAGGCCCAGCCGGGGGCGGCGGCCCACGTGGCGGCCGGCCCGCTCGCCACCCGCGCCCCCTGTCAGTCGGCGCTGACAGGTGGGGCCGCGGGGGGAGGGGGGGCGGGGTCTTCTCCCCCGCGCGAGCGCTCGCCAGAGCTCGCGCGCTCGCCACCCGCCCGCGCCCCGCGCCGTCTCCGCCGCCGTCACCGTCGCGCCACCGCGCCGGTAAGCACACCTCACCCCGCTCCTTCCCTCTGCGCCACGCCGGGCGCCGGCCCGAGCTCGATCTCGGAGCCCGCATGGCGCCGCGGCCACCGCGGCGTCGCCGCCGCGGTCCTCGCGCGCGGGAGCCCTAGGGTTCCCGCCGGCACGCGCATCGGGTGCGCCGCGGCCGCGCGCACCCCGCGCCGTAGAAAATAGGTCGCCGCGGGCACCACCACTGCTGCGAGGCTACCTCGCCGGCGCGTCGCGCCGGCGGGCGCCATGCCGCGGCGGGCGGCGACCGCGCAGCGAAGAGAATGGGGGGGAGAAAGGGGAAAAGGGGAGGGAAAGAGAGAGGAGCTCGCGCCGCGCCCGAGGCCACCGCCGGCGAGGTCTCTCGGCCTCCGCCGCGCCGGATGGTCGCCGGCGCTGCCTGCGCGGAGCGCGTCGCGCTCGCGCAGCCGCGCCGCGCACCAGGGCGGCCGGGCGAGCCAGGCGAGGCCGGCCGGCGGGGCCGCCAGCCCAGCTGGGCCGCTTGCCAGGCAGGCCGGCCTGCCAGGCGGCGCAGCGGCCGGGCCGAGCCGAAAGGCGCGGTTGGGCCGCGCCTGAGCGCAGGCAGGCCGCAGGCCCATTTTGGGCCGGGCCAGGCCGAAGGGGAAACCCGCGCGATTTTTGGAGGGGGAAATTATAACTTTTTGCTTTCTTCTTTTTTGTGGGCTGGGCCGAATTTCAACAGTATTTCTGTTTTTCTTTTTCCTTTAAAATTTAATTGTTTATCTATTTTGTCTTAATGTAATATGATTATTTTAATTAGAAAAATTATTTATTAATTCATATAAATAATTTGGTAATTTCCAAAAAAGAAAGTACATTAAAGTTTATATATTGTTAAAGATTTTAGCCTTTATTTATAAATGCATAAAAATTCATTAAGTGCATTAAAAATAGAAAACTAATTCAAAAATCCATTTTAATTATTCCAAAATTCCTAGAAAATTCATTTAAGCTTTAAAAATCATTTAAAAATATTTAAAAATACCTGGTAATTTATTTAAAGCTTAGGACAATCATTTTAATTCGAAAAATATTCATCTTTAACCCCAACCGCCCTTTTTCTTTAGAAAATAGTACACTCTACTTTTTCAACAGGTTGATCATACTCATATTTTAAAAACTCCTGCATATCATCAATTAGGCACGTTGGTCCCACCGCTCCCAGTTGAAGAATCTTCCACAGCAACGGAAAATCCGGAAGCCGGTGCGACCAAAGCATCCTTCACACCTGCAGGAGGAGACTCCGAGTCACCGACAGAGGCCGATCCAGTGACTCAAGGCAAGCCCCGGTGCATTACCCAGTTTTTTTAAATTCTTAATTTAAATCAGAGTTATGCTTGTGCATTAGAATTAGGAGTTAATTGAAACCCTAGAGCATGATGATTCATTACCCAGCATATAATCCTATGGTCAGTAGATGGCTTAGGTGACAAAGGCATAGGAAAGGAATCTTTTACAGCAAATTTTGGTCGAGAATAAGAAGATGGATAATAAATTGACAGGCATGCAGCGGGATCAGTTTCGCTTTCATATATTACATGTTATGATTAATTGCTATGGACCCTGATCCTGCCTGTGTCGTATAAGGCCGTCCGATGTGTGGCCTGGTTGGGCCGAACGCGCCTCATTCACTTACCGTCCTTAACGGGCTCCGGTAAGCCTTTCGTCCTGTTGTACCTAAGCGCGGAACTAGACGAGACCAACTGGAAGGAGGAGGTTGGGCGGGTGTCGAAGGACTGACACCCGGGTTCGGTGAGGATGGTTCCGGCTAGGTGGCACTGGATGTTGGGTTGTCGTATGTGGGGTCGGTGTACACACATATGACGGGTGTCTGAGTATCCCTCTCGAGAGGTGGAAACCGATTCGAATCGTCTGTGGCTTGCCGGTTGTAAGCTGCCTGATCGCGACCAACATCGTAGTAAGAGAATTGATCTTATTAATGATGAATGTTTGGTAACATGTTTGTTTGGGTGGATGCTGGTGGGTTAGCATAACAGGCATAACTTAGTTTGAACAGGTAATAACTAAAAAGGTGAACTAAATTCTAAAGCTAAGGATTTATTAATAGGACTGCCGCAGTGTGAGTTGACCTAATCACCCCGGCCTTGAGTTAGTAAGTGGGTTTCGACCCAGTGGTCGGGTAAGTCTTGCTGAGTAATTAGTACTCAGGCTTCTTGCCTATGCTTTTTTCAGGTTCAGAATACACTTGGTTTGAATGGGACCCTTATCTGAATCCTCCTTTCTTCTGAACTAAGCCTGGCTATATCTGAAGAAGTTAGAGGTGTGCGTGAGTCGAAGGAACATGAGAACAATGCTACTTTTGTCTAATGGATGAAGAACTTATCATCCAGAAGTGTAATAAGTACAAAACTTATGTGTATTATTTTAAAGTTATGTAATAAATGTGATATGCATGTTGTAACCTGTGGACTCCTTCGAGAGTCGCCCCAAAATCAAGCTCGATCCGGATGGGAAGGCCAAGTCAGGATAACTACATCCTGAAGGACTACTGAGGTTAGTCCGAATCTGGTGACTAAGCACTAAATCCGGGTTAATCTAGGCGGTTCTGCCACATCTTTCGTAAGCTAAAAATGACATTTTTTTTTCAAACGATATATCACAACCATCCCAATATAATCCAATAGCCATCAACTTGTGTTATGTTCACCGGCGTCACTAACTTTCATCATTTTCAATACATCGGTGCCTTAGATTAATATAATATAGTAATATTTAGACCATTTCAATACACTAATAGCGTAGATTTTCTTTTTATTATTCAGTTGTATATGATATATATAAATTAACATAGTACAATTGATACATAATTGACATAGATTGTCGTACGTTTATAAATTCCGACGGTCCATAATCTTTTTTTTTCTTGGCATTTTATTTATCAAAATTACTCATGCTTAATTTATTGGTGCAGAGCTATTTTTTTTACGCTAAGTCTAATCTATATTCTATTTATATTTATATCTAGACCTTAACGCCGTGTCCGATCCAAATCTTTTTATACTTCTTTGTGTCTGATCCAAATTTTTTTATACTTCTTTCCTAATCACTGCAAAGCCGTATCCTATTTTTTTTATAGGTTCCAAATAATCAAATTCCGTGCTATGCTGGGAACGATCTTAAGTAGGACACCATGTCCGATTCACATTGTTTTTAATACCCTTTCCTAATCAAATCAAAGTCGTACCATATGTGTCCAATAGATTTTCAATTGAGTTTCCTACTATATGGACTCTTAGATGAATATAAATCATTAGATCTTTATAAAATCCGACGGTAGAAATCTTTTTTTTTTTCAGATTAATGTGGGAATTTCTTGGTCTTCTCGGCGAACGTGATGTCTTTTTTTAACACTCCCTTATTAATATAATAATATAATAGATAGATTTTCTTGAGTGAACGACCACCACCAATCGCTCTTGCCGTCCACCATCGATCTTTCCGATCTGCAGGTAAAAGTGTCTGAATCGAGGCTGATGACGCCAGCTCGGACACCATGAACCACGAGTAAAAATATCTTGGTGTTAGGATTAGCAAGGAGCCTAGATAGGGCGTCATGTATGTAGCTGAAAACTTTAATTTCCTGCATCACATGCGCGCTCAGCAGACAGAGGGAGTGAAGCCAAGACTTAGGCCTTATTGCTTGGGTCAACTCATCACAATCTAGCTTTCCAGACTACAACAGGAGTAGTGTACTACTGATTGTTCTTTTACGATCAGCTATTGTGGAGTGGTTGGTTCGTTAGTCCTTATGCAGTCACGCTATAGCAGCTTGGCGATCGAATAGTCAAATACTACTAGACATTGTGGTGACCACGTGCTACTTGCACTGCTGCTTATTAAGAATTGATTTAGGTATCACTGCTGCTTAATTGATTAATTAATTAATTTAGTTTTACCTTTTCATATTAATATTACCAACCACTGGTGAGAAAAGACGACGCCCCGGCCCGGATCGAGAAGCATGGATTCTCTGGTGAATCCCAAGCCCTTAAGCTAGGGACTGGAAGCACATTCAGGACTCAGGATCAGTAGCAGAATAAATAGATCAAACTCTAAACTACCATCTTCATACTATGAGATGACACTAGTCTTGCCAAGATGGATCTTAGCACAGTGGTTTCTTCTACCTGGGGAAAAACGCGCAAAAAACATTCCAGTGTTCATTGGACCAGATCGAGATAACAAATCCAAGGTGATGAACCATGCAGAGCGGCCTCCCATTCGCATCAAGTGGAGTGGAGGAGATGATGGTATAAACATCTTTTTTTTTTTTGCTGTCCATGGGTCCGGTGGCGTTGATGATGAGCTTATTAGTTATTTACAGGTACTCGAGCAGCTGCCAACAGGCCGGCAACCTCGCAAAGGAGAAGGGACAGAGTAGTGGCAAAGTGTATATTGTGCCTGTGCTCTGTGCAGCAGCAATGAGCAATGGTTGGCCGGTTGGCGGTTGGTCAGGACTAGGTGCGTGCCTGACACGCTTGTTCACACCACGCCGTGTCCTGCAAGTCCCGCAGAGGTTGAAAAGCCAAGGCATTCTTCAGTTCTTCACATAATTATGTCAGAGTCAGAGGTGTTCGGTTGGATTAGGTCTGAAGCCACTTTGGCCTTTAAGTCTTTGCATGCTATGAGAGCTCAAGGGGTCCCATGTCGGTCATTTCTTTTGTTTGCAGTGACGAGCGCTTCCAGACCAGAGGTCCACAGTCCACACTGACGCTTAACGGTGATGGACTGTTGGACTCGTTCTGCTGTATCAGAAGCCAGCTGGGAGGTGGTAACATGCGGCTGATCTGATCGTTGCCACTTCGTCGCAGCTCTGCACTCCGCAGCTCATGCCCATGGACGGACTCAAACAGTGAATAAGAATCAACAAGTAGTCCAATAGATTACTAGTATATTTACGGAATGATCTGGGTTCGTGTATGCACGTACTGCTGAAACTGAATGTTAAAATATATCAGAAGCGAGATTCATGAGCAGTTCAGCTATGCAATAAGCCAGGAGAACAAATATCGAGGCCTAACTATTCTCACCTAACTCCCGCCAGGCCGCCACATGATGACAGCGTAAAATAAAAACAACTTTCAGCTATCGGCCTTTAACAAATGCATATATCAGAAGCCGCGCCGCAAGCTCCCGATGGTCAATGGAAATCACAATCACGTACAGCTAGCTTTAGACAAAGATGTCCTTACAGTGACTGGAATGCAATCACGCTGTCAAATCTTGACAATTCCTTGGTATCTTCCAAGAATTGCGGTTCTGTCACCTGGTGCTTTCATTTATTGCTCTATTATCTCCATAGGCGAAAGCCCATCGTATACCAATGCCAACATGGGAGTTGCCTCCATGCCTTGAGTATCAGACCCTCATCCATTCATGCTTAAACCTGGGCACAAGCAACACAAACAATGTAACCATAATGACAAAGGGGCACACTTGTCTTTTCGTGCCATGGACAAAAACTATGGAATTGTGCAATTTGCACTGCTCAGTCAGAAAAGATTCACATAGCTTTAGTTGTATGGTCATAAAAACTCCAAACTGACAGAACTACTGAAACATAATAAAGAAATAACATAGAAATGTGCATTTGATGAAGAAGGAAAGGTGACAAATCTCATCATTGGTGAGGGAAAAAGGAGAATCTTATTTGCATTAATGTGATGGAATCTTAAAAATAATATGCAAACAGGAGAAAATTTCTCCAGGGTTTTATTACAACTTTCAGGCTGATCACAATGCATTGCATTTCCCAACCATGGTATGTGCTATGCAAGACTTCAGGGGAGCCAAGGACAGTCCTGAGTTCATTCAGTCCTTCTGGAGCCTGAGCGTAAATGCCTGAAGGGATAACAACACTTGCTTCAGCCGCTCCCTGATTTGATCGTCAATCAGATTTCCATCGCTGTCAAACTTTGGTGGCTGTTGAAATGCTTGGACGCACAATTCTGGCTTGTTGATGAAATGAAGATCTAAGAATACCCCAACCTGACGGAGATGGTATTGTGACCTCCCTCCTCCAAAGCCACCACCTGCACTGACAATTGCAGCAGGTTTGTCTGCCCAACAGTTCTTTCCTCTAGAAGCCCAGTCAAGCGCATTCTTCAGGGGGGCTACAATTGTAACACAAACCATGTAATATATCTAAAAGAGGTAAATTCCGGTCGTGTTGGCATTATGATAATGTAGCATTGTCTTAAGACGCTACAACCACTACACAAGTTGCCTAATGGATTACTTATATCAATTTTAGGTTAGTTAACCAATGGAATCTGTAAAAATGTTAATACTCAATAGTCAGATAAATGGAGCACAATAAATAACAATACTTGACATTGTGCACAACACAAATAACAATGTGGAATCAATATCAATGGTGCACAATACTTGACATTGTGCACAGCACAAATTACCTGACAAACAACACTATAAGAAAGTTTGTCGAAAATGTCATATCATAGACACAGATACATTGATGCAGTAATGCAGATTATACAACGGTTTTCTAGACCTACCCTTGGCTGCATGCTAGAAGAATTCAGTGCCACAAAAGGTCACAAACTCACAATCTAACATTAAAGATCCATGCATGAGTATATGCAAATGATGCAAAAAAAGTTGAATTAAAATGCAGTGTATACAGAGGACTCATGAGCAGAAACCAAACGATCAGGAAGGTCAAATTTGTAGAAGAAACAGTGATACTAACTGGCTTTGGAATGACAGAGTATGTTCTAGGTTCATCTCCAGGATGATGGAGCAGAATTATGCATTCAGCAACAGCATAGATGATGCATAAGGAATGAAATGGAAAGACATTGCTTCAGGACTGGGCTTTCTTTAGATCAGGGAGTAAAAGGGATGCCAATATATATAGATATTAAGAGGATTAGAAAGAAGCATTTCTTAGTAGTAGGCTAGTAGCCAGCAATCTGTTAACTAAACCAGCATTAAATTCAGCAGAAAGTCTGAAGAAAAGAATATTGAAGTGCTCCTATGTTGATAAGATTTTTTTATAAGAAAGGAAAAAAGAGTCATTATATAATTCTTTTTCTTCCCAATTAATGTAAGAAATTGGATTATCACTAATTTGCTGTACCTACACTGTACTTGAGGAGTACAGATAGATGAGGTTTGTTTCGGTGCTTGTGCGGAACTGAAGGTTCCTCCACACCGTATTAATCTCAGCCGTGCTGTGTCAATGAAGTGATGAACTTATGATCCGCTAATTAGTTACCCTTTAGCATAGGAGAAAATTACTTGCAATGCCCTTGGAATTTAGTTCCGGTCCACCAAATTTTTAGTTCCCCGCCCGCATCTTAGGTTCCTTCTATTTGGTTCCTCTTAGTTTTTAGCCCTTAGATGTAGACCAATGTATGGCTATCATAATTACAAGCGCCGTAAAATTTCGCTAGATATATAAGTGTTCACAAGTGTCCACGCATTGTAGGATATTAGGTGGATGAAAAAGGAGCATTCCTTAGTAGTGGCCAGTGATCTATCAAATAAACCAACGGTAAATCCAGCAGAAAGTCTGAAGGAAAGAATATCAGAGTGCTCCTTTGTTGACAAGAATTTGTAAGAAAGGGATAAAGGAAAAGCATGCGCATCATGGAGACATGCTTTCGCTAAAGGTTAATAATTAATAAAGCATAAATGCACCAGTGACAATGTACTGTTACTTAATGTGCTCCTTGGCAGTTTTTCCACCCAATTATCACTGGCTCGCTGTACAGACAATGTACTGTTACTTAATTTGCTCCTTGGCAGCAACGAGCCTATGATAATTGGGGAATGTGGTGTCACTTAGTTTAGGAAAAGAATTGCGCCGCACGATATTTGGGAATCAAAATGGGCCCCACCCATCGTGCACCATCGTCAATTCGTCATCGTCCCACGGCACCCATCGTGCATGTGAAACATGAAGTTCTGAATTTGAGGTACGGTTCTTCAGTAATGCTCAGCCTGTATGAATCTGAACTGGGGACTAAAAACCCATCCAACTGCCTGATTTAGGCTCCTGATAATAACATTTTTTGTCCATGGATTTGCAGTTGTCACGAAAAAGCAAAAGGTGCCGAAACTACCCCGAGCGATCCGTGAGGTGGAAGCGAGGGTTGGCAGGGCTAGGGAGGAGGCGAGCAGGGCAGGAACGTACTTGCGATGGAGTAGTTGTACTCGGGCGCGCCGAAGAGGAAGCAGTCGGCCTGGCAGACCTTGGCGCGGAAGGCCTCGACGGCGGGCGGGAATCCGGCGCCGCCGTCGGTCTCGAGGTCGGGGTTGATGAGCGGCAGGTCGGAGATGTCGAGGTGCTCGACGCGCAGGCCCGGGATGGAGTCCTCGCACACCTCGGCGGCTGCCAGGTCAATCAGAGCATAGGGAAGCGAGGTTGAGCAGACGCCCGACAATAGCGAGAGACGGAGGAGGAGGAACAACAGAACAGAGGGGGCGTACCGGCGCGGAGGAGGCCGCGGTTGAAGGAAGCCTTGCGGAGGGAGCCGCAGATGGCGGCCACGCGGAGGACGGGCTTGGCTGCCGCGGCCTCCATGCTTGGAGTTGGAGTGCCTCGCTGTGCTGACGTGTTCCGGCCTCTGCGAAGCGAATGCTGGAATGGAAGAAAGCGGCAGCCATCCCTCCCACTCCCATCCCAATAAATACGCAGCGGAAAAAGAAGAAAGCGTCTCTTTCTATGGGCCAGTCGGTGCTTGCGCGTTCTCGGCCTGCTTCGGCTGGAAGGGAACGCTTGGGCCATGGATACTTGAAAGCCCGAGTGACCTTCCCTTCTCCTTTCCTCGAAATACTGTATCATTTTTTTCCGAACAAAAAAAATGGGACCGTATCCCCTTCGTCCCTTTTTTTTTTTCAAACCAAATTAGCGCGGAGTTCAAATTTACATCGATACCCTATCAAATAGGGTGCATCCATTTAGAAAGCAAGAGTTGTGCATTCAAAAGAAAAGAAATGGTTAATCCGCACCGAGTAACTCATCATTTATAACAAAATCTCAATCGGTGATCACCATAGGCGGTCTGGTGAGCTCAGCCTAAGGCAACTTGGAGCAGGACAAAGGTTGGATAATAAGTGACGACTTGGGAGCCCATATGTATGCGCCTCATGAGACTTTAGAAATGGCACGAGGAAGTTTGGGTCGGAAGCTTCTATAGGAAAGGGAAGAAGAATGCATGTTTCAGCTACCGTATATCTTTAGGTTTAATCTAGACACAAGTTCTCTTACCTTTGTTCTCCCTAGCTAATAGTTGCTTGTTAATATCTTTGAATAAAAAGCATGGTAGTACTATTTAGTGAGATTAAAATCCAAATGAACCTACTACACCGGAGACGCAGTGCATAGACAAAGACAACACCGGAAAAAAAATCGAGTTGGTGGAATACTGGAATGCACGGCGGGCCGGTCGTCGTCCTACTCATACAGGCAAGACAGTGGCCTCTGCAGAAATGGAGCACGCGCAATAGCAGCCTAGAGATGGAGAAAACTCAAGCTGCAGGCCACGAGGAGGAAGACTAGTACCGCATCGACGAGCCTTTTCAGAGGTCTGTTGTCTCTCGCTCTCTCTCTATGGGCTAGCCGCCTGCCATGTTCCAGGCTTTTGACCCTGTTTGCTGCTGCTGTTGCCACCAGGCGCCGACCAACGGGTGGGCGCGGGGCGCGGCGCCGCCCGCCTGCGCTGCGCGCGGCACTGCCGTCTGCACTAGGCACTAGCTAGTGTTGGTAGCATCCTATCCAACGTGGAAGCTGCACTGCATTTGCATGCCGGCTTCGGCTGCGCACCGAGTGCAGCCGTTCACTGCGCTCGCGGCTCGCCCCTCGCCCCGCCCCGCCCGGGATCAGGCTATCGCCGTTGTTTCCGTAAAATTTAAAGGCCGCACCGTTATGTCATCGTATATTAAAAAAATAGTTAGAATAACGATGAAAGATAGATGATAGAAAAACTGCCGGATATAGCCTTATCCTTTATCATTATTTTAACAATTTATTTCTCTATTTACAGTACTATAATAGTGCAATATTAAATTTTACAGAACCAATATACAGACACGACGCCCAATTCAGGATCTCAGAGAAATTCAGGATCAAGAGTCGGTCACACGGAACAGAAATTTGCGTTTGACCGCACCAATTCAGGAGCCAGTCACCGGATTTGACGTGAGACCGACCCATGGCGAAAAGGAAGCGGCAGAGCAGCCGGGCGTACGGTACTCTACCATGCAAAGCCCAACGACGCGTCCGATTGGACAGGACGCGTTTCCCGCCTCGCATCGGTCGCGGTGTGCCGATCAGATTCACCGCGCGCGGCCATGCAGCTGAGCTTCCCTCACATACATAGCCCCCCACAGTCCCACACTGGCCAGTGGCTACCGGTGCCGGTAGAGCTCGGAGCTATTCCATTATTCATACCACTGTGCTCCGTACATAAGCTACTCATAGCTCGCTTGTGCTCGTGCGGTGCCCCAGATGATGGAGCCGGCACCAGCACCTCCGCCGTCGGAGCCCCCCGCTGACGTGCATGCCGCGCGGAAGCCGCGCGGGCGGCCGCCGGGGTCCAAGAACAAGCCGAAGCCGCCGGTGGTGGTGACGCGGGAGAGCTCCGCGGCGATGCGGCCGGTGGTGCTGGAGCTCGCGTCGGGCTGCGACGTGGTGTCGGCGGTGTCGGCGTTCGCGCGCCGCCGCGGCGTGGGCGTGTCCGTGCTCTGCGGCCGCGGCGCCGTGGCCGCCGTCACGCTGCGCCTGGCCGCCTCCCCCGCCGCCGCGTCCGCCGTCACGCTGCACGGCCGCTTCGAGGTGCTCTCGCTCTCCGGCACCGTGCTGCCGTCCGCGGGGGCATCCGCGCCCTTCTCTCTCTCGCTGGCCGGGACCGGCGGGCAGGTGATCGGCGGCACGCTGGCCGGCGAGATGACGGCAGCGGCGGACGGGGTGGTAGTGGTGGCCGCCACGTTCGGCAGCGCCGAGGTGCACCGGCTGCCCGCGGCGGAGGACGAGCAGGCGGTGGGGCTGGGACTGCCACTGGAGGGTGGCTACGGCGGGGCAGCCGTGGAGGTGGAGGTGGAGCGCGGCGGACATGTGGAAGCTGTGGGCCGACAGCACGCGCACGCGCCTCTGCCTGAGATGGCTCTGTGGGCCCAACCGGCGTCCAGTCGCGAGCCGCCGGTGCACACCTTGCCCCATTTCTAGCTACTTCTCGGCATGGCATCGTTTTGCCTTGGTCGGAGTGAGTGCAAGTGCAACTCCTCCGGTAGGTTGTCAAAATGCTGGAATTGAATCTCTTGGTCTGTGCGATTGCTGGTTGCTGCGATGCTTCCTGCGCTGCCCTCTGATGGAACGGAAGGCTCTTGCTAAATTGTTCGAGCAT
Organism: Paspalum vaginatum; assembly: GCA_030272315.1. Taxonomy (NCBI): domain Eukaryota; kingdom Viridiplantae; phylum Streptophyta; class Magnoliopsida; order Poales; family Poaceae; genus Paspalum; species Paspalum vaginatum. Next base: position 45,477,039 of record CM059014.1, read on the forward strand.
ATACATACATATGTGTGCTTGCATTGCGGTTGCAGTACCATCCGCATGCAGGGATGAGGATGATTAGTCTCCCCTAGTTATCGTCCGACTCGGATGCGGAGCCCACGCTCGTAGAACCGCATGCCAATATCTCAAGGCCCTCCCTTCCCATCGCAGACGACACAAGATGTATATACGATGTCTCTTGGATAGATTCATCGACGCTCTCCGATCCATTCCATGTCGAGGATCGTCGCAGTGTGGTCGCACATATATGGCCAAACGTGCCGTGGCACCGTTAGCTAATCGTACCGCGCCGTGCCGGCATCTTCGTCAGCCTAAGCACGGCACTGCTGGGTCTAATCGTGCCGTGCCGGCACTATAGGACTAATTATCTTATCGCGTTCGTGTCAGTACTAGCACTATTTTTATCTTTATGAAACCTCTAACTTCTATCACCATATTGTCATGAAAGATCTGTTGACTTTATACATCTTGTGAACTGCCGATGGTAGCGGATTTGGGTCCGTTTGGTAGCTGGCTACAGTGAGGCCTGGCTAGCCCCCAAGGCCAAGCTAGACATGGTCTGGCTGCAGTTGACTTATGTACAAGGTTGGTTTGTGTTTGGTTGTACATGGCTAGAGAGGGTGTGCAAAATTAGTCTATGTTTGGTTGCTCTCCCCCCGCCCGCTGCCACCCGCCCTCCCCTCGTCTTGCCGCCTCTCGCCCTCTCCCCGCTTGCTGTCGTCGACGCCGGCGAGGATGAAGACGAGGTCGACTACCGCAGCCGACACCCAGGTCACCTCGCTCCCTGGCGCAGCCGCCGCAGAGGAGGAGGAGGCAGTGGCGATAAGGAGCGACCAAATTTTGTGGGGAGGACACGGCCATCAGCAAGGACGACGACGATGGCCTCTCTCTCCGCCAGCCCCCAGACTCCCTGCCGCCATCCTGCGCCACCGCAGGATCTCGTCGCCGGCGTACGCACTCCTCCGCGAGCTGCGTGGTTTGGGGTCCCATGGATCTGGCCGGCATCGGCTCCGAGGACGTGCTCAGGCAGCGTGGTGGCGCTGGGGACGCCGGCGGGCGAGTACCTCCACATGGTGGCGTTGAGGGCGGTCGTGGTGGAGCTGGCGGGCAAGTTGGCGGCGACGAAGAGCGAAGCGGGTTGCACAAAGGTGACCACACGAGCCGCATACTAGGTGGATTTGGCCGGGCCACAACAAAACGGCCGATTCCACGGTTTTTCATAAGCCAGGCTATTGGGCTGGGGGTGCACTGCGGGAGCCTGGCTTGGTGGACGGCCCAAGTTGCCAAACAATGGGCTGTGTACTTCTGTTGCTTGGCTGGATTTGTGGCTCAGCCACCAAACAGACCCTTTGAGATCAAAGGGTTGGATTTGGATTAGGTCGCGTGGTTGAAAAATGTTATAAATGAACATATAATAGAATATAAACCATAGTAAATAGTAGATATTGTGCCTTGTCGTGCCTATTCTATAATCGTGCCATGCCCGTGCCGGCCCACCGTGCCAGGGTGGCGCCCTAGGCATAGCACTAGGCTTCGTGCCGTGCCGGCACTGGCACTATGCAAACCGTGCCGTGCCGTGCCGTGCCTAGTGTCGGCCCATTTAGCACGGCCCTGTTGGCCATCTATATGACGCAGGGTCGTCACCCGCTATGGGAACCTGTTCGAGGGTTTCCAAAGGGGATTGGACGGTTGGTCATCCATTGACCTAGAACGAGGGCTCAAGCCTCACACCATGTATTTTTAGCAGTATACTCATCTAATTTCTCAAATTTTAAATTTAATTCTGTCTACGGTGTTGGAATAGTATTTTGAGTATCCATTTGAGGCAAGGGAAGTAACCTCAACGTAGCTCGTCTATCGGTGGCACTGGTGGTACGTAGTGGCGCGGCGGAAAAGAGGCCATCAGAGCCGAAGGGGGAGAAAACAACGTAATGGTGGAGTGTAAGGCTAAGGCTCAACCCAGTGGTGACCTTATATGGAGACTCAAAAATTAAATGCCGCACAGTTACAATACGGTTCTGCACTGTAGACAGAGAGATGGAGAATGAGGAAGCCGTTGGGTTTAGCCTAAGACTAATGTCACCAGAGAGTGGACATAGATATGGAAAATACTGTTTGCGTACTGTACACAGAGTGAAAAAACACTGTTTACGCACTGTGTAAACAGTACAGATACACGCTCTGGTGACTTTAGCCTAACGTCACTGGCTTTTCTATCTTATTTTCTATTTTAAATTCCGCTCTTTATAGGCAGATTACCAGGAGCAAACTACGGTGGCGGTGGAAGGCGTCGGACCAGACAGAGATGACGGTGGCCGAGTCTCTAATCAGCTCGCGTATATTAACCATGCATTTTTGGACTCCGCATTGCACGTAACCTCTACTCATGTATGTACTCCTACAGTCCTACTCCTGCTACGTATACATGCACAGCAGCACATGCACGTATAAATGGCTGAGTACTTGTCAAGCACAACGACGACGATAAAGCGAAGATGCTGCATGATGTCTGCCACTGTATTTCATGGGGAAGGCGCGAGATTTGTGTTGTTTCCGATGTATTCCATTCATCACGCAAGGCGTTGTAAGCTAGCTGCTGTATGTACAGCGGTGGGTGGTGGCGGACTGTTGATGTACTCCTATGTGCTCTAGGCCGGGAGAGCAGTGCATCCAATTTCCAAGCTCCAACGCTGTGCGAACGTGCTATATCTGAATGCACGTGCTTCACCTTGCACACAGCACGCCGGGCCGTTTGGTATTACAGTTTTCAAATAACGTGGTTTTTAAATACTACGGTATATTTTGGATGTGACATCAATACTGTGGTTAAACTATGGTATTCTTTGATACTATGAACTGTTTGGTTCTATGGTGTTTTTCTCCTCTTCGTTCCTCCTTGTTCCCATCCTCGCACGGATCTTGCACAACATGGCGTGCGGGGACCCTCCGGGGGAGGCGAGCGGCCGCACCGGAGAGGCCCCGGCGGGGCGGAGGCGGGCGGCGTGGCCACGCCGGGGCGGAGGAGGGGGGCTTCGCCGAGAGAAGGCGGGCGGCGCGGGAGGCGGCCGCACCGAAGAGGAGGTGGCGGCGTGGCCATGCCGGGGAGGAGGTGGGTGGCACGGGCGGCACGGCCACACTAGGGAGGAGACTGGCGGCGGCGGAGCACAGAGGAGAGGCCGCAGGGGGCGAGATCGGCCGGCGTCGAGGGCTCGAGGCCAGGCAGCTGTAGGGGCGAGGCCTGGTGGCATCGAGGGCTCGAGGCAGGGCGGCCGTAGGGGTGAGGCCCAGCGGCGTCGAGGATTGGCGGCGCGGGTGGCGCTGGACAGGGTGGTCGCAGCGTTGGCATCGCTGGACGAGGCGGCGCTAGTTGGAGCAGTGGGAGGCAGACGTGGATGAGGCGACGGCGGTGTGCCGGAGCGGGGAGAGGGGGGCGGGGAAGGCTGGGGTGGCGGAGGGAGCAGGTGGCCAAGCCGGCGGGGAAGGCTTTTGCCGATGGATGGAACGGGGCCGCCGATGGAAAAGTGCTCGACATAGAAAGGGACGTGGGAGCGGGAGGGCGGGCACAAGCACGCACAGAAGAAAACTGCAGTCCGGAGTGCAGTTTCTAAAACTCCAAAATACTATAGTTTTGGCTAAACCATGGTATTTGAAACTCTATTTTGTAGATGACAACCAAACACCAGTAGACCTGAAATACCACAATATTGACAAAAACCATAGTATTCTATGAAAACTGTGAAAAAACTTTGCTTCCAAACAGAGCTCGAGTAGTTTCGTGCAAATAACTCTACGACGATCCGTGAACGTCTTGTATATGAATGTACGTGCTTCACCATGCACACAGGCACACCTTTGCTGCTTTGCATAGACATGGACCGCATTGCAATTATACCACTCGTATGGATACGTTCAACTCCACGGTGTACTTTGCATTCGACGGTCGTTCAACTTGGCCTGATGCTAGGGCTACGGCTACTAAACTCTTAAAATGCACACACACACATACCCTAAAAGTTGCTAAGTCTGACATTTGAGTTCAAACAACTATTATCACAAAGTAATTATATACTGGTTTCGAGCTTATTAAGATGGCCCATCCTGTACTACGAGCTCACTATTATTGATGTTATCGTATATGCAAAACATTTTGGCAAATTTTAGGTTTATTCTAAGTTAAACTATCTTAATAAGTCTAAATAAATTTATATAAAAAATTTCAACATCTATGCCGCTAGCTTAGAATCACCAAATCGGTCATGAAATCTTTTTTTGTGATTTACGTATGTGGTGTCATAAATATGTTTTGTTTTAAAAAAATCTTTGTAAAACTTGAGATAGTTTTACTTAGTACAAAACTAAGGGATTGGTTGAAATGAAGGATTGTAAAACAGATAAAGTGCATGAGATTGATTACCGAGGATAGGACAACGAAAGGAATTTTATAGGAACGGTGTTTGGAAATAAGGAACATGAAATATAGTTATGTTTTGAAATGGATGGAGTACTTGTGTAGGTGTTTGTGTTTGCGGACCACATGGTCGCATATGTACTAAGTCCAAAAAATGTTATTCTAGTTTTGTCGTAATTCAAATAAAATTACTAAGTTTATATGGAATATTATCAACATCTTGTTACCAAACGTATTTAATATATATTATAATGAATTATATTTTTTTTGGCATCATAAGTACTAATATTTGTATATTGAATTGGCCAAACTTAAATTTATTTACTTAGAAAAAATATGATTTCATTCTTTATGGGACAAAGGTAGTGCTCATTAGGTTAATTTAGACCTTAAGTAGGACACCTAGTAAGGCCTTCTTTGGAACACGGAAAACTTTTCCTATTCTTATATTTTTTTTCTGTGTTTTTGAACTGTTTCCTGTGAAATTTATATATGCATCTTATGAAATTCTCGCGTTCTAAATGAGACCTAAAATAGGTGTATGGATGACCATGGTGCCATCTCTGGCGTATCATCGCCCAAACAACATGTGGAGACGCGAAGAGTTTACATGATGTCCATGTTGACTAGCAATACTGCAATAGCAAGCAGTACACGGTCTCACTAATGGCTTCGGTAGCCTAGCTGGTCGCAGATGAGCGCACCGGCTCAGTGGCTTCGCTGGCTTGGTCAGCTTTATATGCTGCGGCCTGCGGGGCAAGGGCAACCGGGCAAGACCCAAGTTCCCTGCGGCCGGCCAAAGCCCAAATTAAAGGTTGCAAGCACACGAAGACGGTGAAAGGTAGGGAGCACGCATGCATTGCACGGTTGCCCCGTACAAGGAGAGCGAGTGAGGGAGGGAGAAAGAAGCTGAAGAGGTGTTTTTTCCCCTGATAAAATACCTACTACAGTATTAAACAAGAAAAACAACTGGTACAAACGTCACCAAACGACCCAAACAAAAGAAAATAACACTAAAGATCTTTTTGCATGTCCTCTTCTTTAATTCAGTCGGTCACGGAAAGAACAAGTTTTTGGACTGCGTTGTAGAGGCTGCAACATAAAACATAATCTGCATAAAACACCCGGTTGCTGACGACACCGTCTAGAAAACGCTGAAAGCAAGCTGAAGAGAGCTCTTATACCTCGACTCCTCGTTGTTGTTTTTGAGAATTTATATCGACTCATTGGTAGCGTGCATGCTTATGGGCCTCCTTCGATGTAGTTACTTCAATTTCGGGCATATTCTGTAGCCTTGAGTGTTTCTTAGTTATTTCGGCCGTTGGTTGTTCCTTCTATATAACGTGAAGGAAGAATGAGCATGGACTCGCTATGACGTGATATAGACTACCAGCTAGGCATTTGGGCTTACTGGGCCGTTGAGGAAAGTCAAAGCACACCAAAAGTGTGCCGCTGTGACTTGTCGACAACACGCCCATCCACAAGCGCCCACACCAGTCACCTCGTTACACAATTATAGGCTATGTTTCGATTGGAAGAAAAAAAAATTCCCATCCATGCATTTTTCATGTGAAATTATACTGTTTTTTGGCGAATCTTAAATTATTTCTGCGTTACAAATCTGAGGGGAGCCTAGAGCCTCACTGTCTCTTTCTGATGATGTACGTAGTAGATCCCATGCCACACGTTTCTCAAACTGTGACGTCTGCTCGTCCCTGGATTTCCAGACTTGGCAGATTGGGAAAACGATGGCCACAACAATGCGTGGAAAAAGGGTGGCGGACTTGCCGCCTAATGGCTGGTGGTCTGGTGTTGGTCGTGTTGTTCTCCCTCCTCGACCCACGTACGATCGAACGCAAGCCACACATGGGCGGAAGCTTCCACTCTACAGTAGTAACCGCAACCGCCAAGAAACTGGGCGGGAAACCGCCACGCCATGGCTTCCGTAAGCAAAAATCAGGCAGTCAAAGACGGCGGCACGAGATAGATTCCATTCCACTCTTTCCACATCATACATGTATATGCAGCTCCCTCCGATAGATCCACACGCTGTGTTAATTTGCCAGGAGAGGAGGTCATCCAGCCCAGCTCCGAGTCGTCAGTCGTCTCGCATGGAATCCTCGACGTCGACGGCACAGCAGCCGCAGCCGCAGCCGCAGGGTGGCGGCGAAGAGCCGGGGAAGACGAAGACCGTCCTGAGGCTGGCGGCGATCTCCGGCTCGCTGCGCAGGGCGTCCACCAACACCGGCCTCATCCGCGCCGGTACGTTCGGTCGTCCACTCCATGTCTTCATAATCTGTCCATCGCCGGATCACCTCCTCCTCCTAGGCTCCTACACGCCTTGCTCTTTATATATCTGACTGCTGTGCTGACCACTGTGTGCGTGTGCGCCATGCATGTGAAGCCGCGGAGATCTGCAGGGAGTCCATCCCGGGTCTGCAGGTCAACCACGTCGACATCTCCGACCTGCCGCTGCTCAACACCGACTTCGAGGTCGACGGCGGCTTCCCGCCGGCCGTCGAGGCGTTCCGCGACAAGGTCCGCGGGGCCGACTGCTTCCTCTTCGCCTCGCCCGAGTACAACTACTCCATTTCAGGTACGGTGCAGTTCTGACGTTTTCAGATACCATCGTCGATGGACACATACCCTGCCCGCCGGCTCTTCCAGTCTTCCCCTTCTGTCTTCTGAATTCCTTTACATGCAGGCCCTCTGAAGAACGCGCTGGACTGGGGGTCACGGCCGCCCAACTGCTGGGCCGACAGAGCCGCCGCCATCCTGAGCGCGTCGGGCGGCTCCGGCGGCAACCGCTCGCAGTACCACATCCGGCAGGTCGGCGTGTTCCTCGATATCCATTTCATCAACAAGCCGGAGGTCTTCACCAAGGCGCACCTGGCCCCGAAGAAGTTCGACGCTGACGGCAACCTGGTCGACCTGGAGACCAGAGAGCAGCTCAGGAAGATGCTGCTGTCGCTGCAAACCTTCGCACTCAGGCTACGTCTGGGGAAGCCGGCTGCAGACATTGAACTCGGGAACTGATCGCTATATGTAGCTCCTTTTGTTTGTTCAAACTTCAGACGAATAAATCGCTGTGTATTGTCTGAGCAGATCATCGATTACAAACTCCAAATGCCAAAGTGGTGTGTGCTGTTTATCCCGTTTAACTCGAAAAATACTAAACATGTCCGACTTGTATTTAGCGTTTAGATGAACACTTCCATTAAATGACATTTATATATAGTACATAAAAATAACTGAGCAACGGTAAATTAGAATATATCTTTACGATACGACTAGTATGATAATAAGATTTTTTTTAAAAAGAATGATGATACAATGTTACACACATATTTAAATTCCTGATACTAATCATGCAATTGAGTGAGCCCTGTTTCTAATTACTTGTACAACGGAAGTAACAAATTTATAGTTTGACTGGTAAAAAGCTGTGTTCTGAATAAGATCATATCAGTAGAGTCAAACAAATTCCAAACATGTAAAAAGAACTTATTCTATAGTTTTTTAATAAGACGAATAGTTAAACACCAGGTCTAAAGTCAATGTATATAGTCATACATTAAAAAGACAATGATGTTACAATAACTGACATAAATATAAACACAACATTCCTTGTAAACAAACAATTCATACATTAGGTGTGAAGCAGAAGCAAAGTCTTGGTGATGCATTGGATGATTATGACTATTCCCGGGAGAGCGATTATTTGCATCCTTGCTCTAGCAACTTTAAGCGGGCGGACGACTGCACAGAAGTTAATTAATGAGGAAACATAATATCAAATGCGGTAGGCAAAAATATATCCGGTTTGACTTGGCTAGTTTAGATGTAGCCTAGGCCCCTTTTGAAATGGAAAAAAATAAGAAGTTTAGAGGATCGAAATGCCTACGTTGCGCTTTATAAATTATAATAAAAATTGTCTAGTGTCCTCAAATCTAACTATCTAAGGAATGGCTCAATCCATAGGGATTCTAACCTAACATAAGATCCACCATATTGAAAATTTAACTTTATTTTTATCTGTCTTCTTTAATTTCTATATTTTTATGTTGCATCCAAAGGCTCTATTATAAATATTCTTGCATTCTCAATTTCTATTTTTCTAGAGCATTGCAAATGACATATGTAACTCAAATGCAATATTATAAAATCATGAGTTCTAAAGAGGCACTTAGAGGTTACTTAATCTATGCTATTTTATAATAATAGAGGTGAGTAATTTGGATGAAAATTATTGGGTTATTTTTTATTTTTTTAATCATGTCATATGTATGGGCTTACTTTATGATATTATAATACTGTTTGAGATGGGTAATTAGGATGTAATTTTAGGGGCTTTAGACTTATGTTAATAATTATATATTGGGTTATTTTTTTAATTTTTATCATGTCATAGGTAGGGCCTTACTTTATGATATTGTAATAGTGTTTGAGATGGGTAATTAAGATGTAAATTTAGGGGTTTCTGTGGACTTATGCTAATAATTATATATCTGGACAGGGTTTACTTTAGCTTTTTTTTTGTAGTGGCAGAGTTATGCAATTTAGATTTAGATTTAAAGGTTACTTCAGATTATTTTCATAATGGAAAACACTGTTAAATTTTAAGGCATATATCTAATGGCTATTATTCTCAATTGTATTTTTAGAGAATTTCTAGATAAATATTTTTACTAGCAAGTCAGGAGAGAATTAATGTGAAAACTCCTTTATAGTAGGTAGTTCATACACCCATGCTCCCGCATGAGCTACGATATTAAGAGACCTTAGTATAACAAGTTTGCAAGTAAGATCGTTACATCATCCAACCAATTTGAATTACCTATCAAAACTCTATTTTTTTCTTTTGTGTCTAATACAATATACCTAGTTTACAATCTTCATTAGGTTAATTATGATAAACATACTACTTGCTCTGTATGCTTTTCTCTTTGCATCAATTTTGTCCTTAGTGTATGCTTAGTTAAAAGTTCAGGGTCCTTAGTGCTACTCCATTAATCTTGATTTAGCTTTCGATTTTGATGAACTCTAATGCTTGATGTACTTTTTATTCAAATAATCTATTGTTCTTTTTATTTTTATGTAAAAGATTATTCGAAGTCCTAGACTATACTCTTAGCTGCTTCAGTTTTAGTTAACTATAATGCTCAATGTACCTTTTATACAAACAATAGATTATAAGTCCTAGAATATATTCTTAGCTGCTAGATAATAATATATAAACAATAGTTCTAGGCTCAACCATGACGCCCAAGATGTTGCACATGCTGGGAGGGAGCGGATAAGGGTTAGGGTGATGTATGGTGATTCCCAATTTTGGGGGAAATAAGGGACACACTAAGGTTTGATGCAAAGGGAAAAATTTGAATTCAAATGGTAAGTATGTACAAGAAATCATTAATTTAACACAATTGACAACTAATGTAGAATATAAAGTATCAAATGGGTATTATGTTAGCAAAACAACAGATCAACACACATACAGAGAAAATGTACTAAAGATAAATAATTTTGGTTAGTTGCAGGTACTAAATTTATCTGTAAACTTCTAATCTTAATATTACTAATTGGAGACTACTTTTAGAGCCTCCACGTTACTTCTCACGAGATGCGCTAGGAAAAAAGATAAATCTAAGAAGTTCTCACAAAAATCAGAAACACCCAGCTGTCCATCGTGTAACTCTAATAATAATAGCTATTAGATCTATTACATTTTTTAAAAATCACCCTCCATGCCATTATGAAAGATGAGAAAAAATAATCCTCTAAATTTATATAAAAATTACCGACAACACCATTATAAATGCAATTTAAAATAACCTCATGTATTTGTATAAAAATTACCCACCATGCCATTATAAATATGAATTAAGTTACCCCCTAAGTTTTCATATAAATTACTCACGATGTCATTATAAACGATGAATTAAAATAAGCACAAATCTGTATATAAATTACGCAATATGCCGTCATGAAAGAAAATTACTAATTGGCCTTCACGTTAATCCTCACCAGATGCGCTAAAAAAAAGACAAATCCAATAAATTCTAACAAAAAACAGAAACATCCAGCAGTCCATCGTGTAGCTCTAATAATAATAGCCATTAGATCTATTATATTTTCTAAAAAAATTACCCAACATTCCAATATGAAAGGTGAGATAAAATAACCCCCTTATAAAAATAACCCACCATGCTATTATAAATACAATTTAAAACAACCCCCTAAATCTGCATAAAACTTACCCACCATGGCATTTATAAATATGAATTAAATTACCCCCTGAATTTTCATATAAACTGAACCGTTTGAAAATCCTGCAAGATTTCCGTGAAATTCCTGCATTCTAAAGAGGACTTGTCCGCCCCCATCAAGTTGTTGGGAAAAGATGCTTTAAGGGTTGGGCCAGGAGAAAGGCTCGATTTGTATCTAGTTTTGTATCATGTCAAACTAGGATTCGTCTTAAGTTAGGTTATAGTTTAGTTTCCTTTAGCAGCGAGCCTAGCAATGCTATGAATATGCATGTACTACGAACGTAATAAGAGTTCGCAACCAATAAAACTTTCGGTGTATCACCACCCCTATTCTAGGGTTTACTCTCGGTAAGTGCCATGCTGCCCTAATCGATTCTTTTAGATCTGTTAGGGTGTCATTGTGCTTACCATGCTGGATCTTATACTGAAGCATTTTTATGGAAGATCCGATAGTTATCCACATGTGTTGATTTGTGCAAAGTTTAATCTATGATTCGTGCTATATGCTATGAATTTTGCATGTAATCTTCACATGAGTGCGTGTTTAGAAGCTAGTCTTAGCTACACTCAAAGGTCAAATCATGTGCGATGAAAATGTATGTATCTCTCTCTAGACACAACGAGGTGAATCCCTAGTCGGTTCCGTACAGGGATAAGTGTTGGCCCATCCTTCGATGGCAAGTCGATTGGTGGGTTGTTCCACTTGATGATGGATGTAGAGTCGATCTGGGTCGATTGAGTCGATGCATCAAGAGAGTTGAGGCGTGCGCGCTAGTCGAACTAACAGAACGTCTAGGCTAGCTTCCCCACATGCCTCGTTCCTTTTGTGGTTAGTTAGGCTATCTAGCGTGATTTGGGTTGGTTTCCTGGGCATGGCCTTGGATATGGATTTGGATGTCCTTCGTGCGTGTCGGCTGGTCATGGCTCTTAGCTTTGGCTATGGAATGTTCGTGTTTGGTTGACGTGCACAGACTCCTTGCGTGTATTGGCTTTTAGGTTCAGCTATAGAACGTTCACGTTTGTTTAATACACGTGTTCCTATCTGAGATGCTCATGTTGGGGAGGATATGTCCGTTTCACGTTTAAAAAGCTTAATTATCTTTCATACAACTAGTTATCTACCCCTACCACGTTGCCACAAGGCAACCCTCGTATGTTACAACTGGTCAATAGTTGATCAGCATGGTGTAAAGAAGATCGCCAAATCTGCTTGAAGTATTCAACTACTACCGTTGTCTCCTTGCAAGACAACGAACAACGATCGAGTTGACGACCTCCCTAGTTGATAAGCTAGACGGCACACCCACGTAGTTGACACCCTACACCGGCCAAAAGGTGTTTGGTACCGTCTCTGGAGAAGCGAGCTCCTAGCGGCACTCTTGGTTCCGCGTATATCTACGCACTACGCTCCAGTGTCCACCCCACCGGATTTCCGCAGCGGCCCATGCCCTCTGGTTATGTTTATAATTCATCAGCTTTCATTGTAACGCATGGGCTATTAAAAAGATTATGACCTTTTTCTTTTCCTGGGATAAATATAAAGCGCTCTGATGATTCAGGCTCTAAGCTCCTCGATCGCCGTCGTCAGAGAGCTACGTGCGAGCAGACACAGTAATGACGGCTAAATGGGTGGCAACTGGCTACACACACCCACTGGCCAGTGGGCACGAGCCAGCAATACGTGTTCATCTCTGGGAAATAAGCTTGCTTGCTTTGAAACAAATGAGGGCTAAATGAGTGGCAACCACAGGCAGTGCTCAGCCCACTAGCCAATACGGGCATCTCTTCTGGGGAAACAAGCTTGATTTCGTTCGAAATAAAACCACAGTGATAGTAATTAATAATATATGGAGATGAAGGTGATGATGATGAGCATATATATACAGCCGGACGGATGATTTATACTGTAGCTAGGAACTGATGAAAAGCATATATATATTAGCATACGTGCAGAACCCGCTGCGCGTGGGTCTTGAACTTCTTGACTCGATCTAACGACCGCCGGCACCGTCGTCGTCGCGTGACTTCTTGGCGATCCCGTCCGACGGAGCCCGGCTTCCAGTGGCCGGCGGCGGCTTCTTTGTCGTCTGCCCTTCATGTCCTTTGTTGCCAGCGTCTCCTCGCCCTCGGCCAGCACCACCACTGCCGCCAGCTCGGGGGTCCTGGAGGCTCCCGCCGTCGAGCGACGTGATGGCGCCGCAGCCCTTGGCTGCTGCTGGACCCTCCCCGTCGTCGACGACGCTGAAGTCGAGCGGGAGCGCGCGGGATGGCTGCCGCCGATGGCGCGACATGGCCGGCCGGCCGGCGCCTGCTGACGACCCTAATTACCTTGGTAGGAGAGGGCAGCAATAGCACGCGCAGCTACCAGTAAACTCGATATCGAATGCCCAAAATGTAGTCCTGCAAGTACTGCGACCTACTACTACTTATTACTCTAGTAGCAATGCGAGCTAGCAGCTCATTAATAATAATGACCAATGTCACTGCTGTTGTGGACCATGCATGCATGGTGTGTGGATGAGTGCTCGTGAGCGAAGCGCTTGGCCTCTCTTTATAGGCCGGCGAAGCGAGTGATGGAGAACGCAGCGCGGGCCCACGGAAATCTGGTCTGGCAAGGAGTAACAATAACTCGCTCCATGCTTAGGGCGTCTACAATGTTATATCAAGTAGCTAACTGATACCTAACAGACGTAAAGCTAAAAAAAAATAGCAATTTATTTCACCGCAATTACTTGTCCTGCAGGTATACAAGTCCAAACCAGGCTGGCCCTGGATGGCCGTGGCATAGCACGGCCCGGCATGGAGCGGAGCGGGCCCGTGCCGGCTTGGCATGGTGACCATGCCGTACTTGGGTCAAAAACAAGATCCAGGCACGGCACAGTTTATTTTTTATTTTTGATGTAATAATACAAATACTATACAAACTATGAGTCCAAACAAAAAAAAAACACGTCTAACTCGGTTAGCAGAGCGCGGCAGTGTTTTGAACCATACCCGAATGAATACCATGCATGCGTGGAGCAGCTAGCAGTGTGGTCGATGCATGGGTAGGACCATGCGATCGTGTAGGAAACACACGCGTGGCCATGCGAGCTCTCGGACAGACACGGACGTATGATGAGCATGCAGTAGCTAGATCCGATCGACGACTACTGAGTGCCAAATTGAACAAAGTTCTATATGTATTCAGCTAAACCGAGACGTACGGGACCATCCATGCATGCATGAGCTAGCTAGCTAGCAGAGAACAATGACTGAAACGGAATGGTTCCGCCGCTCGTGTAAAACGTTCATCGAATGAACCCTAGCTTCTAGCTACCTATCGCGCGCGTCCATGACGTGTGCGCGCGTGCAAACAGATGCGCACGGACTACGGAGTAGTAGCTAGTCTATTATTATATATAGATTGATGACTGATAGGTATACTGCTACGTTACAGTGACTTTGGTCCCCTTCTTAGAAAACCCGAGCCAGCGGCTCTAGCTCTGAGAAGCATCTCTAAAAAAAACCGTTTTTTAGAAAAAACGTTAGGTAGGATTTCGCGTTCACGGAGAAGCCAGAGCCACCGGAAGTTTTACGCTGAATCCAATGGATTCTTTAAATCCATCCCTCATATACCGTGGACAGTAAATTCGTACACTGTAGGTAAAGAGATAGACAATTAAAATAGTAATAGGAGATACATGATGAGAGAATGGTTTGTTTCAGCCTTACCAAACGATGCCTGCCAGATTCTCTGCGATGATCGAGCGACAAGGGTCGTCCAGGTGCAAGCGAGGCCATGCATGCCGATCCAAGACAGTCGGCAAGAAGAAGGAACGGCGCCAAGAACGCGCGCGGGGAGCCCATGCCCGATGCCTGCCCCCATTTGCATGCATGGCCGCCCCAAAACCCATCGAGCGCAACGTTTGGCGTATTATTAGCAACAGACACAGCTGAGAAGGAAACGTTTGGCGCGAGACGGAGACCGAGAGGAGGATGTGGTGTGGTGTGGGTGTAGGTACAGGTACAGCAGCTAGCGCCGCCGCCTGATATGGACGAGCGAGCGAGCATACGTGGAGGCCGGCCGGGTTCTTCTAGGCTACCTCTCGATCGATCATCTCCATCGTATGTATTGCATCCTCGATCTCCATCGCGGCAGCGGGAAAGCTGCTGGCTCGGCGGTGGCGCGCGGAACCGCCGCCGGAACGAGCAGGTGCATGCCGGAAAGGGGCAGGTGCGTGGCTTTAATTTGGGCCGGCGCGCCGGCCGCCGGCCGGGGAGTGGCGGTACGGTGGCGCCTGCATTAGCATCTGCGCGTACGACGTACGTGTGTATGAGGGTATTGGAGACCGAGGTCGGCGTACGCGTGATCGATCAATAATTGGCTCCGCTCGGTTGGGCGGGCTAAACGCCGCAGACGCAGCGTACAGTGCTTTAGAACAATCTGGACGCTTGGCTAGGTGGATCGAAGAGCTTAGAAGGACAGCCGGTACTGTGCTGGCGCGTTGCGGCGTCGTGCCCGCTCTATCGAGCGGTATCTGATTGGGCGGGGCAGTGCCAGTGGCGTGATCGACATCATCTCCTCAACGGCAAGACGCCAAGCAGCAAGCAGGGCAGACGCCACAGTACGGTGCTTGTCTTCCTCTCTCCTGTGGCCTGCGGCCGCCCCCGATCTCATCATCTCCTCATCCCGAGCCGATCAGAGGGCATGCAGGGCACTGATCTCATCGTGGGTGCTCTGCAAGACGACTGCAACTACTCATCAAACGGATCAGCTCAGCTGACTAGTACGTCCACGGAGCGCCAGTGGAACGCCTGTGCTTGCAGCAGTCACTGCATCATATCCCGTGGTGTACTGGTGTCGGCGGCGTGGTGTCTCAATGCAAAGGCCGGTTGTTGCTCGATCCCGGCCTGCATCCCAATTTCTATATATGCATTCCTAGCGGTAAAGCAACCAATTAATTTTTTTCAGATGGTGTTGCGATTTTTAATTAGAATTTGCACTGCATCGTCATGCTGCTGGAAGAATATCTACTGTGTGTGAAGGATAGATGCCCGTTGGTTTGAAGGATACGTTGCCTCTTGGGATCTAATTTGTGTCGCCAAATCTTCACTCTTTTTAATTTTCTATCCTAGACACTACGTTTTTATAGTAGCTCAAAGTCCCTGTATGATGGCCCGTCATACAGGGTACATTTGAGCAGAAAAAGAGGTGTCCAATAGGATGTTCATTTGAGTAGTAATATAAACCCCTTTCAATAGGCGCGCACGCAGGCTGCTAGGAAGTTACAGCAGGCAACATGCTGGCCAAGAGGTATTCATTGAACACTACAAAAACTCCGTCAATCCAAGCCCTCCCTGTTCCTTGCTGTGAGTGAGTTTCCCCCCATGCTATCTAGTGAGTTTTGTGTGGACCATCATAATAAGCTCCCACTAGGCAGTAGATCTTAATACCTGGTCTTCGACAATTGAAATACACACACTACATAGATAGGTAGGTATGGCTTACAGCCTTGATAAGCACATCTTTTGCTAGCTCTAGTTATGTTCCTTATGGTACCACATTTTCGTAGAATTATCTCAGGATTTAACGGCTCTGCTTATTTAGTGGTACGCGGCGTTTACGTCGATATCGAATGTGAGGGGGCTTGCAGTGGCTTCATTAATCTCAAGATGACAATCTAGTATAGTATTCGGAGGTGCTTATAGATGCTAGGGTGACGTGTGTGTGTGTTTATAGAGGGTGATTGTGTGTGTTTGAGAATTTGTCTTTACAAATGATTTCATGGCAGTTCATGGCGTGCGCAGCATAATTAGCACGAACATGTCAACTCAGCACGCACCGCCTAAACAAACTTGGCAGGCAAGGTCGCCCCATCGTTTGCTTGGACGTCAGCCGGCGTGTACGTGGTCGCGTCGCATCACGCGGCCAGCTAACCGACATGGAAGTCACAGCCCAAAGGAAAGGAATGGGCGCCGTTGGGCCTAGCCTCCCATCCCACGTGACACCCCTCGGCCCGGTCCGTGGGCGGAAATGAGGGGCACGCCTTCGGTGGTTCGGCTCTTCCCCTCCTCACATCCGCCCGCTCCCGTCCTTCTCCTTCACCAACCGGTCCACCCACCCGTCCCAGAGGACCGCTGCCTCCCTTCCCCGCCAACATGGCCGCCGCCTCCTCCGCCGAGGGTTCTTGGTGGGTCGGCCGACGGCCAGCCCATCACATGCATTTGATTGAGCTCACCGCATGGCCTTGACTGTTGACTCCCTAAAGGCGTCCACATCATCAACAACACAACAAAACAATTCACACACAAATTTCACCTCTGTACACGATAGGAAGGTCGGTTTTGACAGTAGTTTATCCCCATCCAGTTTTACGGTTGAATACGTACGGAAACAAGCAATGGGGACAAGAGGGTAAATAAACAGGACTCTCTTGCTTTGCACGGTCGCGTCGCATCTCAGTGCTGCTAACTGAACAGACCTGTCCGTGTACCGCACGCACATGGACGTAGATGTGTGGGCCAACAATCAACTCTTGCCAGCCAGCACGCAACAGTGTCAACGTACCCCTCCCCCTACATACCATGGCTCGGTCAACTCCACCCTCGAGTAGATGGCCAAAAGGGCGGCACAGCACGGCACGATCCTGGCCAAAGCATGGCACGGCACGGTTAGCCAACCGTGCCGTGCCGCCCGGTGTGCCCAAATCCTTGTCCGGGCACGCCACAGGCACAACCGTACCGTGCCGGTAGCACGACACGATTAGCGGGTTGTGCCAGCTCGGGCCCGGTCTCCCAAAAAAAACATTCTATCAACAACAAATTTCATGGCAAAGATGAAAATGAAGGGGAAAGCACAAATCGACAGATGGGATCTAGATCGGAGAAGGGAAAGACGAGATAGGCAGGCCACCCCACGCCCGACACACCACACCGCCGCCTCCTCGGCTGCTCCCCGCGCCTGGCACATCGCGTCGTCGCCGCGTCCTCCCTAGCGCCGAGATGTCGCGCCGCCTCCTCCTCCCTCGCGCCGGGAAGCCGCACCACCGCCTCCTCCCCTGTGCAGGGATGCGGCCAGCGAGAGAGAGGGTAGCCGGCGAGCGAGCGGGAACTGGGGAGGGCGGCGGCCGGCGAGTGAGCTGGGACAGAGGAGGGCGGCTGCCGGCGGACGAGCAGGGAGGCGAGTGGGAAGGGCGGCGGGTTGGGGAATCGGGGAGGCCCGGAGGGTGGCTAGGGTTTCAGGGTGTTGGAACGTTTTATTTTATATCCTCCGGCGGAGTGGGCCTTGACGGGCCAGAGACCGTTAACGGTCGTACCATGCCGGCCCGGCGTGCTCGATTTTGCCAACGATCACAGCACGGCTGCCAGGCCATGCCATGCACGGGCCCGCTACGTGGCGTGTCGGGCGTGCTAGTGCCGAGCCAATTTAGTGTGCTTTGTGCCGGGTTGGCGGGCCGCGGGCTTTTTAGCCAACTATACCCTTGACAGCTGCACGACGCGCCACCGCCACGCTCGTGCCGGCCTCCGGACCTTGTCCACTGTTCTGTGTGCTGTGCCTGTGTACTCCTACGCAGCACGCGCATCGCGTCGGCCGCGGGAGTCAAGGAAGGGAGCCACGCCCGACGCTTGGCTTTACATGATTTTGCATTCCATCGACAGTACTCTACCGTAGCCAGGTCGACTATCCAACAGCAGCAAGGACAATGGAATGGACGACCGTGGAGAAATATCTTGCTCCATTCGCCTTACCTTCTAATCTGTCTGTAGATTCACGGGTCAAGATACCAGAAATTAACACTGCACGGCATCGGCATGTTCTCATGCTCATCCAACGGAATACATACCGCAACAACGAGAATATCAGAATAACACGTCATCGGCGTAGATAGTGGAATAGAAACCAGACACGTACTCTCGGGACATCCTCAGGAGCCATATATAGGCTTCGACGTCACAGCTCACAAGTAATCAACCGGCAGTTGGAGAAGATGAACCATATACGCACACGTAGTTTCCATTCGTCAGTCCAGCACAAGAAATGGATCGGAAAAGTGGAAATGCCTCATCTTTAATTACCACCTTTTTATCCTGTTGTATATGATGATGGTTTGATCATTGCCACTGCTTTGAGTTCTGCGGATTGTACCGTCCCTCACTCTTCCGAACCCGACAAGGCTCCAAGGAACAGCAAGAAGCTCGCAGCACACACCAAAAAAAGGGAAAACAAAAGGCGGAGGCATATATGCTACAACTGCAGATAAAGCAAAGATAAAAAAAAAACCCAACTGCATATTCACTACAAAAGTGCGGTAAACTGGAAGACAAATAAAGGTCATATAATGCTGTTCCTAATCACAGCTACGGCATATGCGCTCTCTTAAATCATAGTACTAGTTATAGATCACCAGTTCACCACCTTGACCCAACCAATGCAACTGCCACCGATGGTTTACAACTTCATATTTCATGAATATACCAGATCGTGTACAGTCATTAGAAAACCATGTAGACCGAGCAACTAGTACCTGCGTAACTTCCAAGCTTGTCTTGTACAAAGCTTTTAATTAATATGTCCAATAAACACACACCAACCTTTTCAACAGGGCTACTGCGAAAAGAGGGGAAAAAACAAAGACGCAAAGATAAAGTACAAGATTTCCTTGAATGATTACGGTTGCTGAAAATAAGAAAGCATAATTCCCTAGAGTGACAATGAATCAAAGATGCATTCAAACGAAAATTGTATTGACATAAACTTTGATTTCTAGATGAACCAGACTGAACTCAGCAACACAACAAGAAACAGGTTTAGATACAATTGTTTGTACTCTGCAATGCAAGTCCCCTAAAAACAAAAACAAAAAAAATCGATGCATTTTGGAGGGTGTCTTTAGATGATGAATGTAAACGGTATACATATTATGTACAATAAACTCCCAATAGCAGGCAATTATCCTATTGACAAAAGAAACGAGAACCTATATATGTTCAAAATGATGCAATGACTGGTGCAAATGCATTAGAAACACAATGCACTCACAAATGACGAGAAAGTAGTTGACACTTGACAGAGTGCACTTAGTAATTAATCAGTGAAAACAAAGGTATGACAATTCAAAGCAGCTAAATTTTCCACTTCTCTAGCATACACTTCATCCCATCCAAAATGATGGACAATACAGCAAACAGGAGAAGAAAAATGCGGCATGAACTGTAGCTGAAGACCACATGGCTGAAGTTCAAAAGAAGCACACACAGCCTATGAAAAGGGCACAATCTCATGCCTGTTTGTTCAAAAAACCCATACAATCAGCCAACAAAAAATCTCTTTGTCTCGACAATAACACGCCGATCATGCACCATCTATCAACACTGAAATATTGAAACAAATATCTTTAATAGCTCTAGTGCAGCTGCAGCAGACAAAACGATACAAGGAAAGATCTTAATCCTCTAAGACTGCCCTCTTCGCATATTAGACATGCATTTATTCCATCAATCAAACCATCAAAGGGTGAAAGTGTATATAATGTAAACATCACGTGAAAGTGTATGTAATGTAACCATCACAACTAAGTAGGGAACACAGATATGATACATGCTCACCACTCAATTCAAAAGCCATTTCGGGACAGGACTATATACACTCCCAACTACCGCAAATATGTTTTGACGTTATTGCTAATAAAAAGTCATTTGCGTGTCATATGTTGCTCCCGCAAAAATGATTTAGAAAACCACACAATTTGAAATACACACAATGCTACACAATAACTCAGTAATCTAAATTCAAGATAACAAACTGTCTACCCCCGCTAAAATTATTGAAACTTCCCAGTTGACGCGAAGGACACACATGACGCCAAACATTCAGCATGGTTTGTTGTTCAGATGAAAAGGACATTAGTCATCGTTGTGTCGATGCAGAATATGCACCATTTATTAACTACATGTTCTCCCAGTCAAAATTATTAGCTGGGCAAAGATTCACCATGGTTTGTTATTCTGGGGATAAACACATTAGTCGCCATTATGTTAATGCAAATATGCACCGCTTAATAATATGTTTTCCATGGCCAAAATAGTTAGCTGGGCTACCACAATAATACCAAGGTAGACATTATTATCTCACTATAACAATGACAATAATTTGTACTTGAACAAACAAAGGAGGAGAAACTGTATGAATTAGAACTCACTCAAATTCTATAGTCGAAACTATTTTCTTCTAATATTGAGCTAGATCCGGCAAAAATTTAATCCAACATGTGCAACAAAAACCTTTTGATGATGAATAGATTAGATATTTTGAACTCTAGCAACATGGCCTGGATTCATCAGTTCAGATACACACCGAAATATATTCAAATTACAATGGCATTATATACAAGAATATATCATACACAAATAGTAGCGAGATGGCCCGCGCAAATAGCGCGGGTAGCTAGTTTTTAATTTAATATTTTTTTTAAAAATAGCCTTATGTTTGTTTTTTTCTATCGACTCATGAATAGTACTACTTGTTTTTATTATATTATTATTAGGACATGTGTTTGTCTTCTTTTCTAGACTTTACATGGTTGCCCATCCTTTTTTAATCTGAACTTGCCATTGCCCCTTTCTGTTGAGGGCATGTTTGACTAATAAAATTTCAATTTCCATATTTCACTTGCATGAAATTTAGATATTTCTCTTTTTGTTAGTCAAATTTGGCATAAGATATTTTTGTTTAACGAAGAGACTTAGATATGAATAAAATCTAATGGCATGGGTATTTTTATTAACATGGTGATTTCTATCTCTTCAAATCAAAATTATACATTTTATTTTTCTAGGAGGCCATGAATTGAAGCACCTAGAATCATCAATCTAATTACATATATTATGTATTATATATAGATTATTTACCTTTTGAGTTGGAGCATGGCAAACTACCCTAGCCTCTTTTGAATCAGAATAGTGTATCATGTTGTTTTTTAGAGACCAAGCTCTTTACGTGCTACTCCATCCTCAAATATAGTGTTTTTCTTAAATTAAACTATTCTAGGTTTGACCAAGTTTATAGAAAAGAACAACAATGCTTTTAATATAAAATGACCATTATTAGATCCATCATGAACTGTATTTTCATAATTTACTCATTTGGTGTGGTAGATGTTATTATTTTTTGTCTCTATAAACTTGGACATCCTGGCAAGGTGCAAGATGGAACCGTCAAGTACTTTGTCGAGAAAAAAAATGCCGTAGCAAGATTGTTTCGGCGATATGATTTGGAGGATTATGGGTTAGTTGGAGCTAATGTTGTATTTTTATAGATAAAAGAAGCATTGTTTCAAAATTAAATAATGTTCCAGCCTCTACACTTTAAAAGTGCACTCAACCAAGAAAAAGGAAAAGGAAAAAGATGAAAAACCTAGAAATCTCTAAGCAATCTAGAATTTCAAACTCAACATATAATTCACACCACATACCAACACAAAAGACCCAAAAGTAGTGAAAACTTGATATAATGGCACATATTCTCATCTACCACGAAGTGAGATGGTCAAAGTCCATGAAAACTCCGTTGTCCTTCTCAAAAGAAATTGATGAATAGAGCATCTATTCTGCAAAACTAACAACCACAAACGATGATCGATACAAAAGATTAGAAGGCCAGCAAATCATTGACCCATTGAGTTTGCATGCACTTGAACTTCTTCTTTCCGCTATGCTCCCACAAACAGGAGCCCCCTTATCCTTCTAAGCATATAGTTATCTCTTGAAGCGATGTCCCTCTGGAAATAGGTGATAGGATGCGTTGCCGTCGCTTCTCCCAAAAGAAAATGTTTTCACCTAGAAACTGGTGGAGGAGGCTAAGGAAACTCCATGAAAACGCCTCCAAAGGAGGGTAACGACGCCCAAAGGTGTCACGGTCATCTAACAAAGGAGTAAGGCTTTTGCCATCCCTTTTTGCCCACCGACACACCACACTGGTAGCATGGAGTGAACATCAGAATTGGAGCCGAACGATTCCTGTTAGATTCATATTTGTTTTAGAAACATAGAGCTGAACTATTCCTCTTAGATAAGGATACGCCATGTTAAATTTGGATGACAAATTTTTTTTTTTTGCAACTTATGAGGCATAGAGTAGCCGTGTCCGAATCGATTTGCTCTTTCTTTATTCTTTAAGCATGCGATCTGCTACATGGATCTAGTATATTTTTTATCTAACATAGGCCGTTAGATCTTCATAAAATCCAACTGTCTATATTTTCTCTTTTTTCGATTAATGTGGTAATTTCTAGACTCTCTCGGCAAATGTGAAGGCTTCTTTTAACACCTCCATATACCATTTATTATTATCTAACAAATTCAAATAAAATTATCATATAGGTTTGTTAAATCAAACGTATAAACACTTTGTTGCCGTCATTGCATCCTAAAACCTCCAGATGCGTGGCCAAAGTCTGACTCTTGTATTGAATCTACAAACCCACAAAGTTGTAATTTATGTAAAATGGACAATAAATTTCTTGTTGAACATGTTTGGTTAGGTTTTTTACTTAATTTTTTTTAAGAATCATGCCAAGAAGATTAACAAACCATGACTTTTTTACTGGGATTAAATAGTTAAGAGTGGTTTTAAGCTAAGTATAAGAATCTTTTTAATTGTTACATCATAGTGCTTTTGCTACTTGTCAAACAAAACAAAACCACCCCTAGTGATGAGTTCAATCCCCTGAACCATCGTGCCTTTTGTTGTGTGGGCACAGGTCTATGTTTGGAAAATACATCCCAAACTACTCCCTCCATCTTTTTTATTTAATGTGGCTGATTTTTTTTTTCAAAACTTTAATCTCTCATCTTATTAAAAAATAAACAATATCATTTTTTTATTGTGGTTTGCGTTATCGATCACTAAAAAAGTTTGAGCATGAATTGTACCTTTAAGTATCTGTGCAAATTTTGTTAATATGACGAACGATTAAAGTTTAAAAACAAACAACTGCGATAAATATTTGATGACGAATGTAGTATAAAATTTGGTTGTTTTTATGGTCACTATGCCTCTTGGTTGTTAAGTTTGATCATGCCGTACATGACTATGGTGGTCGCTAATTGAGGACGTGATAAACTGATGGAAACCGAACGGGGTATGCATGAGAGGCCGTGCACAGATCTGATTTGATAGCTCGACTCTGAAGGCCTTCCGGATCACTTCTGGTACTCGCACTCAAAACCTCCTCTCTCAAGGCCGTGGGGACCGGGATCCTTCTCTATTTCGATTTTGCGTTTATGTTCGTGATTTGCTCTACAATATTGTGTATTGATGCTTTTGAATCTGAGCGGATGCGGCAGGCAGACTCTCTCTCTCTTGCCTAGCACGCGCACGGTGAACTGGATTGGTGGAGATCCCCCCTAGCATGGCAGAGCCTTAAGCACCACTTGCCTAAGATCTTTGTCCTTTTTATCCTCAGATTTGCCTTTGCTTATGGGTTTGTCATCTACGTACATATTATTAGTAGATATATCTGTATATTTGTAGGCGATGTGGTATTATAATTAACTTGGTGATGTTTGCGACTTGTGTCGTCGTATTTTCTTGCTGGTGGGTCATATCTAGCTAGGAATGTATTGTGTATTTGTCCCTGTATATTGTTGGGCCAAGGGAGTTTAAGCGATGGTTTAGCGTATTCAATACTCTATTAGTCTATTTGGTTACGGTTAAGGATTTTTCAGGTTTTCTTTACCGTAGTTTACTTGGACTCTTCCACGGACAAAAAGAATCAAGGGCGACGGACAACAGAGTCTATATATTGTATATTAGGTAAAGATAAATATTTGATTTATGATTTAGTATGGACCGCTAGATCTTCATAAAATCCAACGATAAAGAGTTTTTCTTTTTTCCGATTAACGTGAGAATTTTTAGACCCTCTCAGCGAACATGGTGGCTTCTTTTAACACTCATTTATTAATATAATAGATTACAATGGCATTATGTACAAGAATATATCATACACAAATAGTAGCTAGCAGTGACTACAGTAGCCAACTGAAAATTGAACCAGTCAATGGGATTGGCATAATAATAACAAAAAACAGCAAACTGACATCCACGTTTTAGATGCATCTATCGTATTTATTGTTAAGAAAAGGGACAGCATCAGAAAAATCAAGTTGCTAGCAACCAAATCTATGCATGCGGCAAATGTGCGGATTGCAGATACATCCACACTGCATGCAAAACAATGGGACCAATCATATGACCCAAGCACGGCCATTCATTGACCGGCAGACTGTCAAGAAGCACACGCTTTCTTCATGATCCAAAGAACCTTACCGAGCACAGTTGTGTTCCAATACAGATAAAGCAAAGAACAAAATGCCAACAATCACCGACCACAAATTCTCCAGATATGTTATAGTGCAGTTACGCGCACACATATAGTACTCCAATTTGTACACTCAGTAAACTCATTCAAGTAAAAGTAGGAGTGTTTTAAGTAGCAAAAGCTGCCTAAGAACAAAACAAAGCAAGCATGATCTGGAACCGCCTCAATTCACGGTGTCCGGCTTGTGCGCATAAGCCACGTACGTCTAGAGTCTACAGTACCAAATAAAGAAGGAAAGTAAACAGTAGCCATGCTCCCGGACGGTTGAAAACAGTCGACAAGGCGATATGGACGACGAACGCCATGATCGCACGTACGTACATGAGATAATAGCAGCTTTGATGATGACAAGATTTGCCAGCAACGTGAATACCCAATTTTAAAAAGCTCTCCACAGCTCATATCTGCCGATACGATCCCAAGTACTGTGAACTAGTAGTACGTACGTGTTATATGGTCATGTTCTGCTAGCTCTGAGCTCTCAGGATTACTGTTTGCCCTGCTATGCTTAGATAGAAGAGTGTGTGTTATACTCATATATGTAGTTGTAGCTTCTGAAGTGTTATTGACCTTGTGGCGTTCTCATGTTGCATTACTTCGCAATTTATGATGTCGTTGTCCAGTTTGGTCATCTTAATTAACTGTTGATGATCCTACTATGGATATCAGCATCTAGAATAAGAATGAAATTTTAACAAGATAGATTAGTTTATTGCAGCATGTCTTTAATTCCGATTTATCTGTGAGGTACCTCATTTTGCTGTACAGGTTCATTTGTCAGTTGATAAGGCTGTCTGGATTAGTTTAACTGTATGCTTTCTGAAATTTTGATCCACTGGCAAGTTAAATCAATTTGCTGTCATTCTACTCTGCTAGTTTCAACTTTTAATTGAGGACACGAAACTTTGGAAGCATAATGATATGTTTCTAATATGTACCTTCAACCTTATGTTTCTAATATGTACCTTCAATTTTATTCATGAGTTGACCTGCATATGTAATTGCTAGCTTCTTCTAAAAGAACCTTTAGTTAACATTTTGGATAAAATTATATCTTTTATTTTGTGAACTTTTAGGTATCAAGCTCAACTTCAAAAGAACCTCTTGTACCTGGCTGCAATAGCAGATGCCCAACACCAACCACCACAAAACCCTGCAAGTCGCCCTCAGGTTAGCCCTGTTCAAATAGGCACAGTTCCAAAAAACCTCTTCTCTTGCCACATTCACTTAAAATTTCATCTCTTTGCAAACAGATGATGCAGCCTGGTATAGTGCCTGGTGCAGGGCATTACATGTCACAAGTACCGATGTTCCCTCCAAGAACCCCATTAACCCCACAACAGATGCAAGAGCAGCAGCAGCAACAGCTTCAGCAGCAGCAAGCACAGGCTCTTACATTCCCTGGACAGATGGCCATGAGACCAGCTACAATCAACGGGATGCAACAGCCTATGCAGGCTGACCCTGCCCGTGCAGCCGAGCTGCAGCAGCAAGCACCTGTCCCAACTGACGGGCGAGGAGGCAAGCAGGACACGACGGCTGGGGTGAGCTCGGAGCCTTCTGCAACCGAGAGCCCACAAGAGCGCATCAGGATGAGGCGGGTGGAGATGCGGCGGAGAAATCCAAAGTCAGGCAGCCTAATAGGGGAATAATGCCTTGTATACTAGCAATGAAACGAAAGTCCTTGAATGACAACTACTAGTACTACCTAGTCCTTACCTCTTTACTGTGTGGTTTAGAGGACCTGTCGTATCGATCCATGTAGAACAAAATTTAGATTGGTAGTGATGAATGTAATCTGTGCGAGATTGTTACCGCGTCCTGACATTGCTGTAGCCATTGTGGAATAATTTCACCATCTTGTTGGTTGTGGCCCTAGCTGATTTTACTTGTGATTACCAGCTGATATAATATGGTTAAAAGTGAATTCAACATGTCATTCTATGAGCTGTGAATCAACATGCATGTTGAAAGCACTAACATGAAAATGCATCAGATGTATTATAAAGATAATTTGCATCAGTCATCTTGGGCAATTCTGCAAGCCATAACTATACCTTGTTTACATTACAGATCGTATCAAGTAAAAAAATCTGCAGTAGCCAGGACAAGAAAAGGTCAGGCCTATTCATTGGCAGTAATAGATGGATTTAAATACAATTGTTCCCGATCGAACTAGCAAATTAAAGGCCTATCGATTGGCAGTAATAGATGGATTTAAATGCACATAACGCAAAAAATCAACATTTAAACACACTCAGGTAGGCCAATAACCACAGATGATATGTTTCCTTTCTGGACAACAATGTCGGTAGTGAACAGAAAACAAAATGGAACTTGAAATAAACATTGTCATTTTCAGTACATTGCCCAATTGAGCCTCTAGCATCTATGCCATAGTTTGCCTTCAATTGCAGTGTTGGAATTCAGATACCTTCTCCAACCACTCACATGCTATAACTGATAAATAACCATCGATTTCTCTCTGACGATTACCGTCTTCGTTTTTTCCTTGTAACTTCCTTTGGGAACTTGAGAGGGGCTGGAAGCGTCATGAAAGTAGACTTAAAAGCACCTGCCGATACAGATTTGCACCCCAATTGATCATAGTATGGTTTAATCATCTGGCGGGTCATTTTCAGGTCCGCACATATGTCCGTGGGATCAGATTTGAAGTCATCAGCAAATAGCGTCAGGACCAATATGTAGTTGATCAGAAGATCTTTTTTCTCCGTCGACATGGCGCTGCCTCCTGGTTCTGTAAACATCAGTAACAACCTGCGATATACAGCCTGTGGGGTTGTTGGTCCACAGTTTGTCAGGTTTTCCTTTCTGTCCTTCCTTTGGCGGTTGGACATGAAGCCATTTCGTGCAAATAAAGATAGGAGATGTTGGATGTAGGAGAGTATCCATGCAAGCCTCTCTTTATCTTCACCCTAAAATAATATAAGGCAAAATTTGTTCCTTTCAGATCACACCAACAAGTGGAAAAGATCCAAAAAAAAACACCAGTTAACGAAATTAAAATGCATAAGAGCAAACAATTGTCTGCATCATTTTGGCAGCCAAGCTGTCATTTTCTAAAGAGGGGAAAAGAAAGGCCAATGCCATTCTACTTGTCAACATTATGCTATGCAAGTAAACAGGTGTGCACTAATTGTAAAGAATAAACAGCTAAGGATAAATTATATACTGTCACGAGTTTCATGACAAGGAAAAAAGGTACTTCAAATTACCACAAGAATGTAGTCAATTCATCATATCTAGCCACTGTCACGTGGCAATGTCAAAAAGAATATGACTTCCAATAAATAAAATCTTAGGCATACAGAAAAATGTAACTAATTACCTGAAGCTCCTGCAACTTCTGCACACGATTTGAGACAAAACTACCATATCCTTTTGAGGAAATTTCTCTTGATTCTAAATGATTCACAATTTCTAAAAGGTGTTGCCGCATATTCTTTGGAATAATCTCATAAAAAAGATATGCCTTTTCTGATGTATCTGCTGTAGGATCGTAAGGTGGAATGTTCCGAGCAATTACTGGTTCCTGACTGTCACTGGTGCTGACATTAGCCTTCAATATTTCAATGTCATTGTCGTCATAAGCAGAAGGATCATTCCTTTGTTCATTTAATGACCTCCACTTATTATCCTACAAGGAATAGCTGTCAACCGGACGTAATCATGTCTGCAACTTCTTTTTTAAAAGAATTCTAAATTGTTAGGAATACTGAAGTCTAATCCTTGTATGTCCTTAATACGGAGTAAAAGGGGGAGAAATATATGGCCCTGCAAGCCCTCTGGCTCCTGAAAATAGTAATGACCAATGTGCAATGGAAACTGTTGTGGTTCATGATTGATATGAACCTGCAAATCAGGTTTTTGTTTAAAACCATTGGTAAAACTAGAAAATATTTCCTTGTTACGCCCTACAAAATAGATTCACAGAAAAACTAAAAGCAATCATAATAGCAAAATGGCAGTTAATGTTAGGTTCTGTTTTCATATATCTAATTTGAAATTCTGTCAAGAACATTATCTTAGAAAAGAATTTCCTCAAAAAATATAAGCAAAGAGGGGAAAGGGATAGTTGCATTTGCATTCCTTTTGTTCCATAGTCTTGCAACTACTACCTCTGTCCCTTGAAGAGTGCCAATCTAGCATTTTACAGTTTCCCACTCTAGGCAATTGTTTTCTGCATGGCACCATTTAATGCACCAGAACCAATGGAAATTGGGGGGCACAAGCGTCAATTAACCTTAGCACTAATCTAACCTAAAAAAAGGCTAGATTGGCACTTTTCATGGTACAGAAGTAGTATAAGTTTGAAGCTCACACTACGGTTGCAAATCAGAAACAAATAACAGCACACCTGTAAACCTAGACAGAAACATACCTTATCCCTGTCCATTTTGGTTCCATACGCCATGGTTAAATCTTGAACCCTCAATTCTTCATTTCCTGCAGCTGAACCCGCTTCTGATGCCAACTCAGAGTGTTGTGAATGAGCTGGTCTCTGCACTTCAAGATATGGCTCTAGCCTCAGAACCTGTTACAGAGTACAGACGTCAAGAAAAATGCTACATACCAATAAAATCGAGGCACTGATGCTCATGTTATTTGAACAAATAGTGTTTATTAGCCCTTTTACAATGTACAGTGTTTTTATGAATGAACTGGCAAAATCACAAAAAGATATCTCCTTCCAGTAAATTAAAAAACAAAGCAGGGAACTGAGGCTTTAGTGTGACTGCTTAAATCCTACTGCGCAGGTAACGCCACAACACCAGTAGTCCCCACTCGATTGCATCTTCCCATTGCACAATTAGACAGCGAGAATGCTTGGTACTTAAAAAAGCTAGGATAGCTGAATAAAAAAACTAAAATTCCATAAGCTTGTGTGATAATACCCCATTTCACTTCAACTATCACCGACCATTGCAAGAAAGATAAAAATTTCGAGACAGTCAGACGAGAACTCACCTTTTTGGCGGCAATGGGGACGACTCTGAGAATGCCAGAGGCCTTGTCGAGGACGCCGAGAGCATACTCGCAGAGCTGCGGCGCGGCAGCCTCACCTGCATAGCTCCGGCCGACGAAGTCGGGGCCTCCGCCGGAGCTCCCAACCACAAGGTCGACCCAGGTGGGGTGCTTCTCGTGCCGGAAGAGTCGCGTGCGGGGTGCGGACTCGTCCCCCGCGTTGGCGGGGGCTAGAGGGTCGTAGCCGGTAGAGAAGTAGCCGACAACGGCGGCGGCGGACGAACCACCAGCGAGGGAGGCGTCGACGGTGACATCGATGGGCTTGGGGGCGTCGACGGGGACATAGGTGCGCTTGGGGCCCTTGGGGGCGTCGACGGCGGCATCGGTGGGCTCGGCGGCGTCAACGGCAGCATCGGTAGGCTCGGCGGCGTCGGTGGGCTCGGCGGCGTAGAAGGCGGCGTCGGTGGGCACGGAAGCGTCGACGGTGGCATCGACGGGCTTGCCCTTCTTCGAATGCTTCTTCCTCTTCTTCTTCTTGGTGGAGTCAGAGGCGGAGGCGAGCGTCGCTAGGGTTTCGAGGTCCGCCATTAGTGACGGCTCTAGGGTTTCGGAGCAAGCGAGCCGGCCGCTGGAGCGCCCTGTCCGGAGGGACGCGGCGGCGGAGGAGGCTCGACGGAGGAGGGCGCCCCGCGGCGGCGGAGGAGGCTCGACGGAGGAGGGCGCCCCGGGCCGCCGGGCGGGAGGAGGCGGCGCCCGGCCAGAGGGGAAGGAGACGGCGGGGGAGGGACGCCGCGGCGGAGGAGGCTCGACGGATCCGGCGGAGGCGCCTGTGTCCGCGGGAGAGGGGGCGCCGCGGGGACGGAGAAGGGCGGGGGCGACGCAGGAGGAGAAGAGTGGCGCGGCGGATTGGGAGGGAGGGTAGGGTTAGGGTTTTTATACCGATGAAACAAACGATGTCAACCGTCGGATCAGATGGAGGCGATTTAAATGGGCTGGGCGCGGCCCAGCCTGGAGGGCGAAGCCGTTTGGACTGGTTACTGATGGTGACACCAGCGGTTCTTATTTCTCATCTCTTATTTCTATTCTAATTATTTTTTTCTCTGTCTACGGTGCAGAACAGTAATGCGACAGTGACAGAATAGTGCATAATGGATGGCGTTTGTTTCAGCATAAGACTATGATTGTTTTGTCAATATATGTAAGATTTTTAAGAAAATTTATTCATATCTTTACCGTTTGTTTATTGTTTACTTACATAAAATAGGTTACTTTATTGGTACATTTCGTTTCTTGCGGAGGAAAAAACAATGTTGTTAGCTCATGCATATGTACCTCCTTATCCCTCAAGGGATCCGCGCGCCCAGAGCGCTCCGCGGCTGCCTACGCCATTTGCAACGCGCCACGTGCCACCGCACTACCGGCGTCTTCCGTACGCGTCACAGCGCATGTGTGCCCACCGTTCCTGAGCCTTATCCTTTCTCCTCACTGTGTGGGGGTCCTCCTGTCCTCCTGGGCCCATTGCGTAGGCAGGGTCGCTTTCCCACCGCGCCTCTCGTGCGGGGACTGGGGAACCGAGCGTTCTATCGGCGTTTCCCTCGGTCCCTCCGCCGTCGCCCTCGCCGACGCCACCCTGCCCTGCCGTCGGCCTTCCCGGCGGACCTCCGCTCCGGTCCGCGGCCGCTGCGTCCGCAGCCGTCCTTCCCTCGCTTCATCCGTTGGTGAGTGCGCCAATGCCGCTTCCTTCCATTGTCGTCTTCACCGCTGCGCTGCTGCTGTTTGTCAAGACCTAGGCCCGTTTCTATTCCCGTTTCCTCACTGCTGCCGCTGATTCCTGTGCCCTGTGCGGCCCTTTTCCATCAATGGCTGAGGTCCGGCTTCCTAGGCCTTTGCTTCGTAGTGTTCTTCTTTTCCCCTTCCTTCTTTCATTCGTCTTCTTGCGATTGGGTGGCCTGTCGCTGCTCTTGTGCCTAACCAGTGAGTCCATGGTTGCTGTACTGCTTCTTATTGCTCTTCGATGTCTAGGACAACGCAGTGCTGTGGCTAGGGAGATTACCTCGCGTCGCTGTTCAGTGTGTCGTAGATTTATTGCTTCTGTGCGTTGTCTGTCAACCTCTTTACTGTGCACAGATATGGGATTCCACGCTGATCTCAACGACCTACCTTCTGTGTTGCCTTCCCGTTGTTACATGCTGTGTTCCCCGGTTTGCTTTTGTCGACGGCTTCCTGTCATTTTCATCGATTGTTTGTTTGTGTTTCTCACTGTGCAGGTTGCGCGGACCTTACGCTTTCCGGCTGAGCCTGGTTCGTTTTGATTCCAGCCACGTGAGTTGTTTCATGCCCTCTGCTTTAGTTGCTTCTGTTCCTTTTAGTGCCATACCGTCCCTGTCTATGTGTTGTGCTGTGTTGGATGCTCCTGTATTTTGTTTCTTTTATTACCGTGTTGTTTCTGTGTATTGTTGTTTTCCTCTATGCTACTGCTATGTGGCCATATATGTGTGCTCATGCTGCTCTATGTTGCTTTCCTCCTATTTTTGTCTCCTGTGGTCCTTTATGCAGTGTGGCCTACTTCTCCTTTGTTGGATGTTTGTCTACCGATCCATGTTTTCCCCCCGTAATGTGACAAGGTGTTGTCATCGTGCGTTCTTTAGGAGCACAAATCACTGACAAGATGCGTTCCCTCTTATGCGTGTTCGCAGTGGTGACGGTAGTTTGCATCAGCACTATTGTTGTTCTTCGTTCTCATGCTGTCATGCCTCCCGCCAAACCAAAGCGTCCTCAGAGAGTGAGGCGTTCAGTTCCGCCGACACCTGTCATAGGTGCCTTATCAGTTCGTTCAGGCCATGCTTGTCGTGTGCGTCCGTCTATTCCGTGTATCCAAGACATTGCTGATGTTAGTTATGGCTCCTCCTTAGGTATGCTAGTGTCCAATGTATCTTCGTCGCGTATTCATTCCTTCCCCTCTACTTGCTACATCCGTGTCTTACACGACGCATACTCTGTTTGTTTGTGTCCTTATTTCTATCTGCAGGTGGTACTTTTGTGCCACGATATGGTCGGCCCCGTGTCACCCGTGCGTTCTGTGTCCCCTTCTTCTGTGTTTTATTATCGTCTCCTACCATGTATTGTATCTCGCTGATTTAGTTTGGCTTCGTTCCAATAATTATAGGCGATCATTTCTGTCCATTGGTTCCGCGTGCTTGGTCCACGCGTAATCGTGCTGTCCGTATGCATCGTAATAAGGTCAGGTCTGCCGCACAAGAGGGTATGTGAGTCTGTCTTTCCATCCTGATCACGTGTATCCTTCATTGCCTCCATCAGCCTTTAATTCGTATATGCTTTGTAGATCGGATATGTCGTCGTCCTTTTGTACAGTCTATTTTATCTTTCCCTGCAGAATACGTAGACATGCTCAAAGGTATATTCCACAGGGTTATATTGTGTTCTCCCTCAACATTGACCCTGGCAGTCAGTTCAAGCCTAGCATAGATTTTGTGCTAATGCTATTATCGCCTTCCGTGTTCAGCTAGGTATCCTAAACGTTCTTATTATGGAGGCCCCGACTATACGTGTCAGCATTGTGGAGCCATCTTTTGGTACCACGAGCGTATACAAAGCCAGAGTACTCTCCGCCATATTGTATACAATGTTTGTTGTCGGGGAGGCAAAGTTTCCTTGCCTAAACGTAGGCCACTGCCATCACCCCTCAAAGAATTGGTGCGATTTGATGGTGGTCCTTCGTCCAATCGGTTCATGCGTCTTATTAGGCAGTATAATTCGCTCTTTGCTTTCACTTCTCTTGGTGTTCATGTTGATAAGTCTATCAATACGGGGAATGGGCCATATGTCTTCCGTATCAATGGTGTTGTCCATCATCGTATTGGCTCGCTTATCCCTGCCCCTGGTCATCGTCCAGAGTACGCACAGCTTTATATCTATGACACCGCTAGTGAGGTGCAAAATAGGTTGAATATCGCTGATAGTGATGGTGATGGTTTTCCAGACTCAGAAATTGTTTCCGCTCTAATTCAGATGCTTGATGATGTGAATCCATTGGTAAAAAAGTTCAGGATGGCCCGTGATAGACTGCATTCTCCTTCCGCTCCTGAAATAGCCATCAAATTGATTGGTACCATAGATGCTCATGGAGACAGATATTCGCTTCCATCTTCCACTGAGTTGGCTGGCCTCTTGATTGGTGGATCCTCTTCAGGTGTATCTTCCTTTGACGTTATTGTCCAGTCTCATGGATCTGAATTCAAAAACATCTCACCTATTCACCCAGCATTAATGGCGTTACAGTACCCTTTGCTTTTCCCATATGGTGATCCTGGTTACCATACTGCCATCAAATTTAAACAAGATATTGAGTCCACTGAGGGCCGACAAAATGTTTCTCAGCAAGAGTACTATGTGCACAGGCTGCACTACCGTGTTGGAGAACCCAACCCTGAGCTTTGCTCAGGTAGGTTATCTCAACAGTATCAGGTCAATTGCTACTCTTCTGTTGAAGCCAGCAAATTGAGTTTCTATTATTTTAACCAAGACCTCCTCCGATGTGAGACCTATCAAGGAATATCTGATGCAATAGGTTGTGGAGCATCGAATGGTAAAGATGTTGGAATAAAAAAGATGCTGCCCGCTACGCATATCGGAAGTAAACGATATATGCAGCAGAATTTCCATGATTGCATGGCCATCTGTCGTATGTATGGACCACCGGATAAATTCACGACATTCACCTGCAATCCAAAATGGCCTGAAATTACCGATGCGCTTCGGTTTGAACCTGGTCAGCGAACTTTAGATAGATCGGACATGGTTGTTAGAGTATTTCATATGAAGCTTCATGAGTACCTGGACGATATCAAAGAAGGCCAGTGTGTTTGGTCCAGTCCGTGCAGGTGTGTTGTCTTAGTTATTGTTCCTTACTCCATTAGAAAAATGATACCTTTATCTTTCCTTTCCTATTATTGAAGTCTTTCGCTTTGTCCTCACTGCACGCCTTTTTCCAAATTCTTTCCAGTCGCTCATACAAACGAATTCCAAAAGCGCGGTCTCCCACATTCTCATATCCTTGTGTGGCAATCTGAAACTGGACGTGAGCCTTCTGTCCACGATGTAGACAAATATATCTCTGTTGAATTGCCAGATCCAAACATTGATCCATTAGGATTTTCCATGGTCCAAGAATTTATGATGCACGGTCCCTGCGGCTCTGCTAATCCTAAAAGCCCATGCATGAAGGATGGTAAATGCTCCAAAAAATATCCAAAGCAATTTAGATCGGAAACATCTTTTGATCCACAAGGATATCCTCTGTATAGAAGAAGAAATAATGGAATTGTTGCTTACAAAAAAATGTTCCTTTAGACAATAGATGGGTGGTACCTCATAACCTTGATGTCTTGAAAAAATATCAAGCCCATATTAATGTTGAAGCATGCAACCAAACCTATCTCATCAAATATCTATTTAAGTATGTCAATAAGGGATTTGATTGTGCGAGAGTCGCTTTTCAAAACTCCCGGTCTTTGTCAGCTTCACAAGACGCTAATGTTTGTCGTGCACCTACTCAACCGACTGCAATGAATGATGGGGTCGATGAAATCGCTGAGTACATCAAATCTAGGTATTTATCCTGTTGTGAAGCCGTGTGGAGATTATTTGGATTTGAGATACATGGCAAGTTCCCATCTGTTGAAAGGCTTTTTGTTCACTTACCTGGAATGAACTTTGTCACCGTCCACGAGGATGATGATTTGCAGAATGTTGTGGATGACCCTGATTCAGAAAAAAGCACATTGACAGAGTGGTTTACAGCAAATCGCCTTTCCACGGCAGGCCACACCCTTACTTACTGTGAATTCCCATCTAGATATACATGGGATGCAGATGTAAAAAGGTGGAAGCCTCGCAAGAGAGGTTTCAAGTTAGGAAGGCTAAGGTATGTCCACCCAAATATGGGTGAGACATTCTACTTAAGAATGTTGCTTATGGTTGTCTGTGGAGCCCGAAGCTATGAGGATGTAAGAACTTATGAAGGCATTCTATATAGCACTTTTCGAGAAGCATGTCAAGCTCGAGGCCTTATTGGGGATGATACTGAATGGTCCTCTTTATTTGACGAGGTTGTCACATGGGCCAACTCATTTCAGTTGCGAAATCTATTTATGACCATTCTCCTTTACTGTGATGTTGGCAATTTAAGGGCTCTTTTTGATAAGTACTGGAAGTTCATGGCTGACGATATTGTGTATCGTTTCAGAGCCATTGCTCCTGATGCTACATGTGCTATACCTGATGACACCCTCCAAAGCGCTCTTATGAAAGACTTGGACCATATGTTCTCCAGTAATGGTCTTTCAATTTCGTCGTATGACCTTCCTAAACCAGAGGCGTCAGTAGAAGATTCCAATAGTAATAGACTGATTTTAGAAGAAACATCATATGATAAGATGCAGCTTCTTGCAGAGTCCATTGCCAAGTACTCCGCTTTCAATTCTGACCAAAAAACGATACATGACTTGGTTGTTCAGTCTGTTTCCAAACGTGTCCCGTTCCTTTATTTCATCTCAGGCCATGGAGGCACTAGAAAAACTTTTCTATGGAATGGTATTTTAGCTACTCTAAGATCTCAGGGTCATATTGTTTTAGCTGTTGCCTCATGTGGTGTTGCATCCTTGCTTCTCCCTGGTGGCCGAACAGTGCATTCTAGATTTAGAATACCATTAGAAATCCATGAAAACAGCTTCTGTGGGATAGGTAGAGGCACAATGCTTGCTGGCCTCATTATAAGAACCTCATTGATTATATGGGATGAAGCGCCAATGAGCCATAGATATTGCTTTGAAGCCCTTGATCGTTCTTTTCGTGATGTTCTATCCGCTGATGACCCCTCCAAAGCTGGCCTACCTTTCGGTGGAAAACCTATACTATTGGGTGGTGATTTCAGACAAGTTCTCCCTGTTGTTGAAGGTGCTGGCCGCACCGAGATACTAAATGCTTCTTTATTAGGTTCCTATCTATGGAAGCACATCACAGTTATGCGTTTGTCCATAAATATGCGGCTTCAAAATCCTTCTCTTTCAATGGTAGATCGAATTGCGATGGACAGATTTGCTTCTTGGATACTTGAGGTTGGTGAAGATCGAATTGTACCTCAAGGCAAGTGCACTGGGCTTGGAAAAAACTGGATTCAAATTCCAACAGATCTCATTCTCTCGCCAATTGGTCCTAAAATACCGGCGCTTACATCTGCTATATACACTGATTTCCATACTTATTATGCATCTCCTACATATTTAGCAGAAAGATGCATCGTATCTCCAGTCAATACTATCGTCGACGAAATAAATACCTTTATGATTGACAAGGTTCCTGGCTGCGTTAAGGAATACCTCAGTTTCGACACTATAGCAAACTCCTCTGGGCAGCATTTAGATTTTTCATCATTTTACCCACCAGAGTTTTTAAATTCCATTGTCATTAACAATTTCCCCCAACATAGACTCCTCCTTAAGATTGGTGTTCCAGTTGTGCTTCTAAGAAACATTAACCAGTCAATCGGCCTTTGCAACGGTACACGTATTCTCATTGATAGGCTAGGTGATTATGGTCTGGAAGGTAGAATTATGACCGGCAACCATGTGGGGGATTCTGTTTGCATACCACGGATTATTCTCAATGGCAAAAGCAACCGATGGCCTTTTATCTTACAGCGTCGGCAATTCCCAGTTAGAATCTGCTATGCAATGACAATTAATAAATGCCAGGGCCAAACATTAAACAAAGTGGGGGTATACCTTCATGAACCTGTCTTCACACATGGGCAGTTATATGTTGCTGTATCTAGAGTCAGTTCACGAGAGGGTCTTGTGATGCTTATTGAAGATGAAGATGGCGAACCAGATTGCGTAACCAAAAACATTGTGTATGAAGAGGTCCTTCAATACGTATAAACAATATCGTAGCAATAAATCTTTCCTCTTTGTATACATTTGTATACAATATTGTTGGTACCCAGCTAGCCGGGTACCCGCTTACACTAGACAAAGATCACCAGTATCGGCAAGAGCTGCAGTACAAGGAGGGCCTAAGACCGCGTACAGGCGGGCCCGGTCTACTCCTTATAAAAGCTGGGCCGCGCACCCGGCCCACAGGGGAGGCCCCGGACCTCCTTCAGCGAGGTCCGAGCCCTCTCCCCCGACCACGCAAGGAGTCCCTCAGGGGAAGGTGAGGTCCGGACCTCTCGGAGGTCCGGAGCCAGCGCCTTCGGTGGTCCGGGGCCGCCACGTGCCCACAAGGCACGGGGAGGTCCGGAGTCAGCGCCTTCGGTGGTCCGGGGCCGCCACGTGCCCACAGGGCACGGGGAGGTCTTGCGCTGCCACATGCCCACAGGGCGCGTGGCGGGGCCTTCAGGCAGGGGCCTCGCCCACCTACTGCATTTATTGCGGGCAGGTGAGCGTGCCCCATTGCCGCTGACACCGCCGCTGTCAGACGGGCACGCCCCGATGCCGCTGACACCGCCGCTGTCAGACGGGCGTGCCCCTGTTGCCCGCTGACGCCGCCGCTGTCAGACGGGCGTGCCCCCGTAGCCCGCTGACGCCGCCGCGGTCAGACGGGCGTGCCCCCGTTGCCGCTGGCTCCGCCGCCGTCAGACGGGCGTGCCCCCGTTGCCGCTGACACCGCCGCTGGCAGGCGACGGCGGCGAAGCAAAGGCGCGCGCCTTACCGAGGCACGACGGCGGTAGCAGGGCACTACAGTCGATTTCCCCGGCTACGTTGGGGTCTATATTGAGTAAACAAGTACGCTGTAATCATCATGAGCCGCGCCACGCGCGGCGACCGCGCTCAACCTAATACTAGGTAGCGGCGCTACAGCGCTACTACGAGCGCCCCGTCCTGTCACACCAGCACGTCGCCTGCCCCCTCGGCCTCTGAAGCCTCTCACCGGGTTTAGCAGCCATGGAATAGGACGGCGTAAGGCAGGACGGCGTGGCGCCGTATCCGGATGGCAGGACAGCATGGCACATCTTCCGGGCCATACCGGGCCGCATCAGTGGTACAGGCGCGACGCATGGGAGCGTTGGACATCAAGCACAGGATAGAACTGTAGCATAGAGGAAATGGGCCGGGACCACCTGTCGGGGCCCGGCCACCATGTACGTGCCCCCCTTGGGCTATAAAAGGGGAGGCATACGCAACACAGAAGAACAGACCCAGACAGGCTCAGAGACTCCTCTGAAAACCCACAAAGCACAAGCACACAATACCACCGTCTTCTCCAACAGACAGGAATACAAAAACACACCCACAGTGGACGTAGGGTATTACGCTCCGGCGGCCCGAACCACTCTAAATCCTCTTGTCACCATCGTGCCACCACCGACCTAGCTAACAACGATCGCTCCCCTTAACTACTCTTAGTACTTAGGATCTCGGCCGGGTGCATTCCGCCACCCGACCAGGAGCACGCCCGCTCCGACAAATATATAGAAACGTTGCTTCCTATGTCAGATATGAATGATGTTTCTGCTCAGCGTGTGCATATATAGTATCCCAAGAAAGGATTATATATTGACATAGGCATCTTTGTGTGCAACAACCTATGTATCATCCTCTGCTGATCCCAATTGCTAGTGCGGCATCCCTCACCTCCATGTTTTTCTCGCTGCTCGTTCATGTTCACTGCTCTGTCCAAGCTGATTCGGTATATCAGTTTACAGCAAAGAACTTTTCATTACCTAACCCGTCAAAACCTATCTCATTACTTATTTTATGTCACTATACATGTGCCCCATTCTTTTACACCATAATTGACTTATGTTTTTTGGAAATTGCAGGATGGCATATGCTTTGCTTAGAGAAGTTACGCCACAAAAGCAGCAATGGACAATAAAGGGAAGGATTACTCGCTTCTCCGAGTTCCTCAGCTCAGACCAACCTCCAAAAGTGTTGAGATTGGATTTTGTGGTCCTCGATGAAGAGGTATCGTAGTTTATGTTCAATACATAAATCCAATAGCCATTATACATTTAACAAAATAGGGATTTTTCTGATTTAGGGCACTGCAATGGATGGTCAGATCCCAACAGCATGCTTAACCAAATTCAAACCCCTACTACAAGAGGGATCTCTATACATTATCAAGAACTTTCATGTTGCTGGTCCCCGCACCAAGTATCGGCCTGTCAATCATCCGTACCTGATGAAATTCACGGCATACACAAAGGTTGATAAGATAGAGCCTATCCCAGATAACTTTCCTAAATATGCATGCACCATAACGCCATACAGAGACCTTGAAGCTAGAGTGGGCATAATAGACTACTGTTCAGGTTTGCGTCTCCTCCATATATGCATTTATACAAAACATATACATCATATTTTTTTGTAGTAGCTTCATTTTAAAAAGACATGTTATCTTATAGCCTTCTACCTTTCTATATCCGATTGTAACATAATTTAAACCCGTTCAGATATCATTGGCATCTTTAGAGGATCCACCCAGCTTAGAATGCAAAGTACCTCAAGAGGCACAAAAGCGCTCAGAAATATTCGGCTCTCCGATGAAAGGTATGCTCTAATGAATATACATTGCGACGCAAAATAAATATATCATCCACTGTAATGATATATCGTACCTTCCAAACATATTCTACAGTCAGGAAATCAATATTGCGCTATGGGAGCGCAGCGCTGAGCTTTTCGACGCAGAATCATATATAAATATGGCTACGGAACAGCCAGTGATTTTGCTCTTTGTTGGAATGACATGTGGACAATTCAATGGTGCGTTAGCATTGCAGCTTTCAAACATTTGTGGATGTGTATGTATACTAAAACAGCATTGCAATGCGTTTTTTTCCTGCAGAGAGCCTATCACTGACAGGATCGTCGTTCTGTAGATGGTATTGCAATCCTGAACTCCCTGAAGTGACTGCCCTGCGAAACAGGTATGCACTGTATAAACGTATTGATTTAACCTCTTGCAGCTCATTGCTATAAAAACTTTACAAATAATATTTTTCGCCTATATGCATTGGTTCCGCAGCTGTGTTGGCTCACTCAGTCCACCAACATGGTTTGGAGCAGCCCCAAGCCAAACAGGTCCACAAAGGATTATAGTCACTGAACTCGCTACATTTGATGACCCTCATCCCATTTACGTAAGATAACATCTATTCCTTACAACGTTCTCTTATTAATTGCTCAAAACAATTACAGAAACTTCATGATTACTACAGTACCATTTCTAATGACATAACCTATCGTCATCTCTATCGCCTACAGACCAACAGATACATTGTCAATATCAGAATCAAAACTATTGTGCCAAATCAATCCTGGTGGTACTATGCCTGCAAACTGTGCAACAAAGGGATCAAACAAGATACAGGTGACATTAAATGCACCAAACCAGGATGCTCCAGTAGATCGGCACATAACAGGTTCTTTTCTTTTCCTCTACACATTCAGACAACATTGAAAAAATAGTTTTGCCATCATTTTTATCTAATGATACAATTGACCAAAATGGCAGGTACCTGCTTCCTCTCCTTGCCACAGACCCTGTTCAATCACCACAGCAAGATGAACAGCCAACTATTGAGCTGGTTCTGTTTGGTAACACGGCCCAGGAACTAATTGGGGCACCAGTAGACAGCCTTATCGCCTCGGGTGAGGGAGTTGGCACATTCTTGCCAAAACATATCACTGCATTATATGGAAAAGAATATGAGGTACGTGTTAGCGTATCACCCATATCAATGAGGCAGACAAAAATCACCTATCAGGTTGATAGAATTATGAGCGTAATCAACACGGCTCCCTCCCAAGCACCACCTGCAGAACACGGTATGCAATTTATGCTTTGCCTCACTCAACGATATCAATTCTGCCTCCTCGCTAAACCTTAACACAGAAATGACTTTGCTTTTCCCACATGGCAGGACCTGGGC
This sequence comes from Paspalum vaginatum, assembly GCA_030272315.1. NCBI lineage: Eukaryota > Viridiplantae > Streptophyta > Magnoliopsida > Poales > Poaceae > Paspalum > Paspalum vaginatum. The sequence continues at coordinate 45,519,030 of CM059014.1, forward strand.
AGGAACAAACACAGGCAAGCTCCAGCACACTACCCTCTCCCTCAACGAACATAGACATAGGCTCTGCTGTAGTGACAAATGTAAGTATCAATAACAGATTGCGTAGGGTTTGAGCCCCTGCGATGTTGCCCTCTATAAATCCGAGTTTGATTCCGCTTCTGCTGCAGGCTGTGCCGCCACCAGCAGAATCATGTGCTTTGCCTGCAACTCCTTCAATACATGCTACAACACCAACTGTATATATAGATAACACCGTGCATCTTATTCTTTCCCAAAACCTTGACCTCTGTAAATTCATCTTTTATTAAATTTCTACTGCAGCATGTGGCACCACCATCATCTCCTTCGGCTATCACTCCTGCTGTGAACAAATGCGACAACATGCCTGCTCAGGTACACCATTCCCACTCCTTTGCCATGTATTCCTCCCTGCCTTGCCAGCAGTAAATCTAGGCTTATCATATAAACTTTGCATTCCTTAAAAATATTAGGTATCCACACTTGATCCGTCTCACACTCCACCTCCAAAGACCTCTCTTCCTATGGATAAGGTATATACCAAATCTTTCATACATTTACAAGCATCTGCTTACAACCACATCTTAGCCTAATTAAACTCCAGATTAATTTGGAGCATTCCAACCCTATCCACAGATCCTTCCAGCTACAAGTATAGGCAGCAAAAGATCCGCGGACAGCATGGATGATACCAAAGGTAGAACCACAGAAAGGTAATAACAGTTTTCCAAAATTGAACACACTTTCCTATTACTAATCATAAACGGCAAAGTTCATATACTTTTCTTCGTACAGTCACTTACATCCAGAGAAGGCACGCAACGTTAGAAGACGTCTCCTGCTCCACGACTCCAAAGACAGCAGCTAGGTCAGTATGTAATGATCCGCTCCTTTTACCCATCCCTTGCATTGTTGTATTTTCATCGCTGCTGCTAACACCTCTATCTTATATACCTCCAATACAGATGACAAGGACAGCTGCACCAATCGCCTGCCAATGTACATACCACCATCCAGCAGAAGCGACATCTTATCGACGATGCTTTCCGTAGTTTCGTTCCTATGCAGCATCGTTGTCATGGCTTAAGCTGTGCGACCAAAGATGGCAATGACTATGTGACTATGATGGAACGCTTTCCTTTTGCTAAACTGTACCTGTATTCTGTGATGCATCAGAATCCAACGACTTTCTGCAACTGCAGCTATGAAAACAAATTACCAGATGTAAATTATGCCACTCGAAGATACTGTGCTTCGTTCAGCAACTACTTTGGCTCACCCATGTTTGCTCATCAGGACATTATTATGTATTGTATCACTATCCACAACACGTCCTACAACGAATTTATCTATAAACATGAAACGCCCATACCTCAGCCGCATGGAAACAATCTATAAATATCTGCTTTGTTCTGTATAATGAGCCTGAGCAGACACAAACGATTGTCTCACTGCTATCAGAATGTTACAGTCCGCATGTCCACTATAGTGTACCTCTAACCGTTGAAATCCCCAACTCAATTTTACGTCTATATATGTTCGGATGTGGTTCAATAAATTATACTTAATTATCTATAGCAGAGTGACACCTCATGGAAAAACAAGAGAAATATCATTCATGCACAGAACAGCCCTAAACATATTTCAACTTACTACAGCAATGCGTACTGTTCGCATCCCAATTCAACTGAATCTAACCTACAAATCATATAAACAAACATCATACCATCCAAGACCAGCGAATGTTATACCACCGTTCCAATATATGTAAGATAAATTCCCTGCATCTCACAAGCAAACACAATACAGCATATCTCCCATACCATTTCAGTGTATATACAGAAACATCCATAAACCACATATCATAGCTTCCATTCCATTCCACGACATATATACACACGGAATAGCAGCAGCGTCTGCACAACCATTCCAGGACCTACTAAACAGGCCAATATACCTTGACCGCAGCATATAGCAAACGCCTACAGCAAAGCGCGCTAGACACGCTACCATTCATATATATATATATATATATATATATATATATATATATATATATATATATATATATATATATATATATATTGCATACCATGGCCCATGCTACACCAATGACACCGAATCTCCCTATTCGATGCCATGGCATGAACCTTATACCATCCATACCCAACGAATGTCTCCAGCAGAGCCCATTCAACTAGACCAGAACCACAGAAACCCATCCGTAGCACTGCATATTTACAGCAGCAAAAGAACATCAGCCTCCATCTTCAGCAACTTGCTTACGCACCCAGCAGAAACCATCAACACAATGACATAGAGTGCGCCGTCTACATCTGCACACCAACACGCACCATTCTTAAAAATATATAACAACATAAAATCTGAAACTCAGAAAACAACCCATGAGCAGCTCATAAAAAAAGTGAGCAGCGATACTTACCATCCCACCACGGTCGGCCACAGAAGCACTAGCATTATTGATCAGAGCAACAAGATCATAACCAAGCTCCTCCAAACGAGACACAGGTGGCCTAACACCAGCATACATAACCATTTCGTCCTCAGAGCCCACTTCAAAACCATCCAGACCACTGCTGCATACAGGAAGCACATCACTGAATTTCTTGCACACAGATTTCACTTCCACAAGGAAACTGTCATACTGCATCCTGCTCTTTTTCAGGTCTTTTTCTTTCATGTCCAACGCATAACGATACAGCTTATCCCACTCATTAGCAGCACGAAGCTTCCTCTCCAGCCTCCTAGCTTTGCCGAAGTTGAGATCCTATCACACTGTGCTTCACACGAAACTCCATGATAACACTCAAGCATACGCTCTCAATAGCATCATAGTTGTTGCTGCGTTGTCCACCCAAAAACCTCTGTCGACCCCTAACGCCTTGCACACCTAAAGGAGGAGTGTCCACTTCCACCCAAGCACGCACCATACCACAAGGCTCAATAACAGCGCCAAAGCCATGCAGCCGAAGACGGAGCCTTCCAAGGATCTGACATAGAATTAGCTGCTTCGGAATTGGAACGGGCCATGCAGCCTAACACCAATGAACACATCATTAGGAACATATTACTACGATTTTTGCACACACCAATTACTATCCCTGCACAAAAGCAATCCCTAATATCATAACATAACACTCCTCTGAAAAACAGATTCATGATCTTACCCACACAAAATATATGTTCGAGTGCTGTATCTATCCACAGATCAATACAATCATTTTGATACCCAGACCCACACATACACCAAAGCAAACAAAAAAAATGAAATTCATATTAATCAGCAACATCAGGTAACCCAGACCGCATAGCGCCCTCAAATATAAGCTGTTTCCATAGCATAAACCAAAAATACAAGGACCCAATCACAGCACCTCACACCTCCTCCTTAGAAAAACACCCACCAAAAACAAACATACCGCTAATATAAACTAAACATGCAGTGCACAGTTGCTTAACTACATGCACGACACACAACACGCAAGAAAAAACACACGAACAGAAACATAGAACTCATGAAACAATCCAAAGCAAAGACATTCAGATACAAACCCCTGGAACATAGACATCAGCTGGTGGTGCGTCACGAATCTCCTCAACTCCATGCAGCTCCTCCAGCGGAACAACGCCAGTCAACTCCGAAAAATCAAATGCGGCGGCAGCAGCTGAAGATCCGTTCATGAAAACGCAGCCTGAAGACGAACCAGCTCCAGCAGATGCACCAGCATCATCCATGAGCTCATAGCCATCGCTGTCATAGTGCATAGCATCTGTCACACAGGATCTTCCATCGCCCTACAGAAACAAGCGATTGTTACACACATACATGGGAAGACGCGCAAACTAATCACTAACGACACAGCCCAAAACAGAGACCTGACGCAGCAGCTTCTGAGGAAGACCTTCCCAGAGAAATGATGCCGGCCTCTTCCTACCTGCCATCGGACCGGCACCGTCCATGCCGACGCCTCCGAGAAAATCCCCTACTTGGCGACGCCGACGGAGACGCCGAGAAAACGGGCGCTTATATAGCCCCACCGCACTCTCCTCCCGAGGTGTACTTCCACATTCCAAAGTAATTCCGTCCAACCATTCAACTGGAACCAAACCTACTACAAAACCCAGCTGCTTATCGAGCACGGTACAAAAGGCCCATTTAACGGCCCACACCATCTACGCTTAATCACTTGATCTCACCTAAAAAAAATACGACGCACGATTAGAACCTCAACACCCGAAACGGGTGCGGCGTTAGCACGCCAACATACCTAGTATATCTAATTCAACAAGGGGTACACCCTCTATAAATGGGGTTAGCTAATGTCATGAGTTCATACAGTCAATAGACGCCCTGTCGATCTAAGAGGGCGTTTGGTTGGGATAAAAATAACTTAGGTGTAGAATCTGTATACTAGACTCATCAGATTGTAAAAAGATGATGCTGTTTGTTTGACAGATAATGCAGTTGGATAAAGTACTGGAGCGGCGCCTGGGAGGACCGACAGACGTACGGGAGATTCACGGGCACGGCGCCGCGTGGGAAACAATGCGTACAGCTGCTCACCTTTTCAGGGGCAAGTGTCTCGTTCATTGTGCAGGTGCCTCCATTATCCCTTAGTATCAATCTTCGGTGGGATACTGGGATTTTTAACGGAGAACACGTTATCTCCCATAGTATCTCTCGCGTTTTGGTGAGATGCAGATAATTTTTGCCAAATTCACATTATCTCACCGAAACCAAATGACCTCTAAGTACAGTTCTAACTTAACAAAGCAAAGAGAAAAAACAGTATCAGTAGATTTTGAGAACACAGATGGCGGTGCTTCACTTCCGGTGAGCTCCAAATGCCAATCGTGCAGAACCTAGTTTCTAGACAGCAAGCAAGAGATGGGGGTAGAAAAGCAGCAGAATGACGTTTGCTTCGTTCTGGTCTCAATTTGCCAAATATCCATACGGATTTTGCGAGGTATTGACATGGATGCTCTCGATTTTACTAGAGGAGCTCATCCAGTACAACTATTGGCTAGAATGGGCGACTCCTAATCCTAGACGAAATCTGCCGACAAGAAGCTCGATCTGCACAAAAGAAGCTTGATCTGCACAGATGAGTTCCACTATGGATCCGGCAGTAGCACGTCGATTTGGTGCAGGAGCGCAAGGGGGTGGGCATTGATTGGGACAGAAATCGGCGGGAGGGAATAAGGAGTGAGGACCTTGTTCGGTTGTTCCTACAGGGCATGGAGGCAGTGCGAGGAAGCAACGAGTGAGAGAACCAACCTTCACCTGCGGGAGAGATGATAGGCTGCGGCGGGGAGGCCGGTGGGACAAAGGGCCTGGTTTGAGGCCTTCATTGGCGAGGCTAAACTTTGGCCATAGTTTGACCGTGTTTGACTCTAAATTAAATTTATATTGTACAACATAATTTTCATCTATATAGTTTATTTGGCTATATTTAAACCATACAAATGATTGATATATTGTTATGTCAAATTTTAATTTGAAGTCAAATATGGTTTGACCGTAACCAAAGTTTGGCCTGACCACCCATGGCCTTAAACCAAACAAGCCCAAAGGAACCACGCCGTGGCTCCGGGGTGCTGCGCAGCCAGCGGCGATTGGAGGACGCCTCCTAGGTTGGTGGGAGCTGAGCACAGGCGGCGTGTCCTGTAGTGGTGGTGGGAATGGAGGTGGAGTTGAATGGGCGATTGGGGCGGCGCAAAGGGATAGCGAGATCAACGGCCGCTCGGGAGGAGGCGAGGGGCCGAATACGGATGGGGAGAGGAGACGGCTCGTGGGGCTTGGCGCTTGGGCGAGGTGCTAGTGCCGGGCACCCGCGTCCGTGGAAGGCGGCGGATGTGGCGGAACCGCCGATTTAATCCGGATTAAGTACACCTGTCACCTCTGGCATACAGTGTAATTAGACCGAACTAAACCCGGTCGTCCGTCGAGAGTCATTCGGCTCTCGATATTACCCTTTCCCAGAGGAACCGACATCATACACATCCAGCCCTCGATGGAGTCACAACAGTTACATCATCACACGCAGTTGAATATAGCATAAGAAAATGTATTTTACAAACCAGTTCAAAATAAAAGTATAAGTACCAATATAGTGCCATACGAAAGTCAAGTTCAAAACAGATTGCGGAAACGAATTAGAAAACATCTCACAGCGGAAACAAAATACATCAGTAGTTTTCATGCAATGATGAACGAGACGAGCAGCACCGAGCCCACCAGTACTACCTTTCTCTAAGAAATTGTCCAGATATCATCGGTACCTGTACTCAAAAGTGAGAGTAAACCCTGAGTACTAATTACTCAGTATGAGTTAATGGAGTAGATTATGGCTGACGCAAAGCTTGCTTACTAACATGTGGATCCTTAGCCATTAATTTTAATCAGATGTATAATATCATAAATTGACAAGTTTCATCATTTGTATATAACTCCATAATAATAATAATTTGCAGAAATGTAAGCAACACAGTAGTACAAGCATGTAGTATTTAAAAACATGAGTAATAAATATAATATATTTAAGTAGTTAGGCTATCCCCAATGTGGTGCCTCAAATAGGTTCCTCAAAACACAGTTCGGCACTGTTTGACATAAATGCTGCACTGTAGACAGAGAGGGAGGATAGTTGGAATAGTGATAGGGAAGAGGATTTGAGGAGTATTGTTGGAGAGAGCCTTGCTACGTTGTCCGACAGTGATATTGGTATTCCCACACCTGGTGGGCATCAACGATTCTAATCGATTTTAATTCCCAGAAATAACTATCATGCCAGGGGTATATGCTTACTAACCATCGCGTTCCCACATATAGCTCCAATCTTAACCTGTCTCGTCGCAAGTTCAATTCACTCCCGCCTAGCCTCCGGGTTGTGCCCCATGGCGAGTCTGACGACATCTCGGTCTCCCCGCCATGAGCGCAAAGCTCCCCCGGGCCACCTTCCTCTCAACCAGCCGATAAGAACGTGTCTCTGTGCTTCGGACGAGTCCAGAAAAGACTTTACCGGTCACATTTCCCGGTTAAGAAATTTAGCAATGTTATGTCGACCAATAGGCGAACAACGAACGGACCTTAAACGACACGAGCGAAACCAAATGACACAATAACGCACACCACAAAATAAAATTATTTTCCGTCCGGTATCCATTTAAATCATAAACATAATATTACTTTCCTAATAGTAAAATTTTTGTGATTTTTGAAACCACATACGCGACGAGTGACTCCTTTCACTCGTGTCTACTCGCACCTAGCAATTCTAAGCAACTCGTCATACGAAACCTATATATAGGTGCTAGGGCCAGGCCGGCTAGGGAGTCTAATGCAAGGGTTTTTATTCAACTCCTAATGCGGATGCGTAATCATCAATCAAGATAATATTAGCTGAAAAATTCATGGTATTGCCTGCCTTTGCTTATTTTTAACCAAACCAACAAACTAAGCAAATATTAGCTTGCTGGGTTGTAGGACTTTGCCCTAGGCAACCCCTTGATCACTTGGACAACTCCTCCTTCCAAACACGACTGATGGGCCCTCCAGGTCGTGAGTGGGTCTTAGTGGGTCTTCTTGTCACCGTTGCTTGAAGTAGCTCCACGCGCTTGCTTCTTGATCACGTATCTGCAATAAGCGTCACTATATGAATGCTATGCACGATGTAGCGAATGGGATGCATAAATGTCAATCACACATTTAAACTATCCTTTCAGGGATAGGCAAAAAGGTGATTGATAAACTACTTAAACCAAAGTATTTTTGTAAATAAGGACCAAGCATATACTTATACAATCATGCAAGCATTCATTTGGTTATCAATTATAAAGAAGGCACGTAGAAACTATCATAAAGACCTTAACAAGGAAAGGATGTGCATTTCATTATTTTATCCGACACCTAGTTGTCTTGTAACCTAACTACAAGATTTTTGTAGAAAGTGTGTGTTACATTGTGATATACTCCCTCCATCCACAAAAGAATGAAATCCTGGTTTTGTCCTAAGTCAAACCATTCTAACTTTGACGAATTTATATCAAAATATATTAAAACTTATGCTACCAAATTAGTATCATTAGATTCATATTGAAATATATTTTCATATCATACACATTTGATATCGTAAATGTTGTTAGATTTCTATTCAAACTCGGTCAAACTTACGTTAGTTTGACTTAGAACAAAGCTAGGATTTCATTCTTTTGTGGACGGAGGGAGTAGCAAACTAACTATATCGAGTAGCATATACACGTCATTGCAGGTTTACATTTAATCACACATTAACTTCCTTGTTTCATTTTTCTTTATTTTTTAACCTACTAAAGTGATCGTACATAAGCTCCTCATAAAACATCATTCAAAATACTTGAATAAATCACATAAGCATTCTTGCACAATAACACTGCTATATGAATTTTGATGGGATTTTTAGAGCACCTTAAAAATGCTTTTCAACTATATTAGCATAACACTTATCATTTTCAACTCACATAGTAAACAGCAATTAATACACATGAAACTTTATTTCTTGACTATACTGGACTAAATGAGTACAACGTAATTACTAGGAATTTGTTTGAGCACATTTCCTATAGTATGTATTTTCTTCCTCAATAAATATCTAAAGGTAAACCCTAGGGGTAGATCTGTCATTTTCTAGTAATAACTAGGGCTACCAAAAATATACGTGACAATGCTTGACATAAATAGTACTCAGTCCAAGTTTCATAATTTTTGGAATCCAGTTAATCTATTTTTTTTGCCATTTGTTTTCTTTGGACATGCATACATCAAATTAGGGGCAAAAGAGTCATTTCCTACCAAACCATCATACCTATTCTGTAGATCTACTTAAGAGAAGTACAATGCAACAAAGTTGGTATTTTTCTGTTTTTTATTTGATTTACTATGAATTTCCAAAATTTAAGATATAGAAATTTACATTTAAAAATGAAATCCTTAGATCGGAGGACTCGTACGCAAATAATCGTAGATCCAGGGGCTACCACGCAAGTCCTGCATGACACATACAACCGTGCATGAAATAGAGTTGGGAAAATACAAAATAAAGTAGGGGCTAAATCGCAAATCCGCTTAGTCCTCTTCTACCTTCGGACAGGGAACTAAGGGCGCGCGGCTGTCTGAGTTCTTGCACGCGGCGCGGCGTGTGGGGACGCGCACTTGGAGCCGCGTTGGCTCCGAGACGTGTTCCCGGCACCGGGGAAGCTTTTCCCCAAGGCGGCGTCGCGCGAGACGGCCGGAGCTGCAGGAGAACGCGCGTGAACCGCAGTGCGTGGCTGCAGCGCTGTGGCGGTGGCGCGGGCTCGATCCTGCCTAACAGGCGGGGAAAAGCGACTCCGGTGAGCGGGTAAGCTCTGCGGGGAGATGGTGAGCTCGAGGTTGGAGAGGATGCGGCAGGGGAAGTCCCCAGTGATAGCCCTCCACGGTGAGGGTCGGCAGTGCTTCTGAGCGTCCCGGTGGCACACGCGTGGGAGGAGGCTAGAGGTGGCATCGGGCGTCATGGACACGGGGAATCGGTGGTGGATGGTGCGGCGAAGCCGATGCACCCGGTGGAGAGAGGGGGGAGGCCAGGAGTGGCTGCGTCAGGGAGCTCGAGCTCCATGGCTATGGCAGCCGGTGCTCTGCTTGGCTCGGGGGCCAGGGCAGTGGGTGGGGAAGGGAAAAAGCGCGAGTGGAGACCGAGTAGAGAGAGGAGGGGCAGGGCGGTGCCTTGCCCTGATGGCGTCTGGCGGCCAGGGCAGGCAGGGCAGCGCGCCATCGCCGCGTGGAGGTTGTGTCCTGGGCGACGCCGTTCACCCAGGATCGATGGGTCCACCCGTCGGCGAGAGGGAAAGGGAAAATAAAAGGAAAAATGAAAAAACACATTTGGGTTGGTTTTTCTCTCCTCTGAAAATTGCGTAAAAGAGCAATTTAGAGGCTGAATTTGACAAAGCCCAAATTGGAAGAATTGTTGTACTCTTTAAGATCTACAACTTTGTCAAAAACCATGATTCTAAGTTTTATGTGGAAATATGATTTAAATTTGAATTTATCTTACTAACTTTAGTTCGACCCACAGATTCTTTCAGTTTAAAAAAAAAATCCCAAAAGTCCCTTTTTTGACTACTTTCATACAAAGAGTTTTATACCAAATTTATCCAGAATTTCATGAGCTACAACTTCCTAAACTAAAGTTTTGCAAGATTATGGCTGTAGGTCAGAGAAAATTTGAATTTACTAAGCTGATCAGATTTGGGCAGATTTCATGTGCTGACAGAAAAAAGCCCAAAACACTATGCAAACCTTAATGCATGTCAAAACTCCGATTACCAAAGTTGTTCATCATGGAATTGCCTACAAATTTGCTATAGAAAGTTTGGGCTAGATCATATTATATTTTGAATTACAAGCACAATTGTATTCAAATGTTTGGTAAAACTGCAGTTTCAATTATGTGTATTATTTCTTGTTTCCAATTTTTGAACTACCAAATGAAGTCAAATTAATTCAGAGTCTGATGCATTTGAAAGGTCATGAACCCAATTTCATTTCATAGAAAGGAATATTTTGAAGTTGTATATTGAATTTGAAAGTAATTTCAGAATGAAATTTGGAAAAAAGTGTCAATCCTAGACTTAGCAAAATTTCCTGAGTGTAGGCTAACTAGGTTTGATTTGAACTTTTGGGCCCCTTAACATCTGATTTTGAAAATGGTCAAAATAGCATATTTGAAGGCAACATCTTAAACTAAAATTTTTGTATTAGATGTCTTGCATGAAAATGTATAAATGTTTAACTACCCAACCAAACAACGTAAGGTTTTGCATACTCAACTTGAAAATTTTTGACTTGGTGGTTTATTGGCCTAGTTACTGCTCCTCTCTAAGCATGATCAAGTCCAAATCCATGATTAACATTAATCTAATTGTGTGTCGAGGCTTTTGAGATGTCGGGGGCATCGCAGCGGAAGCGGAGACGCAATAAGCGGAGAAATACGCCGAACTGGAGGGTTCTCGAGGTGGGCAGGGTCACGGGCTCACGGTGAAAAAAAAAGGCGGGGCATGTGGGTGAAGCCGCGTGGAAGCGGAACCATGCAAGAGCGGGGGCACGCCAGAACGCGCGAAGGATTCACTACGACCTTAATAAGTAGTAGAGAGGTAGAAATTGGGCCGGGATACCCATTTTAGTCTGCATGATGAGATCTCACCGCCCTGCTGGTTGGTTCGAAGGATATGCCTCTTGGGATCTAATTTGTGTCGCCAAATTTCACTCCAAAGTGCCTGTATGATGGCCCGCCCGTCATACACGAGAGATTTGAGAAGTAAACCCCTTTCAATAGGCGTGCACACAGGCTGTTAGGAAGTTGCAGCGGGCGCCATGCTGCCCAAGAGGGCTTGATTGAACACTACAAAAACTCTCCGTCAATCCAAGCCCTGCATGTTCCTTGCTGTGAGTGAATTTTCCCCATGCTATCTTGTGAGTTTATTTGTGTGCGCGCCATCATAAGCTCACACTAGCAGTAGCTCCTAATACCAAGCGTCAATCCTTCGTAGAAGGTCTTTGACAATTTAAAAACACACATTGCATCTTTTGCTAGCTCTAGTTATGTTCCTCATGGTGGAACTTTCCACCAAGATTCAAGTTCCCGCCCTGGCACGTGTATCCACTTTTTTATAGAATCATCTCAAGATTTAACGGCTTCTGATTATTCAGTGGTATGTGGCGTTTACGTTGATATCGAGGGGCTTGCGGCGACTTCGTCAATCTCACGATGACAATCTAGTCCGGTATTCGGAGGTGTCCATAAGGGGGTAGGATGACGTGCGTGCATTTATAGAGGGTGACTGTGTTGTGTGTGTTTGAGCGTCCGCGTTGTTTAAAAAAAAACATACCTTTGATATCTGTCCTAAACTCCTAACCCATGAATATTAATGTAATTTTTCCTTAGAAAATGGGCTGAACTCTTGGTGGGCCTATCAGGCCCAGCATGAGCATACTTATCTAAGGCCATTCTTACCCGATAGCCCATCCAAACACTTATATTTCAAACTTTTGTCTATGCGCGTATAATACAAAACAATGTTTTATGTGTTTTTTTTATGTTTTTTTGGTGAGAATAGTCAAAAGCTTTTGGGATCACGGAGGTCTCCCCCCGTGTTGTTGCCCGGTTGCCCCCCCTTTGCAGTGATTTCATGGCGTGCGCATCATAATTAGCACGAAGAACATGGCGACTCAGCACGCACCGCCTAAACAAACTTGGCAGCCAAGGTGCCCCGTCGTTCCTTTGCTTGGACGTCAGCGTGTACGTGGTCGCGTCGCATCACGCGGCCCGCTGACCAACACGGAAGTCGCAGCCCAAAGGAAACGAACGAGCGCCGTTGGGCCTGGCCTCCGATGCCACGTGAGTGACAGCCCTCGGCCCGGTCCGTGGGCGGATAGGAGGGAGGGGAGCGAATAACCGGGCGGCATCTCACGCCAAGATCCGCGAGCCGGCCCCTCTTTCTGCGGACGCGACCCCCCCCTCACATCCGCCGCGCCCGCTCCCGTCCTTCTCCTTCACCGACCGACCGGCCCACCCACCCGTCCCAGAGGACCGCTGCCGCTCTTCCCCGCCGGCATGGCCGCCTCCTCCTCCGCCGAGGGTTCCGTCGCCGCCCCCGTCACCCTCACCCTCGGCAAGGTGGGTGCTCTGCTCCGGATCCGTGGCGAATCTGCCCGATCTGCTCTCTCTGCGCGGTGATTTCATTTTCCCCCTCTCCTCTCCTCTCCTCTCCTCGTGCTAGGCGGAGGCGGAGGCGGCGTCGGGCGGTGGGAGCGGCGGCCACCGGGCGGCGGCGGATTGCGGGGTCTGCGCGATCTGCCTGGATAAGATCGCGCTCCAGGAGACGGCCCTCGTCAAGGGGTGCGACCACGCCTACTGGTTCGTTCGAAATCCCCTGCGCCCCATTCCCCCCCTCCCTCGAATTGCTCGCCCGTAGCTCTCCTCGGTGCGCAGTGGAATTTTACTGATTCGTAGATTTGGGCTGCCATGTCTATTAGCTTGTGATTCGCAAGTTGGCTGCTATTCAAATTTCGATTGCTTCATTTGTCGAGTTTGATTCTACGAATGTTAGGCGGGCCTCAATAAGGAATATATATGCAGCAATTCTGGATGATGTGCTTTGTTTGCTTGTAATTTGACTTGAATTTCTAAAGCACACAGGCCATGTGCATCCTATTACATGAGCCAACCACCACCACCCCATGCCGTGCATCCAACAACCCTTGTGGTTTTCCCCACTAGGCTGAGGCTGAATTGAATTGTACGTAGAGCTTTACTTCATGTGATGTATCCATCACGATTGATGCTGAACGACTAACGTCTGGCGCTACCTCCTGTTTTTTTCCTTGCTTGCTATTATTTTCTGCTCTCAGTATTTTCGATGTTACACTACTGTATTTCTCTCTTCTATACAGTATATGAAAACAATTCTTCCACCAAGGCATGATTATTAGTTGAAATCCATTTTGTGCATGCAGCGTGACCTGCATCTTGAGGTGGGCATCCTACAAGCAGACCCCTCTATGCCCGCAGTGCAAGCACCCATTCGAGTCCCTCAGTGTCCACCGCTCCCTCGACGGCTGGTAACCCCCTTTGTTCGTCTGAAAATGCGGCGGGGCTTAACCGTTTCAGGTAGCGCGTGAGCTTGCTGATGCTTGTTTTCTTTCCTTCAGCCTACATGACTACCTGTTCGAGGAGAGCGTCTGCCTCCTCCTGAGGGCCGCTTGGTTTGAGCCTCTGATAGTAGAGCCTCACGAAGAGGCTCCGGAAGAAGACGATTTTTACCACCAGTACCAGTACGACGACGACGAAGATGATCTTGATGAGGAATCCTATTACATGAGCAGGTCCCCAAGCATTCGAATTGGTAACAGGAGGTGGGGTGACAGTGGGTACATCAGAGGAGGCAGGAGAGAGGCGAGGCCAGTGAATACCGATACGGCTGGTCCGTCCAGGACCCCAAAGAAGAAAGAGGCGGCAGCATCGGCTTCGGCGTCGGGGTCTGGGTCATGGGTCGGCATCCAAGGATGTCGCTGGAAGGCGGGCGAAGAGGGCCCAGAAGCGGGAAGCTGCAGACAGGGCGGCTGCAGAGAAGCACCTGAAGCACCTGCAGAGGCTGGGACTCAGGAAAGCACCTGAGCCTCAAGTGCCCGCGGAGGTTGGGCCTCAGGTGAACGAGTGATTCACTGGCCACTGTACATAATGGTGCTGCTACGAACACTGCAGCACTTGGGCCACCAAATAATCTTCCGTTGTGAAGAGCTGGAAAGCGTGGCCTTGTATCCTTGGCAGCTTCGCCGCGTTGTACATACTGTAGTTTATCACCATCATTTAGGTCCAACACTTAAAATGTAACTGCCGTCTGCATGGGTGATGCAGCTATGCAGTTTTTATCTCAGTCTCGTCTCATGCATCGCCTAACTATGTTAGGGGATGCAATCGCTAGCTGTGCTTCTCTTATGAGTTTCTGTGGCCACAAATGAGGCGCTTTGTAACACACCTGGGTCGGCATGATCAGTAGTCTCTAGTCCGTGTTTGTTGTGCCTTTCCATAACCTGACTTTTGTCTTGGATAGTTGGCTCTGCATGTTTATGGAATTATGGTCGCACATCTTGGTCACTGAGAATGATTCTTTTGTTTTGTATTGTGGTGATTTGGATGGCCTATGTACTGGAGAATCGGCGCCCATCCGGCCCCTTTCCTTCCTGCTGTCCCCACGTGTTCACTGTTTCAGCGTGGCACAGGATCAGGGCCGCTTTGGTGACTGCGTTTATACCTCTACGCGAGGTAGAAAGGGGGAAGCCTTTCCTTCCATCTGTGAATGTGTTCCGGACTCCCCCTCGCTCCCTTCTCTGCCCCCACCACCTCACAGAGCAGCGACGGTGCTCCATGCTAGCGCCAGCCCTGAGCCATGCGTTCCTCGCAGCGGTCCCCATCCATCGCTCTCACCGTCTCTGCCTCCATCTCTTCCTAGATCTAGGCATGGATGGCGGACAACGATGGAGCTCACGACGGACGACGGTGCTTGAGGGCTCCTTTGGAAGCCAGTGAAAAACCCAGAGGTGAGAACCCCCGACGGAAAATTCTGTGTCCAATCACAACTCTGTTTTTTCCTCCCGTCGCCGCGATTGTGCCAGTGCTAGAACCGCGACAGGCCGCCGGTGGCCATAGCCGCCCCTCATCTCGTTGCTTCGCTTGCGGGCGCACGGGGAAGCGTCGCCCCGACCCTCGACGTGGGGGAACCGCACCCGAGGAAAAGGGCCGGGCTCGGGTTGGCCTGCCCCGGTGCATGTGATTCCAAAGAGCTGGGTAGCTTGACGTGAGGCTAATTTCCGCTCGGGGGGCCTGCCAGGGAAAGCGCGGGATGCTCAGAGCTTCCAAACGAGGCCTGAGGCTGCCGCGACAACCTGGAGGCGGGGACGGAGCAGCGGGCCATGGGTCAGACTCAGATGTGGCCGCCGTTAGAGCTCCAGGATGGACGGGGATGCCCTCTGCCTCTGCCTCTGCCTTCCCAGGTTCGCTCCACCCTCTGTCTCCTCCTTGCGTCTGTTGCACATTGCCGCCGGCCACCACGGTCTCCGTGGTTGATGTGGCGCCCATCTGTCGCTACTCGCTTCTTCCCCTCAGTTGTTCTCCTGATTTCTGTTACCCTATTGCTTCCTTCTTAGTTCTCACAGATCTCCCCGCTGTCCAAAACCGGTGTCCTGCTTTGCTACCTGTCCTCGCTAGCAGTCCCTGCATCGACGCCGGCAGCCTTACTTCAGTGCATGGTACGGTTTCCTTGTGACCCAAACATTCATACACACTGTTTGCTTTCCTGCGCATGTTGGCTGCATCTTTGTTGCACATTGGGGATGAATTGATTCTGCTCAAAGATATGAGCGCTCTTGCCTTCCCTTGCCCATTTGTTGGGCTAGTAATTAAACCCATCGTGGGTTGCCGCAGGATGCTAGGTACTGTAAGGGCCAGTTCATTTTCTCAAGGGATTTGGGGGAATTGAGGGAAAAATGGGGGAAATCGGGTTGCCAAACTCTCCCTAAGGAGACATGTTGTTTTTGCATCGTCTTGACAGTTGATCCTGATATACCATTGATTCTTCATTAGTGTGGGCATCTTTCTCTGTAATAATAATTAACAATGGGGCCAAGGATGCTACCGACAGCCATATTTGTCTATCTGCTGCAAAGTTTGGTAGCAAGATCCCAGTTATAGGTAGCCACATGTGTATAGTTACAGGTACAAAAGTAACAGACCTATAATCACACCATTCTTCTTGAGTATGTTTAGTTCATGATTTGGTTCTTTTTACCAAGTTTTTTACTGCTAGACAGGTGGTGAATTGCTGATGAGTGTATGTATTCAGTGGTTTCTTGGGTCTGTAGTTTGAATTGATGGAAGTTTAAATTCTCCAAAGAGATTTATCCTTTGATGTGCTGCGCCATGAACCTTAATTTATTCCCCCAATGTAGTTATTAGTTAATATATTGTCAGTGTTTCTATTAGTACTTAGTGTGTTGGCTCTACTATTTTGTCCAGTTTCATTTATCAGTGCTAAAAAAACCCACCAATATATTACTATTTTACAAGAAGGGGAAGATCTGTCGGCAAATAGGCATGGTCGCATGGACCATGGAGTATGGAATGTCATGGCAAAACAAGAAGCATATGCTGATCATTTCCATTGGACCTGGTTGGTTACTTCAGCTCATATATTTAGGCTGTCATACATAACCTCATTACCTCATCCATTGGATACAAGATGATGCTTTGATGCCAAGAGACTCATGGAGATGCCCAGAACATGAATGGTGATCTTTTTTTCTTTTTGACGGTCACGGGGGGAGGTTTGATGAGAACATGACCAATAAGCATATGACCAAGGACGAAGAGAAGATGAAGTTTGAAACCCAATCCGAGTTGAGGTCCAATTTATTCGCGAGGCCGGTTCGGACTGCAGGAGTAGGCCTCAGTAAAACGGACGTCCAGGCCACATACGGGCTCCATTTTGGACGTTCTACATATCGTTGGAAAGCTAAATAGATAAGCTTTCCAACCCATATGGTCCCACATCTGAATTCGATCGGAGTCGACGGAAATCGTCGAAACAAGATGACGAATAGAATTTGCCAGGGTGCTGCTGGATCGGTTTTTGGGTCTGCTAGCCTTGTACGCCTTAGGGTTGCTCGGCCACCCCCTTGGCCACCCCTAGATCTCTCTTGTATATATTCTGTAGGCAGTTATTAGATTAGATGGATTTTGCTTAAGAGTATTCTGTCGTGAACAGTTCGCCGTTCGAGTATCGGTTTGTGAAACCCCAACTTGTGCACAATATTATACTTTGCGTTTATTCTTCGTTTTTGCTTGTGTTCTCTCGGTTGCATTGCAGGAACGACAACCTTCTTGGCGAGGTCGATTGTGCGCATCACGCGGTCGATAACCATCGGAGCAGTGGTGTAATGATTGCAAGGATTCAATCGTTCCGCTCGGAGCCTTTCTTCAACAACGTCGAGTTCTCCACTCCTAAACCGACTTATCCATACCTCTCGGAAGATCGGGAACCCTATTCCCTATCATTTGGTAATCAGAGCTTCAGGTTTCCCTTGAGGTATTTTAGCGTGTGTCCTTTAGTTTGAGCGTTTTATTTTTCTAAAGTACAAAAAAACCATAAAAAATTAGGGTTTCTGGTTTATCCTGTCCTATCACCAAGTTTAGCCTTTGCATAATTTGATTTCAGAGTCCGCATCTTTGAGTTTGTGTCCATGTTCATAGTCTTGTTGCTAGTGTACATCACATTCTTAGTTTAGTTTGAGTTTTGCATCTTGTCACCGTGTTCGTTTTCATTACGTCGTCACGTCCATTTCGAAATCCTCTTGTCCAGTTCGGTATTTTCATGATATCTCCCTCATACGAACTCAGAATTTTATGTTCTAATACTTTCTGGAAAGCTTGTGAAATTATCTACAACTTTGTCAATTGTGAGATTTTCAGAAAACGTCGTTATCAGGGCATAATATCTATTAGGAATAAAAATGTTTGTGACCTAGAATTTTCTGAGCAGTTTGTATTTTGGGGTCAATATCTCTGTCCTCCTTTGGCCAAAATAGGTGTTCCATATACTGTAAAGAAAGAGAAAAAGCTGAGCTACAAATTTGGTATTCTAAGTTTTTGCATTTAAGGTCCATTAAGATTGTCTAATCGGTTATGCAACTTAGAGCAGTAAATCTGTGATTTATAGACGAGAGTTTTGTGTTTGTGTGGAGTTGTATCTTATTTTGTGGTACTTTTGAGATAAAAAAAAGTAAGAAAAAAGCAAGTGCATAAAAAACAGCCGCACAAAAAAAAGAGAAAAAAATCAGAAGTTGTTGTATCTTTTGTGTCCTTTGTACTTCGGTGTATCTCTTGCTTTGCTTAAACTAGGTCTAGGAGCACGTTTAGGCCGGCAACTTTGACAAGTACTTTGGACATTCATTCAACTTTGCTATCCGATTTCGGATTTTGCTATTCCTTGGTACATATTGAGCATTTCCAAAGATCCACATATATACTAGAGCAACACAGTTTGGTCTTTGTTGACGCGGCTTATGTACGAAAATTATACATCATTTTGTATGGTTTTTCATTGATTTTATGCGTCAACTATATCTTTCTCTAACATTTATCACCGATAATTGTGGATTTTGCAATATTGTCTTGGAAATATGCTACATGTGATTTTTACAGGTTTTAGACCAATTTTTCGCGAAATTCACCATGATCCACTTCGAGTAAGAAAAAACCGGTAGATGACATGGATTGAAGATGAAGAACAAGAAAGACTTGGTGTACTTATAGCCCCTCTGTGTGGATCAAGGATTACTAATCAGAAGATTCAATAAAGTGTCAAGAGCTACAAGAAAATGAAGATATTTATTCATTAAAGATGTCAAATATGTCAAAGGCTAGAAGAATCCGTCAAAGCTCGGCCCATTACGAAGATTCCAGAAGCTCAAGAGTCCGAAAGACCCTGCACAAATATTTTTTAAGCGGCAAGCAATGTCTCCGCGAAAGATGGAAGGAAACGGACGAAGGAAGGGCTAGGCCTTCTGGTCGGCCGACCCCTACCCAACCGTGGATCGGTTTCCGATTCCCTTTCTCCCACGTCTTCTCCAGAGTATATAAAGCGAGTCTAGGCCCCGAGTCGAGGCATTCAATTCATTATCAAGGCGACAAGATGTAGAGAAGAGGGACAACAACTAGAGTAGAGCTGAGGGTCGAGATTCTAGGCTAGGATCAGAGTTCTTCTAGTTCGTAGAGGTGATTAGAGGCCTTGCATGGTGCTCTAATTATCTAGCTCCAGAGGTCTAATTGTGTCATCAAAGAAGGTATGTCCATGGTTGTAAGTATGATACAATTTATTAATGAAAGCATTGTTCTTGTCTAATTATCATGTCCTTGTTCTAATTGTGCATGTTCTGGCTCTAATTAGATTTAGATCTAGATGCTTGTTGATTAGACCATGTCTTTAAGGGTTATATTCATCTAGCGTTCTTGATTGTTGATCTAGCTTACTAATGATATAGTTGTATGTCTAGTTCTTTTGATCATGTAGATTAGAGGTTCTAGTTGTGCTAATTATGTTATTAGACCATATAAGGTAGTTGTAAGCTAGTTCTCTGATTACGTGCCCGTTGAAAGCTTTTCGTCGATTACCTGGTTATCAGTGACAATGGAGCCCGGGAAAGGTCAAGCCGATCTAGGGGTTAGGTTGATTGATCTTGATTTAATTATGCTATGATTAATATGCTTGAACATGCTTGTCTACCTTGAGCTACTTGATATCTCGTTGCTTTTATCTAATTGTGGTACCCTTATCATGCTTGTTTTGGATCCAATTAGAGCTCGATTAGAATCTAGTTAATACCCCTTAGTTAGTGTTCTAGTTCTGTTCTAATTGTTTATCTTATATATTAAGTATAGTTTAGACGTAGATTAGACATAGTTTAGAGCTAGTTTAGAGGTAGATTAGAGCCTTGCTTTTTACCTTTAGTTTTCCATAAACTCTCGTTAATTAGTTCTCAATCAGTTCGTTTCATGGATTGACAAAACCCATGATACTCATCCTGTGGAAATGCTACCACGATATTGTTGCTTGCAGTATAAGGTTTGGCGTGCTTAATTGCCGTCAACAAGCTTTTCTAGCGCCGTTGCCGGGGAACTAATTAATCGAGTTCTAATTAATTTGAGTTTATATTCAAATCTAATTTTGTCTTTTATTACTAGTTTGTGTTTGCTAATTATGTGCTAGTCTAGTTCTAATTGTGTGCTATTAGTCTTTCTAATTGTGTTCTAATTAGTTAGTATGTTCTTTAGTTTGTGTTTAGTTTTTATGTTCTAATTTTATTCTCTAATTGTTTATTGTGCTCTAGTTACATTCTTATTCTCTAATTGTGTTCTTATGTTCATCATTCGTTCTTGTGTTTAGAATAAGTTTAACTCTTTTATTAATAGTTTGTGCTTTGCTTAACTAAGAGTTAGTCTTCTTATAAGTTTTATTTTATATCTCTCTTGTATATATATTTCTTTGACTAACATTACAGAAAAAAGGGTCTCAGTCTAATAAAAAAAATCCTTTCCAACCTAACTTTTTAATGGTAGGTGCTAACACTTTTAGAGACCTATGATCTGTTATTGAGTTTTTCTATAGCTATCACATAGGAGTAACTATGGTGATAAAGGTATGTCTGCTGTGTCAATTAATATTTAAGACTAATGTTCTTTGGAGCTTGTTTGTGCGAAGCTATATATAATGGAGGCAAAGATGATTAACCGAGAAGGTCTCGGAAGCTAAGGATTGCTTAAGGATAAAGAAGACGAAGATACGGAAGGTTTATCTCAAGACCAATCCAAGCTCCAACCAAATCTCGAGATGCTCTCGAAATTCAGAACAACAACACCTTGTGGGGCCGATTCAAAGACCTTAACGACGTCGGATGAAGAAAGTCTGAATACCAAAGTTGTAGATCTTTTTGAGCTCTTCAAGATAGAGTCCGAATTTGCATTATTTGGATTTCAGATAATACTAAAAGGTCAGAACAAGGAAAGCTGAGTTTCGAGGAAGACAGGAAGTTTTCTTCTCCAACATTTGATGGTGCATACAATCATGATACTCTAAAGAAGAAGATGAATCCACATGGAGTTAATGATGAGATTTGAACTTCACTTCTTCAGGACTTAGGTAATTCTTGTTTTTAATCATAATAATTAAAGTTTACCTATGTTTGATTAGAGTTGTTCCATAATGATCATTAAAATGTTATTTGGTTGATTGTGATCCTATCCCTTCTTGTGTTTTGTTTTAGTTCTTTTTGTTAAACCTTTGTTCCCTTAATTCAAACCTTGAGAATTGTTTAGATTAGCTTCTTGATCTATAGCTTTGCAATGCTTTATCTCTACATGTGATCTAGCTAAGTTGATATATCCACGTGTCTTTTAGTAGGTCTTTTTATCTTAATTAGTCGATTGAATCTGCTCATGCATAGAGATGGTTAGAGTTTGCTAGTTCATCAATTCTCAAAGTTTAGTGTTTAGTGTTTAGTGTTAGAACCAACTTTTTGTTTATAAATAAAAACTTGAGAGCCAAGGTTTGTGTAAAAGTAGAAGGAGATCAATCACTTGTGCCTCCTTTGAGTGGTTCGGTCCAGGTTTATTTTTGTGCAAATTACTTTTGAATTTTTTTTAAATATGAACATGTGCATGTTTTTCATGACTATTTATATGTGCACAATATTATCTTTAAAAATTTAAAATTTCAAAACATTTTGGTCTCTCTACAAAAAGAACCTTTGTTAGAATTTTATCTAAATCTAATTTTATTTCTTTCAAAATCATCTCTCTAATTTGGCCAAAATCATTAGTTACCCATCGTTTTGTTTATCCATTGTTTGATTTTATGAATCAAGTTCATCTATAAATTATATATGACTTAGTGCTTTGCTATGTGATTTCAACTTGAATTTATAGTTGTCTTTGATTCATGAATCAAATGTTTGTTTAAACCCCAATCAACCATGTGACTCCACTTTTGTCTCTAATCAAAACCATGATGTTATTATATTATATATATGTGTGCACTGTCAGCTAACCATGCAGAGAAATTCACACATCATTTGAAACAATGAGATCAATATGGTGAAATAGTACAAGATAAATTCATGATGATTGATGCAAGGATATGACAAGGATTTGAAGACATCATCAGAATTTGCAAAAGTTTGATTGAGTTTCGAATTGAAGAGTGAGTGGACTGAATGGATGAGGAATTAAAGACAAGAATCAAGCCCATCAAGCTTCAAGATCAACAATGGTGGATTCAGACAATTTCCATCAAAACCCAAGTCCAAAAGGTTAAAGATTGTCAACATTGGGAGAGCTGAAAACGGAAACTGAAGATGTCATCAACATGGAGCTCGACCTCAGTAGGCAAAGACAGAATATTATCTTATATTTGGAGAGCCTATGAAGTCCTCTTTCCAACGCAACAAGAATCACTCAATTTGGAGATTTCTACAAGGAGCAATGTGCAAATCTTTGAAGGGTGCGCGAGGTGAATCGAAATCTGGACAGAACGCAGTGCTTGAATAAAACGGGCATAACTCCATCATATGGGATCAGAATTTAACGCATAAGTACTCGTTGGAAATATAATTTCAGAAGCTACCCAATGGATCTATTATTTGAGGCATGTTCTGTTCGAGACCAATGAAATATACCACGAGGAAGGAGGTGGCAGCGACAATGTTGATGACTACTTAAGGAAGATGGAGATAACAATGATGAAGAAGGCTTGGGCAATGCTTCCATAAGATTTTCGTGATCAAGTTTAGTTGCAAGGAGCTTTAAAGACATTGGAACATGAACACACAAGCAGAGGATTGTGCACACAAGTGATACTATGATCAAGACACGATGAAGCTGCACAATCAAGTTATCAAGCTGCATGGACACTTTGGATTCTTACTCCAAGGACATGGCTTCATTTCAACGAAGGTCAGTATGAAGTCTAGCTTTATGACTTTAAATTAATCGTTTTTCGGGAGGCAACCCGTTTAATTATTTGTTTTTAGTGTTAAGAGTCTTAGAGTCTTTTAATAGAGAAATGAGAAGCGTGACACCACCATTTGAATCTTTTGCTTGTGGCTAGTTAACTTAATTTTATGTTTTATACCTTGCATTTGAATTATAATTTGTTTTTCCACACTTGTTTTATTAGTATTGAGATTTTCATAAACTTCATGACGGATACTTTATTGTACACGACGGAGTTTTTCTTGATAAATTAAGTGTAAACATGGTATTTAGATTTAATTTGAGACCATCACCATTAAGTTTAATTGAAAGTTTTTTTTAATCATGTGTCTTGTGGATAAAATTTCCGCATTTATTTTTCATATTTCATGCATAAACCACCCTTTTACATTTAGATTAAATTGTATGTTTTGCATTATAATTGGCTTGGTTGTTTAACTAACTCCATAATGTATGCTTTCATTTTATGATAATATTACTAAAATGTTTTCCTTAGCAATTTTTATGTAAGCATGGTGTTTAGATTAAATTATTGATCATTATGATGAAGTTAATTAACCTTGTTAGTTATCCATAATTGCATGTGATTAGTTTATAAGCTTTCCAATGTGCTTTGGATTTCTTGTACTGTTATGAGTTAATAACCTTGAATAAACATGGTGTATTAATCTTGGTTAATTAAAGTTTTGATGGCTATGGAGAGACTTAGCGATCATGTTGTAAACATGGTGTTTAGAACTTGATTTAATCATTGTCTTTGTTTATATGTTTATCTTTTGCATAATTACACGTTTGCATTCACATACACCATTTAGTTTTTCTTTTAAGATTAACTAGGCCACGAGTTAAAAATCATTGGGAATATTATTAGATTATTGTAAATTGCTTCTACTCCCGATTGTTACCTCGAGAGTAGTATGTGCACTTGAATTGTTTTGCAGGAAATTATTTGATGATAAGAAAATTGAAGGAATATCCGGTAATATATTTTTAACACCTTTCCTTTTTTATTTTTTTAAATTCTGCAAATTATTAGCTATATCTATCAATTTGGTGTCCCCTTTGTGTTTCTCTTGTTTTTAGTGTGGTAGTTTATATTTATTGTGATTAATACTACAACCATAATCTATTCTTAATAAATTAATTATAACATTGTTTTCATGAAAATGATGACAGTTGCTGCTTTATCTTTATCATGCTTTGATTTTGATTAGTCAAAAAATAACGGGCTCTCATAATACATGTTTAATTAAACTAATTTGTAAATTTGTGATTGATTATGATTGTTCATAACGACCCATATGATTTAATTTTTGCAAGTTTAATCTTTATCATGATAATCTCCTTGTTCATTTTTATAGCTTATAAATGCCATGATCAACTTTATGAGATTATCTTGCAATAGCCATTCCTACCAAAGCCATATATTTTTAACCTTAGATTTATCAAATTTGCATTTCAAATGAGTTGGATCAAGACTGTGATCTAGGGTATGAGACTTAGAAGCTGGTCATTCATTTGAGAGTCAGATAACTTTTAAAACATCTCTATCAAAAAGTTCAGGTTGTTTACTTCCAAATCTTCTTTCTAATAATGGTTTGGTTGATGATGATTATATTGATTGGAAAATAGCTATGGATGAAATTTTTTCCGAATGTTGTTTGAGTGATAGAAGAAAGGTTAATGATGCTACTGGTATTTTTAAAAAATGTGATTTACGTTGATGGAAAGATCTTTGTGTTTATGATAAGATCCACAAAATTGGAGAGATATGAAAAGACTTATGAGAAATGAATTTGGCTTAGATTCTCATTCTATAAAGCTAATTTGTGATTAACAATTTATAAAACAACAAGATAAAACTGTTGTAGAGTATTATAATGAGCTATATACTTTGTTGTTGCGTTGTGGATTACATGAATCAGGAAATTACAATCAGATTTTTAAATGGTCTTGACAATGACATTCATGATATTATTGTTAATACGAAATATAAGTCTGTCTATAAATTATATACACATGCTTGTAAAATTGAGAATAAAATTATACATAAGAAACAACAATTTATTAAGATTAAATATGATGCATACCTCGTTGAAATTAAACATCATGACACACAACCGATGGAGGCACACTTTGCTACTGACCATACGCAGAATGTTGAGAATAAGGATGAAAAAGACAACACGTCGGAGGAGAATGAGGATGATCTTGTTTTCATTCCATACTTGTCACATTGCCCTGATTATGTAAATAAAGGTAATGACACATGTTATATGATCTCGCAAGGTGAGGAAACTTCTGAGTTATCTTTATTACAGACTGATTGTACCGCTGATTCGTGTGATCAAAAAGGTGATTTTGCTTCTATTATTTCTATGCCACAACTAGTTGATAAGCTTGATGTTGATGATTCCGAGCTAAATATTTGTGCTAAAAATAGTCCTTTCTCCCTATTGCTGGTGTGTGATGAGTTGAAGTTGATATCTTCTTTAAATACTTTGGGTTATATTGAATTTGATATTCTATGTAATCTGAATAATTTAGAGAAAAAATTTCTTTTGTGGCTGATTTGCCATGGTTACATAAGAATTCTTATCATATTATTGGCAAGTATGATAGTAAAGGAGAATATGTGGTACACCGTGTTTATATCTCATCAAATCTAAACTCTCTTCCTGTTGGTGAATGTGAACAATTTGAGAGCTGCACTAACGCTAATCATATCACGTCGACTTCTCCCCCGTTCTTTGTTTATTGTGTTACAACGGGGTAAATTTTCAAGAAGCGGAACAAGGTTGGATGATGTCAACCACGGCAACTACTTCCGCAAGCATCAATGACTTTGAGTCGAGAACGAGTCAAAAACAAAAAGGGGAGAATGATGAAAACATGACCAATAAGCATATGACCAAGGTCCAAGAGAAGATGAAGTTTGAACCCAATCCGAGTTGAGGTCCAATTTATTTGCGAGGCCGGTTCGGACTGCAGGAGTAGGCCTCAGTAAAACGGACGTTCAGGCCACATAGGGGCTTCGTTTTGGACGTTCTACATATTGTTGGAAAGTTAAGGAGATAAGCTTTCCAACCCGTGTGGTCCCACCTCTGAATTCGATCAGAGTCGACGGGAATCGTCAAAACAAGATGACGGACAGAATCTGCCACGGTGCTGCTGGACCGGTTTTTGGGTCCTCTAGCCTTGTACGCCCTAGGGTTGCTCGGCCACCGCCTTGGCCTTTCTTCAACAACGTCGAGTTCTCCAGCTCTAAACCGACTTATCCATACCTCTCGGAAGATCGGGAACCCTGCTAGCCTTGTACACCCTAGGGTTGCTCGGCCACCCCCTTGGCCTTTTTTCACCAACGTCGAGTTCTCCACCCCTAAACCGACTTATCCATACCTCTTGGAAGATCAGGAACTATCCATACCTCTCGGAAGATCGGGCTTCCGAGATGTATGGATAAGTCATTTTAGGAGTGGAGAACTTGACGTTGGTGAAGAAAGGCCAAGGGGGTGGCCGAGCAACCATAGGGCGTACAAGCCTAGCGGGCCCAAAAACCGGTCCAGCAGCACCCTGGAAGATTCTGTCCGTCATCTTGTTTCGACGATTCCCGTCGACTCTGATCGAATTCAGAGGTGGGCCCACATGGGTTGGAAAGCTTATCTCCTTATCTTTCCAACGATATGTAGAGCGTCCAAAACAGAGCCCGTATGTGGCATGGACGTCCGTTTTACTGAGGCCTATTCCTGCAGTCCGAACCGGTCTCGTGAATCAATTGGACCTCAACTCGGATTGGGCTTCAAACTTTATCTTCTCTTGGGCCTTGGTCATATGATTATTGGTCATGTTCTCATAGGGGGGTGGAGCATCCCCATCTAAATATATATTGATATTCAAATGGCAAAGCCACACATCAACAACCTAGTTTTTAGGGGAAATGAGGCAAACCCTTATAGTGGCCCAAACAGCCCTAAGGTTACACCAAGCAAAATAGAGCGATGGCCTAACATGGCCCATAGGAATGCAACAAAACAAGAGCAAAATGACAGCACCAACTAAATCCACCACCGAGTGACACAACTCTAGCGACCTCCATTCCCCGCGACTGTTAGGCACCGAGTCCAATCTGACAGACGGCATCTGTGACTACATCGTCTTAGGGCGGCACATCCAGGCTTCCAAATGACGCCCGCCAATGCCCCTTGAGGGAAGGAATCCTCCAGGGAGGAAGGGATGCCAAATGGAGAAACGAGGAGGTCCAAGAGAGGAGACCATGGTCTCGCAAACCTGGCAAATGATGAGACGATTTGATCAAGGACTTGGAGAGTAATTGGGGTAAAGACACTGGTAGAAGAGGCACGAGGCAACCATCATACGCCTAAGGATGAGAAACACAAATTGGTGCAAGCTAGAAGGCTAGGACCACTATCGATCAACAGTAAGCAACCCCCAAGAGCAACATCCTTGCTGGCACAAAGGGCCAAAGCACAACCACAACTCCCATCGTAGCTATGCCGCTCTGATGCCGTGTGGCCCTACAGGTGAGGGACCACGCAAGCGCGAACGGGGACTAAGGGCGTAGGGAAGCACACCAACCACCACTTCAAACCGGAAATGACGATCTCTGTCTCAAGCTAGTAGTAACACCGCAACGGCGCATCCGGGCTCCGCATGCTAACATCCAACGCCATCTGAGGGGAGCAGCCCTCGAAGGCGGATGGTAGGAGAGGCAGAAAACACCGACCCGGCATGAGATTTACTGCCCCCTACCAGCAGAGAGCTCATCGACAAAGCAGAGGCACTGACGCTCGGCCTCATCGTGCCACGACGAGGCCGAGTGCCGGTTCTAGGTTCAACGACACCAGAATTCCTGCAAAGAAAGGTACACCAGAAGGGAGGGACCTCCGAGACAATGCCTACAGGTAGGAGCGTGACGCTAAGAGCGCCGCCATCGCTCGTCTAGAAGAAACTGAACAAGGGTTTTTTTGTAAGTGCAATCAACCTCAATGAGGGTTTTAGTGAATGTTGACAATACATTAAAAGTAACTAATGAGGTTACATGAACATGATCATAGTGACAAATCAAGTGAAAGTGCTACGCACACTCATATCAAGCAAGTAAAAGTGAGTTTCATGTATACAATCAAGCGAACAAGTGCTAAGGTGCATTGCAAGCAAGAAAAGAGGCCCCTCATTTGTTTGGAGATAAAGAATAGCGGTTCAAGCTCAAGTTTTGAAGATCAAATAGATTTACATATTTATCTCTTGAGTATAGGAACCGTCGTGCTATCAAGGGGGGTCCAACATGCAGTTCTCCTAGAATCATAAAGCTCACAATGTTCATTCATCTCCACACATTCAAAATCCCTGGCCACAAAAGTCTCCATTCCAATTTTTTCAGTGCACACCGATGCTTCCCACCGGTTCAACCTGTCGACGTGCCTAGCACCGGTCTGCCGGCTCTACTGGCACACCGGTGGTCCGACCACTGGAACCGGTCGGGCGTCCTAGCACCAGTCTGCTGGGTCTGCTGGCACACCGGTGGTCCAACTTCAAAATGTTTTTCACATTCTATCTTCCTCATTTTTTTTCACATTCTATCTTTTTCAAAATGTTTTTACTTAAAAATCAGTTCTAAAATCTAGTGCTATATCCTTTTTTAGGGTTTGTTCATCATGCCTTGTCGTGGTAGTGGTGTTTCAAGTGAGAGTGTTATGCCCTGGGCATCTCCAGAGCATTAGCATGTGCATCCTTTGTTTAATTACCTCTCATAAGCATCATCTCATTGCTTGATAGTGTGCTTTTGACTCATATGAACAAGCTTGATGGAAATAGCTAAGTGATGCACTCAGTTTTTGCATGTATGACACTAGTAAATTGGGTATGGCCCTAGTTGTGTTAAGATTTAGGTGAAACCTTTTATACCAAACTTGTGGGTCAAGTTGTGATGAAAAACTTTGTTAATTGGAGCTTTGATGGAAAATGTGGCGGAACCGCCGATTTAATCCGGACTAAGCACACCTGCCACCTCTGGCTTGCAGTGTGATTAGGCCGAACTAAACCCGGTCGTTTATACTTAACCCGGTGATAAGTAGGCATGACCATACTTAACCCGGCAAACAAATTATACTTGATGATTACGCATATGCATTAGGAGTTGCTTGAAACCAGTTGCATTAGACTCCCTGGCCGCCCTGGCCCTAGCACCTACATATAGAGTTCGTAGGGCGAGTATGCATAGAAATTGCTAGGTACGAGTAGACACGAGTGTGTGGACTCGTCGCATAGTTGCTTTCAAAGTTACAAAAGCTTATTATTACGTCAATTATTACTGTTGCTCATGTATTAAATGGAGACCGGGTGGAGATTTATTTCAGTATTTATTTTTCATAATGTTGCACTTTGGACTCCGCCCGAGTCTCATAAGGCATGTCCGCTGTTCGCCTATTGGTCGGCATAACATTGCTAGAGTGCTTATCCGGAGAATGGGACCGGTAAAGTCTTACCTGGGTTTGTCCGAAGTTTTCAAGGCTCCGCCCATCCACTTGCTGGAGGCCGATGGGCCCGGGGGCGCTTGTACTCAAGGGAGGGCTGACCCAGGGCACTGTTGTATCGCTCCTGAGGGGGCACAACCCGGGGGTTAGGTGGGAGCGCTTTGAATCTTGGGACAAGACATGTGGAGATCGAGGCTATATGTGGGAACGCGATGGCAGCCATTACCTCACTCAGCTCCTCGGGAGCAGCAAGGATGTCCGTGCTGCGCTACCTCCCCACCGACAGCTACGACGACGAGTGGCTCCGTCGTCACAACATGCTGGAGGAGCGGATTGACACCAGGCCGTATGCTGCGACTATGCAGTTTGCACACAGCGTACACGGGATGTACATCCGTGCCGAGGACCGTGTCTCCCACTACCATGACCAGCATATGTATGCGCAGGACCGTATTGAGGAGTTGGAGGCAGAGTTGGCCGAGGCACAGCAGTGCCTGGCACAGTACGAGCAGGACCCTTCAGTTGCCCCCGTGGTGGTGGATGAGGACAGCATGGTGTCGGACGCGCGTAACGTGCGTTAGAGTGCTTGATGTTAGCAATGCATGATGAAGCCTTTTGTAAATGGTGCACGTTATGAGCGATGTTTTGTATTATGCCGCTCCATACAATTTGCCATGACTGTACTAAACATTGGTGAGGTCGAGAGAACTCATTTATGTACGTCATGTAACCCGATGCAAGAACTTTAGGTTGGTGTTTCGATGTGATGGGCATGATGGCCCCACGTGTGTACTAAGTAGACCTTTAGCTTGCTAAGACCTTCTAAATATGGTTGTAGTAGCTGCTGGATGCGTATGGACAATGTGGAATGATGCAGTGCCTTTGAGCTTGAAAATGGCACCCGAATCTCAATTTGGTTGCAATCTGAAATTCGGGAATGCAGCAGCTTATACTGAGCATAGCATGAAATTTGGAGGGTTTGGAGAAGAACCTTAAATACCAATCTTGTTGGGAACTCCTGGTTGCACAGCTTTGTCAATTGAACCTTAAACTGAAAGTGCTTTGGTTGAAAGTTATGTCCCAAAACATCCAGGTTCAGAAATCTGGACAGATTTGACACCCTGTAGTAAGTTGTATATTTTGACCACTTGCGAAAGGAATTAGCTAAGACCTTATATAACAAAGTTGCGGAGCATAAGATTTAGGACGACTCCTCTAATGGTGATAAGACCTAGTTCGATCGTTTTGGTAACCAAAATGTCGAAATTCAAATCACCACATCTTTGCACAAGGGCTATTGGACTGAACCTATATGGCTCCATTTTTTTGCAGATGGTGAACACTCGCAACGGTCAATCGTCGGGGCAATCAGCGCAAGGCGCTCCACCTCCGCCGGAGTTGGCCACTTTGGTGGTCCAACAGGCTGAGCTGATTCGTATACTGGCAGAAGACCGCCAGACCCGTGGGCAACAGCAACCGCGGGAGTACCGGCCACGTGGCATCACCTACCAGGATTTCGAGGGGCTGCGACCCCCAGTTTTCACCAACTGTCCTGAGCCACTGGCGGCGGACGACTGGCTTCGCACCATCCAGTCCAAGTTCACCCTTCTGCCAGGGATCACCGAGCAAGAGAAGGCTCGATTTGCTGCTCAGCTTCTTCATGGGCCTGCGGGGGCATGGTACGCCACGTTCCTCGCCATGCAGGAGGAGGGCCATGAGCCCACATGGGAGGAGTTCCGTCAGGCTTTCCGGGCTCACTACATCCTGCCAAGTTTGATGGAACAAAAGCGTCGTGAGTTTCGAGACCTCAGGCAGGGCAACAGGACCGTCATGCAGTATGTGCAGACCTTCATCCACCTCTCTCAGTATGCTCCAAGGGATGTTGCTACTGAGCCAGAGCGGGCCAAGAGACTCCTAGAGGGCCTTAACCCTACACTCCGGACTCACCTGGCACGGCGCTACCAGAGCTTCACTAAGCTGGTAGACACTGCTCTCGACATGGACAATCATCTCCGTGCCGCTAACGAGGACCAGAAGCGCAAAAGGCTAGCCAACACATCAGCGTCTGGCTCTTCACAGAAGCAGAAAACTGCATACAAGCCCCAACAGCAATACTATCAGCAGCCTCGCTATGTGGTCCGACCCAACCAGCCAAGGTGGATCCACAGGGCGACACCGCAGCAACAGTACCCCACCTATCGGGCACCCGCACAGCTACCAGCTTCCTGTGCTCCCATTGTTCCGGGGCCGGGTGCTCCCTGCTACAACTGCGGCAAGATCGGCCACTTCAGCAAGGACTGCAGGGCGCCTCGCAGGATCCAAGGTCCCATTCCCACGGGTGGCAACCAGCAGAGCAAGCCGAAGGGGTCCGTACCCAAGACAGGTCGGGTGCACTACGTGCACATGGAGCAGATCCCTGCAGGAGAGCCTGTTCTCACTGGTACGTTCATAGTCAACGGTCAGCCGACCGTCGTGCTATTCGATTCAGGGGCTACTCATACTTTCATTAGTCAATCATATACATCTAAGCACGGGGTAAAGACTTCACGCATAAAAGAGAAATATCAAATGACCGCGCCTGGAAACCCGATTAATACAAATCTGATAGTGAAAAGGCTAAGGCTGAGTATAAGAGAGGAAGATTTCACAATCAACCCTGTGGTGCTGCCACACCAGGGGATTGATATCATCTTAGGGATGAATTGGATGACAGAAAACAATGCGGTCCTGGATATTGGCAGCAAGACAGTGCAGTTAAGGTCTAGGGTCAGCGGCAAGATTCTACAAATACACATGCCAAATCAAAAACACATGACCCCCACAGTTAATGCGACTGAACTGCAAGAAATCAAGAAGATACCGGTAGTGTGTGAATTCCCGGATGTGTTTCTGGAAGAGCTTCCTGGACTTCCACCAGATCAGGATGTGGAGTTTGCCATTGAACTTGTTCCAGGCACGGCACCTGTGTCAAAAAGGCCATATAGAATGCCACCTGATGATCTGAAAGAATTGAAAACACAGCTACAAGAACAGTTAGACAAAGGGTTCATTAGGCCCAGTTCGTCACCATGGGGTTGTCCAGCTCTCTTTGTTGAGAAGAAGGATCATGGTGGGAAAAGGCTGTGTGTTGACTATCGGCCACTAAATGCAGTGACCGTCAAAAACAAATACCCATTGCCACACATCGATATTCTATTTGATCAGTTAGCTGGGGCTAAGGTCTTTTCTAAGATTGACCTAAGGTCTGGCTACTATCAGATAAAGATTAGAGAAGAGGATATACCCAAGACAGCATTCTCTACCAGATACGGCTTGTATGAGTATTTGGTCATGTCTTTTGGGCTAACCAATACACCGGCTTTCTTCATGTATATGATGAACTCGGTGTTCATGAATGAACTCGATAAGTTCATGGTGGTATTCATTGATGACATACTAATCTACTCCCAAGATGAAAAAGAACATGAAGAGCACTTAAGGATCGTACTCACCCGGCTTAGAGAGCACAAGCTTTATGCCAAGTTCAGCAAGTGTGCGTTCTGGCTGAAAGAAGTGGGTTTCTTGGGTCACAAACTATCTGAGAAGGGAGTCGCAGTTGACCCTAACAAAGTAGAAGATGTGCTAAATTGGAAGCAACCGGAGACCGTGACTGAAATCCGGAGTTTTCTTGGTTTAGCGGGCTACTACCGCCGCTTTATCAAGGATTTCTCCAAAATTGCAAAACCCATGACCTCATTGACCAAGAAAAATGCAAAGTTCATTTGGAATCCGAATTGTGAAGAAGCTTTCCAAACATTGAAGAAATTGTTGACCTCTGCACCAGTGCTAGCTCAACCGGACATCACCAAGCCATTTGATGTGTACTGTGATGCCTCCGGCAATGGACTTGGCTGTGTCTTAATGCAAGAAGGGAGAGTAATTGCTTACGCCTCCCGTCAATTGAGAAAACATGAAGCAAATTATCCGACACATGACCTTGAGTTAGCCAGAGTCGTTCATGCACTAAAAATATGGAGACACTATCTGTTAGGCAACACATGTCACATCTACACTGATCATAAGACTCTCAAATACATTTTCACTCAACCTGAAATCAATATGAGGCACAGGCGGTGGTTAGAGTTGATAAAAGACTATGATCTGGAGATACACTACCACCCGGGCAAGGCCAATGTGGTAGCAGATGCACTAAGCCGTAAGGCCCATTGCAATGTGATAGAAGCCCGACCTACAGCAAGAGTGATCTGTTGTGAGATAAATGAAATTGAAACACCTCATGAGCAACAAGTAGAACTTTATAATCTCATCATTGAACCCTCTATCAAGGCACAAATCATAGAAGCACATAAGCAAGATAAGGGTATGGCATATATTCGTGAGGGTATTAGTAAAGAGAAGAAGGCATGTTTCACGCTTGATGACCAAGGCGTTCTGTAGTTCAAGAATCATCTAGTGGTACCTAAGGACATGGAGTTGAGGAAGAAAATACTAGAAGAAGCGCACACTTCAATGTTCACAATACATCCGGGCAGCAATAAGATGTATCAAGACTTAAAACAAAAGTTTTGGTGGACCCGCATGAAACGAGAGATCGCCCAGTACGTATCCGAGTGCGACGTGTGTAAGAGGATAAAAGCTGATCACCTAAAGCCCGCTGGAATGCTTCAGCCGCATAAAGTACCAGCGTGGAAATGGGAGGATATACACATGGATTTCATTGTGGGGTTGCCCCGAACTCAAAAGGGGTATGATTCGGTATGGGTGATAATAGACAGATTTACAAAGTCAGCTCATTTCCTTCTTGTAAAAACAATATACCATGCCAAGACCTATGCTGAGATTTATTTAGCTCGTATCCTTCCTTTGCACGGTGTCCCAAAGACCATCACTTCAGATCGAGGGCCACAGTTTGTCTCCCGTTTCTGGGAGCAATTGCATACATCTTTGGGGACCACCTTGATTCACAGTTCGGCATACCATCCTCAAACCAGTGGTCAAGTAGAAAGAATAAATCAGATCCTAGAAGACATGTTAAGGGCCTGTGCACTAACTTACTCCACCAAGTGGGATGAGTGTCTACCCCTGGCAGAGTTTGCTTATAACAATAGCTACCAGAAGAGCTTGGAAATGGTTCCTTTCGAAGCTCTCTACGGTAGAAGATGCAGAACACCACTAAACTGGTCCGAACCTGGAGAGCGTGTTACGTTTGGCCCTGATTTAGTGACCAAAGCTGAAGAACAAGTGAAACTCATACACCACCATCTCAAAAGAGCCCAATCCCGACAGAAAAGCTACTCAGATAAGAGGAGGAGACCACTAGTCTTTGATGTGGGGGATCATGTGTATCTTAAAGTATCTCCGATGAAAGGGGTACAATGGTTTGGGGTGAAAGGAAAGTTAGCACCAAGGTACGTCGGTCCGTTCAAAATCATTGAAAGATGCGGAGCCGTCGCTTACCGGTTAGAGCTACCACCACCTCTGGCTGCGGTTCACGACGTGTTTCACGTCTCACAACTAAAGAAGTGCTTAAGAGTGCCGGAGAACGTGGTAGATACCTCTCAAATTCAGATTGAACCAGATCTCACATACGAAGAACATCCCTTAAAAATCCTTGACCAAAAGCAAAGATCAACCCGCCGAAAAACAATCAACTTTTACAAAGTTCAATGGAGTAATCACTCCGAAGAGGAAGCCACTTGGGAACAAGAGGAGTACCTACGCACTAAGTATCCTGGTTTTCTACCGTCCACTTCCCCTCGGTATGTTACGGCAGTTTAATTTCAGGTTCTAAACTCAATACATGCACACAACACTATCTACAATCAACATAACCACCCACATCACATCAAAAATCTCGGGACGAGATTTCTTTAAGGGGGGTGGGTTGTGATGCCCTGGGCATCTCCAGAGCATTAGCATGTGCATCCTTTGTTTAATTACCTCTCATAAGCATCATCTCATCGCTTGATAGTGTGCTTTTGACTCATATGAACAAGCTTGATGGAAATAGCTAAGTGATGCACTCAGTTTTTGCATATATGACACTAGTAAATTGGGTATGGCCCTAGTTGTGTTAAGATTTAGGTGAAACCTTTTATACCAAACTTGTGGGTCATGTTGTGATGAAAAACTTTGTTAATTGGAGCTTAGATGGAAAATGGACATAGCTTAGGGTAAAAAGCCTTTTTCTCTCAGCCAAGAAACACACTCAAAATCTAAATTTCATTGAAATATCACTTTTTCTATAATTTACAATCATTTTCATACAAAGCCCCAATTTAGGAAGTTGTAGATCTTGGAATTTGCATCAAAGTTGGTATAAAACACTCCCAGAGTTTTTGGCCACAAATAGGACTTTTAAATTTTTCTTTAAAAAGGCTGGGTAGGGCAAATTCAAAAATCTGAGGAGAAATTTAAATATAAATCATACTTAGACTCGGATTTTGAACTTGAGCTTTTTGACAAAGTTATAGATATGAAAGAGATCAACATTTCATTCAATTGGACCTTTTTCAAATCCGGCTTCTAAATACCTCAAAATAGCAATTTTCAGAACCTTACCAAAAACAGAAAAAAGGGGGTTTTCCTTTTCGGGACCCCGGGCCACTGACGGGTAGGCCCAGGGATCCGCGGCCGCTCGCGCTGCCGAGCCGGCGGCCGCCACGCGTGTGCCGGCGTACGGCCAGCTCGGCCACGCCGCAGGATCGGCCCCCCTGCCGCGCTCGCCGTTAAAGCGGAGGCCGCCCTCTCCGCCCGTTCTTTCCGCGCGTTCCTCGCTCGCTCGCTCGCTCGCCCTCGCCGGGACGCGTCGCCATTAACGGCTGAGCTCCAAGCTCGAGCTTGCGCCCTTCCCACTGCCGCTCCCCGAGCCTCCACACCTCCACCGCTGCATCCGCCTCGACCCCACGCACCTCACGCTCGAGTCCCCATCGCCATTCCCCTCCCGGACGCCGAGATCCGTCCTCGCCTCGACGTCGCGCCGCGCCGGTTCACCCTCGGTTCACCGCCGTCGTCCGCCTCCTCCACACCGTCTCCGTCGTCACTGTCACCTCGAGGTAGAAGCCCCGCACGGGGAACACCATCCCCGACCCGCGTCGCGGCCGCGGCGAGCTCCGGCTCGCCGGCGCGCGCGCTTCTTCCCGCGCGGCCGCAGGCGTCACGACGAAGAAGAAGGGGGCCGGGGAAACTTTAGATTCGGCCCCTGATTTTCTCATATTTGCGAATCGGTCCACCGCACTGTGCCCTGTGTCTTTTAGATCTTGCATGTTAGCCCTCAGAAGCTACGGATAATTATGTATAGGTCCTGGATCTGTAGATTTTCGATTTAAAATGCATTTAAAACTGCTTAAACTTTGAAAAATCATAGAAAATTAAATAAAAATCCAAAAATAGCAAACTAAGTTGCATTTTAACCTTTGTTATCAGATCTATCTGTTGGTTATGATGGTTGAGTAGGAAAAGACAGTTTTGCCCCTGTTATTGTGCATGCTTGATAAATCAATATAATTGGGAAATGTGGACTAAATGGTCTCCAAAAATTGCCAAACTTGGTCAGCAGTGTTGTTAGGGTATATAGGCTCACTGTGATTTTTGGTAGCTCAAGTGTTCACTTTTTAATTACTGTTTTGCCCCTGCAAGTGATTTTAGCATAAAAATAAATGAGGAAATGATAACCATATAAAGATTATGCTCTAAATGGTTTTACACATTTTATTTGTGCTCTCTATGGTATAGATAGCTCACTGTTGAAATGGGGTACTGTGCATATCAAGTATGGTTAGTGTTTTGAAATTAATAAGTCCATGCATGTTTAAATTAATAAATAGGAAATGTGGTTTAAATGAGGGTCAAAAATTCTGAAAATTTGGCGGAAGCTTTGCTAGCATACCTAAGCTTAGTATAAAATTTGATAGCCCAAATGCTTACTGTTTATTTACTGTTTTACCCTTGCCTAGTAATTAAGCATATAATTAGCAAAGGAAAAGAGTTCTAGATAAAAATAAGCTATAGGGGGCTTTGTGGTATTTTTTTTTTAGGTTCTAGATGATGTAAGTAGCTCATCGCTGAAAACGTGAGGCCATGCATGTAAGGTTTGACCCTATTTTGAAAATGGTAGACATAATGCTTATTTAAGAAAATAATAGGAAATGTGAGACTAGTATATTAATAAATGCCACCATGAATCATATTTGGAAACTTAGGAGTATGCAGACCTTAGCCACTAAGTTGGAATGCAATGTAGGTCTTCGCTACTGTTTTAGAAATGCGTGATAGAAATGTTAAGATAGCTAGGTGGGAAAAGAGTTGTCTAAGTGAGCTCGACCATTTCGCATGAATCGTTGCTACCCCGTCACACACCCCCACGTTGTTATGTGTGATAAGCTAAGTTATCATAGGTGATGGCTTGTACGATTTCTTAACACTAAACAAGTTTCATCACGAAAATGCATAATGTTATTCCATAAATCATGATTTCTTGCATTGCACTCGCATCATGAAGCAAGCATTGCACTAATACAAGCTCCGACTGCACTATGTCATGCATATAGATCCAGCGAGCGAGGGACAACCGCCGGACCAACCAATCTTAGAGGAGCCAGACTAGCAGCTGCACCAGGAACTGAAGGACCAGCAGCAGGGGCCCGACTACGCTCCGGAAGAAGCTACTGACCCTAACGAGGAAGGTAGGCAGGACCATACTTAACCCGGCAAACAAATTATACTTGATGATTACGCATATGCATTAGGAGTTGCTTGAAACCAGTTGCATTAGACTCCCTGGCCGCCCTGGCCCTAGCACCTACATATAGAGTTCGTAGGGCGAGTATGCATAGAAATTGCTAGGTACGAGTAGACACGAGTGTGTGGACTCGTCGCATAGTTGCTTTCAAAGTTACAAAAGCTTATTATTACGTCAATTATTACTGTTGCTCATGTATTAAATGGAGACCGGGTGGAGATTTATTTCAGTATTTATTTTTCATAATGTTGCACTTTGGACTCCGCCCGAGTCGCATAAGGCCTGTCCGTTGTTCGCCTATTGGTCGGCATAACATTGCTAGAGTGCTTATCTGGAGAATGGGACCGGTAAAGTCTTACCTGGGTTTGTCCGAAGTTTTCGAGGCTCCGCCCATCCACTTGCTGGAGGCCGATGGGCCCGGGGGCGCTTGTACTCAAGGGAGGGCTGATCCAGGGCACTGTGGTATCGCTCCTGAGGGGGCACAACCTGGGGGTTAGGTGGGAGCGCTTTGAATCTTGGGACAAGACAGGTGGAGATTGGGGCTATATGTGGGAACGCGATGGCTAGTAAGCATATACCCCTGGCATGATAGTTATTCCCGGGAATTAAAATCGATTCGAATCGCTGATGCCTGCCAGGTGTGGGAATGCCAATACCTTTGACGTTCAACGTAGTAACTACTTAAACACTCTGGATTTAATACTCATGATTTTTGGAATACCACATGTTTGAATTGAACTGTTTACCTTACTGCAATTTACTATTATGTTGGTGGTTATACAAATGATGAAACTTGTTATTTATGTTACACATGATACTGTTTAAAACCAAAGGCTAAGGATCCACTTGCTAGTAAGCCGCTTCGCGTCAGCCGTAAGCCAAATCCATTAAGACCTATTGAGTAATTAGTACTCAGGGTTTGCCCCCATATTTTGAGCGCAGGTATGGAGTTCATGGTTTGCACTTGTGTTGGAGGTGGCGCATGTCCTCACTTAGGATGAAACGGCATGAGTGGCACAAGGGCAACATCGGTGGGCTCGATGTTGTTACCTCTAATGCAAATCTTTTGTGATATCATGGTGACCTCTGAACTTAACATTCCGCTGCGAGAAACTTTCGAACTTGCTACTTTATAACTCTATGTTGGACTTGTACATTATTCGAGACCGGTTTGTAACTAAGTCTATTATTATGCTATTCAACTGCCTGTGATGATGTATCTGTTGTGGCTCCATCGTTGGTCTGATGTGTATGATGTCGGTTCCTCTGGGAAATGGTAATATCGGGGGTCAAATGACTCTCGACGGACGACCGGGTTTAGTTTGGCCTAATCACATTGCGAGCCAGAGGTGGCCGGTGTGCTTAGTCCGGATTAAATCGGCGGTTCCGCCACAGAGAGTAGGGATGAGAGTCAAGAATACCAACCATCCTCACCCCCTTGTCACAATTCTCCGCGCAAATCAGTTTCCAAGGGCAAAGAAATAGTTCAGTCCTCTACCCAACCTCAAAGGAAAAAAGGTCACCGGCAAGAAGAAGAAGGGTCCGATATATGATAGTGAAGATGAAGTTGAATCCCCTTCTTTGGATGCTGAAGTCATATCTAATCTGATCTTGTCTCACCCGCAATGCACAGATCATGAGATCGACTTCTTTGGTCTCCAACCCAAAGGGAAGATTGATAGAATCAAGGCAGCAAGGTACACTAACCCTCTTTTTTATCGGAAGGCTCTCTTCATTAACGATCATCGCTTTCACACCGCCTTGCATGTGGAGTTCTACCAGAATGTGATGGCCAAAAATCAAAAGGTGATTATGCAGCGATATATAGATGAATGATGTTCATCTCAACCAAGCTCTTGATGCATTGGAGCACCATGGATTGAGGCACATTATGAAGTTCAAGTATGATTGGAATGTAGAAGTGATTGCTCAGTTTTATTCCACTCTTTGGATCACTGAACCTGATGAGGAAGCCGGAACACCTTTGTATGTGAACTTTCTCATACAAGGTCTTCATTATCACTGCAGCTATGACAAGTTTGCAAGAATTCTTGGCTTCAATAAGGGTGACCTTAGCAAGCGATCACTCCATGACTTTCGTTTTCCATCCAAGAATTATGTGAGCAGCATTAACAATGATCCAACAACTAAACTTTGGGAAACCTCCAATATGAAGCCATACTATCACTACCTCAACTCAATTTTTAGGCACACTCTCCTTCCAAAGGGAGGTAATGAAATCAATGTGCTCTCCTACAATCAGAACATTCTCCTATACTTCAATCCCCAGACCACATACACCTCCAGCTGTTTTGATCTCATTTGGAAATAGATCCTGAATGTCTCCTGAGACTCGAAGAAGAGCTTGACCCATGCACCCTACTTGATGAAGATGATTGAGGTTGTAACCAAGTATCGCTTTGACAAGAAAGTCAAGGATCAACCCTACAAGCACAAGCCTATTTTAGATGCTCCTTCCACCGCTCCAAGGGCTTGTCGTGCTCCTCCATTACCTCAGTCCTCTGGTGAGCCTGCTCCATCCCCTTCTCGCCATCAGTCCTCCTCTCGTGCTGCTACTGCCGCTCGTCTGCATGTTTCCACTCATGATGCACGGCCAAGGTCTCATCATGAGGGTGGCTTGCTTCGGAGAATAAATGCTATATTCAAGATTTGCCGTGATAATCGCAATGATGTCATTGACAATAGCATTTACATTCAGGAGATTAGAGAGCAAATGAAGAGGCAAGCTACAGGACAGCCTTTAGCTCTTATGTCACCTGCTCGTACCTATGAGCAGCCGGCTCATCCTGAAGAAAATGTGGAGGATTAGCATTTTAGGCAGTTTGGTTTTCATCCGGATCACTCACCACCTCCTGCCTCAGCATATCCTAGTGGTTTTTCTCACTATGGTTATGAGCAGCCTCAGAGCTCCTCTTAGCCTCCTCCTCAGCAGTCTCAGGATGTCTTTAAAGAGGCTAGGTCCATCATCCATCAGTTTGGTGAGAGCATCTTTGGGGGTTCTATCTATCAAGGTCCTCTTCCTTACCATGGATACATGCCTCCGCAACCGCAGTGGCAACCTCCACAGCCTCCAGCTGCTGCAGACACCACTTTGTCTTCTCCTCCTGCTACTACCTCAGGTTGGCCCGATTGCAATGCACCGCCTCCTTTTTCCCGGGTCATGGTGGTTGGGAATGAGCTTCGGTGGCTATCCTTCACTTTTGGTGCTTGTTGCCAAAAGGGGGAGGATGCGAGAGTTCGTGTTGCAGGGCTCTATGTGAGATGAGAGTTCCTCTCGTTATCATGAGTTTGTATCCCTAATTTTGTAATGAACTATGTGTGATGTGTGTGGGAGAACCTAATTTAAACTTTTAATAATCCTTAGTTGTAGTTGGTACTTTGTAGTTGCTACCTTATGGTCATGAACTCATTTGCTTTAATCACTATGGTTGTTGGTTATTATTATGGTGTATTGTTGTTTTATCTCTTTTCTTAAAATGTATATCATGTCATGTGCATCACGGATTTTCCTATGACACTTGTTTGTGCACCCCCTCGAGTAATACTGCATGGTGTGGCTTTCACTTTCTCCCTATTTGTGCATACATTGGCATTTGAGGCCGTATGTTGAAATATATTACAAGCAGGGGGAGTCACATATGTACTCTTGCTCCAAAGCTCTTGTGTCATTATATCTTTATGCAACACTTTTAACGGTTTGTTAACAATCACCAAAAAGGGGGAGATTGTAAGTTCAATCAACCTCAATGAGCGTTTTAGTGAATGTTGACAATACATTAAAAATAACTAATGAGTTTACATGAGCATGATCATAGTGACAAATCAAGTGAAAGTGCTATGCACACTCATATCAAGCAAGTAAAAGTGAGTTTCATGTATACAATCAGGCAAACAAGTTCTAAGGTGCATTGCAAGCAAGAAAAGAGGCCCCTCGTTTGTTTGTAGATAAAGAATAGCGGTTCAAGCTCAAGTTTTGAAGATCAAATAGATTTGCATATTTATCTCTTGAATATAGGAACCGTCGTGCTATCAAGAGGGGTCCAACATGCAGTGCTCCTAGAATCATAAAGCTCATAAGTTCATTCATCTCCACACATTCAAAAGCCCTAACTACCCATTCCAATTTTTTCAGTGCTCACCGGTGCTCCCCACCGTTTCAACTGGTCGGCGTACCTAGCACCGGTCTATCAGCTCTGCTGGCTCACCGGTGCCCCAACAGTTCAACCGGTGGGTCACTTGCCAACACAGTAACGGTTCAAAACGGCTAGTTCGAGAGGGGGAGTATTTATACCCCTTCACACCCCTCTTCCTCTCTTGGCACTCCATCCCACCTAAGACAAAGGCTCTTGTTGCTTTCACTCCTCCCCCTCACTCTCCACTCTCTTGAGCTCAAATCCTCCATTGATTGTGAGTGTGAGTTTGGTGAGATCTTGAGAGAGCATCGAAGACTCCGTGTTCAACCCCTCATCTCTCTTGTTATTTGTGAGTTTTGGTGAATCTTGAAGCAAACTTGGTGGACTTGTTACTCTTGGAGTCTTATGCTCCTAGACGGCTAGGCGTCGCCCGTCGAAGCATATGTCTCGTGTGGATAGCTCCGGGAAGTTTGTAACCTTCGCTCTTTGAGCCTCATAGTAAGTGTCTCTCTGCCGGTATTGGTGATTGGGGAGAAGAGGATAGGGTTGCGAGCCCAAACCATTTGTGGGTTCCTCAACAACGAGGACGTAGGGACGCTTTTGTGGTGTGCCCGAAACATTGTGATAAATCCTTGTCTCGCGTGTTTTCTTGTGGTGCCTTGTGTTCTTCATGTTCATATTGTTCTTGAGCATACTCATCTTGTTTTGGCAAGTTTGGTATAGATCTATCTTGTGTGTTGGTTTCAAGGCTAACCCCTCTCAGATCTGCAAGAGATAGTTCCTAGGAACCCCTAGGAGCTCACAGTACCAAAGTTTATCACATAGATTTAGAGATCAATTCAAGATTCTTTTTTCCCACCAATTGAACTGGTGAGCATCGGTTCAAATGGTCCGACCAGTTGAACCGATCCGCACCAGTCCAACCAGTCTGCTGCTGATTTCCGCATTTTAGTTTGTGTAATTTTTCAGATTGGCCTATTCGCCCCCCTCTAGGCCACTTTCAGTTTTCACCCGGAGGTGTTCCACGGATGCAGGGGCAAGTGGGGGTTATGACGACGCCTCCAAGGAGGTAAGTGGCGGCCGTGGCCATCATCGTTGTCTGCACTGATGAGACATCGGGCATGGCTTTCATCCATCCTCCCTCACCCGCAGCAACTACAGAGCCAACCAGCATCAACCAACAGCTTGTCACAGCATGGGGGCTACCAGATTTGGCGACGAAGAGCAGCCGACGGTGGACCACAGGCAGCCATCGACTGGAGGTTGGTGGCGCGGCCCCTAGAAGCGCGATGAGCTGCAAGCCACCCTCCGCGTCGCCGGCACAAGGATGTGCGGCAGTGAGAGGCTGGTGGTGTCGGCTGCCCGTTCGCCGTGCAGGGGTGGGGCGCAGTAGCGGCGACAACTCAGCCCCGCGCGCTGTGCCACCGAGCCGCGCCCACCCCGCCGCCACACAGTGGTGCCACAAGGCCAGCACTCCATGGGGAGCGGCGCACCGCCGCACCAAAAGCCGGGGACGGAGTAGGCCCCTCCCGGGATGGCATGGCGCACGGTGCTGCCGAGCCGCGCCCGCCACGCT
This sequence comes from Paspalum vaginatum, assembly GCA_030272315.1. NCBI lineage: Eukaryota > Viridiplantae > Streptophyta > Magnoliopsida > Poales > Poaceae > Paspalum > Paspalum vaginatum. The sequence goes on from CM059014.1 coordinate 45,563,147, forward strand.
CCCGCGTAGGAGCCCTATGCAGGAAGCGCTCCATGGAGGGCAATGCCCGCCGCTCCGAGAGCCAGAGAGCGCCGTCAGATGCCCCCCCCCCCCGCACCGGGGACGACCAGCTTCGTGGCAAAGGACCACGGATCCAGAGGCGAGGCCCCCGGATCTGACCAGTAGACATGCCGAAGCCTCACCCGACGCCGACGAAGGGGAGGGAGAGGTGTAAACAGGGTAGGGAGGGGACAGGGAGAGGGAAGGAGGCACGAGAGGGGGTCGCCGGCTTGGGCCCGCAGTCGAGGGCAGGTGCGGTGGGGGCTGGTGGCGGCGCGGCCTTGTTGCCCCTGAGTCGCCCCGAGCCGAGCGACGCGGGGGGGTGGGGGTGGATTTGGTTCTCATTGGCAGAATCTGAGCTCGGTCATCATGGTGGTCTTTCTTTTGTTGCCTAAGACAGTGACAGGGTATATGCTTCCTTTTCTTATCGATATCTCCTCCGTCAATTCTCATTTTACCTTGAGCTTCAATGTAAAGAAAATCTAGCATGACAAGGACCTATAACTTTGCCCATGGTATACAAATCCTGAGCTTCCTGAAGCTATTGCGTTTTAGGACATTTTTGTGCCATTTTTTAGCACTACCATCTACATCGTATTAACTTCAAGGCCTAACACAAATATTATATATATCTAAATTTTTCACTACTCATCGGCTCAGGAATACCAAAGCTCACCTGAGGCAAGAATTGACATCCTTGCATCCTGTTCAGGTTCTGCCCCTCAATTCTTTATGCCCAAGAAGTAAATATATATCGATGGCTTCCTAATTTAAGCTCCCCTAACAATTAAATACAAAAGATAATTTTCTTATTTATCCATATTGTTTATTTATAGGAAGAAACACTAGACAATTCTATTATCAAAGATGACGACCAAGCAGCTCGGTAGTGCACGACCTTTTTTTTTTTTTTTTTTTTTGCCAATCTTAGTACATTCCACATCGTAAGTTTTGACAACATGTCATATGCAGTCATGAGCACACCATTGCACCAGATGACGGCTTCAGCTTACTGCTTGCACACAAGATAGCTATTTACCGCTAGCAATGCTTATGTCATACATGACCATATTGATATTTTCATCTACTCATATGGGTTGGCCTCTATTTTCTGTAGGAAACCAGGCTACAAAAGTCACCTGCCAACGCATGACTTGGCATTTGTGAGCCTCTGCCTCTGTCCACTTACAATTACAAATGATTTATGGTGGTCTATGCTTCGGAGCCGTGGCCATCTACTTACATGCGCTCAAAGACGTTTTTTTATAATGTACACGCAAGAAGCATCTATATTATGAAACCATCATTTATGATGCTTTATTATTAAATGTTGATTCCCATGTAGCGTATGTCTTAACACCTTATTGAATGATTGCTCTACACTTAATGATGTTCATTTGATTTCATCCACTTGATGATATCGGTTTGCTTCCATGCACTTAAAAGCACATTTTATTGTCTTATACCTAAATTATACAAGAAATCGACTGACATCACGATGTTATAACCTATTGGTTAAATAGGGTCTGGCATTTCCCGGCCGTTGTATAAAACCTAAAACGGGCGCAGCGGAGCGCGTCATCCTACCTAGTTGGTTATGTCGTGCTGAGATGTTCTCGTCTCCAGAAGCATAAGCTGTGACTGATTTGCGCGAACGGAGAGCGTGGAAACTGAGGCATCCATCGGGCCAGCCCATAACGTTTGTAGAAGCCAGGAGAAGTCCATGGGAGCGCTATCTCGGTGGGTCGGCAGACGGCCAGCCCATCATCGCATTTGAATTGAGTAGTTCACGGCACTCGGCAGGACTCACGACCGCCAGAGCCGTATGGCCACGGGCCCATGAGAGCTGATTGTTAGATGAAGCCTCGAGGTCATGAAGGCATCCATCTCATCCCTTGTGCGGACGGGTGAACTAACTCCAAAAACTCGTCCTCGCTTCATAGCGGCGAGCAGTGGCAAAGCCAGGATAATTTGTCGCCGGGTCGATTTAAACTCGTGGTTCTAACTTGTTGACATAGTATACCATAAATAACATCAACGATTTTCTTATAAAAAACATCAACAATTTTTTGTTTGATAAAACAATAACGGCATTTTGAAAAAGATAACTTTTCACAAAGTATTTACCTCCTATATTTTCTTTTATAAAAATAACTAGGCATATTTTGTTCAACATTGTACGGAAAAGAATGAAACGGTGGCTGAGGTTCTTAGTACAAATCCTTTAAATGTCTTTTTTAGGAAGAGCATTGTTTGGAGATATATTACTGGAATGGTACACCTTGGTTATGAGTCTGGTAAATATTAACTTAAATGAGGACAGAGATGCTTTTATATGGGGCTTACATAAGAATGGCTCTTTTTCTATTAACTCTATGTATGTTCACCTTGTCAATAATGGTGTTAAAGTTTTCCAAGAAATTTGGCAAATGAAAATTCCTCTAAAAATTAAGGTTTTCATGTATCACCTCAAGCAATGTGTTATCTTAATTAAAGATAATTTAGCGAAGAGGAATTAGGGCGGGAATGACACTTGTTGTTTCTGTGGCAAGGATGAAACCAATCATCACCTTTTTGGACATAAATTTCTGACACAATGAACTAGCACTTTTTATCCTAACGACAAATAAAGTCGTCGGGAAGTATCAACTGCATACATTGATATGACAAATCAAGAAATTAGATTGTTAATAATCAATTGCAGAATTAATTAGGAGGGTTCGGAGTCTGTACGACTAGTACGAGTCTAGAATCCACCAGACCACCTCGTCCATATACAGTTGAGTGGCCCATTAGCGTGGGCTGCTCCATGCGAACTGTTGGACTGCTGCTTGTGGCCTGTGCCATGCGACTTAATCGTTGATTCGTTGTTGGTCGATGGATGGGCTTCTTGGCTGTCAAAGCGTCGGGCTGCCGGTGTCGCATGGATTTTTTACTGGGGTCTAAGCTGGTCAGAAAACATCAGTTGCAGCCGCCATCGTGAAACCGTCGGGGTCGGCTGACCCCGACGAGTACACGTAGCTTCGCCCGCGGCGAGCGAAATGGGAGCAGCCTAAACCAGGCTACAACTCGCCTGTACGAAGCAAGAATCATTAGTAATCCCGGTCCCGGACCTTGTACACGCCACCCGTCACACCATATAAGAAATCATTACCTTTTAACCGAAAAGACACGTTTGGAACGGAGGAATACAAAACAAAAGAATAGACGAAAACAGAGAAATATGAAAAGGAATAGAGGTGTAAAACAGAAAAATGAAAAATATAGGAATTTTGATCCATTTAGTGTTTAGAATACAGGAGTTTGGATAGCACGTGAATTTGACGGTTAGTGATAGACACAATTGCTTCCATTAAAATAGCAGCAAAGATAATTCTTTTTATTCACAAACCAGTTGAGAAATTAAATAATTATTTATAGCATCTTACACTAAATATGCTAACGAATCGGATGCACTTAAGGCCCTGTATTACATCCCACTCTGGCAGTTATGCGAATAACTCAATATTTGGGGTTGGTCGAGCTAAAACACAAGTAAAAAAAAATGAGAAAAAGCTTTCATCCTTATCTTCTCTCGCTTCTTCTTCCCTGCAGAACACCTGAACACACTTCTTTTCCTCCAATGGCTTCTTCCGCAAGAACTGTGAGGGGCAGAGGGCCGGGCTCGGTGGTGCGGCGTTCCGGGAGCAGCGAGACGCCGGCAACAACCCGATCTGTGGTTTCTCCCGCCATCTCAAGCTGGACGAGGCGCATTCTCTCTCTTCCCGGTTTGTGTTAGTTTTCGATTTCTTGTTCGCTCCCTTCTCTCCTGCTATGCTCTCCTAGTAATGGCGTATTCAGTGCACACGTTTCATCGGACTTCGCATAGGAAGAGAAACCATAAGGTGGGAGTGGATTCTTTTTTTTCCTCCAAAACACACCGGTGCAGGAACCTTTCCTCTGGAAAGGAAATGATCCATCCTTCATTCCAAACGATGCTACAGCAACTAAACCTGTAGGAATCCAATTCCTTTAGAATTCCTTTGAAAATCCTCTATTCCAAAGCAGGCGCTAAGAGCGGGAAGGTCGGTCTTAACTTTTAACGGTCGACGAGAAGTCGGTCATCCCTAGTTTTAATTTACGGTTGAAGAAGGAAGCTGAGATTCTGCCATTCAAACAAAGACAAGGTGGGCGGGTTCAAGCAAATACACAGGACTCTCTTGCTGTGCAGTGCACACGGCCCTGTCGCGTCTCAATGCTGACTGACTGACGTGTCCATGCTGCATACCACATGGACGTAGGTGCGTGGGCCAACAACCAACTCTCGGCGTCACGCAACAGTGTCCCCTCCCCTCCCCTCCCCCATGGCGGCGATGGCGCTGCGTCAACTCCACCCTCGACAGCTAGCTGCACGACGCGCCACGCCCGTGCCGGCCTTGTGCCGGATCCCGTGTATCACCTCTCCTCCGCTGTACGCCCGCACGCCCACCGTCGACGATCTTGGCGGCAACGTCCGCTCGCGCATCGGCGACGACAGTACTCAAGGGAGCTTGGCTTGTGCGCCTTTACATTTTGCATCTCATCAACAGTCTGCTGCGACGCCGGAACATGCTGTGATGAGTGACAAAAGGCGACACTCGTGACGGGACCTGTGTGCTGTACCACGGCCGGCCGAGCACACATCTCCATCGAGGAAAAGCCTTGTCCCTACTACGGCCTACCTTACCTAGGGTTTCCACAGCTCCAAGCTACAGTATGCCTACTACCCAGCTCCAAGTTACCTTTCGCTGCAACGCCTCGCCTCCATCTTTTGTTATTTTTCACCACCTGAACTGTACTGCGGAGAAATATCTAGCTCCGTTCGCCTGCTACCTTTAACCTTCTAATCTGCCTGTAGATTCACGGGGTAGGGTAGTCAAGATGCCAGAAATTAACACTGGCATCGCCATGTTCACATCACATGCCCATCCAATGGCCAATGGATACATGGCAACGAGAATAATACACAGCATCGGCGTAGTAGAATAGAAACCAGACACTGACACTATCGGGTAGTCATGGATCAGGACGCATCTATAGCCTTCACGGCAGCTGGACGAGAAGAGATGAACCCTATACGCACAGCTTGTTTCGTCACTCGTCAGTCCAACACAAGAGTGGCATTCGGAGAGAGGAAATCCTTCATCTTTTACCTTTTTATCCTGTTGTTTATGATGGTTTGATCATCGCCACTGCTTTTAGTTCTGCGGATCGTACCATCTCTCCTCGCGACAAGTCTCGCAGGAACAGCAACAAAGCTACGCAGCACAAACAAGAAAGGGAAAAACAAAAGCTGGAGGCATGCTACTACTACAGATAAAGCAAAGATTAAAAAAAAACCTACTGCATATCCTCTACAAGAGTGCAGTAAACTGGAAGCAAAGGTCATATAATGATGCCTCCAAGAAAAAAAAAAAGTGGCAGACAGACACGTAGTCCACCAGGCAGGGCAGCATCGCTACCATTTCCTGCGGAATTTGCACTATCCGTCTATCCCTAGCCACAGCTAGGCCATATGCGCTCTGTTGAATCATACTAGTAATATAATAGAACTACACATCACCGCCTTGTAAAACCCACCAATGCAACAGCCACCGATCGTCTACAGATTACCCTTTATATTTCATGAATATAGCTGTAGAGTCAACTAGAAAACCATGTAGACCTAGCAACTACTACCCGCTTAACTTCCAAACATACCTTTTCAATAAAGCTTTTAATTAATATGTCCAATAAACACACCAATTTTTTTCAACAGGGATTAATTCTTGGAAAAGAGCGGAAAGCCGGAAAACAATGGCAGAAACTTAAATTGCAAGATTTAAATGAAATAGCTATGGTTGATAAAAAATAAAAAAACACAATTCCCTAGAGTGCCAATGAAACAAAGAAGCACGCAGACGAAAATTGTATTGGCACAATGAACAGGTGATTCCATCAGGTATAGGCAGGATCTTACTGACTGAACTCATTGGCAGAAGAAACAGGTTTAGATGCGGCTGTGTGTAAACAAAAAAAAAATGCATTTCAATACATTTCAAGGGTTTCCTTAGATGACGAATGCATTTCAATGTTGTACATATTATGTACCGTAAACTCCCAACAGCAGACAATTATGCTATTGGCAAAAGAAACGAGGACCTCTCTACATTCAAAACGATGCAATAACTGGTGCATGTGTATTTGAAACACAATGCACTTACACAAATGACGAGCAGAATTGACACTTGAAAGAGTGCACTTACTAAATCAATGAAAACAAAACAACAATTCAAAGCAGCTAAAATTTCCACTTCTATTGCACTAAGCTTCATCCCATCCAAAATGATGTAAAATACAGCAAACAGGAGAACAAAACAATGAATCATACACTACAAAAGTGGCATGAACTATAGCTAGATGATCACATGTCTGATGCTCAAAGATGCACGTACATATATTGCACTAGGCTCCATCCCATCCAAAATGATGTAAAATACAGCAAACAGGAGAACAAAACAATGAATCCGTACAGTACAAAAGTGGCATGAACTATAGCTAGATGATCACATGCCTGATGCTCAAAGATGCGCGTACATAGGAAGCGTACGGGAGAGGCACAATCTCATGCCGATTTGCTCAAAAGAAAAATAAAAACATACAATTAACCACCAAAAATTCTCTTCATCTCGACAATACAAGCCAATCATGAACCATCTATCAACACTGAAATAATGAAACAAATATCTTTAATAGCTCTAGTGCAGCTGCAGCAGATAAATCGATACATGGACAGATCTTTAATCCTCTGAGAATGCCCTCTTCGCATATTAGACATGCATTTATTACATCAAACCATCATAGATAACAAGTACGGGATACGGCTATGACACAAGCTCACCGCTCAATTCAACAGCCATCTCAGATGAGGACTATACGCTCCTAGCTAAAGCAAAAGTATTTTGACTTCTTGCAAATGAAAAATAATTTTCATGGCATATGTTGCTACCGCAAAAATGATTCAAAAAACACTTAATTTGACAAACGCCCAATGCCACACAATAACTCAGTAATCATAATTCAAATATGCACCATTTAACTATATGTTTTCCAGGGCCAAATTATTAGGTGGTCAAACATTCAGCTTGGTTTGTTATACAGTAGACAAAACACATTAGTCGCCATTATGTTCATGAGAATATGAACCACCTAACTATATGTTTCCCAAGTCCAAATAATTAGCTGGCCTACCACAATAATACCAAGATAGCCATTATCTCCCTAAAACAATGACAGCAATTAGTACTTCATCAAATGAAAGCAGGAAAAACTCTAGAACACCTTGAATTCTATAGTCGTCAAAATTATTTTCCTCTAATATCAAGCCATACCCAGCAAAAAAAATCTTTTGATGATGTATGGAGCCATACATTAGAAATTTAGAGCACTAGCAACATGGCCTGGATTCATGAGTTGAAATACACACCGAATTATATTCAAATTACAGTGGCAGTATACAAGAATATATCACACACATACAAACAGTAGTAGTGGCTACAGTAGCCAACTGAAAGTTGAACGAGTCAATTGGATAGGCACAATAATACCAAAAGACAGCAAACTGACGTCCACTTTTAAATGCATGGTATTTATTGTTCAAAAAAGAGAGCGTCAGAAAAATCAAAAGTTGCTAGCAACCAAATCTATGCATGCGGGCATGCCGCAAATGTGGGGCCTGCAGATACATCCACACTGCATGCAGAACAATCGGACCAATCATATGACCCAAACACGGCTTTATTGCCCGGCAGACTGTCAAGTAGCACACGTTTCTTTGATGAGTAAAACCCAAAGAACCTTATCACACGCATAACTAAGTACAGAACAATCGAGACCACAAGTTCTGAATATTAGTTATATAGTGCAGCTACGCATATATAATACTCCAACTGGTATACTAAGTAAACTCACCTTCAAGTAAAAGTAACTGTGTTTTATGTAGCAAAAGCTGACTACGAACAAAACAAAACAAAAACAAAGCAAGCATGATCTGGAACCGCCACAATTCACGGTGTCCGGCTTGTGCGCATAAGCCACGTCTAGAGTCCACACTCTACAGTAGTAGTAAATAAAGAAGGGAAGTGAACAGTAGCCATGCTCCCGGGCGCTTGACAACAGTCGACAAGGCGATGTGGACGAATGCCATGATCACACGCACGTACATGAGATAATAGCAGCTTTGATGATGAAAAGATTGGGTAACAACGTCAATCCCCAATTTTAAAAAGCTCTCCACAGCTCAGCTCATATCTATCTGACGATACGATCCCAACCCAAGTGCTGTGAACTTGTATGTTCTTTACAGAGTTACTCCACACTTGTTACCGAAGCCTAGCTAGCTACACAGAATTGCAGACAGAAATGTTGGCTCATGATTGGGAAAGCAAAGCAAAGCGACTCGATCTCGTGTAAAAATAGAGGAAACTACAGTTTCTGCAACTGCAATCGAAGACAAGCAAGGAACCAAATTGAACACCCGACGACCCCCAAAAAGCAGTGGCAGTGTGCATGCATGGCGTTGCTTTTTACCACGGCGACCTTTCTTTCGCTTCACATCTTGTCAACCACGACGGGATCCGGCACAAGGAATAAATATGGAAGCCTGCCGCTGTCTCCTCCCCTTGTTCCTCACCTCCTCTGAACGTGTCAAACAAAAGCACGCCGCAGCGGCATCACCGGCGCTCATTAGGGCGCGGCGCTATAAACATACACAGTATATAGGATGGAAGTAACATGCATGATGAATATCATAATAAGCGCGAGGATTAGCTCGCCACATGCATTACACATTGGCCTCCCGGATGCAAGTCCCAGTGCATCACGTCGCTAGTAGAAGGTGCTCCATGCGGCGCAGCAGGCGGGGCACAAAGCCATTGCCAGTGCAAGGAATCCATCCATGCCTTCCGTCCACACCTACCCATAGAAAAAAGGGGAAGAAACCCAAAGGAGTGCAGCAAAGGCTCTCGTGGCCAAATTAGGCACGCAAAGAGCTGGCGGCCAATCAGCTGAGAGAGGAGTCAAACATTGCAGCTCGCGATGGTGTAGTATTAGTATCAATCACGAGGCACAACAGTGCACGGCTCCTCAAGCCGATCGAGGTGACGCCCACGGCTCGAGATCGAGCAGCAGAACACATCCCCAAACATGGAAAATGGAACGACAGACAGACGGACGGGCATTGGGAAGCAACATGCATGAACCAGCAGGCAATATCTTATGCATAAACAATAATCTTCTGGCACTAGTATCTTACTTGTTTCCAATTCCTAACAATTATTCTCCCCCCTACCCAACTACTGTAGAAAAGGAACTACGGAGTACTAGAGTAGTAGCTGCGGTGCAGCAGCGGCAGCAGTACAGCTAAAAAAAAACAAGAATCGGTAATGACATTGAACACCATGCCCTGCGATATTCATATGCCCTCCGATGGCCAAAGTGAGAAAACTGAACTCCACTAGCAACGAGGATGAACAAATTAAGAATGGCAATAATGGTCGTCGATATGATGTAACCTTACTCGATCTTCCGGTACGTGTAGTAGTAGCAGTGAAATGTGCGCGCTCAGTTCAGTTCATGGTGTTACCACCATAACCTGACCCGCCGCCGAGGATGTGATGATGCCCTCCGCCGCCGCCGTAGAGGTCCGTGGGCGCCATCGAGGCGCCGCTGCCGCCGGGGCCGGACGCAGACGCGGCTCCGAGATGGAGCTCGGAGATGTTGGGCACCCCCGCCGTTGCGGAGTCCTCGTTGCTGGTGGCCGCGTGATGGCGGCCGTCGTCGGGGCCCTGGTCGTATAGGAAGCCCTTGAAGAGGTGGCCGTTGATGGTGACGGTGGCCTGGTACGCGTACTCGTCCTCGCCGTCCTCGATGGACGTGACGCGCACGCACTTGAACACCGCCGGCGCGCGCACCTGCCTCGGAAGGCTGTCCCTGAAGGACGCGTCTGCAAGGTGCAAGCAATTTTACTACCATACCATCCATGTCGAGGTCGAGGGAGGGCCAAGGCGGCGGAATGGCGGCGGCTTAGCTGGAGGGCCATGTATATCGTCATACCTTGGTGGCTGGATGTGGTGTCGAAGCTTCGGGGCGTGGTGGCGTTGGAGGTGGACGTGTGCGAGGTGGTTGTCTGCGACGAGAGGAGGCGCGGCTTCTTCGACGCGGAGGCGGCTGCGGCTGCGGCCGCGGAGGCGGTGGCGGCTGCGGGTGAGGACGACGCGGAGCCGGACCCGGCGATCTGCTGCCGCTCACGCCGTCGGGCGGCGGGCACCCAGGTGCTCTTGACGTGGGTGGAGCAGTCGAAGCCCCGGCTCTTGCAGCAGGTGCGGCACCGGTTGTGGCAGCAGTCCTTCTTCGCTTGGTTGCCGCAGTCCTGGCACGTGGCTGCGCCGGCGGCGGAGGAGGATCCGGCGCCCGTGTCCAGCATCGGGAGGGGCTTCTTGAGGTAGGCGAAGGGGCTGGCAGCGCTAGGGTTAGGGTTAGCGGCTGCCGACGGCGGCGAGTGCGGCTGCCAGAACTGGATCGCGGCGCCGCCTTGCCCCGGCGCCGCCCCCTTGGCCGCCGCGTCCGGATCGAGCACGCAGGGCCCACCGGAGAGCAGCGGGAAGATGGGGTCCCCGGCGGCCGCCGCCGCCGCCGCGGCCTCGTGGTGGTGGTGGTGGTGGTGCGTGTGGTGGAAGGACGCGGCGGGCGCGACGACGACCATGCCGACGTCGGCCATGCCGTAGTTCAGCGCGGCGGCCTGGGCCTGGCGCGCGGAGGCGGCGGGGCCCCAGAGGCCGGCGGCCAGCGAGGCGCCGGAGGCGGCCGCGGCGGCGGCGGCCGCGGCGCTGGCATTGAAGCCGAGGGAGAGGTCGTCGCCGCGGCCTGCCGCGGCGGCTGAGGAGGCGACCCAGTCCGCGAAGGCGCCGGTGTCGGATGGGAAGCGCCGTCCGGAAGCCACACTTTATGACAGGGAGGGGAATGGAAGAGGAGGCGGCCGGGCCGGAGATTTAAAATCGAGGAATTCGATAGCTGGAGGTAGAGGAGCCTAGATATCCTAGATAGAGGGCAAGGAAGAGCAGGCGCGCTGTGGCTGTGGTGGAATCTTCTTCCTCCTGCTACCCCGGCCCAAGCTGCAGCAGCTGCAGCAGCAGCTTCTTCTTCTCGATCTCCTCCCGTAGAGGTAGCTAGAGCGCCCTGTCTCTATCCTCCCTCTCGTTCGTTCTTTAGCTTAATTGCTCGCCTCCTCAAAGCTCTCCAACTCCCCTACATACCTGGGCCGCCTATGATCCAGTGGGGAACTCCACTTCCTCTTCTTTTTTTTTTTTTCTTTCTTTCTGATGACCCCTGCTGGCTGCTGCTAATTTAATTTTTATTGTGGTTTCTGCCTAGGAGAGTGAGTGACATGGATGGGCAAGGGCATGAGAAGGAAGGAAAGAAAGGGGAAGAGAGGACAGAGGAAGAAGGAAAGGGAAGGGAAACGAAACAATACAAAGGCAGGCAGCAGAGCTGCACAGGCACAGCAGGGGCCGTGTGTGTATATTGTAGACGAAGAGGAGGAGGGACGAGGGGAAGGGAAGGGCGACGACGGACGGAGGTGTGTGTGGGGACACTGAAATTCCTCTGTGAGATCTTCTCCGATCACTCCCTATCTATCTTTGGCGGTGGGACGCCCTTTTTATTGCCTTCCTCGTGCCCGCTTGTCTTGTTGCTCGCCCAGCACAAGCCCACAAGCCCCCCCCAGCCCCGCCCCCCTCTGCCTGCTCTGCTCTGCCCCCGCCCCCAGCACACACTCTACTGACGAGCTGCTTCTGATGCTGCCGCTGCTTCTGACGATCCTGCAGCTGCGTTAAAAGCTAAGCGCGAGGGATCTAGCCTGCTGCTGCCTACACTACCAACATTGCTACTATCCATGTACTCCTAGTATCCCACGCCACCAAAAGAGTCAGAATTTCACTGTGCCGCCATTTCCATCCTCACTCCATACCTTTTTGTTTTTATACTCACCGTACTTTCCGCAGCAAAGAAAAGTGTAGTGCTGTGTTTCCTCCCAAAAAAATAAATATGTATTCTTTCCCATTCTACGACTAAAGACTATTCGCTTGTTCCTGCATCTTGCCCCACTACCGTGCATGCCGTAAAACGTAGAGTAAAAATTGCTACGGACCATCACTCTACTCATTCCGCCACGGTGTCGGAAGTACGGCCGTTTCTCCACGGCTCTTCCACATTGAGTCCTGGCAAACTACACATCGTCGCGCGCTGGAATGGTGGTGAATCTTGGCTCGGCGGAGAGGGCAGCGTGGGGGGAGGTTGGGAGCCGGGCACAGAGGGTGGTGCAGCGGATCCGTGGAGGATGAGGCCGCCGCCGGCGGTACATGTGGCCGAAGGAGCCCTTCACCCCCGGCGGCCTTGGGGGCTATAGATCTAGCACTGAGGAGGATGCAGCACCGGTCGTCGCGCGGAGAAGGACCTGGTCGTGCTGGAGGTGGATCCGGCCGCGGCGTAGGAGGAGGATGGCGAGGGGGGGAAGAGGCGAGGTGGCTGGCGACATTGGGGACGCGGAGGTGGCAACGCAGCCGGCGGAGAGGGTGGGGGAGGCGGCGAAGAGGGTGGGAGGTGGCCAATGACTACGGGGGAGATGTGGGAGCAGTGTGTGGAGTCGCGGGCTCAGGCTAGAGCGGCGGAAGAGACGAGGAAAGGGGAAAGGGGAAGGCTCTAGATGCCGAACCCACTTGTAAGTGATATATCATAATATTATAGTGTATGAAAAAGAAAAATGGTCGTTGGGGATAGATAAATAAAATATTAGACAGTTATATTCGGAAGAAAAATATAAAGAAATAGGAGTGCACAGGGAGAAAGAAGGGAGGTTGATATGGAGACTGGGCAAGAATACTCCTTTTAGAGTAAAAATTTAGAGCAATATAAATGCATGTAGCCTAAGGTGACTAGAGTGTGCATCTCTACGCGTGCGTGTAGACACTTACACTTGGCCCTTTGCAATAGGGAAAATCTCTTTTTTTTTCTCTAAAATTTAACTGTTTCTTGCGTGCGTGTAGACACTTACACTTGGCCCTTTGCAATAGGGAAAATCTCTTTTTCCGATGCATCCGACAAACACATGTGTTTGTGTCATTTATGTGTTATGAATTACGTATAATTTTTTTGGTTTTTCTGTTTTTACGTTTTTGAAAATACTGCGTCTAAGGGGACCCAAGGTTCCTCCAAAATCTTGATTGAATGATCCACCTCTGTTGCAAGTATAGAAAAAATTCCTCCTATAAGATTCATGTGTGCAATCTTTGTTCTAAAAGGAGGCCTGAAAATGGTGTGATGGGAACAGGGAAATCGAAAACAGTAACAAGAGCCGGGAAACACTAGTAGCATTGCGTTTCCGTTTTGCGCTGCAGCGGGTGTTCCAGGTCTAGTAGCTAGGTACGAGTAGTGGTGTACAGGTACAGCGCACCGTGGCGAAGAAGAGCTGAGCCGCGGGGCTACCGGCCGGCGCTGGTCACGTGGTGGCGCAGCGGCGGAAGGAGGAAGAGGAGTCGGCGCTGCCGCTGCCAAATCGAATCGGAGGCGGCCATTCAATTCAACAGCGCGATGATTGATGACTGGTACTGTACTGAAAGCTTGGCATTGGCCGACTGGGAAGAGGAGCAACGTACGGCCAGCGCGTTTCACTTTAACCGCGCTAGGCTGTCTCCAGACTGACAAAAACAACTGATGACTACAGTACGTAGTGCCACGGCAAAGAAAATAGAAATAGTGATAAACAATGTAAACTATAAAAAAATAAAAATAATGATAGACAATGCGAATAGATAAACTATTGAAGATAGTTTTATTCAGAATGCGATAAGAAAAAAAAAAACTTGATTTCGCTGCCAATGGGGCCGGCTCACCTACCCCGCCCAATCGTCATCACGCGCGCCACAAGAAATTATCAGACCAAGTAACCGACGAACACTACACCAATCGTCCCGCTACCTGTTGCCGGAGAACAATCTACCGTAATGACTTGGAGAAAATATTGATGCAGTCGTCTCCTCTAGGCTCTACGCGCCACCGCAGCGGAGACTAGCTTTCGCTCCAAATGCAGCAGAGATGACAGTTCCAGACGGGGCGCACCGCACACACGTGAGAGTAAAGATCGAGTGAAGAAGGTTCTGGGCCCAGACACACTTGCCAGTGAGGGTGGGATGACATTTTATTGTATGAAAAACAAACATATTATTTGGAGATAGATGGATAAAATAATGTGTAGCTAGACATGGAAGAACATGAGCTCGGGAGAATGTAATATAGAGCAAAGAACACCGCCGACTAGACTAGAATGTTCTTTTGCCAAGGAAGGTGGGATGATATTTTATTGTATAGAAAAAGAAGATGTTAGTTGAAGATAAATGAATAAAATAACGTGTAGTTGGATGTGCAGAAACAGAAGCACGGTAGAATGCAGAATGGAGTAAAGAATACTGCAGACTGAGCTAAAATGTTCTTTTTAAGTAGAAATTTAGAGAAACAGAAACGTGGATAGCGTGAGTGCCTGTTTTATTTGTATTTTTTTTCGGTTTTCATTCAATACTAGTATTTTATTTCAAGAGGTGTTTGGTTGGTTTTTGCAAAACTGTGTTTTGAATACCATGTTATTGTTAAAATTGCAATGTTTTTGGGTGTATTGAAAACTGAAGTCTAGACTAAAATTTTCAAAACCGATATTGATGTCATAGACAATTTGATACATAGTATTGCAAAACCCTGTATCCGAATATTTTGTTAACAAACAGCCTTGCGTAGTATACGGAGAGGTTGGTGCTCCTATTCAGCACGTTGTGACATACAGTAACAGCTAGCACACCTAATTAATACGCGATAGCTACACTTGATAGATGTAGATAGTACTAGTGTAGGGGCATTGTATAATAACAAATCTACGAGGTCCCCAAGTCATAGATTACGGGCAAATAAAGACGGCAACGTGCTCGATCGCTAGGGTCACCGTCTGAGAGAACTCAGCGAATGTTTGAAAACAAAATTTTTAAAACCATAGTTTTACAGTATCATAGTCTATCAAATGTCACGATAAAATTATAGTTTTTAATACTATGATCTATCTATCACATGTTTGGAGGCATAGTATTTTGGCCTCATTTTCTTTGCACAATGAAAATTTTGGTGTAGACCAAAGTTTTTTATACTTCAAAAATATTATGATATTGACAATACCATAGTTTTAGATACATAGAGTTCACAAACATTTTTTTAGTCCAAATTCTATGATATTCTCAAATACTATAGTATTGACTTCAAAATCACAAAAAATATTTTGTTTGTGACCTGGACAGGTACGGGACCGCGCACAACGCGGGGCAGGCCGCAGGTGTGAATGCTCGCAGCGCCAGCGCAGCGATGGGCATGGGGAAGCAAGCCGCAACGCGACGCATAATATGCATCGATCGGCCGGCGCAGAGTCATGCATGCGCCCGGTGCGCCCACTGCACCGCTTTAATTTTGCGTCGTGTACTAGCGTGCTCCTGTTACTGGTTGGTGCTGATCAACACAAACAGGGATGAGGCCGGGTCGATCGAGCCCGTCCGTCGATCGTGTGGTCAGAATAGTCGTCTATACACTTTGCTGGCCTGGCGGGCCTGATGACGATGGAGTATAGATCGAATCATCAGAAAAGGTCAATCCGAGCGGCTGTTTCCTTCCTGTCATGCAGTGTTTCACACGCTTAAGCTACTAGCACTGCTACACATTTTTTGTGTGCCGGGGTTTGATGCCAGCCACGGACCGCGGTGCAAGTATGAGCACGGCTTGTAAAGCATCGGTCCGACACGGGTCTGGTAACTTCTTCATCCCCATATTAATATTGATACCTTAGGTGCCGTTTCCGAATTCCTTTCTTCCGCTGCCTCCGTACGCTCCGACTCGGTGTCCGCTTCTTCCTCCTCTTTGACTCTCCCACGCCGTCAACCGTCGTCGCTTTCTTCTTCCCCTCTACTCCTCTTCGACTCTCCACTGATCCGCTCCCATCCTTTCTCTATGCCAGTCTGCCTCATCTCCCTACCGGTGGCAACGGCACGACGTGCGAGGTTGCCACGCCGGTGTTCGCGAGGTTCAGGGGCACGCGCAGCAGGCAACGACGGTGCATTCGAGCTGTGACACCAGTGGGCGAGCAAGGGACGGCAGCGCAGCGCGCAAGCAGGCACCCCAACGAGCGGCGGGCTCACCGGCACAACACGCCTAAGCTATTGCCGTGTTGTGCTTGGGCCGGCGAGCGAGCACGCCACGTGGCACGGCACGGCACGCCGGCACAACCGCGCCATGCTTGGGCCGGCACAAATTGTGTCGTGCCTTGGCGTGCTCTGCCGTGCCGGCCGACACGCTCACTTGGACATGTATAGCTGGCCTGATGACGATGGAGTAGATCTGATCATCGGAAAAGGTAAATCCGAGTGGCTGTTTCCTTCCCGGCATGCAGTGTCTAGTACTGCTACGCATTTTTTGTGTGCCAGGGCTTGATGCCAGCCACGGCACGGAACAACCCGATGGATGGTTCCCGGGTTGGCAGGGAACCGTCGTCAAAGCAGCAGTATGTACGTAGGCGGATTGAATTGGGGTTGGAGGAGCATGATGCATGCATGCCAGTTGCAGTGGCACAGACGGAGAAAGCGGTGGGACCGGCCGGGTCGCCATCGCCATCAGCCGTCGGCCGTCGCGGCGACGGGCCGGGAGTACTGCGACTGCGACGAGTGTGACAAAAATGCGCGGCGCTGGCGGGGCCCGCGCGCACCTGCCGGCCGGAACCTGACGCAAAGGCAAAGGCAAAGGCAGCCGGCGCTGTCTACGCTACAGCTTTTCCGGCGAACTCGCCAGCCAGCCGGCCAGCCCCGGGCACCGGCCCCCCGGAGACTCAAATCTGGGACTGGCCGGGATCCCTGCCCGGCCCCCGTTAGCTTTTGTTTCCTGCGACCCAACAAACGCTGCTGCTTCCTCTTTGCGTCCCCTTCCACTCCGCGTCGTATACACGTAAAACGCTGATTCGTACTTAATCTATAGACTATATATAGTCATGTTGTCCGTACGTGGGACAAACTCTGAATGCTAAATCTGCAATCTTTTTAGTGTGGCGGAGAAATATATCCAAACATTTCAACGGGAAGCTCTGCCCTTGATTTGTCCACATAGCTAGACGTCAAAGGGTCATGCCGATTAGTTACCTCCTCCGTTCTAGAGCATAGTTCATTTTACTTTTAGGCTCCATTTGGAACGCAGAAATTCCGTAAGAATCATATAGGAATTTTATAGAAACAGTTTAATTTCACAGGAAAAAAAAATAGGAACTAGAGAATTTTTGCTCCATTCCGAACAAGCCTTTAGCTTCTTATTTCTCTTATTTTGATAAGCTAAGTTCACCAAAAAAATGCGCCAACACCCCCAATACCAAATGATTTCTATTAAAAACGTCTCTGATTCGTATTTTGAGGGAAAACTATGCGGTCGTTCCGCAGCAGAAGTCACCAATATGTCTCAAGTCTTTTACATGCATGTTAGTATATTTTCGTAATATACTTCGCCATATCCCACAAATTCTAACTTGTCAACACTCCAAATAGTATCGTCTCTTTGTACATACTAGATGAATTCCCTGCACATTGTTGCGGCCATATGAGTGATACCCCATGTTTACGATAGGGAAAAGCATTGGATGCACAAAGCCTCGCCATATCATGGAGTTTAATGGACTTTTAAAATGACGTGGCTTCGTTCATGTCTTTTTTTCGCGAATGTGCAAACCACTGTTTTTCATTAAGAGGAGAAGTACAACAAACCAAGGTTAGCCGAGGCTAACAAGGCAAGAACGCAACCTCCACCGAACACAAAAGAGAGACTAAGTCCAATTTACAAGCCGAAATAGCGACCAGCTCGACACAACAGCCTCCGAGAGAAGTATACTAATGCCACATAGACAACGACTAGTGGACACGCACAATCCAGATGGAAACAGTTTACGAATCCATACAACCACCACCGGGCAACCCATACAACCACCACTAGGTGACTGGACACGCATAAGCGCAGAAGTTCAGACCACCGCAGCTGCCGTAGCAGCAGGTTCCTCTACCACCTCGCATTCCATTCCAGGGAAGAGCTCTGAGAGCGCAGCAAAACTGGACTCCGGTACCAGCCTCTAGAACGACCGACGGAAAGCAACAACAGCATCAACGCCAACAGGATTCTCCGAAACCTAACTTCTTGATCAAAATGTTATGGACTTGGACCCCAGGATTGAGGCCCTGAACATTTTTTTAGCCGCCAACCTGGCACTTCTCCTATAATAAAGCGCACATGTTTGATACATGTAGAAGTTTTCGCACGCTCCACACTTGGCAAGCATATGTCGCTGTGGTAGGACGACGTTTTCGTCGACAGCGAGACGACTCTGGTGACTTCGTGATTTTCGAGATGCCGGTCCAGTCTAGTTACACAGAGGTGCTCAGTTAAGATAGAATGTATACATTCACAAGAGATGATTGTACACACGCGTGTGAGCGTCTAATAAAGCCACGTATGGAAGCAAAGAGATTTTGGAATCCGGACTCCAAAATCCGTGTACACCAAAATCTGCTTCCAAGAGATTTGGTGGCATGGCTGTTTGGCTCCACCACTGGCCGAGGTGCAGAGCAGCCGCATGGTCCAGTTCATATTCCATTTTTGCCCCCGTTGTTGCAACTTGATGTGAGTTGGATGAAGGCGTTTTTGTAATTTGTATAGGTAGAACCTGCTAGAAGCTGATACAACACATGATGGTAGGATTGTAAAATCTGGGCGCCAAGATTCTAGAATCTGATGGAAGTTGCTGGCTGTTTGGAGTCGAGTCTAGATTTTAAAATCTGGATTGCACAATTTAAGTGGTTCTATACAGGCCCTAATAATAACAAGCGCACGAAGGCAGTTACAACTATTGTGAAACCCGTTTCATTTTGTTACTAGAGTGGTAGTCTAACAATTTCAAACTCTCCGACAAATGCACACGGTATGCATTCAGACCAAACAACGTACAGTAGTTGTCATGATGTCATCTAGCTGCTGTTTCGGCTGGCTGATAGGAGCCGTTGCTATCCGAACACTAACAATAGGGCGGGTTGACCCTGACTATATGTTTACTGAGGGAGGTAGCCGAATAGGACTAGACCCTACTGTATGTTTACTAAGTCCAGCGGTGCTCCCAAAACTGGGGTTCACGTACTGTTATGACAATGTTACGCACTGTAAATCTGAGTGGAGGTGGTTGGAAACAGTGATGGAGATGGAGGGATAGGGGAGTCTTTGGACTTAGCCTAATAGATCCACATTTAATTTTAATGCTAGAAGTTACTTTACCTTTGCGAGAAGTGTGTTAAAATTGGGAAGGGCGTATGGGGATGATGGGGCGGGAGCATTGGAATGTTTGCAGAGGACCTAAAAAAAAGTGGTGTTGTAGGGCGGCGTGGCTGGACGAGGAGGTGGCAGGGCGGGGGACCGTTGGATGTTTTGTAGGCTAGTGGCGTGAGCAAAATAAACTGCTGAGCAGCGGCCGGGTCGACCGCAGCGATTGGTCGGGATCCGGCGCGGCGGCTGCGTGCGTGGCAACGCCGACGATCGCCGACGAGCGGACCACCGCACATGCGCGGGTTGCTTCGCTGCTGTTCCACGGGAAGCAGCAGGTGGCGTCACGTGTGCGTCGGAGTGAAGGGAGCGGCAAGGCAATTATTGGTGGCGCGGAGTCCACCGTCCGTACGCGCCCGCCCCATATGCCAAATTGCCATACTCCGTGAATTTTGCCCCGCCTTGTCGCCTCCGCACTCCCCAGCTGCTTTGCTCTCCTCGTGACTCCTTTGGTTGGTTCACATGTCCGTTGCATTGCATGCGATCGGATCGGTTGCCGAGGACGAGGAACTCAACCAAACCAATGAGCAATGAGCTTGCTTCGGTCCGCTCCACAGCTCGTCTGGTCAGGGCCTGCTTGGATGCAGGTCAAGGTTGGCCAAGCTAAAATTTAGCTAAATTTAAATCTAAATAAATATTTCACTAAACAATAATTTTTTTATTTGTAGATCTTATTTGCTACCAAATAAATTCTACGAACAAATAGTTTTTCGTTTGATCAAATATTTCTCTAAATTCAAACGTTGTTAAATTTGGACAAACTTTGGTCCTGGCTCAACCTTAGCATCGTTCCAAACAAGACCTCAGTCTCTGTGTCTATAGTCTAGAGTGATGACGACTACTCCCGCACCCGCCGGCCGCGCGCGCCCACTGTTCCTTCCATTTCATCGTCTAGTGCCCCTTTAGGAATGCAGGAATTCCGTAAGATTGGTACAGGAATTTCACAGGAATCAATTCAAAAACACAGGAAATAGGAACATTTTTCTTTGTTCTAAAGGACCCTACTGGTAGAACCTCGTCCGTGGTCCTTTGCTTGCGTGCCACGGGCCTCTCCTTCCGCATCTCCCCAACCTTTTCAACTCACCCCAAAAGTCCTGCCTGCGGTCTTGCACCACATCCCCCCACTTCACATTATTATTCCCGCGCCGCGCCCATTCAACGTACTACGTACTGGTCTACTATATATCTTGATACGTATATCGGTCCAAATTAAAGAGGAGGCATCTGGTGCAAAGCGCGGGGAAAGTTAAGATCCTGAAAAGGTCGACTGAAAACTCTGATTAGGTGAACTACACTGTCACCATGCACCACGGCTGTCGTCCATCGAATTTTTCCCTGTTCCTAGACTAGACAAGTATTTTCGAATGTGCGATTGCACCGGTGCAGAGTAATATATAGGAGTAGCACTTTTTTATCATGAAAAACCGCAATGCTGCCAAGAGCATATCTATTCCCACCTCCCTAGCTATACACACAAAATCGAGAAAAAAAATGGAATGATCCACGGGCCGGAGGCATGGTCGTCAGACCCGGGACACCATCCATCGTCCATGAAAAATACGAAAAGTCTTTTTTTGAACGAAAAAAATACGAAAAGTCTATCTCAGACAAAGGTAGACTAAGAGAGGATTAATTGCATTGTATCGTCCTATAAACTAAGACCTCATATCCAAAGTACAAGGCTGGATCCAACGTGCTCTAATTTGGTCACAAATATATCCATAATATACAGTACAATTGTACCGTTTGGAACGAGTAAGTCCAACTGTACCATCTAATAAGTCTATAGACTTCGAGAACGCATATTTAGCTACGGGTATGTGTCAAAAAAAAATCCGAACAGTGGGGGCCCACTATTATCTAAGGCCCTCGTGTCAGCCTCTACTCGCAGCAAAGCGATGTGATGCCGGTCCGGAGAGGGCGTCGGCCGCCGAGCTTTTCTGGATCGCATCCTGCCTACGATTTGGGCATCACGTCGGCGATGTTTGGTCTGCAGACACGGGCTCTGTGCTTTCTGTGTACGTACTCCTATATCGGCGCAAAGCTACGAGAGATGAGATCAGCCATGCCGAGGCCCACGATAAAATCTAGCGACCTCGTACTTAAGCCGATGCATGTCTGTTTCTCTGTTCATGTGATAAAAATAATAGGATTAGGAGTAGCTCTGCTAACATTGGAAGATTGACACCTCTACTAGGCACAGTTGATTTTTTTGTGTCCTTATTAACATGAGTAGTACAGTAGTTAGTTTACACTCGACATCAGGTTAGTTATAAACTAAGTACTTTTATGGGAATATAAACTCCATGCGTAAAACAATTAGAAGCAAAGCTTGTTCGCCTCAACTGCATGAATCCATGGCTGCCTGCTTTTCCTAGGTTTTACTTAAATTTATTTTGAAGAAGAAAAAACTAGTCCAAAGTTTTCTTTTTGTCGATAGCATCTCACCCACCTTGTACCCCCGTGAGCAGCCGGGGCATCTTTTCTAGTGTTCCAATACTCCGCTTTAGTCTATTTGTCCAAACATGGTAGGAGGAGCTAAAGTTTAACTAACAAACTCATCCTATCCATTAGATTATTAGCTCTTCAAAGTGAGTTAAAGTAGGTTATTACTGAGAGGCAGTGAAGTTTAGCCTTGTGTATTCCACGCGGTGCTGAAGAAAATATGTAATGAAATGCTACCGCGGCACACTGCGGCACGTACACAGATCACGAGCATTTGTGCCCGGTTAATCCCATCATTCTGCTAGTCACTGGTCCCTAATAATCTGAGCCACACACAGGTGATCGGTGTCGGGCTCAGTGTCTATTAGAATTATTACAGTACTTGTCTATAACCTGTCACGTTCCCGGGCCATCAGGCAAGGCAGCAGGCCGCACCCGTACCTGCAGACGAATGGTAAAGAGATGTATGCCGCCTAGCTCATCGTCCGTCGTCTTTGCATCGCATCTCCCGCCCATTGCACTGCATCCTTTTTCCCGGTCGGCGTGCACAGGTGCAGGGCAGCCGCCGCCGCTCCCGCTCGGCGGTGCCCTTTTTTCTCGCAGCGCAGGAGTCGGCGTTGGAGTTGGTACAGGTGCAGGCCCGAGGACGGCGCCTGCGACGGAGGAGAGCGGAGGCGTCCAAGTGGCGGCGATCGGGGGAGCGGCCGGGGAAAGTTCTTTGAGATGGGGGCCAAGGAAGGCACTGCAGGCAGCATCTGGCTCGAGGTCATCGCTTTCCTGCATGTGATGGCACAGACAGACAGACAGACAGGCTCGCCTGCCCGGCCGTTTGGACAAACGAGACGCATTCATCTTCCCTCCGCGCGCGGTCCTTGTCCTTTCCCTTCCTGAGTTCAACCCATCCTGTGTCCTTCTCTCTCATCTACTCTCTCTTAAATTTCCGGTTATAATAGTAGATAGAGAACTGAGGACAGAGAAATAGTTGAAGTCAGCCTAACCATCCAAAACACAGGAATGAAAAAAAAAAAACCAGAAACAAAAATCGGTGCAAACTAGGAAACCACGGGAATCTAAAACACATAAATGAAAAATTTATACCGTTTGGATTATACACGGAGGAAGACAGCCGGAGGCAGAGATGGAGCGAGCTTCCATTTAGTAGGACTAGATTTTTTGGTTCCTGCGTTTTGTGTATCGCTCGTTTTTCTTCCTCTGGAACGGAAAGACTGGTTCCCTCAAACTAAACGCGGCCTGTTGATTTCCTTTTTCGGGAAGCCTTCCCGTGAGGTTCCTTTGAACCAAACGGGCCCTGAAATATCATGAGCTGACAATAAACCACTACATAGGAGTTTTATTAGAATTTCATTCTCATTAAATGATATGACACATCAACCCAACAGATGACATGGCAGGGTAATTGTGAAGAGAGATATAGAAAGAATTTCATAGGACGAGAGAGAGTTTCATCATGAAACTCAGGATGCACTCTTACCTAGACAAAAAGCTGATGTGGCACTATTAAAAACTGGAAAATAAACTTCCCATTGCGAATGGCTTTAGATAAATCTAGAATGATTAAACTAAAGCTGAAAATATTTAATGTTTGGAGAGATGATTGGCTCAAGAAAGAAAGAGTCAACCTTAATTTCTGTAGCAGGCTGCGAGCAATTTTTTTATTCGCCTCATAACGTGCGCTGTCGCGGTGAGGCCAGGCGCCCGATGAATCATTCGGTTTTTTTCCCTTATGTTTTCATCGCAGCACATATAATTTTGACGACGTGAAACTGTTTCGAACCCTGCTTACTTAGCTTTGTTATATACTTTTTCTTACGCAGCCGAGAGCAGGCTGGCTGCGACGATGAGCTTGAGCTGCGTTGTAGAGTGTACGAAACTGCTGGCATATGAATGATGGGGCACGTGAAGTGATCGAGATGAAGAAATGATTGCATCGATTTGATGATTGCAGGGCGCGTCATCAGCTTGCTGTGCGTGCCGTAAAAGGAGCGAAGAACCACGTTTGGCAAGTGGAGTGGTGACAAGACAAAAGGGTAGAAAGGTCGATCGGCCAGCACAACACACACTCTAATGAAAAGGGTAAACCAAGCCCTTGTTTTTCCATATCTGCTCTGCTCCGGTTGTTCGCCACCAACACCGGAGGGCGGGTGAGGGAGGGCAGCAATTATTGGGTGCATCGATCGTGCATGCATGCGCCTCCTCCTCTGAAGCTTCTTCTACTATATGGCATCGGATGCTTTGCTTCGGCCTGCACTAAATAAGTACCGTACTACTCCCCCTACAGTACAACGTACGACTGCACATGAATGGAACGTTATCCATGTGACGGGAAAACAAGGATCAAGGATCAGATTGTTGGAATTAATCTCGGATCCCAAATTCATGTTTAAGTTCTAACACAGATCAATCAGAGGGGGAAATAGCATAGATCGCACTCGTGTCGTTCCGTCCCATGCTCGTGTCATACGATACGCGCCTGTATACGCATTACTAGTGTATTTTGTGTGTCATCTATCGACTGTCGTATGCTGGAGTACAGTACTAGCTAGGAGTAGTATTACTGCTGTAACACCTTTGCTCACCCACGTTCTTTTCTTTTTCATCTCACTTTCTCAAATTCTGATTCAGTGCGTCATGCCAACCAGAGTGTAAAACAGTGCAGAAACAGTACTGTACCACTGGATAGAGCCTAAGACCGAGTTCAGCAGACCAGTTAAATGGTCGTGTACAGTACAAAACGATACTTGTGTTTACGTAGAATTAGTTGGAATAGTGTGGCCGTTGGACTGGGTCTAAGGCTGTTTCTAATAGACTCTTTATTTTTTTTTTCTCGAAATACTGTTTTAGCACTGTTGTTTTGTGCTGCGCATGATGTGAAGTCACAGAAGATGGAATTTGAAGAGCAAGGACGGGGGAAAGCCGTTGGAGCCGGCCTACCGCGAGGGTGGAGTGAGAAGCTGGCAAGGTAGCTGACGTGCCGAAACGAACGGGACGAGAGCGCAGGGCACGGCACGGGGCGAAAGGAGACGTGCTTTCGGCGCTCTCCGCTCGAGACGCCGCCGCTGCCCGCTGGAGCGACGTGCAGTGTGGCAGCAGTAGCACCACGCGGATCCATCGGCCGGGGACGCGTCTTTGGCGCCGCGGTTCCCGAGGAGCAGCAGCAGCTGGCGGCCTCGAGCCCCGCGCCGGCAGGGGACCGCCTCCGCCTCCGCCTCCGGCTCCGGGCGCGTCCACACACACAGACACAGACACAGCTGCTGGCTGCCTTTTGTTTTTTGTTTTATTTATTATTATCCAGGGACTCCTTGGGTGGACAACGACCACAATAACTAAACCCTGGCACGGGCAGTGCCCACAGCCGCAGGGCCCCGCTTTGTTTATTCAATCAAAGCACGTGCCACCGTACGGTACCATCTCGCTCTCGCGTCGCCTCCCGCAACGCCGACACGTCCGCCGCCCGCCCCGCCCTTCGTCACGTGACGACGACCCGTTCAACGTCACACAGCTCAAGCCCGGATCGGCCAGGCGGGCCTGGTCCAGCCTGCGGGCGCGGGACGATGGGCCACAGCCTATGCCTATGCCTGGGCCTGGGCCTGGGCCTCCTGCTAGTGCCAGGCCGGGCCACCCCCCCGCGCCATGCATGCTCCGCTCCCCGTCTCCATCGCTGCCGCTTGCTTGCTACCACCAGGCCATAACCTGCATCAGCGCCTGTCCCCCGTCACGTGACCAACCACGCAGTGGTTTCTCGCAGCGCAGCATGCCGATGCAGCACGGGACCTTGCTACGCTGCTGCTGGCTTTGCCCACTGCCGCCTGCGCACTGCAATCAATGGTACACCAAGGCTGAGAGTTTTACCGACAAGAGCTTTGCCTCGGCAAAACCCCATGCTATAATATTGGCTCCAATGGGCTCGACATCCACTTTCTTCTCGGCCCTCTGGCCTTACTATATCTATTTCATTTATGGGCCGGGCTGGCAAAATGACACACAACGCTACATTAAAGTGGCAAGCAGGATTTTTTGAATCTGAAATGGCAGACTTGGCTAGCAGTAGTGCATGTGCATGCCTTTTTCATGATTCATTCATTGATTCTGGAACCGGGCCCCTTTTCAGTTCGTTGATGCTGAGCCCATCTTACACAGTTTGGATATAACCATCAGAAAATTTTCAGTTCAGAAACAGCAATAAAAAAAATGGTAAAAATGACACGAGGCCCTCAACCATGACCACATTTTCAGTTCAGAAAGAGCAAAAAAAAAAAAAAAAAAAAACAACTTCAACGCCCACCGTGGGGCTCGAACCCACGACCACAAGGTTAAGAGCCTTGCGCTCTACCGACTGAGCTAGACGGGCTCTGACACTTTGAAACACTGGACGTTACAGATTTCAGCGTTGGCATGAAGTCCATCTCTAAAACAGCGCGGTGAGGTGGCGCACACGAGATGGGCATGGGCAGTCGGGCACTAGTGCGTTCCATAGTTTTCGTTCAGGCCGTGCAGACCTCGCGCGAGAATCCGACACGGCCATTGGCGACGTCGAACAACACGCGGTGGTTCTGCTGCTGCATGCTGGCCAGCACGTTGAGCGCCGCGTCAACGCCGTCCGGCGGCCCCGCCGCCATCGCCAGGCACGCGATGCGGCCGGACGAGCTGCGGATCATCACGTTCTCCTCGGGCAGCGTCACGGTGACCGGGCCTGCGAACGCGAACGTGATGGTCGGCACCGAGACCGTCACGTTGTAGCACGTGTCGAAGCCGCCGAGTGGCCCCGCCACGGGCGCCCGCACCCTGCGCCGGAAGGCGTCGCGCACGGCGGCGTACACCGGTGCGGACAGCCGCGTGAACATGGTCCCGGCGTCGACGATGGTGCCGCGGCCGCTGGCCGGGTCGAACGCGAGCGCGGACGCCGGGACCGGCACGGGCTTGCCGCCGACGCGGATGCCGACCATGTCGACGTAGTAGAGGGAAGGGCGGTGGGGGTTGGAGAGCAGCGGCGTCGTCTTGATCCTCCTCGGCTGCCCGGTGGGGCCGAGCCTGAGCGTGCCCGAGAAGTTGGAGGATTTGTAGCTCGGGAGGCAGTAGGAGAAGACGGCGCCATACACGCCCTTGGTCTGCGACAGGAACGACAGCGGCCCGCGGCCGAAGCCGAGGAGCCCCTGCGGCGGCAGGGACGCGGAGTTCCCGGTGACCGCATGGAGGCACCCGAAGGTGTAGGACGTCGCGACGGCGCCGCCCTCGAGCGCGAGCGCGTCCTGCCCGAGCAGCGCCTGGAACGTGGACCCCGCGTACGTGAGGTTGAACGCGCACGGGGCGCCCGCCCCGGCGGGGCACGACGGGCCCGGCGCCTGCGCGCACTGCGGCGCGCCGCAGCGCAGGGTGCGGTACGTGGACGAGCGCGTGGGGGAGAAGGAGGGCGCCGGGGGCGGGGCGCAGCCGGCGCAGGCGCTGCACGGCACCCACGCGGCGTCGTTGCTGGGGTCGATGGCCACGAGGAGCGCCTGCGCCGGCGTGCCGAGGCGCGCGCGGGCCACGTAGTTGGGGATGCGCAGGATCTGCCGCCCCGGCGCGATCGGCACGAACGAGCGGCGCGCCTTCTTGGCGTGGGCGGCGAGCGTGGCCACGCGCGCTGCGTCGGCCGCGGACTGGGCAGCGAGGGAGGACGCCCAGGCGGTGACCGGTGCGTTGGCGTCGGGCGACACGGGGTGAGAGCGTGCCAGGAGCAGCGTCGAGCTGTGCACGGCAGTGGATGGGGCCCAGTAGTTGGACAAGAGTAATAGGAGGACCAACGGTCTCAGCGGCGACGACATTGTTGCTGGTAGTAGCTCCGTGCTAGTTTTAGGTGCGATCGATCTCGATCGCAAGAAAGGAGATGCCATAGAAGTGCTGGATGTTACACGGGTGATGGCATGGCTGTGTGTTTATTTATAGGACCCCGATGTGCTAGCTATACATCATGTGAATGTGTGATGAGAGTTGAGACTCGATCGATCGTGACGAATGCAGGTCACAGGTCATCATGTAGCTTCTGCTGTGTTCCGCGCCCCCTTTGTTATGATCACTAGCCGCGTCGGTGGCTGACGAGGGCGCACCACAAAAACTCTACTTCCATGGATGAATGGGGATGGTCCATGATGTTGGTGGTTCGGATGGAAAACGATGATGGTCGTTTCGGGCTGCTGTCTGTCACTGTGAGATCCGGGCAAGGTTTACGGGAGGCAGGAGGTAGTGCATACTGCGACGAGATGAGGTACGGTGTTGAAAGGCAGGCAGGCGATGGAGCTATCTACTCCGCTCCGCCGGTACGGGACGTGCTTGCTAGCTATGGGCTATGGCTGCCGCGTTGGTTGGCTCTGGCGGAGCACGGTAGCCGCGCACATACGTGACCGACCCCATCTCCATTCTCCAACGATGGTGGTGGGCCGGCTCTTCTCCGCGTGCAAATGTCAAACGACCATGCGCACTCCAACTCTCCAACGATGGTGCACGCACAGTCCAGTTTGTAGAACCTCCATATTTCGCTTGATCAGTTCGGTCACTGCTGTTTTTTTCCCTGATTTGTTCCTTATCAGTTGCCTGAAATTCTTTGTTCCCATCAGTCACCATCTCTGTCCGTTGTATGTCAGATGAACGCTCGTAAAACCACACCACACGCAGCTATGTGGGAGCGACAGGGGCATCCAAATACTGCTGCGATTGAAGCCGGCTAGCCATGTGTGCAGTTTGGCTTCTTAGTTGTCTGCTCTGTCGTAAGCCAGCTTGGCTTCCTTGATTGGCTTGTTGTTCCGATGTTTGTGCTTGATCTGCCTCAAACTTACGGTTTCCCATGGTTCATCCGTAGTCCTTTTATGTTTGACTTGTCAGTTCCTTCTTGGCTTGTTAGTCGATCTGTATCTGATCTATGGCCGATTAGCTTCAGTTGATCTTCTAGTGTTGGGGGATTGAGGTATATCATCAGTCACCAACGTCACACCTACGATCTCAACTGGATGTGTGTGATTGATTTACGTTTAAATAGTGTAACCGGTTCGGTCTGTTTTGTTTGTGTCTGTGCCCATTAGTCCATGGATTATGCGTCTGTTTTATTAAATTACCATACATACCTAAAAAATTACCATTTATAATTGCACTATATTTTTTTTGTCTTGTGTTTTGTAAATTTTGAATCAGTTCAATGTACAGTACTTTTGTCTTTGCAATGAGGTATAGCTTTAAATGAGTTTAATGTATGGTGCTTTTGTCTTTGTGAGCATGCAGTAAATATGCCTGTATCGTAAGCAGCTGGCATGTTATTAAACGTGCATGCCCATGTGCAGGTTGTGTGCATGCATTTATTCTAAAATCTGATTTGTATTGGACAGTTCAAAAATATGATCCATGTAAAATTATATATCAGTATGCTATCAGATAGATCTACCCTTTAGCCGTCCAGCCGGGGACAACTTCAGTCAGCCTGAGTCCACACAAGAGCCGTGAGCTGGACGGGGGCAGTTAGCTGTTGGATGGGAAATCTAACATTCAAAATATGTCACTGATATAAAATCATCTTATAGTCATCTGATGAGGATGTTGACTCTTTTTTCCCTGATCATTGATTTCTTCAATCACTTGAGACTTTGATTCGACAACATCTGACTATTACTAATTAGATGTTACAAAAAAAACACGAATTGCGAAACGCACTAGAAAAAAATCCTACAAATTCTCACAAAAAAACATCTGGCTTCCATCAAGTATATTTTCAAGTATCCAATAATACTAGCCATTGGATCTATTATATTTTCTAAACTATGACATTATGAAATACCATTAAAACAACCCCTAGTTTGTCATACAAATTACCCACCCAGCCATTATAAAATATGAATTAAAATAACCCCTAAATTTGCAAATAAATTACCTATCATGCCATTATAAACAATAAATTAAAATAACACATAAAATTACATATAAATTAACATCATGCCATTATAAAATGTGAATTAAATAACTCCCTAGATTTGCATATAAATTACCCATCTTGCTATTATATATAAAAGATAAATTAAATCCACCGTACCATTATTAAAGATGAATTATAATACTATTAACTTTTAATATATATCTTATAAAAATCTAGCCCGTGCGCGAGCACGGGTTGATGGACTAGTGAATTTTAATTACAGTGGCTTGTAGTAAGCTATTTTAGTGCCGTTTGAGCATATGTCCGTAACTACTTAAGTGAAATTGATCGAGCTACTAAGTACATGCCCCCTCATAATAGAGACACTAAAAACTAGCAAAACCAACAGCCACAATAGTCAGTGAGGAGAGGTACGAGGTGGTTAAAAAAACTTTAGAAGCATCATGACATAAAATAGCTCAAAGTTAGTTTTTTCATGTATTTATTATAATGGAAATTCTAGTAATATTTTTTAGAAATGGACTATTGTAATTTTGTTTAAAATTTCAGGGTTCCTCATGGTCACTGGATAATTTAGATCTAAACTTGGTCCATCGGCTGTTTTTGTGGAAATGATAGTATTTTTTTAGCACACATCTCACAAGGATGTGTTTGGCAATAGATGTGAATATGTTGTAATTTTTACTGAAACTATTTTTTCAATAATAGAAGCTTTCAATACATCGAGAAGACCAATGGTGAACCTTTGGTCGTCCAACGGCATGTGTTCGAAGGGTCCGGGTTTTACTTTAGTGTGTCACTGCCAAGCGCGCAACTGGAACCTGTATAGAAAACCAACATCCGTTTGTACAGTACAGCCTATAATAAATAGTTTGTTGTAGCGCGAGCACATCCTACGTATGTGATTG
This sequence comes from Paspalum vaginatum, assembly GCA_030272315.1. Taxonomy (NCBI): domain Eukaryota; kingdom Viridiplantae; phylum Streptophyta; class Magnoliopsida; order Poales; family Poaceae; genus Paspalum; species Paspalum vaginatum. The sequence goes on from CM059014.1 coordinate 45,593,927, forward strand.
TGCTGGCTCGTTGATGATCTGCATCTTCTGTTACTATAATCAATGTAATTCCTATATATATATATCGAGTACTGTAATCGATTTGTTCCATCATATGCCCAGATAGCCACTCCCTCTACGGCCTACGGACGTTGTTGGATCCTGGTGGTGAGGGAGGGCCTCATCTTGACGATCTGCTCGTCGTCGACGCCCATCCGCTTGGCGGACATGCCGGCCTCGAAGAATCGTCTGACGGCGGCCCTCATGTAGGCGATGCCTTCCCTGACGTTCATGGTGTCCCTGATCCTGTCCTGCAGGCTGGTGAGCTGGTGGTCCCCGTTGAGCACGGAGGCGAGCTGGATGATCTCCTGCTGGAACTCGGTGAGCTTGGCGTCCTCGTCGGCCTCCGTCTGCCGGATCCTGGTCGGCGTCGGGAGCTGCTGGGGGCAGTCCGTCCTGGGCTCGGTCCTCGCCTGCACGACGCTCTCGAAGGTGCCGGCCCAGGCGTCGCGTCTCGTGAGGAAGTCCTGCGGCAGGTTGAAGATCTTCTTCACGGTGGCGGGGATGGAGGAGTGCTCGTACTGGGACGTGGGCATGGGTCCGCTGGGCCCGTGGACAACTGAAGAAGACGACCGACATTATATTGATCAATCAGTGAAGGTTATATATGAAGTAGCAGTCAGTAAATTACGTACCTGTTCCCTTGTCGATCCATGGCGAGATGAGGATGGCCGGCACGCGGACGCCGAGCCGGTCGAAGGTGAAGTTGTACGGCGGCGGTCCGACGATGCCGTCGGGGCTAGGCACGCCGTCGACCGGGGTGGGCACGTGGTCAAAGAACCCTCCGTGCTCGTCGTAGGTGAGGACCATGAGCGTCTGGTTCCACTGCGGGCTGGCCCTGAGCGTCTCGTAGATCTCCTTGACGAGCATCTGTCCCTGGTAGACGTCGTGGGAGGGGTGGTCGTCGTTGGCGGGGTCGAGCTTGGAGTCGAGGTAGTGCTGCTCGATGACGGCGTAGTTGGGGAGGGATCCCCGGCGGGCGTGGTCGCGGAAGGCCGGGCGGAAGGGGTGGAAGTCGAGCAGGTACTTGAGCTTGCGCAGGTTGCGGTAGAAGAGCACGGCGGGGACGTCCTGGAAGTAGACGCCGAACGACAGGCCCGCGTCGTGGATGTTGTCGAAGATGGTGCGCTGCGGGTACCCCTCCGCCAGCAGCCTGCATATAGGTTTGGTTCATGTTCATGATCCTCATGCATACATCGTATGCTACTCCTACTGTCCTACGTGGAGCAGTAGCAACATTAATAATAGCACGCGTGCGGCTGTCCGAGAGAAAATGGGCCGAATGTGCTGATGGGCCATTGTCGCCGAGTGTGCAACGGCCCATGTAAAGTATGGATGGAGCTATGGCATTTTGAAGCTGGGGGCTCGACCCTACTAAGGACCGATCGAACTGCGAAGAAAAAGCAGCAGGTACCGATGCTTTGCTTAGCTGCTAAGCTTAGCTTCAGTGTGACAGTGTCTCACACTCCCATCTCTGTCATCTTGGATGGAACCTAGAAATTAAAGGCAGCAGCCTAGTCGACAGAAACCCCCCGTCTTTGAAAAAGGGAAAAAAAAAAAGGTCGATATGAACAACAGTGCATTGGTGGCGGTGCTTTTTCCGGGCAAAAAGCAAAGGCAACAGAGATTACTGATGGCTAGTAGCATAATTTATTTAGGTATGGATTTTGGCCCCCAACTGAGCAGATTTTCTAGTACTGGCAGTCGTGAGGAGACATGCAATGCACGCACGAGGTAGCAAGCAGTGCCGACAAGCGCGCATGTCGCCCCTGCCTGCCGTGCACTGCTCGTGCTCTCCCGCGTCAAAATCCTCACATGCCCACATGCGCCGCCCGCCGCCTGACATACTACTACCCGCTCATCCACCCGGCCACTACTGATGAGGAGCAAGCAGTGTGACAGTGTCTGCGTCTTCATCTCTCTCTCTCTCTCTCTCTCTCGATCCATCGACTTCATCAAAGGGACCACACCATGGACACTAGTACTGTACTGCTCGGCTTCCCCTCGATCGAGGCTGCGTGCCACCGCCACAATCTTTGGCCTGGCCTCGCTCCTTTTCACATGGATGGACGGTGGATCGGGATTATTAATCACCAGACTAGAGTACCCCCAGCAAACGATTAATTTTTGTTGGTGGTGCGGTAAATCCATCATTCGCAGGAGCACTTGCACTTCTAATGAGGGCGTGGATGGCCCACAAGGCCACAATCAAGTTCATCACCAGAAAAAAAAAAGGTTAAAAAGGCCTGTTGGGCCGGCTAAATAATCTCAGCCGGGCGCGTGTGGTTAGTTAGTTGCCGCATGCAGGAAAGTGGTCGTCCCTTCAAAAGAAAAAAAAAAGGCCGGTTGCATCATGCACGATGGTTTTCTCTGGGGCGATGTTGATGGGTGCACCAATGACCATGAGAGCGATGATGGCATCAGAAATTCAACTCAGCGCGTCGGATGGAGGGATGGATTGTTTGTACTTGTACGTGCAGGGCAGTGCAGTGCAGGTGAGACAAAAGCCGACCGTTTATCAGGTACCGTGACTACTCTGCTACACTACTCCAAAAGGATACGAGTAGCCGCTTCCTGCGTCAATTCGTTGCTGTTACAAATTCCAAGCTATATATGATGAGTGCCAAATTCAAATCGCGGTCAATCTGCGGCCATATTGATATTGTTAGCACTACTACCCCTCCTGTGTGTGTATAAAGTAAAAGGCGTGCAATTAAATACTCGTGCAACCAAGTAGAATATACTATGTGATTATCGATCTTTATCTAGTGTGCAACAGCGTTGACACCCCCTAACAAGGTTGGCAACCAACCCCACGGCCACGGTGGGACAGAAGAGACGATCGTCCAGAATGCAGCAAAAAAAAAGGCAAGAAAAAAAAAATCGCTCCACCAGAGCAGATGATAGCAGGAATTATCGGCGTATACGTAGTTATACGTACCGTGGGTCGTTGCTGGTGGCGCCGCCGGAGGTTCCGGAGTGCACGAACAGCCGGTTGGGCTGCGTGGACGACGGCACGGACGCGAACCATCGGTCGCAGACGGCGAACTGCGCGACGAGCTCGCGGTAGACGGCGACGCTGTCGGGCGCGAAGCCGTGCATGACGGCGCGGCTCATGTCCTCCCCGCCGATGGAGCGCGCCTGCTGCACGAAGCCGTCCATGCGCGCGGGGCGGCCGGGGGCGTCGTCGTCGGAGCCGAACACCTGCTGCCGGATCTCCTGGAAGGAATGGCCCGGGTCCGGGTCCACGTACGCGGCGCCCTCGCCGAAGTAGACGCGCTCCGACGCCGGGTCGGACGCGTTGGCCGGGTTCCACTCCGCGCCCGTGACGCCGTCGATCGCCGGGTTCAGCCGCTTCATCCACCCCAGCATGTGGTCGAAGGAGCGGTTCTCCATCACCACCACCACCACCGTCTTGATGGGGCTCGAACCGGCGGCGGCGCCCGACGCCCGTGGGGGCGGGTTGGCGCCCAGGAGGAGGGAGACGAGGAGCAGCAGAGCGGCGCCGAAGCGGCGGGGCATTGTTGTTCCTGGAGGAGGACTTGGGGGGCGGGAGTGTGTGTGTGTGTGGGAGGGCTCTGCCGCTGTGGTGGGACTGGGAGTGGGAGCTCCCTGCCTCCCCTGCTGCGATTCAGCGATGATGGATGGGAGGGGATGCGGTGGTGTCGTGGCGTCGCGTTTTATTGGGTGCCGTGCCGTCGTGACGACGATTGTCGTCTTGTCGTCTCATCTCTCGTCGCGTGCACGTAGTCTACTGTAGTGTATCTTTATTTGTTGGCAATGGTACTCCACGCTGATACTACCATCATTGATTGAATGAAATATTTAAGCGCTCGAGTGCGTACGTACTAGCTGTGGCTCAAGCAACGGTGGCAATGAATAAGCTACCATTTTCAGCGTAGCGTCGTTCTACTGTTTCTATCCTATTTTACACTGTCCATTTTTATCTATCACTATTTCAATTATTTTTCTCTCTGTTTACGGTAACACTACAATATCGTTTTGTATTATAGCCGGTCCACTCCACTTAAAACAGCCTTTTAAGGGCCAATGCAGGACGGTCATGCGTGGTATGCATGTCGTGTTTATACGGCGCAATGGACCATGTTCAGGGTGGGAATTGGGATTGATTGATTGCACCGACGCTCATGTTAGTTTGTACTACTAGTCGGTGTGTGTTGCTTTAATTTTGGGATTGGGAGGGAGGGGTAGTGGGAACATCCGTGCTGCTTTCCTTTCCTTTTCGCCGTGTCTAGCCAGATAAAGGATTCATATGTGCGCACGCATCACGCACCGGGTTTGGTTCGCAGCCTTCGATGCCATCGCATCCCATCGGCGGTGGGGCGGTCACGGCCTGCTTTATTATTTGTTTATACGCGATGATGATGATGCAGTCGGATCATATATCGTGTGAGTCATCAAGTCCATCGTTATATATATACTCATCTCCTCCACCTAGCTCAACAAAAGAGGAGAATTAGCTACGTACAGTACCGCATATATCTGCACGGAACAGCAGGAGGGTGAGTGGATGAGTGTGCAATCAACCGTTGCTGGTTAAGTAATAATTTTAAAAAAGTTTTATTTGAGCCGCAGAGGACGGACAGCAAGCAGGGGCGACTTGCAGAATGATGAGCAGTCACCATGGCCGATGAGCATACGTATATATATGCATGTGAATGATTGGTTGATGCCTTCCGTGCGCGTTCATCAGCTGCTGGATTTTACCAATAATGCTGGCATGCCGTCGCCGGTCATTCTCGATCATGCATGATGTCGCTCCCATGCATCCTTTTTCTGCTTTTCCCATGCAGCTAGCGTACCCGCACCTATCACTATCAGCAGAGCTGGCACGACGTGCCTAGGCGTCGGCGGGCCGCCGTGCAAGTCGGCTGACGATGTGCAATGCAAATGCACACATCTGCAGTGTTTCCCATGATTTCGTCCCTTCCTGTTGACAATCTGGCCGGCCGGCCTCCCTTGATAATCCTCCCTCCACCGATCGATGTGTACGCGTTCCGGAGGGAGGCTCTAGCCTTGATGCGCACGCCATTTCCCCTGTCACGGACTGAAAGCGCCAGGGGCACTCTCAGAAGCGGCAGCGGCAGGGAATAATGGATAGGTAGGGGGCGCCCTAGCCCAACCGAGAGACCACTGCAAAGCTTTGTACCTTGCGATGCTTCCAAGCGCTAGCTCAACATACGCCATCTATCTGTCTCTCGAGCATGCTCACATGCTCACATGTGCTGCCGTAGAGTAAAATAGTTACAACAATAATAAGCAAGAGTTGATATACGATCCGCTGAAGATGGTTTAACGCCGTCGTATGCCGTCTCATCTCCTGTAAAAGTAAGTCTCACACTCCAGGAAACGGTTGATCCCGTGCCCATATTTTAATTTTATATTTATGTATATATAGTACATATATAATCTCTGTTTTATAATATAAGCGTATACCTGAATGCTCAGGCGGGAACAGCCAAAGTAGTCAAATGACGAAGCTTGCGTTGACAGAGAGTATAGCCTGCCGACGCTTCGTTACGAAAGTATAGTCGTGGGTGGCATATCAACCTCATCCCCAGTGAAAGACGACAATATCCATCGTGAAGCGGGGATGATACGGGTGCAGTGGAGATCTATAATTTACTATGGCCCTATCAATTGGGACCAAATAATCCCCGTTAACAAATGTGTGATACATTTTATTTTTTTCCAAAACTTTGATTGTTCACCATTTTCAAACATAATAATTTATTATTTATTTTATTGAATGTAGTTTATAATTTACATGCTTGAATAAATTTTTTTGATACAATGGAGGATTAAAGCTGTGGAAAAATCAACCATGTTGTATAATTTTTTTAATACATTTTTTTTTGAATTTGAAGAAAATGTTAATCTAAATAATAAATTTCTTGTTTGTAGGTATTATTTGGGGCCTAAATAAAGCCTATAAATAAAAATATTATAATTTGATCGAATATGTCTACAAATTCAAATATGTCCAAACATAGCCAAAGTTTGACCTGGTCGACGTCTGCCTCAATCCAAACAAACCCGAAGGTACTATTCTTTTGCCCGACTCATCTTTTTATTTAATTTATTTTATTTTCGTGAGGGCACGACACGACCACAGTCGACCAGCTCAGTGGCATTCCTACCACGCCCGGCCCAAGAACTCTTCGTTCGTAGCGTAGCCCTAGGGGCAACTGGGCTGCATCGTGTTTCGTTGGGAGTCCGGTCAGCGCAAACAGAATCGAGCGATGAAGGCCGTGCGCGCCGGGCCGGGAGAGAGGTTTGCGTTTGGTCCCTGTCTGTCGTCAGGAATGCGAGCCAGGGCCGTGTTTCGCCCGCTTGCACGCGTTGTGTACTGACCCTGACCTACCATTACCATATTAGAGAGACGACTAGAAGTGGTCAAGTGTGGTTTTCATAAATAAATCCAAGAAAAGAAAACAAGAGGTCAAACGCACACGGCAAGCAACCTGTTAAATGCCAAACGTGAAGGAGTCGTCCTTCTAATGAACAAACTAGGCAGCCAAAAGTATACACGCGCATACATATATACATGCGATAGATTTATTGTACACTGATCATCGACTACAACAACCAATCAATGATGAATACAATGAACGAATGAATCGTGTATGAACACAGCACAGCCTACACGACGACCTAAGCAGAGTTGCAATGGCGGCAAACCAACCAACCAAATTAAACCATCACCATCTAGCATTCTAGCTCAAGCGGCGCTCATCATGATCTTGAACTCGTCGAAGCTGAGCACGCCGTCTCCGTCGAGGTCGAACCTGCAGATCATGGCGCGGCAGTCGTCGATCTCCTGGTGCGCGCCGAGCCTGCTGAGCATGCGCTTGAGGCTGGTGGGCGTGATGCAGCCCAGCCCCTCCATCTCGTACATGCGGAAGGCCAGGCGCAGGCCCCGGTGGCGGTCCTCGTCCCCGGCAGCCTCCGCGGCGCTGGCCACCAGCCGCGCGAACTCGGCGCCGTCCAGCAGCCCGTCGCCGTCCGCGTCCACGGACGCCACGAGCGCCTCCGCCTCCTCCGCCGACACATCCTCGCCCAGCGTGGCGCGCATGCACAGCCGCAGCTCCGACGCCGAGATCCGCCCGTCCGCGTCCTGGTCGAACGCCGCGAACAGAGCGGACGACGACGACGACGTGCTGCCGCTGCTGCGGCCGACGCCACTGACACTGACGCTCACAGCAGACGAGGCAGCAACCATCCTCGCTAGCTAGCAAGTCGATGGATCCACAGAGATCAGTGTTTGTGTCTGAGAAAAACTTGCGGCTGGCCTGTTGTGCTGATCAGTTTCCTGCTTGCCGGCTGGGCGTACGTTGTGGCTAGCTGCAACTCATAAGGTCCGACTAGTATCGAGTATATATAGACACACGGCAGACCACAGCCAACGACGTGGAGCGAACGCGGGTTTTGGAAGCTTCACGGCATGGCGGGAAGATGCCGGACGCACAGCGCAGGTCATCGGACTCGGACCAAGGAAAGGGGGCAATGACGTAGCTGTAGTGGACTGGAAATTTGGGCGAAATTGAACTCGCGTCGCAGTTGGACGGCAGCTTTGGAAATTCCGTGGCGTATGAAACGAGGTTTCATCAGCGTGCGAGGCGGCGGCGGACGGACGGACGGGATCCAGTATAATCGTAGAGTAGAGGAAGAAACGGCGGATCTTCCGAGTTGGACGTTGTTGGCGCGTGGTCCGACTTGGCCTACGACGACGATTCCATATCCATCGCCGGTCCACGCCACGCAGCATCCGACTGTATGTACGGCGCCCCGCGTCCGTCCTTGTTTCTCATGTCACCGTCGTCATAATATATCTCCCTTTATTCTAATGGAAGGTCAGCTCCGCCCAGCTATAATGCTTGCCACGTTGTAAAACTACTACTCTATCGCCGATTCGCCGTCCTCCAATATAGTAAGATCTTTGGAGGTTTATCCTGAATTCAAGTTTGATCAATCAAATTTATAATGGCGGAATAGCCGTTTTGGTCCTTCAACTATCGTCTGAAGCTTGTTTTCGTCCTCCAACTATTGAAACGGTTATCCGAGTCCTTCGGTCATCGTTTGAGGCTCAATTTCGTCCTTTTGCTTATGTGGAGTGCCACACAACCGTCCAACTCATCGGGGGTGAGAATGCAGTTTTACTCTTTTGCCCCTAAACAAATGGGCCAATACCACAGTCGTCCACAACCCAACGAAGCAAATCAGGTCCGATCCCAGTCCAACCCTAGCAGGCGAGCGGTGGCCTAGCGCGGAGGAGCAACGGCCCGGCAAGGAGTGGTGGCCCGGTGGACAACGGCTCGACGTGGAAGAGCGGCGGCCCGATGGGGAGTGGCGCTACGTGGAGCGGTGGCTCGGTGGGAGCGCCGCACCCCTAGCGGGGACCAGCTCGGCACGAAGCGACGGCCAGGCAGGGCGCGGTGGCCGAGAGGTGAGTTGCTTATATTTGTGACTGTATCAAAGAGAACGGCAAAATGGCCACTTCATTTGGCCTTTGATGAAATGGACCGTTGATGTGGCACTCCGCATCAGTCAAAAGACGAAATTGAGTCTCGAACAATAGTTGAAGGACCTAGATAACCGTTCCAATAGTTGAAGGACGAAAACAAACCTTAGGTGATAGTTGAAGGACCAAAGCGGCTATTCCGCCATTTATAATGGAACCATATACATATAGTTTAGCGCCCGGCCAATCACATCAACCAACGGTCTCTGGTATCATAAATACATATTGGACTAGCGGTTTACAATTTATACACAGTGTATATTTCGTCATTGACATTCAAATGTTTGCGACAGCGGCAATTCCACAAAGCTATGGTGACTTTGGCCAACCAAATACGGTGACATACGACCGACCTCTTGATTTCGATGACAAATGGCCCCACGTAGTATTTAGAGGACCATCATCAAGAAGGCAACAATAAGGCCTTGTATCTAGATGAGTGATATATGGTGTTCTGCAGCACAATTTTGGAAAAGAAACCCATTCCTTTTTTTTTAAAAACAAACGTAATAACTCCAATAAAGATATCATAACTACTACTAGTACAGTACTTGTACGCTCTACGGTCGGATATCTTATGTTTTCTAATGAAAATGTTGTAGTGTGTTTGTCGTATAGGGCAGCGTCGTCCTAGTAGTAGTTTTGTAGAATGGTCACCTGTCCACACAAAAAATCAAAATTGTTAGTCTCTCGTGTCACCGTCGTCCATGCACTTCTTTTCTATCGTCTCTACGGAAACCTTAAAATAGCTTGGGCTTTGATTGGAATGGCAAACTGAAATTTTGAGCAGCGGTTGGCAATTAACATTTATATCTACTGTTCAAACAAATCAGCCTTTTCGCCATTGCCATCTCCCAATTGTAAAATCCAGGGATCTCAAAGTCTTGAGAGCAGATCGCATGCGCACATACATATGGTGACGTAGTAGCCACGTCACGTAGATACTGCCCGGCCGCTCCTCCGCCACCCGCCGTCACCCTGTTTGCACACCTGCGGCGTCATTCAGACTCCAATTCCTCACGTGGTAATTGGTATGGTAGTGGTAACTTCTAGGCACCCGCTGTCTGCTGACAACGTTCGCGTTGACAACAAGCGTATTATCCATTTGACTTTTTTTTTTCTGAGGACGAAACTGTTACTAGTACTGTACCAATTTGCAATGACCAACCAGACCCGACGACGCGCACTAATAAAACAGGAGCTACATACATACAGCTTCTGCGGCCCGGTATATACTAGAAACGCGTGCGCGGCGTTGCCGCGCCTACATTGGATTGACCCAGTGTATTAGTGTCCATTACTTGCTTGGTTTTTGTGTGATTGTTCTAGGCGCTACCGCCGGTTTCGTTTTAGTTGACTACTGGACCCGAATGCCCTTGCCAGCCTCACCCCTTGAGCGTCCGTTCATTGCGCTGCCGCCGCATTCAACGCGCGCGCGCCCCCTCGTAAACTCGCCCGCATTCAACGCGCGCGTGCATGCCTCAGTGCCGCGTTCATCGCTCGCCCGACGCCCTTCGTCCTGTGGCGGAACCGCCGAAAATTAACACAAGTTTAATATCTAAATATCAATCTTGAGTTAATTTCGGTGGATTGTCAAGATTTACCTGTCTTGATAAGCCTTCCCAGAAAATCGAACTTCAAGACAACGCACGAAGGAGTCTTTAGATTACAATACCTTTAAACCATATTTACGTAACTTCATAAGTTTAATACAATACCTTTGTTTATACAAAGAGAGCAGACCCCATTATTTTCTCATACATCAAGGGTAGTCTACTTTTTAACAAGATATTCTTAAAAATAAGTTGTATCATGCCCAAGATGTTAATTCACTAAGTAGCTGAAAAAGAAGGATCACATTTGAAGAGAATATATTCTGAACCTGAATAAATTAAAATAAAAACCATTAAGTAAAATTTACTTAGCAAGTCTTATCCGTCTACTAAACTTAATTTAGTTGATATCCTAAGGTTGGTTTGATGAGCTCAAAACATATGTAAAAGTCTAGAAGTAAATATTTAGTTTTAGAGTGTTAATTCTTTTAAATTTCATTTAAATCTAAGTTTAATTTATTCTATTATTGAACAAGGTAAACACTTATAATATTGGTTTTAAATAAAACATTGCTCTTTCTTAACTACGATGTTGGTGATGATTCAGCTCTTACACCTGGTAAGCCCAGCGATTCGAATCGATTTTGACACTCTCGAGAGGAATACTCTAACACCAGCCATATGCGTGTACGACGACCTTACATATGACAACCCAACATCCTCGTTGCCACCTAGTTTGAACTGTCCTCACCGAACCCGAGTGTACTCTGACACTCGCCTGTCTCCCTCCATCCAGTTGGTCTCACCACAGTTCAACCCTAGGTACAAAGGATGAGAGGCTTGTCGGAGCCCATGACGAGGACCACAAGTGAAAGAGGCGCGTTCGAAAGCCAAAAACATGGCCAAACATCGGACGGCCTTATACGACATAGACAGGATCAGGATCTCAACCATGTTCATTCATTTATCTCTTAATATTCATCATGTCTTAAAAGCATAACTGATCCCGTCCACTGTCTCCAATTACATAACTCAGGAAATTGTCTTGAATTCGTCTCAAAGTAATAAAGATTAAGATGTATTCTTTTCAAGGAAAACGTAACCTATCATTGAGCTTAACTAAGCATCTAATCTATACGTATAGGATCTATTATGCTCAAATCAGGAATTCGATATGCTTTAGGGTTTCAAGCAATTCCTAATTCTAATGCGCACTTATAACTCATTAATTAAGACTTAAAATAAAAGGGGTAAATGCACCGGGGCTTGCCTGGATTTAGAGTACTTGGATCAAAAGAGACTTCAAAAGATTCTTCTTCTAGGGCTGGAGTGGTTTCCTAGGCTTCTGCTTCAAAGACTTCGGATGTGGGGGCTTCTGGAAGTTCTTCGGTGAAAGACGAAGGATTTATCGCACCTAGATGCATAATATGCATGATTTTTAAATATGAGGATAAGCAACCCGTGAATTTAAGAATTTTAAAAATTTCTGAAAGGAAAGGTTGGTGAAATTTTAAATTTTTAGATCCTTTCCTAATTTTAAAATTATTATTAATTATTTTAAAATTAAAATATGATTTTTAGGTTTAAATATATTTTTTAAGATTTTAAAAGAAATTTGTTATTATTATTAATAAAAGTTGAGATTTTAAAATATTAGAAAACTAATTATTAATATTTTATTGGATTAGAAGAATTTAAAAGATTTTATTAAGAATATAAAAATTTCAAAGATAATTTTATCATTTATTTGAAAGGATGGAAAAGAATAAAATTTGTTTAATTAAATTAATTAAAGGTAAACATAATTTAAATAAATCTGAATTAAAGAATTTAGAATAGGAAAGAATTAAATTCAGAAATTCAAAAAAGCCCAAGGCCCAGAAAGTTATTTTTACTAAAGTTCTATTTTACCCCTTGAACAACTAAATCGGTTTAGTTTCTATCCCTGTTAAAATTCAACCCAGATATGATTTTATTTTGGCCCAACGGCTTGGCCCAAACGGCCATCGGGCCTCTCTCCTTTCTTCCTTTCGGCCCACGAACTCGGCCTGCCTGGAGGGGACGGCGTGGCTAACGCCATTGTTCGCGGGCCCACCTGGCAGTGACTTAAAGGGGGTGACGGTGTTTAGGGGACGGTGACGGCGGTTCGGTTCAGTCGAACGGAAAGTAACAAACCGGACCGCCAGCGACGGTCGACGGCGGTTCTCCATCGCCGGGCCGGTTCCGGTGACCAGGTCAGGGGCACGACGACTACATCATCATGGCGAACACGATGGTGGGGTTGGCGATATGATTTGATGGCCGGAAGGAGTCTCTCCACCGTGGTCAGGGTTAGGGCGCCATGGCCGGTGCGAAGAAGCTCGCGGAGAGCTCGGCTCCGGTGTGGAATAGAAGAAAAAGAGCTTTTGGGAGGTGGAGAGGGGTTTGACAAAGCCGGCACTTACCGGAATTAGAAGGGGAGGCAGTAGAGGCGGTGGATTTGAGCGGCAGTTCAGCTCGCCGGGGTTGAGCAAAGTGGAAGCGGGAGGGAGCTGTGGTGACTGGGGAGGCGATTGGGGTAGTGGCTCGGGTGGGGTGATGAAGGAGGTGCACGGCAGAGGCTTAAATAGGGCTCACGGCGATGGAAGGGCGGCGACGGACGAGCTCGGGCGATGGGGGCGAGTTCATCCTCTGCCGTCCCGAGAAGGAAGACGACGGGCGGAGAAGACGACTTCTGTGGGCCGGCCCGGGTGGCGGCTTGACGAGAGGCTAGCACCGGCCCACGGCCTACGCCGGGCTGCCCAGACGCGACGCGTGGCGCCCATGGCATGGAAACTAGGGGTTGGGCCGTCGCGGTTTTGGGCCGCCGGCTCCCCTTTGTTTCATATGTCTTCTTTTCTTTTTTCTTTTTTTTTTACATATATGTATGTATATATTCAAATCAAGCCCCCAATTAAAAAGATTTACCTCAGGGTTTAAAAAGGAATATTTGAGTAGAACTTTTTAGTAAGATCCTTTTTGGAAAGGTTGGAGAAAAGAATTCCTTTCATATATGGAAAATTATTTAAAATGATAAATGACACATTTTCCTTTTCATTGTTTTGATTGAAAAGTGCATATGATGATATGCTTAAATAGAGCTTAAGATACAGGGTATCACACATCCACTCTTCTCCGTTTAGAGCTCGCTGCCGCCATCGCTTAGAGCTCGCTGCCGCCACCGCTTAGAGTTCACCATGGAAAGTAGGTCGGAGGAGGTGATCGCGGGCTCGAACGAGGTGTTCGCGGACTCAGTGGTGGCGCCGGATTCGGCGGATGTGCTCGTCACGGACTCCGTCACGCTGGACACCGTGGACCCGCTGGACACCGTCGAGGAGGTGCCGGACGCCGTCGAGGAGGTGCCGGACGTCGACGAGGTGGTCGACTGTCCTCGCTACGGCACGTTCCACGCTGGCAGCGTCTTCGGAGAAGCCTGTTACCAAGCTCGCCGCAATGCTCGGAGGTGTGCCCGTTGTGGCCTTTTGCATGAAGACTACGACATCCCAGCAAGGTTCCTTCATGACATGGACAAGTTTGATTGTGAGTTCTTCATTCCTGACGTGGACAAACTAAGAATGAGTGGTCAGACCATCATTCTGCCTGAACAAGTTGTGAAGAAGTTGGACGAGAAGATGGAAAAGAAGTTGGAGAAGATCAAGCAAGCAAAGAGCAGTCCCCAGGCCAACAAAGATACATGAGCATTCAGCACATCTTTTACTTTGCATAAACTAAATTGCATCTTCTAATTTGCAAGGAGACTACTGATTGCTTCAGCTAGCAATGAAGGTTCACAAGGAATTTGCAATGGCAGCATATCTTCCCTCTCTAGTCTTTGCTTTTGCATGTGAGGAATTTTGATCTTGTTCCTCCCTTTAATCTTCATTGCTTCCTTCAAAACAGTTTGTAGTGTTACAAATATCCTATTTGCTCTCTTTGGGCAGTACTCCAAGAATGCCTACAAAAACATGTGTTGAAGAAATTAGCATGATTTAATCATTTTGTCATGTATTGAAACAATGAATGGATGATATTTTACCTGTTCGACTGCTGGAATTAGATCGTTCAATGTCTTTGCACCTTTCTTGTACTGAATAGCTTGAATTGCTCGAAAAAAACCCAAATCTAGAATGTTAAAATCTGGAGAATTGGCCGGCTAACATATAAGCCTAATGTCAAACCCATCTTGCTTTGCAACCTCACAAAACTGAGGATCATCCACTTTTAAATGAGTAGGAGCATTATCTTGTTGTATGAAAATTGGCTTGTGCACATCTTCTCTTGGCCACTTCGCTCTAATTGCTGGCAACACTCTATTTATCATGAAATCTTTTATGACATCCCTTGTGATGGATTGGATTGGCTTGATTACTTGCGCACCACATAGCCGATTGTGACTTCGTCTAATAGCTTGCTCAATTGTGACTAGTGGAAAGCAACCTATTTTGCCATCAAACACACATTCTCCATCTCTAAACCTTGGACGAGCAACAACACACAAAAACATGATCCTAGGGATGTAGTTCTTGTTCTTGCAAGTGCGGTGTGGTTCATCTTCACAGGGTAGCAAGTAGTATCTCTCAGATTTTTGATGGAGATAGAACCATTTCTCATCAATAAACACAAAGTCAAACAAATCCTTGAACTTTGGATCATCAAGCAATCCTTGCTCAATCATGTCAATGCACCACTTCAACCTAGCCTTTATGTTATCATCGGTGAGGTAAGGTTTTATGCTACTAGAGTGGCGCCTAATCATACCCTTTGCCAAATACCTTTGTATCCTAGATTTGCTAATACCAAGTTCTCTAGAAACATCTTCTATGGTCATTCTTTTTTTGAGAGGAATCTCACTCAATTTTGCCAAATCAAAAGGGATTGGTTTACGGCCACTTCTACCTTTCTTTAGATTAGGAACCTTGACCGGAATGTTTTGAGCAAGTTGGTTTTTACCTTGCCTCCATATGCGCTGAACTGTTCGGATCTTTACTCCAAATTGCTCAGCAACAATTGTTGTGTCCTTCTTCCCAAGCTTCCCGTTCTTGCTTCTTTTTAGCAAAGCTTGGTAGACTTGTTGTCTAACATGATCAGGATAGTCACGCGTCGGCTGGTTTCCTTGAACGGGAGCCTCAACTTCTTGTTCTAGCAAAAGGAATTAAACAAGCGCATTTTCATAGTGAGCTAAAGTCACGGTATGATCTAAGTATAGAAAAAAAAAAAGCACATCCATAGATCTAACCGGGCATGTTTTGTAGAAAATCTAAATCAACCGCACCAAACTCGTCTAGAGGCAGGTTCAAATCAAACCCTGTCCAAAAAGTAAAGAAAGAAAATGAGATACGCGCTGTATAAAAAAAGAACAAGTTAGCTAACATATAAAAAATGAGTACGAGTACATTACCATACACGATGTCTTCTTCTAAACGAACGTTCAAATCGAATGGATGAGCCATTGCTAAACGTACATGGAAAGAGAATGACTGGAGAAAGAAAGAGTGCAGCACGGACGACAAAGATGGAAATAAAAGAGATTGAGATGGAAAGGGTGCAGCACTGGTTAAATACGAATAGCACATGGACAGACGCCGCAGTTGTCCGCCTACACGCGCCATTCCATTTGAAACTGAGCGCGAGCGAAAAAAAATTGAGCCGCAAGCGTGCCAAGAAGTCCAATCGAATGAAAAAGCAAAAAAAAAGAGCGCCACGAAGCCGGCCTTAGCGCCCAAACACGTCCCTTTCCGCACGATCACAGTGCCATGCAAAATCAACGTACTCCATGCAAAAACGTGTAAACAAAAAAAAATGACGGCTAGGGGATTCGAACCCTGCCCCCTCTGGGCTCAAGTCCCACCCACCTGACCAGTCCAGCTGCGATTCTTTCATGTCTAGGTGGTACCCATAGCCGTATTTAATAAGGACAAACATGGAAAAGCATGGAAGATTACCTCCTAATTAATGACTCCTTGGTTACCACAATCCTGTCCTAAACGTCAAGTTTTATAGGTATGGAGGGAGTATGAATATACCTAGCCCATTATATATGAAGCTCGCTTGTATCCTAGAGTACCTTATGGATTTTTAAGCTTGCAAACTGAATATTTATGTTTGGATAGTATTATCAGTGAATAATATCGAAGCATTTAATGTTTTCGCTAAGTTAAGTGATTTCATTTTTTGCCACCTGTATGCACACAACCAGCTGAAGTAAAAAACACTCACTTGTACGAGCAAGCCATGCGCTATCTGTCAATGCTCAAATAAAATGTGAGCAAGGTTTCAGTGAAGTTAGTAATGGTAAGATATGACAACAAAGATAACCAGAAAGCCCAGGACTCCAGGACAGTGCCAATGCAGTAGCATCAACAAAGATGTGGAACAACTAAATCATATAGCACTACAATTTATAATGGATAAACATTGCTGCCCTGTTACCAATAAAAGAAAAACATTTGTCATCAAGCATTAGCAAGACAACAATCATCAGAAAAAATTCATAGTGAAGAGCAGAAACACTTTGTCATCTCTGACATTCACAGATATATAACTTATCATTGGGTACATATCGTTGACTTCCCAAGTTGATTGCTAGAATATGTTGTCCCTGCAAATTCAGCTAACAAGGATTCACCAATTTCTTAGATCTAAGTCCATGAGGTAAGGATCTTGAGGATGATTTTCTCTTGCCTTGTGCATTGCTCTGAAACCTCAAGCCTAACTCCCAAGTTAACAAATAGCATAGAGCTGCCACAGCAAACTCAACGAAAGGATGCTGGGGGTTTCAATCTAACAACCCATCTAGCTAGATTCGAGAGTGTGGACCTCCGTTCATCTTGGTGAAAACAAATGCACACATATATAACAGACATATAAAGAACAAATGAGACCAAGCTTTGGAGTGGATAGGGAAAAAACAAACCTTTTATTTTCTGACTTACTACTTTGAGAATTCCTCCATACGCAGATGGTAACACATCATTCTCACAGTTGTTGTTTTGGCCTGCCCCTGCACTTGCTGCTGTAGCGACCTGAAAGGTGTGCTTGGCTTTCTATCAAATATCTGGTGTGCGTTCGCTTGACATGTCTATGCAGGAACGGAGTGCTGCTTCTGTAGCCTAAAATCAACTCACAGAATGGTGACAGAGCATAGATGAGTGGCATGGTACATTGGATCAACCCAAACGTCATCATCATCATCTGAACACAAGCACAACACCAGGAATGGGCTTAGAGAAGAGCACAAACTTCAAGTTGCACCTCGAGTCTGCAAGACAGCATCCAAGGGACATTCAATTACTTCACGGGTGAGGACGCATAGGAGAGCTCGCTGAGCACCTCGAGTCTTGCCAGTAGGGGCGGTATCCCAGCTTGAGATAGAAAATACCGCCGCCGCCGGCTGCCGCAGCGTCACTGCTATGCACGCCAGCAGCGCTGCCGCCTCAGTACTCGCGGGATGCCGTCACAAGGGTCGTCCTCGCTTCCATGACCGTGCCTAGGGAGACAGGTGACACTCGGGGTCGGGGCGGTGGCTCGGACTGCGCGCGTGCGGGTGCTTGCTTCCACGGCCGTGTTGGGGGAGTTGGGCGAAGCTCGGGGCTGGGGTGGCGCCGTGGCGGCTCTGACGTCGTGCGAGGGAGGGTGCGCCTGGGGGCCAGGGGCAGCCTCCAGGACTCACGCACGGCGGACGCCGTCGCCGTCGGTCTGCGGCTCGGCCTCTTTCTCTCAGGCGTGGCGCCGAGGCGGCGGTGAGCCGGTGACCAGGCGTTGGTGCCGGGGCGCTGTTTAGGCCGCGGGGAAGCATACACCATGCGGCGGCAGTTGTGCGCAGCGCGAGACTCGAGATACATCGCCGGACGGGCTGTGGGTGTGCGGGTAGTGAGGGGCAAAGGCTGAGCGGGGGAGGGGGCATGCCGGCGAGGGAGAGCGGCGGCGCGTGCGGTCGGCGACGAGGGATGGTGTGCATTGGAGGGAGGCGCAGACGGGCCGAGAGAGTTCTTCGTGATACTTCCGGGTTGATGAAGAGCCAACCCAGAATTGGACGGTATAGATTGCGAGTTAAGCGGATCGAACGGTTAGCGGGTTCGGGCGATGTGGATCATCCACTTGAGCAGGAAAGGGTGCTGATTTCGTTATAGGAGATTGAGTCATCATCAGGATTATATAAGCACACAGCAGATTAACCAAATACTACTAAGCCAGAAGCAGCCATCATAATCACCGGCATATAGCGCATCTGCTTAGCCCGCCCGTACATCGTCCAGATGGGACCTGCACATCATGCATGGCCTGGCACTCGGCCATGTCCCGGTGCGGTGCCTGAGCTGAGACTGAGAGATCATCTGCGTCTGTATGCATTTACAGACTCTCAGCGCAATTGATCGCAGCAGGAGGTGATCAGCTAATAATAACTGGGACTGGGAAAGATTAGATTATGGAAGTTCAGCAATTAGCATTCACGTAATTTTCTAAGGGAATAATACAAGGAAATACAGCAGTAACCTTTTTTGACTGGAGCAGTGGGTGGCGGTTTTCAATTACGCTGGTCTTTGGTCCAACAGCCAACTGCTAACGGACTGAACTTGTTGCACGCCGTATATGACTGACTGACTGGCTGGCTGGCTGGCTGGCTGGCGTCCCAAATTTATTCGGCTGTGGAGTTCGGTCGACCTTCTCCTCTTCTCTCCCCCCCCTCTCCCTACAACAAGTGTGCAGTAAGTAATTGCGCTGCAGAATTACGTTACACACAGGTGAGGGGACTATATACCGGAAACGTCACTGTGTAATTTGTACTGCTCAAGGTGTTCTGGTGATTCGAGAATTCTACCTACTTATTCAAAACATTCTTCTGTGGTTCGAAAACGAGAAAAGGCCAAACTGAATGAGCGACGAAGCAGCTGCTGAACGAACCAGAGGACTTTATCAACCGCCGGGCCCGCTGCGCAACAGAAAAAAAGCTATATTATATGCACCATCATATCATATCCCAGAGATCAGACTCTTGCTAAGATAACTGAACAACCAGGATCAGCTGACGAGGTCCCATTCTGTAGGAAATAAGAATCGGCCGCATCCGCACCTCCTCTTCTAATCTTTGCCATTTTTTTTTAACTACCGCAGACAAAGAATCTGTCTCGGCGCCACCAAGTACCGACTCATTCCTCGACCAGGCAGCATGTGCTTGCGCCTTGAATGTATCAACACCAACTTAATTACCGTATGGGCTCGCATGCGCGATTGCTGGATGTAATGTATATATAGGCGCAGAGCCGAGCACCCAATCAGCAAACGGAAAGTAAAGTGCCCGGGGGAGTAGCTGCCTGAAAAGCAACTAAGCAAAGCAATCGTCGCTGAACCATTCCCAATTCTCAATCTCAGCAAGGTTGAGGACAATGGCGGCTCACGCGTCGGCGGAGTTGGCCCGCGTGTTCTCAGCCCTGGACGGCGACGACGACGGCAAGATCTCGGCGGCCGAGCTGCGGCAGTGCATGAAGGCGGCGCTCGGCGAGGACCTGTCGGCCGAGGACGCCGACGACCTCGTGGCGTCCGCAGACGCCGACGGGGACGGGCTGCTGAGCCTGGAGGAGTTCCTGAGCATGGTGCGGCTGGAGGAGGAGGAGGAGGAGGAGCGGTGCCGGGGGCTGAGGGAGGCGTTCCGGATGTACGAGATGCAAGGCCAGGGGTGCATCACGCCGCTGAGCCTGAAGCGGATGCTCGGCAAGCTCGGCTCGCACCAGGACATCGACGAGTGCAGGGCCATGATCTGCAGGTTCGACCTTAACGGGGACGGGGTGCTCAGCTTCGAGGAGTTCAAGGTCATGATGGATGGATTGGATGCATAGCACATCACTTACTTCACT
The DNA here is from genome assembly GCA_030272315.1 of Paspalum vaginatum. NCBI lineage: Eukaryota > Viridiplantae > Streptophyta > Magnoliopsida > Poales > Poaceae > Paspalum > Paspalum vaginatum. The sequence continues at coordinate 45,613,930 of CM059014.1, forward strand.
GGTTCTGGTTGCTTTGAAGGATGTTCAGAGCGTGCCTGCTTGTGTAGAGATCATGTGGAGCGGGATTATTTTTCCCCATGTACTGTACTCCTACTATGTTTATTTGTATGGGCAATTGTGCATTATTATTGGCTCGTAATTATGAAGAGTATCTTTCTTCTTTTACCACACATCTGCGATCCCAATTGTGGTATCCTTTTCTTTAATGTGGGTAGAACTCCCAAAATTAGTTGAATGATGAGAAAAAAACCCGAGGAATGAAGGGGTGGCAAGGAAGGCGATAACATATCCCTATTCAGAGACGACGTACCGTATGTGCCATTGACGCAGCCTGCAGCATGGAATCATCAATTTGGGAGGAGGGCAAGAGATCTAGAAGATCCTGAGATGCATGATATCTGGACTGCATTCACCTGCTGTATGGGAAAAGGGGGCGTAATCAGCGCCCGGCACAATCAAATCGACACCATATCATCACATTCACGGTTTCGAGTATGCGCAGAATCCTCGCTGTCTGCTCCCCTGCCCTGCCGCTTCCCCATTTCCTCCTCCTCCTCCGATCCGCCGCCTCTACTCTACAAAAGCCACCATTCAGACGCGAACGAATTGAAGGGCTACCTCCTAGACCTAGGTATTAGGTCGGTCGAGCACCAATGGCGCCGGTCATCCTCCGGATGGACGTGCACTGCCCCCGCTGCGCGCGCAGCATCCGCAAGCTCCTCAAGGGCATGCACGGTGTGTTTGTTCATGTCCATGGCAATACCGGCCAATACAGGTTCAGCTCTGAGTAATAATCCGTCCGACTTGCGTTGCATGCAGGGGTGGAGGACGTGCTGGTGTCGCTGGAGACGGGGCACGTGGTCGTCGCCGGCTACTCCCTGGACGCGTCGCTCATCCGCTGGCGGATCCAGTCCAGGTCGAGGAAGCCCGTCACCGTCGTCAGCGACGGCTCCGCGGAGGAGGCGCCGCCGGACTGCGGCCAGATGGTGCACCTGGGGCCGCCGAGGAGTGGTCTCCCGCCGCCGTCGCGCTGCTACGGCGGCGGCGCCTGGGCGCCCGGTCACCACCAGACTCATCACCACGCCCACGCGCTGCTGCATCATCAGCGTCAGCACCCGCACGGCCGGTACGTGCGGCGGCGGGACGAGCCGCTACTTCACGACGACGACGACACCCCCAAGGGCTGCTGCATCGTGCAGTGACCGATCGATCCACCGAGAGGCGCACGTACCTACAGTACGTAGGTACGGGTCCGGCCAGGGCCAGCGACGGTGTGTGCCTGCCTGCCAGTTTTTGTTATGCATGGCCACTGTTACTGTACCTGATGGCTGGTGCTGCTGTTTCCAGTTTTCCCGTCGTGTGGACTCTTTTGATATGATTGATGCGTACTAGTAGTAGGGATCGAGTCGTCGTGTTCGTGTCGTTATTAGATCTGTCGTGTGTGTAGCGTGTGACAAGTGTAACTGGTAGCAGTAGCAGTACGCGCTCGTGTACCGCTAGCTGTGCAGCCAGGGTCTCTGCTGCAGGGTTCGTTTTCACAATCCTGTCGTCGGACGACACGCTCCTGGTTCCATTGTTCTCACTATATTTACGAATAAAATCGAACCACTTTCATTGCCCTGAATACTGAATGCAGATATTGGTTTTCTGCAAAACAATAAGAACATCATAGCTAGCTAGAACCTGTGGTTGTGTTAATTAGTACGCGCTAACACCGACACCTCGTGTTATTTGTAATTAAATTGCTCTATACTGGTGCTTTTTTTAACTGTAATTCTTTTGACTGCAATCTATACTAGCACTAGCACAGGTAGGTTTGCTGGCAGCGGGGGATCGGTAGCTAGTGGCAAGAACAAGTGGACAGGGCGATGCAGAGTTCAGTTGCCAGTTGTCTGTTGAGTGTTGACCGCTCTAGGATGGTACTACAGTACTAGTACTATTGCTGTTAGACCGTACGTGTTCAGCAATGACGGAATCTGAACTGTCAGGGTGAAGTTTGAAATGCTTCTATACTTTGGTCTGAGCCTCTACTGCATTGCATTGTCGACTGTTATTCAATTTGGGATGTACCTGGTGGAAGGAGAGGGCTGCGTCATTCATTGGCTCAAACCTGAAATGCATGTAAGCGGGCAATAATTAATCTGGGCTTACTGCTTACTACACCATGGTGTTGGTGAGATTGGCTGATTGCCAAGGTGTGCGACAGTGTACAGGTAATTTAGTTGCTATAAGATATGTGATCAAGGATGTAAGTTTCTGAATATTAATAATTTACTTGGCTTCTTTTGTGCGTGTGAAGGTGGTATCTACATAGCTTATTGATGAGGCTGGATCCAAGGGCTCCCTAATCCCCCATCACTATTTTAACTACCCTTCTGTCTTTGTTTACAGTGCAGAACAATACCGTAACAGTGCATTATTTAATTTTAGAGGGTCCAGTATGGGGCGCCCCTCTCCCTTTGCTTGCATTGTCTATCCAAATGCTTGATCATGTGGGTTCTACTCTATATATGCTAACAGAGGCTACCAGCAGATTCCTGTCCTTGCTTGTATGCCTTGTGGGCTCCTGTCCTTGCTTACTGTAGGGATAATGCCATTGTCAATGCCCTACTCAAGGAACAAGGCTGCTGCCAGCCTGACATATATATGCCCTATGATCACAGGGAGACCTCAGACCAGGCGGCTTCCCTGCATTTCATTTCAGGGATGGAACAGGAGAGAACGGTAGAGGCGAAGCAAGGTATGGTGTTTTTGCTGAACGATGCATGCAGTGCAGAGCATTTTGATCATGCATACGTATAAGCAAATTGCTGGAGATGAGAGGCATCTGGTGTCGGGCCACAATTCAGATGAGAAGGGCAAGCCAGAGGGCCCAAAGCCTAGCGACGCCGAGAAGCTCATCGAGTTCATGGAGAACCATTACGAGCGCTTGGTTGCCAGTGTGCAATCCTTCGACGAATTCTACCACGCCATTTTCGAACTCATCGAGTGAGCGAAAAGCACCTCGAGATCGAGTGAGCTAGCTAGGTCGTTAATTATTTCTGATCTGCTTAATTAGTTCGTTTTGATTCAGGATGTTCTGCGAGGAGCGCGGGCAGCTGCAGTACAGGATACCCAAGAAGGAAACCCTGCTGGAGTCATACAACGTACGTGATCGAGTTAGCCTGCAGATCGAGCAGCAGAAGCCATCATCCAAGGAGTCAATTTAATAAGAAAAAAAAATTGCATGTATGCGTGCAGAGGCATCACACGTCGGAGGGGGAGCTGACCAAGGGTGAGTTCGTGGAGATCAGCAAGGAGGTGATGCTGCAGCGGGAGAGCTTCAGCCTGGGCAAGGCGACCATGGAGCTGGCCATGTTGCTGTTCGGTGGGCCGGCGTGCGCGTTGGTGGCGAAGAGGATCCTGCCGGGGCTGGGCTGGCTGCCGGACGACGTCGTCGTCCCCGTGGCCACCTCCGCCTCTGTGGCCTACCTCATCAAGACCAAGAGGCTGTGAATCTGTGATGGACGGACCCTGTCGACGTTGTTGTGCTGATGGCTGATGCTATCAACACTACCTACTCCTGCTCGTCAGGGGGGCATGTCTGTTGCGTAAATCGATCAACAAATACACCTAGTAGCTAGCTAGACACTGCATGCTATGAAGTTGATGTGCGCGTACGCGGATGAAAGGACTCGGTGTTATCGCCGCCAAGGAATAGCCAAGTGCAGCTCGTCAGAGAGGCGTGTGGGAGCGGAATGGAATTGGATGCGCTCCTGGCCTGCTCCAGAAATGGGCACGCCAGCTCTAGCCTCTGACTCTGAGCGAGGACAACACGTCGGGGGCGGCTGGACAGCGACCGTGGCCCTCGTCCTCATCCACTCGCCACGGTGCGCCTCCCTCGTACCTTCGCTGTAGTCCACTGTCCACCAAGTCCACAGTAGTGCGTGCTCTGTTTTCTTTGGTCACCCTGGCTGGCCCAATTCTAGTCCCCGTATCGCGTTTGTGATCCAGCCCACGCAGTACTATCATTGTACGTGTCCAACCAAAACAGCGTCCCCCTCCTCCTGCGTTGTCTCTAAGGCGACATGGGAGTGATCTTGCCACCCCTAAGCCCTACCTTCTGGCGGTGCTTTGCTCGGGTGCCATCGCCGCCGGCCAGTGACGGCGGCGGCGGCCCGCAGTGCTGGTGCCCAAAGTGCCCTGCCGTGCTCCCTTTCCTCCTTCCTCCTCGATCTTTTCCCCGTCTTATCCCTCTCTGCACGGACGCTGTCGTTATCGCTGCCCCCTGTCATCATCGTGCCGGGTGCCGGCTAGATCCGCCTCCCGCCAAGTGCAGGCTGTCTCTCTCTCTCTCTCCCGCTGGCTGGATCCACCGAGGGCCTGCCAGGCGCTCCCACCATTCGCCGGCCTGCCTCTGTCGGGCCCCAGCGTTGCCACAGCTTACTGGCGGTGTTGTCTCATTTGTAGGTTGAGCCTTTGTCTCCCCATTCTTGGATCGAAGATTGGTTTCCTTTTGCTTGGGTTGGAGCTTTGCTCTACGATGCATCTCTAGTGGCTCCCTTTTGCTCAGGTTGAAGCTTTGCTCCTTGCTGCGTCTCTTGTGTGTCCGTGCCGCGGAGGTGGAGCTTGCACTACAGTTCTAGTGTGCTTCCTGGGCTCGCCTTGGTTGTTGATGTGCTGCTAGGCTCGCCTTGGTTGTTGATGTGCTGCTCGGCTGCGGGGATCAGAGGTTTTGGATTTGACAAGCGGAAGCTCTACTGATAGCAACTTCGTCTTACGCACTAGAAAACTCTGGGCACAGTGTTGTTGCGCCATCTTTGAGGTGGCCAGTATGGCTATCGTTCTACCACAATAGTACCATCAGAGTATGTGACAGATTGATTATAGCGGACACATATCTGAAATCGGTTACTGTTTATATGAATAAGATGTGGGCATCCTATTTATGACACCAGTTTGAATTTTCAAGTGCTTTTTTCGAAACTGAAATATGAAAAAGGCAGCTGCAGATACCGCATATTCAATCGACTGGCAATGTAATATTGTCTAAGCTAATGCATTCACTGAAGTCAATTACTTGGCTAGCTTAGGTTCATATAATCATATACATAGTCATTGACACAGGCAGCGGACGATCAACCAGGGGCCAACATGCCAAGTAGCAGGCACCATTTGTGCTATGCTAGTTCTGTCTTTTGCACTCTTCATACTTTGATTACAGATCCCGTAGAAAAGGACATTTGCTGCAAAAACAGAACTCTGCTATTGGCATATGGAAGGCTAGAATACCAAAGGGAAAATAGAAAAGAAGGTATACTTCTGTAAATATCTTGAGATGTAAACTCTTATATTTATTTTTTTCATTCTGTTTCACCATCAATTTGAATAGAAAATGAATGTCTGTAGATTAACATCTGAAAGTGGAATGCTTCTTCTAGGTCAACAAATGTGAAATGCTCTCTGTCTTTAATTGCTTCCCATTAGTTCTAGATAAAATCCCATAGAATTCTGCACCTGTTTAATCTGTCTTTGCCTGGAGATGTACATGAACTATTCTTAGAAAAAAATGCTGAAGAGACTAAATCATGTTTTTATTGTATAACATCGATTATATGGAGGCCAAGAACTAACATATAGGCATAATATGGTGAAGAGCTTTACAGTAAGCAACAAGCTTTTTTCTAAGAATTAACCGGTAAAGAGGCAATAGTTTCTCTGAAAGAGTTAAATTGGAAGACCACTATTAAAAAGGGAAGCATCAGATGCCTTATTCAAGCTATATGGAAAGAGGAATGTAGATAACAGTTAGTTAGGCATTTTTGTGAAATGCATCCTTTCATTCTGTAGGTAGAGCACATAGCAGCATGTTAGTAGGTGTGGCCTAAGATGAAGGAGTTACGTGGAGGCACCTTTTGAATGAATTTGTAGTCTGTTTCGCATGATGTAAAGTTTCACCAACACGTATTATGAATACAAAACAGTATGGGGACAACATAAGCAACACTCCTTTATCACCATTATTTAGAGGTTAGAAGAACACAATATAACAGGACAGGGAGGTTCCCTAGGTTCAACAATATTTGTACCTGAGTAAGATGGATTTTACCTTGTGATGCAGATGAATTTGCCATGGTGTGAACAAACAAAAGGGCCATACTTTATCTGAATCATACACAAATTCTTCTTTAGAACCCAGAAAATGGAATCCTTCTATGCTTTCAGTAGTTACAGATTTTTGACTCATCTATGCTCCCCGTGATAATGTTGCTCTTAGGCCTTCGTTAGTTCCTTCTGCTCTTGCCAGAGCCGCAGCATCAAGATGCTTCAGTATGTCATAGAAAAGGTTGGCACTCAGTGGTGCCAAGCTCATGGCTTCTTCTCGATCTTCAAAGGATTCCAACACGTAAACCTATGATTTTTGTGTGGCGTTGCTTCAAAGACAAACAGTGTGCTGTGTTGCTGAAAATTTGAAGCTCAGTTAAATAGTGTGCTGAAAGCATAATAGCATTGGGTTTTAGTGACCGTGACATAAAATCTGCAAAAGCAATGCTACAATTTCCATTTAAAAGTCTGCTTAGTAGTAGGCAGTGGATGGGATAAGCCTAAGACTTGGCCAAATATTACCATTTTTCAAAATTCTATAAGGTTGAGCATACTGTCCCTGAACTCTCGTAAACAGTGTCCAGGAAGAGTTTTCTACCTCAAATTTCCCTTGTTTCAGCCCTTTTGTTGTTATCATTCCTGAACCACCAATTCTACTGCTTAGCACTTTTGCTCTGTGTTTTCTAGTAACAGTTAATATCTACAACGGAAGTGTTTTCAGATCCCCTGTTATCATTCTTTCAATGCTCCTAATTGCAGTGTTTACTAACCACCATAAAAGATTAAATATTATTTTCTATGGAGAATAGCTACTGGGAAGATTAAATTTAGCACGAGTATTTATATCTACTGTTGACGTTCTTTGAGGCATCTGATGCAACATTGAAATAACATAGATAAACCTCACTGATAAATCTAGATTTGGATTTCTTGCTCCCCCAAACCAAATGAAGATCACCAGATTGAAGTAATGGGTGCAACAGCGGTACTCAGAGTCATGAATTGTACCTTGTTTCCTTAATGAAGGGAGAAGCTTATTGAAGTCAAGAGGGGATTAGTGGCTTCTGGATGTTAGGAATTAAGATCTAAGAATCTAAAGCATACCTTCTTCTATATTAGGGGCGAGCAGGAGCCTCGCTGGGCAGAGCGCAGCCTCCGCAGAGGCCCCGCTCCCTCGGCTCCACGGCCGCGGCTCGACCGCCGCAGCTACGCTGCGAGGAGGGGGGACGGGGGCTTCGAAGCCTTGGCGCGGGAGGGAAGACGGTGTGATTCGAGTGAGGGACGGGACAGTGGAGCGAGGCGAGGGGCACGACAGCGAGCAGTGGTAGCCGCGCCGCTGGCCGCCAAGCACGCCACTGCCGCTTGGCATTTGCAGTACGTGTGCCGCGAGCCCCGCGTCGCAGGTTTTGCCGTGTCGCGATGCTGCGTCTCTCACCGCCGGTGGACCCGGTCAGAGCCAAGACGAGCTCGGAGCCAGGAAGCCTCGCTCCGTGCCTATCCACCTTCGTTACCGCCTCGACGCCCCGCGAGCTCGCCCCGCCCCATCCGCCGTCGCCGAGACGCCGTGGCGGGGCCTTCACCGCTGTGCGCCCATCCTCAGTCGCTGCCCCGAGGCTCGTCGTCCTCGCGCCATCGGGTCGCCGCCGTCCTCGCGCTGCCGGGACGCCACCCTTATTGGGCCTCCGCGATGCGCCGCCTCTCGCACGCTCAGGAGTAGAGGCGGGGCGAGCGGAGCAGATGGGTGGGATAAGCGGCGTGGCGGAGGAAAAGCGCTGAGGCGGCGGCAGGAGGGAGGCGAGGGGGGAGGAAGGTATGGCGGCGGAGCGGGCGGAGCAGAGGAGCGACGGAGGTGCTGGGGGGAGGAGCGGGTGATGCGGCGGAGCAGAGCCGACGACGGGGCGGGCGAGGCGGCGCGGCGAGCGGAGCAGGAGGGGCGGGAGAAGCGGTGCGGCGGAGGGATAGCACCCAGGCGGCGGCGGAGCTGAGGCGCGGCGGGAGGGAAGCGAGGGGGAGGCAGTTGTGGCGGCGGGGCGGGCGGAGCAGAGAGGGACGGAGGCGCTGGGGAGAGAGGAGAAGAAGACGGCAGGCGGAGCAGGTAATGGGTCGGTGGAGGTCCAGAGGCTTCGCGAGAGTTTGGGTCGGGCAAGAGAGCCACGCCAACCCGCATCTGACGGTCCACATCGCAAGTTTGAAAGATCCAACGGTTAACGGACTATCGGGCGATGTGGATATCCTAACCGATCGAGAAAGGGCACATAATTCGTTCTAGTAAGATAAGATAGTTAACCTCGCTGAAGACGTTATTGTTGCCACACTAATCTCTTTTCTTGCGAAAGCTATGGGTGCAGGCCTGGTGGCGCTCTCCTTTTTGAAGGCACCATCGACTTTTCTTTCTTTCTCTGTTGTTTGGTTTGGTTTGTCAAGTGCTAGATTTGTTTGTTGTGGTGGATGTTGGTGTGTTGAGATGATTCTCTTTTTATATTTTTTTTATCATGATTCGTAAGCCGAGGTTTGGTCACTGTAGTTGTAATTCATAATGCAAAGACGTGGGTTGTATTATGTTTGGAAAAAAACAAAACAGCGTGCATTCAGTAGTTCCACGCCGCGGGAACTTGTTGCACGAGCTGATGAGCTCGAACCAAATAACAAGGTTCGGCGGACGAAATGGCGAATTTTTGGGTGAGGAATTCGGCAGAGGGAACCGAGACAAAAGAGGGGATCGCACCGGATCCGGCATGACGATCGGGCAGGGCCCCACCGTGCGACGCCGCCAGTACGCCAGAAACGGGCACGCCTCTCGGAGTCGGGACAGCGCGTCCACGGTGGTTGGAATTTGGAATCGGGTTGGATGGCGAGAAACGCGCCGCCGTCCGCTCTCGCTGCCCGTGCCCGGTGGGTGCATGCCGGTCGACGTCAGCGCTGACCGCATGTCCTGGGCGGGCCCGCGGTACAGAGACACAGAGTGAGGGAGATATCGCTGTCGACCAAAAGATGTGTCCCGGCCCGGCCGTGGCCGGGCTCCTCCACAGTGCAGCTTCGCCCAGGGACCTCTGGCCCAGCCCAGTACCGTACGTTCATGCCTCTTCCGTCTCCATCCAGAACCGGACCCACCAGCCACTTTCATCAACCCCGCCTTATTTTTTCTGGCTCTGCACTTGTGGTGCGACGCAAACGAGACGCGATTCGTTTCTGCTTCTGTCTAAATTCTTTATCTGTCATTGAAAAAAACAAAATAACCTTTGTGCCATTGAAATTTTTTTTCTACTCACTCTTGCTAGCTCAACTGGACGGCAGATAGAGCACGGAAAAAAACTTTTAGTGGCACCAAGGACATATGTTTTTTTTTTTTCAACGGCACATGTCTGCATCCTGCAATGATGAACTCACTAGTCCATGCACCTTGTCTACAAAGAGGAGAGAGAGTGGAAAGCCTCGCACCAACCCAAAAAAGGGTGCTGCAAATTATATTGAAGTGGGCGCACATCGCTGCTGCCTCAGCTCTGCCCCATCCCATTCTTTGCAAATTGCTAATTAGTCCCTGCCAAACTGCCAAGTGTAATGTCCAGAGGTATAAGCGCACACCTTGTGAAATCTCCCATGCATGTCCTACGCAGACTACATCTTCTAGTGCGATCACCTCGCCTTACAAAGAATACGTCCGTAGTTTTGGACAAACTAAATTTATTTGTTTGTCTATAATTTTCCCTTATTTTTTATGAAGACGAGTGTATTTAATTGCCTACTTTTTCCACCATTTCTCTCCTTTTTTCAAGTACATGCACATTTTAGTTGTCTTTTTTTACCACCTGTTCACAAAATATATCAAGCACACACACAAATTTAATTTATTTTGTTGCAATCTATTTTATCATAAAAATAGAATAGTTTGAGTACAAATTATGTTTTACGTGTTTACTCAATTTTTAAATAACATAAACGATTAAAATTGTAAAAAAAAAAATCAACCACTTCCTATATGGCTATATCTATGAACAGAGAGATAGGACCATTAAGGGCCTATACACAAATATCGAAAAGCTGTCAAAACTAAAACAGAAGAAACTTCGTCCCTCCAATAAAGCTCGCGTAGCCGGTAGCCGGTAGCGCCGCCCCCGGCCCCGTCTAGTCAGCAGCCCACCAAAACCCAAAAACAATATTTAAAAAAAAGGACACCACCACGGCAGAAGCAGAGCACAACACAAGCAGAAGAAGAGCACGACGACTGCCCAGGAATCTTCCTCCTCCCCTCGCCATTCCTAGCGCGCGCGCGCACACACACATATATAAATCCATCAGCAATTGAGCCGCTCCAGCTCCACCGAGCAGGCAGCCAGGCAGGCGGTTGCTCCCAAATCTCCCACCGATGGCGCCATCCCCGATCACTTGCCGCCCCTCCGCGGCGCGGCACCCGCTGCTGCTCCGTGTCCCCGCGCCCGCGGCGCGCGCTGCTGGGGCGGCGCTGGGGCTCGGCCGGGCGCTGCCGATGCGGGAGGCGCTGGTGGCGACGCGGGGGCTCGCGACGGACCCGTGGGTGTCGGCACGTGCGTGGGCGAACCGGAGCACCAGGAGGGAGGAGGCGCCGCGGCGGCGCCCCGCGGCGGGACAGGTGGCGGGGACCACTGGCGTCGGGAGGAGCGCCGGGATGGAGGTGGCCCTCGGCGCGGCCGCGGTCGTCGCCATGGGAACGGGCAACCGCGTCCTCTACAAGCTCGCGCTCGTCCCGCTCCGCCAGTACCCCTTCTTCCTCGCGCAGTTCGCCACGTTCGGGTGCCCGCTCGTCTCGTCTCCTCTCCTCTCCTCGCTTGATTTGCTCCCGCATTGATTGGTCGTACACGATGCTCTCTGTCGCTGCTACCCGTTGCGGTTCCCGATCGGATCGAACAGATTCGCTTGGACTTTGAAGTTTGAACAGGTAGAGATTCGCTTGATCGCCTCCATGTCACGAAGCCACCCGGGCGCTGTTGATCAGTATCATTTCTGGTCGGGGTCCCACGTGTCTGGTGGAATAAATAGCTGGGCGTGATATTTTTGGCTGTCCTATATTATCTGGACGGACGGCGTGCAAAATGTCGTGTTTGTTTGTGTTTTTCCTTCCTGCTGCTCATGACCTGGCCTCTTGCACTGTTTTTTAGCTTGCCAACTGGGGTAAACAACGATTTTAAAATAGGCAACTGTGCTCTGGTTATACAGACAGCACGGCAGTGACTAGTGCTAGTAGTAATTTGCATCAGTGCTAGACACAGTGTCACGGTAACAATCTGTGGGCAAATATAAAATGGGCAATTGCTTTAATGATACATGATATGCGGAAATCTGGTTATATGCCTTTTGACATTTCTGGCATCACTCAACAATGTAGCACACTTGACGGCCTGAGTGAACTTCAGAAATGCCATTTTGACATTTCTCCCGTTACCGTTTTCTCACATGACTGATGGGGTACATAGTCTGCATCAACGTGGCATTGTGTTTATCTAGCCACACAACATTCCAGTGTCATGTCTAATATAATCCCTTACCATGTTTCACATGCATAACATTGTCTGCATAACTGAATTGCATCGTTGTACATTGTTGAGTGAATGCCAGTACTCGTTTTGATTCTATTGGTGAAATGCACTATGATAGGAGAGAAAATAATGTCAGGTCAATTATCCACTTGTTTTTTTTTTTTTGTTATTATAGATAGTTCACCATCATAAATTTTACTTGTACCTTTTCTTTTGTAGCGGGACTATACATTGCATGAATAAGTTTGAAATGATCTTTTCCTGTGAAACTCTATTTTAATTATTTCTTGGTCTTTGATAAGCATGCTCTGAATCTTCTTATTTTGGCAGATATGTAGTTGTCTATTTCTCGATCTTGTATCTTCGATATCAAGCGGGCATCGTCAACGATGAGATGCTGTCTCTACCACACAAACCTTTTCTAGCTGTAGGACTTTTAGAGGCTTTGGCAGCAGCAGCAGGGATGGCGGCTGGAGGTAATTTTGTCAAGCCAGATTCAGCTTTTTTTTTTTTTTTGTGACCATGTAATGACTGAAGCAGCACCCGTCTACCAGCTAGTTGATTATACTGTGGATTTTCTAGTAACATATGCCAGTCCTGTGCATAAATAGCTAGGAAAATTGTTGTCGTCGATTTTAGGCTTGCAGTTTCCACCTTCATGCTTACTTCTGTACTGGAGCTTATGAGTAAGTGTACTTAAGTGCTATTTGTTTTGTTTTTGTTGGAGTAGCTGTTCTTTCTGGGGCTTCAATACCAATCCTGTCACAGGTTATGATCACTACTATTTTATATTGCTATCTTAGTTTAATCACATCTAGTCACATGTCTATAATTTCTTTTTTACTTTTCTGCAGACCTATCTCGTCTGGCAGCTTCTTCTATCCGCTATTTTCTTGAACAGGCGCTATAGAATTAATGAGATAGCTGGATGCTTTCTCGTGGCTGTTGGTGTCATAATAACAGTAGCAAGGTAAGTAATCTCTTGAGCTCATATTGGTCTCTATGCATTTAGTGAAGCTGCTGAGTATAATAGTTTCACAGCTATATCCCATGAAGTTGTGTTCTTCCCAAGGATACCACCTTAAAGGATACTTGAACATATCTTTTGTTAAATTCAGAAGATAAGAAACTAGAGTAAATGGAATTTATCATTATTTGGGTGTAAGGAATTGGTAATTAGGTATGCGCCTTACTTTTTTCAGTGTAGCATCGTTTTGGAATAGCCAGCCTTAATTTGTTGGTCACTGCAATAGCATGAGATAATAGCATTTGGAATTAAGGAGCTGGGTAGCAGCTGCATTACTAAACGGTGTCAGGTTGTGATGTGAAACTGACACCTGAAGGTCTTGCTTTTGATTCAGATGTATGTTGCCTGGTGTGAATAAGATTAACATGAATATTACTTTGGCTGCTTGGCATCTGCAGTGGATCTGGTACTGGTGCTTCATTCAAAAGTACTGGAATTGTATGGCCACTATTAATGATAGTATCATTCTTTCTCCAAGCTGCTGATACAATATTGAAGGTAGCAAGCCTATTTCAATCAATCAGTTACCAAACTACTGCACTTACACTACCGGTTTCACCTGATCCAACTAAAGTCTACTGTTGCAGGAAATAATATTTAGAGATGCTTCTAAGAAATTGAAGGTAATGACTTCCATTATTTACCATGATATGTAGAGTTTTTCATTAGTTAAAGCTTCATAACCATTCTTCTCTGTTGGAACCCTTTCTTATTCGAATAACCTTCTCTTGTTTCTAGTGTGGCTCAGTTGATATTTTTGTTGTCAATTCGTATGGCTCCGCTTACCAAGTAAGAATACATTTCATATTTTCTAATGTTGTGGATGCAGTATATAGCCGCCATTCATAATAATTAGCAAAATTACCATTTCAGGCTCTTTTTATGTGTCTCTTGCTGCCTTTCCTGTCAAAGTTATGGGGAGTTCCATTCCATCTGCTACCAGCGTACATTAAAGATGGTGCAGCCTGCTTTTTGAATATGGGCTCAATATCTGGTATTGCTAAGCTTTTCCTAGTTCTTTTTTCCTGTAATCTTTGTGTTAGTGAGTGAAATGCAGATCTTGTTATTTCTTTAAATTGAATGAACCATTGATGATTTGTTACAGTTTTTATTCAGTAATCTTTGTGTTAGTGAGTGAAATGCAGATCTTGTTATTTCTTTAAATTGAATGAACCATTGATGATTTGTTACAGTTTTTATTCAGTTTCTGATGTTTCCACCCATTTTATTAGGGCATAAGTTGTTTTCCCACCTGCTTTTTTGAGTTGAACTTGCTAGGCATGGTGAGAATTCATATTTGCAGTTGCAATATGTCTTAGAGAATGTATTCACAGTAGCAATGTTCAGTAAGGTACTCACTACCATGCTGTAGTTAGCAATTCTGACACATTTTAAATGTCTCCAAGCATTGAATTGGTATATTTTATAAGAGGAATCATGTCAGCATGGTGAGCAAGCATCTTACTTCTTGTTGAACCTCTGAACTGTGCAGGTTGTGAAGGGGCACCGTTACTACCGCTACTATTTGTGTTGGTTAACATGGGATTCAATATATCATTACTACACCTACTAAAGATCTCCTCGGCAGTTGTATCTTCCTTGGCTTCGACATTCTCAGGTTTTCATACTTTCCTGTGCAATACTTACCACCAATCTATGCAAATCAAACTATACAAGTTTCTGTTTCATTTTCATTCCGCCTGTCTCAGTTTGATGGTAAGATGCACATCTGAACTTTTTGAATAAGGGGCGATTGTTGTGATACCACTGATGAAAACACTTCACTGAAAATACCACAGTGCGTGTCATTGTCATGCAGGATGGGTTGAGTTTTAAACACTGATCACACAGGACAACATTAGTATATCCAGCATAGCTGGTCTGATTTAAAACTATTCTACACCGTTTATTGAATACTGTCTAACCTTTATGTTTTGAAACTTATATTTCAACCATAAACAAGCCGATACTTGCCCAGTTCCAACTGAAAGAAAAACTGCTTTGGTCAGATTAAACATCAAGGTACTGCCTTCCTTTTGTGGGAAAGAAAAACTGGGTGCAGTGCTTATATGTTTTTGCAAGAAATGGTGTGTAATTGGTGTACAGAATCTTCTATAGATATCAAGATGGGGTGAATGAGCACGTCTCAGGGTATAATACAAGCATAAGAATTTTACATAAAATAAATAAGAAACTTATCTTCAACTTAATAAGCTTATACTGGGTGTTATATAGCAGAGTTGTACTGTTCCCATTGCTCTTCTTTTTCACTCAGTTATAACCCGAAAGAACAACAATACAGATGATATGGCTTCATATCTCAGTTTTTTCTGTATTACCACGTTGCAATTTTCTAGCTTTTGAGATATAGGTTAGTTGGTTAGCTTTTCAGATATAGGTTTCTAGCAAATTGTTTGGATTCTTTGTTGTTGTTCGGTGGATCCTGTTCATGCTGCCAGCAGTCCTTGAATTATACTATCATCTAGGATCAGCGAACAACTTTAGAGCCTTTGGTAGTTAACAAGCTGGCCTAGAGCAGAACCAACAACATTCCTTTCATAATTATGGTTGTTGCTGCTACCATGTACAAAGATGACGCCCAAAGTTGTAGCATGCCAAATAAACTGACAAGGAGTCACGGTTTTCTTGGTGCAGTTCCGCTGTCCATCTACGCTTTCACCCTACCACTGCCGTATATGGGTGTGCCATCATCTCTGCCGCCTGGCTTTGTTGCGGGTGCAGCAGTACTCACTGCCGGCTTACTAATGTACAGCCTACCACAGGCACAAAATTCCGGAAATTCTTTCCACAACAGGAATGACTAGCTAGTATTAGTTTCTTCACTGGTTTATATCACACTCGACTCCATGATGGTACGTCATCTGGGCTTGGAAGGAAGAACATAAGTTCTCCTGAGGTCCACCTGACTGTTGTATGCTACAAATCATCATCATATATATACCAACCAATGAAATCAAGGAAACAGGATACGGATATATAGGGAATAAAGCTTGAGAGGAGGAATAAGTACCCGGCCGACAGTGGTGAGGCGGGAAGAGAACCAGGGAGAAGAGCAGGAGCATCATCACCACAGGGAGAAAGAGAAGGAATAGCGGTGGCGGCGAAAGCGGTGGAAGCACCAATGGCAGCCAAAGGAGGATCGCTGTCGCCACCAGCAACATCATCAGTATTCGCTTGTTCATCGCCGCCGCCGGCCGTCCTGCGTTTGTGATGGTAACTGACTTCTGCCGACTCCAGTTTAGGCTTTCATGTTTGTTGTGAGGAAGTTGTTGTATGTGTGACGGTGTGAGGAAATGTTATTTGTTATACCCAACTGGAACTGGGAAATTGGAAAGGTATATATAGCCGGCTGGAAGCGGCAGGCCAGATGGGGTGTTTTGATGTGTGTTTGTGTGACTCGGCAGTTTTGGACTCTATGCTGCTTCCAGTTCCAGGACAAAGAGTGCAGTGCACTGACCAGTTGGAGGTCCGAGGAAACGCATGGGCCACCGGCACTGCGTGGGCAGCAGTAGTTTCTGATCCATGAAGATCAATTCCCCGCTTGTGGCTTATTAGTATTTTCATTTCATATTTCGCGTGCCAAGGAGGTAGGATTACTGCTATAGGAATAGGAGTAGTACCAGCAGCAGCCGAGAACAGTTCCCTGGTGCTGCTGCCCTCCTGCGTTCCGATTTCCAAGGCTCCAGCCCTGCGAAGGGAGGGACATAGGGAGGGGAGTTTCCGGCACCACACATGGGCTGCGCCCGCGCGGCACCGGACCGTCCAGGCCGGCCCCTCCCTCCTGTCAACTGGATCCATCACCTGGCCGTTGCTTCGTATCAAACAGACAGCCAGTGAGTGCTCTGGCACCGTTTACGTTAAGGCTTCGTCCTACCCTACGGATCGGAATACCGCACACAGCAACATCCACTTCGTCTCGTGCAATGCAAGCTGACGTAGCCAGCGAATCGGAATGCACTTGCATGTGCACCGCACAGTTGACAGTGCACGACGCGCTCCGTTCCGTTTCATCAATCATCACAGTACGTACGAGGTGGTACGTACTACGTCTGTCCCACAAAAGCATGCATCGGCAACTTGGCGAATGGCAACAGATGGCTCGAGCGGCTACTGTGGTCGTCAGGTGCGTGACTGATCCTGTCGGTGTCTTTGGGGGCCGGGCTGTTTCCCCGCTTGCTCGGTCGGGCCGGGGATCCACCGTCTCCTCGTCAACCAAGCACAACTTGCTTCAGGTTTACTGGATCAGAGGGCCAGCCGAATAGGAACTCCGTCGATCTCGCGTGCGTTGAGATCCTACCAAGAATTTCCGCAACATATCTAGGAGCATACTTAATTAATACTAAAATACTAAGCTTTATGCTATATTTTGGCTCTCTGGCTTTTAATTTCAAAATAAACTAGCCACCGACGAACATTTAGGAACGGATGCATTATTATGTACAGTAAATAATATCAAAAACATTGTGCGTAGGGCGTCCAATGGAAACAAAACTTCGCACGGCAACTTGGCTCGCTCCGATTCACATAAAAATCACCCATCAACACCGGTTTTGTGTATATGGTTTTTACTTTTCCCTTGGGCTCTTCTCTCCCCGCTCCCAGTCTCCTATTTGCACATCTCTCGTACGCATGAACATCCGACGTAACCGGCAGCACAATGCGGGGAGGTGCGGCCCCCTCCACATGTGGCCCTCCTCCTCTGGGGGAGGTCATCGGTGGTGCAGTGTATGAGCTCCGATGGTGACTCCTCTTGGAGCTTGATTCCGGTAGAGATTGTAGAAGAGCTTTTGATTCGCCATGGATCAACACCCGTCAATTTAAATAGTGTGGATCTTGGCTTTGGCACACTGGCAGTTCGGAATGGTGGTATGGTTGCTACCCTCCACCAAGCTCCCCTGTCCCTCCCCTTTTTCTAACCAAATTACTGAACAACAGCAGAGGATGTTGTGGCGGCAGCCTCCTTTGTTCCATGTTGTTCATGCTACTTTCACCATGTTGCAATTTGCATGGGGTTAGCTTCTCTCCCCCAATGTTTCAGTACTAAATTGGAATGCCGCATCAATAAATTTGGGATGTTGCACCAATTGCTTTCGATGTCCTTGAGTAACATTTTGGATGTTCCAATCTGTGGATTAAGTTGGGGTTAATTTTTTCTATATTTATGTCTTATATCCAAAATTTGGGTACATTGCACCATTGTTTTCTAAATGTTTTAGTGAATTGTTATTTCGGTTGCAAAAGCACTCTCCATATGTTGTGAGTCTTCTACCAGCAGAACCTCTCCGGCCCTCCTCTTCCTTTGCGTGTCTTCTATACGAAGCACAAGCTTACATTCATTTTTCCTATTTTCTCCGATGTTGCAGTAAGCTATTTAATATGTTGTAATTGTTCTATTTCGATTTTGTGCTATCTGTTTTTTGATATTGCAACTAGCAATATGGGATGCTTTGATCAGTTAATTTGTGTGTTGCAACAAATAATTTGGTATGTTGCATATGATGATTTTTTGGATTTTCTGCATTCGAATTTTCTCTAATTATTTTCCAATGTTTCACTAGGCGTGTGTGGATGTTGCACTAGAAATTTTTCTATGTTGTTGTAGGAATTTTAGGATGTTGTAGTTATTTTTGCTTGAGTGATCGTATGATAACTTATGAAAATGTTGTTAGAAACATCCTGTTAGAGTTTTTCTCCTTGAGACAACTGCGAAGTGTTCTCAGGATGCATATTTTCGTGAAGAATGTTTTGGTCAATCCAACTGTTTCATGCAATATTTACAAATTTCGGTGAGAGTTTGGGCATTCGATGGGAAACACATCTCATTGGATGTCTGGGCACCAGTAATTATGAAACAATCTGCGGTAGAATGGTCTCGCTCGTGAATCAAGTCCAATGATATTTGATATTTACTATCCCATCAACCCGTGCTCTCACTAAGGGTTAGAGTTTTAGATATATAAATTTAATTTTTAGTAATATTAGAGATGATTGTTTTAATTCATCTTTTGTTATCGCATTCTGGGTAATTTATACGCAAATTTAGACCGGTATGATTTTAACATATCTTCATGATGGTATATTAGGTAACTTATATGTAGACTTATGGTTTATTCTAATTCATCTTTTATAATGATATGTGAGTAATTTATATGCAAATTTAGGAAGTTATTTAATTTATATTTATAATGGCATGGTGGGTAATTTTTATGCAAATTTAGGGGTTATTTTAGTTTGTATTTCATAATGACATGGTATGTAATTTTTATATAAAATTAGGTGGTTATTTTATGTAATCTTTCATAATGGTATAGTGGGTAATTTTTATATAAATTGAGGGTATTATTTTCTTTCATCTTTGATGATGACATGGTGAGTAATTTTTTGTAAAATATAATAGATCCAATAACTATTATTATCAGAGCTACATGATGGACGACTTGATGATTATGTTTTTGCGAGAATTTCTATGATTTGTCTTTTTTTCTAATGTGTGTAGCGAGGATTAACCTAAAGGCTTCAAAAGAGATCTTCAATTAGTAATAGTAAAATACAGTGTGTGTCCTGTATATATCTCCAAGGCTCCTACGATTCTTGAGACCAACCACTCCGAGATATACGATAGTACACCAGTTGGTGTAGCGGATGATTTGCACTACATCTGTTCTGCTCTTTTTAATTTGTCATTGCAAAAAGCAAGATCTTCGCTTGTATGTTCTTTGCCTAACAAAAGGTATCGAAATCTGCAAGTAGCGCTTTTGTTTCCTACTACACCTTGACCCTGCAAATTTCACTGGCGCAATGCCATCTTTGCAGAAATAATTATGCCCGTGAGCATGCGCACAATATGCAATTATGTACTTCGTAAGTCATGGCCATTGCTAATCTAGAGTAATCCGAGAAAACTACTACTCCATGGGTTTTCAAAGAAGTAATAATAGTTATGTTATAGAATACTATAAATGAGCATCCTAACAAATTTATATCGTTTTTAAAATACTTTTTAAAAAATTAAACAAAATTTTCAATAAACAAATCCATGCATATGCCATTTATTAGGTTTCTAAACCAAATACTTCAAAAAATTATAAAACAAAGTCTACTCAAATCTTGTCTAAAACATCAAGTATTTACAAGCTCGATCAACAAGATTTCTGTTTGCCCACTTGAAATCAGACATAGGAAAGAGGTTCAGATTTTTTTGAAAAAATATATAAGAGTGTATATGCTTTATTTAGAAACTAGTCCATGAACCCGTGCTAATGCAATATATACGTCATTTCACTAGGAATCTGCAGGTGGCTAAAAGAAAGACGGACTAAATTAACATTTTCATTTCATAAAAACTAAAAAAGATTACATGACTAGGCATTTATCCCCGTCTCTGGAAGAAAGTGATCAATACACCAGGGACATAGCTCTACTCTATTAAGGGCACTAAACACAATTATACACACAAGGAAGTGGTTCTACTGGCCGAGGAAAGCCTTGTTCCATGGCTGAGGAGCAAGTGACCTACTAGGGGTCTCTTTTCCTCTGAAAGCCCTCCTCTCCAAATAGGCACTAAACACAATGATACACACAAGGAAAGTGGTTCCTCCAGTGGCGCGCTGAGGAAAGACTTCTTCTATGACTAAGGAACAAGTGAACTACTAGAGGCTACTTTATTTGATCAGAAGCACGTTGAAAAGAATATTATTTTCCCCTCTCAAAGACTCAAACCCTCTTCTCCAAATAGGCAGCACAATCAGGCTTAGGCACGGCCCCGATCAAGCACTGCCCGGCCAACAAGCTACGTCACGAAGAACGAAGGAGATGAGTGCCGGCATTTAAGCCACGTACGGTTATTGCGCCGCTGCTAACATGCCACTAAGTCATGACCATTGTGATAACACTGAGGAGAGCTAGTTTTGTGATCTTATTTTCTCTCGGTCAAATTTTTTTTAATTCTTTTATTTCTCTCCAATTTTTAGAGAAAATTGGGTTGTCCAAAAATTAGCCGTGAGGGCCCGTCAATTTCAGAGGGGTAGCGATGCAGGGCTTCTCCCTTGGCATACGCGCGCCCCCACGCGGGGCAGTGAGGCGATGGGAGGACGCTAACCCATGCTGACTGAACTGAACATTTAATCGGGCCATGCCACGTGGATTGAATTTACGCAAATTAAAGCACCAATTAACCGGCCATCCTCCTAACCCTCCCCGTGCTCTTTTTTGCAATGGAAATGCTTCAGGTGGGCTGGGCGCGAGCTCTGATCGATGCACCCCTGGTGCTTCCTTAAAAATTATTCCGAGCGAGGAAAAATCTTATTTAAACAGGAGTTAGTAAAGTATTTGAGAAAATGCTGACAACTAGATACTTCGTAAAGATAGCTGACATTCTGTGATTCTGCCTGTAGTTCTCATCACGCATTATTTCCTCTAAATCCATGCTTCGTCACGCTCCACGCACCAGGCCAGGTTTCACTTTAGGATCAGTGCCAAGGTACAGAGGAATTAATAAAGGAGAACTGAGCTGCATTTCATTTTTTTTTTTGTCGAATACACAGTAGATCCGCCTATTTTGCATTAAGCACGGAAAAGAATGTACAAGAACGGCAAGATCACGGCTACCGCAAACCGAGCACACAGACAATAATCTCACAAATACACAACCTTTAGCCTATCTCACCCTACCCTAACTGAACAAGCGAGCTTGGATCACGGCTAGGATCCACAGCTCTGGCACCACCTAGGAATCCTAGGATCCACAACTCTGACGTTTCCTGTATGGTCGTGATAGCCCTAGTCGCATTTGGACGATCGCTATTGAAGCAGCATTGACGCCTTTTCCAAATGGACCACCACACAAGCCCGAACATGGTGTCCGCACCCTGCCACAGCGTAAATGCTGAACCACCAGGCACCAGGCCAGGCTTCACTTTAGGATCAGTGCAAAGCTGTAGAGGAATTAATGAAGGAGAACTGAGCTGCATATAGATGATGGACAGAAACAACCGCCTGCAGGATTTATATATGTGTATATTGCATATATATGCGACGTCATAGGTTTTACAGGCATATGTGATGGTGTCATGCTGAACCACAAAAGAGGAAATGCCCTAACTAGCTGGTAGGCCTCAGCTTGGATAATAAGAGTCGATCTAGAGAAATTAATTAACCTCGCGCGCGCTTCAGCTCGATCTAGCTGGGTTACCGACGAGCAGTTGGGGAGAACGCAAGGGCGAAGAGGAGAAGCAGCATGAGCACCGGGATCCAGACGAAGAGCGGCGGCGGAGAAGGCGGAAGCGCTGGCAGAACAAGAGGGTACCAAAGGAGGACGGCGACCAGCGCAAGCAACAGCAGCGCCGCCGCCGTGTCCATCTCTGGCTCAGTGCCTGCACTCTACCCGGCCGGCCACTCTTCGTGAGCTATGGGTATAATATATAATCGCGTCCAGTGTGTAGTCCATTGAAGAGCTAGGTAGCTTGCAGGATATGTCGTGTGGAAACAGCCAATGCAAGACTTTGCTAGATCGGTGCGCACATACAACTAGGCCACCCACCTTGTCATCATACTCTCTTGTTTCAAAACCTTAGGTGGTTTAAGACATCCACGTACAATACATAGCTTACAATTTCTATGTTAGCCATACCAAATTGTGCAGGCAGTGATGACGCAATTAAGCATATACTACCAAATTTCCTTGCGCCCATATTTTATTTTATCTCCACGTATTTCTGTGTAAAGATATACGGGCCACGTTTGGAATGCGGGAATTTGTCCCCGTTTCTACGTTTTTTCTGAACTTTTTCCTCCGTTAAGTTCCAAACAGGACCTCGGAAGCTGAAGCTGTATACTAATGACCAACAGTATCAATTTTTGTGTAGAAATATTCAGAAGGTGAAGCTGTATATGCCAAATAGCTAGGACCATGCATGGTACTACCTGTACACTTGTCTAGATATATGGCTACTAGATACTTCGATCTCGGCCAAAGTGGTAGTGGGCCATCATGCACGCGTGGAGGCTTAGTTTATATAGTAATTCTGC
The DNA here is from genome assembly GCA_030272315.1 of Paspalum vaginatum. Taxonomy (NCBI): domain Eukaryota; kingdom Viridiplantae; phylum Streptophyta; class Magnoliopsida; order Poales; family Poaceae; genus Paspalum; species Paspalum vaginatum. Next base: position 45,636,598 of record CM059014.1, read on the forward strand.
TTGGTGTTTGTATTTGTATCCAGATTCAATGTCACCTGGTGTGTTTATATGTTATTAGTGTCCAGTGGCCGCCAGCTGATTACACTAGGCATGCATAGATGGAGACGCAAGTTGCGTTAAATGGCATCATATCGATCCATGCACAGCATAAAGCAGGTAGCAGAGGAAATGCGGGGAAATCGATCTGTGTCCTCGATCTGGTGCCATACATGGCAAGTAGTAACATACTTTAGTGTTTAACCTCAGCTGGACGGCCGGGTGCAATGGACCGACCTGCAGCTAGCTGCCGCATGCTGGTTAATACGCTAGCCAAGGGGCGCCACTAAACTGTCTTATCTAGTGTAACTTTTTCCTTAGCTGGCTAGGGTTAGCCTCCCATATCTGTCCCGTACGTATGTGTTTGAATTGCCTGTATATATATATAGTATTTATATATATAGCTGCTAGATATGATAGCTGGTTCCACATGGAGGAGATCTATCTATCTAATCTAATGTAATAATAGGTACTAGTAAGCAAATAGTAATCTACTATATATGCTTACCTGCAGGTGCAGGTGAAATGACAGATGTTTTGTCAGGCTTGTTGTCGACGGATGCACGATCCGACGATATGGAGGGTAGCCGATCGGGCCGGCTCATCGCATCATCGCCTGCATGCATGTGCATGGCCCATCTATCCAGCTTGAACACGGAATCACGATCGAGAGAAAGCAACGCAACGCAACGCAACGGATCGGAACGAGCTGGCCGTACGGTGCGGCAAGCTCTCGATGGAACGCCGGCACCTCTCGGTACGGTCTGGTCCTCCGATATATATGATCCACCTCAAGGTAGCGCCAATGGCCGATGGCCGTAGCCAAACAAGAGCATTTATTTTTGCTAATATATAATACGGCTTGCTGTTGGTTTTACGTATGAGACATGTCACATGTAGTAGTCAGTCAAAAGCCACTCATATAATAACTTGACGTTAATACATACTGTATATATAATTAGTATTTGGATTACATCTTTTTTTCTCACATAGAATCTTTGGAACCCATGTTTCAGCTGGCTGCACGCCTAGCTGTTTTCCCCCTCGATCTCATTTCCTCTTCGTTTGGCACACCTGCTTTTCAGCTTTTGTTTTTTTTTTTAAAGCCAAAGTGGGTAGCTTATCCAACAACTTAAAATTTTGAGCTTCTCGAAAATGAACTACGGAGGGACTTTTTTTGACCGCGGGTGGAGGGCAGCTTCTCACAGCTTTTTCTCCCTCAACACCCTCCTCTCCCGCCGCCGCTCCCCCCTCCTGCGCGCCCCTCTCCTTCCCCTCCGCCGGCGCACTCGTCGCCGCATCTCCTTCTTCCCATCCGGTGCGCCACCTGCCGCAGCTCCCCTCCGCATCGCTGTGCCGCCCGCCGTGGCTCCCCTCTGCGTCGCTGCACCGCCCGCTGCGGCTCCCCTCCGCGTCCGAGGTGCCACCCGCCGCGGCTTCCCTCCGACGCACTGCCGGCCGCGCGGCTTCCCTCTCCGTCCGACGCGTCACGCGCCGCCACCCCCTCTCCCCCATCCGGTGCGTCGCCCGACTCGCCCCTCTCCTTTTCCCGTCCGATGCGCCGCTCGTTGCCCCTCTCTACCTCCGGGATGCGGCTCGCTGCCGCTCTCCCTTTCCAGCGCGTCACCGGCCGCTGCTCGCCCTTCCGGTGCGCCGCCCGCCGCCCGCCCCGCTGGCCCCTCCGGCCCACAGCTCCGGCCAAAGCTCCCCCGAGAAAGAAGCAGGTGTGCCAAACACCCACGCTTTTTTTCCATAGCTTTTTTTATAAGTGGCAAAAAGTTCCAGCTGCGCAAAAGCTAGCTTATAGAAAAGCTCAAGCTATACCAAACAGGGCCATATCTCAGCAAAAATGTGAAATGTCTCTTGCGGCCTGTTTATGTTTACATAGTTTTCTTACACTTTGCTCTAGAGTCATATATAGTTGCATTGGCAACATCCATCACCCCACAGATAGCTAGGTAGCAGAGACGAGAGGTTCAGTGCACCCAACCGCCATGCGTGCCAAGCTGATGCAATTCCGTCTGGATGGCCTGCCATTCCGCGCAAGTTGTTTTGGTTGCTGGACCCAGCCCTGGACTTAGACTCCGGCCGGCCGCGGGCCACTGGTCGAGTTCCCATCAAACAATCTAACAACTTGATCATCACCAGTTAGTTGTAGAAACGTCTAGAACAAAGACCTGCGCACGGGCCCGCCGGCCGGATTACGCATCTACTACTACTATGCATACAGCATGCTATATTATCACCGTATCAAGTAAATTGGTACGCTAGGTCTCTAAAATTAAGCCATAAAATCTCAAAGCATTAATGTCGGTCCTTCAACTTTTCAACAAAGTGATCATCTAATAAGTCCATCAACTTTATGTTTTTAATTCGCTAGATCGATCCAATATTACTATTGACATAGATTTGTATTGGAAAGAACTACATGAAAAAAAATAAAGGACCTACTAGACAAAATTAGGGCATGTTTGAATACATTAGATTTAAAGTTTAGTTATAGATAAAGTTTAGTTCACTAACCATTAGCATGAGGTGTTTGAATAGTGTGGGCTAATAGTTAGTTGATCCATTAATTACACTATATATTGACATTAACCCAATAAGGTTATCACGAACAAGCAAGACTGGGACGAGGAAGGGAACTACATAGGTGGAGCCTGCTGATTTCTATAACTCACTTTTTTGGACTAATGGTTAGTCTAAGAGTTGGCTAAAGTTTAGCTCGTCCATTAGCTGTCCTGTTTGGACGCAATGGACTACTTTAGTGGCTAAACTTTAGCTTTTATATTCAAACACGAGATCGAAACTCCGTGGATCTAATTAACATCGTAGAATAAGTTTAGAAAGCTAACATTCAACCTAATCTACCGTGTATATATCATGGCAATTGGCAAGACGAGGTGATATGCTTTTCTACTAATCTATTAGTGTATGAGGTGTGCAGGGCGTGTGATGACCTAACTGCAGTAAGAGATCTATCGACCTCGAGGTGATCGCAACTGCAAGTTGCAAGATATTTATCGAGCTAGAGTGGGCCGGCCGGTGTCCGCGGCCATCGCCCCAGAATCGGACCAACGAGCAGAAAAGTCGTCAAGTGTGTGCATCGCGACTCGTAGTTTTGCAGAGCTAGCTGCTCATATGTACAGTATAGCCAGGTTCATTGCATTGCGCTACCCTTTAAGAGGCGAAATGTTGGAGCAATGCGCAAGTGGTGGTGACACCTTTTAATTAATCTGGTGTCTATTCCCTTTATCCTAAATTTTAAAGGGTGCTAATCCTCATTTTATCAGTCCGGCCATATTTATATGATGCTGATAAATCATCGTACATATTGAACGCACATGCATGAAATAATAAATGAATTTAGTATAGGTTTAGATTCTCACCCGATATATTGCGTACTGGTGTGGGTCAGGGGTACGTACTGGCACGGTGAAGCCATGAGACAAGAAGAAGAGCGGCTAGCTGTGTGTGCACGCAACGCATTGTGTTCTGATGATCGGGTACTCAACTTGCTTGGCATCCCTCTTTATTTCTTGGCGCACAAATATTGTCCCCCCTTGATTCCTTTCGGGTCCAATCAAGTTCGACGAGTATGGAAGCTAGCAATGAATGAATCTCTCCCTAATTTATGTTTGCAGCAACAACAGCATAAACATTTATTTTCTAGCAAAACGATGATCACCTCTCTCCTTGTAAATCTCTAAGAACAAACTAAAAATCTTATGCTGATCTGACTAATAAAAGTATGATATGCCGCACATATTCAGATCGAGCAAGAATACATGCATGAAACCTTACGAGGAGATGAGAAATTGTTTCTGTGCATTATTGCCGTTGATTTCTCCGGAAGACATCCAAAACCATTCACTTTAAATAAAAGTGGTAGTGGACTCGAGGAGGACGAACTGGGTTTATCCCTGGAGAACTAACTTGGATGTATCCTGTCTCACTAAAATTTTTCTCTGCATGCATCAGAGATGGACAGATAGGCCGGCGTCTGGCACCGTGTGTAGCTAAATTGCTGCTACTATATTTAGGGCGGTTAAAAACTTATTTATTGAAAAGAAAACTCACCTCTAATTTTCAGTCTCTTGATTTGAACTCTTCACAGATTTAGTTAACCTGACGTTCCAAAGCTGCATGCTGTAACAAAGTAGTGATCGATAATACTGATCGAGAAGAAGAATAATCCTGCAGTAGTTCATGCAGAGCTGGCGCTAGCCACTTCAAATTAGGTCGCCTTCTAGAGATCACACCTAGTTTAATTTACTCCAAATGCACATGTATATTAAAGTCCTCTTCTACTCTACCTGCTCCCTAGGTGGAACTAGCTCTATCAAAAAGAAATTAAGGCTTTCCTCTACTAGCTAATCTCTAGCTAGCTAGAACACACGCACATGAAGATCATAGAGAAACCCCGGCCGGCCACCAGCAGGACGACGACGACGATGTACGTACGCTGCATCATCATCGTCATCATGTCTCTTGTGCATGCATGCGTCTTCTCGCTCATTGTAATACGTAGCTGGCTTCAACTTCAAGCAGCGCCGCGTTGAGATCGAGTTAAACACGCACGTACGCCTGCTGTGCTGCGTCTCGGCGCTGCATAAAATGATCAGTCGACGATCCATAGAGCTTTGTACTGGGGACGAAAGCGAGGGAAATCAGCGAGAGCAGGAGGAGGACGGGGACAAACAGCAGCAGCGATGGCGGCGGCGGCAGGGGAGGGAGCAGCAGCGGAAGCAGCAGAAGCACCACGGCCGCTGCGGCGACGAGCAGAATCACCATGCTTCCTTCCATGGCGCGCGGGCTGCCTACGTCCCTCGTCCCTCCTGCTGAGAGTGAGAGACTGATCGAGAGGTAGGCGAGAGGGAGAGGTATCATCGGTCGTCCTATATACTGTGTCTATACTTTATATATATACACAGTAAAAGAGTGAGTTTTCACAATATGTACTATTTTTCACACAACGAAAACATTTATACCCTTCACATTTGCCCAACTTGATAGGTTGGAAAGGATTGGAGAATGATGAAAAGAGCTAAAATTGATAAAGGAAAATGTTTCCACCCTTTGGCACACTTTATTTTTTTGCTTCATTTTGTATACATACCCACCAGTTAATTTTCATTTCTTGAAGTTAATGAAAAATTCTTTATTTCTCTTTCCTTTTCCCCCTTATTTTACACCCGGCTGACCAGTTTTTTTTTTCTTTCGACGTTTTGGATTCACCACATGCAAGTTGCACGTAAATCTACGCTAGTGTCCACAAAGTTGAGGGCTACCCGGCCGGTGTTTCCATTTGAAATCACCATTATTCTCTCGTATGATTTAGGGGGAAAAAACAATCTTGAATCTCAAATTCGTGTTTTTTGTCCAGCACCATGAACTATTTTAATTGTCTGTCTATCAATCGAAAGTAGTAGCTGCGGAGAAATCTGAACCTTCGTTCTGGATGACGATTAATACATTGATGAACTATGGCTATACTCCAAGACTCAAAATATTTTGGAGCTTCTAATCTAGAGGGTTCAAATTCATGGTGTGTTTGCACTTGCATTTTCAATATGTCCCAAGCTCTTGATATGTCTGAAGAAGGGCAACCGGTTCACGTGTGTTTGCCGATGCAATAGATCCAAGTCTGTGTGGCCGTGGCCGGTGACCTCTTATACTGCATGCGCGATAACAATTGGGTAGTACAATTCGAGATTGGTACACCGTACCATACAAGTGGGAGAAAGCGAATGGAAAAGAAATGGGCTAATTAATTAAAGGTCATGGTGTGTCTTGGTCATGAATATGCATGCAGTGTGGTACTGTACGTGTATATTCCCATGCCCTGCCCAAACCCCAAAGCATTGCCGTCACGTCCTGCCTGCGTCTGCGCCATATGGGTTCTTCGATCAGTGCTCCGAATGTTCAGTGCACCTAGCTGAGAAAGCACTCTTCCTTTCTAATGCAACTTGGTACTAGTAGTACGATAATGTTTCTTGAATCTTCAAAGGGAGTGGCATGCAGAGGGGCCAAGCTAAAAGCCACAGCTAAAAATTCACTCTCAGATTACTGTATGTATATTAGGCACCCTAGGCTCATTCATAGAAAATATATCATAGAGACAGGAGAAGGAAAAAATATTTTTTATCAAATAATAGAAGGAAGGATCTCTTACCTTATTTGAATTCAATCCTCATTCAAATAGGAGGATATGTTCTCTAAGTACCTACTGTACAATTTACTATAATTGTTGTAACGACTCCCTCCCCCCATCAGTTTGTTCGTGGCCGCCACTCCTCAAACATGGTTAAGACCAACCTAGCACATCCTCTTGTTCATGAACCATCGCTCCCATATATATACGAGAGTATAGTTCGATGGGCTAATTTACCAAATTAAAGAATATTGTATGTATACCTCTAAAAGCACTTGTTTTGTCACAACAAAGGTTCAAATTTGCAAGAGTTCTTTTTTTCAAGTGCATGCAGTTGTAGACGGATTCATTTATTTGCTTAATGATCACCGAGACATCTGGCCGTTTGCTTCTAGGCTAGGTAATCAATCGATTCTTCTCCTAATACACGATTTCAACATTTTATTAACCTCGAAAGAAACCTGCTGATTTATTCGGTGAGGACGACGCGTGCAAGCTCTAGCTAGTGTGAAGTAGTGTGAACTTCAGAATGGAAACATGTATACGCGCACTAGAATAATTTAATATATGCATGTATATGGATGTGGGTACATATGAGCCAGATTCACTTCACCTGACTCTCGAGGGCAAACAATTAGAAAATATATATTCACCTCACCTGATCAGGTGTACGTCGTTCACTGCCCAATAATGGATTATTACCCGCTAAACAATGTGCAAATTGCATTGTCATATCTATAGTTGCGCTGCTTCGAATCGAGGGGACATTTCCAGGGCAACTTGTTGCGAACGAAGGCGCTGCTGTAGTATTTTTACTAGTACTCCCTCTGTTTAATTATCGTTTTTTAGTTCAAAATGAACTAGCCGCTGAATATTCGAGAATAGAGAGTGTGCATGATTAAGCGAGGTCTGATCAAGAACTGTATATGCGTGTGCTCATGCACATCCAGTTGTGTCAGGGCGCCTGTGTCTTTGATGCGTGCTCTGAAGTCTGAAGACTGAAGTGATCTCTCGGCGCATACCACCACCAGCAGCAGCAGCAACCGGACATAGTTGCAACGAGCCATGCAGAAACCCTGCTAGGCTGCTACATGTACCAGTACCAACTCCACAAGTAGTCGACGATGCATCTATAAAACTCTCAATTAATAATTGTAGCAGATTTGGCTGTGTACTTCAACCATTTGTTTGCATTACCGGATTATTAGCAGCTAATCCGTACGGGTAATGCGTGTTCCGAGACGGATCTTGTTAATTAGTGCTACTCGGTCTTTATGTCAAGTGGCCACGAGTGTCGATGGACAAAGGTGTTTTGGCATCCGGATCTTGTCATTTCATCGCCTGACCAGACCAGTGTCCGCCCGGCTGGATGCATTGAACCATGGTAGAGACAGCTATCACGTATGTACGAACCTCGAACAAGCGGTAGTCTTTTAAGTTAGTGGAATTCCTTAAGTTAGAGCAAGTAGATGCTAGGAGGGAGAATCGAGCCTACCTCAATCTATCGTCAATTGGTTAGTTTTTTTTATGGTGGATCCAAGTTCTAGAGGTATGACTTGCACGCATGTTTGTGAACTCCTACATTTATAGCGCATGTTTGTGAACACCTACATTTACACTATGTATTTGAAAAACTGCTAGGACGTGATTTTGGCCGAGTCCAGCAGACCATTAATCCAATCATCTATATTTAAACTCTACTCAATGTTATTTTCGTACTATTGACGACTATATATATAGACGATAATATGCTGACTTATACTCCCTCCGGTTTCAAAAAACTGGACGTTTTACCGAGGAAACTTTAAAAGGTAAAAGTTCTATGTGACATTGCTAAGTAACTCTAGCTTGGTTCGCCAGTGCACTTCTCTCAATGCCTTTTGGCCCAAGTTCGAATCTTGTGCTGAGCTTATTTCCTTTTTCTCTTCCACCACGCGGAATGGGATTGGTAGCAGGCGCTTTGAAAATGGTTCACCCTTTTGCTCCATAGTCTAATTTTTGTATCCAAAGGACAAAACCCCCCGCGTCTATTTTTCTAGTGCCGGAGGGAGTATGTAACTATATTTCTAACTCTTCTATTGCAAAATATTTGGGTTTCTGGTTTGTAGTATATTAAGCTATTCTAAGTTTCATTGAGTTTTTAGGAAAACTATTGAAACCCATCACCCAAAAGAAGTAAGCTAAAAATATAAATTTTAAGACAAATTAAGCAAAGGGAAGGTCTACCATGCAATCCGTCACTCCTAATCTGCGGCCTCATTTGTGCCTTAAACAGCTGGGACCACACTGATTGCCTTGATCTGTAGACCACACATTAATAAATGGCAAAGTGCTAGTAGTATTCAGGAAAAAAAAGATTAGACACTAAAAATTCATTTTATGTTTTAAACTTTTAATTAGGGGACAATCTGAGCAATGAAATCAAGGTCATGACATATGTATGGACGGGACAGCTACATCCTCTACATTAAATCGCAGATGCCAACCGCGCAATGCATGCCAAACAAATTGATGGAATTCCTTTATAACTTCCGAAAGTTTTGTAAGTCATGCTATTTTCTGCTTTGAGAATCGTGCATATCGTAATGTTGAATTAGTTTATCTAAGATGTTGAACAAGATTTGAATAAACATTGAAGTTTTTGTTTTAGAATGTTGACTATGTTTTATTGACTTACAATGCCTTGGGTATCTGCTTTGACATTCGTGTTCGAGCATGATTGTTGATCTCGTTTATTTAAGACGTTGGATTTATACTTTACAAAATGTTGAATTTATTGTTTTAAATCTTGACTATGTTACATTGATTGACCATGTATTGGCCTCTTGGCAACGTGGTATGTCAACATTGAATTGTTGGAGTAGTTTATTTAAGTTGTTGAACAAAGTTCAAAGAAGCGTTGAATTTAGAGATTTAAAATGTTGATTAGATACATTTGAAAAAAGTACTCATTATATTTATGTTAAATATCGTGGACTATTTTTTCGGTGATAGTATGACACAATAATAATCCGTTAGAGCCTTTTACTTGCTTAAATAAAATAATTTTATACTATCGGGTTTATTGGACTTTATAGATTAACCAACTTCTGAAAGATATATAGGAAGCCCCACAAATTGATACGGAGTAGTTCGGTGCGCTGGTCCAATCCACACTTGAAACACTACGCCTTCTGCTTGTCTACCGGTACTACATGTGGCCTTTTTATGTGGCAGCCCAGCCCAATCCCATGCAACACCATCGAGTAACGTGTTGGTTGCTGGCTCATGAAGATCTGGATTCTGGAGAGGCAATTCCGGCGGTCGGGCCGCATCCCATATTAGTGTGAGCGGATTGTCCATATAGACCATATTTATAAATATGGATGCCTATGATCCTAGCCCAGTCCACCAAAGCTTTGGCGGTTGACGTCGGGCTATCGCAGCCGTTGAAAAAAAATCTATTTAAAGGAGTGTTTAGATCCAAAAGCTAAACTTTAGCTCACGTCACATCGGATGTTTGGAGGCCGGTTAGAAGTATTAAATATGGTCTAATTATAAAACTAATTACACGGACCAAGACTAAACGGCGAGACGAATTTATTAAGCCGAATTAATCTATAAGTAATGATTTGTTACTGTAGCATCACATTCGTCTCGTCGTTTAGTACTCATCTGTCTAATTTGTTTTATAATTAGACTATATTTAATACTTGTAACTAGCGTCCAAACATTCGATGTGACGGGAGCTAAAATTTAACTCGGGGATCCAAACACCCCCTAAAGCTGACCGTTGTGCGAACGCGTCAAGGATTTGCCAGGGCCAATCATCCTAGGATAGGATAGGGTCCTCCTCTTCATAGTCAAATTCCAAATCGATAAAAGGGGACAACTTGCGCGCAACTGAAAGCCAAGCGTGCCTTTCAATCTACAAGCAGCAGCATATTGTTTCATTGTTTGAATGCAGCCCTGCATTTTTGCTCTCTTTTTATAAGCCCAAACTTGTGGTTTTCATAAAGCCACCATTGACTTTGTGAGCAGGCAATAGTAAAATCTACACTAACCCAGTAAATAAATTCGACTTTGATTGAGCATCATAAACTCACTGTCCCCGCAGGCCCTTGGTGGGTTTAGCAGTTTAGTTAAGGACACTGGAGTTGAGTGGGTTCTTTTTTTTTGGGGGGGGGGGGGGGGGGGGGGGCCTTGTGGTGGCATCTCCTTTTCTTTCTTCTGCTGTAGTACACTAATTTGGTTTAGTTTGTATTTAAGCTCACTCCATTCTTTATGGTGCACATATTTTCGGAAAGAAAATGAAGTAACCCTTCCAAGTACCGAGCAAAACCTTTTAAGCTACGGTATTCAATTCGCATCAATCAAGCAAATGTATTGCTACCGCTAGCATTGTAAGTAGTAGTACGCATTGCAAATGTATCAAGGGAGTACGCAACGTACTACGTATATTATCTTGTAGCCAATCTACTACGTACATTGCTAGTAATGTACTCGTGTATGTACAAGGCTACAAGGTATACTAGTAGGAGAGTAGAGGAGCGGATGCGGATGTACTAGCTAGCCGTGCGTGGATGCGGACGGCGGGCCCGAGATGTAGGGGTCGGACTGCACCATGCCGTTGAGGAAATCGGCGAGGCGGTGGTCGCGCCTGGTGGCGGCGGCGGGGCCGGCGCCCTCGAGCGCGCGCAGCAGCGCCTGGGCCTTGGCCTTCCCCCTTGGGCTGGCGTCGCCGTCCTCCGCCAGCTCCCGCACGGCCTCCTCGGCGCCGCCGACCGCGAGCACCTCTTCCGCGGCGTGGTCCCCGCCGGCCACGACGAGGTTGAGCAGCGCGGCGGCGGCGTTCTCCCTGGCCCTGGGCGTGGCCCCGCCCCCGGGCTCGACGAGGTCCAGCAGGATCCTGACCCCGGACACCCACCTGAAGGCGCCGACGCTCTCGGCGCAGCCGGCCACCTGCGCGACGACGGCGGTGGCGTCCTCGAGCACGCCGGCGCGCGCGTCGGTGAGGAGCAGCGCGAAGAGCGCCTGCACGGCGCCGAGCGCGACGAGCGTGGCGCGGCTGGGCGGGTACAGCGCGACGGCGAAGAGCGCCTTGAGCGCGTCCTTGGTGGCGCGCGTCGTGCGCGTCGGCGCGCGGAGCAGCGCGACGAGCGCGGCCAGGAGCGGGCGGCGCGCGCCCACGGCGGCGCGGTGCGCCTCGGCGCACAGCAGGCTGTGCACGGTGGCGGCGGCGTGGTGCGCCGCGGCGGGCGCGCGCAGCGCGGCCGTGAGCGCGTCCAGCAGCGCGGGCGCGGCGGAGGGGGACATGAGCTGGTCCCGCGCCGAGATGGAGATGTTGAGCAGCGCGGCCGCGGCGTCGGTGGAGGACGGGCACGAGAGGAGCTGCGCGGCAAGCAGCGGCGCCGCGCCCGCGGCCGCCAGCGGCGCGCGGACCTCCGGGTCGTCCTTGGAGGCCTGGCGGATGGCGGCCAGCGCGGCGGCCGTGGCCGCGCCGTCGCAGGCGGCCGCCGCGCCGCGCAGGCGGCCCACCAGGACCCGTGCCGTGTGCTGCTTGACTTGCATCGCTGTCGGCGGATCGGTGGATGTGGATTTTGTTGGAGCTGTCTGCGGAACGCAAGGAAGCGGGATTGGTTTTGTTGGTAGCAGCCGGCGGGGCAGGTGGAGGCGGCGATCGATCGGACGGATCCGCGGGAAGCTTCAATGAATTCTTTGATTGATTCCTGCCGCGCGTGTTCTTGAAGCTGCTGTTTTTAATACATTTTGCGTCCTTGGTGTAATCAGTAATCGTGTCTGCCTGCTGGAGGGGAGGGGAGCCTCGTGGCGTTGAACGTTTCTCAGCGCGTTGGGGAGGGGACACCTTTCTTCTTCGTGTTTTCAGATCTCTTTTCTCCCCCTTTGCTCCTTTGGCAAATTTGATTTCCGCGACGCATCACATATACAGTAGTAATTAGTAAAGTAAAAAAAAAGAAGAAGAAGAACATCAAGTGGGGGTGGGTGGGTATTTGTCACGGCCGGAAATACGTGCTGTGTTTCGCCTTTGAATTTCGGTGATTTCGGGTGGTTGGGAAATTGATTGAGAGGGCTGCTATCCATCCGACATAGAAGCTTAATAGTTTGGTTTCTTTGCACCTGAGTTGAGTAGAGGTTTCTCCCATTGCTAGGATTGTTCGGTTTTGAAAGCAATTGAAGTAGATTAAATACCTTAGTATTTTAAATTTGACTGACAAAACATTAAATGCTTTGCAATTTTTTTAGAACCAAGACAACCGAATAAGCGATCATGCAGTAAAGGAATCGCGACAAGGAAGCCGTCGCTTGTTGGCATGGTACACATTGATGATTGATGCATGCGCGTGCGACGGAGCTGAGGTCAGCGTTGACACTCGCAGTACATTTTCCCCGTGGGGCCCTCATTTTCTGCTGCCAATAGCCCATTGGGTATGAACGCTGGACTCGGTCTAATCATCATCGTAGTAGTAGTAGTAGGTACTACGGAGTACCTCCGTTCGAGTCTATTTGACAAGCAAATGGTGAAAGAAATCAATAGAAATAAGGTGTCCGAACGTCAAATGAAAAAAAAAAAAGATAGAGGGAGTACACAGGATCGGAGGAGCATTCTACATGACGTGTACAGTACGTGTTACGTATTGAACCGACTGAGTCGGACCAGGATTTGATGTGCAGCGGCGGCTGCGACTGCTCCTCTCGCGGCCTTGCAGTCGACGCGACGCGACGCGACGCGACTCCAACTCTAGTCGTGCACCTACGTAGCTTACTTGATTGATTTCACTAGGTTAATGATGTAGTACTATTAATTATAACAAATTAAAGCTACTATATGCTGTTGAGTTCCACCTTGAGGGTTCGTTCGATCACAAGGCCGTTCTCTCTGCATCTGCAGTACGCACTACTGAAAAAGAAATGTTGCCCTTGCGTTTCAGCCACGCATCCACCCTTTTTTTTTTATGTCGAAAAATATATACTAAAAGGCAAGCTTTACTGCGTTGGTCTTGGATGATGGGCGGCCTTGCTATATGGGCCACGAAACCAGTGCCCTTATATTTACTACTGGTTATATATGCGGTTCGAGGCAGTGCTGGGCCAAACTCCGGCGAAGTTGGAGGCCCTTTTCCCTTGTAGTACTTTGGGCATCTTAGTGGGCCTGGCGCTTCCACAGCAGGCCCTGAAGCCCTAGAATCCCCAGATTCCGTCGACAATCTGAATCTGCATGGAAGAAGCAAGATTGAGACATTCTCAACAAAAAAAAAGATGAGACTGACTAGGTCAACCAGGTGTCGGTCGGGTTCGAGTTCCTGGGCTGGTGTGGTGTGACTAGGTCAACCAGCGGACCGACCGAGAGAGCCAGCGCAGGGCGGTGGCTTTTGGCATTTGGCCTGGCCGTTGCAGTGTCCCGCTCGTGCGCACTGTTCCGTGCCCTGCTCTGCTCTGCTCCTACTGTACGTGCAAAGCCGCCGCTGGGAATCTGACGAACGCACTGCGTCCGTCCATCCCCATTCGTCACGATCGGAGAGGAGATGAGGAGACACCGTCGGCGTCGTCCGTCCTATGCTCCTACGGTCCGGTCCTACCTCGTGGGCGTGGTGGCATGATGGATGGAGATGGAGCACGCATTCAAGTCCCAACAGGGAACACAACATTCCCCTCCCCCCTGCGGCCATATATAGTGTCATCGAGATATCCATCTCATCTGCCTGCGCAGGTACGGTACGATACGGTGAAATCCACGAACAACGGTACTGCAGTAGTGCTACACGTTGATGTTGCTGCCAAGCTTCTGCAGGCTCACCGCCCGGCCTGACTGTTTCCTTCTTCGTCAGGCTCACTTCTCGCAGATGATGATAGCTCTAATTCTACAGTTCAGACGACCTCATAGGTCTCACATCTAATAATGCATACTCAGAATTTCGTTGTGAATCAGGTCAGCCGAAGAATATAATACTAGTGAATCGTTGGCCCAGCTAGTTTGACGACTCTTGGATTCATTCCGTGGAATTGGAGTCGTAGATAAGTGCATCGGGAGATATTTAATTTTTTTTTTATTTAGCCTGGATTTAAACACTCCAATATCTTCGATCTTCCTTGAATGGTTCCTCGAATGGTCACTATGTCTCTTGCTTCCTGTGCAAATACAAGCTCGTGTACCGGATTCTCTCAAATGCACCAAACGTAAGCCCTTTATAATCACAGCGCGACTTTCTCTCTATTGTTTTCATCTTCTGTGTCTTCTTTACGCCAAATCTTCCCGCATAAACATCTCATATAGCCTGGCCATTATCCTCAGTGTACCTATATGATTCAGTTGATACGCGCATACAGCCATGAATATAGTGACCAACGTTCGTCACTGACTAACTTTATTTTTTAAACTAAAGAAGTTTAAAAAGAAAAAAAGCGGAGTGAGTACTTCTCACCTGAATTCTATCTTGTGCCTATGTCGTCAGAATGTATTCATTTCGGATGAGAGGGCAACAGATGCGATTACGGTGTGGAGTATAAAGAAATGCTCTGAATTATTAACTGATGTGTAATGCACTATATGTATGAGTATACATGTACATGATCAACGTATCGGCTTGCGCACCGTATGCGCTGGCCACACAATATTTTGTGTATATGCATGCTATGTACCGTACCACGTTAGTCGGCATACATACTTCCCGTACGTCACGTACAGTACTCGGGGCAACGATACACGGCTAGTAGCCCGGCCTACCCTTCCCTGCTGGCTGCTGGCACGAATCGTCCAACCACAGCATGGCGGTCAGCGTCCCGACACGTGTGGTGTGTGTGTCACCCGAGGCTTCCCTGACGACCAACATGGATCACCGGTCACCGCCGCTGTGCTGCCGTAGCGCGTGCGCGTGCAACCTGGCCAGCGTCTCGCCGAACCTGCCCAGGTCCAGGCTCACGTTCTGGCCGCCCAAGGTAGACGCGCGCCACGAATGGCCAGCCGCCGTCCCGCTTCGCCGCCTCCGGGTCGGCCAGCACCGCGTCGTCGGGCGCGTACCGGCGGGCCAGCGAGCTCTCGTCGGCGCGCACCTCGTACTGCTCGTACAGCAGCCCCATCCCCTGGGACGGCGCCGCGAAGCACTCCCGCGCGATCGGGGACACCCCCAGCGGCGCGATCTGCACCAGCGACGCGCGCCCCGGCCGCAGGAACAGCAGCTTCGTCAGGTCCGCGCCGTGCACGCCCACCAGCGCGTCGCACGCGCTCAGCGACGCGTACCACGCCGGCAGCGGCAGCCCCGCCGCCGTCTCCAGGACCTCCACGTCGAACCCCACCGACGTCGCCAGCCGCGCCACGGCCGCCTGGTTCTCGATCACGCGCGTCCCCTTGCGCGACACGATCACCAGCCTTGGCCGGCGCCGGCGGCCGTGTATCTCCGGCGGCGGCTTGCCCTTGTTCTCGTACGCGTCGGCCAGCATCTGGTGGAAGTCGACGATGGTCTTGCCGTCCCGGAGCCTGTCCGGGTCGACGGTGAGGATGCCGTGGAAGCGGGTCCCGACGATGGCGCCCGGGAAGCAATGCGTCCTGGTGTCGTGGAGAAGGTCCACCACGGGGTGGTCCGAGAGGCCGGAGATGACCTCGCTGAACATGCCGGCCCACCACGGGTTGTACGAGAGCACCCCGAGCACGACGCGGCGGCGGAGGTGCTGCGCCGTCAGCCACGACGGCAGGATCCCGTCGTTGAACGCGTGGAACAGGTTGCCCGTGTACCCGCCCGCCGACATCACGAGGAGCGGGTCCTCGTGCCGGACGTCGCACCGCCGCGCCTCCGGACCCGCCGCCGTGCGGAGCCGCACCTCGGGGACCTTGCGCATGATGTAGCCCTCCCACTTGCGCGGGTACGGCCGCACCCTCTCCTCCGATGCAGACGAGGGCGTGAACAGCAGGAGCGAGAGCGTCGCGGCGTCCGTGCGCACGTCGCCGGCCATGAAGCAGACGTCGGTGTGCACGCTGGAGCGGTCGCAGCAGATGGTGTGGTCGCGCATGGACGAGCACGGGGAGTGCACCTGGTTGTCAAGGACGACTGCACGACGACGGCCGTTGTTGTTTTTGTCTCCCCCAGCAGCACTGGCATTGCCGGCAGCGACGACGTCGTGGTGCGGCTGCGGCTGCACCGATGTCGTTCGCTGCGAAGAAGAAGAGTTGGCGGGCGCCGCGAAGGAGGAGGAGGCGACGTCGATTATGCCGCCGCCGTACCGGTCGAGCACGAAGACGCGCGGCGCGTAGAGGAGCAGGCAGAGGACGACAGAGAGCACGAAGAAGAACTGCACGAACCCCCACCCGCCCTTATTCTTGCCGGCCGCCGCGACGTGGTCTTCCTCCATGGCGTCGATGCCCTCGCGTCGGGTGCGCCCAGTGTGTGCAACGGGCCGGGTTGCAGCTAGCTGGTTTGCGGCCGGCGCGTCATCAGGCGGGCCGGGGTTTTAAGGAGGGGAGGGAACGACGAGGAGTCGAGTCGCACAGGAGGACGGCGCAGCGCAGGCAGGCATCGCGGTCGTCGCTGTGTTGTGTGTGAGACTGACAGCCCGACCCGAGAGGGGAACTAGAACTAGTGGTCGATCGATTTCGAGGACCGCGCGCTGGTGTCGGTTTCCGGCTTGGGTTGGCAGGAGACGTGCGTCGTCAGTTTGGCACCTGCAGGAATGCTTCGCTTGGCACGTCAGTATGGACCAATAGATTACTTGTCCAAGTCTTCCATGTCCAGAATATCACAATGGTAGACCCACATGCCCAGTTGCCCACAGATACCTTGATTAATTCTTCATTCCCATCCCAGTAGTCAAGCATGCAGAAAATACTGTCATCTACTTGTTATGGACGGATAGGCGGTATGCGTCGTTATCTTCCACCGCACGCCGTTTGCAAATTAATCAGATCGCATGAACTTCAATTGGCCGGGTTACTATAATTGATTTCTGGGATGCATACTTTAGTATGTAGGAGCTGCTTGTTGACAAGTCGCGGATTCTAATATTTTATATATGTAAGTAGGAGTAGCTATTTGGGTGCAATCAACCTTCATGTGCATTCATATATATATGCAGACAATAAATCGCATTCGCGTATTTCCATCTAAGAGCTTGTGTATAGTATATCTTTTGCCTAAACAAATGCACCTGCACCAACGCCCATTTGCTCCGCGTTTTTAATTTTATCCCGCGTCGTTCGTTGTTAATCAAATGAGCGCACAGGAAGGACTGCAGAGACCATGTTGGATGGAAAGAAGCGGATATTATTTATTGATTGCATAAGTCCACTCTTATTATACAGTATCTTTATATATAGCTAGGGTCGATTTAGTTAATTTTTATGATTTCACAAAAAAATTTTTCAGAACCGAAAGCGCACATAGCCTCTACGTTTCCAGGCGCTGGAGAGATGTTTTTGGAAGTTATGGATAGCCAAAATTCTCATATTTAACCAGACTTCTCATATCACACTACTCTATATAGCAAGCATCTAGTAAATGTTTTGTGAATTTAGTATGGTGACAAAGAAATTAATAAGGAACATAGCTAGCTTTATATATATATATATATATATATATATATATATATATATATATATATATATATATATATATATATATATATATATATATATATATATATATATATAGGAAAATTCCTTTCTACATGCGCATGTAGCTACACTCATCTCTGTATCTCATGATTTTGAGGGTATCTGGTCAAACGAAAGGTATGTACACGGAGTATGTGATAATACTAGACCATCTGTGGTGGTATATACGTGAAGTATGCGAGTATACCTGAGGTATGTGCACATACCTCATTGTATGTACTAATATAAATATATTATCGTAATAAATTAAAATTAGGGACTGTTTTATGATTTTTTCGAGTGGTGATCTTTGAAGTATCTTAAAATAATTATGTGAACATACTCAAATTGATGAAGGAGTATGCGAACATACCCTTATTGGTTTATTAAAAGTGAGTGTAGCTACATGCGCATGTAGATAAAACTCTTCCTATATATATATATATATATATATATATATATATATATATATATATATATATATATATATATATATATATATATATATATATATATATATTCAGGAAGAGTTTTATCTACATGCCCATGTAGCTACACTCACCTTCAATAAATCAACAAGGGTATGTCAGAATACTCATTTATCAGTTTATGTATGTTTACATACTTATTTTAAGATATTTCAAATGTCACCACACGAAAAAATTACAAATCAGCCCCTGATTTTAATTTATTATGATAATACATTTATATTAATACATATAATGTGGTATGTCCACATATCTCAGGTATACTCGCATACCTCATGCACATACCACCACAGATAGCCTAGTATCATTGCATACTCCGTGTACATACCTTTCGTTCGACCAAATACCCTCAAAATGTTGAGATACACACGTGAGTGTAGCTACATGCGCATATAGAAAGGAATTTTCCTTTCTACATATATATATATGTTGATTTAATTGTGCATGTCTTTGCTCAAAATGGCACCCAAGAAGCGAAAGGTGAATGCATACTACACCCAAGCGCCAAACAAGACAGCAGGAATATATCAAAACGATGACCCCAATAAGTAGATGCACTTGTGCAGCGGTTGGTGCTTGGTCCCTCTCTGTCAAGCTCATCTCTCCATGTTACATACCCAGCTCTCTCTTTCATTTCTTCCACTTAAATGCATGCCCTCCAATGACTACCACTGCTGCAAATAATGTCTTTCTGCATCGATCCCTTGTAAGTACTACCTACCTTCCTATATATGTATGCATGTCATTGGCTAGCTCAAATCCATACTAGTGAATAGTCGTACCCAACATCAAACATTTAAAGATGGTACTGTCAATCAACACGCAAATTAAATTGTAGGGTATTCGGCCGAACTATCGCATGAATGCATATGTATCGGGCCGAGTCAAACCGTCCATGCACCCGCGAAAGTTGTTGTTAGACTATTCCCAGAAATGGTTTTATTTGAATTTCATTCGCATTAGATGCCACGACACAGATTGATATGGCAAGGTACTTATGAAGAGAGACAGAGAAAGTTTCACAGGGAGGGAGAGAGTTTCATCTACATAAACCTCAAGATGCACTTTTACGTAGACTAAAAAGCTGATAGTGACACTCTTAAAAACTAGAAAAAATGAAAATCTTCACTGCAAATGGCCTTAGTAAATTGGTTTCCAGCAGCCTGTTAAAATTTGGAAATGTGAGATAAATTAAGAGCGTACGTCGTCGATGTTCCACACTACGTACGTACAGTAGTACCCAAGAGTGTGTGTGTGTGTCCTGCTGAGGTGGCTGGGTTGGAACCTGCCCTCGATCATGTCGGTTGAAACTATCTCTAAATCGACCAAGTTTATTCGAGAAATGCTCACATATATACTAGTATATATGGCATGTACAAAATAAGCTACTAATTAATGCGTACATCATAAAGGCACAGCATTTCATATATTTGATCAGGTGATAATGGTACGGTGTTATTTCATGTAAGTTCGACCGGATCTAATAGTTTGACTTAGAACTAGTATATATGTATGTAGCCTAATAAAATACTGTAGGTATATATATACTTTGGGATATAGTGTGAGCAATAAAAACGCAAGGGGAAGGGGAATTGCTTGACAAATCGATCGGCTGTACTTGTTGGGAGGTTCGGATCGGAGGGGCTAGTACATGCGGAGTATATGTAAGTACGGAGTTGATAGGGCAATAGAAAGTACTGTATATTAGTATAATCGTGTGTCGTCCTCCGTGAACCACGTACAGTAGCTCTCGGTACACAGTTTGGCAGTACGTAGTATTATTTTGACAGTTAGTTAAAAGGATATGATCTAACGAGACGACTTTCATTTAATTTCAGGTTTGTTAATTCTCCCTCCGTCCAATTAATCCCCGCCGGGAATGACAGATAGAGATAGAGAGATCCAATTAGTTGCGACAGCTAGCCGGTAAACTCGCGCTTTGGGTTAGGCGAACGAAGTACTACGTGTACGTAACGTCCGCTAACGCATATGGAACGGACAAACACACAACACACTAGCTACAGTAGTATCAGCAGCAGGCCAGTCTCGGTCTCCCTCCGTCCGGCGATGGCGCCACACCGTCGTCGTCGTCATCGATTGAATCGATCAGGTGAAGGCAGGCGGGCGACGCACGCCGCCTCGATCGCGCTCGCGCGCGCTTGATGGCAGCATCCGTCCAGCATGCTCCGTTTTGGCATGGCATGGAAGGTAGCGCCGGCAATTGTTGGTTTCATTGCGTCCAATCGCTTAACTAACTTTGATGGCTACAAAACGTACCATTAATTTGCCTATACTAAAACTATCGTTTTCGCTTCGATCTTTGAGGAAGAAGTATGGTGGCAATTAGGGATGTAAACGGATCGGATCGGAGCGGACAACATCTTTTCCATATCCTAATTCTATTTTTTTTGTCGGATTCGGAGCGGAGCGGATATTATGCGGTTACGGATATGGATATGGATTTTTTAGGATGTCGGAAATGGTACGGAGTCGGAGCGGTGTCGGAGGAGGAGCGGATTTAAAAAGTCGAATAATACATGACTACATCTAATTTTTTTAGCGATCAATAAATCATAAATTAAAGTTTAACAATTGATAACATAATTTGGATATAGCCATAAATAACTAAATATGTAAATAATAAATAACGTTACGTCACACACTTGGTAGCAAACAAAACTTAATACAAGTTCGTCTTCACTTAATAAGAGTACGAAAGTAGTAAACAAAATATAGATTCATAATTAACTATAAGAAACTTCTTTATCTTCTGTCATTTAATCCTCTGCACTTTCAACAGTAGATGCCAACCAGTTTATTGACTTAGAATTTTTTAAAAAAGACGGCATAAGTTTTTGTACTAACTAAGAGTACTAAATAAGCATCTATAACTATAACCTTCAACTTACAAGCATATATAAAGCTGAGAATTTTACCACAAGATGTTGCCAGCAATAGGATTATTCGTCACCCTCTTCATCACTAGACATACGGTGAATCGGTGATTGATTTGTGCCGCGCGGGGATTGATTCGTGCCCTCTATAGCGCTTTGTTTCCATTTCTACCATCCGCTTTTTTTGACAGCAGTCAATCATCATTGATCTTATTGTACTTACCAAACTAATCAGATATTATTCTATTATAAACATCGGATAATCCGCTTTTAAATGTCGGATACTCCATATCCGTCGGATTTTAACGATACCATATCATGCTCCGCATCCGCACGAAAATCGGATTCGGACCATATCCGTCGGATTTTAACGATACCATATCATACTCCGCATCCGCACGAAAATCGGATTCGGATTATCCATATCCGCATGGATATACAACCTGCTCCTCCATATCCGGCTAATTAAGATTCAGATCGGATAATTATCCACACCGTTTACACCTCTAGTGGCAATGGCATGCGGTTGAAATTTGGAAACTCAAGGTAAGGTAGTAAATTAGATGATCGTTGAAGTTGGGACCTTTGGCAAGATAGATACTTGTGCACCCCGAAAGCTGTTAACAAAGTCGGGTTTAATTTCTTCTTCGTAGCTAGCTAGGTATTAGCGCCGAGAAATAAATGATGTTATCGATCAGAAGCACGCACGGGGTCCGTCTGCAGGCAGTCACATCGCTCTCAAAACAGATGTTTTTGCACATACTGACATACACCGTACCTTGCAGCTGGCTGATGCAGCCAGCTTGTCTAGTCGGATGCGCGCGGTGGAAGATGACAAAACAGGATTCAGTGAGATGAGCGACTGCTACGGTGCAAACTAACCGCAAACTAAGCCGATCCATGTCTCTGTAAGCAAGTGCACTAGTCAAGCTCCATGTATGCATTGCACATTTGCATTGCAGGGAACAAAACAAAATTGATGCAATCGAATTGACGTCTGCCGTGCCAAACGACTCAAGACTAAGCTCATCAGCTTGTGTGTTTTACTTCTACTACTTGGACTGAAGACTCGGTGGTACGTGATTGATTGTTCAGGCCGGCAAGCAGCAGAAGCTAGCGCCATTCTCCATTTCCACATCCATCCATCTGCCGAACCTATTCTGCGGTGCAGTGCAGTGCAGTGCAGGGCATCTCGAGCCAAATCGCTCGCTCGCCTGGGGTCGGTCCAAATGAATGATTTTTTTTTTTTTTGGTGTGGTTTGGCAGCCTTCACCCTCAGGCTCAGCGCGTGCGGTTGCTGAACGACTGTCGACTGCAACATCTGGATTGAGTTGGGACATTGGGTTCTTCTTGGGGCGAAACCGGAGAAGCCATGAAGGAACGATTGTTGGGCCGCCGACTATCCTATCTACGCCACCAGGCTGGCTCATTTGTTGACTTCTTTCCTTTTTTTTTTTCCTTTAGGAAAAAGTCCATCACATTTCCCTCAATTTGTGGCTCAGTCCATGCCTCGTCCTCGGACTCGAAAAACCTGCGAAACCGGTCACGATGTGTCTTCGGACGAAAGTGATGATGGTTTTGGTCGTCGTCGTCATGTACACATGTACCCGGGCCCACATGTCATGTTAATGGATCGTTAACCTGACATGTACACGTGTACCACAGAGTGGACGGGCCGCATGGCGCCCACATCGACGGCGCGCTGCCGATT
Organism: Paspalum vaginatum; assembly: GCA_030272315.1. Taxonomy (NCBI): domain Eukaryota; kingdom Viridiplantae; phylum Streptophyta; class Magnoliopsida; order Poales; family Poaceae; genus Paspalum; species Paspalum vaginatum. The sequence goes on from CM059014.1 coordinate 45,659,459, forward strand.
CTCACACACGTCGCTGAAGAGCGCGTATAGCGCCGTGGCGGTGTCCTCCTTCCCGCACGCCGCCAGTCTCGAGAAAGGAGACGAGCAGCAAGATGGTGGCGGCGCTGCAACACTCCTCCAGGTGCGCACCCCTCGCCCTGGGCCGGGATTCATTGGTAGGGACGGCCACCGTATTGCCACCGCCGCCATAGGAGGTCGGCCACCCACCACACCAGCACGACCACCAACTGCGCGGGCAAGACCGCCAGCGAGGACGATGAGGCGAAGTGGACGCGGAGGTGATCCTAAAGAAGATGGTGGCAGATGCGGCTCCCACGACGGCCCCAACGAAGTCCGAGGACGCGGTGACAGACTGAGGAGCGGTGGGAGAAGCACCACAACATGGCGCGCGAGGTCGCGACCAGAGCGTTGCCATGAGCTCGCGCGCGGGAGCCGAGTCCACCACGGGTGGGTGCTGAGGCCGTGTCCGCCGCGTCGCTATCGCCGAGCCAGCTCGCGGGCGGGTGTCGAGTTCGCCGCCGCGAGCAAGCAAGCGCGCGCTGAGGCCGCCGCCGCCACGTCGCTGCTGTGGAGCCGACTCGCTGACGGACGGGCGCCGTCCATTGCCACGATGTGTAGTAGGATCCAGGAGAGAAGAGTCAAAAGGGCAAAATCGCTAGTGAGGAGATGGCGTCCTCCTTCCTGCCGTCACCGCTCTTTGTGGAGGAAGGCGACCACGCACGAGGGCCGGTGCGGCGAGAGCACGGTGATGCTGGGCGAGCGGAACGGTGGTCCAGGGGCAGCTGTGTCCACGGTGGTGGATGTCATGGAGGGGATGAGGATATAAAAGAGAGACTGACAGGTGGGCCCGATTAGACGTCAGCGAAAACTAGTGTCGGATTCGCCCGAGGGGGGAATGTGCCCGGTTTTACAAATTCAGGGACCGCCATAAATGGTTTTCGAGTCTGATGACAGAAGCTAGACTCAGGATAGAAGTCGAAAGAACTCTGATGAAATCGTGTTTTTCCTTTCCTTTATGCTCAAAAGGGAGGAGGAGACTAGAAGAAGAGACCATCGCCGATTCGCCGCCCGACGGGATGAAGCAAGCAACATCGGCACAATTTGGCCCACCCAGATGGAGCAAGGGCCTCAAACGTTCACGTCGAAATGCCCGCTCGCCTCGCTGGAAGGTGCGCTGCAAGATGGTCAAGTGGTGAAGGCCCATCGCGTCGCCTTTGGCCCATTACGTGCGCAAGCAACCTGAAAAGAAAAGGTCGCCTGTACAGCCACGAAACCGTACGTGGAGGACGCAATGCGCCGCCAATTGCTTGCTCGTAACAGCTTTCACAAAACTTCAGCCTTTCCTCCCCATCGGCTAATAACATTTGCAGCGTACGGAACCTGTTTCTAATACCTGCTACTAGTCATCCATGGTGTTGGTCGGGCCCTCTGCCAGTTTGACGGATCGGCGAGATTCGGCGCTGGCTTAACGCGTTTCCCGATGCCAACAAAGAAAAATTAAAAGTCCGCCAACCAGGAGGTAGGGGCACGTGCGGTGCGACTAGTCCGGCCGGACTCCAAACGTTTTGGATGTGAAGCTCGTAAAAATGTGACAGTATTTGAGGAGTGGTTCCGGACCTGCATTGTACCTACCCAAGTTGGTTGCCCTGCTCCTATCTATACTACTAGTAGCACTTATGAACCAAACATTCTAGTAGCATAGCAATATGATGATTCATCCGTGATTTCAATCCAAAAGTTTCCTACGAGTGAGTGATGGTATAACTAATTAACATGCATAGAGGTAGGGTCCCGAAAAAAAAGACAAACATACTTCTCAACCACTTGTTGTTTATTCACCTTGTCTATCACTATCATATGCCGTTTTAGACAGTCTGATGAAGAAAACCTAACAGAGCAGGTGGTGATGGCGTACCGAGGAATGAAACTTTTGGGGTTCTGGTGACATTGAAATTAGCCAATGCAACGCCGCGTGGCCATTATTTCGATCCACAGATGGGTCATTTTTTTCTTGGGTAACCCCGCCTTGCATCCTAGTGGCCATTCTCATTCGTCCTGCCTGACGTCACAGAGAGAGCTGCAGTATTGAATTGTATACTAGTACTAAAATCGTGCGAGTGAGATTTTGTTCTCACCATTCACCAAGCCCCACAGGCCACAGCCGTCCAGCCGTTGACCAAGACTCGTCGTGTGCTGCGTTTGAACGTGCTTTTTTTTATTGCGTTGACTCTTTCACCGCCAAAGGCATGCGAACAGCGAACCAACGTGACTCCAACTTGTATTTTTCTTTTTTTCCTTCTTCTTTCGGGTGGTCTGCTGGTGCCTGGTAAAAGCAGCCAACGTTTTTTTTTTTTTTTTGGTCATAGCTGGTTCGGTTGGGTTTTGTGTGTGTGGATGGATGATATCAGTGTCTCGGAGTAGGTGTGTTGTGGTTACACGAAACGTATTGCTTTTTTATACGTGGCTTATTATTAGCGAAAGATTAGAATTAGTCGGTCAAGCATATATACATGCTTACTCTGCATGCAAATAATTGCCTTATGAAATATCTTGGTTTACTCGCTCGTTAGCTGTATGTGATCTCTCCAGCTCTTACCTACTCCAGTGGACCACCGCGTGCATTTTGTCGCATCCGTTTTCCACCGTCGTGAGAAAAATGGTAGCAATGCCGCGTCACCTAACTTAGGCTCTGTTTGATGGGTTCAAACAAATTATTATATTAGCTGCCCTTAGCTTTGTACGTCTTCGCAAAAAGGAAACAAAACACGGCAGGGGACTGTGGCTCTCTTCTTCTTCTTCTTCTTCTTCTTCTTCTTCTTCTTCTTCTTTTCTTTGCGGTATATAAGCTCTGCTATTAACATAGTTAAGCTCAATGAGCTAAATACCAGGAGTGCTGGCGTATCATTTTAATTAGCTCAAGTATATATTATCTTCGTTGTTTGGATATTAAATTGGATCAGGGCCAACTGTTAGTAGATGCTAGCAATTGGCCTTGCGATCCGGACTGGGCCTTAGCTCAACAATTATGTTGTCTCGAAAAGGAAAAACTGCGTAAGAAGATACGTTCACAGTTCACAAACATTGTCTGTGGGATTCCCATGCATGATGGGCGACGCGTGTTTCCTTACCGAGATTAAGCACTTATATGTTCCGACAAGAACTAACTATACGTACTCGTGTTTATTTGCTTACAAATATAAGTACTGCTGTAGGTTGGAGATCCCAAATTTCGGGAGTAAAAACTTCAGTGGAAGGTGGCCCTCCACCACCTCCACGCAATTGCCTTGTCTCCCCAATCCAGGAAAGAACGTCGACCCACCGCCCTGGCTCCCCAGCAGCCTCCCTGCGCCTGTGGACCCCACCGCCCCTCGCTCGGTCGGCGTCAAACCAAAACCTCCTCTGCGTGTGTGTGTGTGTCTGATAAATAGCCGCGGCGGGGCGGGGGAGGGGAGAGGTGGCGCTCCCCTCCTCCTCCTCCTCCTCCTCCTCCTCAACCTCACCGGCCACCCACCCACCCACCAAGTACCCACCTCTCCCAGTTCCAGGCGGCTCCTCCCCCCCCACCTCGCGCGAATCCCACCGCCCACGTACACTGCCCCGCCCGCCCAATCTCCCCGAACCGCAGCTGCACGACGAGCGGCTGGGCTGGATCGCGCCGTCATGTCGCTCGACGAGCTCGCCGACAAGGTACGCGCCCCTCCCACCCCGATCTGCGCTGCCCGCCACCCACTCCTTCCTTGGACGACGGGGGGTTTTGGCGGCCCAATCCCATTCCGCCCCCAATTTGCTTTGCTTTGCTCCTCTCGCCGCCTCTGATGAACGCGCACTACGTGGCTTCTCTCTCATTCCGTGTGCCAGCAGGGCCCGTCGTCCTCCGCCGAGGCAGAGGCGGCTCAGCTCGCGCGCCAGGATTCCAAGTTCCGGAGCCTCACCCCAGGCCCGATTCCCATCCCACCTGCCCCAACCATCGAACCATCGGTCCACGCGGTACGTGCACAGAATTTCGATGCCCGCCCCACGAAAATGTGCGCCGCTCCCTGGGTTTGTGGTCGTCTCGTTGAGTCGTAACTTTCAGCTACCTATTCCTCCTCGCTCGATTGCGTGATACTGTACGTAATACGTAACCAACTGGGCTGCCCCTTGAGTTTGACGTCCTCTTTGTTTTTTTTAAGTCTCATCGTACAAGTTTTTTTATTACTAGTAACTTGCCGTGCAAGCTCGGCGATTTTTGGCCCAAAACGCCAATAGCCATCACCTCCTTTCCCCCCATTGCTTGTGCTTGTGTGTTTTTAGTATGGTGGGTATGTTTAAACCCGTATTTAGTACAGACGGTTGCATAGCATGTGGAACTTGAGCTTATAACATGATTTGGATTTGAAAATCGCACCGAATGCAAATCCCAGTCATGCACATGAGCCTAAATTTAGCATTCGGCTGTTTTGCAGTTCGAGAGAATTTGAGCTCTGAGTTGTTAAATGATCCGATCAGCTTTTTTTTTTTTTTTGCCTTGAAATGCCAAGGTTCAACATCAGGCATCCCTTTCAGATCAAACAAGAAGCCGGTTGGGGGTTGGTTAATGCTTATGTGGCTCAAACGTTTTGGTGGGTCTAAATCTGAGTTGATCTGCAAACCACTCAGGGCTTTATCAGTTAGGCTAAGCTAAACACGCCATTGCAATCTTGCACAAGTCCTGATACATTTATTTCTTGAGGCAGCTGATGCATTCATAATGGAAAGTAGAAACGTGGTTTTGTTTTTACAGCTATTGGATGTCCTAGTATTATCTTACAGTCTCACTGACAGATCTGCTTGTATTTCAGGTTTCTGACGAGAGAATAGATGCCATGGCCTCACATCAAAGTGAAAATGGATCCATCTCTACAGCTAGCTCTACTGTTACCTCACTAGAATCAGAGAAAGCGGCCTATGAGTTCCTTGCTCAGACCCCTATCAAGTCAACTGATGCACACCTTGTTGAGTTTTCAGAGGCTATGAGAAGTAAGGATGCTCATACTTTCTACTCTGAATGAAGCCTACATACATGTGTAGAGCTTTCCCCTTACTATCGGAAACAATAATTGGGTATAATTACGTGAATTTGAAGCTGTTGCAAAGGCCTTACGACGAGTGGCTGAAGGGAAGGCTGCTGCCCAAGCAGAGACGGCGGAGTGGAAACGCAAGTACGAATTAGAGATGGCACACAAGCAACAGAGTGAAATCAAAGGTGAGATCTATGTTGCTATTGATGATTTTACTTTTAGCATAATAATCTCGGAAATTTTGCAATCCATTAACTATTGCTACAAGCTGCTATCTATGCTTTCCTTTTAATGTTTTAGACTTATGGAAACTAATTAGGAGAGCAGCTCAGGATGACTACTTTGAAATTTAATAGCAACTCCAAGTTACCTCTTTGCTGAAGCTGCCACAAAATTGGCAAATTGCTGCACATGCATAGCCCTGCCCCCAAGAAGGGGCAGGTTTGGTTTAGCAGATTTTAGGCTCTGACCCATGGGTTGTTCAACCTGCTTCTCATACGGGTAGCTTTTTTTTTGTGTGACTTGTGCTTTTCACAAGGATGTTCAACATGCGTCATTGTATGGATCCCAAAATCCAATATGCGTATCTATACTGTTTCTGTTTATTCTACTTGAGTAACTGGAATGCTGTCTTGTGCAGGCAACAACAGTTATATCTGTAATGACTTGGACAAACTGGCCAGCAAACTAACCCTGGAGACACCTGCACCTGATCAATTAGGATGCTGTGGAAAACATGGTATATGTTCGCATGAGGTTCTCCAGGATGAAGTTCCTGGACCTATCCCAAGATCTAATCACAAGATGGTGGGGAGAAAGGCATCATTTAAACTTTCATGGGGATGCAATGGGGATAAAAATGGCCAGCATAAGCATGATTTTGTGTCCTTTGAAAAAGGTGACATAACAACAGCAGAACGGAGCAATAAGCAGGTTGGTCCTTTTGTTCGATTCAATTGATTTTGCAATGGCACACAACTTGGTCTAGAAATTGTTGTTGCCCATTTATTATTGACCAAACAATTATCACTCTTTTGCTGCTCTATTTCAATGATGACAAATACTTTGCTTTCAGATCTTACTGAAATGGGAATCGCCACCACAAACAGTTCTTTTCATAACCAAACCTAATTCCAACTCTGTTCGTGTTCTATGTGCTGAAATGGTCAGGTGTGTTCCCTTCCCTGCTTTGCACCACCACTAGCTGTCCATGACATGCTTTGGATATTTTCCCCATAGTTCTGAATTACAAGGTTATGTTGCCACACTGTACCATATGAGGGGCAATCGCATGTCTTAAATTCTGTAATATTTAACGTCGTTAGGAACCAATGCCATTAATATCTTGTTGTACGGCACTGAAAGATTTCAATTATTTTTCCACAGATGGCTTAGAGAGCATAAAAATATAAATGTCTTTGTTGAGCCACGTGTTAGCAAGGAGCTTTTAACAGAGGATTCCTACTACAACTTTATCCAAACATGGGATAATGGTAAGAGGTTTAACTTACGTTTCACTTCTTCCATATGCTCAAGATTTGGCAATTCAGAACAATAGATTAGTCAAGAAGATGCTTTTTTTTTTCTGGTGGGTAATTTGAAGAGTTTTTATGGATAGTGTACACATGCTTTTGCTAGGTTTCCTATTGGTGCTCAGATGATATCAAGTTCCTGCCTCTTCTCATTGTTTATATGTTGATGTTCTATGGCCCTATTTACCTACGTAATTTATAATGCTTATTAGTATTGTAGCTATAATTGCTTAAAGCCAGCCTTACTTCATCTTAACAAAGTAAAGGCCGCCTTTACTTCATCTTAACAAAGTCAGACCACACCAGTACACCACTATGTATTTTAGTCTAAAACATTCTTTGGACTAAACTCCGCACAGTAAAAATAACAGATTGGAAGGGAGAGACACCCCTTCAACATTTTTATGAAGCGTGTAGGAGATGAATATGGGTTGGCAACTGAGCACACTACTAAGCTGTGTTTGTCTCACAATGAATGATTCAGAACATGTTTTACTCATGCATGTTGCAGCTGTCTTACAGTTGTAACCCTTAGTAGTACTTCATTAATATTACTTAGAACATCTAGCATAAACCATACTTTTTCACTGTAGTATTTTCTTGTACTTTCTTGTGGTCATGTTTGAGATCTATTTAGATTATTCCTACAATTATTTATTGACCTTGAACTTCCCGTGTTCTGCCCAACTAATTAGAAAATTCTTATAGACGAGGAGATAAAGCTGCTGCACACGAAGGTTGATCTAATTGTAAGCCTTGGTGGTGATGGAACTGTTCTGTGGGTACGCATCCGTTTTCTTTTATATATCAGTGACGTCGTTGTTAGGTTAGACTAGTCCATCAACCCGTGCAAGAGTTTTAGATTTAATCCTTAATAATATTAGAAGTCGTTATTTTAATTCATCTTTCGTAATGGTATTGTGGTAATTTTTTTTAGAAAATATAATAGATCTAATGTCTATTATTATTAGAGCTACACGATCGGCGGCCGGATGTTTCTGATTTTTATGAGAATTTCTAAGATTTATCTTTTTTTTTCCTAGCAGGTCTAGTGAGGATTAACTTAGATGCTCCAAAAGGAGTCTCTAATTAGTAATACTAAGATTGTCAAGAAAATAATTAGATTCATACTGCATTATCTGTAATATCTAATATGCTATTTCATATACAAATATGCAAAATAACACATTACATGTTTTGTGGTTCAATCATTCTGCATTACTTGGACCCTGGTATTATATCAGTTTGTTAGCTTAGCTAGGTCCTTTTGGTCGTTGGCTATGGGAGATTAGTGTGTCCAATTACAATTGATGCAGTTAGCAAATAGTTTAGCTTTCAGAGACTTGAGCTTGCATTTGATGCAAGCAGCCAGCATTTTTTCTGAGTTTGTTATTTGTTCCCTGGTCATGTCGCTCCGTTGACTTTTCAATATCAAAGTGAAGAGTAATAATACAATTCACTATGTGGAGCTATGTTAGTAGCTTGCCTGTTACATGTTTTAATGTTAATATTTTGCTTGCTGCCTGCCTGCCTGAACTGCTGGAGTCTTGTGGCCTAACAATCTGATAATACTCTCGTTTGCTGATTCGGATTTGTACTTCGATTTAGTTTTTATCTACTCAACTACTTTGCAACTGAAACTGGGAATTGGCTTGCTCTCTCTTAACAGGCTGCATCATTGTTCAAAGGACCAGTTCCTCCAGTTGTTGCGTTCTCCCTTGGATCACTGGGCTTCATGACGCCTTTCCGTATCCTTTACCGTCAGCACTGATGGGTTGATTTTGCTTGATCTCAGAAAACCCATTTTTGTTGGAAAATAATCGCTTTTGTAGATTTCTTGTACCCCACCGACAGTGCCATTGTGTATATTATGTTGTCCTTGACATGTTTTATTCAGCAAGTGAGCAATACCGTGGGTGCTTGGACAATGTGCTGAAGGGACCATTTGGCATCACACTGAGAAACCGTCTACAGTGTCATGTAATCCGTGATGCAGCAAAGGATGAACTCGTGACTGAGGAGCCAATCTTAGTGTTGAATGAAGTTACAATCGACAGAGGAATATCATCTTACCTTACCTACCTGGAATGCTACTGTGACAGTTCTTTTGTTACATGTGTACAAGGAGATGGACTAATCATATCAACTACATCTGGAAGCACGGCATATTCATTAGCAGCTGGAGGATCCATGGTTCATCCACAGGTATGTCCTAATTTGTAGTGTTTCTTGATAAATCGGGTCTTAATGTTAGGATTTCATGGCGCACCAGTCTTCTTGCAGCCGCAGAACATTACTTGTTCCATGGCCTGGTGTCTAATGTTTTCTTTTTCTGGTGTATGCAGGTCCCTGGGATCCTCTTCACCCCGATCTGTCCGCATTCCCTGTCATTCAGACCTTTGATACTGCCTGAATACGTGACCCTGCGGGTTCAGGTGCCCTACAATAGCAGGGGGCAAGCTTGGGCATCTTTTGACGGCAAAGACCGAAAGCAGCTATCACCAGGTGACGCCCTGATCTGCAGCATTTCTCCTTGGCCTGTGCCCACGGCCTGCCTGGTGGATTCGACGACCTGATTTCCTCCGCAGCATCCATGAGGGTCTCCACTGGAACTTGAGGAAATCCCAGTCATTTGACGGCCCGCCCGCCTGATTGACGCAGGAGTTTTTCCAGCGATGTCAGTCCAGCGCCAGAACTCAAGCTGGGCGAGAGGCACTGATCGATTTGCTGCGCCGAAATCCTCAAAGTGCGGCCAGAAGCGAGAGGATAACTGTAACTACACGAGCGTGTTCTTTAGTCTTTATACCATTCGATACGTATACAAGGTTGCGTCTAGGTGTGTGAGATACTGGGATGTAGAATACAATGGCCATGAGTGTTCACAGGTTTTAGAACTTGATAAAAGCACATGTGGCAGGACGATATATATACACTGTCACACTGATCTGGATAAAGCGTGGGGGGAGTGAGTATATGCGGATGGGAACAGCTCAGAATACAACGCATATGTATATGTGTATATGTATACTCCTACATGTGATGTGCCCCCATGATCTGAATGAAATGGCAGCTTCTGCTACAGCTTTGTAGTCATGCGTCCAGGCAGGTGTGGTGCGGAAGGTGGAAGCGTCCATCCCTTCCTTTTCAGCCTCCATTCCATGCTGATATAACTGAACCGGTGCAATGGAGTCATGGAGAGGGCATGCTCCTCCTGTGACGGCCAGATGGGTCTGCCCACTTGGGTCTCGTTGCGTCGATGGATGGAGCACGCATTCTCTTTTGAATCCGTGATCATGATTAACAAAAGCTGAGTACCTTTCGATGTGATTCTGGGCTGGGCTGTTTTGGCCACGGTGCTGATGATTCTTTAATCATCGTTCGGCGGCTGCTACTTCCCACCGTCCCACCTAGCGAGCGAGCGCGCGCGGCGTCGCCTCAATCGCCGCGCGGTGTCGTGTTCCGGCGAGCTGGATTCCTCCGGCGACCCCCATCGCCCAGCTGCAGAGCTGGAGTGGCCACCCCGCGGACCGGAGAACGTGAAGTCTTTTGTTGCTTTCCATCTGTCCAAACCTACCCCCCCTCCGGCCACGAGTCACGGGCGGGGGCACTGCGACTGCGACTCTCTCCCTCCCCCACGCCAATCCATCGCCGCGCGCCTCCACCATGCACGCGCCCAAAACACAGCTCCGCTGGCCCTGTACCACCACCACCACCTCCTCCTCCTCCTCCTCCGGGCGGCCACGCCACTAGATCTACTACCGCTGCGCTGCCTGCCACCGTATCTATCTATCTATCTATCCCTTCCCGTCTCGGAAACAGTTCCTCGCGCGGCAGCTTAGCAGCTGCAGAGATGGCGGCTACCACTCCGAGCCCTCCCCCTGCGCTCCTGCTCCTGCTCCTCCTCCTGCCTGCTCATTGGTGCGCCACCGGCACCGATGACGGCCGCGGCCGACATGCCGATGCCCGTCAACGAGGAGGTCCTCGGCCTGGTCGTCTTCAAGTCGGCGCTGGCCGACCCGTCCGGCGCGCTGGCCACGTGGACGGAGTCCGACGCCACGCCCTGCGGCTGGGCGCGCGTGGAGTGCGACCCGGCCACCTCCCGCGTCCTCCGCCTCGCGCTCGACGGCCTCGCGCTCTCCGGCCGCATGCCGCGGGGCCTCGACCGCCTGCCCGCGCTCCAGGAGCTCACCCTCGCCCGCAATAACCTCTCCGGCCCGCTCCCGCCGGGCCTCTCCCTGCTCGGCTCCCTCCGCTCGCTCGACCTCTCCTACAACGCCTTCTCCGGCCCGCTCCCCGACGACGTCGCGCTGCTCGGCTCCCTGCGCTACCTCGACCTCACCGGCAACGCCTTCTCCGGCCCGCTCCCCGCCGCGTTCCCTCCCACCCTCCGCTTCCTCATGCTCTCCGGCAACCAGTTCTCCGGCCCCATGCCGCAGGGCCTGCCCAAGAGCCCGCTCCTGCTCCACCTCAACGTCTCCGGCAACCAGCTCTCCGGCTCGCCGGACTTCGCGGGCGCGCTCTGGCAGCTCGAGCGCCTGCGCGCGCTCGACCTCTCTCGCAACCAGTTCTCCGGCCCCGTCACCGACGGCATTGCCAGGCTGCACAACCTCAAGGCCCTCAGCCTCAGCGGCAACCGCTTCTTCGGCGCCGTCCCGCAGGACCTGGGCCTGTGCCCGCACCTCGGCAGCATTGACCTCAGCTCCAACGCCTTCGACGGCCACCTCCCTGACTCCATCGGCCAGCTCGGCTCGCTGGTCTACCTCTCCGCCGCCGGCAACCGCCTCTCCGGCGACGTCCCCGCCTGGCTCGGCGGGCTGGCCGCGGCGCAGCACCTGGACTTGTCCGACAACGCCTTCACCGGAAGCCTGCCCCACACGCTCGGCCAGCTCAAGGCCCTCAAGTACCTGAGCCTGTCCGGGAACCAGCTCTCCGGCTCCGTCCCGGAGTCCATTTCCGGGTGCACCAAGCTCGCGGAGCTGCGCCTGAGGGGCAACAGCCTCAGCGGCAGCATCCCGGACGCTCTGTTCGACGTCGGGATCGAGACGCTCGACGTGTCGTCGAACGCGCTCTCGGGCGTCCTGCCGTCGGGCTCCGCGAGGCTGGCGGAGACGCTGCAGTGGCTCGACCTCTCCGGCAACCAGCTCACCGGCGCCATCCCCACCGAGATAGCGTTCTTCTCCCAGCTCCGGTACCTCAACCTGTCCCGCAACGGCCTCCGCACGCAGCTGCCGCCGGAGCTCGGCACGCTCCGCAACCTGACGGTGCTCGACCTGCGCAGCACCGGGCTGTACGGGGCGATCCCTGCCGGGCTCTGCGAGTCGGGAAGCCTCGCCGTGCTCCAGCTCGACGGCAACAACCTCGCCGGACCCATCCCCGACAGCATTGGCGACTGCTCGTCACTGTACCTTCTGTAAGTAGTAGTGGACGATCGAATCGATCGATCAGCAGCCTGCAGTGTTGTTGGTTGGTTGTGCACGTACCGCGTACGTACTTGCTGTGTTGTTGCATGTGTGTGCGATAGATGTGTCACGTCTCGAAACATTCATGCATGGTATGCATGCAGGAGCTTGGGGCACAACGGCCTGACGGGGCCGATCCCGGCGGGCATCTCGGAGCTGAAGAAGCTGGAGATCCTGCGGCTGGAGTACAACAACCTGAGCGGCGAGATCCCGCCGCAGCTGGGCGGGCTGGAGAACCTGCTGGCCGTGAACATCTCGCACAACCGGCTGGTGGGGCGGCTGCCGGCGTCGGGCGTGTTCCAGAGCCTGGACGCGAGCGCGCTGGAGGGCAACCTGGGCATCTGCAGCCCGGCGGTGACGGAGCCGTGCAGGATGAACGTGCCCAAGCCGCTGGTGCTGGACCCCAACGAGTACACGCACGGCGGCGGCGACAACAACCTGGAGACGGGCGGCGGCGGAGGCGGCGGCGCGGGGGCGCCGCGGAGGCGGCGGTTCCTGAGCGTGTCGTCCATGGTGGCCATCTGCGCGGCGGCGGCCATCGTGCTGGGGGTCGCCGTGATCACCCTGCTCAACATGTCGGCCCGGCGGCGGGCCGAGGCCGCGGGGGTCGGCGGCGTCCCGGCCGACGGCAAGAAGACGACTAATCATAAGGAGCTGGAGGGCATCGTGACCAGCGGCAGCAGCTCGACGACGACCGGGAGCAACAACACTAGTAAGCATCAGCTGGCGGCGGGCAAGGTGGTGACGTTCGGGCCCGGGAGCAGCCTCCGGTCGGAGGACCTGGTGTCCGGCGCGGACGCGCTGCTGAGCCGGGCGACGGAGCTCGGTCGCGGCGTGTTCGGCACGGTGTACCGCGCGTCGGTGGGCGACGGCCGCGTGGTGGCGATCAAGAAGCTGTCGCCGGCGAACCTGGTGGCGTCCCGCGACGACTTCGACCGCGAGGTGCGCGTGCTGGGGAAGGCGCGGCACCCGAACCTGCTGCCGCTGCGGGGCTACTACTGGACGCCGCAGCTGCAGCTGCTGGTGACGGACTACGCGGCGCACGGCAGCCTGGAGGCGCGGCTCCACGGGTCGGGGGGCCTCCCGCCGCTGACGTGGGAGCAGCGGTTCCGCGTGGTGTCCGGGACGGCGCGCGGGCTGGCGCACCTCCACCAGGCGTTCCGGCCGCCGCTGGTGCACTACAACGTGAAGCCGAGCAACATCTTGCTGCAGGACGCGCGGTGCACCCCGGCGGTGGGCGACTTCGGGCTTGCGCGGCTGCTGCCGTCCCGCGTGGACAGCCGGCAGGTGCTGAGCAGCGGGCGGTTCCAGGCGGGCGGCGGGATGGGGTACGTGGCGCCGGAGCTGGCGTGCCAGAGCCTGCGCGTGAACGAGAAGTGCGACATCTACGGGCTGGGCGTGCTGATCCTGGAGCTGGTGACGGGGCGGCGCGCGGTGGAGTACGGCGACGACGACGTGGTGGTGCTGGTGGACCAGGTGCGGGCGCTGCTGGAGCACGGGAACGCGCTGGAGTGCGTGGACCCCCGGATGGGCGGCGGCGGGGCGCCGGAGGAGGAGGTGCTGCCGCTGCTGAAGCTGGGCATGGTGTGCACGTCGCAGATCCCGTCCAACCGCCCGTCCATGGCGGAGGTGGTCCAGATCCTGCAGGTCATCAAGGCCCCCGTGGGAGGCGCCGGCGGCAGGATGGAAGCCTCCTCTGCCTTCTGATTGGTCTGGTTCTGATCGATCCTGTCGGTGGCGGCGGCGGGGCGGCAATGCAACCACTATGTGCATTGATTCTACTGCTAGATACTACTACGCCTAGCCCTAGCTTAACCACTGTGGCTCGCTCTCCTTTTTTTTCCCCCGTAGCATACGTGTTCACCTCACCACACCTCTACTGCAAACAGTGTACTACTCTATCTACTACCGTGCCAAAAATTTCGGATGTCGAATCGTCAAGTTGGTCACGCGCGCCCCTCCTCCTTGTTCTGTAGTACAGCACTCCGATCCTGTGCTGTATAACCTGCATGGACACTGCAAGTCTTGATGTACCTACGCATGTCGAATTGCCCATCGAGCGGTGGGTACAGTGCCAGTGTGAGCTGTAGCAGCGTTGGGCCGTTTGCTCGTACGTTGCGCCGCGGCTGCGACCACCACTGGCGGCCGGCATCCGGCATGGATTCCTTGCTAGATAGTGGCTCCATGTTGCCTTGGCTTGTTCCGATCGAGTTGAGCTCCGTGAGGCAGGCATGTGAGCGCACAGCAAAAGTGCGCGTGAGCTGGGGGTCCCACTCCACGGCAAAGCATCAGGGTGTCATATATGAACGAACGGATCAATGCGTACATGCATATACATTATCAACAAAAAAAAAAAAAAAGCGTACATGCATATATATAATGTACGGTAGGCTTGGGTGTGTTGCCTATAATATAACTGTAGGATCTCGGATGAATGAATTACTACAGTACGTATCATGCATGCAGGCTTGGCTTGGCTTGGCTTGGCTTGGCCGTGGCGAAATTATTGCTTGGACGGTTGGACCATCCTGATACTAGTAGACCAGACTGACATTTGTTCATGCTCAACAAACCTACGATTTCTTTTATTTCCCCCCTCTCTCCAAGATCGGTTGATGCGTGTGACTTTCTTGACATGATATCTTATGGTTTCTGCCACTGCATCTGATGGGGTCCATTAACTAATTATCCTCTGTCTGAAAATTATCCATTGCCTCATCATTTGAAAAAAAAAAATATCCATCCAGTGTCTGAAACCAACCTTTCTCTCTCTCTCTCTAATAAGCAGATGTCAATTGTGCACGGGTCAAGCTTGCAACTGATGGAAGCTAGTAGGCTACACCATGCCACCACCTGCGAATTTAATTGGGGTGGAGCAATAATTCTGATAGTTACTACTGTGCCCTTTTGTTTCATCACTGGACTCCTCTTTCAGTGAACAGATCATCCTGTCGCCGCACTGGGTGCACGATTCCAGCCTTTACATGCAGCACTCAGCAGGGTTAGCAGGACCTCCTCCAAACCGGGCAGACAATAATAATATAGTAACAGTCTAGCTGCTGCCGTTGTAACAACGCAGAGCTTTTAACTGCTAGTGGCCTGCATGCATCTGTTTGTCTTGATCTTGCTCTTTCCTTTCTCAATATATATGGAATGGACCATATCGATCATATCATTATCGAACCCGGGCGGTCCTGTATGCCTGCACATTTTTTACCGGCCGGCTCCTTCGTCCATCCCATATCATCTTGCCAGTGGACCTCTGCATCTGCAAGCTTTGCTGCTTGCAGGTGGGCGCGCTAGCTGCACATTCAGATCGCTGCTAGCACACCGTTTGGGAAATCCGATAGATCGCGCTTTTTTACTCTTTTTTCTTCTTCTGACCTGTCAGTTCGTTTACCCTTTCTTGACATGCCACTGTTGACGCGACTAGTGTGTGTATCATATGATTGCCCCCGTGCTGGTGATTAGCTGCAACTCAAATAGTTGCCATGCTCGACCAGCAGGAGCGCGCGGTCAGCACAGCGATCTATTCAGAGTGCAAGCAACGCTTGATGAGCCAAGACCTGATCTATGCTTGGTGCTTGCTGACCACCGGTATAGTATAGTATCCTATCCTACGCGCCTGCATCTGATGATGCACGTACTGCTTCTTCGAGCATGTGCGTTCACGGGATGCACGTACGTCTCCAGTTCTGCTCAACTTAGGAAAATACTCTCCGTCCCATACTGTGTGCTCCACTATTTCCTGGACTCTGGTCTCTGGACCGCACTACGTCGTTTTCCTTTCAGGATTTGAAATTACAAGCGAGATGCTCAAGTTCGGGGGTAACCTGCAACTTGCAACAAGGCAAGGACTGACCGACAGAAGAAATGGCAGCGTTCATGTTTGGCAGCAGGCAAGGAATTAGTTTTTGTCTAGCTTCTCGGTACCAGCAGTGACGATGAGTGACAGTAAACACCATCTCGAAACACAGAATTTCTGACTCAGGTGCAGACAACAGAGTAGCGCCATACCAAACTGCTGATAGCTGCTGACCTGCTGTGGTGAACGGGAAAGGTTTGTCTGTCTGTGTAAGTGTACGTGTACATGGCCGACCCCGTACGTATCGTTGCTGCTGCGGCTCGCTGTAGCCTTTTTCACTACCCCTCCTTGTGCTCCACGCTGTCATGAACATGAACCATCATTTTGAAATTCCGAGATGAACGGGCGATTACTGTTGCCGCTAGTTTTATGTTCTACCGTGGGTCGTATACTGGTACTAGTAGTACAGAAGCTAGTATTATATATAAAGGCTGCTTCGGCATCTTACAGTATTTTATAACGACTTCCATTTCCTGAGACAGAGTTTTTGTCATTCTACTATCTGAAAAGAAAGAGGAGAGATTCGATCTGCACAGTTGCACTTGCAACCCTCCTATCTATCTTCACTTAACCAAGAAACATATGTGATAGCAAGTTATAAAGAAATATGTTCTGGAGTTTATCCACATGTTTTTAAGCAGTAAACCATGCTTGAAAAAAAACTGTATGTAAAATTTGTACACAAGATATATTTCACATGATATGACAAAAAGGAAAGTATGCTCCCAACAAACGACGTTGATGAACTTCTGATTCAACTAGTAAATGGCTGCGGGCATATAAAATCTGATCGAGGAAACCAATATATCACCAAATATCTTTAAGTTTTGGTACAAATTCTCAGCATCAACTGGATAAGAGAATGTTGCAGTATTTCATACCTTTTCTATTTACGAGACTAATATAGTGTCTAAGATATTAGCTAAAAACTTGAGGCATGTTAGTAGCTGTATTAAGATGTGCTCCGCCAAGTCATAGTTGTATACTGAAACAAAAAATACGTATACGTGTTTACAAAATAATTACGGCTCATGTCTGAATATTTGCATTGTGGCATTCATAATACTCATTGTGAAAATTGGTGTTTGTAGACTTTGACCATTCCGTGCACACATAAAAAGTAGAACATGCATCCAAGTATATCAAAAAAAAAACAACATAGGATTTACTACAGATATAATGATGCAAGGGTACAGGAACAATTATGGCATGCTCTGAAGTTTGATCATGATCAATTGGCATGACATATTGATCTTCTAAGGGCATGATATACTTGAACGCCTCCAAATAAAACCAGTATGTGGATTTGACAGCAGAAAAAATAATTGATGACACAGAAACTTCCTTTTGAAATGGCATTCAGCAGCAAGAGTTTATTCGAAAAGATTTTGAAGTTGATAATCAGGAGCTTCTAGGCCTAGTGCAGGATAACTAATAAGCGTGACCAGCAGGATGACACATTTGAAAATCAGATCAATCTGCATTCGTAATGTTATGGGTGAGAACCGAGAAGAAGCAACTCTATTCTTGTTCTGTGGAAAATAGAAAACTTTGGTGGACCAGAAATTACAGGTTTGTGCTTATTAGCTAATAAGGTAAGTTAACTCATACTGTACTATTTATGGTAGATGTTTAGAATGCTCAAGCTATTCTTGTCCTGTAACTTTTGCGAGTGTTTGAAAATTGTTCAGTCACTGCCCCCATATAGAAAGCCTGAATTAGCAGCCCTCTGTATTTAGTTGCCTCAACACAGTAATCACACAAGAAGCAAACACAAATATAATTTACTATATTATTCTCATGCTTCGAACCCTACACCCCACCGCAGGTGACCATGGAAATGTAGCCGGCGAGAGCATCCTAGCCTGGGAGCCCAAGATAAACGGCCCACAAGTCAAGCTACACTGCCGCGCGTGTGGGCTGGTCGCCTGGGCCTTCCTTCCTTGGAGATCCACCGGAGCGGAAAGCGAATCAAAGTCGTCAGCCTGTTGATTCTGACGAAGGGAAAGGAAACAGCTGAACAGGAGGAGCGAGCGCAGCGTGGAAGGAATCGCCCCTGCTTCGTTGCCTCCGCCCGACCAATGCAAGGCAAAGCCCCCCCCGTCCTCGCCTCGCCTCGCCTCGCCTCGCCTCCTAGTACAAAACCCACCGCCGCGCCGATGCCGCTCCCGCTCGCGTCCGCGTCCGCGCCTTGCCATGGCCTCATTCCCGCCGCCCTCCTCGCTCTCCGCGCCGTCCGCCCAGCCCCAGCCCCAGCCCGCGCCGCTCCGCCTCCACGCCCACCTCCCTAGCCACCCACCCCACCTCTCCCTGCCCCTCATCATCCCGCGCGCGCTCCGCCTCCGCATTCCGCGCCGCGCCATCATCCCCGCGCCCCCGCACGCGCACTCCGCCGCCTCCGTCGACGGCGGCGTAAGACGGCGGCGGCGGCGACTGCGGCGGCGGTGACGGTGGCGGCGAGCCCGCGCCCGACCACGGCGGCCCCGGCGGCGAGGCGCTGCTCGTGCTCGCGCAGCTGGGGAGGAAGCTCGACAGCCTCCCGTCCGACCTCGCAGCCGCCGTCGAGGGCGGCCGCGTCACGGCCGACGTCGTGCGCCGCTTCCACGAACTCGAGGCCTCCGCGTTCCTCCGCTGGCTGCTCCAGTTCCGGGGCTTCAGGGAGAGACTGCTCGCCGACGACCTCTTCCTCACCAAGCTCGGCATTGAGTGCGGCATCGGTGTCCTCGCCAAGGTCGACCCCCTTGTTTCTTCTTTTTCCTCCTTCAACAAAACAAATTAACACTCCTACTTATAGTACCAAATATATAGATATGTTGTTTGCAACATGACCAGCTTTTAGTTGCGTCGACCTGTACTGTTTGCAGGGTGCAGCCGAATTTCAGAAGAGGGGAGAGAATTTTGCCAAAGAGATCGATGTCGTCATATCTGATGTGGTACGCCTAACTCTTCTTCTCATCAACTTGTTTGCTACTCTTATGCCTCTGTTTTCTTCCTTCTCACCGGAGCAGCAACTACTGTATGTACAAAGTTTGCAACTCAATTCCTCTCTACATCCTAGTATCCTTGCCTTTTACAAACTACAATGATCGGCTGCATGAAAACTTGTATATTACTTGACTTGATTTTGAGTACGTCAATTTCTGCAGACTCAGATTAATGGAAGCCCTTATATCTTTTTTCTTATTTCTAATAAACAGAAAGCATATTTTCACATCATTTTTACCTTATTACCATGAATTGAACTCCTCTGATATATGTAATCTAATTCCGTCTGATACTACTCAGGTCATGGCGATAGCAGCGGATGTCATGCTTGTCTATCTTCCTGCTCCAACTGTATCTTTGCAGCCACCACTTGCAAGAAATGCTGGAGCCATTGCTAGCTTTTTCCATAACTGCCCGGATAATGCTTTCCAGGTGAAATAACCAATTTCCCTTTTTTTTCCCCTATAGTTGAATAGACTTTCTAATTCTTCCCCCTTAGTAATCGAAAACATGTCATGCAACTCTTTCGCAGATGGCTTTGGCTGGAAGGTCATTCTCACTTCTGCAGAGGCTAGGGGCTATTCTGGTAAAGTAGATTCATTGCCATCGATTGCTAACTATTATGATAGTCATGGTCACCTGGATTATTTGCAAGCTATGCTGATCAACTAACGGCAGCGGCTTCTTTGCAGAGGAATGGTATAAAGCTATTCGCAGTGGGAACTACTGCTTCTCTGGTATGTTTGTTTATTCCATAGCTATACTGTGATGAACTCTTTATTTGCAGTCTATTCTGATCTTTTGCTGGAAAATGCTATTATTTTCTTTTATGAGCAATATACAGTTGGACGTGATCCTGTTATGATGTAAAATTGCTACAAAAGTGGAACTATCTGCTAGCATTTTTGTTCTTGTAAACTCACAATGTCTATGAATTTGTCATGTTCCCCAGATCGGTACTAGTGTAACCAATACACTGATCAAAGCAAAGAAGGCTGTTGATAAGGACCTTGATGACGAAGTTGAGGATATCCCAGTTTTAGCAACTAGTGCTGCCTATGGTATATACATGTCAATTTCTAGTAACCTCAGGTAAACAGAGTCCCTAAATATTTTAACATACAAGGCATACTTACCTTTTCAATGTCTGATAATTCTGTCATCCTGTTTTGCTATGAGAACTAGAGGAAGTAAGATCTAAGCTCGCCCGTTCAAAATTTTCTGTCCCTGAAACAGACAACCACTGTAAAAAAAATAGCAAATAAAGACAGGCAATGCTCATGTTAAAAAATAGCTTGCTATTCAGAATTTCATTATTTTTGCCGGAGCGATAAAATGTGTACTTCATCAGGTATCAGTTCTTGGCCGGAGTTATCGAACAGAGGATGCTGGAGCCATTGCTGCATAATCACAAGCTACTACTGAGTGCATTGTGCTTTGCAGTTCGCTCGGGCAACACATTCCTGGGCTCTCTGCTGTGAGTAACGTTCACCTCTCTGGAAGTTGAAACCCTGCTTGTACTACTCTGTTGCTGCTGTATTACTTACTGGTGAACTTTGTGAACAGCTGGGTTGACTATGCCAGATGGATAGGCGTCCAAAAGGTTCGAGAAGAAGAGGCCTAAATCTCTAGCAACTTGTTTGCATGCTCTTCTGTCCTGTCTCCGGCATATTCAAAAATACCTCCGATGGCTTGCCTGTCTCCGGCATATTCGAGGCCTATAGGACGAATCTCAATTTTGTTTGGAAAGCCAGAAGTAGGAATAAAATCTGTCGAATTCTTGTGAGCAACATCATGTTACGCCCATCTTTTAAAAAAAAAAAAAAAGTTTGCAACTTGCAATGCAAGGGCTGTCATGTTTCGTATATTATACTGGGAATTCCATGATACTACCACTTAAAGCATTGGAATCTTCACGTGTCCTTATTTTTCATCTGTATATATATGCATTGTAGCCGTGTTTTTTTGGAGGATGTTCACTATATTCGTTGTTTTTGTCGGATAGAGCACTGTATTTGACATCTGCTGCAGATTCTATCAGGGAATA
Organism: Paspalum vaginatum; assembly: GCA_030272315.1. Lineage (NCBI taxonomy): Eukaryota > Viridiplantae > Streptophyta > Magnoliopsida > Poales > Poaceae > Paspalum > Paspalum vaginatum. Next base: position 45,680,386 of record CM059014.1, read on the forward strand.
TCCAGGTTCTGGCCTTTGCGCTGACAATATGGAGATACTGTCGTCTGTCTGTCTGTCGGGGGCTCGGGGCAGCATGCAAACTGTTCATTCATTCAGTGGACGATACAATTGTACAAAGCCGTGGGCTCCCGGCTCACGCGTTTAAAATTCTAAGACCTAACTGAACTTTGCTAACTTTTTAAATTTCTGGTACCATTGAAATTTGGACATAATATTTGACTGTTTCATCTTATTAAATAAACTAGTATTAAAATAGCGTTCTCAATTTTTTAAACTATAAGAAATACCTCACATAAAAAAGAACGTATGGAGTATCATTTATTATTCATAATCATCCTATTAAAGAACTACTGTTATAATTCTATTTTTTATTTGTTTTTATCATTAATGATACTCTGTTTATGTCTTATTTTTTGAATATCAATCATTAAAAAACAGAGCGAGTATTTTCCTTTACGGCCTCCCGTGTCTGCTAGAACTCTTTCCATTTTCTTTTCCTGTTAACAGGGCGGAGGCAGCAAAGCTCAAATGGGCCTTCTGCCTTGCTAAAAAAAAGGGGCCCAGAAGCTGTTACTACTTCACACGGGCCGCGACCCGCAGCTTATTGACGAGAGCTGAGCCCTAATTAATAACGCACTGATAATCCCTTGCTCTCGATCCGGTCGCCCACCTTCCCTCCACCCGATCGCCGCGATGCTGCCGGCGGGGCAGGAGCCGCCGTCGCCGTCCTCCGCCGCCGCGATGTTCCTCACTCCCCAGCCGCTGCAGCCCGGCTGCGCCGCGGCGTGCACGTCCATCTGCTGCACCTGCGGCGTCCCCATGCCGCCGAACCCGGCCAACACGTGCGCGCGCTGCCTCCGCGCGCGCGTCGACATCACGGAGGGCGTGCCGCGCCACGCCGCCTTGGTGTACTGCCCGGCGTGCTACGCCTACCTCCAGCCCCCGCGGTCCTGGCTCCGCGCCGCGCCGGAGTCGCCCGAGCTCATGCAGATCCTGCTCCGCCGCGTGCACCGCCAGATCGCGCGCCTCGGCGTGGCGGTGGCTGCCGCGGAGTTGGTCTTCACGGAGCCCCACTCGAAGCGCCTCAAGCTCCGCCTGCGCCTCCGCCGCGAGGTCCTCCGAGGCGTCACGCTGGAGCAGGCCCACGTCGTGGAGTTCACCGTGCACGACAGCCTCTGCGACGGGTGCGGCCGGGCCCGGGCGGACGACCCCGACCAGTGGTGGTCCGGCGTGGTGCAGGTGCGGCAGCGCGCGTCGCACCGCCGCACGCTCCTCCACCTCGAGCAGCAGCTCGTCAGGCACGGCGCCGCGGACTCGGCGCTCCGCGTGGACGGCAGCGCCGGCGGCCTCGACCTCTACTTCGCGTCGCGCTCCCACGCCGCCGCCCTCGTGGACTTCGTCTCCTCCGTCGCGCCAGCCCGCGTCGGCACCGCCAAGCAGCTCGTCTCGCGCGACACCAAGAGTAACTCGTGCAACTTCAAGCACGCCTTCTCCGTGGAGCTCTGCCCGATCTGCCGGGACGACCTCGTCTTCCTCCCACGGGAGGCGTCCCGCGCCCTCGGCGGCCTGGGGCCCCTCGTCCTCTGCATCAAGGTCACCAACTCGCTCGCGCTGCTCGACACCAAGAACATGCGCACCGTCGCGCTAGGCATCAAGGAGTACGACCGGTACAGGTTCGAGCCCCTGCTCACCAGCCGCCGGCTCGTGGAGTACGTCGTGCTCGACGTGCAGCACGACCCGTCCGGCGACGTCACGGTGCTCGGCTCCCCGTACATGATGTCGTGGGCGCATGTCGCCCGCGCGTCGGACGTTGGCAAGAACGACACCATCTTCACCGTGAAGATGCACCTCGGCTACCAACTCAAGGCTGGTGACCATGCGCTCGGCTACGACCTCACCAGCGCCAACTCCAACAACCGCGAGCTGGAGAACTACGGGCAGAGACACGAGTTACCCGACGTGGTGCTTGCCAGGAAGAGCTACAGGAGGGGCGTGATGGGCATGCCGCAGGACGGCAGGGAGCAGCGAGGCTGCGCTCCTGAGATTGAAGAGCTTGCCATGGGCATCGGATGCATTGACCTGAATAATCCGGCCGACGACAAGGAGCTTGATGAGCTGCTCGAGGACCTCACCATCTGATCGGTGGAGGTGCAATGGTGCATTGGCTTGAATCCGTCAAGGAGATTATGGAGACGCATCTTTCTTGGTCTTGCATTTGCATGTCGATGATCCGAGTTCGTCACAAATATCCTGCCTAAAATTAGGGCATGTTTGGACAGGAATTTCACAGAAACAATTCATTTTCACGTGAAAAATGTAGAAACGGACAAAAATTCCCGTGTTCTGAATATGGCCTAAGCTATTAAACTATTTGGTAGTCAGATCTGGTTTCTAGTCTTGATCCTCGGTTAGACTTGGGCTTTATTTTGGCTGTTTTTCTTTCTTATCGAAAAGGGTCTGTCTCATTGTCAAACCAGTCAATATTATTGGCCACTGGATCTACAGTTGAACCACCTCGCTTTATCTTTTTCTTCCTCACCCTTTACTTCTTCCTCATGACCCCGCCTCCAGCCCTTTCGCCTGCGACACCAAGGGGCAAGGGCCGTTGCCGCCGCTTGTCCCTAGCGTCGCGGCCTCCTGCCTTCTCACCGTGCCGCCCCGTGCCCTCCGCCACCGCCCATCACTAACCTAATGGTCGCCTCGTCCCCGCCGCCGGCCCTCCCCAACCACCTTCCTCTCTTGCACGACGGGTGCCACCGGTCTCTGCCACCCGCCACCACTGGGCGGCTGCTAAACCCGGCCCTCCGTCTAAGGCCAAAAGTGGAGAGACCTCCCCGACAGCCCCGCCCCCAACCCTGAACCCTAACCTTGGACTTGAAGAGGTGACGGAGACGGAGGCGCGGCAGCGAGCTCTTCCGCGGTCGGCGAGCTCTTCCCTGGTGAGTCCCCAGCGAGCTCCTCCCCTTCTTTCACTAGCAAGTTGGCGGCGGCAGGGCGTCGAGTGATGCTTTGCAAAAAAAATCAAGCTATTACGAATAGTAAAATGTGGTATGTTTTTTTTAAGAAGAAGGGGAAAAAAAGGTACCAGCTCATTTTTCTCACATGATTCGATTTGCATCATTATTCCTATACTTACGATATCAGAACAATTTTTTGATGTATTTGGAGTTCAATGAGCCTTATGATAAATTAGCTGATATGGCATTCTAAAGTACTAGCAGCGGACTAGAGTAAAATATTAGCTAGAGTTGACTAAATATGGAGCAAGCAGATGGCGTGGCGCGCGTGGCCCATGCAGATGCTGTGTCTAACATAAATAAACCGTGCTTGCGTTACATGTGGGGAGTTCCTTTCCACAGTGTCTCAAGTCTCAACTCTATTTGTTATCTAATCCATTGGCTTGACGCTGCTCGCTGCCCTCTTAAATTCAATTCGTCTGCCTCGAGTTGACATCAAGCAAACACACAATCAAGCTCCTCTCTCCAACCACCGTGTAACTAGATGGCGCAGCAGCAGAGCTGGTCCTCGCTTCCGGCGGACCTCGTGAGCCGCGTCGCCGACTGCCTCCTGGCCACCAACGACCTCGATTACTACGACGACCTGCGCGGCGTCTGCCCACCACTGGCGCTCCGCCACCAGGCGCAACCAGCACTACCCCCGCTTCCGCGCCACCCGGTGGGTCATGCTGGGCGAACGCGAGTACCACTACTCCGCCGGAAGCGGCGACACCGACGGCGACGCCTTCGTCAACATCGCCACCGGCCGCTTCCTCCGCAAGAACCTGGCGCCGCTCCTCCGCGACCACGTGCTACTCACAACCACCACCGGCGGCCTCCTCGTTCTGGCGGCCAGGCGGGGTGGCTCCCGGCCGCACGCCGTGGCCGTCCGCGTCGCCAACCCCTTCACTGGCTCCGTGATCCGTTTCGCGGCGCCTCTGCAGAACGCCACCGGGCTTCGGTTCACGGCCGACGTGGTTGGTTTCTCTCACACTCTCGTCTTGGTTTCCGTCACGTCGAACGAGGTGTTCTGGGCGGACCCCCAGAGCGAGTCCTTCTCCGTCGACACGTCGTCGCACGGCAGCTGCCCTGCCTGCAGGCTGCCCCTGATAGCCGCCGGCAAATGCGCCGCCGTGGTGATGGGTCATGGTCGCCGTGAATCCCTGGTTGACTCTCTTGCCGTTGCCAACAACGTCGTCGATCAGCTTATCCTGTCCGGCGGCGGATAGGATGGCTGCCGTTGTTACGTTGTGGAGGCCGGCGCCAGCGCCGGGGAGTTGCTAGCGGTCTTGAAACGGAGCAATGGCGTAGACGTCTTCAAGATCGACTCTGCTCGCAATTCAATCAGCGGGTCAGGAGCATTGGTACTCGTGCCCTCTTCCTCGGCATCAGATCATTTCTTGTTGACGCGGACAGGCTCCCAACCATTAAGCCCAACTGCGCCTACTTCCTACGCACTGACATTGCTGCGCTAGCGCGTGATGTCTACAGGTTCGACATTGCTGCGATTGAGACGGAGCAAAAACCAGAGTGGGTCGAGGAAGGGATTCGCGATAACGACTTCATTTGGCCCATCAACCTGCGCCCCTTCACGGTAACACAGCTCCTCTGCAACTACACCATGGATATTCTATGTCATCAGCCAATGTGGGACGGCAGTTGTTTCGGGGAGCACTCTCATGTGTGTAATGGTTTAGTTCCTATTGTGATTTCTGATCTCATGTGTTATTTCTGGTGTTTGCTTCCGAACGTGGTGTCTCTGGTGTTTCTGCACCTATGCTTCCGGTCGTGGTGTTTCTGCATCTGGTATTTGATTCAGTTCCTAGCTGTTTTCTGTCGTTTTTTACACACAGAGAGTGCTCCTGTCAGTGATGAAGCTATCATTGAATCTGAGGCAAATAGCTGCACAAAATAATTATTTCATATGTGTTTTAGGTTGATTGATGCCTTGGTACGTTGTATTCCATGGCCACAAACCGGGGATTTATAAGGATTGGGGTCTGTGCAATGAACAAGTGTCAGGATTCAAGAATTCGTCGTTCAAAAGATATGAATCTGAGCAACATGCATGAGATGCGTTTCAACTCTTCTTGGGAACCGAAGAACAACAGGGATGGGACAAAAACAGTCCAAAGGAGAAGTGCGATGGCTTATCTAGAAATAGGCTACGGGTGATTAAAGATTTCAGCGTTTTGTTCCAGTTCATTGTAATAATAGTCCTGCTTTATTATGCTATGTGAACAACTACATTGGTACTAACGGGAACTATTTAATTTAGGGTGTAATTGGACCGTATTTGGCAAATTCAATAATGAGTTATGCATGGTTTATGAGTTGGCGCCTGATTGTATAGAATTTATAATTTTGATGTGGCCAAAACAAATTATGAAATGCTCCAAACCAATTCTGTGTAGAGCAGACTTAGTCATTTGCAAAGGAGAGGTCCCTGGCGCCAATGCTCCAAAACAAACAACCAAACAGAGGCTAACTTCAACCAGCTGATGAAAACAGACAACCAAATAGGATCTACGTCTGGACGGGCTACACAGATAATGCAACCAAACACAGTCTATCGCAATACGATAGCCTGGCCTGGTCTAGGTAGAGTTAGGCTGGCTAAAGGATAGGAGGCGGGCTACGGTTGAACTTGCAACCATACACACCATGTGTGCCCTGATATGATGCAACAGTTTGAATTAACTTCGTCGGATGGCCTCTGCTCTTTCGGCTGTCAAAGTAGTTTGAATTAACGTTGCACCGTGGGAGGGAACCGAATAGCCTCACACGAGAGCCGAACTGCCGAAGTGGCCGGCGTAATAATTTCCGGGGAACGTTACAGCACTTCAGGGAGTTGGATCGACGCCGCTTTCTCCGTCTTCCGCTCCCTCCACAAGATCTGTCAAGCGCCGGCGCCGGCCGCGTCCGATCCATCTCCCCTGCCGCCCTGCCTCCCTGGATCTTCTCTCCTCTCTATTTAACCCCACCAACGAACCCGTGCATCATCTCGCCTTGCCATTGTTGTTGTTCGGCAGTGGCACTTCGAAGAAAGACCAGATCAAACTCAAAGGCCCGACCCGACGGCAGCATGGCTGATTGGTCGTCGCTTCCGGCGGACCTCGTCAACCGTGTCGCCGACTGCCTCCTCTCCACCAACGACCTCGACTGGTACATGGATCTGCGCGCCGTCTGCCGCAACTGGCGTTCCGCCACCGCCGACCCCCGGGCGAGCCCCGCTTCTGGCCACGCTCCTGGGTCGCCCTCGACGATGCCAGGCGGTCCCGCCGCCGCGGCGACGACGACACGCTCCTCTTCCTCAACACCATTACCGGGCGCTTCCTGCGCAGGAGAACGCCCATCGTCGGCGCCGGCTGCTACCTCGTCAGCACCACCCCCGGCGGCTTCGTCGTCCTTGCAGACAGGAAGGCCGAAGCGGATTTTCCAAATGCATATGCACACACACTATCATAGCAGTTGAATATGCATCGAAATCAGTGCAGACAAGAAAATTATGGATAGATAAAAGAATCATGTGTTAGGATTCGTGCGGTAGAAAAAGAACGAACGGACACGATTGTGCTTATGGGCTCATATGTACGTGGTTTTGCATTTTCCCAGCAAGCCCCCGCACGCCGCGCGGGTGCTCAACCCGTTCACCGGCTCGATGACGCGTTTCATGGCGCCCAAGCCCGAGGAGATTTACCTTGCCGCCGCCTTGGTTTCTCCTTTCACCCTGGTGGTGGCTTGTGAGAAGTCGAACAAGGTGTACTGGGCGGATCTTAAGAGCAAGGTTTTCGCCTCCGATGCGTGCCGTCACCGCCCATCAGGCCTCCTGCCTCTCCTTGCAGGACTGTACGCCAGCGGCGGCCGTAAGCACGCTTCGTCGGCAGCTGTCGATGCAGTGTGGTCGTCGGCTGGGCTTGAGGACCAGCCCTACGTCGTGCCCTACGACGGCGGGGATACACTGTTGGTCGGCTTGGAGGAGGATGGCCACCGCGTACGAGTTTTCAAGAAGGCGGCTTCCGACGAAGGGGAAGGTGAGGGTGTGCTGAAGCAGGTGACGAGCATCGGGAACCATGCTCTTTTCGTCGGCGAACACCGGTGCCTGTTCGTCGATGCGGCCAAGCTCCCGTCCGTCGAGGCCAACTGCGTCTACTACCTGAACTTGGGAGACAGCATCTTCACTCAAGGCCTCTACATGTATGGCCTCGACACCGGGAGAGCTGAAAGGATCGCTGAATATGTCGTCGAAAGTGAGCTTAGTGTCGGTCCGCTCTCGCTCGTTCAGCTCCTCGTCAACTACACCGTGTACGTTCCATGTGATGAGCAGCTGTGGGAGAGCACGCGCCTGCCGTTCCCGCCTCAGTATCTCCTAGCTTTCGCTGCTCGTGGCCAACCTAGGCGGTGATGGACTTGAATTCTTTCTGCGTCTAAAATGTGGGTTTGATGTTCTCTTTTGCTAGCTTGCTTTAGCGTCTAGCGTGCTAGCTATTGAGTACTATCAGAACTTGTTTTATCTGAATAAATAAAATATGTGTGCGCGCGCACATTTGGCTGCTTGTTCGACTGTATGTATGTATATATATATATATATATATATATATATAAGAGTTTTATCTACATGCACATATAGCTACACTCATTTTTAATAAACTAATAAGGGTATATTCGTATATTTATTTATCATTTTGAGCATGTTCACGTACTTATTTTAAGATATCTCAAATGTCACCACACGAAAAAATTACAAAACAACCCCTGATTTTAATTTGGTATGATAATGGCTTTATATTAGTATATATAATGAGGTATGTGTACATACCTCAAGTATACTCGCATATCTCATGTATATACCACCACAGATGGTCTAGTATGATCACATACTTCGTGTACATATCTTTCGTTCGACCAGATACCCTCAAAATCATGAGATACACATGTGAGTGTAGCTACATGCACATGTAGAAAGGAATATATATATATATATATATATATAGGAAAATTCCTTTCTACATGCGCATGTAGCTACACTCACCTGTGTATCTCAAGATTTTGAGGATATTTGGTCGAACGAAAGATATGTATATGAAGTATGTGATAAAACTAGACCATCTGTGGTGGTATATACGTGAGGTATGCAAGTATATCCAAGGTATGTGGACATACCTCATAATATGTACTAATATAAATGTATTATTATAATAAATTAAAATCAGGGACTGTTTTGTAATTTTTTCGCATGGTGGCATTTGAGGTATCTTAAAATAAGTATGTGAACATACTCAAACTGATAAATGAGTATGCAAACATACCCTTCTTGGTTTACTGAAGGTGTGGGTAGCTACAAGCGCATGTAGATAAAACTCTTCCTATATAGGTGTGTGTGTAGGAAGAGTTTTATTTACATGCGCATGTAGCTACACTCACCTTCAATAAACCAATGAGGGTATGTTCGCATACTCATTTATTAGTTTAAGTATGTTCACGTATTTATTTTTAAATACCTTAAAACTCACCATATAAAAAAATTACAAAGCAGCCATTGATTTTAATTTATTATAATAATATATTTATATTATTACATATAATAAGGTATGTCCACATACATTAAGTATACTCCCATACCTCACATATATACCACCACAGATAGTCGAGTATAATCACATACTCCGTGTACATACCTTTCGTTCGACCTGATATCTTCAAAATCTTGAGATACAGAGGTGAGTGTAGCTACATGCGCATGTAGAAAGAAATTTTCCTATATATGTATATATATATATATATCTATGTATATATGTATATGTATATGTATATGTATATGTATATGTATATGCTACAACCACAAAACAATAGCCATAGTTTATTATTTGTTGCATTGGACAGAGCGAGTAGTTTACATACTACAGGCAAGTTCACAAGAAATTAATAGCTCGTCACATCGTGTTTATACTAGACTTATTTTCACAATGCATGTTTTTTGTTAATAGAAAGCTATCGTTGTTAAGCAGAGAATGGTGCCCTTGACGGTGCTGAAAGCATCAACCATCCTGTAACAATCTTGGTTGAATAAAATAAGATGATAGTAAAAAACGATAGAATTTCTGGTAGAGAATTTAGGATATGGTAACATAGACAAGAAGATTGAGGAGAACATATTCATCTACATTCTAGGATTGTTTTAGTATATTTTTAATAACGAATGTGACAAATTTGTGGGGTTACTTCAGACTATCTTCATATAGTCAAGTGATGGATGATTTATTTCAAATCTAAGTGTCATCTTTTCTTATTGTTATAATAGCAATTTAGAGGATAGTTTCATATATTTTTATTAATAACAACATATGTGAGTAATCTATCAATCATATGTAGGAGGGTATTTCAATTTGTCTTTCATAATGACAGAACTAGGTCGTTCAGAAGCCAAGTTAATTTAGAAGACTACTTCAGATTATCTATCATGACGAATGAATGTGCAATTTTTTAGAAAAGTATAACGGAATTAATGTCATTGCAATCACAGTCTAACGAGTTGATGAACTGATGTTTCCTTGTTTTCTACGCTATAAAATGAGTGTTTTAATTCCATTTTTGACCCAACGAAAGGCTACATGCCTTTCATATTGGTCCTAGCGCACATGCTGGAAAGGGTTAAAAATGGTAGGAGTAACGAAAAAAAATAAAGGATGTCAATTAATTGTCAATCTTTCTTTTAATTTTTTCCTCTGCTTCCTTGATTTGATCGGATGGTTAGGCTATTCACAATGCACAGTGTCATACTCCAATATCCAAGAATGATACTACTAGTATGAAACGGTTTCTACAATGCATAGTATCATATTTCAATATCTAAGGTAATTAACTCTTGCAGTGTAGTGTCTATGAAAGTGGAGCCAAACAATTAATTTTTGTGCCATAGCCTAAGGTATCATGCCAAAGCGGTATTTTGAGCAAGACACCACTTCCATCTCTTTCTTATTAAATGCATTGCCATGTCAAAAAAAAAAAAATCCCACGTGGCACATAATTAATGAGAATAACATACAGAGAATAGCCTTATCTCATTTTCTTTCCCTCTTTGCCTTTCTCTCTTCACACGATCTGCATAGGCCCATTAATTATACTACCTCCATCTCCATTTGTCTATTGCTTAGATGCGGCTTACGATCTGCATGTTGCAAGTACATCTACACTAGTTTATGAAAATTTTCTAAATATTTATTTTTTCTAACGTGCCGGCACAGTAAGGTTATTATGTGATCTCCATCGGATTTGAATTTGAACATGCAGTAATCATGCTGCGGGCGGGCAAAATAAAAGAGTGAAGCTTACTTAGGCTGAGTTCATCGTTCCGGTCATCCCACTGCTTATATTTCAATCTTTTGTCTGTATCATATGTGTACAGTATTTTACACCGCTATTTAATTTAGCATATTCATTCATGCAGCTAAATTTTCTATGTTAGCCGTTGGACGACCTCTGTTGTGTACTCTCCCAGACGAGCCACAAGAGACGAGGCAGGCGGCGTGGTAATTTCCGAGGTACTGCAGCGAGCGAGCAGTAATTTCCGGGCACAACTGCCATGCAGGGAGGTGGTGGGTGGGGAACGTCCTCAAACGTGATCGCGTGGGGACCCTAGCCGAGCTGACGACGCGTGGATGTGTGTGCCATCGGACGAGGGACGAAAGCACGGCTTCTCCAGCTCTCACGCGCGCGCTCTTTGCCGGCTCGGGGGCTCAGCTCGGCTCCATCGCTCTTCTTCTAGTACAGATTTTGCAGTACGACAGCGTCCTCTTGCATTGACAAGGCCATACGGTATCTTTCATTCTGCCTAGATCAGCAACTTTCTGAAAGTTGTCGTATGGCTGCTGAAGCAGCAAAGATTTGGTATCCAACTTTGCAATTATCAACTCTCTGGTTCGAGTTCTTGAAGTAGTTAGCTCCAAGATGATGAATTTTGTTCGCGAAAAGTTAAAATTCCTCTCCTATTTCTCTTCCTTCCGGTCCATTGCGCGTATGCGCGCGTATGTCTATAGAGATGAGTGTGTGTAACGACTGTGTTTCTTAAAAAACCTTAGCCCGCTGCGTGGACACGGCTTCCGATCGTGAGCGAGCATAGCATAACATAGCACGTTGTCCGGACGACGCCCGCACGTGGTCATCTTGCCCCGCCGACCACCATGGCGATGACGCCCGCGCCGGCCGCTACCTCGCTGCGCGTTACCGCGACGCCCTGCCCTGTACGCGTGAGGTGGCACTGTCACACTCCGCTTCCCGCCTATGCCTGCGCCGGCGTGTGTGGTCATGTCTTTTATTTACGGGTGCGGCGTTAGCGCGCCACCGGGCCTAGTAACCATCGTCCTCTCACACTCATTCCGTTCCTCATCAAATACGCCATTTACGCGCCAAGTTATTCTCCAAAGTCCCTCAACTAATTCTCCAAGAAGCAGAAGCTACAGAAGCAGAATCTCGTGGTTATTACGACGACGATAAGTAGGACGCAACTACTTTGCCGTCTCTGCCTTTCGGGAGTCTTGCCTAACAGCGATAATAGGAACCAAATTCAAAATTCACTGCTTTGAACGCCATTTAAAAGCGAATGGAGGGCTAATACAATTGTAACCCACCTTGTCTAATATAGCAGAATAATTAAGTTAGACTATAAAATGCTCGAAGAAACAAACAATAATTAAATGAGCTAACTATATGATTTCCTCAGACCTCGGTTGTTCAATACTCCATTTCTAAATTACAGTCCAATTTGCCTTTATTCTGAGCCATCTTTTCTCTAAAAAAGCATGAACACCTACGATATAGATAAATACACTATCATAACTAATTTGATGATATTAATGTTGGTTCCTTTTAAAAAAATAGACGAAGTTATATAAACTATATTCGAAATAGAATAAGTATATATAAACTTTTTCAAGTATATCGAATCACAATTTTAAAAACTTGGATAGTAGCTACAACACAGAACCAAAAAATGAATAGCAATGTTATTTTGTTCACACACAATGTTTTTAAAACACATCTACAAACTTGATAGATTAGCTCATTAAAACATGGTCGGAAGGTGATGCACTAAAAAGTAATTTATAAAAAACAAAATATATTATTTAGGACCCATAAAGTAAGAACAACAAAAAGAAAGTTAACTAAACTAACGGAATTTTCAACGAAGAAACTTCCGCGGCCATCTCGCTAGTTTAGCTTATTTATTAGGAGGTGCTTGAATAATAAGCTAAAGTTTAGTCTATTTATAGGCTAACAAAATAGGACTAAAGAATGACTAAAATTTAATCCTGTATCCAATACACCATGCTATTACAGCTGTTGGACGACCCCTGCCCTATGCTCTCTCGACTGTCAAACGGCCCTCCCTTTGGGGTCGTTTGAACGTCCAATTGTGCCTGTAGAAGAGTACCGTTGTTGGAATCAAAACTCACTCGAGAGCCGAAGCGGCCGGCATTTCCGAGGAACTTAACAGCACTGCCATCATGCAGGGAGGTGGATCGCCGCTCCTTTCTTGGTCTTCCTCTCCGCAAGCTGTCAACGCCGAGCTCAAGCGCCGCCTGTCTGTTCACATCCCCTGGCAGCCACCCAGGCAGGCAGCGTGCCTTCCTCTTCTCTACTTACGAGTAAGCCCTTACTCCCTCTCCCTGCTCTCTTCATCTGCCTCGATCAGTAGATCTAGTACCAAACAAAAACACGCAACCTCCATACGATCGAGAGGCAAATGGCGCAGGGGTGGTCGTCGCTGCCGGCTGACCTCGTCAACCGCGTCGCCGACTGCCTCCTCTCCACCAACGACCTCGACTGGTACATGGACCTCCGCGCCGTCTGCCACCATTGGCGCTCCGCCACCGCCGACCCCAAGAGCCACCAGCATGACCCTCGCTTCCGCCCCAGCCAATGGGTCTTGCTGGAGGAAGACGACCTCTCCTCTCCCAGCAGCGGCGACGACGGCGCGCGTCTCTTCGTGAACACCACCACCGGCCGCTTCCTCCGCAAGACCCTGCCGCCACTGCTCCTCCGCCACCACATCGTCGTCACGACCACCACCGGCGGCCTCCTTGTTCTGGCGTCCAGGGGCTCCCAGCACGCCGTGCGCATCTTCAACCCCTTCACCGGCTCCTTGATACGTTTCGCGGCGCGGATGCCGACGGGCGAGCCGCGACTCGCTGCCTACGTTGCCGGTTCTTCTCCCACTCTCGTCCTGGCTTCCGTCCGGACGAACAAGGTGTACTGGGCAGACCTCCAGAGCGAATCTTTCTCTGTGGAGACGCACATTGGCGGCGCTGCAAGCAGGCTTCCGCTGATAGCCGCCGGCAAGTGCGCCGCCGCTGAGCATGAGTCCAGCGAGATCTTATTGTTGGACCATCTTTTGTCCGACGAGGAGCCCGGGTGGCGTTGCTTCGTTGTGGATGCCGCCGCCGCCGGTGCTGCATTTTTGGCGGTCCTGAAGCGGCACCATGGCGATGGCGTAGCTGTTTTCAAGATTGGTTCTACCGGGAATGTGATTGAGCGGGTCAGGAGCATTGGTACTCTTTCTCTATTCCTCGGCGTCAGGTGCCTTGTTGTTGATGCCGATAGGTTCCCGGCCGGGCATAGATGCCAACCGCGCCTACTTCCAACGCATTGTCTTTTCAGGCTCTTCTGTTCTTCCCATACCAAACCATGACATTTACAAGATAGACGTTGGGACAGGGGATGAGCAAGAACCAGAGCTTGTCTCAGCAGCCATGGTTGACAATCAGGTTTGGCGCTGCGGCTTGGGCCCTTCCACAGTGACACAGCTCCTCTGCAATTACACCATTAACGTTTCGTGCCATCCGCCAATCTTTGAATGGTGCTCTTCCAACCGATACTCACGCTATGCCAATGGCTTTTCACACTATGTCGATTTTAACGATGAGGATAACAGCTATGTCCGTCTTGAGACCGACGAGGATTATTGGGATCGTGAGTATTATCCAGATTATGTTTGCTATCGTCATCTATTCACCAAAGATCGTTGAAGCCTTCAGCGCTTTAATTTTATCTTGTTACTAGTCCATTGAATGATATGTTTACTTTAATGCATTCAACTCCTAGGCAAATTGGATCGAATGATAATGCACTTCCTGTCTGTTGCTGTTGACCTCTCTCTTAGGTACTAGGATGTGTTGTTTTGGGCTGCAGGCTGGGCCATTTCAGTGGTGATGTGAAGGTTTATCATAGTGCCTCGGCGAAGTCAAGTTTCCATATAGCAGTATGGCTCCATTGCAAACTAGGGTCTCCTTGGAATTATCACCTGACGCTGCAACCAAAAGATTAATGCTTCCTCCATTCACAAATATATTACGCGGTCGATTTATTTAATTCCTAATTTTTTAAATATGTAAAAACATAACTCATTTGAATTATCTTTAGTGATAAAATAAATCATGGCAATAATTTGAAATTTTTTAAATACTGCGAATGATTTAAGTTATAAAAAAAGCCAACATTGTCTTACATTTGTGAACCAACAGAAGGACCCCAACGGAATACATAGTAGCCACAGAATGGAGCTTAAAACATTATGTATGCAATTATGTATTATAGGCAGAATAAAATTTAAAATATACGTTTAAAAGACTTGTGCCATGAGCCTAACCAAATCAGCGCATCGGTGGCACAACTCGATCTCTTCTTTGTTGCGATTCCTATATACACACACTAGCACAGTTACACGTGTGGTGTGCATCCCTGAACCGCGTCTCAATCTAACAGACCAGGAGCAACTGACGTGCTGGGCAATCAGGAACGAGAAAAAAGAAAGAGAAAACATAAACTAAAAGAAAGGAGATCCGCTTGACATTCTAAGGCAAAGAAAGTACCCAGTAAATATGGGTACAGAACAAGATATAAGAAAATAAAAAGGAAAGAGAAAACATAAACTAAAATAAAGGAGATCCGCTTGATTGACGTTATTTTTCATTAATTCTAAGGCAAAGAAAGTACTTAGTGAATAAGGATACAAAACAAGATATAAGAAAATAAAAAACGTACTAAAGACTGCAAAATTGTTGTTAAACCCTTTCTGACCTGTATAGTAAGGCCAATATGACAGATACAGATGTTTCATTAGAGTTAAATGCATAGGAGGCTCTCAAACTTGTCGTGATGTACCGGATAGGTCCACGAACTCTCAAAATGCATTTTCAGCATCCTGGACTTGTTATGGTGTACCGGATAAGTCCACGAACTCTCAAAACGCATTTCCAACATCCGCATGTCAATACCCCTTTATTTTATGTTTATTTTTTAATTAGGCCCGTAGAATTATATCTCTTGTACTCTTCTCCATCAGCCCTCTCCACTGCAGTAGGAAGGAACTTGGTGTCGTCTGCTATTCATGCTCGGCCACCGCCGCCTCCACCACCGTCCGCTCCGCCTCTTGCTCATTGTGCCTTCTTCTTCTTCTTGGTCACCCGCCCAGCCACCTCCTCCTCGGCTGCGTTCCCCGCCTCCTCCTACACTGACTGCCCCGCCTCCTCCTCCTCTGTTGTCACTCACCTGGCTACTCCTCTGCTGCCCTCCACAACCACATATTTGGCAGCACCTCCCCTCATCTACCTGTGCCGATGGTGGGACACAAACAGCGGTGGGCCCGTATCGGATCTAGCCATGGTGCGGCAGTGGCGCAGAGAGGCGGTGAAGAAGAGCAGAGTCAACGACTAGAGCTCGACTTAGTGTGACGGCGGTGGCTCCATGCAGATTTGGTCTTGGCCGCGGTGGATCCAACGCTAGCGGCCGCCAGTGTGGCATGGGGAGATGACGGTGCAGAGGAGAAGGGGTAGAAGGCAGCTCCCCCTCAGCCTTTCCCATGGCACTAGACCTAAGAAAGGGTGTTGGGTGGCCATGGACAGGGGATCGAGCTGATGGGACGGCGTCGGACAGCTGCAGACAAGGGGAGGAGGAGCTAGGGGTGTAGAATAGAAGAAATAGAACATTTCGGGGGGTTTAATTGAAAAAATAAACATAAAACGAAGAGGTATGGACATACGGTGCATCACTTAATAAGTTTATGGGTGATCGAAATGTGTTTTAAGAGTTCGTGGACCTATCTGGTATAACATAACAAGTTTAGGACCATAACAAGTTTAGGGTGCTGAAAATGCATTTTGAGAGTTCGTGGACCAATCTGATACAACATGACAAGTTTGAGGGCTTCCCATGCATTTAATTAACTCTTTTCATTAAATTGAAAAAATCGATCTTTTGTACCGTAGGTATGATGCTCGCCTACCCAAATTGGTTCTAACAGTGCCCTGACCTCGAAGCTCAAGGTTCCGAACAAGGTAAGATAGTTGCATGGCTTGATCGGCTAAGTAAATAAAATCAGCGAATCTGCATTGAACGCATGTACCGCTAGCTGCCCGCATATATGTACTGTACTGTAAGGTCGGAAAGAAAATAAACGAAACCCTAGAATCTAGTTGGCCCGCTTCCATTGTGGATATGGGCTCAATGGGACAGAGAACGAGTGGGCCTAAACTTTCCGGTCCTCCTTTTTTTTCCCAAGATGTCCGAAACAGCGTGCTTGTTTTTCATTCTTTCGCTTAAAGAAACAAGCATTCAATGCTTGAACCGCCGCCTTCCAAATAGTCGCAAAGATGAAGATGTGAAAACTGAATTCAGTCTACCAATTGACCTGTTCCCCAAAAGTAAGGTCCCATTTTTGGACAGGATTGATGCTAGACTGAGTGCAAACCAACGTCGTTAACAAGGGAGAACGAACACTCGAACATTATGCCGGCCGTTGCTCACGTCTATCCCCTCCCATTCCTTTGCACGATCGGGTTCCCACGGAGATTTTGATCGAGGCGCGGCGGGGGACGTGCACGGAGGAGGGTACCGGCGCCGCGGGGGAGGCAGTGCGGCTAGCCTGTGCGCCGTGGAGGCACGAAGCCGCTGGGGGAAGAGAAAGAAGATGGAAAGATTGTGGGACAAGTGGGGAAGGAACGACAACTTTATTGGCGGTGTCATTCCACGTTGAACGCACGCAAACTGAGAGCGCGCACGGAGGACGTCTAAGAGCAGACCGATGCTCCCGTGAATATAGAGCTACCTATACCTATACCTATGCATGCACAGTTACCCACCGATGCAAGACCTACGCTAGCTGCGGCTCCCACACAACACAACAAGCACACCCAAAGTATCTCGATCACTATGCCTTAGCCCATCCTTCACGTAGAAGAGGGCTCGTCGTCCTGCTCCACCCACGGTGGCAGATGCATTCACCACGCAAAAGAGAGCCCGTCGCCCACCATCCCAATGGTGGTGCTGCCCACGCCCGACTGGTCCTCGCTCGCTCACCCCCGACCTCGTCCGTTGCGTCAGAGACTACATCTTGGCAGCCGACATCGACTATTACATGGCCTTCCGCGTTGTCTACCACAACTAGCGCTCCGCCATTAAGGACCAACACGGCAACACCCGGCGGTGAAGGCGGCGGACTGCCTCTCTGTCGACGTCTTCCAGGTCGGCTCCGGCATTGAAGGTGGCTGCGTCTACTTCATGGATCATAGTCACAACCCAAGTCGGCTACTTCGAGTGTTCGTTCCTGACCACTGTTCGCTTCCCTGGCAGAGTGCAACTGCCTGTTCTGGATATAAACCCCATACATGATGGTGGTGTCCCACCATTCACGGATGTCGTAAGATCACTCGAGACTATGCATGATACAGCGGAGCTATGGGTGCTTGGTGGCGCTAGGGAGCTCGACGAGCTCGCTAGGATCTAGTCTCCCAAGCTTGGTTAGAGTTGTGTGATCGCGAGATTATCGTCTTTGTTTTCAGTTTGCGGTATCCGTGACCTTGCCACTTTTGTATATTCTCTCTATGCTTAATACAAAGATATGCAGCTCTTTTCCGTATTCGATTAAAAAAAACGGCATACACACAATGACTTCTATTGAGCCAATTAATCCCAATACACTACAACTCGAGTGCAATATTAGTTGTTACTGCCACAACTACAAGGACAACTAACCCTCGAACAAAAAGTTTATGAAATCGAGCACAGTAAGACTGACTAGATAATGGATAAGGATGGTTAACTCAAGAAATAAGGCACACCATACGTGTGGGTCCAGGTTACATGTTTGTCAACCCAAAACAAGTAGCTATGGACTATGGAGTTAGCAATTCAAGTCAAACAGAGTAGAAAATGACGTCATGGCTCCGCCGCCTGCAGTGGCGTCTCTTCATTCGCACACTCTATATACCGTTGTCCTGTGGTTTGAATTGCACGGAGATACCTTTTCAGAGCATCCGTAGAGCACCAAAATGGCAAGGGCACAGGCCACCTGTCATTCAATAATATGGCCGCAATGTAAAATCATCCACAAATTTATACATATTGATAGTTTTTCGATGCATCAGAATACCTATTCAACTCAACGCACCGATCTCCAGCAACATTCCAGTCAACCACACAAGATGCATAGGCATCATGCCCGATGTCAGCAACGGTCCTATTAAACACATCAAGGGATATATTCAAGAAGTGGACGCCTATCAGTTGCATGATTTTTTAAGAAATACACGTAAGATTTCGAGTGAAATGCACCGGCAGTCCTCGAAGTTGGCTCTGGGTGGGTGTCAAGTAGGTCTCCGAAATTAGGAAACCTCAAATTCAGATCCTAACGGGTACAAATTCAACCCGTTAAGCCTATGTGGCGTGCCAAGCTGGTCTGTGTGGACCCACTACTATCTAGGGCCCACATGTCAACCCGTACTCTTTCTCTCTCCCCAGAATTTTCTCTTTGATTGCTGGCCCACATGTCGCCCGCCGGCACCGCGCCTCCACTTGCTTTTCCTCTCCTTTGCTCCGGCAGCAGTGAGGAAGCCGCTGCCCCCCTGCACGTCGATAGCCGTCGGCGCTCCTCCCTTCCTCTCTCCTTTGCTTCGGCGCGCCTGCCCGTCCCTGCCTCCAACCACACGCCATCGACATGTGCCTCCACCTTCTCCACCGAATCCGACAGTGAGGTTCGTGGTGGCGAAGAGTGATCGGAGGTAGGATGACGATGAGTGGAGCGGAGGGGCTCAGTAGCGCTCCAGAGTGGGGGTAGGGGATCTTGGCGTCGAGGTGCGTCGGAGTAGACGGGGGAGCCACGGTGGCGTGAGCGTCAGCGGCGGACAAGAGGATGTGGAGTGGTGACGACTGGAGCTCGCAGGAGAAGGTGCCAGCTACCGGGGTCCGGTGCTGGCTAGGCGATCGTAGAGGAGCTCGCAGGGCTGGGCGTGCGGGTACACACCTGCGCCCACAGCGACGCGGATGTGCAGGAGTGCCTACGACAGTGGTGCGTGGACAGCCGGCTGGTGGCGCGTGCGACGGGGCGTCACGCGGTAACCAGGAGCACCTGGTGGTAGTGGCGGCGCGGCGGAGCTAGGCGCCTGCCTAGACATCCTTGTCAACAACGCTGAGGCAGACCATGTTCTGTGTGGCCACGCCGGGGCAGACCTGCTTCTTCCGACGGCGCGATGGTGGCGCCTTGCTCTGATATGTGGTGGTCGCCGAAGAGCGTGGCGAGCAGGGAGAACTTGCCGGCGCGCCGCTTCCCATATTCGTAGCCTCGACGCGAGTGGGGGGTGGGGGGCAGCGGGAGAGACGGCGAGCAACGGTCGACGCCTTTAATTTGACGGGCGGGAGAAGGGGACGGGCGACGGAGGGAGGGCGGGAAGAATGGCTGACATGTGGGCCCCAGATAGTATTGGGCCCACACGAGACAACGTGAACTGCCACGTAGGCCTAGCGGGTTGAGATGGTACCCGTTAGGAATTAAATGACACCAAAAGCCAATTTTAAGTACCCGAATTTGAGGTTCTCTAACTTCAGGGACCTAATCGACACCCCGAGCCAACTTCGGAGACCGCCAGTGCATTTCACTCTAAGATTTCTAACCAACCGGAAAAGCTGCAACATGTACTAACCAATAACAAGCCTCCACATGGCAGGAATGAAGCCCATAAGCAAAGTAAGATTTAGAAATAGAAGAATAACTTTCTAAAGTAAAAAAATTGTAGTGAACATTATAATAAACAATTTAAGTACATATAGTCCAAAATAGCAGAAATTACATAAAGTTCTGATAACTACAATTTTTGCTACAGAATAATTTACAACGAGCCAGGAGATCAGCCAGATCAGAACATCTAAATTGATCATCCAAGGGAAACAAAGCAACAAGATGGAAACTGGCAAGGAGATCAATTTTCATTGTGTTGGTAAATGAAAGAAAGGAACCTAGCATGATACCATAATAAAATATCAACGAAAAAGTTATCATTCATATAGGTCATTGTAATTCATTAAATCAACATTACACAATTTCACATGAAAAGAATAGAGGTGGTATAAGTGGCACTGCAAATTGTAGTTAACTACTAGACAAATAAAATACTTATAGTTGAAAACAGCAAAAGCTAAATAGAATAAAGTTGTTATAAATCTAACTGAAATTAAATATAACCAATGTTAAAATAGGCTGCAGACTGGAGCTGCATAACAGCACAGATACAACAATCCCAGCAACAATCCGGTTGTCATAAATTTAACATTGCTCGCACAACCCTTACATATTTTAAATTGCTCACATAACTCACACAATCCTTTAAACCTGAACATAATGCATGAGTACCCAAAAAGAAATATAGACGTACCTTTTTGTCTTGAAAGATTCCAGGACCTGGAGAATCTTGGTCCAGGATAGGAACGGGGTTCCTCCTGAATACTCATCGTAGAAGTTCATACCAAGAAATTTTCCGTCAAAATAAAAAAGGGGCCCTCCTATGCCAGCCTAACCAGGCAACAAAGTGAAGTCAGTGTTAATGTTAAACAATATGAAAATGAACTCACATTCCAATGGAACTATTGTCTTCAACTGTGTAATAAGACCGAAGGAAAATAGCAACATTACCTTAGTGATTCCACATGTAGTGTAAAAAAGAAATTTGCAATCATGTGTGATCACCATGGGAATTGGATCCCCCTTTGCAGCCATTAATTTTCTAGATTTGAAGATATACCCTACAGCTAGTGATTGACAATTATCAGGCCAGCCCGGATCTGGAATTTTTACTGGTTGGCTAGCACAGGAATAATTGACACTGACTAGAGCAATGTTGTAATGTAAATTATAATGTTGTAATATCCCTTTTGCAAGCTTTTTGTTTGGAAGCAACACTTCAATCTGCAAATGAAACAACAGAGACTTCAGCAGTTCATTAAAAGAACATGGATCACATGATAGCTAGAAGCACCAACCCTCAAGTTCTCAACAATCTTGTTTTTAAGATACGAATCTCTAATTAAGTTTGCTGCAGTCAGAATAGTGTTACGCCCACTCCATTCAATTAAACAACCCGTGCATGCAAAAATCCTTTTTTCTCCTGCATAGCATAATTGACCATTAGTTAGCTGTGAACAGATACAAATATGAAATAATAAACAGCACAATCATGTAAACTCACCATTGAATGAAGCAAGAGCAACGACACTGTCATGTATGTTAGAGGCAGCTATTTCACTTAGTTCCTTCCAGACACCTCTACCATATATGTCACCAAAAGGCTCTTCAAAAGTATTAGCCAAAACAATGTCATCTGGTTGAAAATACAAGGTACATTACTTGTAAGTGCAGAAAAGCGGAAGAAAATCACGGAATGCATGAAAAGTTCAATATTGACTTAGGTGGCTCAGGATAGCCCAAGGATTCTAGATCCCCAGATTGATACTCATTAAGCACATCTCGATGTATTGGTGCAACAACATGAATAGGTCAAGGGATTAGCACTAACATATGCCGATATTGAGCATGATAAGTAACATTGACATAAAGTTCTGTGCATAACATCAAGTATCAAAGAACATGATGAACACCTGAGTTACAGAACACATAATAAGTGATTCTTTTTCAACATACCAATGAAAAGAATAAAGATTTTAACGGGTTAGTAATAAATCCATGAATCCCTAAGCTCAGCAATAGTATTGAGTACAAACGTAAACGATAATTTTTCATCGTTTAAGAAGATATTGCAAATAGATAACATTATAAATTATGATAAATTATAAATAACACATTATTTAGACGTTTAAAGCGTCACTATGTGCTCACCTTCTTGATGAGAGTTAGGCATCTCAGAACTTTCTCCAGCACTGTAGAAATAACATCAACATAAGTACTACCCACAAGTAGGTAAAATGGATCAAACCAGCGCATTAGCATGAAACACCTACATGAATATAATTGTAGGAAAGGAGCAAATATCAAGGACCTGGAGTAGTATGGATATAAATATTTCAAGGGAAAAAAGAGAGCTGAACAACTGTTAGATAAAACTTACTCAGTGTGCCCATTAATTGTGGACATAAATTTCCATCAATTAAATTTGATAAACATTCTGGCTTAAGGAATATGACTAATCTAGTACATACAGAAATGGCATGTGCCAATAGGATAGAAAATGTCACATTACAGGTTGAAACTAAGTTGTTATCAAGGGATATGTTGAAAACTGCAAAGGAACTACGAATACCAAAAAAGCTACAGAAGGAACAACACCCGCCGAGCCAGCCCCGTAAGTTGTTTGGCATAAAAGAAGGCCAACCTCATTAAAACACATAGGGTAGAGGGGAATGGGATAGGAGGGAGTAGGTGCCTCATTCGAAATATACAAGACATACCTGGCTGACATAGGAAATTCAATATCTTCCAGGGATGTAAAAAAATTCCAAAACTGTCCAAGAATTCTAGCCTCTGGTACAAATGAGGTTCCTTCTGTACTGCAAGTAAGGTTCATGCCAAGAAAGTTCCCATCAAAATCAACAAGTGGCCCGCCTTCAGAAATCTAGCACCAAACAAGAAAAAAGAATTAAAGACAACACGTGTTATATTGGAATAGAATAAAGTGGAACCAGACAAGAACTATGTAGGAAAAATCACTTTGTTGCCCAGAGATATACTTTACTGGATATAATAAAGAGTAGATTAATAAAATACTAATGTTATAATGCAAATGTACCTTAGATATTTTACATGTTGTTGTCATAAGTGATGGGAGAGGTCCTCTTAAATTATAACTCAGTATCCCACTTGTGGTGATTAATTTGCCAGAGATGTGACGGCCTACAGCTAACACATTACAATGGGGAGAAAATGCCTTCTTAAATCTGAAAAGAACGGTTTGAATGTTGGGGAGATTCATAACGTTGACAGTAGCAATGTTGTAGTCTAAATCACGTTCTCCCAAAAACCCTTCGGCAGTACGGTCTCCATGGTGTACTTCAACCTATAAGATAAAGGAAAAGGACAGTAAACAATGTTCACAATTATATTATGTAAAAAAAGAATAAACTAGTAGGATGATTAGCAGCACCGACCTTTAACTTACCATGGTCTTTTCTTTTACAATATTCTTTAACCAAGCTTGCTGAAGTCAGAATCCTTGAAGCATATCCCTCACGAAGTATAGCTACGCCCGAGCATGTAAATAACACCGTGTGTCCTAAAATCATAATTTTAGCCAATTATAATTAGCGGTGTTTAACAATGTCTAGTAATTAAGAAGAGCACAACAGCACATATAATCACCATTGGACAGAGCAAGTGAGACAACACTTGTAGACAACTTGGAGGCAAATTCTTCAATGGGCTCACTCCAAGAACCTCGATTTGATTCCACATGCAAGTCACCTAGTAGTTCAATATACATGATACAACACGAATGGCGAGTGCTCAGATACTACCGTGGTAAGAATCATGAGCGAAAAAGAGGAAGGACCAGAAGACCTGAAATCAGTAACTCAGTTGTGCCTCCTCCATTGCAAATTGTTTTGCTCTTTGTTGAGCTTCTTGTGCAACAAGTTCTTTTATTCTTCTTTGAGCTTCTTGTGAGATCATCAATTCTTTCATTCCTCTTCGTGCTTCTTTTACGTTTTATCATCTTCCAAGCACTGAAACAGAAGTATGGTTGTTTTTCTTAAAAGAAATAAAAAGTTACAAAATGCGTGTCAAAACAGCAGAATGAAGTAATAAGAGTAGCACCAATTTACTAATTGGTCACATGTACAGGTTTGGTGTCAAGGCTGATGGTCATGAACTGATATAAGTTTCCCTTTAAGATTAAAACATCAACGACTTTGAAGTTTGAACAATGTAAGATGAAACAAGGTTTAACACAACAGAATAGTATGGAGCTCTCTCTCTCTCATGTAGGGTTTCAGATGCCCGGCCCGGCGGCGGCGTCGCGTAAAGGGAAAGGGGGCGGTGTGCCTACGTATATGTACTAATTGATGTTCGGATCTGATGATTCTGATCTGCGCGCACGGCAACCGTAGCCGTATCGCCGCCGGCCGCTGCTCGGTTGAGGAGGAGAAAAAAAAAGGGTCAGGGATTGGACCTTACGTTGCAGGACCTCCGATCCGCGCTAATCTTGACAGAAGATCGCTTTCGTGCTCGGCCTTCGCTCCAGCTCCTCAGGGAGGACATGACAGAAGTACAGAACTACCCCTCTCCTCTATTGTACGGCAGGCTCGCCTGGAACTCTGGAAGAGCCGGCACAGGAACTGGAAGGAGGTCCGGCCGGCGGCGGCTGCTGAGCGGCAAGCGCGGGAGGAGGATCGGAGGTGTGGCCAGCAGCAGCAGCCTGCTGGTCCGTGGACCGTGACACTGGAAAACCAGCCAGCGCCTGCATCAGACAGACCAGATCAGTACGCAACCCATACCTGTTCATTGTTTTGCATTCAATTAAGAAAATGGTCAGGCTGCTTGCTGCAAACATGATGGTCTCTCCGTGCTTTTTTATGGGTCGTCTCTTATTTCAAAAGTAAATTAGTTCGTGACAAATATATATAGAGACTTTTCTCGAGAAACATCCATATAAATACCTAGAAGTACACAATTAAAATTGTTTATTTTTCGTTTCTTCATAATTACTAGGATGTTGTTAGATGATCGCGTGTACTGTATTTTTTATCTGGATGATTAAGTCTTGTTGCATCTGCACACCGCCGTCTGGATACAAACAATATATATGTCTACCATTTTTGTCTGCTACCATTTGCTTTGATTGCTGTTCCAGTTAGTTTCGGCACCGTTTGTTTTGCCAAGATTTTGGCTGGACGAGTCTCCTCTGACATGGTGTTCCAGTTAGCTTCGGCTCCGTTTGTTGTGCCAAGATTTTGGATGGATGAGTCTCCTCTAACTGACGTGTTGTCCTCAGTTATCTTGGGCACCATTTGTTTTTCCAAGTTTTTTTATGGATGAGTCTTCTCTTACTGATATGCGGGCTTACATGTTGGTAACACGAGTTTTTCTAACTTAAGTTAGAGGAGCCATCTTTTTTATAGCTATGTTCGATCGTTTACGAAGAATATACATTTTGGATTTTGATTTTATGAGATAACGAACATATACACAAGAGTATTATATTTTGGTATACAAAGTTTCATATTCCTATTTTTAAAAAAATGAATATTTCATGTAAAACTTCTATATGAGATTTTTCTTTGAAACTCCAACGTTCTTATATTCTTGTGAGGCCGTTTTAAACGGAAGGTGTATAACTGTATATATGGTGCCCATCTTAACCCTAGGCAGGAACATCACCAAAAACCCAAAAACCCCTTCCCGTCCCGGCCGGCGGCGTCACCGCATCCATGAAGCGGAAGCAGAGCCAGAGAGCCTCGGCGGCTGCCGCCGACCCCGACTCCGACGCCGAGGAGCCCTCCCAAGCACCGCTCCCCCTCGAGTCCTTCTCGGGCGACGCCTGCGCCGCCCTCACCGCGCGCTACGGCCGCTCAGCCGCCCCGCAGCACCGCCACCTCCTCGCCACGGCCGCCGCCATCCGCTCTATCCTCCTCGACGACGGCCTGCCCCTTACCCCAGCGTCCTACCTCCCCGCGGCCGTCTCCTCCCTTAGTGCCGCCGGGCCTGCAGACCCCGCCGCCGCCTCCGCCCTCGCCTCTCTGCTCGCAATCCTCCTGCCTCACATTCCATCCTCCCCTTCATCCCTCCCGCCACACGCTGCCTCCGAATCTGCCTCCGCGCTCGCCGATTTCCTCTCATCACCCGACGCCTCTCGTCTCCCGACAGGCACCGTGCGCTCGGTGGTCAAGTCGCTCGGACACTTGACCCTCCATCTCGACGCCGCGGCCGATTGGGATGCTGTGGCGGCGCCTCTGGAAGCTCTCTTTGCGGCTTCTGTGGACCAGCGGGCCAAGGTGAGAAAGCTTCCTTACCGAATTAGAGCAATGCCATTTATTAGTAACCTCGCTCGCTCATGTGGATGCCAATTGCTGCCTTCTAGGTTCGAAAATGTGCGCAGGAGAGCGTCGAGAAACTGTTTGCTCACTTGGGGCGGTGTGGCTGTGCGAAGAGAGCTAGCAATGCTGCGATTGGCATGTTTGAGAAGCACATTTCTTCAGCCCAGAGTCTTACCAATTCGAGTTCAGATGTTTATGAGGGTAAAGAGACAGAAGCAGGCCATATGCTAGGTACAATGGTCATTCTAGTTCCATATCTATCCAAGAAGGCAAAGAAGAAGGTGTTCTCTGATGCTTATCAGTTGTTGGGCCCTTGTTTTACCCTACTGACGAGGCATGTTCTTAGGCTTTTGGCAGCCTTGTTGGATCATCTGAAGGCTGAGAGTGTCGAATCTGAGGTGAAGAGTCTTGTATCCTCGTTGGTCTCTTACCTGCCTTACGATGAGAAGAAACCTGATGATACCATTGTCTCAGCATTGCACTTAATGAAAAGTTGCTTGGATATACTTGTTGGACACTCAAAAGTGTGGGTGGAGGCTCTTCCAGCTGCCTTTGAGGCAGCTTCAGGTGTGTGTGTTTACATGTCTCGTGAATCTACGTTGTCTAATCATAGATTGATGCTTCTATTATGATATACTTATACCCAGCTAGGAATACTGGTTACAGTTTACCACTGACGAAATTGGATGAACATCTTGGAAATGCTATCTCCTTTTGCAATGACCTGTGCACATTACGCCTGTTCCTATGCAATGCTTCCTCCAACATCTTCAGTGTTTCAATAGGAAGGAACTATTCCTTTACTCTCTTCTGATTGTTCAAAGCTGCCATCTTGTTTTTTTCGAGTTTCTTTTTGAGAGCATATTTTCCTGTGCTCTTTATATCTTCATTTTAATTCGTACCCAACTACATAGGTTTCTTGTGAATATTGCATCCTTCAGGGCCTATATTTTTCGATCATGCTTATGCACTCTTGTAGTGTCAGCTGTTCTCTCTCTCTCCTTTTTTACCTATTCTTTATATGCAATATAATGCTTACCTATCGTTTAACCCCCATTTGGCAGGATACTTGATTTTGGGCAGAAAGAATTCTGATGATATAGCCAAAGTGTTGCAAGACTGTATTGAATCTCATATTGACCACAATGTTTATGTCACTGATGGATCACAGCTAACCAACTGTGATGTTGAGGATTTGAGCGATCCAACTGGCATTAAATCAATCTGTTTAACAATCGATAGAAGACTTCACACTTGTGCATATCCTCCAGAGAGTATCTTAACGGTAGTATTGGCTTTATTTCTCAAACTTGGTATGTCTTCAGTTTTCTCAGCAGTAACATATCTTACTTTTAATAATGGGACTAGTCCATAAATATTCTGGACTCCTAGAAATAATTAATTTCACCATCAGGTGCATTGTTTTGATTTTTGAATGTGATTTACTCTGCATAAAACTGCATGTGCCTTTTTTACATATCATATGCAAATCGTGCATGTTTATATTGCAAAATCTGCATGTTGATCACAAACAAGCACTTGACACAATATAAAAGAGTTATCATGCACATAAAAATGTATTAGCCGCAAACTAATAGAAGCACCTAAATTAGTCATTTCAGACAGAGGATCAAAGTTTGTAAGGAAACGGACTTCTCCCAAATGAAGCTGCTGTGAATCCTTTTGAATCTGTTGATTACATCAACTGATTCATTAACTAACTCTTCTGTTGACATCAATTTTTCCAGGGGAGAGTTCTTCTGTCTTTATGAAAGATATCTTACTTACCTTGGCACAGTTTGCTACGAAAATTGACAAAGAATCACAACTGAAGAATGTAAGTTCATTGTTGGTATAATGGTATATGTGTTTTTTTATTCGTGTGATACCCTTCAAAATAAAGCATCTCTCAACTTCTTTCATGAAAGAATTGAATTAAAGTTCTTGTGCTTCTCAAATTGTAGTTCTCATTAAATTTATATAACCTGCAGGTTGAAGAATGCATTGGAGCAGCATTGGTTGCTATGGGACCAGATAAAGTTCTTTCATTAATTCCAATAGCTTTTGATGAAGACCGGTTGTCATGCTCAAACACTTGGCTTCTACCTATTTTGGACAAGTATACATATGGGGCCCCACTGCAACTTTTTCTCGAGCATATTGTACCGCTAGCAAAATCTGTACAAAATGCATCTAACAAGGGTAAGTAACTAAATACCGACTACTCATTCAAAAGCATAAACAGACAACGATCCATTATCGTTTTTCTTTAATTTCAGTTAAGAAAAAGAGAAAATGTAAGGGCTTGAAATCTTTGACTGATCAACTATGGAACTTGCTTCCTTCCTTCTGCCGCTATCCGATTGATGTACAACATAATTTTGGTTCCCTGTCCAAGTTGCTGGTGGAAATTTTGAAGTGTGATGAATGTCTGTACAAAGCTGTTAAAGCCCTGCAGGTTTTTATGCTCAGTTGTCATATAATGCAGTTCAGTTGTTAAATCCCTTCAGTATTCTTCCTTTGTAACTATAAAGATTGTCCATTCCTTATTTTGTATATTTCTTTCTTTTTTGTTTCTCAGCAACTTGTTGATGGGACCAGGAGATTAAGTACCAATGGTCAAGATGTTGAAATCTGTATGGAACTTTCAGCCTTGTTCTCCACAAAACCTAATAGTTTCAGATGTGCACGTTTAGATAGGTGCTCCAAAAAAGATGCCCGCAAGAACTTGAAGGTTCTAGCATCACATTCTGCAAATCTTCTCTACACTTTTGTAGACTATTTCCTTGACGCCTCACCAGAAAACCGTGCTCATCTGAAGGTGCATCACCAGCTCATTTCCTTTTGTTAAATTGGTTATCTGTATTATTTAATCTTTTAAGTATAATATGCCATGTGTACGCTGAGAAAACATCTCATAATACACAAGTTAGTCACACCTTATCTATCATGTTGCTGCACCTTATTTTGGCTTCAATTGTTTTTGTAAGATCATGACCTGTTACCTCAGCCTGCCTATTTTTGTCAGATTTGTACTTCTAAATTGTTAGGAATTTTGTTCAGTCAGCATGGTAAACCAATGAGGTATAATGAAAACGTTTTAATCCAAGTGCATGTTTTACTAAAAAGAGTGGTTTTCGATGCCAACCATGATCAAGACCAACTTTCACATTTTCCATTCTAAGATGTTCCCTGTACTATAATAAATATTAAACAATATGCGTTAAACTCGAGAAGGGACAGAAATTTGTTTTCCAAGCAATTTACAGCCTAAATGGCTGAATGCAAAGTACAAACTGAATAATTTTGGGTTTTCTTTTTCCCAGTAAAACCCTACAAACTATGCATTTTGGTGTATGCTAGTGGAACATTTTATAGTTCAGTCTCCTTTCTTTCAGGAATCAGAATCAGGTCAAAGTGTCAAACTTGAAATATTTTTTGTTGACATCCATTTATTGGCCAATGTGATATCAGGCATTACTCTCTTGTTTAAGTTTAAACAATTTCCGTGTTAACATTTTGTGCTTATAGGCAATTTTTTCTGAACTAAACACTCTGTGATATTTGATCTGGTCATCTCTATCTTTTTCTAGGTTGCTTTGAGTTGCCTGGCTCAGCTTTCTGGTAGCATGAACATATGCAATCTTTTTGTTTCACTAGTCAAAAGGTTTGATTTGGAAGATATTCAACTGGAGCTAGACAGTCAAGAATGCAAAGCTGACGAAGTAGATAGGAAGGATGAAGAAAGTACCGATGCAACAGTGGAGCTAAATAATAAGAGGTTTGTTACTTCTTTTCACACATCTACAGGATTAGTTTTTCATGCTGAAAAGAGCACACAAACTGCTTGATGAGGTAGTTTTGCTTGTGCATGTTTCTTCTAATGGCACTGATATTCTCATCTTGTTACTTTGTGCTAACCTAGGCTTTGTACATTATATATGATTATATAGTTTTACCTGTGCAGGTCTCTTCTATTAGAACTCATTTCCACATTTGCTGAAGTTGCTGACAAAGATCTGCTTGATAAACTTTTTGGATTCATCAAGTCCTGTTTGCTGGTACTCTTTATTTCTTTCTGCTTCTGCTCCCCACGATATCCCAGCTCCTACTAAACGTCCACTTTTTCATAAATTTATTGTTTTTTTCCTTCGCAGGACAGCAGCATGTCTTGTCATAGCGAAGCTCTATTTGCATTAAGCATAATTGTGAAGGTCCGTGGTGGTTTTCTGTCCTCAATTATGACACCATGTTGTTTTCTTCCTCTTGCTTGAGATGGTCTTAATATCTCATCCTTTGCTTACTTTCAGCAACATAATGAATATTCTTTGGCTCACTTGGATGAAATCATGATATTGCTTCATGGAATGAAACCAGCTTTGGATAACACAGTGTTAGAAAACCGACTGTTATGCTACCAGCATTTATTGGTTCACATGATTAAGGTATGTTGACAGTTGGTATTTTTTTCCCCACAACGGTCATAATGTGTTTTAGTATCTGGAGCTTTGCTTTTAGAGTTCTTGGGTTATGAAATTTCATGGGTGCTTTTTTCCTCAAAGTATTGTGTTTTTTCTATGAACCATCATGCAGAGCCAGAGCCTGGTTTCGCTTGCTTGTTTGTCTGTTAAAGATTTTGGCTTTTCTCCCGCAGATTATGTTTATATTGTTTTATACTTATATATCAACGATTTTGTACATAAACATAGAATTAAAGCAGAATCTTTTACAGTATTCGAGATGCTTTTGTTTCACATTTATTTAGTAAAGTTTCACTCAATATGTAAACAACTAAACATTTTGATTCATGATAGGAAGTTAGAACCGGACAAAATGCTCAAGTTTATTTCCTAAGCGGCACACTCTTTTATACAAAATCTCTAGGTCATCTGAATCTTAACCGTGTAAGAATTTAAATTTTAGTAGGATTCTAAGGCGTTCAATTGAACTTAACATGTATTGGAAGTACATAGCTATACATTAATAGTTGAAACTAAGGTGTTCAGATGAACCTGTACATTTGCAATGTGTGTGTTTGTTCTGCCTGTAAAAAATAGGCAACTCAAATACTCAATAACAGCTGTAGTCTTCGTCTTTATGTCTTATCTGATTATATGTACTTCACTAGAATAACATCATGATAGTTTTGAAAATTGATGTGCCTGCTACCGAGAGATGAGCCATGAAGATAATGTTTACTGCATTTCTTACCTTTGTGCTTGTGTTCATGAATTGCCTTAGCCTAGTTTTTTTTTATAGTTTGGGTTTGTCTTGTATTTCTCTGACCTACATTTTTACTATTTCAAGGTTAATGAAGAGAACACCAGCAAGAAGGCATTCTTGATTCTGAATGAGCTAATTGTTGCACTAAAGGTTTTTTTACCTTCACATGCCAATTATTAAACCTTTATTAGGAACTACTCCTACCTAGTGTACACCATTCCTATATGGAAATCTGAACAGGAGTGGTGTGCGTGGAAAAGGTTTTAACACGAGGGACTCTTCTATAATGCCAATATGCTCTATTTATTCATATTTGCCTTCTTTTCTGGTGCAGTGTAAGAAGGAAAGCAGAAAATTAGCATATGATGTGCTCCTGGCAACTAGTACAAACTTGAGGAGCTCAGAGTCAAATAGTGCAGATTCAGATCTTCAACGATTATTTACAATGGTTAGCTAAAGAAAATAATCTTCTCTAGATATTTATCTTTATTTTATTTGGTTTTGAGATTTAATGCTGCTTATTTGGTGATGACAATCCTTGATTCCTGCTGCTAATTGTTTCTTCTGTTATGACATGTGTTGCTGATATGAAGTGCCATGTCCGATAATACCTTTAGGCTTCCTTTAGATACATGATAATCTCCAATCCAAACGTTTTAGTAGGGATTGACAAGGAAGATGGCTCACTGTCTGCTCCAACGCATGTGTATGAGGGAATGAATATATCAGACAATGCCTGAATATATTGATTGATTGATGATTAGTGCATCAAGTATACACAAATAGTCCTCATGGAATATTCAGAATTACTGAGGTTTAGGAATAAGCAGTACTGAGAAATGGAATTACGCCTTGAACTACCGCCCCCCCCCCCAACCCAATCCCCACCAAGCTCTAGTCTTGTTACACGTCACCGTGTTCATTCTGCGGTTCTGCCCTTGGTGAAGTCCTGCCAATGAAAGCAGTTGGGCAGGGCATATGGTAGGATTCCAGCGCCTTCAATCACCACCCCATTTATCCCATTCTTGTGTAAACTTTGCCCATTGTCAGAAAAAACAATCATCTTTTCTGCTTCTCAAAGTGGGCTTTGTTTCTATGTTTTGAAATTGCCCAACAGATTGCTGACACCACGAGTGAAAATATTTCTGCCATTGGGTAGCCAATTTGACACCCATATCCAGAAGGCCAGCACTGTTACAAGCTCTTGGACCTAATCACTAGTCCCCAAGACATTAGGCAATAACACTCCAGATTACCCTGCTGACAGAGCACTAAAAAAAGAGATGCTGGTGTTTCAGCATGTTCCATATTGTCTTTAGCAAGTATAGCAGAATTTTAGGCTAGTGTTACCAGGTAATACATTTGTACCGTATACAGTGCACAATCATTATTTTTCCACTCTGTCTACAGTGCGCAAACAGTGTTTTCCACACCCTTTTCCACTCCTTGGTGACACTAGCCACCAGACACGTAAAAATTTAGATTTTATGTCATTTTTTTTATTTCTATTTTTTGGAGAAGGGCCTACATCTGACCTAGACAGATGATCTTTAATTGACTTCACAGTTCACAGGAAACATTCCATTTTTAGTCCACTTGCAAGAGGTACAATCATCAACACTAAGATTTGTGTCATCTTCCAAAGGACAGTTGGCAACATGCTTCTACACACTCTACAACCATTACCTTATTTTCTTCACAAAGTTTATACAAAACTGGTTACTCTATACATAATGGGGCATTATTATGCCAACTGTCAACCCTGAAAAGATTATGGATAATGGCTTATTCTGTTTGAATATGCGTAAATAATCAATTTAATTCTAGTATATGTTAAGTGCATAAGGTGCATGTAGAAGTTCTATTATTGAAACTTATTTGATATCTTCCTTTTCAGGTTATGGGATATCTTTCAAGTCGATCTCCTCACATAGTGAGTGGAGCTATTGCTGCACTGTCATTGCTTATATACAGTGACGCTAATTTTTGCTTGGGAGTTCCAAATCTGATACAATCAGTTTTAGTTTTGCTGCAACATAAAGCAATTGAAATAATTAAAGTGAGTTATGTGAATATGTATGTCCATATTGAATTTTTTTTTACCTACTGTTGAGAGTCTGATATGCTCAGTTGTATGTGATTTATGGTTTTAGGCAGCCTTGGGCTTTGTCAAGGTATTGGTAACATCTTTGCAACCGCAAAAACTATTGAATTTGCTAGCAGATATCATGAGTGGGATATTAAAATGGTCAACATTTACAAAGCACCATTTCAAGGGGAAGGTTTGTTGAATTATTCCAGGGTTCAATTCCCATATTTGATTGTGTTCTGTACAGGGGCACATGTACCTAATATGACATGCTGTGATGTTATATTTGCAGGTTGTACTAATATTGGAAATATTGCTTAGGAAATGTGGCTTTGATGCTGTTAACTTAGTTACTCCTGATGGTTCCAAGAACTTTGTTAGAAGTGTTGAGGAGGTGCGATTCCCATTACTAAGCTTCTTGTCATTGAGCTCCGGAAACATTATATTATATGTTTGATACGTGGGGAATGCATCATGTTACTGTTTAATGAGTTATTTCTATGAACTTTGTAGCTGTAACGTGTTGGCTAAGCAAAACCGATTGCATGTGCTACTGATATTTTCCTAGGCTAATCTAGGGATTTGTAAATGGCATGCCTAGTTAAGTCATCATATGCATGGATTAGTTGTCCCATTGATACTGCTGATGTATCATTGGTTGGTAGAAACATCCTATACATTATTATTAGTATATATGTAAACAACTGTTCAGTTAGTAGGAAGTAGGAGCGCAGGAGTTATACATCACTTGCGTGTTATGTTTTGTCTCATCACAGTGGTGTGAACTCGCAATTTTCAGGGTCGCAAAGGAAAGCATAACCTCTCAGATGGTGCAGATCTTGAGGCAAAAGAACATGAACAACACAATGCCAAAAGGCTAGTCTGAGTCTTTCTTTTTCTTGTCCTTAACAAATCACTACTTATATAGTTTAGAATTGTTCAGATTAGTTCAGATTACTTATATAGTTTAGAATTGAACAGGAGAAAACACGTAGATTCTCATACTGAAACCGAGCAAGAAGGAACACCAAGTCGTCGACCACCATCAAAGAGTTGGCTGGCTGGGAAGAAGCAAGCAAAGGATTTTCATTTCAATAAAGGGGCAGGGAGAGGTGACAGCCATGCTGCAAAGAGCCATGAATGCAGAGCTTCAGGCAGCAAAGGTGACAGGACTAATTTCAAGTCGAAGTCCAGATGGCAACCGGGAAATAGTCGAGGAAACAAAGGCGATAAGTCGCCTGGCAGCAACAAAAGAACAATGGGTGGTTCCTTCAACAAGGCACAGAACAGTAGGGCTGGGGCATCCGGGCACTCTCCTGGCTTCAAGAAGCATAGAAGTGCGGCGATGGTATGAGAGCAAATGGTTTCGCATGTTAGCAGTTGCACCATTGACCCCTAGCTCTGCCGCTCTGCCTTACCAAGATTGGCAAGATATGCCTTGGATCTTTGCAAATCGTCTGTCAGGTCATGGGGGCAATCGGCATGGAAGCCACCTTTTTTTTTTAATAAAGTTTTGACCTCAGGATACGACTGCATGCTGCCATTGTTTTTGTGACTGTTGCAAGGTAGCTGAGCTTGTGAGGTTATGGAATGGATAATTCAAATATGAAAATGCATCCCTCTTGAGTTAGAAGGTAATAGAGCGCATCCATGAGTTCCGAATCAGGCCTCGCTGCCTCGGCAGGGGTTCCGGCCTTTCCCTCATGGACGAAGGAACAAGAAGGCGTAATGACTTCCCACGGTTGTTAAGAGTAGGAATCGAACAAAAACAGCAAGTCTAATCGGAATCGGCTCAGGACTCGCGTAAATCCCGATGTCTTGCGGCCGCCTGCTCCAGTCGTAGAATCCCGAATCACCACGGTGCGTGGGTGTATATTTTCTGACGTGATTGATTGACGAACCAAATAAGCTAGAGATTGGTCTTGTGCACTGAACCTACTACCGATGTTTGTTGTGAGCATCATCGCGGTTTTTCTCGTCCTGTTCCTGCTGATAATCGCACCTCCTACTCATCAACAACTGAAGGCGGCTAAGGCTAAGAGCGCTCCTCGCAAGACGGCCGATGTGAACCCCAAGTCTGACTCTGACGATATAGCAGTGCCGCGTGCAGGACTTTTTCGGCCCGATTTGCATGGCATGGACGATTACGAGATCAAGGCGCTTCACGTTTTGGAGCACGGCACGACGCCGCTGCTGGGAATATCTGGTGCCCACGGCGTGGGAAAGACGACACTCCTGATGCTCCTGCGCACCTACTGCAGCCTACAGGCAGCGGCGGTCTTTCTTCAGATACGTGTTCTTTGCTAAGGCATCGTCATCAGGCGATAGATCCACAGCCGATGTGTTGCGGCGTGCTATTGCTACGAACATTGGCATGTGCCCAATGGTTGCAGCGGACCGCGTCTCCAGGTTTCTCAAGGACGAGTCGTTTCTGTTGCTGCTAGATGATGTGCAGGCCAGCTTTGATCTGGCTGATGCCGGTCTGCCAATGCCGCTTGGTCCCCGGCAGAGAGTCTTTGCCACGACGAACGAGTCTGTGCTGATATGGGCTGTGTGGGAACAAACACAATCCAGATGCGCTGTTTGGGAGAAGATGACGCTTGGAACTTGTTTAGGTACAACGTTGGTCGAGGACCTTGCCAAGCAGGTAATATACCTCCTGCCCTTTATTATGTAAATTATTATTCCATTGTTATCGATCGAGTTGACAAGAGTACTATTTATACTGCTTCTCCAGTTCTCGATGTCC
The DNA here is from genome assembly GCA_030272315.1 of Paspalum vaginatum. Lineage (NCBI taxonomy): Eukaryota > Viridiplantae > Streptophyta > Magnoliopsida > Poales > Poaceae > Paspalum > Paspalum vaginatum. Next base: position 45,716,747 of record CM059014.1, read on the forward strand.
TGCACTTCGTACTGATAACTTGTGAGTGTATCTTCTGCTGCAGATGGTTGCCGAGTGCCGCGGCTTCCCAAGGACCTTATATACGGTTGGCCGATCTATGTCAACCAAGAAAGATGTGAATCAATGGATGTTCGCCTATGACATGCTGCTCAATACCTCACCGCCCAATGAGAGCCAAGATATGGGCAAAATAGAGCATTATTTTGACGAGAATTGATTTTAGCACATCTCTTGCTTTCACATCTAGAGGAAGATGGATGGCAGATTGTGAAACCGGCTATCCACTGATGCAATCGGGCATTCTTCTCTTGGCAAAAGAAGATGGGATGGTGCACTGACGGATCCGGATTTTTTTTCCTGTCAAAGAACTTGGATGTAATTATGTTATATACTCTTCTGGAATAATGTGTAATGGCTGGAACGTGGATCTGTGGTCTAATTTATGTAATGTACTTTGTTTGTGTAAGGGACTGCGTCTGGCTCCCATGCATGTTTTCACACTGATTTATGTTGATATGTGATGTTCTTTATGCAAAATGGATCGGATGCCAAAACAAATCTAGGTAGGGTCTGCTTGGTTAGCTAAAAAGTTATCGATTCTTTCAGCGGCGGACCCAGGGTAGGCATAGGCAAAATATTAAATATATAGATTCAAAATATCACATAATTTTTTACAACCTTCTACATATGTCACATAATAAATAATACTTATAAAACCTTTTTTTAAAATAAAATGAACAATCAAACATTTACCCATAGTTTTAAAACGTTTTGTATGCAGAAAAGAGATGAAGGCTTCCTTTTAGGATGCAGAAATTACCATAAAACAGTTTAAATTTATAGAAAAAATTTAGGAATGAGTGAAGTTTTTCTGGGCGTTGGAGCCCGTCTAGGTCTAAGTCCTTGTTATCCCAAAAGAGGCTTTGGCCGTGTTCTCTCTCTATCCCTCCGTACCGTTCGCCCCCAAACCAGCAGGCAGGGTCGAGTCGAGATACCCGACGCGTTTGAGGGTTTGTCGCGTCGCCTCGGGCTCGGGTTACGGCGGCGGCGGCGGCGGCGGCCATGGCGGTGGCGGCCCCTGGGCAGCTCAGCCTCGATGAGGCCCCATCATGGGGCTCCCGCAGCGTCGACTGCTTCGAGAAGCTCGAGCAGATCGGCGAGGGCACCTACGGGTAACCCCCACCTCCTCCTACTACCCTATTCGCCCTAATCGATTCCGTAATTGCTCTACTCGACTAATCCCCCCGATGCGCCCGCTCCGCCACCGGCAGGCAAGTGTACATGGCGAAGGAGACCGGCACCAACGAGATCGTCGCGCTCAAGAAGATCCGCATGGACAACGAGCGCGAAGGCGTAAGTTTTGTTTCGCCCGCGCCTTCGTTTTTCTTACTCTGTTTCGCCTCTGATATTTCGACGAATCCTGTCGGCTTCGCGCAGTTCCCCATCACCGCCATACGAGAGATCAAGATCCTGAAGAAGCTCCACCACCAGAACGTCATCAAGCTCAAGGAGATTGTCACCTCCCCAGGTGGTTTTGCACTGAGAACCACAAATCATTAGATGTATGTGCCTACTTGGGTTTTGTCCTCTGGGCTGATGAGGGGATTGGGGGAAATTGTTGCAGGTCCGGAGCGGGACGAGCAAGGGAAACCAAGTATGGCTCGTTCGTTCTATCCTTGTGTGGTTGGGTTCCGCTGTTCTTTTGTGAAGTTTTTAGAGTATTAGCAATTGCTGACACAAATTGTTGTGTTGTTTCTGCATTAGTCGACGGTAACAAGTACAAGGGAAGCATTTACATGGTTTTTGAGTATATGGATCATGACCTCACTGGGCTTGCTGATAGGCCAGGAATGCGGTTCACGGTGCCGCAGATTAAGGTATAACCTCCTATCCAAGTAACTGCAGCGCTTTCCTTGGATGCCTCAAGGCCCTGTCCTTGATGGGATGATCTTGTGATGCGTGGCCTTGTCTTGTTCCAGTGTTATATGAGGCAGCTGCTTACAGGCCTGCACTATTGCCATGTCAACCAAGTGCTGCATCGAGATATCAAAGGTCTCGGCTGTGCACATCTTTGCTGTGTTTTTTTCTTGTTTTCGGTGTACCTTTATATACTCGCATCTTGTGGAGCTAATATGTTGTATTCCATACTTCCTTGTAGGATCTAACCTCTTGATAGACAATGAGGGTAACTTGAAGCTTGCTGATTTTGGCCTTGCAAGATCATTCTCAAGTGATCACAATGGAAACCTTACTAACCGTGTGATCACTTTGTGGTATAGGTATTGTTTCTTTTCACAGGTTTGCTACCATGTTTACAGTTGTTTTTGCAAGCTTCTTATTGTTGTCCTGGGTTGTGGATGCAGACCTCCAGAGTTGCTACTTGGAAGCACAAGGTATGGCCCAGCCGTTGACATGTGGTCCGTCGGCTGTATTTTCGCAGAACTTCTCAATGGGAAGCCAATATTGCCTGGAAAGAATGAGGTAATATATAATAATACCTCCCTCCCCCGAGGAATTTCCCTTAGATCTTCATGCATTAGGTTTCAACTTTTTTCAATATTGCCCACCAGATATGTGAGTACATATGTTTACTTAAGCCCCTCCGTGTTTCCTTGTGCCTTGGGTAAATAAACTGCCGGTTCCAGGTATGATGTATGCTGTTGTATTAATGCAATGTCGCCCAAACCATTAAGCACGTACATATGCTGCAGATCAGCATGTGTTATGTTATTCCCTATTTTTTAAACCCTTTGCTTCTGGTCCTTAGTTATCTTCTGTAGTATTTTTCTGTCATGGCCTATGATTTTAGTTTGCAACTACATACCCGTGCGATGTTATTCCTGCAGCCAGAGCAGCTGACTAAGATCTTCGAGCTTTGTGGTACCCCTGATGACATAATCTGGCCTGGTGTCACAAAAATGCCATGGTACAACAACTTCAAGCCTCCTCGGCCATTAAAGAGACGAGTTAAAGATGTCTTTAAACAGTGAGTAATATTTGATACTTTTCCATCAGTATGATTTGGTGTCATGCAATTATTGTTCACTCTTCAATATACTTGCAGTTTTGATCGGCATGCGCTGGATTTGTTAGAGAAGATGTTGACTTTAGATCCATCACAGGTGTGCTATATTCATAGAGCTGAATGTTACTTACTTAGTCAATGATGAATTCCTAGCTTTTCGTTTTGGTGCTGTGTTATCTGCACTTATCATTTGGCTCTGCTTTTCACTTCTTTGAATTATTCAGAGGATATCAGCAAAAGATGCACTTGATGCGGAGTATTTCTGGACTGATCCCTTACCATGCGATCCGAAAAGGTACAATCAGTCGGTTTTTTTTTTTTTTTTGTTACACTGCCACAGAGCCTTCTTTCTATTGCCTTTTCCTTGAATTAACTTTTTAAGTGTTTGCTAATACAGCCTGCCAAAGTATGAGGCATCACATGAATTCCAGACTAAGAAAAAGCGTCAGCAGCAGAGGCAAGCAGAAGAAGCTGCTAAGCGACAAAAACTTAACCATCCTCCACCACATTCTCGCTTGCCACCAATCCAGCAGCCTGGCCAAGCACACCAGATCAGGCCTGGCCAGGGTATGCACAATGCACCTCCTGTGGCTGCTGGCCCGAGCCATCACTATGGTAAGCCCCGAGGGCCAGGAGGCCCTAACCGGTATCCTCAGGGTGGGAATCAAGGGGGAGGCTACAATCCGAACCGAGGAGGGCAGGGCGGTGGCTATGGAAGTGGTCCGTATCCCCAGCAAGGACGAGGACCTCCTCCTTACCCTGGCAGTGGGATAGGTGGAGCAGCTGGTCCACGGGGCGGCGGCGGCTATGGAGCTGGCGGGCCAAATTACCAACAAGGTGGCCCATATGGTGCATCCGGTCCAGGCCGAGGATCTAATTATCCTCAAGGTGGCTCCCGCAATCAGCAGTATGGCAACTGGCAATGATGTGGCAGTACCATGACATTGGATGTCCTTCCAATTGTATTGTGTGTTTGCAGAATCTTTGCAGTTTAAGGATTTTGTGTGATGCCATAATGACAGCTACAATACAATACAGGCATCTCAAAAGCAATGTTTATGACTGTAGCTGTACACTATGACGATTGATATGTTTTTGTACTCGGATACATTTGGCTCACTTACTGAAAGGGATGCCACATAGATGTAGCAGAGTTTGTTATTATCATCTCTCATCCTAGTATACTAGTATAGCCTTGGCTTGCCATAAAAATGGCAGTTAACGTAGCCTCGCATCTTCTTGCCAAACTTTCTTTTTTCTTCTGTGTTTCCTCTTTATTCAGCTTCTTTGATTTACTCAGTCAGCTCAAGGTTCCCCACTTTTGTGTTGAGTTCTTCGTTTCCTTCCTCCACTTATCCCGGTTGGAAATCTTCTTAGAGGGCGGTTGACAAGAAAAGAAGTGCTAGCTCGCTCCTAAGGTGAAACTTGACTGCTATCCACTAAGCTTAGAACCAGAATAGGGTGCTGTACTACAGCCTATGGGATAAATTAAAGTGAGAACTCGCTCTCTCGCCGGTAAAGAGAACTCACTTGAAAGAGACATACAAGGAGAAAACAACATAAGGGAAAGAAAGACAGATGAGCCAACTTGAGATTTTTTGGCATTATCATCACAAAGAAGGAATTTAGGATTTTTCTTATTTCATATCTTCAAGGCAAATCGATCCAATATCGTGACTGATGAAGTTTTGAACTTTTTTTTTTCTAATATCCGTTGAAAATTTGTGAATGGATCCACTAGGAGCCTAAAGTTCAGAAGTGAAACAGTATAATTGCTATGGTTATACAAATTTGATCTGATCATTACCAATTTACCATGCTTTACAAGTTACAGCACCCATAACTGGTGAGAGCGCTGTTTTTTTTTTTCTTTTTTCTTTGTTTTTTTGATAAGGGGTGATTAATGCAAGTTGCAAGAATTCAACACTGTCGTCTCAGACAAGCTAGTAAATTCAAACGACATAATTGACATCCCTGAAGCTTCCCTATGCAATTGACATGTTTACAAGTTCCCAGCCTCTTAAAAATGAACCCGCCGGTCTACAAACTCCAACAAACACTTCAGTCTCCTAACTAAATACATACTAGAAGATAACTTCTCTTGCAGGATGCTCCACGCAGTTAGCTCCACCAATACCCCCAATTCATCTTGACTCTGGCTCTGGCCTTGTGCTTCCTATGCAGTTTGGACAGACACGACAAGAATAGTTTACATGAAGACTCAAAGAAATTCATGGGAAAATGGCTTCAACAAATGCCTCAGCGTCAAAGGGTTGCAGGTCTTCCATCCCTTCACCGACCCCAATAAATTTCACTGGGATTCCAAGTTCATCTACAACGCTAACCTGCAACAAACCAAGCAAGAAAATCCAGGTTAGACAGTAATGGAGGCCAATATTCAGTTTGATTATTGCAACAAAAGGTGTGCCTACCACACAGCCACCCCGTGCAGTGCCATCTAGCTTTGTCAGGATGAATCCTGTGACTCCTACAACCTAGTAACAACCAAGAGAGCACACCATCACCAATAATCCTCTTGAATGAACGGTGATGAAGTTCAGTAATGAATTATCAGGAGCAGTGGTTACATCATTGAACTCCCTTGCTTGCTGTAGCATGTTCAAGCCAGTTGTTCCATCAAGAACCAGCAAAATCTCCTGTAAGCCATGGATAATATGTGGTTTTTATCAACTATAAATGAACAACAATAAAGTATCAGGATGTGTCGCACAACAAATTGACCTAACACAAATCGAATTGAATCTGAACACAACATACATTAGGAGCACCGGGAAGCGCTTTAGCTATTACTTTTTTACAAGAAACCAGCTCTTCCATCAAACCATAATTTGTATGAAGTCCTAAAAAAAGATGCTCAAATATAGTTAACTTCAGGACTCCACAAGTAAATAATACTCCCTCCGTCCCAAATTGTAAAGGGTTTTGGCTCTTTTTTTATTTGTCCATATTCATATTGATGTTAATGAATCTAGACACATATTGAACACACATACGTGGAGGAATGAATGAATCTAGTTGATGTCTAGAACCTTTTACAATTCAGCACGAAGGGAGTAATAAGTAAAGGTACTCGACGTGTCTAACAACAACCATACTTCCTGATGTATCACAAAGGACCACATCAAATCCTTCACGCTTTCCGCGCTTTACTGCCTGCGAAAGAACTACCAAACAAGTCAAATTAGATAGTCAAATTAGATGAAACAATAAGAGCAGAGTTCTTTGTGAGAGAGCAAAGTACTTTCATAATGCTCATTAGATCATAAAGTCATACCTGCTGGAGGCTGTGCTTTCTTATCATTGTCAATGACAATCTCTGAACCAGTTCTCTCAGCCCACACTTCTAGTTGGTCACGGGCTGCTGCTCTGAAGGTATCACCTGCTGCCATCAATACCTATATTACGGTTCAAAGCAGGAATGCAAACTGATTAATTCTATTTGTTGGACTGGGAAAACATGGTCGATCCAGAACAATGAATGGAGGTCAGACAAAACTGAGACAGCAGCTGGCTATAATTAAATCAGACACTCTAGCAACAACTAACTGAAACAATGCATATGGCTAGAGCTTTTCCCGCATAGCTAGCCCATAACACAGCAGATGCCAAGAAAATAATCTCACCTTCACTCCTTCGTTCTTAAATCTGTAAGCAAGCTTTCCTGCAAAATATAACAAGCGGAGAGCATGATCAATCTACCAGCTGATAGCATCATGTTATCAGATACAAGGAAAACAGCTTTTCAATCAAGATTAATTAGATACAGAAAGATCAGAGCGCCAAACTAACTCGTGGCTCCAGTCCAAACCAAACACTACGATGTCATGGTTCTGGATTACTAAGAACTGAGAATACCTCTTCCAGTTGAAAATGGGTGTCTAGTTAAGCTCAACACAGAAAGAAAAAAAAAAAAAGCTTATCGAGCCGAATGCAACACAACCGGTGATACAGTAATTGAAATGTGTACCTAGCGAGGTTGTCTTTCCACCGCCATTCACTCCCACGATCATGATGACCGCCGGCTTCCTGGCGTAATAACCACAGAGCGTAATGAGGCCTCGCAAACCCCAACCAATAAAACAGACGATTGTCGTAGGCAGGCAGGACAGGAGAGAGCAGAAACCTGAAGCCGAGATTGAGCTCCGAGTTTCCGCCCTTGCTGGTCAGCAGTTCGAGAATGCACCTTTTCAGCGCGGCCTGCAGCAGCAGCAGCATCATCGATCTAAGATCAACACTAGAATAGAAATCGCTAGTAGTAATAAACAGCCTAAAGCAATCAAAATGCAGGGTAAAGGCAAAAGTGAACCGTTTTGTCTGAGAGGGGAAGCAGACAGACAGATTGACCTTTATCTCGGCCCCGGACTTGAGCTTGCCATCGCGGATTTCCTCTCGGAGCGTATCGACGATCCGGAACGAGATTTTGGGGCCGAAGTCGGACACAAGCAGTGCCTGATTATTAGCAAGGAGCATCAGAATCAAAATGAGCGAGCGGATGAGTCGAGAACTGCCATGGCATGGCATGGCATGCTAGGCACAAGGAGGAACCTCCTCTAGGTCGTCGAGGACGCGGTCCGTGTCGGCGAGGTTCCAGTAGGTGAGGAGCTCGTCGACGACGGAGAGGTTCTCCCGGGTCTTGGAGAAGCCGGAGAAGAGCTTCTCGACGTCGCTCTTGGCCTTCTCCTTGATGAGGCGGCCGAGGCGGGTGAAGAAGCCCGCCTGGCCGGCGGCGGCGGAGCAGCGCAGGCGGGCGGGGCGGAGGCGGGCGGAGCCGGAGGATGAGGGTGTGGTGGCGGCCGGGGAGATGAAGGGGAGGATCCCGACGTGGGAGGGTGCCGCCATTCCCGTCGGATAGTAGGAGCGTAGCGAGGATGGGTGGTGGAGTGGAGGTGGATAGCGTAGCGCTGACGCTGGCTGACATTTTTTTTTTTTTATGAAGAGAATCCAGTGGGCTGGAAGGCCCAGAGAGGGATGACGCTCGAGTTCGAGGCGGCGGCATCTGAGTTGATTTAGCGGGCCGAGTTTATTTTGGACCCGGTACAGTCCACGACGAGGCCCACAAATCGGATCGCGAGCACACACGCAGATGCAGCGCAGGATGTGTGACAGGACAGAAGACAGGAGATTAGCAGCACATTTACAGTTTGGTGAGATTGGAGAACACGCCACACATGCAGAGAAACAGCGCGCGGGAAACGATGGATGGAGGCGTCGCAAACTTCACCCTCGGTTTGTCTACGACCAGAATCGAGAAATACATACACTTATTTTATTTCGGAACGAGGCGGGGGGGGGGGCGGGCGGTCAGCACTGGCATGCTAAATGGTCAAAACAAGGAAGTGAGCTAGAAATAGAAATAGATGGATACGCGCATGAGCTGGCCAGGACGCAGGCCATCAGGCTGAATCCAAGCCATGCCTAATGCTGGACCGCAAAATTAAATGATGCGCCATTATGGTATTGTTCTACTCCATACCGTAATTAAAAAGTAGTTAGAACAGTGATGGCACAGAAATAGAGGTTATTAAAATGGCGATGGAATAGAAACGTGAGTGCCTTTGGATTCAGCGTCACCCGTTCGCGTCTTCCCGAGGGAGGCGACACGCAAGCACCAACCAGACTGAAATCAACGAGCTGAGACCGCCAATCCCGCCGCTCGCCACCAAGTGCGGTGCGGTGCCTATAAAAACCCCTGCACACTCCAACCAGCTCCAAGCAACCCCGCTCCACGCTCTCCATCATCTCGTGCGCCCCGCCGCGACGATGCTGATCCTCCGCGCCGCCTTGGCGCTCGGCCTCCTCGCCGGCGCCCTGCGCGCGCAACCGTTCGACTACCCGTCGGCGACGGCCCCCACGACGTGGGCCAACAAGGACGCCTCCCTCCCACACCACGTCGCCTACGCCGACGGCTCCGTGGCGCGCGCCGCGCTGCTGCGCCTCAACCCCGCCGGCGTCGGCCCCTCCTACGCCTTCGGCTTCTTCTGCACCGACCCCCGCCCCCGAAGCGCCTCCGCGCCCTGCGCCGACTTCCTCCTCGCCGTCGCCGTCGTCTACTGCAACAGCGGCGCCCTCATGACGACGTCCGTCGTCGCGGGCGTCCCGCAGGTCGTCTGGTCCGCCAACCGCGCCTGCCCCGTCGCCGAGGGCTCCGCCGCCGAGCTCACGGCCGCCCGACGGGACCGTCGTCTGGTCCGCGGGCACCGCGGGCCGGGCCGTCGCCGGGATCAGCCTCGGCGCCGACGGCAACCTCGTGCTCCTCGACGCCGCCAACCGCACCGTCTGGCAGTCCTTCGACCACCCCACCGACGCGCTGCTCGTCGGCCAGTCGCTGCGCCCGGGCGCGCGACTCACCACCAACGCCTCCGCCGCCTGGTCCCCGAGCCGCCTCTACCTCGCCGTCGCCGACGACGGCCTCGCCGCCTACGTCGACGCCAGGCCGCCGCAGCGGTACTACCGCTTCGGGTTCGCCGAGACCGCCGGCGCCTACGCCACGTACGCCAACGGCAGCCTCACGGTGCTCGCCCCGTCGTCGTCCGGCGCCCCGCTCGCCACCATCCAGCTGCCCGCCGTCGGCGCCGGCACCGTGCAGTACATGCGCTTGGAGTACGACGGCCACCTCCGTCTCTACGAGTGGCGCCCCGCCGCGGGGTGGGCGCCCGTCTTCGACGTCCTCCGCGTCTTCCCGGACGACTGCGCCTTCCCCACCGTCTGCGGCGCCTACGGCGTGTGCACGGACATGCAGTGCAGCTGCCCCGACGCGGCCAGCTTCCGGCCGGTTGACTTCCAGGAGGCCCAACCGCGGCTGCGTCCCGAAAGCGCCGCCGGCCTCCTGCGGAAGCGGGAGCGGAACCGCGACCCGCCGGCAGCGGCTGCTGCCGTTCCCGGGCCTGGCCTACTTCAACGACCACGCCACCAGCCTGAGGACGCTGGACAGGGTGAGCGACGCCGCGTGCAGGAAGGCGTGCCTTGACGACTGCGCGTGCGTGGCGGCGCAGTTCATCTACGGCGCCGACGCCCGCGACGGCTTCTGGTACCTGCAGTCCGAGGTGTTGTCGCTGGAGATGTCGCAGCCGGAGGCGGTGCACTACAACTCCACCATGTATCTCAAGGTGCAGGCCACGCGTGCGCCCGCCAGATTTTGAGCACCAACGAAAGACACGGGACGGCAGCATCTTTGAAAATTATACTACGAATGGTTTGATTCAGTGCAGTCATGCTGCCCTCCTGGATTGGATCATGTCTCGAGCACTGGAATCTATATCTATATAACCTATATAAGGAAAACCATTCCACTATTCGCTGAGTCCCTCTATCGATGTCTTATCGATTTTCTATGGCAAGTAATGTGGCGCAGTAATCTTTTTAGTGATTCTTCAGTACAGTTTGAAATTACAATGCCACCAGAAGGATAGGCGAGTGTTTTCACGGCCTCGTTCTCTCACTACTATTATGGATACAATACAATACAATGTCCAGTTTTATGAACTTGTATATAAAGAAAAAAAAAACGATAGCAGTTGCAGATTACGTGTAGCAAAATATCGGAGGTTAGCTTTGTGTGAAGTTAACTATTTTTTTTTGAGGGGAGTGTGAAGTTAACTACTAACTAGCGATCATCCATCTAGGTCAGATCTAGGCCCAACTCCTAAAAATATTTGGAAAAAATACCACATAACAACAGACTCAGACTTTTATCTGGCTGGCCGAACATTTTCTTTCGTTGTACTAGGAGGAGACGAGGAGAGAATTCCAGGCCCGAGGGATTTATGGCTGGGCTAGCTATTGATGGGCCTGTGCGAGCCCACTTCCAGGCCGCGAGCGAGCGCGTGGAGAGGAGCCTGCCTGCGCGGAGCGCGGTGCTCGGTTTAGTCCCACCTCGACGGATTTGAGCGACGGGAGCCGAGGGAGTGCTATAAATGAAGACCCAGGGCAACGACACAACTCATACCTTTCTCGGCCTTTTGGCTAAGATCAAGTGTAGTATCTGTTCTTATCAGTTTAATATCTGATATGTGGGCCATGTGTCCATTTCGATATTAAATTAATTTTTTTATGGGGGAGGGTCCACCACAGTGGCTTGCCATTGGGGTCCTCGCGCGTCGCTCGGGCGTTGCACTACAGCCCGAGCCTGGCGCACCCCTCCAAATCTAAATCAAAGTTTGCCCTTGGCTCCGGTTGGGAAAAAAATGGAAGTTTGAAAGTTTGCCTTTTCTTCGAATGGGAAGCATCACAGTTTTTCTTTCGAGGCTTGTCAGCTCAGCAAGGGGCTGTTTATGTTGGATTGTTGCAAGCGCAGCCCAATGAACGGGACATATGCTTTTGTCAAACTGGGCCTTTTAGCACAGCCGAGGAGGGCATCTTGCTGTTTCGATATGCGTTTTCAGCAACAGGATACGGGCAATGAATCATAAAATAATTTATCCGCCGCCGTGTACCCCTACTTGTTAATCGTGAAATCTAGGTCTAAATCTTTATAACCCATATTAAACAATCCACACGACATAATTACTCACGGTAGGAATCCGATATGTGAGACACATATCCGTCAACCTCTTCCCTTAACCAGTATAAAAAAAAAACCTCTTCCCTTAAGAACACGACTAGTTTCTCTTTCTATTCTGCAGCGCTGCACAAGCACAAGGGGAATGCAGAAGGAGATGACACACACAGTGTCTAGGCACCAAAACTTCCGATTTCAGATATTAGGGCCCGGGATGACACCGTCTCACAAGTTTAATAGCACCCGGAGATGCATTTTAATCATGAATTTAACACTGGGTCTGGAACGTACAACCCACAGTTCCTGTGTAACGCTGTGTCATTGTTGGCCTTCGCCAATTTGCAGTGGAAACTTTTTCCATTTCATTTCTGGGTAGGTTTTCCTCGTCTCCCAAAGTTCCATCTTTGCGCATACGGGAAACACATGCAAACTAACTATAATTTCAATATAAGCTATAACTGCAAGCAAGGCACAAGTAAATACTCCGCATTCAACTGCTAGAAGTATAGAACTCCGTATAAAATACTTTAGTTTCCTTGCCCATTTCGAAGTACTATACATCAAGGGCATCCAGATCGCTTCAAATCAAAATAATTAGGTGAGAATTGAGATTTGAGCTTGGGCGGTGGCCTGGGCGCCTGGCAACAGGCAAGGGATTTCTGGTTCTGCCCATCTTTGGACACCGTTTCGGACACACCTGTTTCTGGTATAAACCACCGTGAACAACCTCCAAATTTAGCACTGGTCTAACAACAGGGCGCATTCTGTTTGGTCCGAACGAAGCAGTTTAAACGCGCTTGGTACAAAAGGGCTCCATTCCATCGTCCCCCCCAGGCTCGAGAACCCACTAGCTCGCCTCGTTGTAGTTTCAAATCAAATCAACTAGTAGCAGGAAGGAGGGTGAGGCAACGACGGACGGACATGGGGCTGCAGGTGAAATGCGCGCCCCTTCTGCTGCTGTGGATTGGATTTGCCGCCGTCGCGTCCGGCACGTCGGATTACCGCGACGCGCTCGCCAAGTCGCTCGTTTTCTTCGAGGAGCAACGGTGGTCTGGCAAGCTTCCGCCGGGCCACGGCTTGCCGTGGCGCGCCGACTCCGGCCTCGATCAACGACGGCGCGCCTGAGCACGTAATAACACGGTTGGATTGTACAGCTGGTGTGCTGCTGAGTGCATGGTGTCCCGGCCCTCTCTAAAGTCTAAAGTCTAAATCTGCTTGTTTCAGGTTGACCTGACAGGGGGCTACTACGACGCCGGCGACAACGTCAAGTTCGGGCTCCCCAGGGCCTTTACCACCACCATGCTCGCCTGGAGCGTCCTCGAGTTCGGCAAGCTAGCGGATGCCCGCCGCGCAGCTCCACGGCGCCCGGAAGGCCGTGCGCTGGGGCACCGACTACCTGCTCAAGGCCTCGGCGCACCTGCCCGACGCCCTCTACGTCCAGGTGGGGAACCCCAACGCGGACCACGGCTGCTGGGAGCGCGCCGAGGCCGAGACGGCGCCCAAGCCGGTGTACAAGGTCACGCCGTCCAGCCCCGGCTCCGACGTCGCGGGGGAGACCGCGGCCGCGCTCGCCGCCGCCGCCGCCGTGTTCACGCGCGTCGACGGCGCGTACTCGGCGCGGCTGAGGGCCGCGGCGGACAGGGTGTTCCACTTCGCCGACTCGTCAACGCGCCGCTCGTCGGCACGCTGGCCTTCCTGGCGTCCCATGTCCAACGACCATGAACTGCCGTTCCAATCCATACATGTCGCAGAGTGCGTTCCCTCCACTCGAGTGTAATCAACCTGGGCTTGCCACCGCCGCAGAGTTTGTAAGATTCAGCTATAATTCATACTCCATCCGTCTTAATTCATAGGCCGTTTGACATTTTTAATCAGCTCATATTCAAAAGAATTTCAAAAAGATAGAAAAATTCAAATCATACTTAAATTATATTATATATGTTAAAGTAAATCACAATAAAAATAAATGATAATTATGATTTTTTGAATGAGACGAGTACGGCAAATTTAGTGTAAAAAAATCAAACGACGTGTATATTGAGACAAGGGAGTATTCTCTGTCACGTGGTGCAAGTGCAGCTAACGAAAGGGAAGGGTCAAAAATTTAAATATGACTAAAACACATGTGCATTCTTTGAACTTGGCAAGTTGTGCTACGTAGGTCCCTGAACTCAGAAAACTAGACATCCATGTCCTTAAAATTGGTTGATGTGTCATATGGGTCCTAAAAACGCCAATCTCTCCCTCCAAAAATGGTCTTAGAATCTTCTTTCTTCCTTATTTATGACACATGGGACATATTGGTAAATAAAATTGTTTATTATTATTTTTCACCACGGTCCCTCTCTTCTGCCACCGGTCCTCCTCTTCCATCATCACATGTGCTGGCATCGTTGGCACTTCTATTATCACCCGTCTTGTCGTCCAATCCCGTTTGGCATTTGCCGCCACTTCCATTGTCGTTGTCTTCATACTCCTGGCTCACTGCCTGTGCTCGTCATCGACCTCCTCCTCATCACCGTCGCTCGCTCCTACTCACTATCTTTGATGGTAGCAGGAGACATGAGTGATGAACAAAAACTAGAAATTTATTTAACTCGCCATGGGGAGTTCAAAGAGAAAAAGAATTGGTGGTTTTCGGAGCCGAGTGACACTCGTACTAACTTTAGGGACCCAAATGTTTTGTTCTTACTTAAAACGTCACGGTCAATGCATAGTCAACAAGTTGTTTAGCGGCTTTGGGACTCAAGTGGTACTCAAACCAACTCTAGGGACCCAGATGACATGATTCTATAAGTTTTGAGATCCAGATTCCTGGTTTTCTAAGTTCAGAGACCTATGTCACATAGCTTGCTAAGTTCAAGGACCGTGTGCATTTTACTCTTTAAATATACCAAAAGTTGCGGGAAAAGCTGTAAAACCATGGTGGTATTAATTCTAACATATTGTAAAAGAGGCTAAAACAAAATATAATGTGCTGGTCTTTCCACGATGCTCGTACTTTTATATAGTAGATTAGTGTATGTGTAGTGATCGGTGAATCACCATAGGATTTTGAAGTCCACATGGCCTCTTTGGGCACAACATTCTCAAACACATAGAAATAGGAATATATACATATGATTGGAATGAATATATAATTGAAATCATACATTAATACAAAATACACAAGGAGATAAAAACATGACTTTTGATCTTATACTTGTTTTACTCCCAAACCCTATAGAAGAGCCTATTCTATAGTACTCCCTCATCCCTTCGCTCCAAAAAAATACAACATTCTCGTTTATCCTAAATTAAGTTTTTTAAAGTTTGATCAAAACTTATATAAAAGGGTGTGTCTCCATGTGACTGTTTTTTGTGTGTCCATTAGTCAATTATATTGAGCATTGGATCCCCGTCTAACTGTGTCCACAAACCTTATCCAACTCTTCTCCCAATGCGCTCTCCTTCCTCCTCCCCTATCTTCTTCATCCTCTACCCGCGCCCGACGCCGCCCACCCCCGCATCATCACCGCTGAGCTCCCGCACCTCCGGCCCCTCCCCGCCCGGCTCCGCCCTCCACCGCTGCTGCCTCTAACCTTCGTGACGTCGAGCTCCCCCGCCACCACCACCGCCCCCGGCTCCGGTGTCCCCTCCCTCCACCGCCGCAAGCTAATCCGGCTTTGCCGGAGCGGCGTCGTGATGCCCCCGCCGCCAGCCCTTCCCAACCGTCTTCCTCCCCTGCCCAACCGGTGGAGCCATTGCCACCGGTCCCTTTGCCGCCCACCGTCTGCCACCTCCGCCGGGCCGGCCGCCCACCTCCGACTCTCCCTCTAAGGCCAGAGGTGGAAGAAGACCCCACCGGCCGGCCAGCCCCAACTCGAACCCTAACCTCGAAGCTCCGGCGACGACGAGGCGCGGCGGCGACAGCTTCTTCCCCTGCGACGGCGAGGCGCGGTGAGCTCCCTCCCCCTTCTTCTCCGATGACTCATGGTTTTGCAAAAAATCAGTCACATGATGTTGAGTAAATCTCTATATAAAAAGTGTCAACATTCATAATACCAAATAGATATATTATGTGAATCTAATAATACTTACTCCATTTGTTTAGGCCCACATACAGCAGCCCACAGGCCAAAAATTGTCCACGGGATAGCGCATCTATCCCGTCTGGGCCTCGTGACATTCAGGTCCCAAGTCCCAACCCAATACCCCCGTCCCCCTCAAACACACACACACACACACACACCCCGAAATCGGCTGGCTATCGAGCAGGCGCGGCGGCGCGGCCAAGGGGAGCGGGCGCTGGCGCTGCACCCAGACCCAGGGTAGCGTGGGGCGGGGGTGCGGCCAAGTCGCGGAGCGGCAAGGGCGTGGAGAGTGCTTGCCGTTAGGCGAGGTGGGGCGGTTCGGCCAGATTCTGTTGTGATTTTCGGTTCGTTCCGCATCTGTGACAAGTTGGCAGTAGCCTACGATTCCTTTGGTCTGGTTACGGTTAAACACAATTGCTTCGTGAATTGCATGCAATAGGGTGCAACCTCTCGTAAGCGACTGTGTACTTTGATTATTAATGATTCCATGAAGGCACTATTGTTTTTGTAATCAGCTGAGCCTGCAGAGGTAGTTCATCGCGCAGCGCTTAATTTTGCATATCTGTTGCAATCTGCAGTGGGTTCGATTGCTCCTGGCCAGGATTGAACATATATGTTTCCTTTCCTCCCAAATGCTATTATGTTATAGTAGCTAACCTCTGACGGCTGGTACCATGTTCTCCTGAATTTTGTTCAAACGAAGTTGAAGGCGACATCTGACCCATCAGCTCTGGCATCGATAAGAAAAGCGATTCATGTTTTCTTCTTCTTTTTCATTCGTCTTGCAGGTGAAGTTGATTTAAGGAGGTAAATGTCACTGGAGAACTGAATTTCACAATGTTTTGGCAAAGGAGTTATAGGCAATGGCAATCCGTATCCTGTCACGTCAAAATCTGAGGAAGCTAGCTTCGTTCAATCTGCAGAATATATCCCAGAGGCAACTAATTTCACCTTACCCTCCAGCTCTCAGGTAACGAAACAGTTTCAATTCTTACCACTTTTCAGTTTCCAGTCGTCAGCTGTATGCATATACACAGAAGCGGAAACACCACATGGGCAGAATTCTATGCCTAATTGCTTGATCTCAATGCAATATCTTTTTTGCTAACCTATTAAACATTGAGGCTGCAACCTTTTTTTTTTTTCTGCAACATGAAACCAAAAGGCTATTTTTCCAGTTATTCTGTAAGGAGCAAGTAGATCACTTCTGCTGAATTCTAGAACATATATCACTAGAGATCACTGATTGTTACCCACTTAGTCACTCAAATTATTGTCTGAAGTTTACTAATCCAAAATGTGAAGCATGTTTAAACATGTGAAGTGTCTAGCTCTAGCAAGGGTATCATACTGGTACTTAGTATCCTTTTTCATGCTTAAATTTAGCCCTCCTCACATTTTCCTTCTGTTTATTGCAGATGCACTGTTGCTTCCCCTAGCAAATGCTTCAGCCCCCTTTACCTGTTTGGGCATTCACTGGCTGTTAGATGGGCTACCTATGGGTCAGTGAATCTAGTTCTGTCTGATGATGGCAAACCAAGGTTTCAGATTGAGGAGGTGGAGCCCTCTAGAAAGCGAAGGTATTTGACAAAGAAACGCTTGAAGCTTCAGAGGAAGAAAGAAAAAAAGAAGAGGAAGGAGGCAAATAAAAATGATCCACGGCGCATTAGGCCCAAGGGAAAGAAAATAAAACAAAAATTTCCCACAGCTGAAGCTAGGCTCAAATATAAGATTGAGAAGGTAGTGTACCATATTACTCCTATATGTCTTCGTGTGGTTTGCTTGGCTCATCTCTTGCTGAACCATTTCTTCACACATATTACTTATTACTTGATATATTAGTCAACATTTTGACAGTAGTAAAAACGAGCTTCCTACTTATTGTGCAGCATCTCACTCAACACTCTTGTTTTATCCTTAAAAGCAATTTTCTCACAGAGCATTGGTTTTTCAGTTGCTTTCCCTGCTACTGTTTCTACGTAATGAAGTGTAAAGCCTAGTGAAATCGTTTGACCCCTAATAAAAAAATATGGTTTAATGATCACAATGTGATTTTTCCATATATTTCTTTGGCTTCATATGGAAAAATTGAAATGAGCTATTTCTCTTTCAGGCCAAATTAAAGGAAGCTATGTTGGTTGAAAAGCTAAAGAAGTATGAGATTGCCAAAGCTCAAGGCCCTATGGTTAAACCAGATGATCTTAGCGGTGAGGAAAGATTTTACTTGAAAAAGGTTTCACAGAAAAAGTCAAATTATGTCCCTGTTGGAAGGCGAGGTGTTTTCGGAGGTGTAATTCTGAACATGCATTTGCATTGGAAGAAACATGAAACGGTGAAGGTCATATGTAAGCCCTACAAACCAGGGAAAATCCAGGAATATGCAAATGAGATAGCCAGACTGAGTGGTGGTATCCCTGTTAACGTTATTGGAGATGACACCATAGTCTTCTACCGAGGAAAGAACTATGTTCAGCCAGAAGTTATGTCACCTGTTGATACACTGTCAAAGAAAAAGGTAATTGAGATGATTTTTTGTTTATTTTTGTCTATGGAAATAATGTACCTTGTTTATGCATGCTGCAAAACCACCAATGAATTTGTTTATAAAGAATAAATAATTTGTTTAGAAATATATACCTATTTATTGGTGTCATGACTCTTGTTCGAAGCTGGCAAATTGTTTATTTATTCTTGCTGGGTTTCCCCTCTATTGTAATCCAATTTCCTCGGGACTAAAAGGTTTTGTCGTTGTTGTAGATAGATGCATGCATGCTTATCAGCTTATGTATGCTACATCCACATGCAATCGTTATGTGATTCTGTCTCCTTTATGTTCAATAACGCAGTAGATATGTGCATAACAATATACAGTACTAGCAAAACTTGTTACACCTGACTTAAATTCATGTCAGCTGAATACATCCCATGTTTCCAGCTCATGCAACCTAATGCACAACTCAGGTTATGTGCAATCATCTTGTCTTGATAATTAGACATCAGGCTGCTTCTGGATCTTCATACAGCTTTTAAATGCCCTTACATCTTCCCCTTTCTTTAATTATCAGGCACTTGAAAAATCAAAATATGAACAATCACTGGAGACAGTTCGGTGTTTCATTGCAGTATCAGAAAAGGAGCTTGAACTTTATTATCGGCATGTTGCACTTTATGGAATTCCACAATCCCAGAAAGCTGATCTTGTTTGTGGTGATGATAGAGAAGCTTCTTTGCTTAACATGGGGGGCTTGAATCAAGGGAAAGACCGAGAGCCCCATCTGGCTACTGATCATTTTTCTGATCTGCACATCAGTGATATTTCTGAATACGATGAAGAAGGTAGTTCTGGTAGTGAATATGATGTTAATGACAATGAGACTGATGGTAATGATACAATCAGCATTTCTGAAGACGCAGCTTCCGATCATGATGGGTTAGCCAGCAGGGAGTGAAGTGCGATTCCCTTGTTTAAGGGTGTAATCGGATCGAATACGGACGGATATTGTTGATACCGTATTTGTTTTCATATTTTTTTTTCGGATACGGATATTGATCAAATGTGTCGGATAAGAATTGAATGGTTATCGACATTATATTTATCTAACTTTGAGTACTCGGATACGGATACGGACTGAATAACAAGGGCGTGATTGGTTGCCTGGTTCAGCGCCGGGCAGGCCCTCCGCGTGCAACAACCGCGCAATTGGTTGCCTGGCTGGCGACCTGAGTCAGGCCCCCGCGGAGCCCGAGGTGTGCTTGAGCCAGGCCACACAAATACGGAAATTTCCGTCGCACCGGCACGGCCAGGCTGCGTGTGTGCGTGGACATGCAACCTGAAAAACTAGTTTGTGTTGTATGTCTTAATTAAAATATCTAATCACATAACTAATTTTATGTTAATATTGTTGACATTTTTACGAATAAAACTAGACTAAACTTGTATATAGATTTCAATAAAAATATATTTTTTATTTTTTTATATTTATCCATCTCTTTTTCGATATAGGTAACCAAACAATTTTTTCCATAGGACAAGCTGTAAAAGAAGATGCAACCAAATAAGCATATGATGCATGATTGTAGCCTGGCTACTCAGAGCCTGGCTCTGTGGTGCGATGTAGGCTGAGCATGGTCGGACAACCAATCAAGCCCTAAATGTCCGGATTCGAATACGGATCAGATTTCTATTTTTCTAAACGGATCGGAATTCGAATACAGACGGATAATACCATTTGCACCCCTAGCCTTGTCTGACACAATTGCGTTATTTCTCATCACTCTGATTGAATGATGCAAACTTTGATGTATCGAATCATCATATTATGTTGATTAGTTGTAACAGCTATCTGGCACTTCTGTTGACAGCTAAAATTAAGCTTAATTTTGTGGCGGTGTTCCCTTGAAAGCCTTGATGTGTACACTAGTACAACAAATTCAGTCTTGATCTGTCATCTGTCACCAAATGCAGTGATGTATCTTGCATATCCTTCAAAAAGTGCTCTCTCCTTGCTGTCCAAAGCTAAGTTAGTTTGGGAGCTGGGGCCTATAAGACAGCTGTGGAAAAGCATACAATACCAGCTACGGATAAGAGATACTATATTCTACTGCTGAAGAAAGTAGCCACTAGCCACTGAGTTGGCCACCCTTCATCTGATGAATAACAGCCTCTGAAATCCAAGTCTCCACATGATGTCAAAGTGTGGTGATAGGGAGTAGTAACTCACACGATACTCGCGCCTCATTTGATCACAGATTCACAGCAGCCTTGAGGATTGGACAGGCCGCCGTGCATCACTTTCAGGCGTCTCTCTCTCCCTCGGCCTCCTTTTCAACGTTCAATGATGTTGTTGGGTAGCATCCATTTCTCAAATATTCTGATAAAGCATGGCCTCATGGGGAAAGAAGAGTAGGTGGACAGAAAAGGAATTGTAAATATTTGCATGTTTTTCTTACTCTTCTTAGTTAAAAAAATGAGCGAGTTGGCAACAGACATTTGAGAACGGAGATAGTATTTGAATACTTTTGCCAGTGAACTTTTCTGCATAATTCTGTCACTGCCGTTATGGGGTTTAACTTTATCTCCTAAGAAGGTCTCCATAGACCAATGCAAGAGAAAAGCAGATGAATCAATTGACTTTCGGGAGAAGCATGGAAGAATACTTGCGTCGGTTCCCTTGTGACGCAAGTCTTCATTCAAAAATGCAAATGGAGAACCTAGACTATTCCACCAGAAAGCCACTTATGCGTCGATGAGACCAAAGATGAAGCCTGCAACATTAATATTCTGTTCCTATGGACCATATGGCGTATGAAACCTTTGCAGGTATGTGCTACAAAAACCACAAGCCACCAACTGCATGCATATACAGATGTAGTTTGTACTTCACATATATTCCTCTAAATCCTCTTCTCCTATATATGGATGCAAAGCTACGAAACAAATACTGTAGGTCCTTCAAGGAATCGTATACTGAACCAGACTCAACCAAAAGTCTACACACAAATATAAAAGCTTGGTCAAAGGATGTGACACAACTAACATATTTTGACTTTTGACTATCTCCTTCCAATTTTTTCAAACAATAATTTGGATGCCGTGCCTTCCAAATTGTGATGTTTTCTAATAAATTTAATAAAGTTAAGATATATAACCATTCTTAGCTGTATGACGTGCGTGTTCTGAGTCTTCTTACCAGAGCTGTACATAGATGACAGCAGCATATATAGGGCCTATACATATACATCCAGCACCCTAGCTAAAAACGCCTAGCATAGAATGTGTTCTTCCACTACTTCACGAGATAGAGGTAGGTCAACTGCAGAGTGGAGCAGTACTTAAAAATATCATCATGCTACACAATGGATAAGTTGTTGTTAATGTGTCTAGCTGTCATCTCAAAGAAGATTCATGTACTGGTCTCCCACTCAGCAATATCGTGGAGACCTTTCTGTGACAAGATTCACATATTCGATCTCTTTTCTCTTGTGGGGATTATTTTGGTTGCTGGGTTTTCTGTCGGTACGCACCTTTTTGCTTGGTGTCATTTTCATAACTCGGTATGGTCATTCTGTGTTCTCATTACGCACGGACAAATCAGTATGACTAGCTGAACATGTACTCCTCCCGCTTTTCTTTTTTTTTTTCTGCTTACCATCCTAAAATGTGTGTCCACTTGCTTTTGTTAAAAGTTTGGACCACAAATTATATTTTACTTATATTTCCAATAACTACTGTATGCCAACATATATAACTAGAGAGAAGAATGGTCAAGTGCAATTTCATGGAGAGAATGAAATTACTTGAGATTATCGTCAGTACTTACGCACAAGAAAGCCATCATAATATATGTTAGCTATAATTTGTCATTAACATTCCTTTGGGTCGCTAAATGACGATTGACGACACACAGTCCTAGCTAGGGCATTATTTAACAAAAAGTGTTGCGGAAGGACCCCTAATATTTTGGTGTTGCTCACTACATATATTGAGCCAAACCTCACTGTTTACACAGCCTCACTGTTTACACAGTCATGTACTTATTTATACTTTTAATTTGAATGGTAATAAAATTGAGAACTCGATCCGTTCCTTTCTTTTTGATCCATCGTATCACAGGTTTGCCCATCGATACTAATCAATATCCCAGCTAGCTAGCAACTGGAGCGTTGGCGTGCAATGCATTATATCCACACAGTAGAAAAAGCAGATCGGTCAACTTTATTTGGGTTGCCAAACTAGCCCTAAGTATACTAATTCCAATCCTTTGCAACCAAATTTGTTTGATGGATATGCAGTATCTCAATTAATCGTGAAGGCTGTATATGTGCACTCGCAAATTCACTATGAGTCTTATGACAAATTGTTTTGATGGATCCGTGTAATATTGTAAGTCTTCTGGTTCCACATCCATTATATATTTCTCTGAATGTGTGACAAAACTTTCTCAATTGAACATAAGGCGGCCGACGTTGCCTCCTCTTCTTTGTTGCCGCCGAGAGTCCGCTCCTCTTCTCGGTTGATGGAGGCTCCTCCACCTCTTCTCGATGACCGGCAGCCGGCTCTATACTCTTATTCCTCACCAGGCGGCAAATAGTTGTACATCAAATTCAATTCCTCGCCTATGCTCATGCAAACATGAATTTGATTTGGTTGTTTTTTAGGATTCCGAAAACCAATCTAATAGCCTTCCATACAAAAGAATTGGAGTTGTGCCCATTTCAAAACCATGGCTGATTTGGTACTTAAACCAATTCAATTCCAGGCTCGTCAATATCGACACCTAAGCTAGCTATTTAGTCTCAATTGAACATAAGAATGTATAAACAATATGCACCCCCCGGGGGTGTAAAATTGCAAGGCTTATTCGTTTCATTATTAGGACACATACTTTGACCAACAACTACTCTATCTATACATAATTTTGTAACACATAACTGGTACTATTAGACTCATGCTAAAAAAACTTATGATTATATTTTTATGTAATGAAATAAAATATAATGGAGTACTTATCTTCATAGCCTAGTCCTTTTTTTTAATTCGAAAGATCAGCGGGAGCATAATGTAAGGAGAGCAATACAAAGGCTAAGACTAGTGTTACCAGTTTGTACATGTGGATGCGGTACAAAAGTGGGGTTTGAAATATACACGTGGGATAGGCGAGCAAGTAACAACAGCCTAATGAAACGAAATACACATTGTAAGGAATTGATCATGTAATAGCTTAGCTGGCAATCCCTTTGGAAGCAATGCAAACGTAGGTAGCAGTCTGATGGCGAAGCAGCAAATGCGGCGTAGATATGGGCAGGTAATACTGTGGCACTGGACTATATAACTTGGCAGGTCCTACCTTCTCTCTTTCTTTCTCCTTTGCCTGCAGCCAACTTTAGCTTTTATTTCTGCGCTCGCTCCCCCTCTCTCTCCAGTCTCCTCTTCCTGTTATACCATACCCTCCCTCCCCGGTTCTCTCTCTCTCTCTCTGCAAGTTAGGAAGTTCAGCAGGCAGCTGCAGGCTAGTTAGGGTTGGTGCTTAGAGAGAGGTAGCCTTTCCTCCCTTGCATATCAAGCCTTGAGATCACATCTCACCTTTTGACCCCGGCCCCAAACACAAAGAAGAGTCCTCGGTTGGTGGATACTAGAGCTACTAGATACAGATCAAGGGAGGATCGGAGGGGTGCAGAAATAGATTAAAGAGTATAATCAGCTGTAGCTAGAGGAGGAAGAAGGAGAGGCAGCGCAGAGGGCGGAGGATACTGTACAGATGTCTCAGGCGATGCCAGGAGGCGGCGGCGGCGCGGGGCCGTTCGGCGACACCACGTTCACCAAGGTGTTCGTGGGGGGCCTTGCCTGGGAGACGCACAAGGAGGGCATGCGAGCCTACTTCGACCAGTTCGGCGACATCCTTGAGGCCGTTGTCATCACCGACAAGAACACCGGCAGATCCAAGGGATATGGATTTGTGAGTTCCAAACCTTTTTCCTTTTATTAGCATCATCGTAATCTCTTGCTTTCTAGTTAACATATACATATTGGTTTCCCCTCACGATCTGATCCTTTTTCATTCTTTGCCTTCAAGTTGATTAATCGAAGAATTAGTTAGTGTACAGCGCAAGTTGCACATAAACCATTGAATCGAAGAACCTACTAATGGATATATAAGCAGTAGTTGATGTGATATTGGATAATTATTGTAGGTGACGTTCCGTGAGCCGGAGGCGGCACTGAGGGCTTGCATAGATCCGTACCCAGTAATCGACGGAAGGAGGGCCAACTGCAATCTTGCCTATCTTGGGGTCAACAAGTCCAAGACAGCACCAGTGCCGCCATATCTGCAACTGCAGCCATATGGTAATTGTTCATTGAATTTTGTATTCAGTTTTAATTTTGACAAAGAAACAAAATTGTTTCATCAAATTAATAGATGTTCATCAAAGCAATTTATGTAATAAGCTAGGTTGAACTGCATGCTACTACATAGGTATACTGTACATTCATGGCGGACAGAAGAGGTGATATATATACATCATGTGTAATTCAAAGGTTTTTTCCTTTACATCATTTTATGCTAATGCATATATGCCTTTCCAATAAACTACTTTGCTACAAATAAGCTTTGTTCTCTAGGTTCTGGCATTGGTGCTGCCTTAAACTAGACACGATAATATTTCAGCTGGCACTGCTCTATTAGAATCAAATTAATCAATATTGTTTGAAGCTGAAAATGCACGTACGCCTTCTTGTTTAGAATCAACGACTGAATAACTAATTACTAACTAAAGTCTTAAATTTTGTCACTAGATTATGGGCACCTGCTGTGGTGCTAGTTATTTTTGGGAGATGAAATTAAAGCTATAGCCTTTGGTTTTGGTTAACTAACACTGGCTTTACGCTGCACATAATCAACCACACGTCTCCAGCTAAAAGATGGTACATATATACCGTGGAAAAAGGGGGTCAAAATAAAGAACACAGTATTCGGGCATCCGACAGTATTTCACCCAAGATGAAAAAAAAGCTGCATCACCTTCAGCTTTTTGCAAAGCGCTAAAAGCAAGCGTGGTTAGTTATTCTTGGGGGTTGTTCCTTCCAGGCCTGCCTTGCTTCTTCGAATCCCTGCGTTCCTGCAGGTTGTTCATCAGTGTGCGGTTTGCTGTCCTAGCTTGTCCTCTACAAAAAATTATCATGCTGCCGTACTCTTCTGTAGCCTACTAACTATATCTTGTGCTGCTGGTTTGTTTTGTTAGCAGAGCTAGCTGTACGTCCAATAGATCTCTGGACTCTTTAATTGTCTCTTTAGTGCCTGCTTGATTGGTCATGAGATTTGCATGTTATTATATATACTGAATGCTATATCAGCAAATGCATTATTGCGGAATCGCTTGCTGTGGTAGTTTTGTATATATGACCTTGAGTGCATGCATGAAATCATGACACTGCATTACTCGTAGCTACATGTATATATGAATCTTATTACATACTGGGAATATAATGTAGCCGTACGTTGTCGATCTGCATGCATGTGTGTAATTAACCACATGTATTTCGACTAATAACATTGTTCTTCGCTTTTATATATATCATTTATATTATTGTTCCTCTGATGGGTGGATGCGCGGCAGCTCATGTTTTCGCGGGAGGCAACGTGCGGGCAATGAAGTCGACCATTCAAACTACAGCTGGTGCTGGTGGCGCCAACTTGATGAGCTTCCTCCCGGCCGATCATGGCATCCAGCAAGGGATTCCTACTTACAATGTGTATGCCGGGTGAGTACTCGACCACCACCACCACCTCCACCACAGAAATGCGCCGGCCAGCCAGCCAATCCCTTGGGTTTGCATGTAGAATTGCAGATAGCAGATGCAGGCAGGCCAGAGGCCCCCCAGGCCAGGCGGCCAGCCAGCTCTGTGTGTCTCCCGATCTGCACTGCTGCGCTAGCTGTAAAGTCATGGGTTTCGGTTAAAGGCCGCCGGCCTCGCTGCATGCATGCCGGCCTGCTCGATCGTTAATGGTAGGAGGGGCCAGCCACTGCACCGTCCATCATCCTCGCATGTGCATCTCATCTTCCTGCATGTGCATATCAGTGCTTGCTTGTGTAGTGGCAGTATATGTGCCCACGGCCACGGGCCACCCCACAGCTAGCAGCTCCCTCCCTCCCTCCTGTTCTTCCTTCTGTATGTAGCTAGCAGATTGCGTGGATATGATGCTGCTATAGCTTTTTGTGTATGCTTTGCACATACATACATGTAGAGCTCTCGGAGTATTATATTCGTGTAGATTGCTTCTTCTAAAACGCACCATATATACATATATACTATGCTGCATATATATGCAGCAGAGACAGAGGTTAGTTTAAGCCTGAGAGCACCGTACCTCATCATCATGTGTGACGACTGACCATCCATATGCCTTTGCCCAGGCCATTTGTCATTTGATTTGATACAGCAGCAAGTGCCAACTGCCAAAGGACACAGGTCCCGCGTAATTGTGTACGTATATAGACTATACCTTGGGTACAGCGGCTGCCATGTGGGGGCAGATCAGATCGTCGCTTTGGAAAAAGCTGCACAGTTTGCATGCGCGCTTCCTGCTGCGTGCTGCGGTCCTGCTTCGATCTGCGTGCGCGCGCGCGGTCAAGGGCCAAACTTGGATTGTTCGCTTGACCCATGCAGCATGCAGCAAATGCCCTCATTTCCTTTTCGATAGAGTATATATACTCCATATCATGCGCGCAATGCATTATGCATGGTCGACCGTACATATATGCAGTACAACCAAATCGATCGATGGGTAAGATGTTCTTATATATTATGGCATCACACACACAACACATCATGAACGATCCTTGCAAGCGTGTTTAATTTGATTGCGGACTTATTATTTTTTTCTCCTTTTCTTAGCACGTATTAATTTCAGTGAAACAAATATAGTCATCACTAACATTTCTCGGTAATTTTTGAATTTCAGATACCCTCCCTATTTCTCGGACTACGGCTATCCGCTGGTACGGTCCCTTTTCATCTTTGAGAAGATTATTATTCCCTTTTCTCGTCGAAAATACTTACTCCTACAGTCCTACTCTGACATGTGTACTGATCATTTCTGAAATCTTGCAGAACTACTATCAAGGCTATGGCGGCCTTCAACAGGGAGCTCAACAGTATGCCGTCTTCGGCGGAGGAGCGGCGACGGCGGCGGCAGGGCTAGCAATGGCAGCTACCCCCTCCTCCGGACTGTACCCCTACTACCAGTACCAGTACGGTCCGGCGAACGCGGCCAGCGCTGGGTACAGCATGGCGCAGTACCCCCAGACGTTGTACCAGTACGCTGCTGCGGTGGGTGCCACGACGGCGGCGGCCACTCTCAACGCTGTTGCCGCCGGCAGCCTCCAGCAGTACGCCGGCGCGGTGGCGTTTACTCCGAGTAACATTGCCCAAGCAGCAGGTAGCGTTTCCGATCCATCCACAGCAGTCAGCTATCAATGGCAGTACGTGGGACTAGCTATACGTACACTAACAATGACTAATAACCGACCGGGGGTTATTATAGTTGTATAGATTGCAATTCGGTGAAGTAACTAATACTAACATTCCTGCATATGCGATTTTTCAGGTATGACCATGCCTCTGACATCTCCAACGACCCTGCCAGCACCGACAGCGCAGTACCAGTACAGCAGGCTGATTCCTTCTGCCCTCGCTGCAGCACCGGATCAGAAGCCCAGCTTGGCCTAGAAAACCATGGCTTTATAGGTGCCTCTAGCTCTCTCCACTCCAACCATGCACGCACGCACACCTGTCTTCTTCCTTCGCACATGATCGAATCAGTATATCACCAAACACAGTCAACCCACCATCATTCATCTCTCTGCTATTAACAACATGCCTTAGCTTCAAAAAAAAAAAAATGGAACTGAGAACCGAGCGAGTGCATGCATGCAGTGTGATACGTACACACCATGCATTCCCACTCGCCTGCACACTTGATGAGGCTTGATTAGCTCAACTTGGCGCCAATGCATGCTCACTCTGGGTTGAGTGCTGCATTTGCTTGACGATGACTAACCAGTGCAAGGGCCATATATGGCAGGTCCAATTTTCCATCTCGATCGGGCGTACGTGGTACTCCGTACACTCCAGTACATATGCATGCATCGATCGATCCAAGGTCAATAATAATCCCTTGTGGTTTGTGCTATAAAATCGTCTGAAGCAGCTGCCTGGCCTTCCCAACATATAATGCGATCTAGCTCATGGTCATCATCATCATCAATCTAGTAGTAGTAGAAAGATACTGTATTTTAGGCCCATGCATGCATGCATACATAGCTAGGTCACCACCAGTCAGCAACCGTTTTGTTAGTTAGTCGATAGTCGTTGTCGTGTAGTTCACAACTTCACATACATCATTATTACTTTATTAGTCTGTAGGGAGAACGAGAGCTTTGCTAATTGTTGTTCCTTGGACTCTTATGGAAGAGTGCAAGGACGAACTAACTGGTGAGTCGCGCTGCTGGTTTTTCATTTGCAGCTGTTACTCGATCAACTAACCATGCCATCTCTCAGCAAGGTGGCATTTTTTTCATGAGCCATGTGTGGGTCCACAGAAGTTTGTGAAGACACACACAATAGTTACTGAATTATAATTAGCGGTCGATTTGTGCTAGCTAGCCCGTCATCATACATACATCTTCATCAGCATGTCCTATATGTAGTTTTGGTTCCCTTCTTCCTTTCCCATATCATCTTGCATCGTCGGTCATTGATCTCTGTCCCTGCTCACCAAGCAATATAATACAAGCCAGCCATGGTTTTAGGCCTAGCCAAGCTGCTGATCCATCATCTATCAGATATTCAGATATGTATGAACAATCACTGAACCCTTTTTTTTATGACAGACACGTGTTATATTGCCATTACTGCTCGTCAGAGATTTGTGTAATAAGTAGTACATGAAATATGTCTAGCCTCCTTCACAGAGGCTAATGTACGATGCATACATATCTATATCTCTCCTTGCTCTGAGCACACATTTACATGAACTCAATTAAGCCATTCTGAGCGGGGAGTTTCGTTTCCTAGTTTCCAAGAGAGTACCACATCATCTCTTTTTGTCGTGTATGTATCATGGGTTTCGTACTTTGGTCTAGATGAAACAATGTCTCTCTTTGTCCATGCATGGCGATCAGAGCTTGGCCAGCTGGTGGAGATTGACGGGGTAGACGTGCTCCTGCGTGCCGTTGAAGGCCCTGTGCGCGAGGACCAGGTTGGCGGCCTGCGTCGGGTGGTAGGCGTCCCAGAACACGTAGCGGCCGCGGTCGTCGCACGGCGCGAGGAACGTCAGGCAGGTGATCTGCCCGCAGCAGCCGCTGTCCACCACCGTGAAACCGTATCTGCCGCTGGGGTTGCTGATCATGTCCTGGATGGTCGCGTCGAAGGTGTTGCCGTAGACGAAGGTGGCGGCGGTGTGGTCGGCGTTGAGCTGGTCGACGAGCGACCTGAGCCCCCGGTTGATGAGCGCCACCATCTGGTTCACCTGGTCCACGCACTGGCCGAGCGGGCCCAGGCCGCCAGCACAAACTTACGCAGACCAACACTGTGTGCAGAGGCCTGATGGCGTCGAGGGTGGCCTCCAAGAAGAGCACCTGCTGGCTCAGGCTGAACCTGTCGCCCTGCACCGTACGCATGTCGATCGATCGACCGTTTATCAGTGCAGCAGGTGCAGCATCAGATCAACCAGTCAGTCATGCGGTGCGTACCAGGTGCGGTTGGCCCGTCTCGTCGAGGATGCCCCCGGCTGCCGATGCGATGCGTAGTTGACGCCACCTAGCAGCGCCGTCCCGTTGAGCTTGAGCCCAGGGGTCGTACGTGTAGGGCGGCACGTACGGGAGGCCCAGAAGATCACCTGTTGGGATTTGGGAACAACAGAATCGATGGATGATGGATCACCTGCGTGCGTGCAGACCAGCTGGAAACGTAACAGAAAGGGGACAGCAGTCGATGCTACGGTGTACTGCTTGGCATTGCCTCGCCCTCGAGCTGACAGCTGAGTTTTCCGCGTGGGTCTCTCCCTCGTCGTCGCCTCGTTTCGGCGGAAGGGCCGTTTCCTCCGTCTCTCCTGCAGTGCAGCTGCATGCCTGCAGGCGAGGCAGCATCTCGGGCGTCCGGCCAGCCTCGATCCCCGCCGCCTGACGGCATCTCTTTTGACTGTGAACGAAACGAAACTTTCGCGCATGCCAATTTCCATTCCGTGGGAATCAAACAAAAGCAACAAATGATATGCTTGGTTTGAAAAAAAATCAAACATTTTACATGAGGTGATGCATCATATACGGTGATTCCGTAAGTTTCAGTGGGATGACCTCATTCTTGCTCCATTGCCCGTCGGGGTGTCTCCAGCTTGTACATGCCCATATACTCCAACCAACTACTGTTCTAGCTGGAATTGGTCTTAAAATATAAAAAAAATGTTGAGTTGCCGTTTTCTCCAAAAACTTCAATTTTAGCTCAGGTTCAGGATGGCATTAAATCCTCTAACTGCAAAAACTCTGGGAATGAAGCTTGCAGTCAAGGTTATTCGATGTCTTGGACAAAATCATTGCTCCTATTTTTCAGATTCTCAGATTTTGCTGGACACTCTCAATTCCAAGGAAGGACTGTCAATCTCTACCGACCGGAGGATTAGGCCTCCAATAGCACAGATCAAGACAGATTCCATATGACTCCACCAGAAATTCATCAAGATCCCAAGAGAAAGAAACATGGTTTCACATAATCTAGCCAAGGGCTTGTTTGGATGTAAGAGTATTGAACAGAATTAGAGTGAATTCAATCTCTTCCTAGTCAAATTTGAATAGGAATGTATTCAATCCACTTCGAAACTCTTCTATCCAAACGAGCCCTAAGAGAGGTCGGCAATCTTTAGTAACCAACTGTTCCTTTTCTTGCACCAACACAAATCATCAGCAGGGCTGCATATTGTAAGCAGGTTGCAAAACTCTTACTGGGAAGGTCCATTTTCATAAACACAACATCACATTAATTATGATGAGGTAAATATCCACGCCACAATAATTTACAAAAGAAGTGTTGCTTGTTGGATTATCGTCAAGCTGCACTATAGGTCAAAAATGGATTGTAATATCCTAACTTGAGAAATAGGATTGTTGGGCATCACCCGCCCGAGCCGCTCGCGTCGCTCCGTAGGGGCGACCCGGGCAGAACGCCGCCGCCGCCTGAGCTTGCGGCCAGGAAGCCCGCGCCGGGACAAGGGCGGCGACGGCGGGGCTCTACTCTCCTCCTCGCAACTCTCTCTCACCCTCTCCGTGTTGCTGCTGTCAAAGCTCGCCCCGCTCGTTTGGCGTCGCCAAAGGCCGAATCCGCCTCTCTGAGGCTAGATCCGGTGGGCGTAAGGGTGGGATCCGGCGTGCCCTTGGCTAGCCCTCGCCGAGACTGCTGCTGGTCGGGCGTGGCAGCCCTCCGCCGGTTGCTGCTACAGCCGGAGCTCACCCTCTCGTCTGGCATAGCTGGATGCCAAATCCGCCTCTCCAGGGCCGGATCCGGTGGGCCCGAAGGTGGCTCCGATGTGCTCTTGGCTGGTCCTCATCAGGGCTGCTGCCGGGAGCGGGAGGCGTCGGCGTCGGCGTCCTCATCGGTGCTGTCACACCTCGGACTCCTGCTCGTCGCTAGCCCGACTTCCCTCCGGTGGGCACTGATGGTGAGTGCGCCTCTCTCTGTTGTTGTACCGTTAGGCGGAGCTCTACGCTTTGCGCGTCGTGTTGGCCGGGTATGCTCAGCATCGGGGGAGGCGACCTTGCTGCCTCTTGCCACAGTTGCACCGTCAAGCGGTGGTCTGTGTTCTTCACGTCCTGCTGGCCAGGTCAGCTCTCCAATTGCTGGTGTTCTTGGGGTGGTGTCGCCAGTCTCTTGAGGCAGCCCAGCAGGATGCCCGGGCCAATGTATTCGCAACGCAAGGTGTCGACCCCTTTGGGGTTTGTGGCGTGGCAATGGCGAAAGCCGTGCAACGGCGATGCGCCGCTCACCCCGCTTGGGGCGTTGTGATAGTGCCCTCACACCCCCTTAGGTGGAACGATGCCCTCTGGTCGATTGCTCCTACGCTGCAAGTTCGGGTTGGGGCCCAGTGAAAACCTCTCCGACGACGTCGACGTCCGCGGGCGCCGAGATCCTCCATGGAGCTATCATTTTTGTGGCTCCACCGTGGTGAAGACCCCAATGACCTTCGTCCTCTACGTGGTTCAAGCAGTGCCCGCCCTTGGCGCCTCTTCTCTGTCGGCGCTCCCCTTGTTGACAGTAGCACGTAAATCATATGCCGGGTGGTGTCCAGATGAGCTGTCGGGTGTTGCTGTTAGCTCGAAGGGGGATCGTCGTTTTTGGTATGCTTTGGCCGGTGCCCCTCCTGCAGCCCTTAGTCCCCACTCGCATTTGCGTGGCAGATGGCCACAAGGCAGCAGAGCGGCGTAGCCACGACGAGCGGCCTGGATGTGCAATGGTTTAGGTGTACCGGCGAGTATGTTGCTTTTGTGTGTGTATTTGTCGGCGATCGATAGTTGTCGTTGGTTCCCTGCGCTGCGTCGCGTTGTTATCTAGGGTTTAGCCACATATCGCCCTTGTGCTGGGGCACGGTGTGTTTTTTATCTGTGGTTACACCACTGTTCACCCTTGAGCTTAGGTGTATACCTAGTTTAGCTAGGTGATGTCGTGGTTTTAGCCTGGTTTCCCCGAATTAACCGAGCGATGTAGGGTTTCGTCTTGTTCCTTAAAAACAAGGTTATTGATGTGTGGCTTCGCCATACAAATATCAATACAATTCAGGTGTGAATGCTCTCCCCTGGTGACCGTAATTTTTTTTTTTATCATAGTTAACTCTTCTTTATCATTTTAACCATCTGCTTTCTTAAAAACTCTATGTGTTATCATTTGTGATATATTTTATCAATCTGGGCAAGATTTGTGTATTCACATCTCTGCATACTTTTTAAATAAATTAGATAGCTAAAGTTATGAAAAAAAAATCAATCACAATGAATATTTAAGAACGTCTTCCATGTTCCAACTTGCATGCCATTAGACGTGTCTAATGTCTCGCCGTCGTTGATCGTACTTACATAGAATACGCGAAACAAGGTACTACGTGCGTTCTTTTTATCTGACGTGGGTTGTTTTTTAAAGAATTTTAATCATTCGTTTTATTAAAAAATTACGCATACATATGAAAAACATAAGTTAGTACTCAAGCTATCGTTAATGATTAAACAAATGCCAACAAAAAAAATCAAATTATGAAGAAAAAAACCGTATCATAAATCTGTGAGCCGTTTCATCTATATCCCACTATATATCCAGACACCAGGAGACAGATCACGTGGCGTGCGCATCTCGTCTTGACTTTTCAGGTCCCTGGCTTGGTCCTGCTGGCTGGCTCACCGGATTAACTACTTGATGGTGATCTGCCGCGGAAAGTTGGTCTGAACCTTGTCTCATCGGCGTACCGCCTAATTAGCACGACGTTGACGCTGAGGAGTGCCGCCGGTTTCACTCACAAGTCACAATCACCACGTACACCTACCCAGGCACGGGCACGCAGATGGCATGGGTTTGACCTAATTTCGTCCCTGTATTATTATTATTATTATTATTATTATTATTATTATTATTATTATTATTATTATTATTATTATTATTATTATTATTATTATTATTATTATTATTATTATTATTTCTTGCATTCCAAATCTTTTGTTTCACGATCGGAAAAAAAAACCTAAGGAACGCTCGGTGGGCCCTGCTCGCCAAACATCTCAGTAGGTTCGTTTGACCCAACTTGAAGTGGCCCCACCAAAAACCGAAAAAACTTTTTTTTCACCATGGGAAAGAAAAGGAAAACGGAAAAACAAAGAAAGCGAGGAGGAGACAGTACACGCACGAGACAAATCCACCTCTATCTCATTTCCTTTTTTTTTTCTCCATTTTTTTTGCTTAAATAAAAAAAAAGAAAAAATCACCTCCTGCCTGTGCGGTTGTGCTACTACTTGGCCTTTCTTTCTCCTACCAGCCCCGCCCGCCTCCGCTTCCCCGGCGACGGCGACTCTCTCACCCGCCCGCTCGCTCGCTCTAGCCGCTCCCCATAGCCGCGCGCTGCCCCCCATCACCGGCTGGATCGGCCTCTGCCCGCGCCGAATCGGCCGCCTGTGGCCGGCGGAGAGAGAAGACGAGAGGAAGCGGGGGGGGGGGGGGGGTGGGTGATTGACTGAGGATGGCGTCCAGAGCCACGCAGCAGCGCGACGCCGCGGAGGCCGCCATCCGCTCCGTCGGCCTCGGCTTCGACGTCGTCACCGACGTCCGCCTCAAGTACTGCAAGCGCCGCGGGGCGCCTGACCCCTGGCTCGTCGACCTCGACCATGCCGCCGTGCAGGACGTCGTGCTGCCCGGCGGCGTCACCGTCGCCGGCGTCTCCAGGTCCGTCACCTGCGACAAGGGCGAGCGGATGAGGTTCCGCTCCGATGTCCTCTCCTTCCAGCAGGTGTCCACTTCGATTCTTCTTGTGTGCCGCCTCAGTTTGTTCCATACCATTTCTGTATGGCCAAAGTGTATCTGCTCAGCTCAGTGCTATACCATGACCTGCTCTGGAATCCAACATACGGTAGCAACCAAATAAAAAAAGTCATTGACTCGTTGTAATGAACCCTCCGCTACTTTGAACTGAGTAGTGATCCGAAGCTGCATCAACCATCTTCTCTAGTGCTGCAACTCAATACGTACAAAATAGGGGCTGAATCAGTCTGAGACGTGCATCATTTCGAATGTCGGAAACATTGACCTAAATCTACACATTAGATTCTGTTTAACGATCTGGGTCCTTTGGGACAATGCTTCTTGTTGAACCTGTACTTGTATCTATGTTAACATCTATTTATGTTGTGCTTACCACGTTTAGTAAAGTAAAGTAAAGCCAGCTGGCTACCTTCCTGAAACATTTTGCAGATGTCAGAGCAATTCAACCAGGAGCTATCTTTGTCTGGGAAGATACCATCTGGTTTTTTCAACGCTATGTTTGAATTTACTGGCAGTTGGCAGAAGGACGCCGCTAATACCAAGGCACTCGCTTTTGATGGTTGGTATGTCACGCTATACAGAGTTGCGCTCTCAAAAGGGCAAATTGTACTCCGGGACCATGTTAAGCAGGCCGTTCCATCAACCTGGGAACCTGCTGCCTTGGCAAGGTCAGCTATCTCCATTTTTAATCTACAGTTTCAACACTCGGCTATGTAGAAGAATAGGTGATCGAACATAGGATGGGACTCTGCGTTTCTCCTTCAGTTTATATTAGGCTTTAGCTCTCCATTTTTCATAGTTCTCCTAGTTTAATCTGGCGGCTAATTCATCACTGGCCATCTGCTAAATCTGTGTGCCACACCTCATAACCTGTCATCTAGTGCCATTTTTCAGTCATTACATGTAAATAAAAATCAGCTCACACTTTTTACTGAAACATTCTCTAAGTTAGATTGTCACCAATAAAACTTAAAGTTTAATTGCTCTACTCTTCAGGTTCATTAAAAAATTTGGCACTCATATAGTTGTTGGCCTAAAGATGGGCGGGAAAGATGTAATTTATTTGAAACAACAGCATTCATCGAGCTTGCAAGCTGCTGATGTTCAAAAACGGCTGAAGGAGATGTCAGACAGGAGATTTCTTGATGCAAATGGGCAATCTGATGCGAGTTTCATGGACACATATGGGAACAATAAGGTGCTCCCCAAGCCTCTGTTGCCTCCTCTTTCCC
This sequence comes from Paspalum vaginatum, assembly GCA_030272315.1. Taxonomy (NCBI): domain Eukaryota; kingdom Viridiplantae; phylum Streptophyta; class Magnoliopsida; order Poales; family Poaceae; genus Paspalum; species Paspalum vaginatum. Next base: position 45,752,661 of record CM059014.1, read on the forward strand.
CAAGATATCTTCCATTCAACATCAATCATCAATGACTACAGTTAAACTATATATGAATAGTGAATGATTGTTTTGCTGAACACCCCTCAACATGTTATATTCACTTTGCGATACCTAAAGGAATGCAGCACTTTGGACCAGTGGAGTTTATGTTTCGTCCACTAAACATTAAAATAGCAAATTGCCTCCAATTTATTATATTTAATTGGAGGTTTAGAGCAGCTGGCCTATATTGTCTTCTTCATTAGATATTTTCCCTTTTCTCTATGTTATATGACACATACACACCAGTTCTATGGGCATGTGACCGGTAGCCTTGGCTGGTATAGTTATTCCATTGAGAAATATTTAGATGGAAAAGAGAAACATACTTTAATAAGATATTTAACTTCTTGATATATCATGATTGTAGTTCTCAACTGCTTATTTGCTCCGTAGTCTGAATTTCAATTCTAGGTTTTACTTTTTTTCTGGCATGCAAAATATACATATTTGTGCTGTGAAGGATGCTGGTTGAACATAATATGTTCTCAGCTTACATTCTACTTCACGGTTTATGATTTGCATTGTCTGCATGCTGTGCAGAGTGATACCAGAGAACAACAGCTGAGATTTGTACAGTCGAATCCACTGAATTCTTACTCGTCAACTGAGGTATGGAGCTTTGTGTTGATGATGTTTTTCATTATTCAAAGCAAAGAATCATATTTATATTAGCTGGCTTGCCTTTGCATGACACCTTTTTCTTTGCCCTATTTCAGGATTTGGTGATGATGCCTAAGCGAAGAGGTGGGAGGGATAAAGAATTTATATCTCATAGCGAGTGGCTTAATACTGTTCAAGCAGCGCCTGATGTTATCTCAATGTCCTTAATACCAATCACTTCACTATTGAACGGAGTTCCTGGAAGTGGATTCTTGAACCATGCAATTAATCTATACCTCCGACGTAAGCGTCATTTTACCCTCTTTCATGCTGCAGTATTTCAATGCTGTACCTAATTTGACACAAAAGCCCTTATCTGTAGTTATGAATGATGCTAGGATAAATCTGGATACATAGCCACATTATATTGTAACATGGAGTCTTCATTGGCACCTTGAAATTTGGTCACTGTTTTTGCCTAGCCATAGCTATGATATTTCTGGTTTAACATTTGAACAGAACTGTTTTTGAATATCCTTTTGATGAAAGGTTTTCAATTGCTATTCAGGGTTGAGAAACCCTACACCTGTACACATTGTTTGTCAAATATGAAAGAGAGCTGAATTTTTTTTGTCTCAAAAGAAATAAATAGTACCAAATGCATGCCTCCGGAATGGTACTTAGACAGTATTTGTGCTCCTACTCTGCTAATGGCCTGCAAAAGTAGAAAAATAGGCAGTGCAAAAATCTACTGGTAAGAAAATCCATATCTGCCATAACACTTCCTTGTTGCAACCTATGATTATATGTTGTCGTTTTGTAAGTAGCATACATTTCTTAGGTAGTTTTTGTCTTTGCGTGTTGGTAGTGGTGTGTGTGTTCAGGAGCCTTCTTGTCATGCTTGTCTCAATAACTTTAAACACTGTCTTGTAAAAAAAACTCGAGCTGCAGGGGGAGACCCCTTGCCAACACTGTCTTGTAAAGATGAATCCCCAGCAGAACTCGTTATTTCTGGCTTTCAATAAAACCGGGCTGAAAAGCCTGTTGTCTAAAAAAAGCACACAAGCGAGCAAACATAGTATTATGCTGCAAGTCCAACTGCAATGTATAAACAACAAGATGATACATTGAAATTTGGTGCAGATAAGCCCCCGATCGAGGAGCTACATCAGTTTTTGGAGTTCCAGCTTCCAAGGCAGTGGGCACCTGTTTACAGTGATCTCGCACTGGGTCCTCAGAGGAAAAGACAAGGCAGTACATCTTTACCAGTAAATATAATTGGTCCAAAGCTTTATGTTTGTACCAACATGGTATGAATAGCTTCTGCTATCTTCAGAATTTAAGCAGCTGTCTTTCTGTGTTTTATTTTCTTCGCTTTTTTTTCAAAAAGAAATGCAACACTAGCATTTCATTAGTTTTTTTTTTTCACTTAGACGAGGCTTTGGATTTTTATTCATGCACTTCTCCAGGTTGATGTGGGTAAAAGACCAGTCACGGGACTCCGATTGTTCCTTGAAGGAAGGAAGAGCAACAGATTAGCTATACATCTCCAGCATCTCTGCTCTCTTCCTCAGATTCTTCAGCTTGAAGACGACCCTTGCAATCAGCAAACTCCAGAACATGACCGCAGTTACTATGAACCAATCGGACCGTGGAAGCGTTTCTCACATGTGTGCACAGCACCAGTTGAGTCGGATGATTTGTCCATTGTCACGGGGGCACAATTAGAGGTGGTCAGCCATGGCTTCAAGAAAATTCTATTTCTTCGCCTGCAATTCTCCAAAGCCTGCAATGCTGCTCTTGTCAGGAACTCGGATTGGGAGAATTCTCCCAACCTGGCTCAGAAATCAGGCCTTATCTCGACACTCATCAGCACTCATTTCTCCTCAGCAGCACAAAAGCCCGCGCCACGGCCAGCTGACGTGATCATAAACTCGGCAGTTTTCCCTGGTGGCCCACCTGTTCCAGTACAGACCCCAAAGCTGCTCAAGTTTGTTGATCCAACAGAGATGATGCGTGGGCCGCAAGATTCACCGGGCTATTGGGTGGTTTCAGGTGCAAAGCTGAATCTTGAGAGGGGTAAGATATCTTTGCGGGTGAAATACTCGCTGTTGACAGCTATGATGTCTGATGATGAGTTTACATTTGATGATGATGAATGTTAGAGCCTGGAACAAAAGAAACCTGTGTAGCTAACATTGAGGATACAGAGGAAGGATGATTTCCATGGCATTTGTGCATTTGTTTGAAGTTTCAGCTGTATACTTGTGTTTTTTTTAATATCATAGCCCAACTGAGTTCTCTGTCCTGAATGGAGCGAGAAATTTGTTGTACCAATTTCTTTGTAGCGTGGCTTATAGTGAATCTGTATTAGATTATAGATCAAATTATTTGTATATACGAGATGGATTAAAAATTGTACTGTGAGCAGAACAATGTAGATTGTCAGGGACAAAGGCCTTTTAAGAATTCCAACTGTCGAAGTTGTTCCACTCCCAACACGCTCCGTCTATTAGCTTCTTCAGAGAAGGCAACGGGACGTAGCTCGGATGGTTAGCGCTCCTGCAGTGATGGCACCGGTCGTGAACTCGATTTTCACTATCCCAGCTAGTCTATTTGCAATGGGTGACCGTGCCACCGTGCTTGCCTGACAAGGATGGCCTCTTCCCTTCATATCCACGTGGCTCCTCGATTCAGGACTTGCCGATGGTGGGGACTCTTGGACCCTTCACCTCGCCCTCCATGCATGATCAGAAGGGCCACCATGACCATCGGACTACGGGAGTGCCGTGACGAAGAAGGGCAGGACCGCAGGAGCAAAAAGAGCAGTGGTGGACTGGCGGCTAGGGGGCTGGAGTTTTGGGTTGTGTCCAGCAACAGGCTAGCTAGATCCAAAAAGTTCAATATCCTAGGCACGGGCATGAGCAAACTAGAGAGAGGGTGCACTTGTCTTGTGGGTGCATAGAGATCAATTGTAGAGGGGCAAATATAGTGAAATTTTGATCCGATAACTAGTTTTACATTTTTTCGTGGGTGCATGTGCAGCCACTAATATCTAAGTTGCTTCGCCCTTGACGTTGGCACATGGGTTTTGGCAAAAGATACGAAACAGTGACTGATGCAGACAAACAAATAGGCAGAAATATAGATATAGAGATATTGATAAATATGCATATATATAGATATAATAATACGAATGTATAAAGATAGAGATAGATATAGATTTTTTTTGCAAAAAAGATAGGGATATAAAATTATAAATGCGGAGATACTGGTATAAATGTACAAAAATAGATAGGTACAAAGATGTTGAGAAATACACAGACATAGATTATAGGATACAGTGATATTGATATAATCAAATGTATAAAGATACAGGAGCACTCAAGATACAGATAGATAGGTAGAGATAGAGATGCAGAGATATAAATATTCATAGATATATACAAAGATATTTTGGTATATAAATAAACGTACAATAAAGACATCCATATACAGAGAGTCAGAGACAGGGGCGGGCCCAGGGGGGATCATGGGTATTCAAGCGAATACCCATGATTTTTGAGAATACACATACATATACTATACATATATACTTAACATGTGTAAATTTCTATTGATCCTTTGAAATTTTGAATACCTATTGATTTTGAATACCCATGTTCTAGATATTAGGCCCGCCACTGGTCAGAGATAGATAGATATACATAGATATTTGGTATATAAATGTGTAATAAAGACAGATATATAGAGATGTACAATATGGATATGGATTGGAAATTTTTTTAAAGAAACCAGCCTTGGAAGTTCCTAATAATAACAGCGAACTCCTATATAAAGGAAGCCACAGCATCGGCCTACATACGGAGTGCGCTTAGTGCTGATCAGGAGCAATTCTGCAGCAACGTTTAAGAGTAGGAGGTGAGTGCCAATATGCTAGGTGAGGCCATGCAATCAGCGGAGTACTCTTCGTACAGCTACTGCTTCCTGTTGCCGCTGGCTGTCCTCCCGCTCCTCCTGATCTTCCTCAGGGAGGCGCGCACAGGCACAGCACATGGCGGCACCGCGCCGCCGAGGCTCCCTCCCGGACCATGGCGGCTGCCGGTGATCGGAAGCCTCCACCACCTCATCATGAAGCCGCTGGCGCACCGCACCCTGGCCGACCTCGCGCGCCGGTACAACGCCCCGGTGATGTACCTCCAGCTGGGCGAGGTCCCCGCGGTGGTCATCTCGTCCCGCGACGCGGCGCGCGAGGTGCTGAAGACGCACGACACCGTGTTCGCGTCGCGGCCCATGAGCCTGAGCATGAGGGCCACGGCGCACGAGGGTCTGGGGATCGCCTTCTCGCCCTACGGCCGGCGGTGGCGGAACCTCCGCAAGATGTGCACGGTGGAGCTGCTCAGCGCGGCGCGCGTCCGGTCCCTGCGCGCCGTCCGCGAGGACGAGGCCGCTCGACTGGTGGCCGCCGTCGCCGCCGAGTGCCAGTCCCAGCACGGCGGCGCCGGCGCGCGAGTGAATGTCAGTGCGCGGGTGGCCGCGTTCGTTGCCGACTCGGTGCTGCGCGCCATCCTGGGCGAGCGGTTCAGCCGGCGGGACGAGTTCCTCCACGTCCTGGAAGAGGGGCTGAGAAGCATAAAGCCTGGGACGAGCCTCGGAGACATGTTCCCGTCGTCCAGGCTGCTGCGCGCCATCAGCGGCACGTTCAACAAGGATAGGGAATTCCACCGCAAGATCGGCGAGCTCGTCAACTGTGCCATCGACCAGCACCGGGACCGGGAGAGAAACACCATTGGTGATGGTGACGAGGACCTGATGGGTGTTCTTCTGAGGATACAGGGAGAAGGTGACCCTGATTTCCATCTTGACACGGGAACCCTGAAAGCCATCATCTTGGTATATATACATATGCTCTTCTTGCTTGATTTCATTTCCTTTGACACAATCTTACTTCTTTAGATAGATCATCATTTCATGGATTTCTCAATCATCTCATCTTGTTGATTAATTAGTAGCTGTGGTGGCAATTGGCATGCAGGATCTCTTTGGTGGTGGCAGTGAGACCACAGGAACAACACTGCTATGGTCAATATCAGAGCTCATGCGAAATCCTACAGTGATGCAAAAGGCACAAGAAGAGGCACGGCATGTTTTACAAGGCAAGCAGAGCATAGAAGAGGATGACTTGACCAGCCTCAAGTTTTTAAGGCTTGTTATCATGGAGACCCTAAGACTACATGCTCCAACACCTCTGTTGATGCCGAGGGAGTGCACGGAGCGCTGCAACATCTCTGGTTTCGACGTGCCTCAGGGTGCGCTCGTCTTGGTAAACGCATGGTGGATGGGGAGGGACCCAACGTACTGGGACCAACCTGAAGAATTCAAGCCAGAGCGATTCGAGCGAGTACCCTATAGTAACATGGATTTCAGGGGCACCGACTTTGAGTACATACCCTTTGGAGCAGGGAGGAGGATGTGTCCAGCCATAGCTTTTGCAGAAGCAAACATGGAGCTAGCACTTGCTTCCCTCCTCTACCATTTTGATTGGAAGTTACCACCCGGAAGTGAGCTGGACATGGAGGAGGACATGGGCATCACTGTACGCAGGAAGAGGGATCTTTACCTTTGTCCAATCATAATTCATGCACCATGCCGTCACATGGCATGATGCAGTTCAGTAGCAGCTCTTAATTAGTTTTGGAATCGCATCGTATCAATAAAACATACTGATTGTGTATCCTGGTTATCTCGTAAATCTCACCAGACATTGAAATATATAGAACCAGAGAACCAAACAAAGGTGAAATACATGGACGGTTCTCAAACTTGGCACGGTGTATTACTTAGGTCTCCGAACTTAGAAAACCAGATATTCGGGTCCTTAAAGTTGGCAAGTGTGTCAATAAAAACATATTGATTGTGTATCCTGGTTATCTCACTGGGTATAATTGAAATATATTGAACCAGTGAGCCAAACAATGTGGACTATCAGAATCAAAACCTTCCCAACTGTCGAGGAGTTGTTTCACCAAAGTCCAGCTATTCACTCTCTTCAGAGAAAAGAGTCAAATAGTACATTTTTGTCGAATAAGCATCATTTGTTTGTAACGAGCACTTGGTTTTTAATCAAATTTGCAACGTAGTCTGCAACCCAAAAGGATCCAGCCTCAGTGCAGCAGTAGCCATGTGTGTGACCTTCTGTTTCAACGGACAGGGTGACCCTGGGCGCATGCTTTGATATCTGTATATCCTCCAAATCAGCAGAAGATAGTTAGCATCCAGAAACCCAATTCCCGAACTCCAGCTATTAGAATAGAATGCTGTCAAGCAACAATTCATCTGCTCACCTCTTCTAAGTGAGATAGTGGACCCCAGTGATCATCCACACCAAACAGAAAAGCAATTTTGTCCTCTTCTGCTCTGATGAACGTCCAGTCTGGTTCTTCGTTAAGCTGGAGCGGAACAAGAAAGAAATAGTCATGGCCACTAGGCAAGTAAAACATGGATGTGCTCTAGTGACTCAAAACAGAACAACGACTCATGCATCTGTATCTAGAACATCGAGTAGTCAACAGTGTGAGTTACCTTTTGGAACTCCGTCATTGCCATGAAAAGAACATTGCGCATCGTATTGTACTGCAATGGACATGGAAAGGGGGGGGGGGGCACATGTCTCAACATTTTCAGACTGGAGTGGAAACATATGAAACAACCCATCTAGTTGGAAGCTAAAAGTTCAGAACTCACCCTTAAGAGATGGCAGCATGCAGCATCAACAGCTGTTACAGACCATGAAGGTCCAAGGAACCTTCTCACAATGCCCCTTGTAATTGAAGGTTGGAGTGACCCGACGAAAGACGCAAACAAACTAACCCCTTTACTTAGGAGTGATGACCTGATACAAGTCAAGAAGGCTCACTTCAGCAAAATGCTTAGTCGATTCCAGAAAATACTTGGAACTCAAGCCAAAAATGAGGCACCAAATAACTTATAAACAAATGAAATGAGTTGTAATCAGCTATATGTCATATCCAGCCACCCATACTGCAGTGCTAGTTAAAAAGGGAAAACAATCAAGATCACGTCATCATCTACTCAAATCATCATGCAATCGCCCTGCCTTAACTAGATTATCACGACTTTTGCAATATAAGCAGCATGCTAGGGTGACAGTTACAAAAACTTGATCGTAGTATTTCAGTACCTTGCGATATATCCAATTGCTGATTGTTTGACAGAACTCTTGTCCAACTTTAAAAATGGATAGAGTCCTACAAGAAAATTTATCTGTCCAGGAGAAATGAAGGCAACAGTAAACAGAACATATGGATTGTGAGGAGTGCCTTATACGGGCAAGTATCCACACCTTATTCTGAAGTCTTTTGAAGACTTCCAGGCCTATGTATGCACCAATTGAATGGCCAACCTTCATTTAAACAAAAAAAAAGTAATTTTCCTTTGGGACCAACAAAGAGATGGAGTTAAGAGGCGCAGGTTCACAGAAAGTGAACCATATAGGGTTATTTTAGTAGGAGCTATGAGCAGGAAACCACATTCTAGAAAGAACATATCTGAAAGTCCCAAACTTACTGAACATAGCATGTTAATACAACCTGTAATGCGATAATAATGCTGTGGAATATTACAGTTCTATAATACTTCAGTTCCATGGAGCTTGGGCCAGATGGTCTAGGTTGTCAAATTTTGTGATGCGTGACTCTTATAGGTTAAATGAACATTCTAAATTCCTGATATTATTTTGGAAAATTCAATCAGAGACTTCCCACTTCCAAACAAGAGCAAGTACTTAATCTTTGATATATGTATACTCTTTTAAGACCACATATGACAAGAAAAGCTACTAGAGTTTCCGGTTAGCATCACACGACTTGAATAAAGGCTAGTAGTGGTGAAGGCGAAAGTTTACCAAAACTATTGACTGCCCAGAATGTTGAAGCTCTTGCTCAATAAAATCAACCTGCAGGCATGAGCATGGGTTAAAACTGGAGAAATGAGATCAATTCATAGAACAGGGTAGTCTTGACAACACAAAAATAGAATACAATGTTCGCCATATATAAAAAAAATAGATAAACAGGAGAGTAATAAACAAATGACAATATTTTAAGACAGTGGCTGATGAGACAAGCATGAGCCATTACTGTCTATTTTATTACTGCTTTTGGGATCGAAGATACAGAAGGCAAAAGGCGGCTGCAGCAGAAACAGTAAACCACACCTTATGGTCAATTTGTTCATATAACGAAAATAGTTGTCCATGCGCAGAACCCTGTCATAAAATGTATAAAAGTAAACTCCCCTCTGGCAATATTAATAAATATACTGAATAAGATGTTCTTCTTTTTTTTAAAAAAAAGTATGTGTTGAAGGATCTCTAATATATGTGGATTACGAGGTTTTCTTTCTGTTAGCGCTCATAGTTGCATGTGAAACAAGCATCAGTGAGGTTGTATGTTACCTTCTGGCAGTGTGAAATATGCCCGATCGCTGGACAAAAGATAAGGCTCATCAGCAAGCAGCAAGCTGCACATGTAGTCCATACAAGAAAAGGATGTGCATTCTGCAAATATTACCAGTAATAGACGCTTGGCCACCGAGGTTTTCGTAGAGAGCTTCGACAAAGTCCTTATAAAATGCAGCAATACCTGCAAAACATAGACTGGTTGCATTCATGAGCATTCCATCAAAAATTCAAAAAACGAATCCTCTTGAGTCCTGCAAAGTGCGTGGGGAACCAGGATTTCCAGCAATAAGAACGACGTGAAGGGAGGACGGTTCTTTGGACCTTATCTCGAGCAATTCAGTGGCAAAGCTGCAATCGCGGCACTTCACTTGTCAGAACTAAGAAAGAGGACACCCAAAACATTTATTCCGAATTCAGGGTAACAATTCCACGACCCAACGCCGGTATTGACTATTGAGGCCAATGAAAGGTAGGTACCTAGAGACCTTGCATATCCTGGTGGCGGCCTGCTCCCTCGGGAACGGCGTCAGCCTCGCCCTCTCCATGGATCCCGTGCCTGGGCTTGGCCTCGCGCCGCGCACCGATCTAAACAGCCTGCAGCAGCGCTAGCCGGGGGATGAAACGTCAGGCACGGGCATCAACAGAATTACAATACTGACGGTAATCAGCTCGAAGAACCAACCTGAGTGCTGCACAAATCAAACGGCGCACCGGAGATAGTGGTTACAATTGCAACGCAGTCGATTGGCTACGGGAGGAAGACGCTGGGCGGATACGCTTACCCATTCATCCAATTTCAAATGGATCTGAGACGAAGAGGAGCTGCGGATTCACCAAGGTGCGTCAAGAGGGGACTGGTAGAGACTGCCATTCTTTTTTCTTCTTCTTCTTCTTCTTTTGCTGCGAAAACTAATATGTACAGGATTTTCTGGACAGCAGAGACAAGGTGATGCATATGCATGCCTCCTCATAAACACATTTTTTTTTTGTCTTTTGCGTATATGGTTGCTTAATATGAGTTACGTTCCATAAAATATATAGGTAGTTTCTGTTCAGAGTTTAGCCCCTGCCTCATTTGTTTTACGAGGAGATAAAATCGAGAATAAGACCCTATTATGTTTAGGGCAGATTAATTTTAAAAAATCAGTTTAGCTCAGACTTAGAATGAGCTCACCGGCTCACATATCCCACCGACTATATTTTAAACTCCTCTCATGCGCGTAGTGTTTTGAATTCTCATTTGCGTCCTCCGGTAAGCTCTACCTAACTTGGCTGGCTTTAGAACAACTATACCAAAGTTGGGGCCAAAAAGTAATAGGATGTTTAGTTTGAGTTATTAACTCACAAACGATGGAACGATCATGAAACAACTGTTAAAAAGTTTAATGCGATGAATCCATCTTGTATTGTCTTATATTCAAAAAACTTACGAAGTTGTCATTTGCTTGTCACTAGAGGCATTTTGAATATAATTTTTTTATATGTTGAAATGTTTTTAAAAAAAAAACAGCCGCACCGTATAATTATTTGTGAATGGGTACTATTTTTAGGGCAAAAATTAAATGCTGCTGGTATTTTGTGTACCCCGTGCGCGCCTCCCCCAAAGCCCAAGCCCACCGTCGCCTCTGCCGTTCCCATTTTCTGCCTCCATCCGCGCCTCAACGCCACAGCGGCCATGGACGTCGATGACCCGTCGCCGCGCGTCGATGGAGGCGGCGCGGACCCGCCGCGTATCCGACGACTCGAGGAGTCGGTGGTGAACCGCATCGCGGCTGGGGAGGTGATCCAGCGGCCGTCATCGGCGGTGAAGGAGCTCGTAGAGAACAGCCTCGACGCTGGCGCATCCACCGTCTCCGTCACCGTGAAGGACGGAGGACTCAAGCTCATACAGGTGTCCGACGATGGCCACGGCATCCGGGTACGCTCGCGGCTCGCTAAACCCAAAACCCCTAAACCGACACCATCTCTTCAACATTTTGTCACCTCCTAGTGTCGAATAGTTGGGGGAAGGCTTGTTAGCTGCGAATCTGCAATAGTTATTAATATCATATCACCCATGAGTCCATTTTGGACCATTTAGTGGAATGGACGAATTGCTAAGCATGTGAATGGGGAAGTATAAGGAACTCCAAAGCAGAAACAATATTACTCCCTATCATAGGGTAAGTACATTCATTACGCAGTCCGTTCATACTTTCTGAGATTTGCTGCACTTGAGGGATCAGTCTAAATTGTAGGACAATCGCATTCAATATATGCTCTGTCCAAACTCTCTGTTTCGCCGCCTTAATTATCCCACTGAAGGAGTATTTGTGTAACTAATTTGTTTTCCTTTTCACAGTTTGAGGATTTGCCAATATTATGTGAAAGGCATACTACCTCAAAGTTATCTGCATATGAGGATTTACAAACCATAAAATCTATGGGGTTCAGAGGGGAGGCCTTGGCCAGCATGACTTATGTCGGCCATGTTACTGTGACAACAATAACAGAGGGCCAACTTCATGGCTACCGGTTAGATCACAACAGCTTGAAATTTAACGATTCTGCTGCATTCTACATTTGTTTTTGATAATTTTTGTCATGTTTTAAAACCCCCCCGTCAGTGTTTCTTATAAAGATGGAGTAATGGAGAATGAGCCAAAACCCTGTGCTGCAGTTAAAGGAACTCAAGTCATGGTTAGTTTGCATAAAGTACCACTTAATGTCTGCTTAAAATTGCTGGGTATGTTTGTAATTTGTACTAAAAACCTTTTTGCAGGTTGAAAATTTATTTTACAATATGGTAGCCCGTAGGAAAACATTGCAGAATTCCAATGATGACTACCCCAAGATTGTAGATTTCATTAGCCGGTTTGCAGTCCATCACATCAATGTGAGCTTCTCCTGCAGAAAGGTAAATATCTCTGTCTTGTCCCCCCCTTTATATCATCAGTTATCTGAGTGAATAGGGTGTCATTTGCTTCTTATGTCACAGCATGGAGCCAGTAGAGCAGATGTTCATAGCGCGAGCACATCTTCCAGACTGGATGCTATAAGGAATGTCTATGGGGCTTCCGTCGTTCGTGATCTGGTGGAAATAGAGGTTTCAGATGAGGATGCTGGGGATGCAGTCTTCAAGATGGGTGGTTACATATCGAATGCAAATTATGTGGCAAAGAAGATCACGATGATCCTTTTCATAAATGGTAGAAACATGCGAGAACAGCACTAGTGATTCTCCATTCCTCGACAAATAATATCTGCTGTTTTTTATCTAGATTTGGAAACATTTTTTCTGCAATGTGAATGCTGATGTACATAATCCACCTATGCAGTTATGGTTAAACTAGTCAAGTTATCCAGTCCTTTTTATTTTGTATATATGCATTATTTCTCTGCTTTATCATTTATGTATTGTCATATTTACTCTCCAGATAGACTTGTTGACTGCACTGCTTTAAAAAGGGCTATTGAATTTGTGTACGCTGCAACGTTGCCTCAAGCATCCAAACCCTTCATATACATGTCCATCAATCTTCCATCAGAACATGTGGATGTCAATATACACCCTACCAAAAAAGAGGTATATTGTTCTGCCTCTGATGTTCAAGCGATTTTTCTTTCTTTCAAAATTTCCAGTTAGGGAATAATGATCAATGTGAATCCTTTGGCTCTCAGGTTAGCCTCTTGAATCAAGAGCGTATTATTGAAATTATAAAAAATGTTATTGAGGAAAAGCTGAGGAATTCTAATACCACAAGGATATTCCAAACTCAGGTAATTAATTTATAAAATCTTTATAAAATCTTAGTCACCATCTTTATAAAATCTTTCTTGGAAACATGACTTTTCACCAGTTGACCCTTGCCTATGAACACAATCATAGACCAGAGGACTTTTCAATGTGTGGTTTGCTTTGGCATATGATTTGGTGAAGGCCAATCGTGTTTATTTTTGTTTCTTTATAACATATTTTGTTATACTTGAAATGTGGTATGATAGTATGTGCATATATAGTTGAACTCAGATGTGAAACTATGTACCGTTGATGATTCTGTTACATGTGTCTTGTGCAGGCAATAAACTCCTCAGCACTTATGCCAGCTAACACTCAGAAGGAAAAGGGTACTGAGGTCAAAATGGCCTCTGGTATGTAGAATGTTAATCTACGCTTATATTGGATCATAGTTCTTTAACCTTAAATTTGTTCCAGTAGTGCCCTATGCTGCCATGGCGCATTGCTTAATTGCTTATTACCCTTTGCTACCAAGTTAACAGTGGCTGAACCCCACCCAGCGAATCATCTCATGGTAACCATTTGTATTGTAGGAATGAAATCTCAAAAGACTCCTGTGAGCCAAATCGTCAGAACTGATCCACGCAACCCATCTGGAAGGTTGCACAGTTACTGGCATGGGCAATCTTCAAATCTTGAAATGAAATCTGACCTTGTTTCTGTAAGGTATGGTCTTAACTAGCAAGCTGGCAACCATTACGTGTTTACAAAATACCTATTGTATGCCTTGTGAGTTTTTTTATGATTCTTTTCATGCTTTAACTCGTTTAGTTGAGAGTGATGTCTTTTATGTTTCTACGTAGGTTGCTAATTAAAGCAATCTATTTTAAAAAGCATAATAGATGAGGCTTGGCTGTTGGTTTTTGTGTCAGCTGATTGTTTTTCTATATTTACATGATTCTGCAAGAAATGTTGTAAGATCAAGGAGAAATCCAAAGGACGCTGGTGATTTATCTAGTCGCCATGAGCTTCTTACAGAAATAGATTCTCATTGCCATCCTGGTGAGCTCATCTTAGCCTTTAATGACTGAAAGAAGTGCCTATATTCTTTTATCCTGATCTTTTATCTACTGCTGCAGGTCTTTTAGAGGTTGTTAAGAATTGCACATATGTTGGTCTGGCTGATGATGTTTTCGCTTTGATACAGCACAATACTCACTTATACCTTGTCAATATTGTAAATGTTAGGTAACTCTAGTGAATTCTCCCTTATCCTTTCCACATATAACTAGGTCCTTATCTGAGGAAAAAAATCAATTTATCCTCAAGAGGGCACCTGAAAACCCATTTGCACTCTAGCCATAAACAGATAACATGCATGATGCGGTCTGCGTACATAAAGTTGTTCAGGGTTTCATGATACCATGCCAGACCATCAAACTGCTACCACATTAGATCCAGCTGCAAGCATGCAACTGCTGCCACCACTTCAACATATTGCATTGATATTTATTTATTTCTGGGGACATTTTAGCAGTTACTTCATGTGGTATTTGTGATGCAGTAAAGAACTCATGTACCAGCAAGCTTTGTGCCGTTTTGGAAACTTCAATGCTATACAGCTTAGTGAACCAGCTCCTCTTCTTGACCTGCTGCTGATGGCACTGAAAGATGATGAATTAGTATGTGATGAAAATGACGAGGATAAACTGGAGATTGCAAAAGTAAGTTGTTTTCTGAATTGCTCAAAATTTATGTGGGTGTCTAAGGTGATATATAATATTTCTTATGTTCTTTAATTTCAGTTGAGTATGCCAACTTCTTGTTCATAGCTCCTTCAAAGAACATAATTTATTTCTTTGCAGGTAAATTCCGAGATACTGAAAGATAATGCCGAGATGATTAATGAGTACTTCTCTATTCATGTTGATCGAGATGGGAACCTGATCAGGCTTCCTGTTGTACTTGATCAGTACACCCCTGATATGGACCGTCTCCCAGAATTTGTGTTGACTATGGGGAATGATGTAGGTTAATTCATCAAGTTCATCATATATTCTAATTTAAATTCGAGCATGAAACTGGACCATACACTCCCTGTTGAGGTGGCAAATAATCCATTTGCTAAACTGTTTCAGTGTTTCAAATTTATCGTGTAGATATTGCAGCTAAATATCTGAACATGACTTCTTATTTAACTTGTTTCTTTGTTTGAGCCCCAATATGTGTTACTTCATGGCATTTTTGTAGACTTTGTACTTCTTCAAGTTCTGGCAATCCTGATTTTTAGCAATTTCAATCTCACAATAGGTTACCTGGGATGATGAAAAGGAGTGTTTCAGAACAGCAGCTGCTGCTATTGGGAACTTTTACGCACTCCATCCTCCCATCCTTCCAAATCCGTCTGGGAGTGGCATTCAGTTGTACAAGAAAAATAAAGATTGCACGACGGGCGGCGAACATGTTGGCAGAACAGGTGAGCAGATTGGTTCTAGAACGATTACTGAATCTGGAGTTTGTCTGTCAACAACTCTGAAATCACTCAGATAACATGAGGTGAAAATTTTGAGGCGCTTAAAACATTCTGTGGTATATAATCCTAGGGCTACATTATCATAGGCTCGATTATAACGCTAAAGACATGTATTTTCATCAACGTTAAGTGCTTTGGTGCTAAGAAGTGAATTGCACCACAGATGAAGATGATATTGATCAAGAACTACTTGCGGAAGCAGAAACAGCATGGTCCCAACGTGAGTGGACCATTCAGCATGTCTTGTTTCCTTCCATGCGGCTTTTTCTCAAACCCCCAAAGTCAATGGCAACAGATGGAACCTTCGTTCAGGTTTGTTCCTTTGTGGCATTTTACTTTTGTCTATGGATGGGGTTTAATTGCAGCACCTAATTCCCTGGCATGCTTTGTGTACAAGTTCTCTTATATTACTCACCAGCTTGACATTGCATTGTATAACAATTGCCAGTATGCTCTCCCTATTTATAAATGCATCTACATGTACTATTGGTACCATCAAATGTGCCTCCAGATTGATGCGTACTTCTGAAACTGAAACCACCATGCCATCTTCTAATTGTTAAAAATGTCCTTGGCACAATCTTTGAACAAGGCAGTAAGTATGCAAGTACTTTTGGATTTCCTTAAAACTGCCAGTAAAGCTGAAATTATCTTGGACGTCTTGGAATTCAGGCTCTCTTTGGAATAAAGGAAAATTTTACTGTTCCTGTGTTTTTCCTGTGTTTTTGAACTGATTCCTGTGAAATTCCTGTGCCAATCCTGTGAAATTAGCCCTCAGTGTTGTGTCTTGAAGCTGTATGAGTCACCTCTGTTGATGATAACTATGATTGCTAACCTCTTTCTGTTTTTTTTTTCCTAAACGTTTTGTGCAGGTTGCTTCTCTGGAGAAGCTTTATAAAATTTTTGAGAGATGTTAAGCATGCAAGCGACAACTTACAAAGAAGGCGTCATGGCGAAGTAACACCCTGATGAAACATTTTGCGCTGTGTATATTTTGTACTTGCAGTGTTTGTAAAGTGGTCAGATTGACTTGTGAAGTGGAAGTGTAGCCTGCGCAAACATCCCTTGTGCTGTCAATCCGTTGTTGGGTGACACGACTTTATTAACTTTCTGGTGTATTGGTCCTTGACATTTATCTTGAAATTATAAGCGCTTATAAGAGCCTTCTGTCTGTAATTCTATGGTGTATCGATCTTTGCTAGCCTTCTAGTTTAAATTACGCATTGTTATCCGTACATGGACAATGATCCTTGGTGCAAGTCGACACTTAAGTGCGTGTCACAAACCATACTTAGTTCATTTACCTCCCAATTGCCCCTATCTGAAACACATTTTTTTCAGATGAATGCGAAATCCACCTGCTCTGCTCTTTTGATTTCCAATCCATCGCACTGGTTCCACCAGACAATTGTACAGTTTTGTGAACGTTGTTGGGATGGAAATGGTCAGAAACGGTTTCAATTGTTTTCGGTTACATATTTTTTTACTCAGAAAAAAAATTGAATACAATATTGCAGAAAACAAATGCGGCATATGCACCTCCATATCGGTGAGAACCGATAACTCTTAATTAATTTGAATAGTAGTAATAGATTGATGCGAAACATGCCCATAATTTGACTAGCTTTTAGTTAAAGTTGCTAAATGTTTCTCTTTTTCAATACAAAATATAAGGTACATCGAACATCGATGGATGGAGGGATTATGTGCAAATTAGCACGTGGTCAGTGGTTTAGCTAGCTTAGGCTGTATAGAAAGGGGAAACGGTAATTATTAACGAGATCAGGAATGGTCGGATGATCCTAAAACTCTTCTGTTTACATTTCCACTTTATAGTATCAGAATACGAGGGAAAAAACAAGCCCGATATTCCATTTTCATTTTAGGGAGAAAATCGAGGGCCTTTTCCAGTTGTCCGAAGGCTACGTCTCTGCAGGTGGGCCCGATGACTACCAATGTGTCCACCACGTAGGCGGTAGCTCTCAAATCACATCATCTCGCCACCACACCACCCGTCGGATTCCTCCACTTCTCCTCCCCCAGTCCCGTCCCAACTCCCAACCCGCCCAAAACCCTAGCCCAGCACCACAAGCCGCGCTACCGCTCGCCGCCGCCGCCGGGGACCATGGCGAAGCCTCGGCGCGGCCGCTCCGCGTCCCGCTCCTCCTCGGGCTCTTCCTCCCGCTCCGTCTCCTCCGGCTCCGTCTCGTCCCGCTCCCGGTCGCGCTCCCGCTCCTTCTCGTCTTCGTCCTCCCAGTCCCGGAGCCGCTCCCCTCCCCCAGCGAAGCGCAGGTGAGTAGGGAGGCACGGCACTCCACGCTATGAATCCGCTGATTCCAGGCTACTCTTGGGGGACTTCTTTTTTCATGGAGGGTGTGGGTGGGTAGCGATGCATTTGTTCCTTCTGAGTGTATGCTGTTTAAAGCTTTTTCGATTTACTGATTTGAATGTCACTTCGCCAAAAGAAAAGAAGGCAGAAAGAAACCCCAGACCATTCCGTGACTTCGTCCTAAGCCACGGACCGGGTGGCTGCGAGTTCGAGTCTAGTCGATTCAGATAGTTGTGCAGCACCACTATTGTGGCACTCAAAAATTTGGACGAGGCCTTTCTATCAACCAGAACCACACTTTGGTAACAGTCTCACTGATCAGTCAGTAGGCATTAACACACAATTTTTTTAAACTATGCTTGGTGAAGAGGATGGAAACACTTAATTTAAATGTGACCCTGCAACCTGTGTTCAGAATTCAGATGGATGCCTTTGATCTGTTTTTGTTTCTTGATGTTGGCTTGTTGTTTAGCTGCACCTTCTGCTGTTTGTATAATGCCAGAGGCCAATTGGTAACCAGCATTTGCTGACGAAAATTATTGGGTTCATCCTGGCTCTTGCTCTTGGTTCTTCCTGTCGACATATTCTTATTACATTTACAGCCTGATGGCAATTTCAAGTTTTTTCTTGTATATGAAGTCCCTTAGTTAAGCTAAATGTGTTCTGCTTTTACGGACATGATTGTTTGATATGAGCAAACACATTTTTTTAACTGTGCTTGATGAATATGATGGAAATACTCAAGTTAAATGTGACCCTGCAGCCTGTGTTCAGAATTCAGATAGATACCTTTGATCTGTTCTTGTTCCTTGATGTTGGCTTATTGTTTAGCTGCACCTTCCGCTGTTTGTAGAATGGCGGAGGCCTTTGGCAACCAGCATTTGCTGACGAAAATTATTGGGTTCATCCTGGCTAGCTGGCTCTTGCTATTGGTTCTTGCTGTCAACATATTCTTTGCATTTACAGCCTCATGGCAATTTAAAGTTTTCTTGTGTAGTTTTCTTATGAACTGTAATTTTTCTTATTTTCCTCCCGTTGGTGACTCTTGCTAGGTTTCAACTCTAGCCTACCCCAACTTTCTTGGGACTGAAAGGCTTGGTTGTTGTTGTAATTTTTCTTATTCTGGTTCTCTTCAACCTGAGTGCATTTACTTATGGATGCTGTTGCCCCCCAGCTCACCTGGAGCACTGAAAGGTCGATCACCTTCACCACCTCCTAAAAGAGGTTCGCCCTCAAAGAAAGCCCGTTCGCCATCACCACCACCTAAAAAGGCTTCACCCCCTAGGTATAACTTTGTATAGTAACTGCATATTTCACTTCAATTCCAGCACTATATTGATAATTATATGCTGTATTTATGAAGGGTGTTGTTTCACTTGTTAGTTGTAACTTTCATTTTTTATCTTGTATGAAGTAAATGTAGTTTGTAAAATGGGATGCTGTTTGTAGGGTAACGAACTAATGATGCAAAGCCTCTTCAAAATTCTTATTATATTGGATGTTTCAACTCAAATCTAACACTATCGTCTGATATAGTTTCTTTTCTAGCTCGTATGTTTCTACTTGCTTGTCGTACTTTTACTTTTGGACCCTATATTTTTTTTCTGAGAAAGTGTCTACACTGTACATAAGCTGCTGTTGGGCTTTTATTGCTTGTTTCCCATATGTGGAGTTACATGTCCAGAGGCTTCATCTATTTCCCCAGTCAGTGTTAACTTTACATTGTTTAGTGCCACCTCTTCTGTTTGTACCTCTACATATTACTCTTGTGCTCTACATTATTGAAAAAGTGGTTGTTGGTTTTCAGGAAAGCATCTCCTCCTGCTGAGTCAGCTGTTCTCCACATTGATCATTTATCAAGGAATGTTAATGAGTCCCACTTGAAAGAGATATTTGGTGAGCTTGTGCTTAAATTTTCCCACACTTTATTCTGCTGGAAGTTTATTGTTAGTTGAACTATAAT
The DNA here is from genome assembly GCA_030272315.1 of Paspalum vaginatum. Taxonomy (NCBI): domain Eukaryota; kingdom Viridiplantae; phylum Streptophyta; class Magnoliopsida; order Poales; family Poaceae; genus Paspalum; species Paspalum vaginatum. The sequence continues at coordinate 45,772,331 of CM059014.1, forward strand.
TAAAGACGGTGAAACCAGATTTATGATGTTTGTTTTTGCATGAATTTGCATTGTGTGGTTGTCACCTGAATGAACTCTAAGCATTTAATGACGACACTGATGATGTGCATTGTTTTTGTATTCAAATGTCTGCATTATCCTTTTGATCCTTTTATTGTTATATATCAATCTCCAACTATCGTAGTTATGTTTTGCATGATGTACTCATGTTAGTTTGTTTAACTGCCCTCATCTTTCCACTGGTAGCTTCATGCATTGGGCGTGTTCCTGTCGCTGTAGCCTTTTGCTGATTCTAGTAGGATTTTGCTGTTCCTCCTGACATTAGATGCATTTAACTTACTATTACATCCAAAACTAGACATAAATAAACGCTTTTGAATAGCCATCGTGTTGCCAAATGAACCCCACAACTATATTGAACCACTCACCTGTATTTTCAGGAAACTTTGGCGAAGTGGTGAATGTGGAGCTAATAATGGACCGATTGGTAAGTGAATGTATTGCTGTCTTATTCTGTGCCTGACACTCTCTTCTTAATTCCCATGATTTTTTTTCCTTAGGTCAATCTTCCTCGTGGCTATGGATATATTGAATTCAAGAAGAGAGCTGATGCTGAGAAGGCTTGTCTTTACATGGATGGTGTATGGATTCTGCCCCCTTTTTTATTGCCTTTTTTTTTGGTGGTAAGCAAATGGTCAACAAGTTCTACCAATCTTTCTGTTCAGGGTCAAATTGATGGAAACATTGTCAAGTTGAGGTTCACTCTTCAACCACGCCAAAGGGCTCTGTCGCCTATGAAGGCTCCTCCCCCTCCCCCAAAAAGAGATGCTCCTCAGAATGACAAAATTGCTAGTGCTGAAAAGGATGCCCAGCAGCGTCCTAGGGAATGTAAGCTTTTAACCTTTTGTTCCTGTCAAGGACTCCCCCCCTGAAGGGTTATCTCTTTCAGCTCTATGATGATTTAATTAGTTGCATATGTGTCTGTAGCATCTCCACGAAGAAAGCCAGCTTCACCTCCACGAAAGCGATCTCCAAATCGGAGGGTCGAGTCACCCAGGCGTCCCCCACCTGACCCGTCACCTAGGCGTCGTCCTGAGTCTCCACCTATGCGACGGCGACCAGATCCTTCTCCGGTCAGGCGTGGTGACACACCTCCTCGCCGGAGGCAACTATCTCCAGCTAGAAGGCGTTCTCCTTCTCCGGCACCTAGGAGGCATAGGTCTCCGATGCGGTAATCGATGCTTAAATACCTTCAATAATCTATTGTTTTGTGACTGGAATTACTTTGCTGACACTATTTCTGCAACAACAGTCCTTCACCTAGGAGGGGACGTGGCAGCCCATCACCACGAAGACGCTCCCCTGGGCCTCTAAGGCGCCGGTGAGTATCTTTGAGCTTCTTTCTATTTACCACTTCTGTGCAATGCCCCGCAGTACAGTATATTATGTAATTTGAGACCAAGGTATATGTGCACGTCTTGTCCTAATTGTATCAAGTATTCTCCATTTATATCTCATAGCTTTTGGATTGCATGAACCTATACGATTTTCATAATTAACTGATGATATTGCACATGATTGGTTGGATTCTCAAGCTATTTGCTCAGATTTTCTTTCTAGTGTTTTGATACTTGTTTTACCTGCACTTTTTTGTGTGTTGGGTTCTGTACTTATGTTGTGTATGAACGTTCTGTTATTTCTTGTGGTCCTGCCCTTTCATTTTGCGTGCTTAGCTGTTCTGTTCAATCTTTCTTTTTCCTGCTAGCTCTGTATAGCAGGTGTGCTCATTCCTTTCTTTTCCCACCTCTAGCTCACCTCCTCCAAGGCGGTTGAGGAGCCCGCCAAGAAGGCCACCACCTCCACGTCGTTTTAGTCGTTCTCCTCGCAGACCCCTTCGTTCTCGTTCTAGATCGATCTCTCCACGAAGGTAATTTTTCTGATGCCAATTTTTTCCAGTCGAGGTTGTACTTATTTAGTTATTTAGCTCCCTGACACTTTAATTCACTCTGTATAATGCCAGGGGTCGAGGGCCTCCATTGAGGCGTGGGAGGTCAGACTCATCATATTCTCGATCACCTAGTCCGCCAAGAAAGGTCAGTGCCAGTGTGCCACATCTGCAATAGTATTTATAGTCTCAAAGCGAATAATGCTGGATTTTTGCTTCTGTTGCTGGTCATGCAATGTGGTACTACTATTAGCTAATGAGTGGTTAAATGTGAATACCTTCTCTTATATAGGGGCCCAGAAGGGTATCAAGGAGTCGCAGCCCTAGAAGGTAACCTTTTTTTTCCTAATGTTATATTTTTTCCCTTCTTTCTTTCAATGTTTGAAAGTTTCTTAGGACTACAAAGCTCTGTTGTGGTGGTTGTACATTTTTCCGGTGTTCTGCTTATGAAAAAGTGTTATGGTACTGAAAAAATGTCTTGTCTTGCAGGCCTCCTAGAGGAAGAAGCATATCTAGTGACAGCCGAAGCAGCAGCTCACCTTCCCCTAGACGCAGGTAGAAGGAACTCGTGGCATTTGTGTTTCCAGCAGGTAAAAACTTTTATCCCTTCACTCTATCTGTATCGTTTGCCTGTGCTTGTGACTTGCTGTGAGCTCAAGTGTTGGTTAGAGGAGATGATAAGAGAACCCTACGGCAAGGGAATGCCTGAATGCCCTCAATCGATCGTGCTTGGTGGACTTTCTGGCTTGTTATTTGTACTGAGACAGTTTAATCTGCTATGTTGGCTTATGTACTGGAATATATTTTTAATTTCTGAACTTGTTTCGCAAGAAGTCTGATATAAAATTTTCTGGTAATCCTTTGTCTAATTGTCACCCAACGGGTGTGTGCTGTTTATATCTATTTTGTTGTACCAGTTGCTCTGTGTACTCGCTCCTGGTATTATTATATTTCATCTGTATTATGTCCTAAGATTCCGTGCCGCGTTGAGGAGTGGATTCTTCCAAATTCTTCAGTGCGATAGACGGAGATGATTCTTAAGGTCAAGCGTTGAGTTTTCGTGGGACGAACGGAATCGGGTTCAGTTGGAGAAGGAACAAGCTTGGAACTGTGCTGAGAAAAGCAATCGCATTCCATATGGGTCTGTCTGGTTGTTGACCAAATCTAGCTAGGCTAGCTCCGCTTGGTCAGCCCAGCCTTGCTGGAATGGGAATTGTGGGTCTGTTTGGTTGGTTGATGGGAGGGTGGCGGCGACGGCGGCTCCCGAAGCGGACGACGAGGGCTAGGGCGACGGCGGCGGCGCTTGTGTTGTAGGGCGAGTGGGTGGCACCACCACACCACCATGCCGTGCTCTTGCAGTGAGATCCAAGGCGAAGGGCTAGGGAGCGGTAGCGGCGGTCGATGCGGAGGGCGAGGGGGAGGCGGTGGCCGTCGAGGACTTGAGGCGGAGGGTGAAGGCCGCCTCATCGCACCTCCATGGGAGACACCACCGTCGGAGGTTGCCTCCTCATCGTGCTCGTGTGGCAGATGCCGCCGTCGAAGACTGCCTCCCCTGCGCTCCTCAGGGCGGGGCTCCTCCACGTGAGAAGCCGCCGCCTCGTCTCGTCCTCTGTGGCGTCGTCGGCCGCCTTGTCCGCTCGTCGGAGTAGTAGTGGGGACACGGCCGGCGGCGCGACAAGCAGCGAGGATGGGCGAAGGAGTTTCGTGGAGCTGGCGGGAGCAAAATAGGGTCTAGCCATTGGCCGTTCATCTGCAGCCACCCCCCGGCTAATTTTGCACTACCGGGGGCGGGCTAGGAAGTTGGCCAGACAACCAAACACGCCCAAGTTTATGAGGGGCTGGCCACCCTAACAAACACGCCATATATTCATATATTATTGGACATTCCATATATTCATATATTATTGGACATTCGTGGAGTACTGGGAAAAAAAACGATGGTGAAGAAAAAAAGAAGTTATATGCGAACAGGTCATCCAAAATGTGGATGGGACCATAATTAGCAAAGTTAGGCGGGGTGACATTCATCCAAATTAGGGAAGGTCAGGAGGTGGACATGGTGCACATGGCGTATTTACTGTACATGGTTCACATACACAATTTGCTTGCAGTCTTGCACGAAAGGAATATTCGTCTCTGCTTGGCGCTTGCTGCGCCGATGGTCTGGGTGTTCAATGAAAATAGCACATCCATCAAACAGTTGCAAAACATTTGTATTTTGCCGATAGCTCGTAATTAGCGAAAAAAATCCCGAGTGAATACACGGGCAATTCAATGCAAAATCCAAGCCTGGCAATCCGGCATCGATGATATTGCAGTCTGAAAGTCTGGAATTGGCACCGCTGCGTCTGAAGTGTGAAGGTGATGCCTGGTCCTAGAGTAGAGGCGTAGTATTCAAGAAGAGTTAATTTCACCGGCGGTTCTCGAATTTGTCCTGAGGTTTCATTTAGGTCCCGGTATTTTCAAAATACACATTTAAGTCTTTAAACTTGTTTCGAGATTTCATCCAGGTCCCGGTACTCTCAGAATGCACATTTAAATCTCTAACCTCGTTCGGAGGTTTCATCTAGGTCTCGGTTGATTTTTCAAGGGCGGTTTTTATTTTCAAAAGTAATAAAAAGATATTTAATATTTAAAAATTCATACTAATTCATTTTAAATCAGAAAAATATGAAATTAGTACCAAATTTTTTGAAAATCTAATCTATCCACTAGTGCTGTACTTAGAAATTTATAGATCTCATTTATTAATGTTTTATTGTTAATATACACTAGGAGGGATAATAATTGAGATCCATATAACTCTAAGTAAAGCACTAATGAATAGATTACATTTTTAGAAAAGTTTTGTACTAGTTTCATATTTTTCTGATTTAAGATGAATTACTTAGGAATTTTTAAATATTAAATAGTTTTTTATTATTTTTAAAAATAAAAACTTCTTTGAAAAACCACCCAGGGATCTAAATGAAACTTTCAGACAAGTTTAAGGACTTAAACGTGCATTCTGAAAGTACTGAGATCTAAATAAAATCTCAAGACAAGTTTAATGACTCAAATGTGCATTTTGAAAATACCGTAACTTAGATAAAATATTAGGACAAATTTGAGGACCACAAGTGAAATTAACTAAAAAAGAATCCAATCCCAATCGCAAATCCGGCCCCGAATGCACCGATTGATGTGATCATGAACCACTCTTGGAGCCTTGGAAAGATCTTGATCGCTAGCTTTTGATCCAACGGCTGCCGGCCATACCCAAATGCCTGTTCAAGCTTCTCCCGCATCTCTCCCTTGCGGGCGGGGACGGGGGCCAACATGCCGCCGCCGCCGCCGTTCGCCTCCATGGACGCGTTCTACCTTCACCTGCTCCGCTCCTGCACAGCGCTGACGCACGTCGCCACCGTGCACGCCCACATCGCCCGCGCGCACCCCGCTGCCTCCCTCTTCCTCCGCAACTCCCTGCTCGACGCCTACTGCCGCTTCGGGGGGCCTGTCCCCACCGCCCGCCTGCTCGACGAAATGCCCCGCCGCAACTCCGTCTCCTTCAATCTCCTCATCAACGCCTACTCCCGCGCGGGTCTCGCGGCCAGCTCTCTGGCCACCTTCGCTAGCGCGCGGGCCGCGGGGCTCAGGGCCGACCGCTTCACCTACGCCGCCGCGCTCGCAGCGTGCGCGCGGGCGGGCGACGCGGGGGCCGGAAAGGCCGTGCACGCTATGGCCGCCCGGCAAGGTCTCGGCAGCGGGGTGTTCCTGTCCAACTCACTCATCAGCATGTACGCCAGGTGCGGCGAGATGGACGAGGCCAGGCGTGTGTTCGACGCCTCCGCCGACCGTGACGGCGTCTCGTGGAACTCGCTGCTCTCCGGACACGTCCGCGCCAGCGCGCGCGAGGAGGCGATGGAGCTGTTTGCCCTGATGTGCAGCTGTGGCATAGGGTGGAATCGAATCGCGCTTGGGAGCGTCATCAAGTGCTGTTCTGCTGCTGCTGATCATGGAGACCACATTGCGGAGGCAGTTCACGGATGTGTGGTGAAGGCTGGACTGGACACCGACCTCAATCTCGCAAGTGCATTGGTCGACATGTATGCTAAGAAAGGCTCCTTGAGTGATGCTGTCGCGCTTTTCAAGTCGGTGCGAGACCCAAATGTGATCGTTTTTAATGCGATGATTGCAGGGTTCTGTCAGGACGAAGCTGTGGTGGGCACACAAGTCGCAAGGGAAGCTATAAATCTGTATTCAGAGCTGCAGAGCCGGGGGATGCAGCCTACTGAGTTCACATTCTCAAGTATTCTACGTGCATGCAACTTGGCTGGTGAATTTGAATTCGGGAAACAGATACACGGTCAAGCACTCAAGCACGATTTCCAAGGCGACGACCATATTGGGAGTGCACTCGTTGACCTGTATTCCAACTCTGGTTGCATGGAAGATGCATACAGGTGCTTCAGATCTCTGCCTAAGCAAGACATTGTCACATGGACATCCATGATTTCAGGGTGTGTTCAGAATGAGCTTTTTGAGAAGGCGCTGAGGTTGTTCCAAGAATCATTATGTTATGGATCGAAACCTGATCTTTTCACTATGTCGAGCGTGATGAATGCATGTGCTAGTTTGGCTGCTGCAAGGACTGGTGAGCAGATCCAGTGCCTTGCCACAAAATCTGGTTTTAACCGGTTCACTGCCATGGGGAATTCCTGCATACATATGTATGCTAGGTCAGGGGATGTTGATGCTGCGGCTCTGAGGTTTCAGGAAATGGAATCCCGTGATGTTGTCTCTTGGTCTGCAGTGATATCAAGCCACGCGCAGCATGGTTGTGCAAGGGATGCTTTACGCATTTTCAGTGAAATGACGGATGCAAAGGTGGCGCCTAATGAGATTACTTTTCTCGCTGTCCTTGCTGCATGTAGTCATGGAGGATTGGTTGATGAGGGACTCAGGTAGGCCTTTGCCATTTCTTTCAGACTAGAGCATTTAAATCAATTGGCAATGCAACTTCCTTTGTTATACTATACACGTCTCACATGTCCTCCTTTGATGATCTCATGCAGGTATTATGAAATTATGAGTAACGAATATGGGTTGAACCCAACCATAGAACATTGTACATGTGTTGTTGGTCTTCTTGGACGATCTGGGAGGCTAGGTGATGCTGAGGCTTTTATTAGGGACTCAACCTTCCATGACAGTCCTGTGGTTTGGCAATCTTTGCTGGCCTCATGTCGTATTCACGGAGACATGGAGAGAGGCCAGCATGTTGCTGATCGGATAATGGAGCTGAAACCCACTTCCTCTGCATCCTATGTAAATCTTTACAACATATATTTGGATGCTGGGGAGCTTTCCTTGGCCTCAGAAACTCGAGAGCTGATGAAAGAGCGAGGCGTCAAGAAAGAGCCTGGTCTTAGTTGGGTTTAATTACGGTCTAGAGTCCACTCATCTGTTGGTGGTGATAGGTCCCTGGAATATACAGAACTCGCAGAGATGCTCTCCAATATAGAAAAGTTGGCAGGCACTGACAATGCTAGCACAGAATCAAATATGTGTACCTCAGCCATCTTATGGAACATTTGGAAAATTAGGAATTCGTGGAGACGACATGGAAGGTCGTTTTGTACATTACATATTTACACATGTGACCTGGGTAGTGATGAAGAGCTCTTGAAGTACAATGGTTTTATGCTTTGAGAGGGAATGTACATTGTATAGTGAACACAAACCTTTTCTTTCCTGGTGGGTTTGGGTTTCTCAGGGACGCACCTGGCGGGGTTAACCTTGTCCATCGTGGACAGAATTCGCTTCACGTGGGTCAATTTTTCTGGTTAGCATGTGTTCTAAGTGGTATTGTGTAACTACCATTCCTCCGATAAAGGTTTCGTAAGTAAAGGGGATGTAGCTCAAATGGTAGAGCGCTCGCTTTGCATGCGAGAGGCACGGGGTTCGATCCCCCGCATCTCCAGTATATTTTTTTTGTTTTGTTTCCTTCGGTGTCGACGTCTGGTCCTGGCACATGGCTCCTTGAAGAACGTTGAGCCAAGCGGAGGGAAGGAGGGAAGCGAAAGATGCGGAGCCTACGAACTAATCTTGGGTTGGGTACCAAGGGACCTGAACTGGAGTGGACCCCGTCAAAGCAGCATGCACGCATGACATCAGTGATGAGCAAAGCATTTCATACCCTTGATGGTTCCATGCAATGGGCTCTTGAATAGCCAATGACAGCTGGGCCACGGCAACCTGTAAGCAAAAGATAATGAGCTGACCACGTGCCACGTTTTTTTAAAAAGATTTCACATCCGAGGGCAGCAGAAGCAAAACAGCAAGAGTTGGAGCGGCAATCTTCCCCAGGAAGCTTGAGGCATGGCATCTACTCTGCTACTGCTAGGGATCGTATATAAATGGGCGCCTGCGTAGAGCATCATCACCTGCCAGAGCAACCAAAACCAACACACACAAACACAGCAAGTGAAAGTGAGAGGGTCCAGTCGACCAGTCCCCCGGAGGCCGGAGCACATAGCACAGAGCTGAAGCATCAGCAGCCGCAGCCATGGGCCTTTCCTGCATGCCATCCCTCGCCAAGGTGTTTCCCCAGAAAACATCGTCAGCTTCATCTTCCCTCATAAGGGAGGAGCCTCCTGATGGTGATGTCATCAAGAAGCAACAGGAGAAGCAGCAGCAGGAACAAGGAGCGAAGGAGCAGCAGGACAAGGGGAAGAGGTCGAAGAAGAGGAGCAATATTGATGCAGGGGCCGCCTCCACGACGCCCTACTTCCCCTTCCATTCTAGGCCAGGACTCCTCTAGCCTCTTCACCTTTGCGTTGCATGCTTCCGACTAACCAAACCCCAGGTAGCACTAGTCTTTTCACTCAATGATCTGGCACGGTGCGCGCCTCACGATCACATCAAGGTGAATCAGAGTCCGATTCTAGTTAACATCTGGCACGAGTAGTTGCTAATGTTTCAAATTTCCCTTTTTTTTTTCAGATCAAGTGGCAGTTGCTATCTGCAAATACACCCTACTGTTAATCACCTCCATACAAATCGATTTACAGCTATGTACTGTACCATGGCGCACGCATCCTGATTATACTGTTTTACTCCTGTCATTCAAGCGAACATTTCTGCCCATCTGGGACTTGTGGCCCCTTGTTCCTTGTGGAGACACCCAGAGTCATACCAACAGAAACAAGGGTTTCCAGTGACCTCTCGCTATTGGCCACAAGGTCAGCGTCAAACTGGATCGTATCCTGCCATAGCGCCATACAAAGTCATGTCAATTTTTTTCTTGAGCTATAATTTTATTTAAGAATTCGAATGTACGAGCGACGTCAAAGCTTTGTTACATAGAAAGAGAACAAATTGTTACCTTTTCGAAGACGCATATCACCGTGCTCCCTCCAAAGGAGAAGTATCCAAACTGGAGAAAAAGAAAGATTTAAAAAGGCAATTTCACACCTTAACACAAGCATTAGAAGGGGAAATGCATGAAGAAAAACCTCATCTCCTTTCTGGACATAGTCGCCCTCATTTTTCAAGAACGTGATGCTTCCTACCATGGTTGCTCCAATTGCAACAAACGCTACCTGAACCATGTCACCAGGAAATAAAAAACATTGCATGATGAGCAAGGGAATCAAGCTATATACATTGACATTCATGATGCTCCAAAAACAAATGTGCAGAAAGGCCCTAATAAAGTAATCATTCTTTACAAAAATACACTGGCGAACTCTACTGTAGCATCACTGGGTCATCCTGATCCAGTGATACCAAATATTTTACAAAAGAAGGAAAGATTCAAAACTACATGAGCGATGGATTCTTTTTTTTTCTGTTAAGTTTGCTCACAATTGTAGGGAGAAAACTAATCCAACATTCTGTAAAGAAAATTCCCAACGTCCCAACAGCAGGAATAACCCTAAGTGGGTGCCTGGTATATATACAAGGAAAAGTGGAAAACAACAGAGATACAAACCTTTCCAAACTCAGATGCTGATATTATTGAGACAACTCTTTTGTTCTCTGTGAATACATTGCAATACTTGCTATTCACAGCGATGGGATTGACCTATCAATGTAGCGATACCAACATCAGTCAGATGCTGAGACATGGTAGCAAGAGAACAGAACAAGGAATATCCCTTCCAAACAGCAACAAGAAAGTACTCCCTCTAGGTCCGAAATTCTTGTCGTTTTGGACAATGACACGGTCTCCAAAACATAGTTTTGACCAATGTTTTCTATTAGAATATAAATGAATACCATACCAAATTTATACTTTTGTGAAAGCACTTTTTAAAACAAATCTAATGATATGACCTTAAAGTTTCAAAACCAAATAATTTAAAAGTTATTTATAGTCAAAGTTTAAAATGTTTGACTCAATCATTGTCCAAAACGACAAGAATTTCAGACCTAGAGGGAGTATGCAATATAGTATTCCATACCGTGTACAGGCACCCAGGAATTTCAACGAATTTCTCCACAGTTCCAGAGACTGGTACATGAAATCTATGGTAATCCTGCACATTACTTAGTGTAAGATGCATAATCACACAGTATATTTTCAACAAAAATACTGAGGCTCTAGGGACCAAATAGATATACACATACCAAACCAGTCTTAAAAATTGAGAATTCTTTATCTTAATAAGGGGACTAAAGCTGTACCTGAGGTGCAAGCCGGAAAATGACCAAGGATCCATTGCTTAAAGCATCTGAATGCACACTGGTTCCTAAGAGACCCTCAATTGAAAATTTGCGGCCCTAGGAACACAAGGCATACTACAATGAGACATCAACTAAACATTCTACCATGTGAAGGATCATGTTGTGCTTGTATTAACATATCACATAGCACAGAATATAATAAAATTATTTGTTTATTGCCGTCCAATTCATGTTACCAATTGCTTACAGTGTGGTTCACGTTAATAATGTGGTAGACTGGTAAGCTTTCTTAAATATGTTGACATGACATACACATATTTGGACATGATTGTTTCCCTTACCGTGCACTAGTAAGAAAAGCAGAACACATGACATGGAATAGACATCGCTTTTAGAGAGATTAGATTGGTTCAAGGCAATATACCTCCATTTCTTGCACTTACTCATTTAGATGGAAACTTAAATCTCTAACATAGAGATTCAATGATTCAGTTAAATTTAGTCGATTGATGTCTTTACCTTGATCCAAAGTCTTGTGCTCTCATCAACAGAACTAAAAGCCATTAAACGGCTATCAGCAGCACAGGTAGCAATACTGTCTTGATCGCCGTATGCAATTGGTCTGGCACCAGGCTTCAGTCCTCTTATGAAAAATTCATTAAAAGTCTACAAAAAAATGATTCGGTGCATAAATGAGGCCTTTCCAAAAATCAAATCGAATGTGTCATCCAATCAACTTCTACTGCTTTGCTCTGAAAAAAAAAATCAGTTCTACATTCCATACCTTAAAACTTTCGATAGGGTCCTTGACCTCATCCATATTTATTTGATCCTGCGGAGTATACAACGAATATCTAAGTTGAAAACAATGATTTTATTAATAAATGAAAATGGTTGAAATAAATTCTGAATTTCAGATAGATAAGCAACAAAATGTACCAATAAGTAAATATCACAACCAAATGACTAACATTTAATTAGGAATTAATAATACAGTCAAACTATTGGCAAGGACTCGTTTATCTACCAAACTCAGACTGCACAGTTAAGGTTGAGCTGAAAGGATCACAAATGAAAACTCAACATCGCTCCAAACAAATGAAGGCTAATTCTGCATTACCTCTAAGGACTCAATCTAAACTAAGCGTTAGCAACTGAATGGAAAAGATAGGGTGTGTTGTTCTCCTGTTTTTATGGTGTCTATTGTTTCACCAAAAGCAAGATTCAATAACCAGTATATATCTATTTTAACTATTTCTTTAATGGACTCACTTTTTTTAGAAATTCGCTGTACTTCACAGTTTTATTTCATATATATCAAAGTACAAGAAATTTTGATCCACAGTATTTATGTTGCTTGAAAATGATAAGTGAAAACAACCAAATCCTGAATTAAACATCTCTGATAGGTAATGATTTTTAACTTTATTTTGCTGTACAATGGAAATAAAGTAAGAAAAAAACAAAGAACAGAGAGAAACAACATAATTCAGGCACAGCTGGCAGTAATCAATTACATACACATTGGACCAAAATATTTTCACATCACATGCTCTCTAGGGCTTGTTAAGTCTGTACACCACGTGCATCCTCTTCATCAAAAGTAAAAAAAGGTTTAGTCATACTCTGGACCTTAAATAGCTCAAGGAACTTGGGAATATCTTTTGCAGATTCCGACGAGTTCATCTTTTTTCCTTGTTTCTCAGATAGGTTTTTCAATAGGTCTTTAACACCTGCATGACAATAATTGTAGTTACACCAAATGTATCAGTTCATATATAAAGGGGCACATACTTAATGGTCGAAGTTACAAACTCTATAAAAGGAAAATAAATCATTGTGATAAGTGTAAATACCAGATATACCTAATTCTAATGCAGCAAACATCCCTCTTCAAGGTCATAGAAAAACACTAGCAATAAAATCCATCAACTTCCATGCAATGATATACTGGTTTCTAAGTAGCTCATAGTAATAGAGGTTTGTGTTTGTCTTGTCTACAGATTACAGCTACAAGAGCAAAATGGTGTCATGAATTTAGTTCATCTTTTCAAAAAGCAAGATTATAGCTGGTAATCAAACAATTAGTTTATAGTTCACAACTCGCTTCAATAATTAAATATTGATTGCAGAAACAATTACTTTCTATCGTTGCATACTTATAATAGTGAAGAAAATTCAGACCATTTTCGATGAATCGATTTAGTTGACCTCAACATGTGATTACACAAATTATTAATGGGAAACATGGGATGAGCTAAGATTATATCTCCCAACTCACCAGTATTGATAAGAGTGAGTCCCACTTTTGATTGGTATAAAGCCCTCATGGACAACACAATTTTTCCATCAATAACTTCTTCAACTATCCTCTTTGTTCGCCGGTCGAAAACCTTATATCACGGCGCTGAATTAATGAAAGGAGCGATAGAACTGCTAAATCGTATGTCATTCAAAACTTTTTAAGTTAGTCTACAGTCTACAATATGGAGTAACTGAACACACCAGAATATGCGAAGCTGCAGAGCCCGAGTGCAAACCAACATCATACGTGGAGAAATGTGCCCATTCACTGAGCTTGAACATCCACCTGCACGTCTACTGTATGAGTATAGCATAGCTAGCTCGCATTTAAATGATATTTCATTACAATAAAAATCAAGGGAAAATAGCAGTAGTAACACTCAGATTCATCGATAATGAAGCATCATACCCATAAGAAGCCTGCTTATCAGTTAGGAATCCACCAGTCATGATCTGATTACCAGTTCCTTCATCGAAGCAAAGTGTCATATGTATCATATCATTTATCTTATCATATTTTCCAAGATTTTCACCACATACAGGGCAGTTGCTTATAAGTGGTTCTCTGAAAAGGGGGCAGCATAATCAATGATATACTGTTACATCAAAGAGATAATCAATACTTAAATTCCAAATATAACTGAACGCAAAGAAGTATTAAATTGTTACTTCTCTTGTTGATCAGCCAGAAGGACTGCCAGTTCATCTATGTCAACTATGCCATCACCATTTGTATCTGCTTTACGGAAAAGTTCTTCAATCTAATGTATAAAAGGAAATGATAAGATACACTCAGCAGAAAGGACTGAATTCAACTACAATTAACATACACTCTTCAAGCATGGAACACACTAACCTTTGCAACAGCTAATTTATTACCAAAGGCTTTCATTAAGTCTGAAAATTCAGACAAGGAAAGTGTTCCATCTTCATTGTAGTCCTGTAGCAGCATGAACAATGTTATGCCTTGCAGGCTGGAATCCAAGGAAATCAAGGCAATACATGCAATGTGAAATTGATAAGCAGCATACCCGAAAACATGGATCAAAGATTCAACGTTATAAGCATTGTACACTAAAGAATATTTTGTTTGAGTGAAACACTTGGTAATAGGCTAACTAGTGACAACAATAGCAAAACTAGAAAAGTTGCAACTTCAGTATACAAGGCATATCATGATACGTGCACATTGATTTCAGGAAGCAGGTTAGAGAAGTAACAATAGTCAAATGCGTCTTAAGTCCTAAATCTTTTACAAACCATCATTCCAGCACACCCCAACTGATTTTTCTTTACAGTACTGCTGGAACACTACCTTACATTCCTTAGTTTAACAGATCTGAATGTTAGGTGTATATGTGTGTTGTATATATCACATAGTATGATGGCCTCTATGTATATGCCCAACCCCTGTACATACGTGGCCTTGGGCCCCTTCCTCAATACACAAGCATTATTCCAACACTGACCACAAGATATGTTTTATATCTATGTATGCCGTCTTGAAGACTAAACTGTGATACTGAAACTTTAGTTTGAGTGATTGCATCACATATCACATGCACTAAGTTCGATTATAGGGAGAAATGATGCATAGTTACAAGTTCACTGGAGCAGCAAAAGGAAATCTAGTTTATTGACTATCACATGCACTGGAGAAGTGCTTATGCTATGCAGGATTGAAGGTCTCATATACTCTATGCGGCGCTCACATGTTACAGCTTTACAGCTATAAGCTATTGTAACTATCAGTGATGTGGTTCTGAAGTACATATATATCATATATGAAGGCATGATATCAGCATTAGAAGAATACCACTATAGCTAAGACACGATGAGCAAAGCTTTGTTCTGTTTCAACAGGATCCTGCAACAGAACCAATGGACAAAGGATAAAATCACTACTTGATGATGCTCCCCGAGTCCTGGTAATAATATCTTAAAACAAGTAAGCAAGAGCAGTTACTTCCATGTAGCAGGAGATTGTTATGCTACCCACGGTAGTATTGGGTGATGATGGGTCCAGAAGAGGAAGGTCCTCAGAGTGCTCGTCCAAGTCCTGACATGAAGTATTTCAGTTTCAGGTCCATTATTAGATCCAAAGGAACATAGATCAAGATACTGCACATAGTGTCTGTAACACAAAATCAAGATACTGCACGTACTCTTGCTAAAAGTTACACAGCCTACTGTACTGAGGAACATGAGCCTCTTCAAACAAAAAAGAAAAACAGTCCACAGAGAGATAAATATAATCTAAGAATGAGACGAAGAACAGTGTTACCTTAGTGAGCATTTCAAAGAGGTCAACCTCACAGTAACCAACCAAAGTATTCTTGGAAAACCTGTTTGTCTGCATGCAAGAAAATGCGCAGGGCATGTAAAAAGGCACCGTGTAGCTATTTCAGCTCGACTTAAAAATTCCATCAACACATGCTGCTTCTGAAGCCTTGCACCAATAACATGCAGTTTTCCATATATACATAGAATGGTCAAATTGCAGCAGAAAATAGTGCAGATAGGCACGTAGGGAGGCTAAAACATAACGTCAGTTAACGCAAGGGCAGCATACCTCGAAAACAGAGATACGAGCAATATGAGGTCCATTTGTCTCTACTATAACTTTCTTTTCCTGCACATATATCCGATAGCGCTTAACTAGATGCAGTGTCAATCTTAAAACAGACATTTCAGAAGGATCCTCTGGCAGAGGAAATGTGAAGCTAACTCACCGAGTCCCACACAGGCCTCCGAGTACTGCAAAAAAAAAAAAAAAAAAAAGGTCCCCAGATGGAACAGGGAAAAGGTATCATCAAACATGTATCAATACATGGCTAATAAATATACTAGTACATTAGAAGTCAGAATAATGAAGTACTACAGGCAGAGCAATATTATGTGGCTGTGGAATTTACTGGTGTCTGTGGAAGCTAGGGAAAAAAACAGAATCAAACATCACCAATTCGGCAATTCGGGGGGGGCACAGCCGTACAGGACAGCACAGGCACGAGGCGTGGACAGTTTGGCGGAGGAATGGAACAAACATGCACTAGGAATAAAGGTAGCGGGCGGGGGAGCAAAGGCGGCGTCGAAACTCTCATACCTGTCGGAGGTCTCGGTGCGGTACGTGCGGTCGCCGAGGGAGAGGCAGGCGAAGAACTTGTCCTTGAAGCGCATGTCCGCCTGTGGCCCACCAGGCCAGGCCACCAGCGGAATCGGATGATACATACCGAATAAGAGCACAAGAGCATATGCGAATCAAATCCAGGGGTTCCATTCCATTCCAAGCGGAACCTAGAAAGCGCGACGTAGTAGGAGGAGCGTCAGCAGATAGACAGAGTAGGAAGCAGGCGTACCTTGACTATCCGGATGCGCGCGATGCCGGCGAAGTCGTCGGCGGCGAGGGCCTTGGTCGAAGCGGAGGAGTCGTCCCCGGCGGCGCCGCTGCGGTGGAGGCGGAGGCGGCGGCGGAAGCGCGCGAAGCGCGAGGGCAGCGGCTGCGGGTCGGCGGCGCGGGCATTGGGGCGCGACGGCGAGTGGCCCATACTACTAGTGGTGCGTGCGTCGGCGGGAGGAGGGAGCGGCCAGGCGGAGGAGTTGGTGAAGACGAGCGGCGGCGGCGTCGCGGTGGTTCTACTAGTACTAGTGGATCGAGGTCAGAGCAGGTTGGAAATTGGAATTGGAGCCGGAAAAGGCCGAGACCCTTTCTTTCCTTTGACGAACCAACAACTGCCTGGCCACGGGCCCACGTGGCAGACGGCTGCTGTTTGTGGTGCCGGCTGACCACCATCTCTAAAAATTTTCTTTTTTGGAGCCAGGTTTTGTTCTCGTGCTTGGATGGGATTATGGGAATCAGTCGTTGCTGCAGGTAGTCATCGTCACAGCCCTGCAGCAAACCCTAGCGGTAGTGGACGATGACTACATTATTGCAAAAATACACCGTCGCAAAAACAATTTAATAAGCAATACATTTTTCCTCCTACCACTTGCACTCGTTCACACTCTGCGCTGTAAAGCAAAGGCTTGCAAAATAATAATAATAATAATAATATCATTCGAAGTTTATGGTTACATCTTTCAATTCTTCTGGATTAAGCAACCGCAAATGCTAAACAATAACTCAACAAGTATGGAACCACGATCAAAGCTATGTCCGACCTCCTCCTGCTTTAAAAAAAGAATAAATTGTTAATTGGCAAAACTTTTGAATCACCGAGTCGATGCCAACTTGAAGCCACTTCCTGGTGGATCGGACTCTTGAGAGAAAGTCCTCCTAAGTGTACGTGTCCTTACGATGCAACCTCAAAAGACCAACTGAGATATTGAATGGGCCAAGACCAACTGAGATAACTTGACCCATGGGCAACCAACAGGGCCAGGCCAAAGGTTGTACGCATGTGTTTGGAGTTTGGACCATCTGTTTATTTTTTGGGGCTCGTTGGCCCTAATTCAGCCATGGGCAGGGCTTACTGCAGGGGTTTGTTTGCGAAAATCCTATCCCTCTTCCAGTAGGACAAAAGCCCACCTATCTTCCAGTGTTTGAGATTCGTGTACACCATCTCCACCATTCAACATTCTACCACCACTGATTCAACATTCCACATACACTGATTCAACATTTCACCTACATTGATTCAGCATTTTTTGTATAAATTGTTGAACTAGTATTTGTAAAATGTTGAATCGGTTAAATGAAATGTTAAAATAGGTATTTGCAATTGTTGAGGTGACCGAGGTTGAAGACAGATAAAGATGCTATTGGGCCTGGTAGGCTTTTTATTTTGCTTGATAGATAGGAAGTCCCGTTTGTTTGTTTCGTATATTATATATTTCAGCTTAAATAAATTTTAAATAGTCTCAGTTTACTTGGCCCAAGATTATTAGTTGAGTTACTCTATGTGAGCTTATTTCTAACCAACCTATCACAACAACCATGAAGTTTGGAGATATTTGCTCTACACGTCTGCTTGGTTGGGGTGACAAAATTGGTCATACCAAAATTTTGCTTAGCCAATTTGACTTGCTAAACTTTTATTGTGGCCAGTTTTTGCAGTGAACCAAGCATACCCTACAACTTATTACAAGCTAGCTTATATAACCAACCCTAAAATTATATAATTTATCAAAGAAATAAATAGGATAACCAAGTATGTTCCTATGCAAATGTTACCTACTAATTCCATCCCAAAATGTACAGAGAACCAGCTCATAAGTGAATCATCTAACAGAATTACTCCTTTCTAGGAGACCGATATATTGGTCTGTCGCATTTATGAACATTTTAATAGAAAAATATACAACTCCCAAAGAAATTTCCCCACACGATGAACTTTTGCTAATGTTCTACTTACAGAAAAAATATTATTTTGGTTGAAAATTATGAATATTTCACTCAATAAAAAATTTACTTCATAGAAAAGTATTTTAGCTTTACGAGAAAATGGTACCAGAATAAAACAAAAATGACAAAAAATATTGACCAATAAGTAGATAAATAAAACTCAGATTCAATTGATGCGACGAGGAGATAGACCCTTTAATTATAACAAACATATGTTAAGTCAACTGAAATCATATAGTAAGTTATAGTTATACTAAATCATATATTCTTTATTATGATTCAATGATGCATTTTAGGGCATGCTTGGTTTTGTGCTAAACCTATGGCATGCCAAATTTTGGGCAATTTTGACTGTATTTGAATCTAGGTAAAAATTTAGTCAAACAATAAACTTTTCATTCTAATGGGTTGTTTGGGTCCCAATAACTCGTCCGAATGAGAAATTTGTTCTTCGATCAAATTTAGTCTATATTTAAACATATTTAAAATTGCCAAAAATGTTGCATGCCAAGGGCTCGGCACCAAACCAAGCATGCTCCATCTTGACAGTGCAGATTAGTTTTTATTTTTAATTGAAGTTTTTATTGGGAATACAAGATTTGGATTCAAAGGGGACAAAGAAAAACAGCAAAAAGCAAAACGGGAGTAAAGTAAACTCTCCCCTCCCGGAAAGGAGAAGGAGCAATGGAGACGAGGGTTGCAGGAGTGCCCGAAGACGAGGAGTCTGGCATCCTTCCCCGCCCGTCCGCTGCCGGCCGCCGGGCGGCCTCCCGAGGCCCCCGCCTCCAGCATCCTCCGGCGTTCTGGGCGACGGTGGACGGCCCCCTCGGGCTGCCGCTGGAGGAGGCGGAGGGACACGCCCGGCGCCTCTTCCTGTGGGGTTTCGCGTGCCTCCCCTTCCTCTGGGCCATCAACTGCTGCTACTTCTGGCCCGTCCTGCGCTCACCGGCCGCATCCTCGCCCGCCCCCTTCGCCTCCATCCGCCCCTGTGAGATTCAGACCCCATCTCGCCCTCCTCCTCGTCTCATCTCTTCCTTCTCGTGTCCAAGATCTGGTCTTTCTCGTATTGCTAGTATGCGACGCGTTGGCGGTTTGAACCGCTCTTGACCTGTCTGCATGGTTATTTAGGCTCGATTCGACCCGTGCTGAATTGACACTTGCATGATCTTTAGTGATTGTGTTAGAATGTTGTATGCTGAAATGTGAAATCTTTCCACCATTCTCTATAACTTTGTGCAATCGTGTACTTGTAGGAGTTTTCCAGAGATTAATTGGCCTTAAGTATGACTCTGGGGTCGGATGGTTTGTTCAAATTTTTATTTTTTTTAAAAGAAACCGGACCCTGGAGGCTACGCTGATGTGTCATGTGTGATCTTCAGTTTCAAATAAACATTAATTCTACCTTAACACTTGGATTTGATCTTCTGAATCACATTTTAACTTGTAATTAGTATTGCGGAGTCAAAGTATACAATGGGTTGATCCGCCATCTCCTGGTGTGGAGTGTTCATCTATGAAATCAAATGATGGCATAATTTTCAGATGGCACTATGTTTTGAAAGATACCATGGTGTTGTTTTCTTGTTATGAAAATATTGGGGGTGTTATGAGAATATTGAGGTATTGAATCCGTTTGAGGTTTCTCAGTGGCATACTTTTTTGTGCTTCTGTTCTAATTGTTACGAGAGTCACTCGGATATCTCCCTAAGGAGATAAGAGAAAGATCCCAATCTTTTTTCATGTGAAAAGCTTTCATATTCTCACCCCTCTTGAGAATAGCATTACAAGTTAAACAGTGCAGTCGATCTCTAATTATCTGTTGACTGAATATGCAAATTACAAGTTTCCTTGTAAATTCCAGTACAAACAGAAAGATATATCAAATATCTCAATCGGAGGTTGTTTGCGTCATGTTTTTCCAAGTATTCTGCCTTGCCATCAGAAATGAAAATTGAACGCCTTGCTTGCTATCCTCACCAGTTCGATTGCAGCGCAAATGTTATTCTTTCACTTTGCTCACAAACTCAACCTCCTTGCCATCTCTGTCTTGGTTCGATGCCATTGCATGATGATGCAGTGTCCACTTTCAGTTTCTTACACATCTGAACATCCTGTGCAGATGTTGTGCGATCGGCAGTCGGCTTCACCATCTTTTCCATCGTTCTGATCACTTGGGCCACGACTTTCATCGTTGGAGGGGAGCGATTGTTCGGACCATCATGGAATGATCTAGTGATGTACAACGTTGCTGACAAGCTTGGCATCTCTGGATTCATGGGATAGCCTTTGGTGTCTTCTTTGCTTCAAGTGGAGTCGCTCCCCATTGTACTCTGGAAAAGAGCTTGGTCATCCCGGGGCTATTAGATATCTGATGTGCTGCATTATTGTAGTTCGATGACTGCATGACTAGTTAGAATGATGATTTGTTACCTGATGTGTACCGTGTAAGTGGAGGAGTCTGTGCCATACTTTGATCGGCTTTAGGCCCGCCTGTTTGGTACAGCTTATAAGCAGCTTATGGCCAAAATAAGATGAAACTAATAGCCCAATGGTGTATTTTTTGAATCTTTTCCCACCGCCTCTATTTTTTTGTACTTAAAAAAAATCAAAAGCCGGAGTTTCTGCCCAGAGTTGTATGCCTTGTTACTACATCTACTTCGGACATCCCAATTTTTAAGGTCTTTTGTCCCTCCTATCTTTGGCCCCATGTTTATATGGACGCCTACAAATCTAGACATCTGTATAAATAATGGATGAATTTATTTGAAACTTAAAACTCTCTAAGATAGATGGAGTCCTTTACAACCACGTTTGCCTCCTGCAGCAACCTATATTATTATAATAGTGGTATAATATACTCGGACTCGTATCATATAGTTTCCTGCGGCGACCTAATACAGTGCTATAATATATATAGTGCATGCATCCGAACCCCAACCTGCGTAGCGATCTGTTGCAGCCGCCGTCGACGCCGTTGCCGGTCGCCTGCCTCCCCTGGCCGCCGCGGCGTCGATCATCATCTTATTCAGATCGTACGTTGCTATGGGTGACCGTCGCCGCAGTATTGGCGGCGTCTCCTCCGCCGGCGACCAGGGCAGCCTGCCTGGTACTGCTGTCTCGGGCGCCGCCGCGGATGCTGCGACGACGGGCGCACTCCAAGGACACTGCCCGCAGCTCCATCCTCGCGCTGGTTTGCTGGGCGAGTATCCAGGCATACCACCTCCCGCGGCAGTACAAGTACAACAGCAGCATCAAGCAATCTGCAGGCATCCCATGGACGGCTGCTTCGGCGATCATCAGCCGCCGGCCGTGAACAACGTCGATTGGTACATGGACTCGGGAGCCTCCGATCACGTGACTATGGACGCCGGTAATCTCTCCGCTCTCGGCTCTTCCTGGCACGACCCCACCGATTCCTGCATCCGCGTCGCCGATGGCTCCAGGATACCCGTCGTCTCCGCCGGGTCCTGCCGCTTCCCTTCCGCCACCGCGCGCGGCCGGCCTCTCGTCCTCCGTGACGTGCTGGTGGCGCCCCGCCTCGTCGAGAACCTCATCTCCGTCCGCCGGTTCACCATTGACAACAACTGCTCCGTCGAGTTCGACCCCTATGGCTACTCCATCAAAGACCTCCTCACCCAAACCTTGATCGCCAGGTACGACAGCCCCGGCGAGGACAGGTACCTCTTCTCCCAAGCTCCTCCTCCCACCAATGCCGGCGGCGGCGCTGCTCCCTCCAACAATAAGCTTGCTGCCGCCACCTCCCATGCAGCCATCACTTGCGACCAAAGCGGCGGCGGCACCGAATTACCCTCATTATGCTGCCGTGCTTGCCAGTGCCAGCAGCTTGGGGACGATGCTCGGGCACTCGAGAGATTTGATCTGGTGCACTGCGGCATCTGCACCTCGTCCGTTGCCAGCGCGTGGGGTCACAAGTACAGCCTTTTCCTCGTCGACGACTGCTCGCATTTTCTCTGGACCTTCCCGCTGCGCCTGACATCAGACATCTTCCCCACGCTCTCGCAGTTCTTCGGCTACGTGCGCGCCCGGTTCGGGGTGTCTGTGAAGCGAGTGCAGTGCGACGGCTGCCATGATCTTGCTCAACTCTCCGCTCGCCTCTTCTTCCTCTCAAACGGCGTGGAGCTACGCGCGCCGTGCCCTTGTAACGCCTCTCCACATCGCAGCATCATCCGCAGCGCCAATGCCCTCGCGCAGTCCCTCCTCTTCAAGGCCGGCCTGTCCCCTCTGTTCTGGGCCGACGCGCTCGACACCTCCACCTATCTCATCAACCGGCACCCCACTGCTGAAACTCTTCTTGGGTTCTACCACACTCCATATTTCGCTCTCTACGGCACCCACCCGACCAACTCTCATCTCCGAGCGTTTGGCTGCGCGTGCTATCCGGATGCCTCCTCCATCTCCTCTACTGCTGCCGCTGCTGCTGCCGCCCGTCACATACAACCGCCGCCTGCTTCGTCCCTGTGTGTTTTCCTTGGCTACTCTGAAGACAGAGGGTATCGGTGCCTGGACCTCGCGTCTAACCGCATCGTTTTCTCTCCCAGTGTGACCTTCATCGAGTCATGGTTCCCTCTTCTAGCCTCCTCTTCTTCATTGTCATCAACAAGCAACGACCCATCACGCCCGGTTTCCTCCAAGGATTTCAATTTGTTGCTATCTAATGACAACAATATTATGGGGGAGCATTGATTTGTTCTTTCAGTTCGGTGGTCCGGTGGTGCAGCTACAGTTCAGAGCTTCAGATATACTAGCAGATGTGTGGGCATGAGTTCATTGAATTGGAGCGTAGAGTGTACGTGTAGGGCCTCCCATACATATGTACATGTACTCTCGTCAGCTAGCTAATACGTACATCCATTTTTATTCTCCAAAATCTAAGTACTTTTGAATGCTTACTCTGGCTCGTGTGCTGTACAATCATATATTCATTCAGGCATAGGTATGGTGGCGTTGCTCTGAGCAGTGTCTTGTTGGGTCCAATTCGATCTCTGGGCGCCATCAGCCCATCAGGCCTTTGTGTTGTGTTCCCTCTTGTGTCTGTGGATAAGTTCCCTGTTGGGGATTGAACAACTTTGCCCAGATCAAAACAGGTGGCTTTGATTTGCATTGTGTACTGCTTAAAAGGAAATTAATTAGACCAACTGTTGCCAGGTTTAGTAACTGAGAATGAGCATGCATTATTGCATCGCCTCAAACATGAATGATTCAGTAATCCGCCCTGCCAAACTGAAACCGCCACCCAAGCAGCTGCAGGCTGCAGCTTCATCCAATTAACCTGATGTAATTGACTTTTTTATAGAGTATATCTGTGCTATATATCTATATATATGTCTGTAATCCTGACGAAAGAGCAATAATCCTACGGACGGCTAGCTACATATTCGATCTGAAATTTCGAGATGGAACGAGGGAGGCTTGGATAGAATAGTTATGCAAATTAAGCAGCTAGCTAGCAGCTCTAAATAAATTAGTTAAGCTAATCCAGCCGGTTCGTTATCAGTTGATCAGCTGCAGCTTTTGGTTGCTCAATTTTTGTTTGGAAAAATTCAGGCCTGCATCGACTTGCGCAGGCCGGTCGGCTGGGTCGTCAAGCAATGCATCATGTTCTTTATAGTAGTAGTTGTATAAGTAATACTAGTAATTTCCTAACCCCGACCGACCGCCCCCTTGAACAAGTTGCGTCAGATCAGATGCATAGCCCATAGGCCATGGAGAAGGAAAAGTCAATAACGGTTTAATTTGCAGGTCATGTTAACCATGGACCTGCATGTTGACTAATGGTGTCGTTCGACTTGGATCCACAATATATAGAGAAAATTATTTTTTTTAGCCTAAAAAAATTGATGCTTACTTATTTGGCCTAATTTTTTCATCTTTCTTATGTGACCTAAGATTTTGGGCTCATTCCTTCTTTGGCCTTTCAGTCCAGACCGTTAGTCTTTCCATCTGCCCCTGCCGTTGGTGAGCGAGGGGGCGCCATCGTACGTACCTGCAACCTGCTCCTAATTAAGAAGAATATATAATCAATGGCAATATGGCTTGCATGCAGCATGGATCACTAAGTCAATAGAGCACGTAGTATTGCCATCACTAGTTAATACCGTGCATGTCCCATGACTCCATCTCGATTATCCGACAAGTACTCGCGTGAGATGAGCTGGTGGTCTTACTAAAACCACCAACTTTCCTTTCCACGCACATGCGTTTTGACACTGTCGGATGTCCAGTCTTGTCCTGCGTGCTCACTGCTACTGCGCGTCCCTCCCTGCAATCAAGACTTGACACGCATACCGTTGATAGGAGTCCATTCCGTTTTGTTTTCTTCTCTCCCTTTTGGAACGGAGCATTTCGCTACGGCCTATGTACCGACGAGTCGGCGACGACCTTAACAAAACAGTACTACCTCTAGACTTCTTTGAAACGTAGAAATTTTACAGAAATTCCATAGGAAAATAGTTCAAAACCACATAACAAAAATGCATGATATCTACAGGGATTCCAAAGGGGGCCTCCATTTATATATGACATTTAAGATAAAGAAGTGAACACCATATATAAATGACTAGAGTGAGTATTACATAGTTTATTACATCTAATACATTATAGGCCTTTTGACTTTTTTATACTAACGCTCATCTTATTTTTTTTAAAAAGTAATAAATATATCAAAAACTGAAGTCATGCTTAACATATGAAAAATAAACTAATTCACAATAAAGAAAATAGTTATTATAAATACGACGAGTGAACAAAATTGGCGTCCAAATTACCAAACGATCTATATCTAATATGGAACGGATGAAATATAAATCATGGTATATGATATATTTGCACAGAATTTTAGGTAAGGCAATTAAATCACATAAAATTAAGTTTAAGATAGTATGTACAGTCCAAGGAATTTATCAAACTGCACAAGAAACGAATTTATATAAAATGAGATGTTTAGGCCAGGCCAGGCCGGTATATATAATTGTCTGGAACACACACGGAATACTGTTGTAGCCACCATTCCGGCCGATACTGGAATGCTTGGCACTTTGGCAGTAACCATACGTACTAGTTAATTGATCATGCAAGGTAGGGGCCAATAATGGACCTGCATGTTGGGCTATATATACGCGCATCAATGTGATTAAGCAATAATGCCATCATATTTTAGCAACAATTGCAACCGCTGGTGGTTGAACTGATAGCTGGTTGTGTTTTCTACAATCGTGCATAGCTAGCTAACTGGATATAGGTTGTAGATATTAATATCAAAGTTAGAAATGTTTGACTTAAAAGCAAACTAAAGCGAACTCTATAGAGAGAGAGTCTATGGCACCCCCGGCCATCTATCTATCATTGCAAGGGCCCAACTGCAAGTATCCTAGTAGCTACTAGCAGAGATGAGGCAACAGTAAGTAACCTGCTGGTAGGTAAACAAATTAATTAACTAGAATAGACTTTTCTCAATTGATCTAGCACACAAGCCATCGATCTCTACATCAACTAGTCCGCTACACATGTGCAGTGGCGGATCCAGGTTTCATAGGCAGGGGGTGCTGAGTTCCTTCTTCTTCCTTCAGCCTCCTTTTTCTTCTTCCTTCTCTTCATTTTCCTCTCCTCTCTCTTATACTTTTCCATGGTGTGCAAGGATGGAGGGGGCTGGAGCACCCCCAGCCCCTACGCTAGATCCGCCCCTGCACATGTACGTAGTACTATCTTCGTCGTCTTTCTAATGTATAGCATTGTTGGCTTCATTTTGAATCAACATTTGACTATCTGTTTTATCCAAAAAAAAATTTGCTGTGACTTCTTTTTATCATTAATAATAATGGTAGGCGAACATGAATTGTTATTTTTTTAGAGAACTTGTACATAAGACAAATAATCAATCCACGTATAAAAAATCACCTCAGTATGTATGAGTAGGAGGCTGGTACATCGTGACATCGTGTACGTGTTAGCGAGTCCGATCGATATTATATATATGGATGGAGCATGCAACGTAGCCATCATTTATTTCCTACCTATGGGCCGCGCGTATGACCGATCGATCAGTTAGATCCCCTGATGATTAATCAGGCCGTGGAAGAAAACTAACGATGATTAGAGGTCCATCGTGGTACGGTTCCAATTGGCATGCAAAAAATTTTTTTTACGGAATTGTGGTATTTCTTGGTCGATCTGGTTGCATGCATGCCCTGGTGGACGATGTGTGCTCTTGCAATCGATTTAATTTTTTTTCAAGGAAAAAACTTTCCATTAATTAAACCAAGGAAGCAGCACAATCAGCTGCATGCAACCAGATCCTCTATTCCATTCAGCGTGCGGGCGGTCATCGAGTGATGTTTACGCAAGAAAAAGAACCCGACCGGGCCGGGGCGCCCTCCCGTCGTGCATCGCATCACTAGTTGCATGCTGCTGATGTCCGTATTAGTCCGTACGTGTCACTGCTCCGTACGTAGTAGTACTCCTACGTACATGGCAGGCCTCTCTCACCTCCTATATACTGTATATTATAATAATGTATATAGGCGTTCGTAAAGTCTTTATGAAATAGCTAGAAATGAGTAACAGTAGATGGGTTAGACTGTGAAAGATCATTACATTGCATTATTACAGTAGTGGGACGTACCGGCCGGTCGGTCCTACTGGCCCGCTCGCGCATGCATGCAAAGTTGCAAATGCAAGCAGAGGCGACTGCATTGGAGTATATGATGACCCTTTCTAGTTACGCATCCCACCACCAGATCGATGCTAGGATTCTCCCAACAATTAAGCACGTACAATTAGGACTACTAGTACGACTGCGGCTTGATTCCATCATGCCATGACAGGATGAGATCGAGCAGAGCACCGCCCCAGCTAAGCTAGCCTCAAGTCGGAGTAATCATACAACTTGCACCTACAGTAGAAGGGGAATTTCAGTCCGCAACGACAACGACTTTTTAATACATACAGTAGTACATAACTAACGCTCACAACTTGTGAATCTAGCTACCTTTTCCTCTTGAAAAATAAAAAAAAATCAATTTCTCAAATTTCCATTGACAAGAGAGCGAGGAATCGAAAAGGTAAAAAACTGATCGATCGAACGCGGACTCAGCTAGCGCGAGAGTCATGAAAGGAAACTAGCTGATGAACAGATCACCAACAACCTAGGATTACGCGTACGTACGTGTCATCTACTTTTCGCCTGATCGTCCATCATCGACCACACCACCGTTGGATTTGATCGGAGCTAGCTGGACAAGATCATTTTCACTTTCACCCACTCTTCCTATACACATAGCGTGTTTACTTTTCATCAGACCAGCTACTGCCTTCTTTTCACGCGGTTTGTGTGGACTTTTTTTTTTCTTCTCTGGCATTCTACCGTACTACTAACGTTCTACGTATATGTAGGACTGCTGGACTTGCACGAGTCCTACCTAGCTCGCTAGATCTTTAATTAAATTGTGTTTTCTCTCTGGATCGGAATAGTAGTGTGCCCTCACATGTTTGTGTTAGATTAAGAATGCTGATTTTTTTACTTGATGATTCCAAACCATGGGATGGAATTTGGTCCCAAATCCAAGTTCCATGTATATGTACGGTGTGCTTATTAAAGCACAGTAATTTGCACGTACCGTTCAAATGAAGCGTTGTTGGTGGTCTGTCAAACCCAAACGGTCGGTCGTATTTTTTATTTATGTTATTATTAGTTTCTCCTGTTTGCCAAATCAAGGCTTCTAGTAGTAGTATTTGGGATGATCCATCTAATTGTCTTGTGGTCTCCGTCAGTCAGACTCCGCGTGCATGCCGCATACGCTGTTCTTCCGCTCCGTTGGCCTTCGTTCGGCTCAGCCTGTCTCCTCCTGCTCTACCGCCGTACCAGTAGCAGCGTCCTAGCAGGGTACATTTTTCTCAATTCCACCTTCATGATCGCGCGCGTAGTTTCCTACCACTGAGGGTGGGGTGCATTTTACTCCGTTTGTGTTTTTAATTTCTTTTATTACAAAACTGCATAAGTAGAGATTATTTAATTTTGTACTACTAGTGTTTTTAAGTATGACTTACATACTTTTCTTACCATAACTCATGCATGTTGGTTAGGGAAAAATACAATACTAAATGGCCATCATTGTTTTTTTCTAAAATATCTGTCAGCAACGCTAATTTTATGATCAAATGCCCAGTCTATCCCAAAAAAAAAACGACGAAAATTTTAGAAATGTATTTTGGAGCATAGGATTACACCCAAAAAAATTGAACTTAACGTCTAATTTGCTTATACAAGAAAAAAAGATAAATTCTTTTTAAGGCTAGATTGGACCAATTGGAATAGTTAGAGGGGTAAATGAACACAACACAACTTTATGGGATTATTTGAAACCGTACATATATGGTGGAGTGATTTAGACCTTTTTTTAAAAATTAATATAAACCTATGGCAATTTTAAGATAATAAAAAAGCAACGACGAGGAGCAAATCATCCCATTTAGTTAACCCCAAGATTCCAAGGCGTTACTACTTTATTTATGAAATGATCTTGATGTCGCCTAGAGGTGAGGTGAATAGGCGTAACCTAAAGATTTCAACACTTAAAACAAGCTGTCAGCCCTGACACTGGATAGTCTGGTGGGTACTACCGGACAATCCGGTATCACCGGATAGTCCGGTGTCACACAGAGACTACCACCCACAAATCTAAATATGCGTGTAAATACTTATCGAGCTGTATGAGGTTGTGTAGAGTGTTTCTATGGTGATGATAAACTTTCTTATACTGCACACCTGCACTCAATCACAAATACTTGCACACGAGTAGAGATAATAGTGGAAGCAACAAAGTACTGCAAGTAAATAAAACAACCACAAGCACAAAGCTTGGGTCTCCCAGCAGGGGCACAGTACACAAGATACAAGGATATAATTTCCGAGGTTCGGGCACATCCGCAAGTGTCCCTACGTCCTCGTTGAGGGGCCCACTAAGAGCTTGAGTCTTTTTCAACTCATGGCCTCCCCTTCTCTACCACCAAGGCTGAGAAAGTGCTCACTGTGATGCTCCGAAGAGCGGGGTAATCACCTTACAAGAAGAATGGCACTCGACAAGTCAAGTGCCCTTCGGGACGCTCTAGCTGTCTAGGAGGAAACCTCCAAGAGTAACAAAAGCGTTTGCCGGAAATGCTTTGCCAACTAGTACTCAGAAGCTAGGTGCTCACAATTTAGCTCACACAATGCTCACAAATCTCTCCCAACTCAAGAATCTCACAAATGAGGCACAATATCATAAAGAGAGTGTTGGGGAGGGTTTCTTTGGCCTCTGAATGAGTATAGACGCTGGAGGGAAGCAGTACCCCAACAAGAGGTGGTGGGGAGGTACCAGAAACTAGCCGTTGGCTCTGTGTCAGAGCACCACCGGATAATCCGGTGGCCTCTACCGGACAGTCCGGTGGAAGCGGGCTAGCCGTTGGAGTTCAAACTCCTCTACCGGACAGTCCGGTAGGGCTCACCGGATAGTCCGGTGAAGGGATCCCTGGCCAGAAACCTAAGGCACAGAGCCTTGGTCACAAGAGGAGAAGGTGTTGGTGCTTGTCTCCATTAGAGGTACACCAAACTAAGAGTTAAAGCACAAGAAAAGATCAGAGAGAGAGACTTCACTCTTAGGCTCTGGGCTCTGCCATCACTGGATAGTCCGGTGAACCCATTCTCAGCACTAAAACAACTCACAGGGAGTGTTTAGGCTCGACACTCTCTGAACTAGCTAGAGCACATGTTGACTAGTGACATTTCAAGCTTAGCTTCCCTCTTGATAGTACGGCATGCCTATGACTCAATACAAGATATAATCTATATAAAATCCACTTGAGTCTTGGTCTTGATGATTGATGACGTCTAGATCAATTTCAATAGAGAGAGATAGCCAAGCTGAGCTATTTCTTCTGAGAGCAATCCTCTTTGAGCTGAAATAAGTTGGACTTCAATTTGGAAAACCTCTTCTATAGGTAGATAGAGCACATTTGCTCATAAACCATCCAATATACTTAATCTTCATCATAGTAGGCTTGGATATGCATTAAAGTCCATATGATCAGCCATTAGACATTTGTAGAACCATCAAAGCAATAGTGACTTCCAAGAGTGAAAATAGATCATGTGTCACTTGTCCCAATATGATAGTCAACAACCTCAAAATGCATTCGTAAGATACAATCCATTGATAACCAGCACTTGGGTGTTATAAATGTATCTGAGACATTCACTTGGATTCATATAGCTTTGCTCATAACATGATATGCAATATGGACCATAATACTCAACATACGAGTGATTCATGCTTAATCATACGATATATTCAATTCAGTTCATTCTAATACAATTAACCAAGAATAATACACTTGTCTAAACCTATCAAGGCAACTCACAAAGAGATTAGCTCTTTAATCGCGTTGTTACTCAATACACCAAAACCACTAATAAGCCTTGTTGCACTTACAATTTACTCTTTTTTTTAGAACTATCATTACTTTATTTTGTACAAGGTATTATTGCTACTTTATTATTTTTCAGAATCATTACTGCTTTACTCTTATAACTATGCCATTTAATTGGCTCATATATGATGCAAAGGTCAACAAGGCAAAACAGACGAAAGCAAAGGGCAAAAGGGTCAACTACTCCTTCCTTTCTCGTCTTCCACCTCATCAGATCAAAAACTCCCTTCCCTGCCTGGCCCCTCCCCGTAGCCTTTGGCCGTTCCCATCCATCCCACCGGCCACCGCCACGCGCCCACCCAAATCCCTTCCAAGTTTCCTTCGCCGCCGCGCGCCCGCCCGCCAGCCCGCGCCGCGCTTCCATATTTGGTCTGGTGCCCGAAGCCGACTCCAAGACGCACGCAGACCCCCTGAGCGCGCCGACCGGCGGTTCGGCCCTCGCCTTATAATGGACGCCGACGACCCACCGGAGCCCAACGCCCTCTCCGCACGCCGCCGCCGCCGCCACTAGGGTTAGTTTCCCCCATGGGCTGCACCACATCCCACGACGCCTTCGCCGCCGCGGTCACCTCCAGCGCGCGCCGCGCCCACGCCTCTTCCCCGCCCGCCTCGCGCGCCGACCCCGCCGCGCTCTGCCGCGAGCGCGTCGCGCTCATCCGCGCGGCCGCCGACCGCCGCTTCGCGCTCGCCGCCGCGCACGCCGCCTACTTCCGCTCCCTCGCCGCCGTCGGAGACGCGCTCCGGCGCTTCGCGGCGGCCGCGCTCGCGCCCGCGCCAGGATCCTCGCCCGTGCTCACGCTACCGCCGTCCCCCGCCAAGCAGGTCGCCGCGGCCACTGTGTCCAGCCTCCCGCCGTCGCCGTCATCGTCCTCCACCGTCTCCGCGCTCTCGCACTCCCTCTCTGACGACGACGACGATCTCGACGACGCGCTCCACCATGACCACGCCGCCAAACGCGGAGGCGACAAGGCCGCCTCCTCGTCGTCGGCGTCCACGAGGCACCACTACATGAGGAGCTCCTTCACCGTGCCTGCTACCTTCGTGTACGACGACCCCAACGCCCAGACGACGACCCAGTACACCCAAGCCGAGGAGGCCAGCAGCTACGGGTACGGGCACGCCTACTACGGGTACCCGTACCCGTATCCGTACGGGCCCTACGGCGAGGTGGTTGCGGGAGACGCGCCCGAACCGGAGGCGGCCGCGCCGAGGCAGCCGCCCTCGCCGCCGGCCGCGGAGGTCTCGCCCTGGGAATTCCTCGACCCGTTCACGCAGTACGACCAGTTCATGGAGGACTACGGTCGCGGGAATCTGCCAACCGACAGCCCCAACTACGCCGACCTCAGGAGGATGGAGGGGATCCCGGAGCTCGAGGACGAGGCGGAGTTGGAGCGCAAGGCGGAGGCATCCTCCACGTCTGCTGGGGCGTCGTCTGATCAACACGTCAAGGGGAAGAAGGGACCACCGGTTCAGGACAATGCCGCTTCAAACGGCGACTCTTCCGGTGCCATGCTGCAGAGGAACGCCGGCTCGAACGGCGCTTCTTCTTCTGCCAAGCAGCAGAGGAATGGATCGGAACCACCCCCTGGCGGCGGCAAGTCGCAGACGAAGGGATCGGAGCCAGCTCCTGACGCCGAAGGCAAGGCGGGGAAACACGTGTCCAAGAACGATTCTGCGCCAAGCAATGCCAGCTCGAAAAGCAAGGAAGAAGGTGGGAAGAAGAGCACGGTGAGCCTGAAGGGCACAGCCAGCGGTGACATCGATGGCAGCAGCACCAGTGGGAAGAAGAAAGGTGTGGCCTTCGATGAGGAACGGTCGATCAGAGCAGCAGGAGGAGGTGGTGAGAGCCACGGCAAGTCAGTCCAGTCGGTGCTGAGCAGCGAGTCATTCTCGCCATTGCATAATGGGACGAGAGATGTCAGGGAGGCCATGGACGAGGTCAAGGAGCTGTTCGACGCCGCGGTAAACTGCAGCGAAGAGGTCTCAAGGCTGCTGGAGGTGGGGAAAATGCCTCCCCGGACCACCCCCAGAGTTCTTAGATGTGGGTAATGCATTGCTTTATTTGAGTGCAAACATACTTCAAATTGCTTCTTTCTAGGTTGTGTTGTGTGTGCTTGTGCAATGATGTAAAGCCATTCATTTCTGCTTTTTTTTTTTCAGACATATCTTCCAGAGTGGTGGATCCTCTTGGTCTTACCGTGTCGACATCGTCTTGCCTCCCAAGACCACTTGGCAGGAAGTCAAGAGCATCAAGCAGCAAGGCGAGCACTTCAGCCTCGTCAGGTGCTGATCAAAGAAGTAGGGTTGGCGACCTCTCATCAACTCTGGAGAAGCTGTGGGCCTGGGAAACGAAGCTCTATCAGGAAATTAAGGTACACGCCTGTTCTCTCGTCGACAAACTTGTAATTCAAGTAGTTGCGTTAGCCGTGTAGGACAAGCAACTGTAGGTGCTATTTCATATGTTATCTGATTTACTGCCAAACATGTGTTGAACATCGTTAGGTGGTTGTTCTAGGATGAAGAGAAGCTACGGATGCAGTATGAGAAAAGCTACAGGAGGTTGAAATCTCTGGATGAACGAGGAGGTGAATCAACCGCAATCGACTCCACCCGACTGTCAGTAAGGCTTCTGCGATCCAAGATCAGCATCAACGTTAGAACAGCCAAAGCCTTCTCGTCAAAGATAGAGAATATTCGAGATGAAGAACTTTACCCTCAACTGGTTGATCTCATACAAAGGTATGGACGTTCCTGCTTTGAACTGTCTGGTCTTCAAAGGACCAAATTTATCTAACACATTCCTGCTTGTTCCAATCCAATGTACAGGTTCAGAAGAATGTGGAAAGGAGTTCTGGAGTGCCATGAGAAGCAGCTATTAGCCATACGTGACAGCAAAATTCACCAGCTCAAGGCGACGACCATAAGCCAATCAGGCATTGCTTCAGAGGCCTCGAGGGAATTGGAGAGGGAGCTCACGAAATGGTATCGCTGCTTCAACAAGTGGATCGGCTCGCAAAGGTCTTGTGTTGAGGCGCTGAATGGATGGCTGAAGAAATGCCTCCCTAAGGTGCAGGGTGAAGATACAGCCGATGGAGTCCCACCGTTCTCTCCAGGCAGGCTTGGCGCCCCACGTGTGTTCATCATCTCAAACGATTGGTTCCAAGCTACCGAGATGGTCTCCACGAGTGATGTGCTGAGAGCAATTGACTATTTCTCTAAGCTTGTGCGTGAGTTCAAGAAGAGCCAGGAAGAAGAGCAACGGCAGAAGCGGAAAGCTGATCATATTTCCAGAGATTACAACAGAAAATGCGAGGTTTTGAAGGGAGAACTTGGGTTGAGTACCTTGGACAATCCTGGCTACAGCCACGACAACCGAGTAATGGACCTAGAAAAGTTGAGGAAAAAACGGGATGAGGAGAGGATCAGGCACGAAAAGACCCTGAGCCATGCCCATGTCGCAGCCTCAGCCACTCTGCCAATTGGTTTGGTCCCTGCCCTGCAACAGATGATCAGCTTCGTCGAGGCAAGTCAGAAGATGTACACGCGAATCAGAATCAAGGCACCTGGGCCTGCAGACGGTCAACAATCGGGATCCGACAGAAAGGCTTAGCACACCAGAGTTCAGTTTGCAAGCACATTTGATGTCTTGCAGAGAACAGTTTTGTGGTTGCTGCGGGGATGGACATTGGTGCGTTTTGTTGCAATTTGGGGGTTTAGGCTATTTAGCTCTTACAATTCTTTCAGAATGTTAGGATTCTACATTAGCTAACTCATGCTAGGTACAGGTACTAACTAATGATGTGCTGTCCGGATGTTTTAGCGACTACATATCTATACTGTACAGGGACATGTGTACACATGTGCACCCAATGATTAATCATAGTCGGTACTCAGTAGTTGATCAATGGATCAGTTTACATGTATTTGAGCACAAAACACAAAAAATAGCATATTCATCACAATTAACAGTCAAGCTAGCCGTGCTCGTCTGCTTTCCTCGTGTTGGGCATATGATTCCATTTTTTTTTCTGAAACCTGCTAGCCTGGAACTGAACTGTTTCTGGCAGAATACGTGAATTCTGCCAAATTTGATACGAATCAGTTGGAACAAGTAAATTTGGTAAAAGTCGTGTGATCCCTTTGACCCTTTGGCAGAAAGAGAAAAATGGCGTTCAACATTACCAGTGTTGCGTCTGGAACCGGAATGGAAATATCTGTATTGATAAAGGAAAGGTTCCATGTTATTCAAATGAAATGAACAAAGAGCTCAACATTATCGTACTAAATTTCCATTGTTTTCATTCTTTACAATTTGCCTTCTAAGTCACATATGATCGCAAACTCTCTACAAGTGTAATTGCCGAACTCAATTAGTATCAGTACTAGTTTCTAAGCCACATGCACACATAGGACGAAAATAACTCACAAAAGGACCAACATTTCTTCGGGTCGTCAAAATTGGCATACCATATCGTGTTCCGTGTTCCCCATGCATTTGCGCCTCCAAAGAGGCCCAGAATCCCTGGATGCCTCATTAAACCTGTTGCTCCTGGAGGGCCAGAATCTCTGGATGCCTCATCAATCTTGTTGCTCCTGGTTCAGTTGCATGAATCACCCAAGAAGCTCCCTTATTTATGCTGTGCTGGCATGGACCACTTCCTCCGATGAAGAACTATCTGATTTGACTGCAGCTGATCTCAGTTGGTCTTGCTGTCTCCTGTGGTTAGCCATGCGACGTTTGGTCTCCATCCAAATGAGGAGAACTGTCATATCTGCTGGGCTCACACCACCAATTCTGCTAGCTTGACCTATTGTTTGCGGACGAACCTAGAAATGAATCAAGATACAGTTCAGATAAAATGAGGCCACAAAATTGGTTCCAGTCTATATGTCAGGGCCTAAGGAGGCCCAAGGAGGGGCTGCGGCAGGCAGCAGCCTTGGGTCCTCAAGGGTGATTAGATAAGGATAGCTAGGGATAAGATTAGGAGATTACATCTATTGCTTTGGGGGCAAGTAACCCTCTCTATATAAGAAGAGGGATTGTATCAATTGAAGGACAAGCAAGAATTAAGAGGAAAATCTCCATGCCCGGCCGTGGGCAGAGGCCCCCGGCCGGCGTTCCAGCGCCCCAATTACCCCCAACCTGCACTGTTCACGCGCGGGTACTGTTCACGCGAACAGTACCGCGCCCCCAGAAACCCTAGCCGTCCTCCCCAATCCCGCTCACCAGACCAACAACCATAACATCTGGTATTCAGAGCCAAATTTTTTTCCCCCACCGGTTCCTTGCTGATCCTGCGACCGAGGGTTTATCCACGCCACCGCCCCCAACAACTCATCTCGCCAATTCTCATCTACCTCACGTGCAGCCGTGAACCACCCCGCGCCGGGCTGCGTCGACCTCAGCATCCGACTCCGCGCCGCCACATCGACCTTCGCGCCGGGCCGCGTCGACCTCGAGGACACCTCCTCCGCCACATCTCGCCGATTCGTCTAGAGGGGAGGCACGAGAAAGTCTCGACATGGCGACGCCAGGGCCTGCCGATTCGTCGGGTCCTTGGTTTGCTCCTGCTGATCCCACACTTCCCGAGCCTTGGAAAGGGCTAATCTATGGCTCGGTACTTTACTACTGGAACCCTGAGACGAATGTGACGCAGTATGAGAAACCGGCATCTCCATCCTCATGGGCGGCGATGCCGACCAGTTGCGTTGCGCCGTCGGAGCCGACCCTTGGTGCTGCCGCACCGTTGGCCACCAAGTCCCTCTCCTTCCCCATGACCCTCTTGGGTGGCTCAACTGCTGCGAGCAGTACTTCTAGGGCCAGCGCACCTTGGAGTCCGATAAGGCCTGGCTGGCATCGTAACACCTCATGGTCCACGCACAGACTTGGTACTGGCAGATGGAACGCGACGAGCGTCAAGTCACGTGGCCACAGTTCAAGATCATGTGCCAGCAATGCTTTGGTTCCCCTAGGCGCGCCTTCATCAAATCCTTCGTCCCGCACGGAAGGCGATGCTCCTTCAAGCGACGGCAGCATGGCGTCCTTGCAGCTCGGTCGTCTGCATCAGCAGCCTTGCTGTTGAAAGCAGTGGCGGCTTCTGCTGCCATGTTTGCCGCACCCTCGTCGCCGACACCGCCCCCGTCATCAGGGGCAGCCATCACCGCTGTCCTTGATCCCGAAGAGCGACGTCCAGGAGAAGGTGGTTACTCCGCGACAAACGGCGGCGGCCGTCCACCTGCAGGCGGCAGCATGCGGTTTCCTAGCGCATCGGGGGGTGAAGCAGATGTTGGCGGTGTTCCATTGCGGGGGAGTCGTAGCTGCACCAGCGCGGCCGAGCAGCGTGGTGGCTATCCCCCTTCGCAAACGAGAGGTGGCAAGACACGGCGCCCCTCTGCATCGCTCCGTCCGGCACTGGCTCTCATCTGCGGCAGCCGAGCAACTCCCTCAACGAATGCCAGCCAAGCCGCCCTGTGCACACTGGTGGCTGCGAGACCATGAGGGGTTGCGCTGCGCCAGATCCACTTGTTGCAGGCAGCGCTGACGTCGGCCTCCACGGGGCCGCCTCCGAAGGCTGCTGTGTCTTTGCCTCTGCTGCCGATGTGGTTCCAGCTCGCGCCCTCCTCTTCGTTGTGCAACGTTTCCTTGGGACACAGGGTGATTGCAGTGCGTATAGTATGTCTAGAATAATTAAAAGATGAACCGAGATGTAAAAGGTTCATTCTTTAGGTGATAGGTTAGTGTCGGATCGAGTCATCTTTGTGCACCGTGGCGTTGCAGCTCGAGGACGAGCTGCTTCTCCAGGAGGGGTGTAGTGTCAGGGCCTAAGGAGGCCCAAGGAGGGGCTGCTGCAGGCAGCAGCCTTGGGTCCTCAAGGGTGATTATACAAGGATAGTTAGGGATAATATTAGGAGATTAGATCTATTGCTTCGGGGGCAAGTAACCATCTCTATATAAGGAGAGAGATTGTATCAATTGAAGGACAAGCAAGAATTAAGAGGAAAATCTCCTTGCCCGGCCGTGGGTAGAGGCCCCCGGCCGGCGTTCCAGCGCCCCAATTACCCCCAACCCGCCACTGTTCACGCGCGGGTACTGTTCACGCGAAGCAGTACCGCGCCCCCAGAAACCCTAGCCGTCTCCCCCAATCCCGCTCACCAGACGAACAACCATAACACTATAACTCTATATCATAGCGACAGAATAAGATCTAACCACAATTATCTCAGGTTTATGTTTTCTTCTGGGCCTATTTAGGCATTTAGCTTGTGCTTGCACACGACACAATATATGAGGGCCAACTGCCCCGAATTCATAGTTAACTGATATCTTAAAAATTCAGACAACCTGAGGCTATTAAATTCTTAATAACAAAGTCCTCAATAAACGGAGAACTGCAGAATGCTTGTCATTGATGTTTGCAGGCTATATCTTCCATAAAGTTCATGCACATATCGGCAAGCAGGTGAGCCACTTACCTTGGAAAGTTTCTCACGAGCTTCAATTGATAGATTTGTCATTGAGTGGTAATCCAAATCTTCAGGAAGTTTCCGATGTTCTTGGTTTACAATCTCAAGAGGGAAAAAGGAAACAATCAAAAGTTAGCTGCATTTTCAATTAAATAAACAAAATAAATGAACTCATCAGTATCAATGGACAATTGGACGTGGACCTTTTCTTCGTCAAAGGAAGAAAACAATTATACCAATGAAAAATAAAGAATCAACTACTGTTCCCATACTGGGAATCTCAACAGAACACAACATAATCAATCTAAAAATTAAAATTTAAATCCATAGGATGGCAATTGTACTGGTATCTTACAAGGGATGCATAAAGTTACTGTTGGACATCTTGAATGATTATGTACAATTTTTCTAGCAGTTCAACTTCCCTCATAAATCTACTCCAGAACAAACATAGCATAAGCAATTACCTGATGTAATTGACTCTGCTGTCGTGCAATGAAACCTTCATACTTTATATCAATCTCTACACATTCCTTCTCAATTCGAGATAAATTTTCATTCCCACATCCATGCTTATCAAGAAGTTTATATTGTACATGTGGTTTCTTTAGTATGGCTTCAAGTGTAGATGAATCCTTTACAGGTTGGTTGGATACTGCAGTAACTTCAGCAGCAAATTCACCTCCTGATAATGGAAAATTTGAATTAGTGTTCATCAAGCCATCAACTCTAACGATATACTAACAACAGCAGTTAGTATACTCTCTAATATACTCTGTCCGTCCCAAAATATACTCTCTAATTTGCAAAGACTTATGTTTTGGACAACAATACGGGATCTCGAAAACATAGCTTTAACCACTATGTTCTGTTAGAATAAAAATGAACATCCCAACAAATCTATTCTTTTATGAGAGTACTTTTCAAGACAAATTCATACATATGATCAAGTTTCTAACTAAATACTTTTAAACTTATTTGTAATCAAGGTTTTAAAAGTTTGACACAAATCATGTCCAAAACAGCAAAAAGTTAAGCATTTGCAAACTGGAGGCAGCAGCTAGTTAGACTTTTTCACAAAGATTAAGGAGAGCGATTAAATGTCCAAATTGACCTTCATTTACCCTGTCTTACTACATGAATGGGTCTTTGGTGGGCGGCAGTGGCTCCCAAATTTAGTTCCATGCCACCCAATTAAAAAAGGAAACTTGCATGTCACGTGGGGAAAGACAAAATAGTAGCTGCATACACATGGAGGGGTATTTTCTTATGCGTTCACCCTTTCAAGCACCCCCTACCCCCCCCCCCCCCCCCGGAACTTGTCAATTAGGACATTAATAGTCTCCAATAAATTTATTTGCCCATTTATCTCTATAATCAT
Organism: Paspalum vaginatum; assembly: GCA_030272315.1. Classification (NCBI taxonomy): domain Eukaryota; kingdom Viridiplantae; phylum Streptophyta; class Magnoliopsida; order Poales; family Poaceae; genus Paspalum; species Paspalum vaginatum. The sequence goes on from CM059014.1 coordinate 45,811,916, forward strand.
ATGCTAGCAAAACTCTTAGATCGATGACTTGCTGACTTTCATGTGATAAAATATAAACACCTTTTATGTACATTTGTGGTCAAAATCTAAAAGGTTGAATGCATGCATTCTGGGACACCTCAGGATGAATGATGCAGTATTTCATAGATATGTCATTATTCATTAGCTTAGAAAATATGTAATGCTGACCTGGTGTTTTTGTAGATTTCAACCGTTCTTTTTCTTGCTTAATGCGGGCTTGCTTTGACTGATAAAGCTCCCAGCGTCTATCGTCTATTAAACCAATCTCTCGTGCCAAAGGGGTCAAACGGCTATCAGCATTATCTGCTCGAAGCAACAGCCGGTGTTCTGACCGGCTGGATGCCCATAAATGGCCCAGTAATAAAAAGAAGTTAAAAAGAATACATGAAAGAAAAGTCATATTGAATCAGAAAACATAAAATTCAAAGCACTCGGCATGGAATATGATGTCACCAAAATAAAACCATGTGTATCTCTAGTCAGGAATTTACAATTTATAACACTGTTAAACTAGCTCCATCTGGTACACGCTGCATGATGAGGATAGTGATAATTATAATATATGGTCAGTTTCTGTACTCATATTTAGTTTACCAAAGATGAGGAAATATCATACACACAGGATGGATGCATCATATGTATAAATTCAATTCCATCCCTCGGATCCAAGGAGCCCAGAGTTGGTATTGGGAGTTCTCTCATCCCTCTTAGGTGGACTTAGGCCCAATTGGATTTCGTCCAATTAAAAGGTGGAGAAGGGGATGATGGAATTCCCACCTCTCACTTGGACAGTTCATACTGGAACTGAGGGGTGAGATTGAGTTATCGCATATGTGCACCTGATACTTCCTCATCAAAGATACACTCATACTACAAAACACTGTTAGGACTATACTACATAGGTACTTACAACTATTTGCAGAATCAGCTCCTTGGACATCAATAATAAGATATTTTCTACAGAATGTGTGTACCTTGTTAGCATGCGATAGGGCTCTCTAAGATCTTTTGTAACAAGATCATCAATAAGAGTCCCTATATAACTGCTTTCCCTCTCAAGAATAATTAACGATTTTCCATCAGAATGCCTAGCTGCATTGATTCCGGAAATAATACCCTATAAACAATACTAGGCAAGCTCAGGATACAGAAAATGTAATTGAACCAACCATGTGAATTGCAATTTAACTCATGAAGAACAGAGCTGGAACAATGAATAAACCTGAGCTGCAGCTTCTTCATATCCTGTTGTTCCATTTATCTGACCAGAGAAAAATAAACCCTCAAAATTCTTTGTCATCAGAGATCTTGAGCACTGATATGCAGGTAAGTAATCATATTCAACAGCATAAGCAGGCCTTAGCATTAGACAGTTCTCCAGCCCTGGTATTGTTCGCACAAGCGACAATTGCAATCTTTCAGGGAGACCAGTGGAAAATCCCTAATAAAGAAGTATAAATGATCATAAGCAGAGGTTTCTCATCCCAAAAAGAGGGTTTCAGTAAGAAAAAAGTGCATAGAGATTACTTCCACATACAGATGGGGTAAAATAGGAAAGAAGCACAATATATGCTTATGTCTGAAATTAAAAAATTTCACCAAAGAAACAGGAGAGAATAAACAGAGGGAAGGAGGAAGATACCTGCAGATAAAGTTCGGGGACATTTCTACCCTCGGGTTCAAGAAAGATCTGATGAGATTCTTTATCTTTGAACCTTACAATCTGAAATAAAGAGCTCAGTTAACCTTTGGATAGGGTGCATCAGTCTTTATAGGCATAGTACTTAATTCTTTGCAAGAAAATTACAAGTTTGTTGACAATCCAAGAAAGTGAGAAACAAAATAAAAAAGATTGGCATCTTAATAAACCAACAAGGTCCATGATACAGTACCTTATCTTCAATTGCTGGGCAGTACCTTGGTCCCTTTGCTTCAACCCAACCACCATAAGTTGGTGTTTCATCTAAATTGTCCCTAACAATTTGGTGTGTCTCTTTTGTAGTTCGTGTTAAATAGCAGCACATCTGTTCCCTCTCAACGTGAAATTCAGGGTCAAAACTAAACCAACCTACCTGTTTCAGAGGCACATCCTTTTGTCAAAAAAAAAGGGAAAGATATGTACAACATAAAATCAGCTTGAACCTCAAGCTTAGCCTACCCTGGCAAGCCCTAACTTTAAAAATGCAAGTGATTTCCTTGCTAGATGCAGGAAATGTTGTGAAACTTCAGTGGGAGAATAGGAATACACCTCATACAGTTAAATCAGCTACTCAGCTAGTGAATGGATATCAGCATATATACATTCTGTGTAAGTCTGCCAGTGTACTTAATTCAAGGCATCTTTTGATCTTACACATGCAAGGAACACTCTGTTCACGGCATACTTAACTATCAAATTTATAAACTACAAAACTCATCCTTAGTGATGACTATTTAGACCAGTTCAATCGGGTCATTTCAAAAGCACTGTGTTGCTGACTTGCTGTATCCACCTACACAGAACTGCAGCATTTAATTTGAAATTACTGATCTTGTTCTTTGCCTCACCATGCAATGCAAAACAAATGAATAAAAAGGACAGTAATGAAAATCTATTGAATTACTGAATCTGCCTTTCTCGATGCAGGAGGGAAAATTCTACGGATGCAGATAAAGTTTGTTGCATCTGCTATATATACCTCTTCATCACCATACTGAGGTTCCAGTCCAGAAAAATCAACTGTCCTGCGATCAATTCGCGGTGGTGTGCCAGTTTTTAAGCGATCAGTCTCAAAACCCAGATGCTGCAAGTTTTCAGTAAGTCCATGAGAGGCTGACTCTCCAGCTCGCCCAGCAGGCATTGATGTCCTACCAACCCAAATCTTACCACTCATGAATGTTCCGGTGGTAAGTACAACAGATGGTGCATAAAAGTCCATGCCAAAGAAAGTGCGAACACCCTGAACACAGTCATTTTTTCCAATCAAAACCTCTGTAGCCATTGCTTCTCTAATGAAAAGATTTTCTGTGCTGAAGCATAGTAAATGGAATAGTCAATAAGCAATGTGAAAGACACCACAATAAATTCTATGCAATCAACAACAGTAAACATCAACATAGCATCACAACACACCGCCTCTGTTCACTTATTTGTTAGGCAGAAAAGTATTAAACTATTATGTCAGAAACAATTTGCAGAACAAAACATTTAGCTCTACCTTCATACAAGTCAAGTTTAACCATGGTCTTAATCCAGTAACAACAGCATGCCAACATCACATGCCAAGTTTGTATGGTGTCACGTTTGGAATAGTTTAAAGTAAAGACGACGGCACTTTTGTGAGTACAGCCTATGAAGCTCTGGAATGGTGATCAAGCTAACGTAACTTAAATGAGGTCACCAAGACGAAGCACATCAGAATTTGTGCACAATTTACTTCTTTTGGAGCTGCCAACCAAGAGTATAACTCCAAGTAAAGCTGCAACTTACTGACCTTTCCACAACGTTCTTCATCTCTATTGCGTACTCTCTCTTATCAGTCTGAGCACGTAGTGCACGTACAGCAGGGCCTTTTGAGCTGTTCAGTACACGCTTTTGCAGGTAGCACCTATCAGAAAGATGCAATGACTATGCTAAGATATCTTTGTTGATTTGCTAGTAATCAAGTCTGAAGTCTCAGCCCAACACCCCGATACATGTGAAAGCAAAAGAGAGAATTCATTCTCCAAAAAAGGAGACATTTGAACCTGTACCTATCAGCAATTTTTCCAATTTCACCACCAAGGGCATCTACCTCGTGGACAAGTTGAGACTTTGCAGGTCCACCCACAGCAGGGTTACAAGGCTGCACAGGGCAGAGAATGAGTCAGGAAGCAGAATCTTTTTTTTTTTAAAAGTGGCAGGAGTTCTGCCAAATCAATTAAGTAGGAGAGGAAACAAAGTTCACATTACAGGTGAGGAAAAACGCAAAATAAAAAGCCTCCATGCAGGGTGGCAACGAGAATTACAACGTGTTAAAATTTTCAGTAATCAGAGAGACAACCCGAGCAACATTACTCTCTTTAGCATTGAAGGTCCTAGCATTCCTCTCCTTCCAAATAAACCACCAGAACTGAATCAGGAGTACTATCTTTATCTTGACAATAGCCACATCTCCATTTGTTAAAGCCATGAAGTTCTCCTCCAGAGATGAGAAATCCAGCAAGGTTGGTAAATCAAGGTGACTGAACACCCCAACCAATGCAGCCCATACTTGAGCAGTGAAGGAGCAGCTGGACAACAGGTGGTGTGTAGTTTCAAATTCGACATTGCACAGGCAGCATACATCCTGGTAGGGCAAGCCTTTAATTGCAAGAAGTTGAGCCGTGTTTATCCTGTTCAGCAATGCAGACCAAGCAAAGAATTTGCATTTAGGTTGGGCTTGGGATTTCCAAAGGAACCTGGACCACTGAACGTTGATGGCTCCAATGAATTGCGCCTCGTAAGCTGATGCAACCGAGAAGTCTCCATTAGGTGTCCAGATCCAAGTGATGCGATCCCTCTCTGCTACAAGCTGAAAATCTCTCAGAGCACAACATAGGGTGATCGCTTGATTCAATTCCTGTTGGGAGTCAATTTTTCCAATGAGCCTCAACCATTTATGTGCCGGAACCATATAACTCACAAGATGGTGAGATTGCTTGCATTTAGCATATAGGTCAGGAGCTATGTGGTTGGGAGCAAGGCCATTCAGCCATCTCCCTTCCCAGAAGGAAGTGTTCTCACCATTACCAACGGTTATCACAGTTGATGCAAAGAACAGTGCTCTGTCTTTAGGTGAACCAAAATCACTGAGTTTCTTCCAGGGCCTTTCTGTTTCATCCCACTGATGCCAAGGAAGCAAAATCACACTTCCAATCTTAAAGTCCACATGCAATTCCTTGGCAAATGATGTTTCCTTGCAGCATACTGAGATATGCGGTGTCCTTTATCGACGTTTGTCATTTTATCATACCATGGAATATTTTGAGCTTCTGCATTATCCTACTTTTCTTAAATACGCATACCATATAAAAACTTTCAACAGAGTTTGTTCACTATAAACATGCTTTCACAGAAGAGATTTCAAAATGCTCAAGTCCTATGCAGCAACAGCGTTCTATGGAACAAATCTTCATATACAAACGTAAGGTGTTTTGAATCTTTGATTTTGTCCTAAGTCAAACTTCTTCAAGTAAATTTGATCAAGCATATAGAACAGTATAGCAACATCTACAACACTAAGTTAGTTTAATTAAATCCACATTGAATATATATTTATAGCATATTTGTCCGGTGTTGGAAATGTTGCTAAATTTCTCTATAAATTTGATCAACTAGAAGAAATTTGACTTGGGGGCAAACCGAAAACGCTTCACAATTTCGAACAGATGGAGTATATGACATCAGGATTCAATGTTCAAATATTTTTGGCCACGAACTTGACTAGAACATTCACCATCAAGAATGGGAAGCCTGATTTTTTGTTGACCCAAATGCTAAGATTAGTACGCAATTGCTAACGAAAACTAGAAATGTGGAACTGAAAACTGCAACGGGGCTCAGCGCAGACCTGCCACGCAATCCGATCAATGTTGAGCGTGAGAAGGAGGGTGCGCGCGCCGAGGCGAGCCGAAGCAAGAGCGGCCTCACAGCCGGCATGTCCACCTCCGACCACGATGACGTCGTACCGCTCCTCACGCGAATCCAACCGGCTTCTCGAATCTGGTGCCACAGCAGCAATTCGTCGGTAAGGGTCGCTCCTTGGTTTCTCGCCAGCATCAGTTGGTTATCAAAATTAAGAACACATTTCAAGAGAGCATAACACTCGATTCCTCCGAATCAGTCGCAGTTGGGAGGGTGCAGGGAGAGAAGTCTTACCCTTGGCGGAGGAGGCGGCGGTGGTGGAGAGGCGGCGGCGCAGAGGGGGTCGCCAGCGCGGCAAGGGGATGAGGCAGCGGAAGGACGGGGCGGGGAGGAAGGAGGAGAGGCTTGTAGCAGCTGCGGCCGCCGCGCTGGCCGGCTGCGGCGGCGGGCGGAGGCGGAGCAGCATGGCCGTCGAATCGAGGCCCGAGGGGAGGAAGAGGCGGAGGCTGAGGCTGCCTGCTATCTGTATACTCTTTTCGCGGCCGAGAGCCGTCGCGTCGAGCGATGACGATGATTGAAAAGTAAACTTACGAAAACACCCGTACGATTAGTTGATTTCCATTGAAATTTTACTCCGCAACTCTTTTTTCCTTTTATTTATATCCTTTTTTTGCTTTACTTACGCACGTTACGTATTCATGTATTCATTTTGAGATTTGTTTTTCAGTCTTTTAAATCAAAGTTCCAATGTGTTCTGCTTCCTGACATGGTGCAGTGCGACTCTCACAGGGGAATGGCAAACAATACTGATACCGTCATTTCTCAGAATAAGATTAAAAAAATCAATTTCGATCTCTTCAAACTTGAACTGGAGTTCACCAACAGTGTGCCACATCAAGCGTCTGTTCTCTGATATAAACAGCTGCTGGTATCAGTATACCATTGATTGAACAAGGAAACACAAATTCCCTGCTACTAATACATGATAACATTTAAACTTGTACAGGCTTATGAAATTATTCATCAACCAACAATCCAACACTACTGAATAAGCATGAAGTTGTTTTTGTACACGAATGGCTACCATGACATTTTTCACATCACAAGATTAGTGCATGGTCCTTGCACTTGCAAGCTCTTCATTGTTCTGACTTTGACATCCCAGGGATGGAGCGCTTTGATCCCTTCCCTCAAGAACACCGCACCGTCTTAAGAGTAGATCCTCACACGCATGGTAATTGGTGTGCGGCACAATGGGCACGTTGATAGTGTTGGGCCACATTCCTTGCATGTCTTGCAAAAATGGGAAAAAGGTTTACCAATAGCTTATCCAAAACAAAAAGAAAAAAGAAATAACTGTTTTTTTTACATACTTCGCTCATGGAGATTATAGAAAACTTACCAGGTGGCCACACTGAAAAGCCATGTCCTTTGGATTGGTTAAGCATATGGGACATACCTGCAGGTGGCGAAGATACAGTTAAAGATGCCATAATTCTTGAGGAATATAGTGGGAGAGTTACTGGTCCAAAGTACCTGCTCATCAGCAGCACTTTTGCCAATGCCGGTTGACCTGGAGGTTGCAGTTGGAGGATGCGAAGCTGCATTGTCATTTTCAAGAACTTTGTTTGGAGGAGGAAGAATCCTAGGAGGGCGAATCCTTTGAGCTTGCTTTCTGGGAGATTAGTTTGGGTAAGGTAACACATTAGATATGGCAAATATGCCAAGAAACTAATTCAGGACTGAAAGGAACTGAGTATGAAGTAGTACTCTGGAGGCCGGAGGCCTTGAGTTGCTTTATACTGAGAAGGTATTTCCATAAGAGCTGCAAGGGCAAATGCAGCCTCCTTCTTTGACATATCCTTACTTGTTGACATAATATCAGTGAAGTTCACAAACTGCAATAGTTTTAGCAATAAGATTCTCAGAAGAGCATCAGGCAACAAACTGAAAATGCAACATCAAGTCTATTCTACTCAGAAAGCAATGGAATATAAAATAAAGAGTTAAATGCACCAATGGTCCATCAACTTACACGCAGGTATCAGTTAGGTCCATCAACTTAAAAAGTGTATTTTCGGGTCCACGAACTTTCTAAAGGGGCTCAAATTGATCCATACCCCTTCGTTTTATATTTCCTTTTTCATTTAGCCCCCTGAATTTCTCTTCCTTCTCCCACCTAACTCCCTAGCCGGCCGCTGGGAACCTTGCCCTCCTCGTCACCTGTGGCCGGGGCCACGCGTTGGTGAACTTGTCCCTAGAGCCGGGTAACAAGGTGGCGGTGCCAAGGCCAGCGAGCACGTGGCGGGAGTGCTTGTTCGGGCAAGCGTTGCGCGCCCATCGTCGCCATCCCTAGCTGCCGCCTTCACGCCGCCCAGGCCACGGCCCCAGCCGCCTTCCGCCTCCAGGCCGCCGCACTGCTGTGCCGCCTAGGTCCCGGCCGCCGTGCCGCCGCACCTCTGCACCGCCCAGGCCCCAGCTGCCTTCCGTCTCCAGGCCGCCGGGCCGCCCAGGCCTCGGCTGCCTTTCGCGTCTAGGCCGCCGCACCACCCAGATCCCAGCCGCGGTGCAGCCGTGCCTCTGCGCCGCCCACGCCCCGGACGCCTTCCGCCTCTGGGCCGCCGCGCAACCCAGGCCCCGGCCGCCTTCAGCCTACAGGCCACCGCACCGCCGAGCCTCCAGGCAGCTGTGCCGCCTAGATACCGGCCGCCGTGCAGCCGCGCCGCCCAGCCTCGGCTGCCTTCCGTCTCCAGGCCACCGCGCCGCCCAGGCCTCGGCTGCCTTTCGCGTCCAGGCCGCCGCACCGCCCAGGCCCCGGCCTCCTTCCGCCTCCGGGCCGCCGCGCAACCCAGGCCCCGGCCGCCTTCCGCCTATGGGCCGCCGTGCCGCCGAGCCTCCAGGCAGCCGTGCCGCCCCGGTACCGGCCACCGTGCAGCCGCGCCGCCCAGCCCCGGCTGCCTTCCGCCTCTAGGCCGCCGCGCCGCCTAGTCCCCGGCCGCCGCGCCGCCTCCAGACCGCCGCGCAGTCGCGCCTCCACGCTGCCCAGGCCCCGGCCGCCGCACAGCCATGCGCAGGGAGCTAGGTGGGAGAAGGAAGAGAAATTCAGCGGGCTAAATGAAAAAGAAAACATAAAACGGAAGGGTATGGACCAATTTGAGCCCCTTTAGAAAGTTCATGGACCCAGAAATACACTTTCTAAATTGATGGACCTAACTTATACCTCTCTGTAAGTTGATGGACCATTGGTGCATTTAACTCTAAAATAAATTTAGTTTAAGTCAGTACAGTTTGTCTTTACTGGAAATCTGGGATGATCAATATGCTAGCACCATTATGTTAAAAAAGATAGGTACAACAGCAAGCACAGGGTAGTATTACTAATGGAGCAACATTAACGATTTCAAAGTTAAACATCATAAAGTAGTATTAGAGTCACCTGGAAATTGTCAAAAGCTCTATCAGGGATACAGTCATCAAAATGCTGCATCGCATCCCATGGGCCATCGCCCACCCCAACCATTACTATTGAAAGGGGATAGTGGCTGAAAACCAAATATTAGGCATTAGTAACACCACAAGACCCAAGTTCTACTAGATGATAAAATGAATTTTACCTAGCATCAACAATTGCCTGTATAGTTGCTTGTTCCTGTGGACTTAATCTTCCATCATTTGGACTAGCGGTAGTCACCTACAACTTTTGCTCAGGTCAAATATGTTGATTAATTCAAGTGAAATATTTTGCTGCTATTATGAACATGTTACCTGCCCATCAGCTATGATTACGAGAACATGGTATTGCCAGTTACTATTTTCAACAACAGATATTGCTGCATGGATAAGAGGTGCAAAAGAAGTTGGCCCTGCACACAATTGAACCAAACATAAGAACTAAATAACCACAGACCAGTACTGCCAGTGATGCTACTGGCCACTGAAAAGTAACTATGAGTTTAAGGACAGCACAAATAGGCTATCATACAGTACATTTGCAGGGAGGGAACTTGTTTCTCTTCAGAAACTTGAAACAATAAACTAAAGCATAGCAAAAATAAATAAATACTACTCTAGATCATAGTCTATCCTGGCGTCTGGGCTCTGGAAGCTACTATCATTTTACAATATCTACAGACAGTGGAGAGAGAGGGGGGAGGGCAAGCCAGCCTTGTTACCTGAAAGGTTTAAATGTGGTACAATTTGTCGATACCTTACAAGAACCTCCTCAAAGCCACGACAAGTCCGGTTATCTGGGTAGAAGCTGAAGACAGAGTGATCATGTGTAGAAGCTACAGGATGAACACATTTTGTCAAGTCATGTATGAAGCGTGCTCAAATTCAATTCATACTGGGAAAATGGAAAAAGGAGGGCGAATAGTTACCATCACCAAATCCAAAACATGGTATTAGGTTATCATCATCAAAAGGTGACAGTGTTCGCCCGATTATAGAGATAGCTTGCTCATATGGATTTGGAGTGCCATTAATGGCGTGCAGAGATTTTCTTCTGAAGGAATGCCTACCTGCATAATTCAGAAGTGTGATTATTCATAATAAGGAGGATCTTAAGTAAAGCTGCTATTAAGCCATGAAGTAGAAGGAAACAACTGTGATGGGAGTGCAGAAATTTCATCACCTGACCACTCATTGCTCTTGGTAAAGTCAATACCAAGAATTAGATTTGATGACTCAAGACCAGCTTCTCTCAGTGCAGTAGTGACCTTCATAAATCAAAATTAATACAAGAAAACTATGCAGCAGCATTTAAAATAGACACGCACTGTATGGAAATGGGACGATCGAACAGATGGTAGCAACATTGACTACAATAAACTAAATCGACAGATGGTGTAGCCAAATACTTATGGTAATTGGCAGGCATATACTATATGATGCTAAATGCTAGATTGTTGTTTTAAAAACTGCCAGTGCCAAGATGTGGGTACGTTGCAAAGGTTTTATTAAGAAACTAAGGCTATCCTGAACCCCTTACCTTGAATTTTACTGGATTAGTTCTGTTAACAAGAATGGAATTTATTTATTCCTGCTTCTGCATAAGTGTGAATCTGTTCCTGAATCAACTCATGTCCAAACAGATTGACCACAAAAATAGAGATGCAGCTGAGAAATTTGTTCAAATATGAACAAGATCACATCAGGAGAAGTTACTTGTGCTTACCTCATCGACCGAGCTATAATTGTCTGGTATAAACTTTGGTTGCCGTTTGTCGTGAATTTTGTCCTTGGAAGTTGCAGAGGGACCATGGCCTTGATGCCAGTGCTTGTGATGAGTTCTGTCACCCCACATTATAATAAATTATCTGCATAAACATAGAAAGTCACATTATTGTTGTTGAAGCAAAGAAGATGTCACACAAACAACAGTTGAGAGAAATATATGATATGTAGTTTTTAGACATGAGAAGGGTGGCCTGAACCAGTTGGTTCCTAGGCCAGGGACCTGGGTTTGAACCCCAGCGCTGGTGCTGAGGAGGCTCCACTGTTAGCCCCCTCCAGTGAAAAAAGGAATATATAAAGTTTTTAGACACCAAGCATTAGAAAACAGGAAGAAACTAAACGGAGGATATGGTGGTATGAAATTCGAGTAGAGAGATAGCTGTAACAGTGGCCCTAGAGAAGCCCATTTGAAAGGGAAGATGCGGTACATTGGAGATTTGGTGTTGAATCTAACAGCCACTTTATGAGTTGAAATGTTCTCTCATATACTGGCTAAGCAAATCAAATGAACCAAAGACAAAAAAAAAAAAAAAAAAACACCAGATGTGATAAAGCATGGTAACAGAATCCAGCAATTACTTCGATCACCCCTGACGTGATGAAGCAAAACACAATCAACATAGGCACAAAAAGAGTTCCCTGAGCCTAGTAACTAAGGAGCAGGTGCAGATTAACCAAACGCAAACGTCGATGTTGTGCAGGTAAGCCTAGAATTAATTGCAGTGTAGACACAGGGTCCCTCCCCTCGTGTACTGTTGGTTCCCGAGAACTACGTACACTCCATTTTATGTTGGGAACACCACAGTAATCGCCCTAAAGCGGTTGGTAACGCCAAGAATCAACTCGGCTGGTCCCAGTCCCAAATTGCTTTGCTCGGCGCTGCCTTTTTCCGAGTCAACCATCATCCCATGGAATGGAAGCCTCAAGCGAGCAGGGCCAGGATTCCCATCGTAAATAAAATCGATGCTAACTAACTAACTAACAACGGGAAGAAGGATACCACCGGGTTGTTGATACAGCTCCTTGTTGCTAATTTAACAAATCATGGCCCAGGGATACTGGGGCAAAGACCATGGCGCGCGCCGACGAACCGAGACCCCACCCAACCAACTGGTGTGGAAGGAAGGAGGCGCAGAGGGAACGGATTCAGTTTGTTACCAGGTACTGATAACTGTTGAACCGACGCTGCGGAGAGGCAGGTGAGCTCCCGGCCTGCAGCTGCAGGCGGCGGCCGGACTGCTGGGGGGGATCAGATCCCCCTGGTCAGGTGAGCTTCGCGGATGCTTCTGCCTGCCTGGCTGCCTGCGCGCGCGGGCGAGGCGAGGCCAGGGCCAGCGGTGACGTGCACGGCGACCCTGGGACTGCAAAAGCAAGCGAGCCCAGAAGGCAAGGGAACGACGGCAACGCACAAATTCATTCATCCATGTCAGCAAATAAAAAAAAATCCTTTGCGGAAGTAATTAGCAGGCTAAACGAAATTAAAAAAACAAAAACACGCCCGGTGGGACTCGAACCCACAATCGCCTGATTAGAAGTCAGACGCCTTATCCATTAGGCCACGGGCGCGGCTGTTGATCTGATTCAATACGATACTTAGATATCCTTGTATTCAGAGTTGCAAGATGCGCCCTCTGTGGCTGGGTTTAATTTTTCGCCGAAATTTCGGTAAAAATTTCGTTTTCGCTAGTACACGGGTAGTGAAATTTCGGTTTTTTTCGCCATTTTTAGTTTTGAATTTTAAAATTTCAAAAAAGATTGTAAAAAAATCGGGAAAAAATATGATAAAAAACTAGATGTTTTTATGAGCCATTAGCACTGGAACTAGTTTAAATCTAAGTAGATTTTCTTCGTTAAAATGACGATTTGGGTTTGGATCCGTTAAAAACCCTTCAACTCTAGCTTTTCCCAAGCGCAAAACCACCGTTTCCGAGCGGAATCCGCCGCCACCAGCTTGAAAACCTAACGAAGGTAAGGGATTTTGGTGATTTTCATGCATTTTGATGTCAATATATGATACTTAGTGTTTATTTGTGAATAATATTCATATTTGCAGTAGAAAAAGTTCAGCTCCTCCCCAACAAATATTCATATTTGTGAAAGATAGGGGAATTTGATCCCTAACGTAGCTTTTGGTCAGCTAGCTTTAGCAAAAGTTCAGCTCCTCCCCAACAAAGCTATATACTTCTACCAAGCACCAACCAATGATTGTTCCATCGTAGCGCGCTTTTTAAACACCGCCCCCCCCCCCCCCCCACCACTCAGAGAAAAGCATCCAAAATAGGGCTGGGGATGCTCTGCGCCTTTTATCTCAGCAAAAACCCTATCTTTCAGTACAACCCGGGAATAGAATCTGTTATCTAAATGAATATTCCGTCACAGCCATATTGGCATGGAGAGTCTACAAAAATCACAGCCAAATTTCTGTATCCATGTTAAAACAATATTATGAGCCCAGCAGAGCTGCGTCCCGTTACACCCAATCAACCTAACACGCCCAACATAACTCAAAACAAAATGATGATCTCTAGGCGCATGGGCTGACAGATCAATTAGACATAAGCTACAAAATGGAAGCTAGGCGTCTCAGTTTGGTACATCAGGCTTCTGGTACAAAGGTTCTAGACATTCTTTGGCGCGGTGGACCTTTGACTGGAGATAGAAGCTCCCGTTCTTGGCGTTTCTCTCAAACATTGTGTCATACTTCTGCAAAGCATTCAAACAAGAGAAATTTGATGTCAGGCCTTGCCTCAGCAAATGGTTCTAACAGTATGTAGTTAACAGAGGCTTAACGCCTACAAGGACATATTCTGTGCATCACAATACATTGTCACACAGACCTGAACAATCTCTTCCCAAGTCGATTTTTCACTGATGCCAAGTATCTGCCGGGCTTCTTGCTCAGTCATGGCCTTGCTGGCCCGTCTAATACCATTTATAGCTTCTTGGGCAGCTCCAGTTTTGTTCGCATCTACAAGGGAAATCAGAAACGGTTACTTGCATTTCAAAGGTTATGCAGCACATGGATAACGTAGCCACACAGATGTTTCAGAATGAAAACCAGATCCTCATCGAGAAATGATGTTTTCAGGATTAAGCCAGGTAAGCCATTTAGCACAGCAGCATTCACATGTTTCTATTCATATTCTAACGATAATGTATTATTCGTGTTGGAGGCCCATTTAGATTTTGTGCTTTGTTGCCTTCATGTCTAAAATTTCCTCACTGCACGTGCCAAAGTGCTAGACAGGATTCTTTTTTTTTGGTATCATTTCTCCATTAATTTCTTCAATAGAAGCTTTTGCTGTCAAGAGAGAGGTCAGCTCTCATCTTGTTTGTCAACAGAGGTCGCTGCTGGATCAGGTGGGCTGCCCCTACAGTGAAGCGCAGGTTTCAGAAGGCAATCACTACAGTCTGTTTTTTTCTCTGTTCTTTCATTAGGTTATATTTTGCATCAATTCCCCATAGTTGTATCAAGTAAAGTTTTGTGATGTAAGACATACCTTTCTTGTGATCATTCACGCGATTCAGCAAGAGAGTCAGTGCCTTATTCGTTGCGATTCCGTTTACTGTTTCGTTATTGACTGTTAGTGGCTTATCTATATAACCTATATAAATGAAGCCCACTGGCTTTCATTAACTTTAATTCTCTCAACATGCAAACTGTCTACATCATCTACAAATCCACTAAGTTAAAAGTCATGTCATCATGCACTAGGCAACCTCCATTGATGTCTTATGCCGATTTCTGTGGTCCGTAACATCTATGCATGCAACTATTGGTGTATGTGACTTTCATCCTATAAAATATATATAATCTATATGAATGAAGTTCACTAACTTTCATTAACTCTAATTCTCTCAACATGCAAACTATCCACATCATCTACAAGTCCACTGAGTTAAAAGCCATGCCATCATCCACTAGCAACCTCTATTGATGTTTTACACCGATTTTCTGTGGTCCATAACATCTATGCATGCAACTATTGGTGCATGTGACTTTCATCCTATAAAATATATATAACCTATATAAGTGAAGCTCACTAATTTTCATTAACTCTAATTCTCTCAACATGCAAGCTATCCACATCATCTACAAGTCCACTAAGTTAAAAGCTACATCATCATCCACTAGCAACTTCTATTGATGTCTTACACCGATATTCTGTGGTCCATAACATCTATGCATGCAACTATTGGTGTATCTGACTTTCATCCTATAAAATTCTTATATTTAAAACACGATCAATCATTTAAGTGTTGATCTCTCAGAAAAGATGAACGTGCTATTAAGTATAATGTATTTGAAAAATATTCCTCGCAATCGCATCAATGTTTCTACTTTCAAATTTCACTTTAGAAAAAAATTTAAAATTTTTCACAGTATTTGAAAAAATATTCCTTGCAATCATATCAATGTTTCTACTTTCAAATTTTTACTTTAGAAAAAAGTTTAAAAATTTCCGCAGCGAGGCGCGGGGTGCCATCTAGTTCATTCTTATGTGTCACTCTTGTGATTCAGTTTACTGTTTTAGAGCACTGCTATCGAGTGTTCTGAATATTCAGAACTATAAATGTTCAGTTTTATGTTAATCTGTGAATAACTGTGAATGGTGACTAGTGACTTCAGCATATATTTTTTTTCTCAGGATAAGCAATAAAAGGAAATACACATGGTACATGCTGGTAGTCACCACTCTACTGCAGCAGGGAACTGCAACAACTCTTATGGTGATTTATTCTCCAAAAGACGAAAACTTTTTTTTAAGATATTTTCACCTGTAGTATCCCAGAGGTTACCAGTTACCACTATGGAGTTACTGTTTTCTTTCTCAGGTGCCGTCACACGAGAGAACTAGGGGTCAAAGGACTCAACATTCGTTTTGGGGATTGATATTGTGAGCCAGACAAAAGGAGTCGCAGATAGCTCTAATCACTGACAACTACTGTCTCCACAAATCACTAGCTAGCTCAACCAGAGATACGCCAATTCAAGCCGTTGCGCAATCAAAGTAGCCCGGTAAGAGGGCGAGGAGCGAACACTCACTGACGAGGGCTTGGCGATACGCCTGGAGCATGGCCCTGCCCACCACGGTTCCGCCCATGACGATGAGATTCGCGATGAGCCTGCCCGCCTGCAAAAAGGACAAGATGAACAAATCGGTCGGTAGCGGTAATAAGGGAATAGGATGAGGAAAAAACCCAGAAAAATCCGCGCACCATGGCGATCTATGCCCCTCCTCCAATCCTCCTGCGGATGCAGCGGCAGCGGAGAAGGAACGCTAGGCTCGACCTCGGAGTCGGACTAGGCGGGGGAGGCGGCGGCGGCGAATCGCGGCCGGGAAAGGAGGGCAGGGCACCTCACGGGACGGGTACGAGCGCTGTTTTGGTCAGAGAAGAGCAAGTGTTCGGCTCCGAAGCGATGACGGCTAGGCCCGTGCGGCTTTTGACCTTGGGCTCATCTTGGGCAGCACGAAAGACGACGGATTTTGGAAGAGTTGCAAGCACTGGATTGGGCTCAATCGACTGTGCTCAAGGCCCAACAAAATTAAACCAAGACAGAACAAAATTATCAGCTGCACTAATATTTGTTCCAAGTACCGAAGCCCGAATCCCCTAAAAAACAAGTACCGAAGCCCGAAGGGAACATATTTCCGCACGATATAAAAATGTTTTAAAAGAAACCAAAAAAAATATGGAGGGATGGGCAACATAAATATGGGGCATTTATAAACGGTAATGACTACAATCAGGTAATCCAACACTTTATGTTGCACCTAGGCTGAAGCGGTAAGCACATCAACCTTTATCTGCAAGCCCACTCGCCCACAGCCACATCGTCACCGGTGTCCGACATCTTCTGCGAGTGGCGTCACTGGTAGCGGCGGTGCCTGTCCCTTCGCAGGCCACGGCCAGCGGCGGTGCCCTCGCTCGCTCCCTCTCCTATGCCCAGTGTCGGCACGGCGTCGCCCGCTCCCACGCCTATCGCCGGTGCGGCGTCCAGCGCCCGCTCCTGCTCTGACACCCAGCGCCGAGGCGGCGTCCACCGCACGCGAGACGCCGGCCGCGGGCGGCGGCGCTCTCTCTCTCGCTCACAGCGCCAGCGTGGCTTCCAACGCACCCAAGGCGCTGGCCGTGGGCGGCAGCGCCCCCTCTCGCGCCCAGCGTTGGCGAACGATGAGCGCGCGGCAGACGTCGGCCGGATCCCCTCTCCTCCTCCGACCCCATCGCTTCCTCCTTCACGCCGGCAGGGTGGGATCTGGGGAGGCCGCGCGCTCCCCCACACGCCCGCCCGGTGGAGCTCCACGCACTCGACGCGCTACTGCCCTCACCTCCGCCTCTTCGTCCTCCTTCGCGCTCGGTGCTGCACGGATACGCGCCGTCGGGCGGCCATGGCGCTCTCCAGCCGGGTGAGACGGCGGCGAGCCTCCTCGGCTCATCCCCGCCCTCGTCATTAGGCAAATTAGTTAATTTTCATTGTGCAAAATGCTAACTCTCATTAGGCAAAAATTCCATTGGTTTTTGTCTGATCTGATACTAGTATTTTTGCCTATTAAAATTAACATTTTTGCCTAATGGAAATCACCGTTATTGCCTGTTTGTGAATTATATGGTTCATTTTTCCTTCTTTTTGGAGATCAATGTGTCTTCTATGCAAAATTTTGTTGCTCCGATTTGCTGAATTTTTTGTTCCCATGTTCACTGGCACAACCACCGAACACGAACAGTGTACTTTTTTCCAAAAAAGGATCACGCTTTCCCAAAATAGAGTGTGCGAGTGGCCGGCCTACTGCTCCCTTTATAAACATCAGGATTGACATTCTTGTACATCGTTTAATCGTTGTTGTAACACCTGTAGTAATCAAGTATTAGCTGCAGATTGTGTTGGCCGTGAATATGAGAGGGCTCACATGTAAGTGGTAGAGATGGCATATAAGCCAATGCCCCGTGGTGAGAAAGGGAAGAAGAGAATAGTATTCAGAAAAGAGGGCCCACATATAAGCGGTAGAGATGGCATATAAGCCAATGCCCCTGTGCTGAGAAAGGGAAGAAAGTATTAGCTGCAAATTATGTTGGCCTAGTTGAATATGAGAGGGCCCACACTGTAAGTGGTACATATGGCATATAAGCCAATGCCCATGTGCTGGGAAAGGGAAGAAGAGAATAGTATTTAGAAAAGAGAGCCCACATATAGAGATGGCATATAAGCCAATGCCTCTGTGCTGAGAAAGAGAAGAAGAGAATAGTATTCAGAAAAGTACTCAGGTAAGGAGCAAGTGCTCCTCCTCTCCATCCAGATCTCTCCACATTCCTCTGTTGGATACTCACGCGGTGATTTGATCTCGTGTCCAAATTTATATGATAAAATATAAATAGTTATATTACCAAATGAGTATTGTTGGATTCGCTGTTACATATATTTTCATAGGTGCCAATTTGGTGTCATAAATATCGATATTTTTCTATCCCGATTTATTTTTTAGGACATAGGGAATATCTATTTGGTGGACCACTAGCTACTATGATTTTCTCACTTTTTATCTCCACGTAGGAGAGAGAGTGAATCTAGCTATTGAAACAACTACCTATTGGAGGCGCCCTAATACAATGTGCACCTCTCAAATAAAATTGCTTCTTGTAGTAATATAATGTTTTTCAACGTTTGTTTACCAGAGGGCACCGTGACAGTCGACGGCTGGCTATATATAGCGCCTCCTTCAAGCTATCTTATTATCACACAAACTTCATAAAAATGGAACATACTAAGAAAAAAGATGATTTTTTATTTTTTCATAAAAAAGAAATATCATGCCATCCACCTGTAACCACTAACAATATATAAACAACTATTATGTCTATTCTATATTAAAAGTTTCACTCTACTATTCTTAAAGATAGTGTAATGTAACTTTCATTACAAATATATGCCATTATGAAAGATGCAAATTTCATCTAAATTACCTTATTTTCCATTATATAACAATTAATATATGTAACCGTTTAAGTTTGCATGTCAACTACTCACCTCTTTTATTACTTACAATAAAAAAATATCCACCCAAATCTGTAACGAGATTATTTTTAACATTATTGGCTATCATAAGAAATGACTAGATAAAGCAAAGTATATATACACATACATTTCTAAGTACGATGGACAATTGGCGCATGTGAGGATTTGCAAAATATTTGTGGAAGAAACAAAAACAACCATGCATCTTATGCCAGTGGTTATCCGTCTATGTCGACCAGCGGATCGTCTATAATATGTAATATTGTAGGCAAAGTAAAATTTATATATAAGACGATCTACTGTTGCATAAAATTATGACTTGAAACACCGTGTCACAGAACACAGGCGGAACCGCGGAAGTGTCGACACACGGTGGAGGCGAGAGTCCAGCAGGGAACGGGAAGACTGCACTGCATGACGCATGAGTGCATGACCCAGCCTACTCTCCTTGCCGGATGCGAATCCGAAATACCTAGGACTGCGTGCCCAGTGGAGGGGGCGACGATGAGCACATTGTGTGCTCATCCGGGCCCATCCCCCCTGCTCGGGCCCGCCTGCATAGATCTATCATACTCGTGCCACACGGCTAGAATAATTCACAAGTGACGATACAGTCCAGGGATATACGATACATCCATCTATTATATATCAGTAGTATTATATTATATCTAACCATTTATATTTCAAACTCTTCTATATTTACAGTGCGTATACCGTGTTTTGGTCATTTTTTTTCTCTCGTGAGCGTGATCTGACTGCTTAGCACAAAGCTACAAACGCTATGAAATCTTCAATATTTATCAGACATAATAGAAATGCTATGAAAATATATTTCGTGATGAATGTAATAATGATAATTATCTAGTATATCATAAATATTAGTGTGCCTTAAAATGAATTACCTGGGCTTTATTGTACACTTTTATGGCCCTATTTATTTGCTGCTTGTGGCCAAAATAAGATGAAAGTAATAGTCAAACGACATGCTTTTTTGTAGCTTCTTCCGGTCATGCTTCTCCCCACAGCTCCCATTTGTAATAAAACCCAAAAGTTGGGCCAAACCAGTTTCTGGGGACCGCACTTTTTCAGTATTTGCATCATTTCTAAAAAAACGCTTCTCACCACCGCTATACCAACCAGGACCTATAAGTTGTAAGCAAGAGTGTCACATTGGAGACCATTTTAATTATATCTTAAGGGCTAGTTGGTTAACCTCATTTCTCCTAGGGAATCGAAGGGGCAGAGAAAAATTAGTTTATTTTTTTCCTCAATTCCCCTGAATTTCATCCATTTTCTAGAAAAAATAAGGTTGACAAGACCTAAGGGACCCAACGCTTGGAAATAGAGTGAGTTATCTTCTGCAGGCACCGACACAACGGTATCATGATTATTCCTGCATGCATTATTACGCGCACTTGCATATATAGTTGCATATGCATTGATGCATATTGGAACACACTGCGGGCTTTCATCTAGCTAGCCAGCAGGGGACATTTTACCATGCAAGCATGCTCGATCGAATGCCGCTACAGTAGTGTCCTCCCTAGCTTCACATGGCAATGAGCACATCATGTTGCTAATCACTGTCGCAGGTGGTGCACATGCATTTATATATGGAGGCAAAAGCCGCTATGATTGATTGTCGATTTGTCACACCGCCCGTACGTCCCCGCTTCCTAGCTACTCCTACTAGTATTTGCTTGCTGGTTTCGTTCAGAGCTACGGAGTAGTAGGCAACCTCCCTTGATGCTGCTCTTTTTTTTTTACTGAGTGCATGTGCATGCATCTTAATCAGTTTTTCATGAATTACTACATATACTCTACGCGCGTGGCGGTAGATGTGAAGGGAAGGAGGTTATCTTGGCGCGGCTAGCTAGTTCTTACATTATTGGCTGCTCCTTTTCTTCTTCCAAATTTTAAGACAATATATATACCTCGCTCTTTTATCAAACGGTACGTACGGTATTTATCTCAACTAATCGATGACAGTTGGAATTTTCAGGACAGCTCCTAATTCATCATCACAATATAGGCTCAAATAATAACTAATGAATGTGTGTTCCATGCTGGTGGATATATACAAGATTGATTAATAATTACTTTGTAAGTAGGGGCAGTCTTTGCCCTCATTTTTTCCATCTATGTTCATATGGACTTAGATGAATCTAGACCCACCACTTCCAGATTTTTTGATGCATCTCATCTAACTACAGATGTAGTATCTGCTCATATACACAAACACACACCACCACTACACACGCACACACCTCACACCACGTGTACGCCAACCACTTGCAAATTTAGATGAGAGAGATAGAGGAGAATTCGTCTCTGGAAAAAGTGATAGAGCTAGAGTGCCCGATCTTTCGGTGAGTGGAGAAGAAGAAAAGATAGCATGATTTCATGCGCTTTATTTGTATCCCCACCACCAACTAGAACTCCCAATAATAATGCACGTAAATAAACCGCTTTTTTTTACAACTACAATTGATTTCATATACAAATAAACGCCCGCGCGCAGTACTATGCAATGGTAGATCCGGATCGGATCCATGTTGCTTTTAATTTCTAGCCCTCTCCATTAGTATTTATTTACAATCAGATAGTACATATATGACAAAAACATGCTACCTGCCCATCCAAAAACGTATCGCATCCCGGCCGTGAGCTCAGCTACCTACCTAGCCCACAGACTGCTGTAAATGTACACGAGCTCGGCAGCTTCAACAAAGAAGAAAGAGAACCAACAAATTTATAGAGGCCAAGCAAGGGCATGCAGTAGTTTATTTGCAGGTCGATCTCACACACTACATAAGCAGCCGCGCGCAGCGAGGAGATCGAGACGAATGAGAGAGAGAGAGAGAGAGAGAGAGAGAGAGAGAGAGAGAGAGAGAGAGAGAGAGAGAGAGAGAGAGAGAGAGAGAGAGGCTAGAGGGCTAGAGGGCTAGAGGGCTGCGCGCAGGCGACAAGAGGGCTATCGATCGAGCTCAGCTGGTGCCCGGGCGGGCGTGTCCATGGAATACGTGGTCCAGGTCCTGCTGCGAGTGATGATGAGAAGAAGCATCTACAGACTGCAAGAGGTCGTTGACATGGCAGTGGAGATCGGCACGGCGCTCTTCGTGGCGGTACGGGTCTCCGGCCTGGTCTCCCGCCGGCCACGGACGCCGTCGCCTTCGATCTCGGGCACTACTACTACATACTACTACTCCCCGGCGGCCGCCTCCTTGATCGGCATGTCCAGGATTGACAGGCACTAGCTAGCTACCTATAGCTAGGGGTGAGATCGAGATCGAGCTACATGCATGGATCTGGGCGGCTAGCTGCCATGTAGTAAGTATCAAGATTGATTATTTGTGCGTTTTGTGAGTAGTAAATTAAGCCCAGTTTTGAGCTATATGCAAGTATTGTGTTGTGCCTAGTGATCTACAAGTATGTAATTTCGAAGAATCGAGTTCGTCGCAGAACGCAGATCAAAATAAATTTCGCATCGACCTGATCCGATCGAGAAAGGAATGGGGATCGATCTGATAGTCCCATTGGTTTTTTCTCTCCTTCATATATATATACTTCATATTTATTTCACCTCTTTGATTTGCAAGTTTTATTCCATATTTGTTTGTAATTACATGTCAAGCTAGCTAATTTTAATTAGTAACATTTTACAGAGGTTGGAAATAAAGGGAGCTGTCCATCCAGAGAAATCTGATGGCTAAACTCATTTATTTCCTGTCGCGTCTTTCTTTGACGACAACAAATTTATGGCAACATTTTCACATTGCATCTTTTTAAAGGTAGATTTTTCATGACCAATGCGACCATTTACTACCTTTTCACTTCTTTTAGGTTCTATAAACAAAAAAATAGATGTACAGTTATATCTCTTGCAAATGATATGTTTCCTCCAATTATCCTAGATCTAATAGATTGTGTATTTATGTGTGCACATATACAGTCCGGAGAGATCACAAAACAGGTTGATTCCACTGTAGAGAGTCAAGAACACATAATACCGTTGTAGGAGTAGTATTTTAACTAGGAGTATTCTAGGTATCATTTTTTCTCTTATATTAGAAGCATACTAGTAAGAAAGTATCACTATGAATAAATATTTTATCAACTAAATAAAAATACTAGCTAGACAACGGGGCATGCTAGCCCCGTTGCCATGTGTTCACTAAGGTGCCACACCATCAAAACTGCTCAAAAAACCACTCAGAGGGTTATTTACCTAGTTTTTGGTACTTTAAGGTGCAACATATTCTGTTTCATAGTTCATTAGTGATGTAGAACCCACTTTAATTTTGAGCTACATGCATGTATTGTGTTGTGCCCAGTGATTCTACATGTAATTTTAAAGAACTGAGTTGGTCACACAACACATATCAAAATAAGAGGCTTGTTAGGATGATTGGAAAGTATCATCGGTACTTTTCATAAAATCGATAAGTACTGTTAGTATTTTTGGATTATTATGATTTGGAATTTATATTATTAAATAAAAAACATCAAGGATAATATATTTTGGTACCGGTCCCACCTCCTTTTAGTACTGGTCCCACCCGTTTTAGTACTTTCCCATTAATTAAATATTTTTTGATTAGGACTTCCTATTTTTAAAGCCATTAGATCTTAATGAATAGCTGGCTCATATTAATGCCAATCATTGTAAAACTTGTATCAAAATAAATTTCGCATCGACCTGATGCGATTGAGAAAGGAATGGGGATCGGTATGATAGTCCCATTGGTTTTTCCTCTCCTCCTATATATATACTTCATCTTAATTTCACCTCTTTGATTTGCAGGTCTTATTCTATATTTGTTTGTAATTACATGTCAAGCTAGCTAATTTTAATTATTAACATTTTACAATGGTTGGAAATAAAGGGATCTGTCCATCCAGTGAAATCTGATGGCTAAACTCATTTATTTCCTACCGCTCCTTTCACGACCACACATTTATGGCAACACTTTTACATGACTGTAAAACATTGCAGCTGCATCTTTTTAAAGGTACATTTTTCATGAGCAATGCAGATCATTTACTACCTTTTCACTTCTTTTAGGTTCTATAAAGAAAAAAAATGGATGTACATCTATATCTCTTGCAAATGATTTGTTTTCCTCCAATTATCCTAGACCTAATAGATTATGTATTTATGTGTGCATATACAATCCAGAGAGATCACAAAACAGGTTGATTCCATTGTAGAGAGTCAAGAACACAGAATACCGTTGTAGGAGTAGTATTTTAACTAGGAGTATTCTAGGTATCATTTTTTCTCTTATATTAGAAGCATACTGGTAAGAAAGTATCACAATGAACAAATATTTTATCAACTAAATAAAAATACCAGCTAGACCATGGGGCAAAGGTAATACAAAAAAATAAACAACCTAGCATGCTGGCCTCGTTGCCACGTGTTCACTAAGGCGCCATGTCATCAAATAAAACTGCCCAACAAAACAACTCAGAAGGCTATCTACCCAGTTTTCAGTACTTTAAGGTGCAACATATTATGTTTCATAGTTCATTAGTGATGTATATAACCCACTATACATTGTGGAGTTATATAGATCTTTTTCCAAGCTAAAAACATATAAGCATATGACCGAAAGGTCTTTTGTAGGGATGAGAAGGACCAAAAATGTCTAAAATATTATTAGTTATACTTTCTTAACAAAACGGAATGTGATGTTGCCATAAATGAATACGATACATGTATTCCAAAGGATGAGACTGTTATCTCGATTTTGTCCAGCGTTGATTAACATTTACTTCAAATGTTAACAAATTAGTACAGCTTTTATACACTAAACATGCATATAGTTTGCCATATTTTTATTAGAACTAGTAAATGTGACCGATGAATTATATTTACATGTTGTTAAAGTATATGGTTTAGTGGTTGTTGGGTTGAGGTATATATGGAGAGGAAACATTAATTTAATGTAATTATTGGTGAGATATGGAAAATATCAAAATAAATTTAATAGCCTAAAGTTGTATTTAATTTTATTTATATGGTCATCATGTTTATTCCATTTTTATCGCAAATATGAGGACAACTTGAAAAATGAGTGGCTCGATAAATAGAATTTTATAATTCTCACTTTTATCCCTAGTCTTTGGTTGTTTCCCAGGTACATGGGTGTAGGGTGGTGGTCTAGCCTTCGAATTGATAGCCACTAAGTGCATGAATTGCCTATGTGTTAATTTAGGATGCACATTTCTGGTAGACAGAGGCTGGAGCAATTTGAAGGACTTGTATGAAATTGATCTAATATTTTGAAATTAATAAAGATCTTCCTTAAAAAAAATCCTTACTCTTTTGGAAAAGCTCTTCCCCTACAACTAGGTAGATCAAACCATGCCTTTTGTATTTTATTTCTTTCCGCTATTCGATTTGGGACATATCTATTCTAAAATTGGTCTAATATTTTCTATAAAACAATATTTTATGTATATAAATAATATTGTAAGTTCGTAATACCGATGTTCTGCCACGTTCTCTAGACAAATGTTCTAACTTCTCAATCAAAATATTCTAACTTTATATTTATATGGAAAATAGTCTATCTTCATAACAAAATGTTTCCAGGTTCAAAAAATATAATATTCTACTTTTAGAAAAAATATTTTACATTAACAAAGGAAAATAAGTAATAATCTGGTTTAGCGAAAGAAATATCATATACATTCATAAGAAGAGTATTTTAGTAAACAATAATTAAATAATATTATACCTTTATAAATGAAATATTCTAGCTTTATAAGAAAAATAAGGAAGTTGTGCTTTTTTTTCTATCTGCATGTGTAATTTTAGAAAGCTTAGGCTGAGTCTAGAGCGGATGGGCTTGCAACTCTGCATGTGTATTTTGAGTGATTAATTTGACAGACCAGCAGGCCTGCACGTGCATATAAGGCCAATCTCAGTGAATAATTCCATATTTGTGTTTCTAAGGCACCACATAAACTAGCTGAGATTGAAATTATTATTGAAACAACAACTAAGAATGCATGATTTCATTTGGTGCGCTTTCAGAGGCAATATGCAAGATACAACATTTCTAGGTAACGGTGTAGCCTAAGTTTCACTCAGATAAAACTCATTTCATCTCTCTTCTTTAACTCACTGCCATATCATCAGAATTACTAACATGATGACTCATTTTATGAAAATGAAACTCCTACTGAAAATGGTCCAAGGACGTCCACGGTGGTTGTACCAAATAGTTAGCTAACAAAAATAGTAATTTATCTTGCCACTGTGGTTTGGTCCCACATGTAATACTCTCAGTTATTTGGAACAGGCAAAATCTCGTGTATATTTGGTTGGTGCGTTTTTTTTCCCCAATTTTTAGAAGAAAGAGTACATCTAGCGTAGATCGACAACACGGAATTCGAGAAACGACATTTTGGACCTGCTGCTGCAACAAGCCAATACGAGCTTGTGTCTGCTGTGCCCAGACAAAGCGAGGTCCTGGGCCCACGCAAACAAACTACGACTGCTGGCTCCGACGACTCTTCTTCCACTCCATCGCATTTCAAACCCCCGCGGCCGTCCTCCGTCCGTCGCTTTCGTCGCCCGCGGACGCGATGGCCACCAAGCCCCGCCGCGCGCCTCCGCCCACCGCGAACGGCAAGGCGGCGGCGGCGGCGTCGACCTCGTCCAAGCCCACCTCTCCGGTCCACCCGCCGTAAGCGAAGCGCGCGCCAGGCGATCCCCGCCCCGCCCGCAATCGAATCATCCCCGTCATCATGTGGCGTGCTCATCGCGGTTCTCTATGCGATCGCAGGTTGGAGAGGACGGTGAGGAAGCTGCGCCTCACGAGGGCGCTCACGCTGCCGGAGGCCACCGCGGTGTCGGACGCGTGCCGGAGGATGGCGGCCAAGCGCGTTGACGCCGCGCTGCTCACCGACGCCAACGGGATGCTCTCGGGCATCGTCACAGCCGAGGTCAGAATTTGCCACCTGTACTGTACCTGCGAAAAGAAAGAGGATGCCCCCAAACTTAAATTGAATACTACAGTACCAAATGAAATGTACAGAGAATATATTCGAACCCTGGAGTCTGTAGGATGAATGATTCTGAAACTTGCATTCTTCAGAGTCTGGGCTTGAGAGGAGTCTGAAGAAGAATACTGGGTGATTAGAGAAATACTTCAATTTTGTTAAGAGTATTTTCCACCTAATGAGAGTTTTATGGGATTGATCATGAGCCATGGAGTCGAAACAAGGATTAACTCTCAACAACTGGGATTTTCGAACTTGTTATTCCGCCTTCTTGTGTAGGACATTGCCGGACGGGTCATAGCTGAGGGTCTCAAGCCTGACGAGACGCACGTGGTGAAGGTGATGACGAAGAACCCAGTTTTTGTCATGTCCAGTTCATCGGCCATAGAGGCACTGCAGAAGATGGTCCAAGGTTTTCGTGTCTTCCTCGTTCCAAACAATAAGTGTCCTTTGTTAGTTTCACCTTCAGTCATCACCATGATTAATATGTTAACTCTGAACGCAACCTATAACTAGGAAGACCTTGTTCTGTCGTGCTCTGCAGTCTGCACAATGGGAGAGAGCCACGGCAAATTGGTCTCCCATGGTTTAAATTATTTGTGGACTTAGGTGCCAGTGTGGCAATGTTTGGATAATGGCATCCACTTACTTGGACTGATTCCAAATGTGTTTACTAATGAAGTGCCAGAAGACCGACTCGTGTTGCATGCAAATCAGTGTTTGATCTACAGTTTTTAACCAGAATAGAGGAGGGGACCGGTAGGATCAAACCACCCAAAAATTGGCTGAGATTTTCAAATTATTGGTAAATTTTGAGTGTAATTTGCAAAATCGAACGAATGTCGTCCAAACAGAAAACCGAATTGTTGGTATGTAAATTTACCAGAGGGGACGGGTAGAACCGAAATTTGCCGATTCTCATTGATTTTTTTTTTTTGGCCAAAATGCTGAACCCTGGCTGATGAAACTACTGATCTTCTGCCCTGTTTTGGCTCCAAAAGCTTTATACATTTTTTTATGGGAAAAAGGTTTACAATTTGAACTTTGTAAAGCTTCACGAAATACTGTTTTAACCAAAATAATGGAGGAGACTGGTAGAACCAAAACACCCAAAATCGACTGTTTTGACTGAAGTTCGAAAGCTGAACAGATTTTATGTGAATGGCGTAGGGGACAGGTAGAGCCAAAAGCTTTACAATTTGAACCATGTAAAGCTTGACAACATCGAAGTAAAGAAAACTGGGTGAATCTGTTGTTATCATTGGATTGCACTTCATCAGAATTTGACTCATGTAAATCTTCATGTTATGTATGCAGATTTTAAAACTATTTGTATGGACGGTCTCTTTCATTGACATGGCTTTTATGCACAGGCAAATTTAGGCATCTTCCAGTAGTGGAACATGGTGAAGTCATTGCTATGGTGGACATTACAAAGTTCCTTTATGACGCAATTTCAAGAATGGAGAAGGCTGCAGAACAAGGCAGCGCAGTAGCAGCTGCTATGGAAGGAGTTGAACGACAATGGGGAAATGATTTTCCAGGTTTCTTTGTTTTACTTTCTTTCAATAAAAAGATCAACTTCTCACCTAATGTTGAACTGATGTATTTGTAAAGATCAAGCTCGACGCATTTCCAGCTCTCTTTTACCAAAGTGATGTTGTACTTTTATTCTTTAGGACCACATGCATTCATGGAATCTCTTCGAGAACAAATGTTCAAGCCTTCCTTGTCAACTATCATAACTGAAAATAGCTGGTATATTTGCTACTGCTATTAACCTATGTTGATTTCACAGATAATCTCACTGAACTTTTCCGTTGTTTTTTTATTTTTATTTCTAGTGCTCCTCCAGTGGTATCTCCTTCAGATCCAGTAATTTTAGCCGCTAAAAAGATGAGGGAACACCGGGTGAACTCAGTGGTTGTCATGACAGGGAACACATTGCTAGGAATTCTAACGTATGTTTCCTGCAAAAAAAAAAAACATCTATCCTTTTGAGTTTTCGTTTGTAGCAATTGTTTATTAAGTGCTGGCGCTAGGATGATGAGTTGTTCTGCTTTCTAGAACTTAATTCCATTTTATAGGGATTAACTCAGTTGAACGAATATTCTTCAGTTCCAAGGATCTGGTTTTGCGAGTATTGGCACAGGATTTATCTCCAGATGCAACTATCGTAGAAAAGGTGCACATAAAGATCAAATCATTCATATTTTGTTCTCACGATCTTGATTTTGATCTGTTCGCAATAATTTCTTTGCTTGCTTTTCTCTATCTGAAGGCTATGACTGCAAACCCTGACTGTGCTACAGTGGACACATCAATCCTTGATGCTCTACATTCGATGCAAGATGGGAAATTTCTGCATATTCCTGTCATAGGCAGAAGCAAGTACTGAATCCTTATTGCAAAGTAGCAATCCTTTTTCACTGTGTAGCTAACTTTAGATCTTTCAACAGATGGTCAGATTGTTGCGTGTTTGGATGCTCTACAGCTAACCCATGCAGCCATATCCATGGTGAGGGCCAAACCTTTTCTTGCGCTATACTGGACACTTCTCTGTTATCGTAGTGTTTTTATCATGTCAACAAAACTTAGATTTCAAGAGAATGGGATACTCCAGACTTAATCGGGAATGACAAAATTAGATTTTAGTCTTTGACTCTTTGTGGTGTGGAATTGAGATCTGAAACGCTGTGATGAGTTTCTGCTTTCGTTAGAGAAAAGATAATCTTCTGCTTTCTATAAGTGGCCACTTTATTTTTTATCACTATCCAATCCTTATCTTTTGTTTTCATTAGGTCGAGGGAGCCTCTGCAGCAAATGATGTGGCGAACAGTATGATGCATAAGTTTTGGGATTCTGCTCTTGCCATACATCCTGCAGAGGAATTTGATGCGCGTAGGTTGATCTTTTTTTCTACTTGCACCTTTGTTTTCCATTTACAAAGCACCTTTTTTTCTTAGTACTAATAAACTGTGCAGTGATGAGTCTCGAATGGCGGCATCAGAAAGTCCGGGCGGGAAACATATACATCCTCCTCATGTCAACAATTCATTCTGTTTTAAAATTGAAGATAGAAAAGAGCGCATGCACAGATTCAGCTGTGGTTAGTGGTCATTGGTCTTTCCTGCTGCTTGTTTGCTGATGATATATCGTACAACTGTGCTTCCTTTTCTGTCTGCATGCTCAGTTTCAGAAAGTTTAGACGAGCTTGTCTCTGCTGTGGCGTACAGATTAGGAATGGAGAGTGAAAAGTCGAGCATTAACCTTCTGGTAAGAGGTGGATTCTTCTCTTGAAAGCAAACATTGTTAATTGGACATGATGTAGTTCTTCTTGAAAATTTACGATCCAGTTTCTTGGTAATGCACTTACCTGAATTCTTCTTCATGCTCAACACAACAGTATGACGACGATGAAGGCGACAGAGTTCTCCTGACTAGTGATGGTGACCTCACTGCAGCAATCCAGCATGCCAAATCAGCTGGGTGGAAGGTACGTAATTATTTTCCTGCTTGCTCAGTGCTCACAGAGGCACCAAAATCCCCCTTCGGCCCTTCCCCACATACAGATACAGAGCATATCTTCAGAGTTTGCTTTCCTTGTCCAGGTTTTGAGGCTGCATATGGACGAGTTGGAGGTGAGGACCCAATCCGCATTGACCTTGTCAACCGCGCCGAGAGGACGGCCGTTTCTCTGGTTCGGCATCGTGGCTGGCGGCGTCGCCGTCGCGGTAATCGTGTACCTGAAGCGCTCCCAGCTCTGATTCCACAATCCACAGTTAGATGGTCACACCACATACACTGTACAGATTACACTTTTTCCACCACAGGGTGAAACACAACAGGCTGTATACGTATACACAGCTCAGAGCTCACACGACAGAAATAAGGCTTGTTTTTTTTTTTGGCCCCTCTTCCACCCATTCCAAGCCTGCACGCTAGAAAAAAGAAAACAAAAAAAGAATAACCTGAGGGTGTAAATAGGAAAGATTGATTTACCCCTTTCTTTGACAACCCTGTTTTTGGGTGTGTTGTGTACATTGGGGTGTTTTAAAAATAAGCAAGGGAAGACACCTTGCCATGCTCTGTACGCTGTTAACTGCAGCAGAAAGAAGCTCTAGTAGCTGGTGCTTGCTTTTTTTTTTTTTTTTGACGAGAGCCGATGCTTGCTTTGGATATATGATTATATGAAGAGAGAATAGACTGTGCTGTGTATCGAGTTTCAGAAATTGGTTGCGAGTGCTTTGCACTAGACGACCAGGATGGTCTTTTTATCATTTTCGAAAAGAATCGACGATGGTAATTGTAGCAAAATTCAGGTAAGTAAGACAGGAAAAAAAAAACCCTTCTGTACTCCAGTCAGCACTCAAGCAATGCGTACCGGTACAACTCATGCTATCAGTTATCTAGCCTAGTCTAGAGGTCAGCGAAGGGCGGAGAGCAGCTGTGAGGGAGAAGAGGCGTCCAAGAGGAAACGCGAGTTTATTTACGCTTGCACACGGATGACTGACTCTATACTACTGGGATAGGATAGGACGATGGGAGCTGGGAGAAGGCAGACAAAGCGTGATCCTGTCCGGAAACTGAAAGCGGAATGGATAGGATCGCAACTGGAACAGGAAGCATATGCATGGCATGATCATGGTGACGTGATGGGGCCGCGTGGCACGGCCGACGCTCGCCGTGATACGTTTCTCGGCTGCTGGGCACCCCTCCGGAGCCCACGTGTCCACCCTGACCCACGTGCTCCCTCCCTCCACTTCCGCCGCCGCCCCATCTCCTCCGGATAGAGAGACGTCACTGCTGCATCCGGACAAGCTACGGTTCAACTCCAACTCGGTCGCCGCATCGCTTCTGCCTGCTCAGTGCTCACCTCATCAGTCATCTCCTCTGCTCTGCCTGTGGCTGGCTGTGTGCAGTCGATCGGAGACACACAGCAGCTAGCTGGCTCCATCCGCGAGCGCCATGGCTCCATCTGGCCGGGGGTAGCTAAACTAGCCCCAGCACTCCAGCAGGCAAGGCAAAGGCATGGTGGTGGTGGCCTGGTGGGGCTGCTGCTTCCTGCTCCGGCGGCTGCTCCAGCTCCCGGCGCTCCTCTGCTGCGAGGCCATGGTCTGGGCGGTCTCCTTCCTCGTCTTCCCGCTCCGCGTGCTCACCGCCGTCGACACAGAGAAGAAGCTGGGCCTGCTGGTCGGGGAGATGCAGAGGCAGATGGAGGACCTGGTGTTGGAGAACAGGGTGCTGCAGGAGAAGCTGCGGGCGGCGCTCAGCGAGCGCGAGGCCACCGAGGCGCTTCTTGAGGAGATGGAGGAGGAGCACGACGACGCCTTTGCTACCATCCACGTACTCGAGACCCAGGTACGTACGGTCCTTCTCCTCTGCAGTCTGCCCTGCACTCTCTCTGCTTCTGTAAACGTGCTTTTTGCTGCTCAGCTCAAGGCGCTGCGGCAGGAGAACATGCGGCTGAACGAGCACAAGGGGAAGGCCATGTGGGACAAGAACCCTGGGAAAGCCCCGCCGGCGGGCGGACAGCGGGGAGAGGAAGACGCAGCACAGGCGGAGGAGCCCGTGGTGAGGATGAGATGCGCCGACGACGACCCCGCGTCGGTGCTGGCGCGTGCGGTCGCGCGGCGCCGCAGCCTCTTCAGCCTGGGCATGTCGCTGGCGGTGGGCGCCGTGGCGTGGTCGGCCGACGCGCCCTGCCTGCCGCTGCTGGCGGGGCTGTTCGCCGTCGTGGCCGTGTCCATGCGCAGCGTGTCGCGCCTGCGCAGGGCCGCCGACGCCGTCGCGATGCTCAGCCTCAACTGGTTCCTCCTCGGCGTGCTCACCTCGCCCATGCTGCCGGGCGTCGCGCACGCCGTCGTCCCGCGCGCCGGACGCGTCCTCGGACCCGCGCTCACATGGATCGCCGCCGCCGCGCCCCTGTGAGGGACCGGGCTATATTCTCGTTCCTGTATTTGTACGCTACATGCCTGCAACGTACTACTACTGTGCATACATGTATGCAGCAGTGGTTTGTTTATACCGACAGAGCTACGTTGCCTTCCGTTTGTTTTTGGTACTAACTCGTATCCATCTCAGCTGGGACGAGCAAGTCACGCCGTAACTGGAGCCCTTCCATCCGACGTCCAAACCTCATTCAACGGCTGCAACATCTCTACGTAGTGTAGTGTAGGCGTCCACACCTCGTGCCCTGGCCCCACTCGCATTCGCCTGCGGTACCCGCGCCCCGGCCCGCCACCGCGCCCTCGCCATATGCCGCCGTTGGGGGCCTGCCCCAACCCCTGCAATTGTCAAACCCTAAGCCAATAACTACCAAAAAATCCGCAAAAATCACCACTCGATCCTCGTTCTTCCCCTCCCTTCGTCACCCCACCCCATGTTCGCCACCGAGATCTTCGCGGGCCACGGCGCCGCTTGGAAGGAGGCCGAGCGCCGCCACCGTCGATGAGGCCGCGTCGCTCCGCTCATGCGTCGCCGACCGTCTCAAGCGCGAGGCCGCCAAGCGAAACGCGCTCCTTGCCGCCACCTCCTCGCACGACGGCGACCTCCGCGCGGGCCAGGAGCACGAGGAGGAGCGGGCGCTCCACGATGCGCAGGACTTGGATATGCCTGCATCCTCTCCATGCGGGCCGAAGCTCCCACGCGCGGGACGGACGCCTCAATCACCACCGGAAGATCTCCAACCAGCAGGTAAAATGATGATGATTGTTGGCGAAATTTCGCCTTCTTTGCATGTCTGATGCCAATATCATTTATGAGCTCTTTTAGATCATTTAGGCATCGGTTGATATTGTGCACAAACGCCACTATATATATAGACTAATTTACTAGGTCGGTGCTTACTCTTTTGTTGTACTTCCATAATGAGCTCTGAACAATGAGGACTTGTTTTCTATTATATATTGCACACCGTGTTGGAGGTAATCTTGTTTATTTAGGTGTTTATGAGTCATTAGTGTTTGTGTTAAGTGATGTGTTAGTGAAGTGCACGGCTGAGTTGTGCAGCCGTGCAGTGCCTGAGTCGTGCAGTTTTGTTCACGGCAAGGATCAGTGTGTGTTTTTACTTCTAGCATGGTGAGTGCGTGCCTGAGGAACAGGGTTTACCTTTCCGATTTAGCCCAAAATCCCGCATGGCACCGGAAACGAAATTCTGCCCGGATTTAGGTGAATACCGAATTTTCCGACCAGAAATCAAATTTGAATTTGGCAAAACGAAATTCGGTCTTCCCGATCGGAAAACCGGACTTTCCGACCGGAAAACCGATGTTTTCGACCGGAAAATGTTATTTTCTGACAAAAAATGATATAAAATGGTTAACCAATTAAATACTTTAATAGAATTTTATTTATAATTTTGCATATCATAATTTAAAATATATATCAAATACATTGAACAAAATTATTCATAAAAATGCATACAAACCTACGCATGTCCACATGAAATGACGCATAAAATACATAAAATCGAATATATTGCAATAGTATAAGTTCATAGTTAGAATCCATGGACCATAATACAAATTTATAGTACATAAATTGCATAGTCCATATAAAAGTACAAGTTCAATCTAATAAACAATGTTCATATATATTATGTAGTATTTTATTACAATTGATATGTACTTCTATTATTAATAAGGGTAGACTTGATATTGACCTGCTTAAAGTGTGGACTTCTATTTCATATGAATCATATAAATATGGAGTGGAATTCATGTGTGAGATTATGATTTAATCAACTTGAATGGATAATTTTTGAATAAATTTAAGTATAAAGCCCAATAAACCAATCAACATCATGTACTTCTATTAATATGGTCATGCATGGATTTGAACTTCGATTATTAAGAGTTTGTATGGACTTTTGAAAATTTGGTATTATGGATCTATATAAATTTATTGTGTGATTCATAAGGAATACATATAGTTTATGGAACTTGAATGAATAATTTATGTTTAAATTATGTTTACATGTGTATTATGTCCCTTCCAATGTTATATATATACATAAGTTAATAAATAGTGTTGAATTTTTCTATTTTTACATGGCCAAAACATAGTTTTCAGTCGGAAAGCACCGAAATCCGGTCGGAAAAAACGAAAAATCCGGAAAATATTTTTTTTAAATATTCGAATTCTAAACCGAAAAATCTCGAAAAATACCGAAAAACCGAATCCCGTATACTACTGAAAACGAAAAAATTTACCGAAATTCGCGAATTTCGTTCGGAAAAGAAAACCCTGCTGAGGAATCGGACGGGTGATGGCGTGAAGAAGCTGCGAGTGGAGCAGTTGGTGACAGCCATGCAGAGGCCAGGTCGTGCGGAGCGTCGGGCGTTGTGGAGCTGTTGGAGAAGATAATGTTGCATGAAGGTCTGTTGGTGGTGCTAATCTTCAGGGCCAAGCTGGTGCTTGCTTACTTGGTCCAAATGGGATTAGTGGAGTTCACGCGCTTGCATGCAGAACGTGCTTAGCCAGTGCGGATTCGGCGGCCAGAAGACGTGCGACGTGCAGGCAGAGGACGTGCCAGCGTGTGTGCGTGTGAGGCTGTGAGCAGGCTTAAAAGCTGAGCCCGTGCGTGTGTGCAAACAGAGAGAGCAGTGAGAGTCTTGTGCCTATCTAGTACAAGTGCTGTGCGTGGCTGTTTAGAAAGACAGTGAGCAGTAGTGTACTATTGTGCTAGTGCTTGGAGCACAGGAGTGCTGTGCTTCATCCGTGTGTTTGAGAGTGAGCACGTCAAAGTGCGAGCAGTGTGTTGAATTGAGACCCGTTGTGTTCTGTTCGTGTGTTTCTTCTCCCTTCTGTTGCTGTGTGTGCGTGCGTGTGATCCGAGTGAGAGCTGGGCCAACACACCGTATATATAAAGAACTAAAGGTCATGCTGATTATCATCAAAGCTCCTTGTTCATTCTAGGTACTGCTGGTTGCATTTTAGGATGTGCAGGCAACAAGTAGAACTTCGTAGCTTTTTGGTAAGGCTGTTCCTGTCTTTATTCAATCATCCTCGTTTCATCAGAATGCTGCGACATAACATCTGCATTCTGCTGTGCTCTCCATATTTTCTTGAGCTATAGCTATTTCATTGATTCTTCGGTTTCATACCTGCGTCCACAGATTTCTTTACTCATTTCAATGCGGAGTTAAGTGAGCAGAGGGACAGTGTAGGAAATAACTCCAATTGGTAGCAAAAACTGCAACTAATAATGCGAGTTAGAGTTGAATGTGACGAGTTCGGTTCCTTGAATTTTTAATCGTTTAATGCAAAGTTCCAAACAGAGCCATACCTGATCTTTGTTACTATATTTTAAAAATTCGTTTTGTGTGAAATGTGATGAGTTCACTTCCTTGTATTGTTTAGTGTTTAATGCAAACTGACTAACTGAGTCATACATGATCTTTGTTACTCCATTTTTAAATTCCTTCCGCATGAATTCCAATAAAAACATAATGTTCTATGCACTGATGAGAATTGGCTGATATTCAGGCACTACAGTACACCCTTGGTGCATGCATAAAAAATCATCAGACTATGTGTTGCTTGATTACATGATGGTTTCTGTCGAGCCAAATAAGTGAACAAATGGAGACAAAGAATGGTCTTTTTAGGTCCTACCTTGCTGCAGTTTCTTCCTTTTCTGATTCTAGGGCTACCCTGTTAGGTTGATATGTGATCCACCTGTACATGAGAAAATCCCAGTATCAGTAGCAAGGATGTTCTAATCAGGGATGGTAGCTGAATCACATCATAAATTAGAAACAGGTTGTTATCAAATTTGTTGCATTCAATTTTTACCTCATTTTCTCCTTCATTTTTTAATCACTTGATTCTAGAAACATGGCTGTCAATTTGTGATATCAAGAGCTTCGCTGTGCAAGAGCCGAATCTCGGGTTTAGGACTACCTGGAAATTATTTGTCCTCTCTCTTCTGCCACTGGTTTAGTACTACCTGGAAATTAGTACAATTGCAGTTCTATCACTGTTTGTCCAATTTAATTACTCTTCGGGATATCACAGGACCTGTGCTTTGCTTCCTCTTGTTCTTGAATAAATTGAAGGGCTATATAGTCAGTACATCATGACTGAATTATTTACTCAACACATGCTCTGAAGGCTGCATTCAGTAGAGCACGCATCCAACTATTGGAACCAATCATTAACATATCAGGTGGAGTATTGGAGGCCTGTAGAAGTTCTTTGCTGATTGCTATGGTTCCCCTTGACCTGAGTGGTATGAGGGGGGAGGGGAGTTCTTCCTGTGCTTAGTTCTGAATTTTTTAATTAATATGCAACACAATACATATTTTTATTTATTTTTGGGTCCCAATCACAGTACCATTAGAGTGAGGGAGGGAGAGGGGGGTCTTCCTTGCTTAGTTCTGAGTTTTTTCAAAACTGCTATGCAACATTGAGGAGATCCTCAACCCCCGTTGCTGCCGCCTGTCCGCGCTGGCCTCCAAGCTCCACTACTGTTTTGCTAATACAATATTGTATAATAACTCGATCGGTTCATCCACTCTTTGCCCTCCCAGATGCTTCATATTTCCTCTTTGATTTGGGTGCAGGAGATATTCACCATTGTAGTGTATCACTCGGTGGCTGAGTGGTTTGCGACCATACAGGTATGATAGCAAATAAACCATGTTAGTGGAGCATATTCATTGTACAGATATCCACCACTGTGCATCTTTTTATGAACTGTAGATAAAATATAAATAACTATCTAGCCACACTAGACTTCTCTTTTAGTTCTGCTGCATCTTTGTATGGTATATTTCCCAAAATTCGTTGCCACCAAGGATCAGTGATTTAAATGGATCTTGATGCTTGTGTTCACCAAAATTCATGTATATGTCATTTGAGCATTTTTTTTATTAATACATTTTTGGAGGAACGAGAGCAGGAGATGAGGTAGCAAACATTCTACATGTCATCTTGTCTTAGTTTGCACCTGTTTTGTTCCTACAAATCTATAAAATTATTTTAGATATTGTTATCACGTTATCTAGAAAAACTAATGTCATCTGCGAAGTTGGGAAAAATAATAACAGTCGAGATGTTATACCGATTTAAAGGCTTTGATGAGAGAAACCAATAAAATGCAGGGTTGCTAGCCATTAGTGTTCTTATTTCACTAGCTAAATTATTGCTTCAAATGGATTGCAGAAGAGAAATATGATATGCCAACAAGATGCTATATTTATATGAATAAGATTGCTACTTGCTTATTTATATGACTCCTCCAAATAGAAAATGACTCCCAATGCCTGGCTGTAAGGTTAACGTTGTTCATATTCTGTGTGTAATTTTGCTACTAATGTATGTTGGCAGTTCTTAGATTCACAAAGTTCAAGTTGGTGACAACTGTGTAACAATAACAAAATATTGTCGCACTGTAGAATATCATTTCACTCGCCGGGGACTGCGCCGGCTACTCCCACACCTGCGCGGCTGCGCCTGGCCGCCAGCCCGCGTC
The DNA here is from genome assembly GCA_030272315.1 of Paspalum vaginatum. Taxonomy (NCBI): domain Eukaryota; kingdom Viridiplantae; phylum Streptophyta; class Magnoliopsida; order Poales; family Poaceae; genus Paspalum; species Paspalum vaginatum. Next base: position 45,850,265 of record CM059014.1, read on the forward strand.
ACCGGCAGGGCGCAGCAGAGGCCACCGGCGGGACGCCGCCGTTGCGAAGGAGAAGAAGCTGTGTTCGCTGGCGCCGCCTCTGCAGGATCGACAGGAAGGAGAGCCGCCTCGTTCTATAGTTAAGTCTGTGCAAGCTCCGTACGGAAGTTAGCCGCGCACGCAGGGCCGGCAAGTCACGCCCTGCCTTCCCCTTCCAAGCTCCTACACAGTTCTATCCATTTGCCAACTTGTAGAAATCATTCACCTTGGTTTCCCATGTACTCGCAATGACAACGCTTTCCTAGGCACGACAATCCTGGAGGAAACATGCTTACAATTGTTAAAGTCTAGTGCGACAAAAAAAAAAAAAGAGCACCCGACCCGGAATGAAAAGAAGAAAACTTCTCCGACAGACCTCAATTTGCTGAAGCTAACGAGGCAAAATCTAGAGATTGGAGAAAGCCAATTATTGACCATTTACAAAATCCTAGCAAAGGGCTGATGGAAAATTTTTGCACTTGCCTATGAATGTGAATAAAATACTTTTATGGAACTGGGTAACGTACGGGTCTGTTTGGTACAAGTCTGGCCTAAACCTCTAGCCATGTTAAAATAGACCACCCTATCTTGTTTGATTGTCCATCCAACTCCGAAGCCAGGCCCAATTTGTGAAAAGGCCTCCTCAGCCTGGCTCTCTCGGAACGCCCAAATCGGGCATTTTATCCGGGCTACCCTTTGGCCTCCCTCGCCGGCCGCCTCCCTCCCTCTCCCCCGGCTCCACTACGCCTCTCCGGCCGCTTCCCTCCCTTGCCCTCGGCTCCCCTGCGATGGCCGGAGAGCTCCTGAGCCTCGCGACAGCTGCGGAGCTGAAGCGCAAGGCGGCGGCCACGGAGCAGCAAGAAGAGGAGGAGGCTGCATATCTCCAGTGCCTCCCGCCTCCCAGCGGCAGCTGTGGAGCTGCAGCGCGAGGCGGTGGCAGTGGAGCTCCTGCGCCTCTCGGTGGCGGCGTGGGGCTGTAGCGCGAGTAGGCGGCCGCGGAGCTCCCGCGCCTCCCGGCGGCTGCGTGGGGCTGTAATGCGAGGAGGCGGCCGTGGAGCTCCATGCCTCTCGGCGGCGGCATGGGGCTCCCATGCGAGGAGGAGGCGGCCGCAGAGCTCCCGCGCCTCGCGGCAGTGGCATCAAGCTGCAGCGCGAGGAGAAAGCAACCGCAGAGCTTGCTGAGCTACTGAGGCGGCATGAGCAAGAGGTGGCCGCGGAGCTCACAAGCTCCTGTGCAAGGAGGAGGAGGAGGAGGTGCTAGGAGGCGGAGGCGGCGGTGGCATAAGGAGGAAGACCACGCTGTAAAGCTTTATTTAGGAAAGAAGTGCAAATAACTCATTTTGCAACGAAACAACCGACCATGGCTTACTATGAACTGGCCAAAGCAAGCCTGGCTAACTTTTGCAGCCAGGCTGGGGTAGACAAACAACTAAACAAGCCCGTAAGCGCTTTGCGTAACCAAAACCGGCTGGTAAAAGACACTCCTGAGTCAAAATGAAAGCGGTTTTAGTGATGTTTTTTTAGAAATTATAAAATCTTATTAATATCTAAAAATTCATAATTAATTTATTTTAAATTATAAAAATATGGGCACATGTACCGTGGTAAGACTCCATCAGTGTTCTACTTGGGGTTATGTGGAATTGTTTGTTTCTATTCCTAATGCTCTATTTAGAGCAATAAAATAATAGATGAAGAAATAAATGAGTTTCAAATATCTCCAAATAGAGTATATTATATTTTTAGAAAACAATTTATGCCATTTCTCATATGAACATGTCTCCAAATAAAACAACAGAGACTTTGATTCTCTGGATTAGCAAACCAAGGGTGGCTAAACTGAGCGGACAATTTGGACTGCTGCTATAGGAATAGCTGCCACTTAACCACTTCTCATATGAACATGTCTCCGTACATGGTAGGTAGTATGATTATACATGGGCAGAGTAACATTTGCTGAATCTTTACACAAACTGGTGAAGAAGAAGAAGAAGAAAATAGATCAATCTCAGATTACAATTGCATCCCGTGATGCCGTCGCTAGTGTACATTGTTCACATCAGACAATGATGTATGCTCCCCATCATTCTCTGAGTCAGCCTTCCTTTCCAGGATCTTCCAATGCATAGCAGCCTCAGGCAAATGATGAACCTGCGCGGAGACACATGCCTAGATATCTAATTCTGGTCGTCGTCTCGCGAAGAAATGCGACGAGAAAGAAATAGACTAGGGGTGAAGAGGTCCACCAGCTAGGCAGCTAGCTATGATCCACTGTCAGCTTGGTTACTGAATGGCAACCTGTCAGAGCCTCTCTCAACAGCATCCCTCCACAACCGATAACGGATTCCAAGCTTGTCATATGACACCGGCCAGTTCCAGATGTTGGCACCATTGATCATTCGTTCTTGTTGCCCAAGAACAAGTCGGAGGTCCTCGTTCAAGACCTGCGCAAAGATCATCCCGGAGAACCAGAGTACCACGATCAGATATTAGAATTGTCAAAAACAGTTGTTGAATCCAACCCTAGCTGCATTTTAGCTTAGTTTAAAATCTGAAATGTACTTTTTAAAATACTAATTCGGTAATTCCTTTATCACATCGATCGATATGTTGTAGATGTAAATGGAGAAAAACAATGACTACTGTTAAGCAAAATTAGCATTGTAGCTGTCAGGGTGGAGTTAGAAACTTGCCTTCTCAGCAAAATGTGCCCACAGTAGATGCATAAATGGTACGTGCTTGAGCCAGGGAGCAAAGTCAAGCGACATCCGGTACAGCAACCTAGTTTTATTCCTAGAGGAGGGCAAGCAAACATGGAGTTGATGGAGATGTGTTGAACATTGCTGGGTGCTCTTCCCTTCTAGCTTTCCAGGCTTTGAGATGCCAATGGTCGATAAGACCATGCAGGGCGGTCGGAACTCCATGTCGATTGGGTAAGGATCCCAATAACCTTGGAGCCCAGATGCAGGTGTTAAGAACTTCACCAAGCTGACATAAACAACACAACATTCAGCATGTTGATTTGCACAAATAATATCACCATGGTTAATGGCTATGAACGTTTATATTCGTCAGTCAGTCTTTTGGACATGAGATGCAAGGTGTATAAATACCTTGGAACACTCCAGCCCTTGGCAAAGGTGGATGTGTGTGTAAAAGGAGCATGAGCAAGGTCCAACAGATTGTCCAGAAGAAGTCCATGTTCAACAGGTAGCTCCATCACTATCTGTAGAATGATCAAGCAATATGAGGAACTTGCGTAACAATACAATCACTGAGCACAAGAGGATTTCATTTTACCTCTGCATGAATTGTGAATCCTGAAGGAGGGAGCAGAGAAGGGATGGTGGCCTTTGGTGGGTCATCCCCAGGCCAAATCCAAACCATTCCTTCTTGCTCGAAGCATGGCAATGACTGAATGCGCACATTCAGCATCTTTGTTGATGGCATTTTTTCACATTTTCCATCAGTCGAGTACTCCCAGCCTGAAAGTTATTATAAACATTAATTGCACATCGTAATTATGTTTTGGGGGAATTTTAGGAGCATAGAAAACTGCATTTCTTTGTCAGAATAATTTCAAGTACTTCTAAGTTTATAGAACAAAAAGTGCAGGATCCAAATAAGAGACAATTTTGCGTTCCATAAGCGCAAATAACTAGATTTGTTCACTACGAGTCCAGAAAAGGATAAACTTGAAATGCGCACACCTTTCATGTCCAGAGATAGCAGAAGGACGTTGGAATAAATACTCATTACTTACAGTTACACGAGTTTCAGCTCTTACCATGGTATGGGCACTGGATTCTACCCTCGTTCACTGAACCGAGATGAAGGGGGCAAGCTCTGTGCGCACATGTGTTCTGAACACATCCAGGCCTTCCATCTTTTCCTCGGAATATCACCCACTGCTCCTCGAAGCAATCTATCGGCACCTGAGAATGCACACATGAGCTCATCAGGTAAGCGCACGCACGCTTCTGTATCTCCCAACTCTGAATTTGCAAACGGCTAGAAACATTCAGTGCTTTACCATTGTGTCATCTTTCAGATCACTGGAGAAGGCAACTGGGTACCAGAAGTTCTTCAAGCTGGGATTGTAAGGCTTCACTGGACCGGACACGTTAAGACTCCGACGTGGTTGTTTCATGGCTCGGACAGGGGCGGTGGACGATGTACTTGGAACTAGGGTAGTGGACTCAGCTGTGGATGTACCAGAGGCTCCACCCGGCAAAAGCCTGTCATTGACAAGGGTCTCCATATGCGCTAACTTGTCGAGCGCAGTTGACACTCTGGCTTCGGATAAATGAAGCTGCACCAGACATGTAAAACATCGTCATGTTCCAGCCTTCCACTTCCAGGTGGTGGCACTGAATGTGAATGGTTTCCATGCATATATATGGTCTGTTCCAGTAGCATACATACCTGACTGTGAGCTTTTGCCAGTTCCTGCTGTAACTCGGCTAGCTCTTTCCTCAAGGTCCCAATCGACTTGAATTCCCTTGCTAGAGGATTGAGAACCTCTACCACCTGCATTTCAGAGCCAGACAGTGTTAGGCCAGCCCAGTCCTGTGGATGAGCAGCGAACATCTGAAGATAAAGATACATGATGTTCAGCAAGTGCAGACTGAAACCACGTACTGTACGCTTCTGTCTGAATCTGACCTACTACCTTGTTGTGGAGAACCATGATGGTGAGGAGATCCTGGCGCGCCCTCCAGTCGCAGTACTGGATGTCGAATCGGACCACCTCGAGAGCCTCGTTCACATCCAGGAACTTGCCCTTCTTGATGGGGACCCTCGGCCCGGGGTCGTCGACATGGAACAGGGCCTCCAGGTTGTTGTTCTTGGCGAACTCAGCGCCGTCCTCCCGGAGCACAGCGTACACCTTGATTCCGCCATAGCGTCCGACGCCCTGCGCGTGCAGAAAATCATCATCATCATCATCATCACCAGACCTGTCCTCATGAGCTGAGCTAATTAACTGGATTTTTGCACGCACGGCTCGCGACGGGATATCAAGCGCAGAAGCTTGTAGTCGGGAGAGCGCAGCGATTAGCAGAGCTAAATCCGGAAATAAACGGAGGAAGAGCTGTCGTACCTTCCTGGAGAAGCACGCGAAGGCAGGCTTAATGAGCAGGTGCGGCACCAAGGAGAGCGAAGCCACCGTGTTCATGGAAGACGCCGCCGCCGCGATTGAGCAACGAAAACGAAAAAAATAGAACAGTTTTTGGTTGCGCCTAAATTTTCTTCTTGTTTTTTTTTTTGAGGGAAAATGAATTTTCGCGCCTGAAGTGGGCGTGTCGATAAGAGGCGAGAGCTGCTCGCGATCTCCATGAGCCTCACACGCGCCGCCACGTGTGATCCGCCGCGGGGCACGAGCTCCGACGTGGCGGCCTCGAGCACCAAGGGTTTGGAGCCCAGACTTTCGGCACCCTACTGCAACAGTGTTTATGAGCAGGGTTGGAAATTGTCGTTCTGGACCTTTGGCTTTGTAATAATAGAATTATTATGTGAGACTCGCCGATTGTTTATTAGGGTCCAAAGACCACCACGTAGAAATAGAACGAATGTCTAATAAGTACGCGTTATGTTGTAAACTAGCCAAGATTTTCTGTATGATGAGATCTGAACATCCTACTGTAGATTCTTATGTAAGTAAATGATGTAATTCAACTATCCAGCTTGTAGAGGAGGTGGAGTTTGCAGCATGCTGTGAAGCTAATTGTGAATTCGGCAATAGCCCTTTTGCACTAGGAGTTTAACGTCCACTAGAAAGGGGTTATTATAGCTCGGCACCATGAGTTGCCAATGAAAACGAGGCGCATAAAATAGTTTTTGCCATGTAAACACTGGGGTTTAGTTAAGGAGAATCGGCAGTCCGTTGAACTGAACGATCCCTGAGATAGTAAGGGCATATTTTGGTAGAGCTCCATGCGTGCTCTGCCTGCACCTTGATTCTTTAATAGAGTGATTCTACGTGCTTCTAGATGAAGAATTTAGGGTAGAGAGCAGATGAGAAAGTGACTTGTGAGAAATATATTGAGAGAGGTAGGAAGGTAGCAGCATAAATAGAGGAGTGATTCTTCTCTATTCGTCACAAAAAATCTAACTGCATTTTAGCTGTTTGGCCGAGCGAGAGTGATTCTCACCGGAACGCAATTCGAGAGGACGGCAGGGACGATATGGGAAAAAGATGGTTTTGCCAGCGTAGAGATAGGTTGGGCCCAGCACGGGGATAAGATTCGTCGGGACGCGCCGACGTGGCAGCGGGTAGGCGGAGATATATGTGGCGAGATATTTTTTGGTTTTTCCTTGCATGCGTGCGATAGTTTCTGGCTGGCGTGCCATCCCAGACATCGTTCGCTCGCTCCTGGCCATGAATTCAGTGGAGTGTACTAGTTGCCAGTTCCCGTTCCCGCACGCTGCCATCAGGGCCCAATTTGAACAGCAGTTCAACCCAGCCCAGTACGTCAATCCGAACAGGCCCGGCCCATGGCCACGGCGTTCCTTTTTAGATTGGACTTGGAGATCAACCAGTGCGAGAGTTGAATTTGGACCAGCTCTGTTTTTTCACTTTCGATTTCGGCCATCCTCCTCTCTCCTCTCCGCAGGAGCCGCAGCTATTATTAGGTTAGGAGTACGTATGTCATCATATTCTCTGCTGTGTCCCGACCATAGTACACATCCCAAATGTCTCCTCACATCATGTTCTTTTATCTAGGCAAGGATATGTTTGTTGTAAATCTAGTTCCAAACGATCGATTTGTTAGAAGAGCACTCAAGTTTATTATTCTGATATGCTGTGAGCACCATCCACCAAGGCTGGCGGCATGGATTTGGAACCTCACCCCAAAGGTTGAACGCTGTTTGCTTATTACGGCGAGATGGCAAGTTAAGCTCTTCGCAGATTTGTCACCTCTGTTTAGTTTGTGAGATGTAGGCTCAACCTCGTTGTGGATTTTGTGACATGTGACAAGAAATATATAATACTCTCAACTCAAGCTCTTTGCATACCTCTGACCTCTGTTTAGTTTGTATTTTCAGCAAATGTCAAACAGTCTTGTAAACACAGGTGGGGAAAAAAAAAGGAAAGTTTCAGTTCGTAAAAAAAAAAGGTTTCCGGTAGCGCCCACTGCCGATATTGATCATCACTATATACAAGATTGATCGTCTAATTGTCTAAAGTCACTCTGAGTACCAACAGCAATAAAACTCAGCTGGAGAGGATATCCTAGTGTTTCAGATGTGCCCCGCTTTTCTTCCAAACACATGACCAGAATGCTTGATGTATATTTACTGTCCAGATGTATTTGAAACAACAGCATAGTTGCAATCAATATCAACTGTACTCCTATCATTGGAACGCCTCTCTCTCACTGTAACCCAACTGATCTTCCATTTCTGGAACAAGCTTACCCTGCAAGTCAGAAAATTTTATGCAGAACATAGGAATATCTATGAGTCCTACTGTATGAGAGCAAACCAAAGATAGAAAACTGAAAAATTCTTATTTAACGTAGACTAAGCGAAGCTGTCCTTAAACAAGCAGTGTAGAAGCACACCTTTCTGGTTCAATAGCCCTCTTAGCCAGCATGAGCGCCAAGAAAACTGGTACCATGGCAGCACATAGATGTTTGAGAGTATGACCACTAACAATCTGATGAGTCCAACTATACATCGGTTTGTCGGCAGCCTCTTCTATTTTAGCAAGGAGGTAAAATCCTGAAATTGCTTGACAAATCAGAACAAATAGAAAACCCAGATTGCATAAATTGGATCAAATATTAAATTATGCTCAGAACCATCTGCATATAAAATCATAACCTTTTTCTTTAATATATAGTAATGTCAACCAAAAGAACACACTACATCAGAATGGCATTTAGCAACAAGCACAAACCTGCTGCCCACAACCAGTAGCTTGAATGTGTATACATCGGAGGAATTACTATAGCCATCACAGGAATAGCAATGCATGGAACAAACTGAACTACTGCGTATGGGCGAAGATCATCAAAGAAACTGCACAGAATATTATAAGCTGTAAACATGAAGGGGTGAAACCAAAATAGAAATACTCCAAAGGGAAGAAGATTTGAATACTTGGGAGGACTTACCTCCAATACATGATGCTCAGGACACCAGCAATCACAAGTGGGGCAAGGGATTTTGCTCCTGCTCTCTCATCAACCCTTTCAATGATGAAAATAGCCATGATAGAAGTGAAAGCAATTGTCATCTAAACAAACAAACAAACAAAAAACAGTTATGTCAACATTTGCCACATTAAAAATCTAGAACAAAAGTAAATGACAAGATTGTAAAATGATTTAATTTAGTCTCTCTACTTGGAAATTATATATAAAAAGAAGAATAATGAGGAATATCAGGTAACAGATCGTAGTTAATGGTTGAATCAGGGACGAATAATCTCTCCAAGATTTCTTTGCCAGATCCCCATGGTTCTGGTGGTACATCACATAAATCGAAACAATGGGACCCCCTTATAACTCAACACAAGTAGAAGCTCGAGGACTCCATGAAAGAAGATGAGGTAAACATAACACAAATCGAGAGGAAAAAAAACTCACTGGCAATCTGTCCCAAATCAGTGTGGCATCATTGGGGTTGAGATGGTAATAGGAAGAACCAAAAGCAACAGCAGTGACACCGGCAAAGAAGAGAGTCCAGCTCCAGAGCTCCCCCTGCGAGCTGGCAGCAAGATTACCATCAGTTCAGACTTGAGAGTGATTCGAGTGTTGACCCAGCACAGGAAATGAAGTGGTATGGTATGAGCAGCTAGTGAGGAGCACCTTAGCCTGAAATAGTCCTTGTAGTGGCAGAGGATGAGCCCGGTGACGCCGACGAAAAAGAAGGGGATGTTTGAAATCACATTCAGGGTGTTAGGAATCCCTGCGGAAGTGAGGAAGAGTGAGTGAGGTGGGTCGAAAGCGTGGGTGACACCAAATTCATCAGCATTATAGCATGTCAGACGCTGCTATTCTATTATCTATAGAGGATCATCGGTATCATCTGGAGGGTAGAAGAAGCATTTGATGCAGCCACCAATTTATTTAGCCACCATTATATAGCACAAAAAAAAATAAGATTAGGAATCTGAATTCTGAGAAGCGGCTGGCAATTTAACAGCAAGCTATTATTAGAATGTGCGCACGATTTGGCCGCCAAGTCAGTCGCTCGTACCAACTCTGTTCTCAGTTCATCCATCCCATCACTGCAGTTAGGGATCGAAGGAACGAAACAGCAAACAGGTAGAGTGCGCAGCGAGACAATAGGCACAATAAGCGCAGAGGAGGGGGATACCGGGGTAGTAGTAGGCAGTAGGTATAATACCTAGGAAGAGGGTGCGGTGGTCGGCGAAGTCGTGGTAGGCCTCGTCCTGCGGGATGGCGGGCGTGACGAGCATGAGGACGACGAAGATGGCGGCCGCCACCGCCCAGGCCACCCACTTCTTCTTCCTGCTCCCGTCCATGGATCCGGGGTGAGAGAGGGAGGGAGCGTGGATCGACGAGGCGAATCGCCGGAATCGGCGTGCGTGGGGGTTTGTAGAATTCTTTCTTCCTTTGATTTGATTTGACTGCGGACGGGGATGGGGACAGCTTGCTTCATCGCTTGGTTTGCTCTTTCTTGCAGTGGAGTCGTGTGGGGCCTTTCAACTCTTGCTGATATTCAACTAATCCTTTTCTCCTCTCCATATCGAAACAAAAGGGAAAAGAAAACTAACTTCCTCCTTAAGCACCATAACTTTGTTAAAAAAATATGGAAACGTCCTCTTATTAAAAAAATCGTTGCAACTGTTCTGGTGTTGTTGTCTAATTTATGTGCATTTGTGCATGAGATCCGCGTGGCGTACATGGCTTGTTTGGTTTGAGGCCATGAGTGTCTAGGTCAAAGTTTGGCCGCAGTCAAACCATGTTTGACTTTAAATTAAAATTTAATTAAACAATAAATTACTCATTTATATGACTTGAGGATAGCTAAATAAACCATATAGATGAAAATTATATTGTACGGTGTAATTTTAATCTAGAGTCAAATACGGTCGATCTGTATCCAAAATTTAGCCTGGACAATAAAGACCTCGAACCAAACAAGCCCATAGTATTATGAACAAGCCGCTTGAAACACGTTAAATCAGCATCGATAACAAAAATTACTTCAGCCATACTAGCACAAGCTTAAGAGGCGCACATTAAAAAAATCAATTTTGTCGAGGTGTACATTAAAGAATCAATTTTGTCTCAAAAGTCAAGTATTATTTCGTGATCGCAAGCTAAAACGAGAAGGCAATGTCAAGTACTTTGCCTCCGACGACATGCTACACCTCAAGGGGCTCTCCGCCACCTTTGGCGGCTACAACTCCGCTGAGAGCGCCCCCCGTCGACCTCTCCACTGGCATGCTTCCGCTCGGTACGACTTCGCTGAGAGTGGCCCCCGTCGACCTCTTCGCCTCTACTGACACGCTTCGGCTCGAGGGGCTCACTAACATCTTTGGCATCCTATGACTTTGTGAGAGCGGACCCGTCGACCTCTTCAGCTCTGTCGACACGCTTTGTCTTGATGGGCTCGTCAACACCTTCGGCGTCTATGACTTTGCTGAGAGTGGCCCCGTCAACCTCTTCGCCTCCTATGAGTGTCATATCCATGGGTATCTCAAGTAGACGAATTGTAATCACTCTGCTAGGTGGTCCGAGTGGTCTGTCTTGGAATCCATGGCGCAAGACGGCATGGTCTACTATGGAAATCCTATTATGACTATATGAGCATTTGTAATCCTATTAGAACTCTTTCATATAACCCACACCCTCGGACTATAGTGTTGGGATGAAATACGTCTAGCAAGGACCTATATGTAAGAATTGTGGACCTAGTTGTAATATTTATAAAGGCTAATGAAATATATAAAAATAATGACCTCCCCCATTATATAAGCAGCCAACTGTGAGAATGTGGCATGATCTCTCTCGCTCTATGCTTGAGATCGCTTCCAACAAATTTATATAAGGAAGACATTTTTAACTTATATACATATTGTCCAATATCAATGTATATACAGACAGTTACCGTCATAGGTCTAGCAACTGTAATATAAACCCCTTTGCTATTGTTTAAAGATATGCACAATTTCTCATGTATAAGTATTTCAGCTCTAAGAGCCTAAGTAGCTCCAAAGGAAGTGCATTAATGCTAGTCCCGAAATATTTAAGCACTGAAGTTGTGAGTCATTGGCACAGAACAAAGGATGAGAATCTTTATGAGTTAACTGATGATATCCGTATTTTTTTGAATCATTCTGCATTTGTCTGTATGCATTTGTATGCATATCTGATTTACAAAATGAGTGTGGCAGGCATGGATCACAATTTCCAAAATCGTTTACAAACCACAAAGCTCTTCTGCAGCCATTCTGAACATCATTTTATGGATTCTGAAATGTGAAGTTTTTTAAGTACAAAGACTAAAGTTGTCAATAATGAAAAGACAATGCAATGTCCCCTATGTATGGGATTTGGACAATTGAAAAATCTAGATCTTATTTACAATTGGATAATCGCATCCCTAGGAATATTTTTCATCCTCAGACCAGAAGGAGCATAGCCAGCACATCATACTAAGGTTAAAGCATTTGAATAAATCTTCACCCATGTTGTTGAGTTTAAAGAATTTTGACTCCATCAAAGATCCACTGCCGCTCGCTCGCTCCCTCCCGCTGGCGCCGCTCCACTCCTTCCTGGTCCCCATTGGCGCTGCTCGAATTCATCGCGTCACTGCCACCTGTAGGCAAGCTATCTTTGCGTCGACTCACTCCCCCGAGCCCAATCCTTATGCCCTTCCTGTTCTTCAAGGGCCATGGCCAAGACCTTCAAGGTGCCATCGCAAAGACCTCTAAGGCAGATCTGGGACGAGGCAGGGCAGCACCACGGTGCGGCTACGCAGCGGTTGGAGTAGTGGCGTGGCACAACCGGTGCCGGAATGGGCAGCGCGATGGACATGGGATGGGTCAGCGTGGTGTTTTAGCTAGGCAGCAGTTGAGGCGGTGGCGTGGTGCAGCCGGTGCTGGGACCAGCAGCGCGGCTAGGTTGTTGGAATTTATTGGGCTAGCCCAATATATGTCCACTAAATTCAAGAATAAATCTCAAGGCCCACTCATGAATGGTAGAAGTGGTGGGGGGTTAGTCCCACGTGGTAAGTTGGAATGGAAGGAAATTAAATAGCCTCTTGCCCTTCTTTGAATACGAGAATGAGAGAGGAAGCTATGTAGTCAACGCACGCGCGCATATTCACGTATTTTCACGTGAATAATCGTGTGACTTGTGACTTGCGGCTGGCGCTAACATTAATTCCGTCTCTATCTTTTTGTCGTTTTCTACCATATTCCTACTGTGACTTGGGTGTTAAGTTTGGAACTGAATTTGCGCTACTACTCAGGCACCTCCATCCCGGCATGTTGGCAGCGGCAAGGAGAGCGATGCCTCTGAAACCTCGTCCTGTTGAAGAACTTGCACGGGTTGGGGCGATCAAGTTTTTGGGTAGCGATCATGCGACTGCTTGCTCGAGTTCTACGGTCTTTGTCAACAAGTTTTGGACTTTGATCTCATCGCTAGCTACGCTGGAGTGTTCTGCACTGTAAGTAACTATGAGTTCCTCATTCGAGATAGATTTAATCTGTTACGTGGACATGCTTCTTTATGCTTTGTGCGGTTTATCCCTAGTCAATTATGCATGTTGTATAGGAATAAATTTTATCTTAAAAGTGCGTTTATTTCTAACATAGGCAGCAGTTGGGCGGGGTGGTGGCGTGGCGCATACGATGCTGGGACAGGCAGCGCGGAGGATCTAGGACGGACGGGGCGGCACGGTGACACACGGTTGGGCATCGAGACGCTGGTGCTGAGATGGCACTGACATACGGGCCCAATGTGCCATGTTAGCAAAACTGCCCACAAAACTACACAGGAGATGATTTGTCAGGTTTTGAATACTTTGGGGTGTTAAAAATCACTTTTCAAGTTTGGGGGTTAAGTATTCGATTGCACGCATCGAACTTCAAGAGGTTATATAGATTTTGCTAAGTAATAAGCAAACCTTTGTGATGTCCCCGGCATCTCAAAAGCCTTGACACGCGATTAGATTAGTGTTAATCAAGGATTGGACTTAATCATGCTTAGAGAAGAGCAACAACTAGGCTGGTAAACCACTAAGTCAAAATTTTCAAGTTGAACATGCAAAACTCTCCGATGCTTGGTTGGGACATTTATACAAGACATCGAATACAAAAGTTTTAGTTCAATAGGTTGCCTTCAAATATGCTATTTTGACCGTTTTCAAAATCAGATGTTAAGGGGCTCAAAATTCGAACTAAGCCCAGTTAACCTACGCTTAGGAAATTTTGCTAAGTTTAGGGACGACACTCCTTCCCAAATTTCATTCTGAAATTACTTTCGATTTGACTATACAACTTCAAAATCTACCTTTTTATGAAATGAAATTAAACTTATCACCTTTCAAATGCATTTGACTTTAAAATGATTCGACTTTATTTGATGCTTCAAAAGTTAGAAACAAGAAATAATCTACATGGAGTAAACCTGCATTTTGACCACACCTCTGAAAACATATGTGTTTGTATTTTAAAATCTATTGTAATTTAAGCTAAACTTTATATATCAAACTTGTAAACAATTTCATGCTGAACAACTTTGATAATTGGTGCTTTGACATGCAGTGAGGTTTGCATAGAGTTTTGGGGATTTCTCTGTCAGCATGTGAATTGTGTCCAAACTTGACCTGTTTAGTAAATTCAAATTTTCTTTGGTCCACAGCCATTTTCATGCAAAACCTTAGCTGAGAAAGTTGTAGATCTTGAAATTCTGAACAACATTAGTATAAAAACCTTTGTACAAAAATGAGCATAAGGTGGTCTTTTAGAATTTATAAACAGAAGGGATTTATTGGTCAAACAGGGGTCAGCAGTTTGAATTCAAATTTAAACCATATTTTCAGATAGAACATGGTATGAAAGTTTTTAACAAAGATGTAGACCTTGAAGAGTAGAACATTTTATTCAATTGAGTCATTTTCAAATTCGGCTCCTACATTGGTCAAATTGGCAAAATTCAGAAACCTGGTTAGTTGGTCAAACCCCATTTTTCATTTTTCGGGATTTTCATTTTCTTATGAGTCTATGACACGTGGGGCCCACATGTCGAGTTCCCGCCGGGGGCTCGGATGACGACATCCCCGCGGGTCCCACCTCTCCGTCGCTTCGTACACCCGGTTCACCGGTCCACCGCACCCCGGCCCTACCTGTCATTGGAACCGGGCCTATGGACCTAGTCCACCGCGCGCCCATCTCCTTTCTCCTCCCCTCCCGCTCGCCCACGTGGCGGCCGCGCTCTGACGCGCCACGCCATGGACGCCAGCGCGCCCGGCCTTGCCCCCTCTTCACCTGGACGAGAATCCGCCCCCTGCTCCCCAGCTCCACTCGCCTGCGCACTCGCCCGCTTCCCCCTGCATCTTCTGCGCCCGCGCCCCATCCACCACCAGAGCCGCCACGCCTTCCCGTTCGCGCCGCCATTGGAGCGACCGAGCTCTGAGACCAGCTCAGGCCGTCTCCCCTGCTCGCCCCCATGCCTGCAGACCACGCCCATCGGCCGCGCCTTGGTCCCGCACGTCCAACGCGCCCTCTGGTGTCGCCGCTCCCCTCCCCGTCGAGTAGATCGAGCCACGGGCGCGTACTGCGTGCAAGGTCGCCGCCTCCGGTTCATCGCCTCCGCGCCGCTCGTCCTCCCCACTGCGGGCGACGAGATTTGGGAGAGAAGACGCCCTGAAGCCGGGAACACGTCCCCAGGGTCCCGGCGCCGCCATTCCGCGCCCCGCGGCGCACCCCCTGCGCGCGAACTCCCTGGCCGGCCCAAGGTAGAAGAAGGAGACGGCCACTTTTGCATTTGAGCCCTTTGGTATTCATAGATTCACGTTTAGATCCAATGCGTTATTCATTAAGTCATACAGATCTGACGTTTTAGCCCACTGAAAGTCAGGTTTAATCGCGTCAAAGTCCCTAGATCTAGGGTTTAAATGCATTTCCCGATTTAAACTTTAGAAATTCATAGTAAATTAAATAAAAATCAGAAAAATATAAACTTTGTTGCATTGTACTCCTCTTAAGGAGATCTACAGAATAGGTATGGTGGTTAGATAGAAAATGACTGTTTTGCCCCTGATTTGATGTATGCATATCAAAAGTAAACAAATGGCAAAAATAGATTAAATGGATTCAAAAAAGTATGAAACTTGGATTGTATGCTATTTTTGTAATGTATTGCGCACTAGTATCTTTGCTTGCCCTAGATCTTGCTGCAAATGACAGATCTAACCCTATATGCATATTTAGTGTATTTTATGCATTTGAAAATGCTCGCTATATAAAACATGCTACAAATAAAATTACACCCTAAATTATACATGCTCTATTTGGTATAGATAGCTCACTGTTGAAATATAGAGTTGTGCATGTCAAGTTTTAATGGTAATTTGAAAATGACAACTTAATGCATGTTTAACTAAATAATAGGAAAAAGGGGCTCTAGCTTGTTTAATAAATTCTAAGAAAAATCATGGTGTATCACAGTCATGTTTAGGTTCCAGAAAATATTTTTGTAGAAATTATGGCTATTGTTTTGAAATGCAAGTGAAATATGTTATATCAAAATCTGGAAAATAGGTGTCCGATTACACCTTGGATATTTTGCTAATTGGTTTTTTGTAGCTCATGTGCATGTCATAAGTTGCTTGCTGTTTATATACCAAAGCCAGAAACCTTTTCGTTGAATTACAATAAATCTGAGAACCAAATTTCCAAATTAACTTGCTAGAATTATCATGATTATTTTGTAGATCCTCTACTGCTCAAATTTGGTTGGTAGCATATTACAGTACCTATCTTCATGTCATAAAAAGTTGAACTTATTGGAACTGTATAACAACATGACCTTAACATGAGGGTGGTTTAATGCACCTAATAAACATGTTTGCGTAGTGTGATATAGGCATACTACATGTAAGAACATAATGTCGCTTATTCAACTTTGTTTACTTGCTGCATACTGTAAATTACATAACACTATGACATTTCCTTCATATGACATTATGCTACCCTTGAAATGCTTCCTAGGCCACTAGTAGCTTGATAGGTAGATATATGAAATTATTGAATGATGATTAAAGTAAATGCTTATTCTAGGTCCATAAACATACTTTATTTAAATAGTTTATCGATCACATTTCTGATTATCCATCAAATATTTGTTCATGCGTGTGCTTGATATTCATGCATCTCATTCCCTGCACCGTGCATATCATTCATATAGCAACGCTATTGCAGATACGTGATCGATACGCAATTGCGTAGAGCTACATCAAACAACGGTGGTCCAGAAGACCAACTAAGACACAAATACCACCTGGAGGTCCCTGAAGTGGTATTTGGAAGAAAGAGTTGTCCAAATGATTAAGGGGTTGCCTGGGGCAAAACCACACAACCCGGCAAACTAACCTAGTTTAGTTTGTTGGTTTTGTTAAAAATAAGCAAGGTAGGCAGGACCATGAATTTAAACACTCTGTATTTAATGCTCTGTCGGGCAACGTAGTAACTAGTTAAACACTCTGTATTTAATGCTCATGATTTTGAATATCACATGTTTGAATTGAACTGTTTACCTTACTGAAATATACTATTGTGTTGGTGGTTATACAAAACTTGTTTACTTATGCTATACATGACACTATTAAAATCAATGGCTAAGGATTCACTTGCTAGTAAGCAGCTTCGCGTCAACTGTAAGCCAAATCCATTAAGAACCACTGAGTAATTAGTGGTATGGAGTTCATGGTTTGCACCTGCGTCGGAGGTGGTGCATGCCCCCATATAGGATGAATCGGTATGAGTGGCACAATGTCAACATCGGTGGGCTCGATGTTGTTACTTCTAATGCAAATCTTTTGTGATGTCATCGTGACATCTGAACTTTATTATTCCGCTGCGAGAAATTTTTGAACTTTCTTTTTCATAACTCTATGTTGAACTTGTACTCTGTTTGAAACTGGTTTGTAACTAAGTCTATTATTATGCTATTTCAACTGTCTGTGATGATGTATCTGTTGTGGCTCCATCGTGGGTCGGATGTGTATGTTGTCGGTTTTTCTGGGAAACGGTATTATCGGGGGTCGAATGACTCTCGACGGACGACCGGGTTTAGTTTGGCCTAAGTGCACTGCGAGCCAGAGATGGTAGATATGCTTAGTCTGAATTAAATCGGCGGTTCTGTCAGAAGCTTTCTTCCTGCCGTCTTTGTTATTCAGGTACCTTTGTTAGCTAGTCTGTGAGAGATTCAAATTTTATGAGAAGCAGCGAGCTTTCGACTTTTTTACCTCCTTTTCCTCTCATGCTTGCTGCAGGGTGGCGGTGAAGAGAAAAGCGGAAAACCCCACCGAGGGCATGAACGGAGAGGCTATGAACTCTGAAAAGTGACAAGCCCAAGAAGGGCTCCAAGAACTTTCTTGGAGTTCATGTCAGATGAAATCTTTGGTTGTTTCTTTTTTTTTCTGAATGTTGATTTGATTTTTTTCGTGTTTGGGATGAATTGTCTGTGAGGAGCTCATGGAGAAGAAACCAATGAACAATTCTTTCGCTGCTCGATGGGTTTCTAAACTCTTATTAATCCTTTAGCAGATAATAATTACTTTGCCCTTGTGATTAATTACTTTGCTCTGGTGTGCGCTAGCTATTTAGATTAGGGGTTCATTGTTCCTTGGTGGAACTTTCCAGGTAGTCTGCAAGTGACAGGTGAAAATCCCCAAACGATGCACATGCGGGTTACCTTGCTCTGCACATTAGAGCCTATATAAAGGTGTAGTTCATACGTTGCTTGATAGTTCAGATGTTCTTCTAGAATGGATCTTTGGAAAGAACAATATAGTAATTTACCAAACTATCTGCTTCGTAAATTTACCTAGAACGGTATCTGAGGCAATTGGACTGCAGTATCTTTGAAGAGAAAATGTACTAGAGTTACAATTTCTTTTGGTAAAAAAAAAGGAGTTGCGATTTCATGACCTGGGAAAAGCTAGAGAGTGGCTCCTGCTATTTGACTTTATCGTTCATTCTCTGATGGTGCCTGCAATAGGTTAGGGAAAGCCCAAGAGTCTTTCTCTGTGTCCAAAACTCTGTCTCTATGCCCCCTCTCGAATCTCGATCACGGTCCGACCATTGTTTCTATAATCTTGGAGATGGGATGGCTGGATGGGCAGCGGATTCTCGCGTGATTGAGAAAAAAAAATCACAGCTAAAACCACGTGCATGAGTTCAATCGTGAGATGGACTGACGAGCAAAAGAATAAAATCCATGTCACGTTTAGAACAGATGGAGACATGGAGTCCTGTTGAGTCCCGATGGAGACTCCGAGTCCTATTCTGCTTCTCCCTGCCTGCCGCGTCGGACGGGAACTCAAAGAGACGGCCGGACGGGTCTCATAAATTTTAAAAAAAAATCCTGCCTGCCTCGTCGTCTACTCGTCTCTCGATCGTCTGTCGTCTTCCCTGCCCGCCTTTGGCTAGCTGCATTGCATTGGGAGTTCACGACACGACACGAGCGCGCTCCTGCACCTGCTGCAGCTATGTTGTCGACGTTCAACGGCGATGAGGTCGCCCCCTTCTTCGGCTTCCTCGGCGCCGCCGCCGCGCTCGTCTTCAGCTGTAAGTTCCATCCTCGATCCTAGCTACGTACTACTCGATGTCATGCATATATTATATTCATTATTACGACTAACAATAATCTGATCGAACAAACCAAACCCCTCCCCGTTCCGATGCGATATGCAGGCATGGGGGCGGCGTACGGCACGGCCAAGAGCGGCGTCGGCGTGGCGCACATGGGCGTCATGCGGCCGGAGCTGGTGATGAAGTCCGTCATACCCATCGTCATGGCCGGGGTGCTCGGCATCTACGGCCTCATCGTCGCCGTCATCGTCTTGACCGGGATCAACCCGGGCGCCAAGGCCTACTACCTCTTCGACGGCTACGCGCACCTCTCCGCCGGCCTCTGCTGCGGCCTCTCCTGCCTCGCCGCCGGCATGGCCATCGGGATCGTCGGCGACGCCGGGGTCAGGGCCAACGCGCAGCAGCCCAAGCTGTTCGTCGGCATGATCCTCATCCTCATCTTCGCTGAAGCGCTCGGTCTCTACGGTCTCATCGTCGGACTCATGGTCTCCTCAAAAGCCGGACAATCCTCGCGAGCGGCTGCTTGATCAATTTTTGAAAGTGCTACTTGATCCTCATCGATTACTGTGCTAGACATCTTCACACGCAGCTGCACTACTAGCTTATTAGGTTAATTATTATTATTGTGTGTGATAGTATATATACTTATACTATATAATATAAATAAGGAATCCCGCACGTCTTTGTAATAGTTTTAGTAGTATGACATATATACTCACTCACGTCCCCTGTACATACTTTGAACATGCATCGTCAAATTAAGATGGTACGTGCATGATAAGTTTACGTGATCTCTTCTATTTCAAATCCCCATGACCGTACCCCATATATATGGCGCCCTCGCTCGTATGATTTTGTTACTGCTATATGCGAATAAACCCGGCCAGTCTGTCTTTCTTTTTCTTATAAACATAAATTGCATATATACCGAGTGATAGCATGTACGCAGTAAGGCGTACCTACTCGCTTGTACTCCCTCCGCTACGTATGTGTGCGTTTTTTTTTGTATATAATAATATCTAAATTTACCATCATACATTGAACCTTTTTAAGATGAAAAGAAGATTCATTGAAATCAAGGTCATTACATTCACAATTCAGAGTTTATGATTTCTATGACATACTTAATTTAAACCACATATATATAGGACTCTCATCATGAACAATGTGCATCATACATAATATTTTTAAAATATAATAATGAACATAAAGAGTAGGCAGAATGTACCAATAATAGCACAAGTTATGAAGCTAGTATTATTATTATTGTACTAATAACTTGAACAGAAGAAGAACATATATTGCAGGAACTGCATACAGTATGCATGCATGCATGGTCTAGCTCTCACGCACCTGAAGAAGTTGTAGTAGTGCCTGCTTTTCTGACGACACGCTAGCAGCAGCAGTAGGATGTGGAGCGTTTGTGGCACCATGGCCTCCCTTGCTCCAAGCTGCAGGGGTTTTCACCAGTTTCTCCAACACACACATCCGCACAGTATCTACTACTCTTTTTCACAGCAAAAAACGTCGACAGGGCAGGCTCGGCTTGCATGAGGGGTGTTTGGTTAAAATTGAGCCTCCGTTACATTGGATGTTTGGACGCTAGTTAGAAATATTAAATATAATCTAATTATAAAACTAATTACACAGAAGAGAATTAAACGGCGAGACGAATTTATTAAACCTAATTAATATATGGTTAGCAAATGTGATGCTACAGTAACCATTCATTAATCATAGATTAATTATGTTTAATAAATTCGTCTCGCCCTTTGCATCTCGTCCGTATAATTAGCTTTCTAATTAAATTATATATAATACTTCTAACTAACATCAAACATTCGATGTGACGTGGGCTAAATTATTAGCCATCGGATCCAAACACACCCGTGTTGCAGAGATACATGCCCGTACGTTTTTCATTCACCGCCACGAGCACGAGCAGCGGCTTCTCCCTATGCCTGTTGACGGCGGCCTTCCTTTAATTTGCAGGCGATCGATGTGGAGGCAGGTGTTTCCATGCTCTCGAGTCGTTGTAAGCAGAACGGCTGGGTCGTCAAGTGCAAAGGCTTCTATATATATTTCGCTGAAAGTGCCAGATTCAGCCGCTTTGCAGTAGACGTATGTCCATTATTCCTCCACCTGGACCTGGAGAGAAACTACGCAATCAACTCTGCTGGAGAGAAAACCACAAACCGCCCACTCAGTAGAACGTAAGAGGTCCTTAGACCATCTCCAATGGAGGGAGCAAAGTGTGCACGTGTATAGTACTGTTTAACACTGTAGCGTCACTGTGAAAAAAGAAAAAATAAGTTAAAATAATAGATGAATAGGGACAGACATTGCATTTGGGCATTCCCATTAAGGATAGCCTTATAATACAAAATTATAGTATATTGATATGCATATAAGCAATGGGACACTAGGTTGGATTAAGAGGACCAATACAATAGCCTGACCGGCGCCTCGTGTCGGGTTTTCTGTGGTGCCCACGAGATCCGGAGGATCCTCTGCTGATTTCGATTTAAGTGGATTTTGCATCACACCCGCTAATAAACAATTTTGCAGAAACAACTTAGCGCCAACAAGCACGAACAGGAGAACATACAAAGAAACGCTAATATTATTATCCTTGTCACATGGTACATCCAAGCACAGCTAACATCAGAAGCTTTATTCTCTCAAGTTTTGCTCTTTTTTATTTTTGTAAGTTTTGTTCATCATGTATTGCTGCCTCTAGAAAGAGACAACCACAGCTCCAACTCTATCGCGGGGGATGAGACGCAACTCCGAACCATGTTTCAGAAACACGTTGCCTGAGAGGGGAAAAAACAGTAGGTTCGTGTCAGAAGAATTGGACATTTAAAAGAAAACTGCAACCAATGCATGAAGTCTAGAAACACATTCAACTCAGAAACTCAAAATAGAGAACATCTGGCCCGATAACAAGGGCTTATCCAAGGAACAGTACAGCATAGCAGTACATTTGTGCAAAGCCTATACCATGTTTGCTGAGTACGTCATGAGTTTTTTTCATATGCATGTTCAAGTGCTTCTATATTGGATAAGAAATTGCACTAGATAACTTTCAAGCGAATGTTTGCACCTTCCTAAATACAACTTCAATCTAATGCAAGTACATCCTAAAGGCAGAGGTTACACTGCCAGTCACCCCTTTGGAAAATTCAGTTGCCAACTTGTGTCAGCACAGTTTAAATGGTGCATTGTATATGGCAATAAAAAACACAGATTCAAAACAGGTATATAACTTAATTTGTCTATCGACGTTCCATAATTCAGAACATTAGACTGGTCTGCTTATGCAAGCTCCTCTACGCAACATAGTTATGCCGGAAAAGTATTGTATTGGTGACTTTGTAGATGTACGACCATACAGAGACATCAAACTAGAAAAAACACGGATCCAAAAACAAATGTGTGCATCTGGAAACAGTACCTGCACTTTGCTGGGGGTTGATGCCAACTCCATCTGCAAAAAGAGAGAGCACACAGTTATTTCGAGATAAAGTAAGCATATGGTGTATGAGAAGCAAAAAAAGAACGCTTGTCGATTATCAGACGATACACGCAAAAAAGCAGAGAATCTTAAGACCATCACAAGTCACCTTAAGAAATGCTATGTTACAAGACCACTGGTCACCAACAGGCAACAAACATAGACAGAAAGCCGAAATTCATCTTATAGATAATAAAAATAATAACATGCTTTTCTGGTTGAACCTACGGTTGCCAAATTTTTATGCTACCAAACGACATGCTAAAATTATCGAATGATCTCATGAAGACGGAGAAATTCAAGAGTCATCATTCCATCATTCAATAATATTGAAGCAAAATTTGGGTCATCAACCAGAGCACTGAATATCTGATAATACTACCATAACATGAAGCAAACAATGTCTAGACTCTAGACGCAGGACACAACAGCTCGAAAGGTACAGATTACTCCCTGTAATGCATAGGCATCTAAAAAAAGTCAACAAGATATACATAGCAAAATTGCAAGGAACTGACTGGAGTAAACCTGCAATGCCAAAAAAAAAAAAAAAAAAAAAGAGCTCCAGTAGCATCATTCATATTTATTGCAGTGATGGATTCCATTTCTCAGCAACGGTGACTTGACATGTTGCATAGATGGTATGGTATCCGTTGAAAGCAACAAATCGCTATCCAAAACATAGCTCGCCAAACAAGCGGTTCAGTCTGCACCTAAGAACTAACCCTAGGCACAGTTGCATACTCCGTACGCTGCAGGTCCAATTCAGGGGAGAGGGGGGGCACCCCGGGAGATAAATCCCATGGCGGCAGAAACCTAAAATTCCCCACTGGATTTCATATCCACAACCAAGATCATGGCAATTCCAAGCGGCACAGGCGGATGGTAACCAAAACCACGCAATCACCCGAAGAGCAAATCGCCCACTCGATTCCTTTCCTCTAGAATTGCTATCATGATCGGGCAGATCGATCGATCCTCTGCCGGGGACGAAGTACCATCTAGGATACGACCGTTCAGATCGCGAACGAGCAACCGGAGCCACGATCCACGACAATCTTCATGGGGCGTTAATAAGACGAGGATGGCTTACCGTTGGTGATGATGGCGCTGGTCTGGGGCGGGACCTTGAACTCCTCGGCGGCGAACTTGAGCACCGCGGTAAAGGGCGCAGCCTCGGGGACGCTGAACCTGCGGGATCGAAAGACGGGAGGGTCGGGTGGGCACGGATCAGGAGCGGCAGATGGCGGGATGATGAGATCCGAGGGAGGGAGAGCAGGCCTGGCTGTTACTCACACTTTGAAGGGCAGCTTGGGGTCGGAGGTGAGGATGATCTTGAAGGACACCTTGCCTCCAGCGCCGCCGCCCGCCGCCGCCATGGGTGCCTGCCTGCCTGCCTGCCTGCTGCCGAGAGAGAAGTCTCGCTGTTGGTTCGCCTCCGAGGTCCCGAGCACGCCTACCTTTTTTTTTTTTTTTTTTTTTTGGTTTGTTTGTTTGAAATGCGAGACAGACAGGAGAGGGAGACGGGACAGGCAGAGGCAGGCAACCAAGCCACTGAGGGGTTGCGTTTTTCTCAGGCGAATACGTCTCCCCCTTCCTGTTCCTTCTCCTTTTTACTTTTGCTCAAACATTTGTTCTCCTTTTACTCAGCAGACAGTAGTTCTGAATAGTCTCCGATTATCTGTCCTTTTCAGCTCTCGGGAAGAAGAGTCTGCAGTGGTTTATGCATTTTCATTTTTTTTCATGAATAATACATATTGTAAACAACAAGTTGGGCAATGTCGCAGATTCGGTCAGAAATCCCAACAAATCTGGTGGCGGGTGTGTTTGTAAACCATCAATTCAATTCTGCACAGTAGTGTATTCTCCATATACAGCTTCAAATTGCCAAATCTGAATTTAACTCAGTTGCTCGGTATAACAAGCAATATAAAGTTACAACCCCAAAATTTATGCAACATAGGAGGTACAGAATGCTTCACACCCCGGCACTCTCTATGCTGCTCTGGCAGGTACACAAAAAACAGAGAAACTAAAGGGCAAAAAAAAATAAACATATAAAGAATAGAAGACACTGCATAGTTTTAAGTTGCGTCTGCGCGTACAAGCGAGCCCTCTACAACACTTCGCCACACAACAATCCCAGGAAAGGCACAGGGGCAGCGCATTTGCTCATAGATTCCTAAGCATCATGTTCTTCCTTCACAACGTTGGAATCTCGCCTTCCTCCAAGTCGTCCCACAGTAATGTGGACATTGCTTCCACCGATTCTTCCCTTTTCAGCATTTCAAAATCACAGCTTAAGAAAGTGTCAACATCCATATCCCCAAACAGCTCCGGGTAGGTATCCATCATCTCTTGCTCGAAGGCCAAGTCAGGTACCTCTGCGAGCAACCCCTCGTTCTTGTCATCAAAGTCCAGCGGAAAAACTTTCATGCAAGATTTCTTTTTCGGGGATTCAGGAGTTGAGCTCGGTGTCCGTCTGCTTTGCTCACTACGTTCTTGCTGAGGACCAGTCACACCATCAGACGCTACAATGCTGACGATGGAAGATGGCACTGGAGAATCTGTTGCCTTGGTGTCCATTTTAGACAGAGCTGCGCCTTCTGCCTCCACAAGGCTACCAGGATATGAGGTTCCATGTCCCTTCAGATCTACAA
Organism: Paspalum vaginatum; assembly: GCA_030272315.1. Classification (NCBI taxonomy): domain Eukaryota; kingdom Viridiplantae; phylum Streptophyta; class Magnoliopsida; order Poales; family Poaceae; genus Paspalum; species Paspalum vaginatum. Next base: position 45,875,262 of record CM059014.1, read on the forward strand.
TGTGCCCCTTTGAGGACAGATCACTTTCCCTTGCATTCCCCACATCCACAGGACACACTTCCCTTCTGGACTTGGTTTCTGTAGGATATGAGAGCACAGAAGAATCGACATTATGAGCTGTCTTAGATTCACTTGTAACCTCGGCTGGAGAAATTTTACTGGCATTCGAAGTTCCACAGTCCTTGAGATCTATAATCTCCGTCTCAGGTGAAAACTCGCCTTCCTCTATTTCCTCCTCCTCAAACTTATTGCCTTCTACAGGTGGTTCATCAGCAGTGCTGCCAGTGTTTTTTCCATCTTTAGCAAACTTGCTCGTCATTTTCTCAACTTCAAAGTCGTAATTGTCCGATGGAAGAAAGACGTTTATAGTTGGGTACTCTACAACAAGTATACCCCTCAGCTGTGGACGCAAAGGTTCTTCTATATTGAGTTGGCGGTATGGTGACTCTGATACCTGCAACAAGTTAAAATTAAACATCACATGATGAAAGTGAAGTCAAGAAAAGATCAATAAGAACTCCATATGTGTGATGACTTGGTTTACAGTACCTTGGCAGATTTTTGAATGAACAGTTTCAAATCACGCAATTCTGTATTGCGATACTGTGTAAGCTGGTCCTTCCAAGGACCAGGACAGAGATGCTTTTCCAATAGAGAGAGCAAGGTTGTGTTCTCATCTATTCTGGAAAAAAAAGGCATAACATGAGCACCCAAAGAAAGGGAGAGACAGCCGACAGGATCCCAGATACAACAGGATTTTATTTTTAGCGGTCACCATATGTTTTTATTTCACATGGAAAAAACCTCTTGTGGTAGTACATATAAATAATTTTGATACCTCATTTTTCATAGAACCAAGTGACAATACGACCTTTGAGGATGACTAAAACAATGTAAATGCGTGGCTATAATCAAAAGGGTACATATTAAACAGCTCCAAATCTGCAAAGCAAGCAAATTGGGAGGAAGAAGAAGAAGAATACTGATAGATCAGCGTAAACTTACTCATGGTCAGTTAGGACAACATCAGTCAAATTAAATCTCCACTCGAGTGTCCAGTATATGCAATCCTTTCTGCAAAGAGAAGTTCATATTACAGCAGCTCTCATGTGGTATAATCTAGAGAAGCTAGAAAGAGTGATACAAGTGGCATGGCTCACTGGAACATATTCTGTAGGAAAGAATGGCTGAGACATGAGAAGGGCGGAACATATACCAAAATAAGTTTGCACTAGATACAGCCATTACAGTTCTAATAACTAGTGAATTCATTTTATTACGGTAGGATTACAGGCAGATGCTACAAATCATATTACAGAGTGAAACATGAGAGTCGTTTTTAAGTTGCTGCAGTATATGTGTTGTGTTATCACCTAATTAGCACATATAGCAGCATTAAGTTCCAGCCCATCTTTTCTCTAGCACATCCCGGAACAATGCATAGCGGAACAGTGCGAAAGCACCTGTGATTATGCCGGGACCGGTTCTGCTCTCTTCTGGCCATGCCCCTGGGGAGGAAGTAGAGCCTGACACCGCGTCGCTGCGCCGCCTTGCGGAGGAAAAAGAGCCAGGTGGGCAGCTGGGCGCCGCTGGGTCCCCCGAAGTTGCGGCCGAAGCCGCCGATGAGCCTGTGCGCGGACTCGTGGGCCTGCTTCGCCTCCTCCAGAAAATTGTAGTCTTCACAGGCACAAGGCGGCAGCGATTCAATACAATTAAAGAGGTGGGCGGTCGATTGCTGGTCGGAGGACCGCAAACGATGAGGGGGGCCGCAGGGGGAGGATTACCGGAGATGAGCTGGTTGTCGTCGAACTGGGCGAGCGGGACGGGGTCGGTGCGGGGGCGCTTGCCGGTGCAGGCGGTGCGGCGCTTGTGGGCCTGGACGCAGGGCAGGCTGCAGGTGAGGCGGGCGCAGCCGGGGCACCGGTACTTCCACGGCTGCTCCCCGCACTCCTGGCACGGGGACCCCTTCTCCCCGCCGACGCCGGAGGTGGAGGCGGCGTCGGGGGCCGCTTTCTCCGCGGGCGGCGGCGGCGGCGGCGGCGGCTCCTCCTTGTCGCCCTCCATTCCAAGGGTGGGCGGCGCCGGCGCGTGCGAACGGGTGCTGGGTGCGGCGACGCGGGGATTTGCTTGCTAGGGTTTAACGGCCGGGGAGGTTTATCAATCTCAGCGCATGCGCGGCCGCCTCTCTGTCTCTCGGTAGAGCCAAAGCACAAGCAGCACGGGAGATAGCTTTTTCAAATCATTTTGCGACTTCAAATTTGGCACTGCTTTTTTTGAATTTGATAATACAACTGGCTGCTAATCTTCCGGCGTTTCCGCGTTTTTGGCCGTCTTTAAAACACGAGAAAATTCCCACATGTACTTTTGTGCTTTTTCCTCCGTGATTTTTTTTAATGAAAATCCCAAGTTGAATAGCGAGCTTCTCTCTTTTTTTTCCCCCTTCTTATTTTCTTTCCATTATCCGCGCTACGCAATGTAAAAAGTTTCCAGTGCCAAATTTCAAACAGAGAACACATGAATTGGATATGAAATTTTGTCATCGCACTTGATCTGTTTTTTAGTTTGACAGTTTGTTTTCATGGGAACGGCGGTGGCCGCAGCTCCGGTGGGGTTAGACGTTTGCGATCCGACGGAAGAACACTGGAGACAACGACACGCCTTTGAAAATCCAATCAACATGTACACACAGGAACAAGCTTCGCAGGAGGTCAAACAAAGGAATTGGAATTCCATAGAGAGCTGGGGCAGTGCGATCAGACTCATAGCGAGACAATCAGCAATCCAATGATGACTTGCCGGTAACATTTCTAAACAATTCTCGGTCTGCTACATGATTTCAAGAATTTGAAAAACGAAAATTCACAAGGCCATGCCAAACCACGGCTACAAGTGGGTAAACAAAATCCCATTGTTATCATAACTCAAAGATCGACAGAGAAGACGCCCCTTGTGCGCTGCATCCGAGAAAGGTATTCATCAAATCAATCTCCCGGCTAGGCTAGGCTAGCTGCTGAATCACTCCATGGAAGATCCCCCAGCACCAAAGGCGCTGCCGCCGCCACGGCCAAAGGCAGGCCTGCTACCCTGAACAACAAAAAAAGCACGGTGTTAATTTTTAAGCTATTTGCCTGTATCTTATAATAACAAAAAAAAATTGCAGTCCACAAAAAAATGTTAATGAAGGCCCTAATTGCAAACATACAGCACAAGTAAAAGCCACTGCAGACTCATCTAATAGATTCCTTACCAACAACCCACACTGATGAAACTTCTACAAGCAGGTTTTTAGTTTGTAAATCAGCTTTTAAGATATGAACAGTGCATGGAAATATCGAAGGGATTGAAGGAATACTGCACAAACTAGTAGCGTATCAAAGTCTGACAGGTAGTGCAGGATTAGGCTTGTGGTTATCCTGGGATGAATGGCGCAACGTTAAGTGCAGACAACCCATGAAAATCATAGATGTGACCCTTGTCTCTATAACTCTTACCCTAAAAGAAGGCTGGAACTCTGCAGGAGCACCTCCCTTCTCACCACCAAAATCACCTGGAGCACCACGTGGACCTCCTCTGTAACCATCCCTGTCCCCATACCTCGGTCTGTCACCCTCAAAACGAGGGGGTCCCCTGTCAAATGAGCAGGATGTCAGTAACCATGTATTCATTGTGAGATTACATCAACGACCAGAAATAAGTGATCGTGTACGAAATAAATGAACATATAAATAAGCCAGATGGCGATTTCCAAGTTAGGTGCCAGAGGAAATAAGATTGTGAGCAGCACTCAAGGGATCATGGATAAAGGTTATCCATTTCCCAAAAACTCTAAATAAAATAAAAACTGCCCAAAGAGATAGCCAACCTCATTGCTAATGTATAATGTATTAGACAGCTGCCAATTTGAATTACATAAATTCTGTATGTCAGAATGTTGAACTAGAAACAACAGAACTCTAAGTGTAACTATTATGAAGTACAAAAAAAATCTAATGATCCTCAAGATAGTGCTATAACCATTACCAATCCATTGTTGTACCAAATACCTAAGAAGACATAGGTACGACTCGATATTCCCTCATAACAATATCAACAGAATTGCAGATAGAAGTAGATGCCTAAAAGGAGCTGGTAATCACAGATTTACCTGGGGCGGTCGCCCGGTGGGCCAGAACCGAAGGGGCGAGACGGGGGCTTGGAGGACTTCTTGAGGGTATTAGGTACAACCTCTGACGGCAGGTTGAGGAAGGTGCGGAGGTGCTCAATGCCATCGTTGGTGAGGTACCAGTAGTAGTATTGCCAGGAGAAGGTCTCCCTCACATACTCCTTTGACTTGAAGCTCTGCATGAGCTTAATCACCTCCAAATTGGGCACGTCGAGCTTCGGGTGCTTGGCAAGGTTGTAGTCCTTCTTGGCATACAAGACCCCCTCTGCACAAAGGTAGGAATTTTTACAAACACCTCCAACATAAAACAAGGATAAACACGTGGTGTACAGGAATGGTACTATTGTTAATTGTGAAAAAAAAATCTAATATCTGAATTGGTAGGCCGCACAGAGTAAAATGCTTAATTGATTGGCCTTTACAGCATCATGAAACACAGCATTGGAACGTGGCCGCACAATGCGTTTGGACATGGCTACACGATGCATTTGAACATGGCATACAGTTTGAATTGAACCACTGGAGATGGGGGAAAATACATGCCCTCTAGTCCTCTGCAGGAGTGCTAACTATAGCAAACGAGAATCTCGACTGCAATAGTCCTAGTGACCAGGACTAGGTTGAGAATTGAGAACCTACACTGGGCCAAAACTACGAACCAGCAGAAGAGGTACTTGCAGGGGATAGAATAGAACGGGACGAAGGATCTAACCATGGAAGAGGTACTTGCAGATCTCGCGGCGGTTCTTCTTGGAGATAATCTGCGAGGGAGGGGGGAAAGACACAGCATCGCGTAAGAAGACGCGGATGGAGCGAATACATTGGTAAAGGAACACATGTACATTCGTTAAGAAGCACTCACCATGGTGAAAGCACCGGGCGCCGGAGACGTCGGCGGAGGGACGGCGGCGCCGGAGGCTTGGGAGTTGGGATCGAGAGGTGGCGCGCTGCGTGGAGAGAAAACCCTAGCTGTGTGGCGAGTCGATATATAGATGGAGGCGGGTGTGGGCCTGTTCTGGCTTTCTCTTCGCTCTGGGCCTGTCGTCGAGATGCAAATTTTGGCCCAAAGTCGTTTGTCTGGGGCTCTAGGACGAAAGGTGGATCAAGGAATTTAGGCCCGTAAAAATTTTCGAGACCACAAACAAATTCATGGAGCCACCGAAATATTTCTGGTGTTTTTTAGAATAAGGAATATTTCTGGTGTGCCATTAACATTATTTATTTATTTTCCTTAAAATTTAATGAATATACTTAAGCAGCACATTGAAGCTCCTACTCCCTCCACGGGCACCAAAAAAAAAAATCAGTACTAGATGGCTTGGAAAGTTTACTCTGATCAATTGTCTTCGTCGTACAATATTGTTAGAAAGGAACATGTTCCAGTTGCAGAGGTTAGTGCTACACCTCTTAATCTTTTCTTCAAAAGAGATATCGAGAGAAAAAATTGATTAAGTAGAATGAATTGGTTGTGAAAATTGTGTCGGTGCCATTAGACAATCTGCCCCTTTTGCGGTGAGGCGGAGGAATCTATCCATCAGATTCTCTGCCCGTGTGTCTTCGTCAGAGAAGTGTGGGGTAGATTTTGATTAAGCTCCGGCTTGATGTGGTCACTATGGCTTGCTCTTTGAGCCGTGGTGCAAGGCTACCACCTCTCTCTCCAAAGGTTTTCGTAAAGGGTTCAATTCCCTAGTTATCTTAGTCAGTTGGGAATTATGGAAGCACAGAACCGCTTGCGTCTTTGATGGAGCTCGACCTCAGACACAAGCGGTCCTTGCTCGGGTATTTGAGGAGGGCCACATGTGGTGTTTGACTAGAGCATCTAATCTACGGGAGCTCTTCCTAAAGAGTGCTGTTGCCCCTTTAGTTGGCTCTGTGGGCGGTCGTGATCTTGTGTTGTCTGAGTTGTAAGGGTGGGTTGTGTTTTGAAAGGGTTTATTTCCCTCTCTTTGTACTTGTGTGTTTTGTTTTTCTACCTTAATGAAATGACTCATAGCTCTCCTGCGACGACGTTTGGGAAAAAAATGATTCCATTAACTGTACAATCTCCAAACTAGTAACAGTCCCTATGTCAATCCATGTATAGATATATCTTATAACCTAAATGGCTTTGCTTTTGAATAAATAATTGTGGAAGTTAAGATTGCCACTTAAATTGGTTTGTGTTGAAAATGGTATTCTTAACTACGTATACTCTATTAAAAAGGAAGATGGAAAGGTGACAATCGGTGTTGTTGTTGGCAAAAAGGGAAAACTTGTCCTCACAATATTTGTTTAAAGAATCTTCACTGTAGATTTGATTTACATGCCATAATGCATGGGTATTTGCAATAACAATGGTTAAAGTGCAAAACTCTAGGACAAAAAACTCCCTTTTTAAAAAAAAAACAGCAGGGGGTGGCTCATGGCTGGGCTACTCCATGAAATGGGATGATGCCTCTTGTCAAAGTCAGGAGGCTAAGATCACCAAAACATATACATGGACGTATATGTTGTGAAGTAGAATTTGAAATATAGGCGGCACAATAAACAGTTCGTCGATACGAAAAGACAGCACCGGCACGTACAGTACGGTACCCCTGTTGTTGTAAGGCGTGCCAAAATGAGAATTTTTAGCATTGTCTTGGGCACTGTTTCGCACCGTCGAAGATAGTCTAAGGCGCCGGGCGTCGCAGTATGCAGTGCGTACTGGCGAATATGGATGAGATGGCAGCGACTTGCGTAAGCGACGGGCAGCGGACCAGCGGTGGCGTCCCGTGATCCGATCCCGTCGGCAGAGCCGATCGATCCAGAGGGCATGCATGCCGTACGCGCGCCTAGATGCCATGAACATCTCTCCATGACTCCATCCATCCTCGTATGTATGCTGTGCATGCAGATGGAGCTGGGTCGGGCAGCAATGGCGGCATCTACGTATACAGTGCCCTGGGCATGCATTATGCATCGGCATCCTCCGTCCTGTGCTCAGCAACTTGATCGCACGCACCATTCCAGACGATAAGCACGAACCCACCACACAGTCAAGTGGGCGGCAGCGATAGATGTTACCTCTCAGCTGAATAGATGATACATCGTCCTCGTTCGCGGATAAAATTCAGAGTTTCAGACGTGCTAGTTCTAGCTACCTGCCTGCTTCTCTGACGGGGATCTAGACTAATTAATTGGGTTACTACTCTAGCTAGTCACCATGGGATGGGCCTATCTATGATGACAGGATGATTGATTGACAAATTGGTACCACTGCTAGCAATCAAGACTGGCATGGCCATGGGGAGAAAAAGCCTGTTTTCATCTCTGCATCTGCTTTGCTTTCCAACTTTGCTGCCCCCACCCCTCATCAGGGAAGACCAAGTGGATTAAAGATGCTACAAGTAGCAAACTTGGACAAGGAAACGAGACTGATCGATGGCCATGGTGCACTCCATGTTGATCACGAGCTCAGCTTCCTTTTTTTTTTACTTAACCTTTCCTTTTGCGTCTGTCTACTGCCCCCATCGATTCCAGATTTATGTGCCATTCATTTGAGCTTTTCCATGAGTTTGGAATTTTCTAAATTTGGACGGACCTCATAGGAAAATTGCACCTGCAGTATCAATGCACATCCTAAGGAAATACCCTATGTTTTATTGACAAGGCTAGTATGACCTACAGTATAATTTAGGTGGCGTTTGGTTGGTGGACGTGGTTTCATCCCACGTTACGAGGGTGGAAGAGTTCTATGGTACATGTTTTGTTTAAGACTGGAACAGTTCCATTTTTTATTTGGATGGTGAGATCTAAAGATTGGGATAACGAACAAAGTAACTTGCCGTTTGGTGGGCCCACCTGTCAGTGAAATAAACAACTCTTTCTCCTCTGCTCACCCCGCCACCAGCTCCCGCCCCTGCCCCTGCCCTGCTTGACCCGCCCGCCGGCCGCTCAGCATGGTCTTCCCATCCACGGCGACGAGTCACGCCGTCGAGCCGTTCCTCCGCATGCACCGCCGAGTCGCGGGGCCGCTCCTCCGCATGTGACGACGTGCCATGCCGCTGGCCGCCGGGCCGTTCCTCCGCCCACAACGCCGAGCGCAACGCCGATCCGCTCCCTCGCCAGCCTCTTCACCCCTTACCCATTCTCACACTCAATGTCGTCGAAGTGGAATGGCTGCGTCCGATGAATTTTGTAGGATGGCGCGGCTCTGAGTATAGAATATTCGCTCTCGGGGATGGTTCTATCACTACGCTCGCCAACCAAACGTGCGATAGAGCGGCTTCATCCCGGGCGGCTCTGGAACCAAACACACCCTTATGCCTTGTTTGGAAGCTCAGTATTTTTGGAATCTTGAAGCAATATTGTGGTATTTGCTAATACTGTGGTATTGGAAGCCAAAAAGTGTTTGATTGGAACATTCAAAACAGTGTTTCAAATACTATGGTTAACCCAAAACTATGATATTTTTAAAGTTTTGGATACTCTACTCGGTTTTCTTCGTCACACGCGCTCCCGCAACCCTTTCCCCACCTGTACTCCCATGTTCTGTCAGGTGTTTAGAAGAGAATAGCAAGCAGCCTCCGCGGCCATGGCTCCCACCGCCTCTCCTCCTGCCGCCAGCTCGCCTCCACGGCTAGCCCCGCCGCCGCCCCTCCTCGCGGACAGCCCCGCCTCCTCGGACATCCTCCCGCGCCGCCGCATGTCAGTGCAGCGTCCACCCACGCTGCCCTTCGCCACGGACTCCCACGCCACCGCCTGTCGGCTGCTATCGCTTCCGGCATGGACGAGCTCGAAGATGCAGGCATCCCCGACCCACAGCTGCTGTCAACGGCGAAGTCCCTCCATGCGACATGGAGCCTCTTGGGCCTGCGTTCGCCGCAGTAGCTCACCGATCCCATCGATGCTCCTCCTCGTGTCACCGACTCCCTCCTCCCGTGCAGCTCCCGCCTCTGCGGCTGACCCTGCTGTCGGCTCCTCCTCCCGCGGCCGGCACCGCCTCTGCGCTCGGCCCCAGCGCACGCAACCAGCTTATCCTCCCCGGCCAGCCCCGCTCCTCCCGTCGCCAGCCCCCATGCCGGCCGCGCCTCTAGCCACCGGCCCCGCCTCCCGCCGGCGACCCCATCTCCCCGCGCGGGGCATGCATCCCATGATTCCCATCACCCCCACACAGGGCGTGCCTCCCGCCGACACCCTGCGTCCTAGGTCCGCCGCTCGTCACGCCGTGCTTCCTTCCCGTGTGGCTAACGATGCTATGCAACGAAACACACCTCGGTTTACAAGAAAACTTTGTTTTTTCTGGAATATTGTAGTATTTGTGTTCATAGATAAATGCAAACCATAGTATTGCAAAACCACAGTATATGAAAACTTTGGTCCTTTCCGTGGATCAGTGAATATAATATTCACATAATCTTCTTGGCCTTGGGATTCCTCAATCGGACGGCGCATAACCTCGTGACTCCTGTACTGCGGAGATCTTTGCACGCGACACAGCGTGAGTGGAACGGAGCCTTATGAAGGATCTAGGAAGAAACGGTATTATTGTCATTTCACATAAAAGACGGATGACCGGTGGGTGAGGTCAAGCCGAGCTGATGAAATCGCACGGAAAAGAGGCAGGTAATCGAGGAATTTCTCACCACGCATCATACAGGACGGGGTGTGCTTTCGTTGTATTGCCCCTGTAAAGGTCCGCACGCCCTAAAAATGATCTTCTAGTTTTCTCTTAAGCCAAATCATTTCAAGTTTGATAAAAAATATTAATATCTATTATATCAAATAAGTGCAGCTTATTTCATCATAAAAAAACTATTTTAGTAGTATATCTATTTGGTGTCACGAAAAGTTGGTACTTTTCTCTATAGATTTGTATCAAACGAGATAGTTTGATTAAGAGCAATAATAGAGGTGCGCCTTTTTTTTTTACAAAAACGGGAGGGGTTTCCCCTACAACAATATATATTTAGAAATTAAAGGCAAAATAGCGACCTATATATACAGAAACTAATGAAATGCACATTATTTTTAGGGTGGTGGGAGTAGGAACTAGGAGGCTGCTCAGTCCCCAAGTGATAAAAAAGCAAGAGACCGTCCAACGCTCTCTCCAATGCTCCATTGATTGTGAACAATATTGGAGTTTTCGTACTCTTTCCGTTCGCAATGTATGACGCGTTTGATTTTTTTCTGTAAAATTTTGATCATTCGTTTTATTATAAAAATTATATATTATCATCTATTTTGTCATTTGATTTATCACTAAATATAGTTTGAATATGATTTATATTTTCACATATTTAAATAATTTTTTGAATAAGACCAGCGGTTAAAGATTAGAAAAAAAAATCAACCGTACGTTTGTAACCGGATGTAGTACTTCATCGTGAACATTATTGGATTCACGTACGTTTTGGCCTCCGACGAAGGCACGGACGGACGGACAGATCAACTAACAACAATGAGGAGGATATGAAAGACTTGCGTGTCCCACTTATTACTTTTTCCTTACTCTCTAGCTCCCTCTCGTCATCATGTTAGTGCATCTGCTGATGTGCCTAGCTCTGATCGTCGATGCGACAGGGATGATATTGGTAGATAGATTGACACTATCTAGCGTATGTAGCTAGGTAGACTGACGACAACCAGAGAAGGTGTTCTAGCCTTCTTTTCCATTACTTTTCTTTTTAAACTGACCTTCCCATGACTTTGAGAATATGGTTAATAATATATTCTCCGTTCTAAATTGTAAGGGGTTCTAGCTTTTTTTTAATTTATCTGCATTCATAAGAACGTTGATAAATGTAAACACATATTGAATACACGTACATGAAAAAATGAATAAATTTAGAAGAGATCTAGAACCTTTACAATTTGAGACGGATGGAGTATTAATACATAAATAAGAAACGCCCATATAATTAATGAGGTGTAGGGGTTGGTTGTTATATTAAAATCTTACTCATTTTTTCCTTTTTCTCTTTTTTTTTTTTGTCTTGAAGCACATGAAGAGATGGTGGGCTCCTCACCTTTAGATATCTATATCTCCGTCCACACATATAAAAGTGCTATGTTCGTTCGTCGCCTCGTCGGGGTGGGTCGTCGATAGATATTCTTCAGAGACGACTAGCTAGCTAGCTAGTAGTGAAAAGAAAAGCAAATTAAGGCATCAGTGCATGCGTGGCCGAAGTGGCTGGGAACGCAAGCTCAGAGGAGGGAGGGAGAAGTTTCAACAAATTGGTACGGTGGATCATATGGATTAGATTTGTCGCGCGCTACGGGAGAACCTAACTAAGGGCATGTTTAACAAAAGGTGCTTAGGATTTATAGTATCACAATTCTAAACACCAATATAAAAACTAATTTTATAATAAACATATAGGTGTTTAGATAGGTTTAACCATTTCATTAGCACTCTTTACATACCGATACTAATTTAAGCACCTAGTGCCAATAGCATGATGAAAATAAACCGGTTTTTAAGCTAAACATCTCCTCTATAAGCCAGGAGGAAGCATAGGTGGTTTATATATAATTACTCGTTGTTGCCAATCCGGCTAGCATCGATGCAAATAAGCAAACTGTTGCCGCGTGCGTGAAATGTGAATAATAATCGATCGTGTGCATTGGTCGATGCATGTTGACTGCTGAGCGAGGTGTGCGGGCGATACAGATGAATGCATCGATGGAGCCCCAGCCGGCGGCCGGCGGCTACTATAGTTGGTTGTAGTATCAGTTTTGGGTCCCATCCACCTGCATGCAGTGCCCATGACAGAGAATAATTTTTTGCAAAGTCAGTCGATCCCATTAGTACGTCAAGACAATCACACACTTTGCCTTTTATTTGGAATCTTGGACGGAGCAGCTGGGAAATTTCGTTTTGATTTGATCAGTGGTGGTGGAATTTACTAGTGGCTGCTGTGGTTATTAACAGCAAGTCCACCGGCCATCACTGTAGCTGTAGGGCACAAGACGTCGACACCGGTGATGCCGAGAACTAGCGCACCTTGAGCTTTCTATATACTGTTCCTTCTTTATTTGCGACGACGATGTGGTTCAGATGCATGTATCCAATCCGGAGCGGGCATGCAGATCATCAAAGTAGCCAATTGCATCCGCTCTATAAACATACTTAGGTCAGTTTTTTTAGCTATAACTATATAGTATCATTTTAGACTAGGTCACCGGGGAGTGAAAATGGCCGCACTGTACACAGAGTGAAAAAGTAATAATTGCGCACTGTACACAGTACGGATGCACTACCTGGTGACCCTAGTCTTAAGAAAAAATGGTATATTGACATCAACATCAGAAAAATTACTATTTATCAACATGTATTTTATATTAAAATTAAAGGGTTGTATGACCAATAGTTGATCAGATATTCTAATGCTATTGTCACCAAACTATATATCCCAACTTCTATCTCATTTTTCATTTCAAACTCCACTGTGCTGACAAAGCTACAGTGCAGCTCCATATACGCAAATACACAACGTTAGCCTAAAGGCAGAGGAAGTTGCATGTATGGGCAAGGGCAATTTGGTAAACCCCAACAAATGCATGCAATTAGAAAAAGGAAAAGAGAAAAGGTTGGTGCAGTGCAGTGAACCAGGCCAGGGACGAGCTGGGTGGCCACGCAGCACCTACATACCAGACTGGTCACCGTCCGGTCCGGAGCACTAAAAGCTAGCAAGATTTTCTTTTAATTTACCTCGGCCAGCGGCGACCACAAGATCGCTGTTGGTATGGTACGTGCTGCTGCTACGTATATATACATAGAGAAAAAAAAAAAGCAACGGAGACACGTGAAGAACTCGAGTAGCTCCCATGATTTATGGTCGAGGACGACGATGCTGTTTCCTCGATGCATCTCGACTTGCTTGTCGACGGAGTCGAGTCTCCACTACTACTTTGGTCTTTGACCACACCTAAACCGACGACGACTCAACTTGCAGTAGTGCCCTCCCAGCATGGCCATGGCGGCTAGCTCCGTCTCCGTGGTTATATAAATGGAGGCGGCAGCGCGCAGGGAATGGTATCCACACGCCTCTTCTTCCTCCCGGCACTGACCCTTCCCAACTGGCAACTGGACTGCAGGCTGCTAGTGTGCTAGCCAAGGCACCAGTGAGTGAGAAAGAACAAAATCCATGGCGGCTTCCCGTACCCCTGCTGCAGCAGCTGCTCTGCCACTTGTCGTGGTGGTGCTGATGCTGGCCGCTGCGCTGCTGCTGAACGCTCCGCCGGCGGCTGCAACAACCAGGTATCCTCCGCTGGCCCCGGGCCTGTCCTTCGACTTCTACAAGAAGAGCTGCCCCAAGGCGGAGTCCATCGTCAAGGCCTACCTCGCGTCCGCCGTCAAGCAGAACGTGGGGCTCGCCGCGGCGCTCATCCGCCTCCACTTCCACGACTGCTTCGTGCAGGGCTGCGACGGCTCCATCCTGCTCGACTCCACGCCCACCCAGCAGAGCGAGCAGGCGGCCGCCCCCAACCTGACGCTCCGCCCCGCCGCGTTCAAGGCCGTCAACGACATCCGCGCTCTCCTCGAGCAGGCGTGCGCCGGCGCCGTGGTCTCCTGCGCCGACATCGTGGCCCTGGCGGCGCGCGACTCCGTGGCGCTGGGCGGCGGGCCGGCGTACGCGGTGCCCCTGGGCAGGCGCGACGGCCTGGCGCCCGCGTCGCAGCAGGCCGTGTTCGACGCGCTGCCGGCGCCGACCTCCGACGTGCCCACGCTGCTGTCCTTCCTGGCCAAGATCAGCCTCGACGCCACCGACCTCGTCGCGCTCTCCGGCGGCCACACCGTCGGCCTCGCGCACTGCAGCTCCTTCAAGAACCGCATGTTCCCGACGCAGGACCCCACACTCAACCAGTGGTTCGCCCGGCAGCTGTACGGCACCTGCCCCACCAACACCACCGTCAACACCACCGTGAACGACATCCGGACGCCTAACACCTTCGACAACAAGTACTACGTCGACCTGCTCAACAGGGAGGGGCTCTTCACCTCCGACCAGGACCTCTTCACCAACGCAACCACCAAGCCCATCGTCACCAAGTTCGCCCTCGACCAGAACGCCTTCTTCGACCAGTTCGTCTTCTCCTACGTCAAGATGGGGCAGATCAACGTGCTCACGGGCTCGCAGGGACAGGTCCGCGCAAACTGCTCCGCGCGCAACGCCGCCGCCGCCTGGTCGTCCTCCGCCGTCGTGGAGACCGTCGTCGACGCCGCCGCCGACACCCTCGTGCTGCTCTAGATAGATTCAGTTTCCACTGACCGCCTGGAGGCTGGAGCTTCTTTAATTTAGTTTAGTTGTTGCTAGCTTTTGGCACACACAAACACGTGCTGCAGTTTGCACTTTGCAGGCACTATATGGATATGGATATGGTATGGATCATGACGCCGCAGGGCCGGCGCACAAGTGAGTGTGATCGATGAACATCCTCGGTATGCCCTCGAGTGATGATTTGTGATGTGTGGAGTCTGGTCTGGAGTGGTACAGGCCGGCTGATGAACATGTATGTTGCAATAAACACACGTACTAGTGCTAATAAACAGCAACCCAGCTCCTTTTTAATTTATTTTGTGATCTGCAAAGTACGCACTACTCTGATGCACAATAACGTGCACTACAGTATACCACACGTGCATTACGATGGTTTGAGATGCAGGGCAGGGACTCCTATGTATCCCAAACCCCAAAAAGAACAGAGCCAAAGGCACGGCACCGGCGACCGGATGCACGCACCCAAACAAAACAAAAATAAAATTTTGAAATTCACTTGGCGTGTACTCCCTCTTTACAAATGTACGATGCTGTTGATTTTTTTTTTCAAAACTTTGACCGATTGTCTTATATATTCAAATATTTATATAAGTTATCATTTATTTTGTTGTTATTTGATTTATTTTGAATAAGATAAATGATTAAAGTTGTGAAAAGATCGATCACGTCATACATTTGTGAACGGAGGTAGTATAATTCAGTAAAAAATACAAAACATTAACACATCACATGATGTTAAGATAGGAAAATATGCTCCAATGTATAGCTCCATAGACCCAGATCTAATTTAATATGTAACTTTTCTAATCAACAGCATAGATAGTGGGTGGAGAGAGAGAATGGGAGAGGAAAAATTGCTTGTTTCATTTTAGCACCAGGTGTGAATACGAGTACTAGGTGCTTGAAGAATGAATATGCTAAGCTAGAACCTCCTCTGATCCTCTCCAACTTATAGTACATTTTTTTTCTCTCTCTCTCATGTTACTATGTTAGTATCTTTTTCGAACACGCATTGGAGATGGAAACCTCCAAGTAGATATCCAAGGGTTATGATATTTGATAGTATGAGATTGAGATGGGTAGAACGCGAGACATTTGAGTGCAGTGCATGCATGCGCGCGGCTGCGCTGTGGTGGGTCAAAGTCAGATGGAGAGAGTAGTCGTTGTGGGTGGGTGAGTGGGCATGCATGCCCCCTCCATGGCTCACTGCTGACAAGTGACAACCTCCGTTGCATTGTTATAAAAAAAACTCCGTTGCATTAAATCAGTTTTATTCAAATCTAATATAACTTGATAGCGCAATGTTCTAGTAGATTCCTGATGTTAGTGTCAGAAACTTCGTTTAAGTGAGCTCACCTTATGATAGAACAGGTAATAACCAGTAATGTGATCTGAGCCGGATTGTATACAACAGATAAAATGAGGGAAAAAGTTTATATAACCTCTTGAAATTTAGACGTTTGGACACGTAGCATGCTGAACTTCAAAACTGGATATATCACACCCTAAACTTTAACGTTGGGTATAAATAAAACCTCAAGACGGTTTTTCAAGGCAGTTTTGCCCGCGTGGCAGGCCACACTGGCTCTCCCCGCCACGCTGGCATGTGGTCCACCTGTCAGCGCACCCCCACTGGGATAAAAGGCCTCGCCACCGCGCGTCCCCGTCCGTCCTCTCCGCGTACGACGTCCAGCGCCGCTCACCCCGTCCGAAGTATCCGCCCCGGCTACCGGCGGACGAGGAGGATCCCAGATCTGGCGCGCTCGAGAGGAAGTGGCCGCTAGGTCCGCGTGAGCTGGGGCACCGAGCAAGAAGGTGGCCGTCGGCTGGGGCGCGATCTGCCCCGTGGAGCGGTCGCCGGTGGGGGCACGGCCTGCGACATGGAGGGGCCGCTGGGTCGAGACCTCTGCGCCGGTCGAAGCGGCAGCGGAGCGGTCGGAGCGGCGGCAGAGCGACACGCACTTGGCGGCGCCATGGTGCCTGCCAGCTCCTCGTCCGCCGTGGGAGGTGGTGCGCCAAGGGAGAGGTCGGCCTCGCGGTGACCTCCTCCGGCGCGCGACCCCGCGGCCTCGACCTCGCGCCTCCTCCGTCCCCGACCTCACACCTCCTCGACTTGTGCGGCACGCGGCCCGACCTGTCCGACGTAAGCATACGTAGGCGGCCCGACCTCGCGCCTCCTCGGCTTCGCGACGCCCCGACGTGCGCGTGGTCCCGACAACGGAGCAGTGGACACGACGCAGGACCTGTCGACGCCGCCTCTCCGCCCCACCGCGCCGTCCGCCACCGCTGCCTCTGCTTCCCCTGCCTCACTGATGCCCGCCACCACCACGTCCCCTGCCTCGTCGGCGCCCATCACCGCCGCCTTTACCTCCCTCTTGCTCTGCCTCCGCCTCGCGCACAGATGACGGTGGTGGCGGCGGCGAGGCAGGGGAGGCGAAGGTGCCGGTGGTGAGGCAGCGGAGGGGACGACGATGGCAAGGCAGGGGAGTCGGGTGGGAGAGGCCAATGGCACCGGCAGGCGGGGCCTCTAGCCACCGTGGCGGGGAGAGCATGCGTGGCACGCCATGCGGGCAAAACCACCCAGCAAAACCGCCACAGTGGGTTGTTTGTACCCAATTACAAAATTGAGGGTGCTAAATATTTGGTTTTGAAGTTTAGGAATACCATGCGTTCTACCCACGATATCTCAATTTATTATATAAACTTTTTTCATAAAACAAGGCTCTACATGCATACTCTATCCTACCTCCTACACGTGTGGATTGACACACCGTTGGGTATTAGCCGGCACTAAATTTCTCTGCTCCGTCAGTAGATTCCAAATGCTAAAGTGCTGCTGTTGAAATATTCCGCCCCACCTATATAGTTTACTTAACAGGATAAGAGCCCTATGATGATGTGCTTTAGTAGTAGCATTACATTGTTCCATCATCGGCCATAAAAAGAAGGGAAATATTCCTCCAAAATTTTTCTTCTCACTTTGCTACTGTCACTAGAGCTTGTAAAAAGATGTGCAAAAATATTATATTCCGGTTGCCATACACCGGCTTAATTAATCTGTGTAAAGAAAAGGCGCCAAGCAAACAAAAGAGATACAGTTGATGATACATCATATTTAGAAAATTTCAACTTTAGACAAACCTAGATTAGAGTAGGAGACCGGCCTAGTGCGCATACATGCATGCATCTAAACCACACTGCAAACAATGAAGTACAAGTGTTCTCGGCATCTTCATTCCCACGATCCTGCCAAACAAAAGTATCACTTTGCCCGGCGTCTAAGATGTTTCTTAACTTTTTTAATAAATAACATTATCCCCTCTGCCTCCCCACACCTCCACTCATGTCGCATACCTCCAACTACGAGACCGAGTAACCTAGCAATGTATTTGAACTAATCGAACCGGATATAATACCCCCTTGGGCCCTATTGACAGCGTTGTTGATGGTGGTTTTCTATCTTTAAAATAATAAAACAATGTGTAATATCTAAAAATACATAATTAATTTATTTTAAATTAGAAACAAATATGAAACTTTTTTAAACATGATATATCTATTGGTGCTTTGTTTGAAGATATTTGGAACTGATTTGTTCCTATCTATCATGTTACTTTTGGAGAAATGAATTTAGGTGTAGGAATAAAACCCTAATCCAAATATCTTAAATTGAGAACCAATTGATTTGTATATATTTTTAGAAAATATTTGGAAAATTTTTCACATTTTATGAAATAAATTAATTACAAATTTATAGATATTAAACATTGTTTTATTATTTTTAAAATAGGAAACCACCATCCAATATCACTTTAACAGGGTTCGAGGGGAATTTCGCCTGATTTGGTTAGTTTGAGGGTCTAGGTTACTCAGTATTGTTAGTTGGAGGAGGAAAATTGGATGAGTATAACAATTTAAGGTTGTAGAATGGACTTTTCCTTATAATTAAGCCCTGGATCATCAGATAGACTCATAGACATATACTCCCGCTGTTCTTCTAATTTGATGATTCTTAATTCAAAATTGAACTCCATATTTGAGAACGGAGCTGAGGTAATAGTTGGCAATCGTAGCATGGAGATCTAAATGCATGTACCGGTTTGTTAGTTGGCGATCTTATTAGTTTAGCACTTTAGCTGCTACTACTACTTGTCACGGACGTGTATTTTTGATGTTCTAGTTCGCTAGTAGTATATACCTGGACTCAAGTAAAAGTTGTGATAGACCAAGACCATGTCGACCATGTCTACATTAAAGAACAAACAATTAACCGAGAGAGTAACATTTTTGCTATGCATGTTGCATGGCCAGCTTGCTCTCTCCTCTATGGGCCTAACACGTACGTGTCTAGAATGTTTAATGCAGGACATGGGCACATGGCCCAGCCCAACAAGTGAAAAAACACCCATCTCCAGTAATGGAAAGCCCGCAGCTCGACCTGAAATTTGGCAATAATATAGTAGATCCGACCAATCAATCAACAAAAACAAACAAAATGGCAATGGGAGGATCGGACTTGTTTCTTGCGATAGATTCCATGCATGCATACACGAGCTGATGGGCATGTGACAGCATCCTCCTAATTTCGAGCACGAGGCCGGGCCGGCGATACAACGCATGCATGGCGGAGATGCATTATTGCATGAGCAGGTGGCCGGAGGTGAGTAGGACGTACTAAGAGTAGAGGGATGACGCCGCCGCACCGCACAGGAAACGTCGATCGGGTTCCGCCACCGCCGATGGCCGTCACCGCCGCCGTATCCATCCGATCCGTGTGGGCTCATTTGGTGAACGGGCTGGCCAATGGGCTGAGGCTGTGTTCCTTTCGGCAGGAGCAGAATATAAAATTTCTGCCAAAGAGTGCCTAAATCCAAACCGTGCAATCCAAATCCCTGCCACGTAGAATCTCGTGGATACTACTCGCGGCAGCCATTTGAACTCGCACTGTCACCATGATGCTCGCAACAACCAGTAGACCAACCACATCGCCCGGCCCCTTAATTTCGACAATGCAATAATGTGCTAATTAAGCTTCTCGATGCTGTGCACAATATCCTCCGG
The DNA here is from genome assembly GCA_030272315.1 of Paspalum vaginatum. Lineage (NCBI taxonomy): Eukaryota > Viridiplantae > Streptophyta > Magnoliopsida > Poales > Poaceae > Paspalum > Paspalum vaginatum. Next base: position 45,894,729 of record CM059014.1, read on the forward strand.
TCCCTGTGAATGCATGGGACACCCTGCAAGAAATTATAAATGCCGTTATATATAGGCTTTTGATTACCTGACATTATTGGCCTCATCCGGCTGTCATCGTCTATTCGTACGTCCTTCGGCTATATATGTGTTTCCATTTCTTTTTACTATGCCTCCAACGTAACCAATGTACTACCTCTCTCCATTTCCTTTGGATTAATTTTGGCTTAAACTCCAGTGGTAAGTTGATGAAGCGAGCCAAAACTCCAGTGGTAAGTTGATGAAGCGCGCCGCCGTCGATCGAGCATAGGACTAGCTACCACAATCATTCCTACAATAATTAACGGTGATCATTTCTCGTTAAAATTCTTCAAAGGAACGACGGGAAGCTATTTATTTATTTATTCATGCATACATAGAAAGATTGCATCGTACAAACAATAAAAATGGGAAACAAGATAGAAGACATGAGTTACATATTGATTATAACAGAAGCCCGGATCCCTGAGCTTCTCTTCCATAACACAATCTATCTTTTTCCCCATCTCTTCACTCATGTGATTCACCCAATCCCCCACCACCCCTTTTCTGAAGAACTGCTGACTTGTCAAGCACCACATCGTGGGTACGAATAGTTTCTCCTTTCTGATTGGCGCGCAAGCCGCTAAGCTTCTCAAAGCTGCACAATCTCACCACCTCCTCAGGCACCCTATCCTCTTCTTCCTTGGTACTGAATGGGGCTCTAAGGAACGTTGCGAGCTTTATGACGTGCTTCACTGGATCAGACATCATATCCTCATACTTGAGGAAAAGAATCTTGTCAGAGCCTGTGATGCTCTGCCTCCGGTACTCGAGGCAATGCTCCCAAAAAGGCCCATAGGGCGAGAAACCTTGGATGAACGTGTCTATAGCAGATTCTAAGTTGCCGGTGCTTTGTTCTCCACCGCCAAACTTATTTGCAAAGTGCCACCAAGACACAACGGTGTCCTTTGGCTCTCGACACCCGTACACGATCCGGCCACCAACAGCTATGGATGACGGCCTGTGGAAACAATGAAAGGGGCATATGTGTTGCGAGAAGTCTCGGGGATGGAAGTGCCTCCAAATAGTTGAGTTCGTCGTTTGTGTCACGATGGATCTCCATGGATGGGACCAACTCTTGAGGATGATGAGAGAGAAGAGGGTGATTATTTCCAAACTCATACTGTGAGCGGTTAGTGATTGTGAAGGCGAGCGCCTTCATCCATGTGGTGCCACACTTGGGGTTCGATGCGAGGATGATGTCGTCATGGCGAGGCTTGAAGCTGGTCTGGAGGCGCATGATGCCCTGAACAAATAGCGGATTGATCCAGTAATTTTTGTAGAGCACGAGCTCCTGTGACCACCCCTCTCTTCTTGGAAGTTTGGACACAAGGGCAGTAATAGCAGTATCTTGGCTTGCAGAGGAGATGGCTGCAGCTTCGTCATATGAGCTAGTAGTATCTGTTGTTGGGCTTCCCTCCTCCGTGGCTTGTGCCGCCATAGCTCTCCGCTGCATTGGAGTTGTTCTCGCACTCACTCCCTAGCTAGCTACCTCTCGGCCGTGTCCACTGCATGCATTCGGATGTGTTGTATTGAGCTGCTCTGCTAGCTAGCTAGGATACATAGCATAAATATATAGTGAGAGGTGAGCCATTGGTGTGTCGTCCCAATATGAAACGATTAAGCTAGTTTGTTACTATTTTTTCCTTAGAAAAAGTTAAGTTGACGATAGTATTGTATAAGAACCATGTGATTAGTTGGACATTTATTTTCCCCCACTTTTACAGATGACACCTAATCATATGTCATGAACATATGAGTCGTTGACATGGCAAATGCGTTGCCACCCACAACGTAAGAGTAGCAAGCAATAGGTTAAATATATCGTGAATACGTGATTAAGCATATACTCATAGCTTTTTCTTGGAGTTAGATTCGGCCAGTAGTACAAGACCAGGACCAACAGATACTAGATGGCAGCAAAATATATGCATCCACACAGAATACATGTGCCGAATCTAAGATGCATGAGGCTAAGTACAACAGATTATGCATATAGTTGTGTATAATACTGTTTGGCATTGTAATGTACCAGTATAGAGAGAAGTTTGCAATGCCCTATGACCTTTGTAAATATAAGCTGCTGGTGTTGGTGGCCGTCCAGAAGCGACGCGCGGTGACTGGAGTACGGGAGCGACGATGATACTGAATAAAATGAACGAATGCGGCGCCCTACCAACCTTATGCTGGTTCTTTGATAGTTTCTCAACCAATCACATCTGCATATTAGTATTGTTGTCGGCCATCTTCATCTTCGTTGTCCGCAAGTTTACCATCAGCTGTACTCCATTATTGAACAAAATGGCCGCATATATCGATACATAATTCTATTTTTTTCATCATCTGGAGAATACAGTATCTTCAAAGAAAAAGGAAAAGGATGAGGGACTACAACGACGATGGCCGCCGTCTAGTGCCCGGCCGGTCTTCTACGATGATCTTCGGATGGGTGCCGACCTTGGTTGGGGCGTAATATTAACAGCACTAGTAGTAGTAGGATGCTCATACCTTGGCACGGGTGAAAAAAAATCTTAGTATATATGGCAAAAAGCGATCAACAACTCATATAGCAACTTTCTTTACGACGATCCATATCAATTATTTCTAAAATGGTTGGATGTCAAAGTTTAGAGGGAGTTGTCATTATATTATATTAGGATTCTACACAATAGTTGATAAAATATAAATAAGTTTTTCATGTCATAGAGTAATTTTTATGTTTAAAAAAATGAATTTAGTTTATAATTTATTGTGGTTTTATAAATTATATTAAATTGTTTGTTTATAATTCATGTGAATGTGTCGTGTCACAGAGTAATTTATGTTTATTAAAAGTGAATCTAGTTTATAATTTATTATTGTGTTTTATAAATTATATTTGTTTTGTGTATGTTTTTTTGGAGCTGTTAAAAGTATACATTAGAAGTAATAGTTTTGACAATAAACTATTCAATTTCAGCCCGCTTTGTAGCCGATGGAGTGATTTGTGGTACGTGTGTGGTGGTCGTACTGCTTCATCACACGATGAAAATGTATGTTTGCAATAAACACGTACGTGTACGTACTAGTGCAAAAGTACGGCACCTGCGACCGGATGCATGCACCCGAAAACAAAAATAAAAATCTGAAATTCACCTAGTGTGTTAAGGACAGATCCAATGCATGCATAATTCAGTAACAGCTGGCAAAGCATTAACACATCAGAAGAAGATATAGGTCAAAGGTAGGGAAAACATGCTCCAATGCATATATATAGCTCCATATATAGTCTATGCTATAATGTCATGAGACCCACATCTAATCTAATATGTAACTTTTGGATCTAATGCTAATAACAAGTGAAAAGCACCCATATCCCATGGAAAGCCTGCAGCTAGCTCGATCGATCTGAAATTTAAGATCGACCAGTCAATCAACAAAAACAAAAATGGCAATGGGAGTAGTACGTGCCGTGTCGTTTCTTCCGATCGATCGACTCCATGCACACGCGGATGGGCATGCAAGCAATGGGAGTAGTACGTGTCGACGAGGTCATCCAGCATGCAGATATGCTCTCGATCTGAACGTCGATCAGGGTTCAGCAGCTTCCGATCCGCCGGGATGGCCATGCATCGGCAGCTTAGCTGCTGGTTATTGGTCAGCCTCATCGATCATCGTCGATGGCGGCGGCGGTGGCCCGGCCCACTGTGCGGGCTCATTTGGTGAACGGCCGGGCTCGCCAGTGGGCTCAGAAGGGCCAACGCGTGCGTACGAGCAAGTCTGGATGACTTCCCAAGTTGCTGAAGTAAAGCGCGAAGACAGAGGTACAAATAGAGACATATAGGCTTGGCATAAGCTCGATAAATGAATCTTGTGATCGCCATGTATGGCTTGTAAATCCACCAGCAATGTGTTTTTTATAACTCTTATTATAGTCCAACTTCTTAATATATAAAGTGTGGAACCCTTTAAAAAAACATGCTCGCAACAATGACCATATACCAACCACATCGCCCGGCCGACCCATTAATTTCTGCAATGCAATAATGTGGTAATTAAGATTCTTCATGCTGTGCACAATAACCTCCAGTCCCAGTGATGAATAGGATGGGAGTGGGACACCATGCATGCAAGAAATTATGAATGCCGCTATAGGCTTTTGATTACTTGGTATTATTGGCCTCACCGGTTGTCATCGTCTATTCGTCCTTCGGCAAGATATATATGTGGTTCCATTTCATTTTACCATGCCTCCAGCTAATGTATCTACAATTACCTCTCTCCATTGCATTTGGATTAATTTTGGCTTCAACTCCAGTGGTAAGTTGAAGAGCGCAGCATGGACTAGCAAACCGTGGTTTCTTCTTATAATTCTTGAAGGGCATGGCTAAAGGGAGACCCCTCTCCATTTAGTTTTACATGGAGATCCTGCCATAAATGGAAAGACTTTGCCATAAAAGAAAAGATTCTTTTTCAAAAGCATTGTCATCTTAGAAAAAAATTCATAATTCCACAACTGAGCATCCAAATCAAAATCTGATCGCACCATCATGTTTGTTTCAACAAAAACTTCGAAATAAGATCCCACCTGACCATGTTCTGATAACTCAAATAAATACGGTAAAAAATATGGAATTTGTTACTTCCTATAAAAGATGTGTGTTACGATGATGTAAATTATAGGAAAAAAGTTACATCATATATATAATTTGTTATTTTTTATAAAAAAGATGTATGTTACAACTGAAGTAAATTATGGGTAAAAATTTACATCCTATAAAGAATTTGTTACTTCCTATTAAAAGGTGCTGTTACAAAGTTTATAGAATGTAACTTTTTTCCCATAAATTATATCCTTGTAACACGCATTTTTTTATAAATGTAACAATATTTCTTATAGGACTGTAACTGTTTTCCCATAATTTACATCCTTGTAACAGACATTTTTACAGAAAGTAACAAATTTTCTATTTTGGACCATATTATTTGAGTCAAAAAATATAGTCGAAGTGCAGATCTTGTTTCGAATTTCTCGTTAAAATGAACATGATGGTGCGATCGGATTTTGATTTGGATGTTCGGTTGTAAAGTTATGGTTTTTTTAAAGATGGAAGTGTTTCTAGATGTTTTCTCTCTCCTGCGCGAGTCCGAACGTTCAAAAACATTTGAAGTATGCAGCTCGGAACCGGTAGAAAGAAACGGCGGTCGAAAGAGCAGTTGCTAAAATTAATGCGCGCAGGAGGTGGGAGATCGACGGATATTGAATAGACGGCGATAAACAGAGGTCTCCCTGTAAGACTAATTGGAGGACCGGTCTCTAAATAGATTTTAGGATTCTTGAAGCACACAACTCGTTTATTCATGCATACATAGAAAGGCCGGTGATGCCATATAAGTACATCGTACAAACAATTAAAATGGAAAACAAGATAAGATAGATAGATAGATAGGATGAGTAAAGAGTACATATTGATTAGAACACTGAGCCCAGATCATCTTAGCTTTCCTTCCATAACACAATCTATCTTTCTTCCCATCTCTTCAGTCATGTGATTTACCCAATCCCCCAATCCCCCGTCACCCCTTTTCTGAAGAACGCTGACTTATCAAGCATCATGCTGTGGCTACGAATAGTTCCTCCCGTGTGATTAGCGCGCAAGCCGCTAAGCTTCTCAAAGCTGCACAACCTCACCACCTCCTCAGGCACCCCATCCTCTTCTTCCTTGGTACTGAATGGGACTCCAAGGAATGCTGCTAGCCTTATGACATGCTTCACTGGTTCATACATCATATCCTCATACTTGAGAAAAAAGAACATTACTGTCAGGGCTTGTGAATGCTCTGCCTCCAGTACTCGAGGCAATGCTCCCAAAAAGGCCCATAGGGAGAGAAACCTTGGATGAACATGTCTAAAGCAGATTCTAGGCCGTCGGTCGTGCTATGTTCTTTGCCGCCAATCTTATTCGCGAAGTGCCACCAAGACACAAAGGCGTCCTTTGGCTCTCGGCACACATACACGACCCGACCACTAGTTATGGACAAATGTGGGAACAATGAAAGGGGCATATATGTTGCGAGAAGTCTCGGGGATGGAAGTGCCTCCAAATATTTGAGGTCGTCGTTTGTTCACGAGGGATCTCCATGGATGGGACCAACTCCTGAGGATGGTCAGTGAAGAGAGGGTGATTATTGCCAAACTCGTACCGTGAGTGATTGGTGATGGTGAAGGCAAGCGCCTTCATCCATGTGGTGCCACACTTGGGGTCATGCTTATTAAAACGTCGTGAAAACGTCGTTAAAACGTCGTTTACACGGTAAAACGTTGGAGAATCTTGAAACGTTGAAACGTTTTGCCGAAATCGACTTAAACGACGTTTTGGGTCGTTTACACGCCCGTTTTGCCCGTTTTCTCGTGAAAAGGGCTGAAACGCCCGTTTTGCCCGTTTTCCCAGTCGCCCCCACCCCTATATCCAATCCAGATCCAATCGAGTCCTCCCCTCTCAGTCGCCTCCTCAGTCCTCACTCTCCGCCAGCCGCCTGCCCGCCCTGTCCGCCGACCGCCTGCCCGCCTCCTCCCTCTCCGTCGGCTGCCTCCTGCCCTCCTCCCTCTCCGCCGCCCACCTTGAAGGTCGCAGCCGCCGCCCGCCCGCCTAGAAAGTGGAAGACTGGAAGGTCGCCGCCGGCCGCCGCCCGCTCGCCAGGAAGGTCGCCGCCAGTAAGGCCCCATGCCCGCCTCCTCCCTGTCTGTGATGCCCTAGGCATCCCCCGAGCATTATCATGTGCATACTTTGTTTAATTACTTCTTATAAGCATCATCTCATCTCATGGTAGTGTGCATTTGAGTCATATGAACAAACATGATGAAAATAGCTAAGTGATACACTCAGTTTTGCAAAAATGACGCTATAAGTGTGAGCGTAACTTAAATCCTATGGAGTTTTAGGTGAAACTTTTTATACCAAACTTGTAGGTCTTGAAGTGGTAAACAACTTTGTCAATTGGAGCTTGGGTGTAAAATGGGTTTAACTTAGTGTAAAAGGACTTTTGGTGTCAGCAAACAAACACACTCCAAATCTGAAATATTTAGAATTCTTCATCTTTCTATATCCTACAGTCCTTTTCATGCAAAGGTCCAATTGATAAAGTTGTAGTCCATGAAATTTTGAACAGCTTTGTCAAAAAGGCTTTTGGGAGAAAATGGCTAGAAATAGGACATTTGAATTATCTAAGGAAAACAGTTCTCAGTCCAAACTGAGGGCTGATAGTTAAATTCAAATTTAAATCAAATTTAGATCCAGAATTTGAACTTGGTGCTTTTGAAAAAGTTGTAGATCTCAAAGGGTAAAACATTTCATTCAATTGGGTCCTTTTCAAATTCGGCTCTTAAATGGGTCAAATTGGCAAAATTCAGAAACCTGGTTAGTGGTCAAACCCCATTTTTCATTTTTCGGGATTTTCTTTTTCTCATGAGCCTATGACAAGTGGGTCCCACCTGGCAGGGCTGCGGGTTCCCGCCCGACACCCGCAGCTGCGGGCCCCCCCGGCTCCCTCGCTCCATGCACCCGGTCCATACGCCTCGTTCTTCGTTCCCGGACTTGGCCCCACCTGTCAGACTCACCGGTCCATGGACTCAGTCCATCCGCGCGCCTCTCTCCTCTCTCCCCGGCCGGCCGCGCCCACGCGGCGCCGGTTTTCTGTGCGCCGTGGCCACGCGCCGGCCTCCCCGACCGCCGTGGCCACGCGCCGCTGCCGCTCGCCGACAGCGCGCTCGGCGCGCCTTCAAGGCGGGGGCGAGGCCCCGACCTCCTTTCCCCGAGCCCCATTCACGCGTTCGGCCTCTCCGTCTTCCCCGCTCGTCCTCGCGCCGTCCGCCATTGACAGAGCTCGCTCGAGCTCGCCCCCAGCCACTTCCGCCCTCTCCCGAGCTCAACCATCACCGCGCCGAGCTTCGCCGCCCTCGACTCCACCTTTCCGCCTAGACCTCGTCGCCCGAGACCCCTCCACCCCGGCGTATTGCACCGCCGAACCCTGCCGACCAGAAGCACTCGTCGCCGTCCCTCCCCGCAGTCTCCCTCGCCGTTTGAGGTAGTGGGTGAGCTTCCCCATCCTCCTCTCTCTCTCCCCGGCACTTCGCGGTGAGCCCCCGTGCCCCGCAGGGCCGGATTGGCCGCGCGCCACCGTCGCCGTTCCTCCCGTCGCGAGGAAGAAGACGACGGGAGGAAGAAGACGGCAGTTTTGCAGATCCGACCCCGCGGTATCGGGATTTTTCATTTTAGTCCACCGCGCTGTATACTGAGTCTTGCAAGTCTTACGTACTAGCCCCTGGGGTTTCGAAACAATCACGATCTAGCCCCTGGATCTAATGGGTTTTCCTTTTTAATTAATTATTTCGGCAGAAATCTTTGAAAAATCATAGAAAACTCAATAAAAATAAAAAAAAATACCAAACTAGTTGCATTGTAATCCTTTTGAATAGATCTGTCTGGTGAATATGATGGTTGAGTAGGAAAGTACCAATTTGCCCCTGATTTTATGCAAGCATGTAAAACCCTAATAAATAAGAAATGTGGACTAAATGATCTCTAAAAATTGCCAAATTTGAACAGCAGGGTATTTAGGGTATATAGGCTCACTATGATTTTTGGTAGCTCAAAGGTTCACTGTTAATTACCATTTTGCCCCTACATGTGATTTTAGCATAGAAATAAATGAGGAAATGATAATTATATAGAAGTTATGCTCTAATTAGTTTTACACATTTCATTTGTGCTCCCTGTAGTATAAAGAGCTCACTGTTGAAATGGGGTACTATGCATATCAAGTATAGTTAGTGTTTTGAAATTGATAAGTTCATGCATGTTTAAATTAATAAATAGAAAATGTGGGTTAAATGAAAGTCAAAACTTCTGAATTTGGACAGCAACATTGCTAGTATACCTAGGCTTAGTATAAAAATTTGCTAGCTTAAATGCTTGCTGTATATTTACTATTTTACCCTTGCCTAGTAATTAAGCATATAGTTAACAATGAAAAAGAATTCTAGATAATAGTAAGCACCGGTCTTTTTGCATAAATCGATGCTTTTCAGTCACACACCCCCACGTAGTTATATGTGACAAGCTAAGTTATCATAGGTGATGGCTTGTACGATTTCTTAACGTTAAACAAGTTTCATCACGAAAAATGCATAATGTTATTCCATAAACCCTGATTTCTTGCATTGCACTCGCATCATGAAGCAAGCATTGCACTAATACATGCTCCAACTGCACTATGTCATGCATATAGATTCCGCGAGCGAAGGACGACCGCCGGAGCAACCAATCGTAGAGGAGCCCGAGGAGGAGCTGCACCAAGAGCCGGAGGACCAACAGCAGGAGCCCGACTCCGCTCAGGAGGCAGCTACTGACCCTAGTGAGGAAGGTAGGCAGGACCATACTTAACCCAGCAAACGAATTATACTTGATTGATTACGCATATGCATCAGGAGTTGCTTAAAACCAATTGCATTAGACTCCCTGGCCGCCCTGGCCCTAGCACCTAATCATAGAGTATGTAGGGCGAGTATGCATAGAAATGGCTAGGTACGAGTAGACACGAGTATGTGGACTCGTCGCGTAGGTGTTTTCAAAGTTACAACAGATACTATTAAGTCAATTATTACTACTTCTTATGACTTAAATGGAGACCGGGCGGAGATTTTATTTCAGTATTTACTTTTCATGATGTCGCACCCTGGACTCCGCCCGAGTCGTTTAAGGCCCGTCCGCTGTTCGTCTGCTGATCGGCATAACATTGCTAGAGTGCTTAACCGGGAAATGGGACCGGTGAAGTCTTACCTGGGTTTGTCCGGAGTTTTCGAGGCTTCGCCCATCCACTTGCTAGAGGCCGATGGGCCCGGGGGCGCTTGTACTCGAAGGAGGGCTGACCCAGGGCACTGTGGTATCGCTCCTGAGAGGGCACAACCCGGGGGTTAGGTGGGGGCGCTTTGAATCTTGGGACAAGACAGGTGGAGATTGGGACTATATGTGAGAACGCGATGGCTAGTAAGCATATACCCCTGGCATGATAGTTATTCCAGGGAATTAAAAATCGATTCGAATCGCTGATGCCTACCAGGTGTGGGAATGCCAATATCACTGTCGGGCAACGTAGTAACTACTTAAACATTCTGGATTTAATACTCATGTTTTTGGAATACTACATGTTTGAGCTGAGTTGTTACCTTCCTGTAGTTTACTATTATGTTGGTGATTATACAGATGTTGAAAACTTGATACTTATGATACACACTACACTGTTTAAAACCAAAGGCTAAGGATCCACTTGCTAGTAAGCAGCTTTGCGTCAGCCGTAAGCCAAATCCATTAAGCCCTACTGAGTAATTAGTACTCAGGGTTTGCCCCCGTATTTTGAGCGCAGGTATGGAGTTCTTGGTTTGCACTTGTGTTGGAGGTGGTGCATGCCCCCACTTAGGGTGAACCGGCATGAGTGAGACAAGGACAACGTCGGTGGGCTCGATGTTGTTACTTCTAATGCCATTCTTTTGTGATATCATGATGACCTCTGAACTCATCAATCCGCTGCGAGAAACTTTTGAACTTGCTACGTTATAACCTTATGTTGAACTTGAATTTTATTTGAAACCGGTTTGTAACTAAATCTATTATTCTGTTATTCAACTGCCTGTGATGATGTATCTGTTGTGGCTCCATCGTGGGTCAGATGTGTATGATGTCGGTTCCTCTAGGAAAAGGTAATATCGGGAGTCAAATGACTCTCGACGGACGACCGGGTTTAGTTTGGCCTAATCACATTACAAGCTAGAGGAGGCAAATGTGCTTAGTCCGGATTAAATCGGCGGTTCCGCCACAGCTGGTATCAGAGCCGATCATACACAGACAACAGACATATCATCCAGTTTTGATTTGCAAACCTATTTTCGAAAACCCTTTTCGAAGTATTTGAAAAATGAGAGTATCGATATGCCCATATTATGGATGTTAGTGTAATACCAGGTGACACCACTAACATTTTGACCTAGATAGAACTCATAAGCATATTCGGCGCTTTGGGAAGCAACATTTCGGCCATAGCTATCCCCAGTACTGGTGGAGCACTATTGGGATTTGCGGAGTGTTGCGAACCCTGCATTCATGCTGATAGGGCAGAACTTTTTAAGGGAGGTGGTCACGCCATTGGAGTGTTTCGTGACTACTCTTCCTTCGATCAAAATTATAGCTAGATCTTGTTGGCCTCCGTTTCTCTCCCCAGCAATTCCCCAGTACTGGAGGAACGTTGGGTGCGTTGGGAGAAATGGCGCCACTACGTCGTCCACCAGACGTAGCTTAAAGAAATTCGTGGATGCCACTTTTAGGGTTAGAGTGGTAATGTTTGGTGATGGTGAGAATGTTGGTATGAGCATGCATTTTTCTGCAGGTACACTAACCACATGCGAAATTAAGAACGAGTAGAGAACGACTAGTTGCATTAGGGAGTGCCGTGCACATATATCACCGGATACTCGCTAGATATATAAATTATACATAAGGTGTGTGATGTGAGATCGAATAGGACGAGTCATGCATCATGTTTACTTTCATTGTTCATACTTGGGGGATTATTGCTAAAAGTCAAATAAAGTAAAACGAAAGTTCAAAGACATCTTCTGCACACATCACCCTCTTAACCGTTGAAATTATATGCAACTAATGCCTATCACTGATTAAAAGTCTCTTATTTGAAAACAGATGGCCAGGACCAAGCAAACCGCCCGCAAGGCCACCAGTGCGAGGGGACTCCGCTTACAGGAGGGAAGGGCTGCTCCCCTTCCACCAGTGACCCACACCCCTCCTCAGCTTGAGAACGGGATGGTCCACACCCGTTGCCGTGAGGAGAACGGTCTCGCGCAGATCCTTTGTCGGGCTCTGCATGAGATGAGGCGCAGACCGTGCCCCTTCTTCTCCGTGCAGACAGTGCACGCGGAGGGACACTGCATGGCCAGTGTTGTCCTCTCCTCGAGCCACACCGCGGTCCGGCAGACCATCACCGTCTACGGGGCCAATGAGGAGGACGCTTACGACAAGGTCACCTTGGCAGCCATCACCTCACTCAGCTCCTCAGGTGCAGCAGGGATGTCAGTGCTGCGCTACCTTCCCACCGACGGCTACGACGACGAGTGGCTCCGTCGTCACAACATGCTGGAGGAGCGGATTGACACTAGGCCCTATGCTGCGACCATGCAGTTTGCTCACAGCGTACACGGGATGTACCTCCGTGCCGAGGACCGTGTCTCCCACTACCGCGACCAGCATATGTATGCGCAGGACCGTATTGAGGAGCTGGAGGTAGAGTTGGCCGAGGCACAGCAGCGCCTGGCGCAGTACGAGCAGGACCCTTCAGTTGCCCCTGTGGTGGAGGATGAGGACAGCATGGTGTCTGACGCGCGTAACGGGCATTAGAGAGTTTGATGGTAGCAATGTATGATGAAGCTTTTTGTAAGTGGTGCACGTTATGAGCGATGTTTTGTATTATACCGCTCCGTGCAATTTGCCATGACTGTACTAAACATTGGTGAGGTCGAGAGAACTCATTTATGTACGTCATGTAACCCGATGTTAGAATCTTAGGCTGGTGTTTCGATGTGATGGACGAGATGGCCCACGTATGTACTAAATAAACCCTTAGTTTGTTAAGACCCTACAAGTATGGTTGTAGTAGTTGCTGGACGCGCATGGACAATGTGGAATGATGCAATGCCTTTAAGCTTGGAAAATGGCACTCGAATCTCAACTTGGTTGCGATTTAGAACTCGGGAGTCCAGCAGCTTCTATTGTGCATAGCATAAAAGTTTAGGACAACTCTTCTAATGATGATAAGACCTAGTCGGTCGTTTTGGTAATCAAATCATTAAAAGTCAGAAGCTAACTGTTTTGTTACAAGTCTACCTGTACTCACCATATGCCTATAGTCCTATGATCTTTCTATCACCGCATCTTTGCGCAAGGGCTATTGGACTGAACCTATATGGCTCCATTTTGCAGATGGTGAACACTCGCAATGGTCAATCATCGGGGCAGTCAGCGCAAGGCGCTCCACCCCCGCCGGAGTTGGCCACTCTGGTGGTCCAGGAGGCTGAGCTGATTCGTTTACTAGCAGAAGACCGCCAGGCCCGTGGTCAACAGCAGCCACGGGAATACCGGCCACGTAGCATCACCTACCAGGATTTCGAGGGGCTGCGATCGCCAGTTTTCACCAACTGCCCCGAGCCACTGGCGGCGGACGACTGGCTTCGCACCATCCAGTCCAAGTTCACCCTTCTGCCGGGGATCACCGAGCAAGAGAAGGCTCGATTTGCTACTCAACTCCTTCATGGGCCTGCGGGGGCATGGTACGCCACTTTCCTCGCCATGCAGGAGGAGGGCCACGAGCCCACATGGGAGGAGTTCCGTCAGGCTTTCCGGGCCCACTACATCCCGGCAAGTCTAATGGAACAAAAGCGTCGTGAGTTCCGAGACCTCAGGCAGGGTAACAGGTCCGTTATGCAGTATGTGCAGACCTTTATCCACCTCTCTCAGTACGCTCCAAGAGACGTTGCTACCGAGCCAGAGCGAGCCGAGAGACTCCTAGAGGGCCTTGACCCTACCCTCCGGACTCACCTGGCACGGCGCTACTAGAGCTTCACTGAGCTGATAGACACTGCTCTCGACATGGAGAATCATCTCCGTGCAGCTAACGAGGATCAGAAGCACAAAAGGCTAGCCAACACATCAGTGACTGGCTCTTCACAGAAGCAGAAGATGGCATACAAGCCTCAACAGCAAAATTACCAACAGCCTCGCTATGTGGTCCGACCCAACCAGCCAAGGTGGATCCATAGGGCGACGCCGCAGCAACAGTACCCCACCTATCGAGCGCCCACACAGCTGCCAGCTCCCCGTGCTCCCATTGTTCCGGGGCCGGGCGCTCCCTGCTACAACTGCGGCAAGATCGGCCATTTCAGCGAGGACTACAGGGTGCCTTGCAGGATCCAAGGTCCTATTCCTGCGGGTGGTAACCAGCAGAGCAAGCCAAAGGGATTCGTACCCAAGACAGGTCGGGTGCACTATGTGCACATGGAGCAGATCCCTGCGGGAGAGCCTGTTCTCGCCGGTACGTTCATGGTCAACGGTCAGCCGACCGTCGTGTTATTCGATTCGGGGGCTACTCATACTTTCATTAGTCAGTCATATACATCTAAGCACGGGGTAAAGACTTCACGTATAAAAGAGAAATATCAAATCACCGCGCCTGGGAACCCGATAAATACAAATCTGATAGTGAAAAGGCTAAGGCTGAGTATAGGAGAGGAAGATTTCACAATCAACCCTGTGGTGCTGCCACACCGGGGGATTGATATCATCTTAGGGATGAATTGGATGACAGAAAACAATGCAGTCCTGGATATTGGCAGCAGGACAGTGCAGTTAAGGTCTAGTGTCAGCGGTAAGATTCTACAAATACACATGCCAAACCAAAAACACATGACCCCCACGGTTAATGCGACTGAACTACAAGAGGTTAAGAAGATACCGGTAGTATGTGAATTCCCGGATGTGTTTCCGGAAGAACTTCCTGGACTACCACCAAATCGGGATGTGGAATTTGCCATTGAACTCGTTCCAGGCACGGCACCTGTGTCAAAAAGGTCATACAGAATGCCACCTGATGATCTGAAAGAATTGAAAACACAGCTACAAGAACAATTAGACAAAGGGTTCATTAGGCCTAGTTCATCACCGTGGGGTTGTCCAGCTCTCTTTGTTGAGAAAAAGGATCAAGGTGGGAAAAGACTGTGTGTTGACTATCGGCCACTGAATGCAGTGACCATAAAAAACAAATACCCGTTGCCACACATCGATATTCTATTTGATCAGTTAGCTGGGGCTAAGGTCTTTTCTAAGATTGACCTAAGGTCTGGCTACTATCAGATAAAAATTAGAGAAGAGGATATACCCAAGACATCATTCTCTACCAGATACGGCTTGTATGAGTATTTGGTCATGTCGTTTGGGCTAACCAACGCACCAGCTTTCTTCATGTATATGATGAACTCGGTGTTCATGAATGAACTCGATAAGTTCGTGGTGGTATTCATAGATGACATACTAATTTACTCCAAAGATGAAAAAGAACATGAAGAGCACTTAAGGATCGTACTCACTCGGCTTAGAGAGCACTAGCTTTATGCCAAGTTTAGCAAATGTGCGTTCTGGCTGAAAGAAGTGGGCTTCTTGGGTCACATACTATCTGAGAAGGGAGTCGCAGTTGACCCTAACAAAGTAGAAGATGTGCTAAATTGGAAGCAACCGGAGACCGTGACTGAAATCCGGAGTTTTCTTGGTTTAGCGGGCTACTACCGCCGCTTTATCAAAGATTTCTCCAAAATTGCAAAACCCATGACCTCATTGACCAAGAAAAATGCAAAGTTCATTTGGAATCCGAATTGTGAAGAAGCTTTCCAAACATTGAAGAAATTGTTAACCTCAGCACCAGTGCTAGCTCAACCGGACATTACCAAGCCATTTGAGGTATACTGTGATGCCTCCGGCAATGGACTTGGCTGTGTCTTGATGCAAGAAGGAAGAGTAATTGCTTATGCCTCCCGTCAATTGAGAAAACATGAAGCAAACTATCCGACACATGACCTTGAGTTAGCCGCAGTCGTTCATGCACTAAAAATATGGAGACACTATCTGTTAGGCAACACATGTCACATCTACACTGATCATAAGAGTCTCAAATACATTTTCACACAACCCGAAATCAATATGAGGCAGAGACGATGGTTAGAGTTGATAAAAGACTATGATCTGGAGATACACTACCACCCAGGCAAGGCCAATGTAGTGGCCGATGCCTTAAGCCGCAAAGCCCATTGCAATGTGATAGAAGCCCGACCTACAGCAAGAGTGATCTGCTATGAGATGAATGACATTGAAACACCTCCGGAACAGCATACAGAACTTTATAATATCATTATTGAGCCCACAATCAAAGCACAAATCATAGAAGCGCAGAAGCAAGATAAGGGCATGGCATATATTCGTGAGGGCATTAGTGAAGAGAAGAGGGCATGTTTCACGCTTGATGAACAAGGCGTTCTGTGGTTCAAGAATCGTCTAGTGGTACCTAAGGACATGGAGTTGAGGAAGAGAATACTTGACGAAGCGCACACCTCAATGCTCATGATACATCCGGGCAGCAATAAAATGTATCAAGACTTAAAACAAAAATTTTGGTGGACCCGCATGAAACGGGAGATCGCCAAGTACGTATCTGAGTGCGACGTGTGTAAGAAAGTAAAAGCTGATCACCTAAAGCTCACCGGGATGCTTCAGCCGCTTGATGTTCCAGCATGGAAATGGGAGGATATACACATGGATTTTGTTGTGGGTTTGCCGCGTACCCAAAAGGGATATGATTCTATATGGGTGATTGTCGATCGGCTCACCAAGTCAGCACACTTCTTACCCGTCAAGACCCATTACACTGCCGCCACCTATGCGGAGCTATATATTGCACGAGTTATCTCCCTACATGGGGTGCCCAAGACCATCACTTCCGATCGAGGCTCACTATTTGTGTCCCGCTTTTGGGAACATTTGCAATCCGCTCTCGGAACCACTGTGATTCAAAGTTCAGCATATCACCCTCAAACCAGTGGTCAAGTAGAAAGAGTAAATCAAATCCTAGAAGATATGTTAAGGGCTTGTGCACTGACCTATTCCGCCAAGTGGGATGAATGCCTCCCCCTGGCGGAGTTCGCTTATAACAACAGCTACCAAAAGAGCTTAGAAATGGCTCCTTTCGAGGCTCTCTATGGTAGGAGGTGCAGAACACCACTAAACTGGTCCGAACCAGGAGAGCGTGTTACCTTTGGTCCTGATTTAGTGACAGAAGCCGAAAAACAAGTGAAACTCATACACCATCATCTCAAAAGAGCACAGTCCAGACAGAAAAGCTACTCGGATAGAAGGAGGAGGCCACTAGTCTTTGATGAGGGGGATCATGTGTATCTCAAAGTATCTCCGATGAAAGGGATACAACGATTTGGGGTGAAAGGGAAGTTAGCACCAAGGTACGTCGGTCCATTCAAAATCATTGAGAAATGCGGAGCCGTCGCTTACCGGTTAGAGCTACCACCACATCTGGCTGCGGTTCACGACGTGTTTCACGTCTCACAACTAAAGAAGTGCTTAAGAGTGCCGGAGAAAGTGGTAGATACCTCTCAAATTCAAATTGAACCAGATCTCACATACGAAGAACATCCCATAAAAATCCTCGATCAAAAGCAAAGATCCACCCGTCGAAAAATAATCAACTTTTACAAAGTTCAATGGGATAACCACTCCGAAGAGGAAGCCACTTGGGAACAAGAGGAGTATCTACGCACTAAGTATCCTGGTTTTCTACCGTCCACTTCCACTCGGTATGTTATGACAGTTTAATTTCAGGATCTACACTCAATACATACACGCAATACTAACTACAACCAACTTAACCACCCACATCACATCAAAAATCTCGGGACGAGATTTCTTTAAGGGGGGTGGGTTGTGATGCCCTAGGCATCCCCCGAGCATTATCATGTGCATATTTTGTTTAATTACTTCTTATAAGCATCATCTCATCTCATGGTAGTGTGCATTTGAGTCATATGAACAAACATGGTGAAAATAGCTAAGCGATACACTCAGTTTTGCAAAAATGACGCTATAAGTGTGAGCGTAACTTAAATCCTATGGAGTTTTAGGTGAAACTTTTTATACCAAACTTGTAGGTTTTGAAGTGGTAAACAACTTTGTCAATTGGAGCTTGGGTGGAAAATGGGTTTAACTTAGTGTAAAAGGACTTTTGGTGTCAGCAAACAAACACACTCCAAATCTGAAATATTTAGAATTCTTCATCTTTCTATATCCTACAGTCCTTTTCATGCAAAGGTCCAATTGATAAAGTTGTAGTCCATGAAATTTTGAACAGCTTTGTCAAAAAGGATTTTGGGAGAAAATGGCTAGAAATAGGACATTTGAATTATCTAAGGAAAACAGTTCTCAGTCCAAACTGAGGGCTGATAGTTAAATTCAAATTTAAATCAAATTTAGATCCAGAATTTGAACTTGGTGCTTTTGAAAAAGTTGTAGATCTCAAAGGGTAAAACATTTCATTCAATTGGGTCCTTTTCAAATTCGGCTCTTAAATTGGTCAAATTGGCAAAATTCAGAAACCTGGTTAGTGGTCAAACCCCATTTTTCATTTTTCGGGATTTTCTTTTTCTCATGAGCCTATGACAAGTGGGTCCCACCTGGCAGGGCTGCGGGTTCCCGCCCGACACCCGCAGCTGCGGGCCCCCCCGGCTCCCTCGCTCCATGCACCCGGTCCATACGCCTCGTTCTTCGTTCCCGGACTTGGCCCCACCTGTCAGACTCACCGGTCCATGGACTCAGTCCATCCGCGCGCCTCTCTCCTCTCTCCCCGGCCGGCCGCGCCCACGCGGCGCCGGTTTTCTGGGCGCCGTGGCCACGCGCCGGCCTCCCCGACCGCCGTGGCCACGCGCCGCTGCCGCTCGCCGACAGCGCGCTCGGCGCGCCTTCAAGGCGGGGGCGAGGCCCCGACCCCCTTTCCCCGAGCCCCATTCACGCGTTCGGCCTCTCCGTCTTCCCCGCTCGTCCTCGCGCCGTCCGCCATTGACAGAGCTCGCTCGAGCTCGCCCCCAGCCACTTCCGCCCTCTCCCGAGCTCAACCATCACCGCGCCGAGCTTCGCCGCCCTCGACTCCACCTTTCCGCCTAGACCTCGTCGCCCGAGACCCCTCCACCCCGGCGTATTGCACCGCCGAACCCTGCCGACCAGAAGCACTCGTCGCCGTCCCTCCCCGCAGTCTCCCTCGCCGTTTGAGGTAGTGGGTGAGCTTCCCCATCCTCCTCTCTCTCTCCCCGGCACTTCGTGGTGAGCCCCCGTGCCCCGCAGGGCCGGATTGGCCGCGCGCCACCGTCGCCGTTCCTCCCGTCGCGAGGAAGAAGACGACGGGAGGAAGAAGACGGCAGTTTTGCAGATCCGACCCCGCGGTATCGGGATTTTTCATTTTAGTCCACCGCGCTGTATACTGAGTCTTGCAAGTCTTACGTACTAGCCCCTGGGGTTTCGAAACAATCACGATCTAGCCCCTGGATCTAATGGTTTTTCCTTTTTAATTAATTATTTCGGCAGAAATCTTTGAAAAATCATAGAAAACTCAATAAAAATAAAAAAAATACCAAACTAGTTGCATTGTAATCCTTTTGAATAGATCTGTCTGGTGAATATGATGGTTGAGTAGGAAAGTACCAATTTGCCCCTGATTTTATGCAAGCATGTAAAACCCTAATAAATAAGAAATGTGGACTAAATGATCTCTAAAAATTGCCAAATTTGAACAGCAGGGTATTTAGGGTATATAGGCTCACTATGATTTTTGGTAGCTCAAAGGTTCACTGTTAATTACCATTTTGCCCCTACATGTGATTTTAGCATAGAAATAGATGAGGAAATGATAATTATATAGAAGTTATGCTCTAATTAGTTTTACACATTTCATTTGTGCTCCCTATAGTATAAAGAGCTCACTGTTGAAATGGGGTACTATGCATATCAAGTATAGTTAGTGTTTTGAAATTGATAAGTTCATGCATGTTTAAATTAATAAATAGAAAATGTGGGTTAAATGAAAGTCAAAACTTCTGAATTTGGACAGCAACATTGCTAGTATACCTAGGCTTAGTATAAGAATTTGCTAGCTTAAATGCTTGCTGTATATTTACTATTTTACCCTTGCCTAGTAATTAAGCATATAGTTAACAATGAAAAAGAATTCTAGATAATAGTAAGCACCGGTCTTTTTGCATAAATCGATGCTTTTCAGTCACACACCCCCACGTAGTTATATGTGACAAGCTAAGTTATCATAGGTGATGGCTTGTACGATTTCTTAACGTTAAACAAGTTTCATCACGAAAAATGCATAATGTTATTCCATAAACCCTGATTTCTTGCATTGCACTCGCATCATGAAGCAAGCATTGCACTAATACATGCTCCAACTGCACTATGTCATGCATATAGATTCCGCGAGCGAAGGACGACCGCCGGAGCAACCAATCGTAGAGGAGCCCGAGGAGGAGCTGCACCAAGAGCCGGAGGACCAACAGCAGGAGCCCGACTCCGCTCAGGAGGCAGCTACTGACCCTAGTGAGGAAGGTAGGCAGGACCATACTTAACCCAGCAAACGAATTATACTTGATTGATTACGCATATGCATCAGGAGTTGCTTAAAACCAATTGCATTAGACTCCCTGGCCGCCCTGGCCCTAGCACCTAATCATAGAGTATGTAGGGCGAGTATGCATAGAAATGGCTAGGTACGAGTAGACACGAGTATGTGGACTCGTCGCGTAGGTGTTTTCAAAGTTACAACAGATACTATTAAGTCAATTATTACTACTTCTTATGACTTAAATGGAGACCGGGCGGAGATTTTATTTCAGTATTTACTTTTCATGATGTCGCACCCTGGACTCCGCCCGAGTCGTTTAAGGCCCGTCCGCTGTTCGTCTGCTGATCGGCATAACATTGCTAGAGTGCTTAACCGGGAAATGGGACCGGTGAAGTCTTACCTGGGTTTGTCCGGAGTTTTCGAGGCTTCGCCCATCCACTTGCTAGAGGCCGATGGGCCCGGGGGCGCTTGTACTCGAAGGAGGGCTGACCCAGGGCACTGTGGTATCGCTCCTGAGAGGGCACAACCCGGGGGTTAGGTGGGGGCGCTTTGAATCTTGGGACAAGACAGGTGGAGATTGGGACTATATGTGAGAACGCGATGGCTAGTAAGCATATACCCCTGGCATGATAGTTATTCCAGGGAATTAAAAATCGATTCGAATCGCTGATGCCTACCAGGTGTGGGAATGCCAATATCACTGTCGGGCAACGTAGTAACTACTTAAACATTCTGGATTTAATACTCATGTTTTTGGAATACTACATGTTTGAGCTGAATTGTTACCTTCCTGTAGTTTACTATTATGTTGGTGATTATACAGATGTTGAAAACTTGATACTTATGATACACACTACACTGTTTAAAACCAAAGGCTAAGGATCCACTTGCTAGTAAGCAGCTTTGCGTCAGCCGTAAGCCAAATCCATTAAGCCCTACTGAGTAATTAGTACTCAGGGTTTGCCCCCGTATTTTGAGCGCAGGTATGGAGTTCTTGGTTTGCACTTGTGTTGGAGGTGGTGCATGCCCCCACTTAGGGTGAACCGGCATGAGTGAGACAAGGACAACGTCGGTGGGCTCGATGTTGTTACTTCTAATGCCATTCTTTTGTGATATCATGATGACCTCTGAACTCATCAATCCGCTGCGAGAAACTTTTGAACTTGCTACGTTATAACCTTATGTTGAACTTGAATTTTATTTGAAACCGGTTTGTAACTAAATCTATTATTCTGTTATTCAACTGCCTGTGATGATGTATCTGTTGTGGCTCCATCGTGGGTCAGATGTGTATGATGTCGGTTCCTCTGGGAAAAGGTAATATCGGGAGTCAAATGACTCTCGACGGACGACCGGGTTTAGTTTGGCCTAATCACATTACAAGCCAGAGGAGGCAAATGTGCTTAGTCCGGATTAAATCGGCGGTTCCGCCACACTGTCCACCTCCCCTTCCTCTCTGCCTTGCTTGCCTGCTGCTTGCTCGGTTGCTCTTGCTCCTTTCTTCCTGCTAGTTACTTGCGGCTGCTGTTGTGTGCTGTCCAGATGGCAAGTAGTGGCGATGGTGGAGGTGGAGGAGCTCATGCATCTGCAGCAGAGGGTTCTCAAAATGATGGATATTATCCATTAAAAGATCCAAGAAGAAGGCCAAAATCTAATGACCCAGGATGGAAGTATGCCTATTACGTTGAACCTGGTAAGCGAGATTTGATCCAGTGCTCCCTTTGTCCAAGACAGATTAAAGGGGGAATCATTAGGGTGAAGCAGCATCTTGCTGGTGGAAGCACAGAAATTGTTGTGCGTGACAATACCACAAATGAAATTAAGAAGGAGATGAAGGCAGCTTTGGATGCAGGAAAGAAGAGGGGCAGACCAGTGTATGATGATGATACAGAGGAAGATGCAGAGGGAGATGCTGCGGATGTGGAAGTAATAGAGTCATCATTTAGAGCAGGTAGCAGCACTAGATCAACACCAACCAGCAAAAGAAAGGAATCAGGAAGCAAGCCACCAACTCCACCATCAAAGAAGCCCATTACTGCTTTGCTACGACGTACACCCCAAGAGGTCGTAGCGGAGAGGCATGCCAAAGGTCCATATCAAAGAACCATCAATGCTGCAATGAAGCCCAAAGAAGAGAGAGATGCTGTTTGTATGGAGATAGCTAAGTGGTTCTATGAGTGTGGCATACCATTCAATGCTGCCAACTCAAGACAGTTTGAGATTGCTGTCGAGGCCATTGCACAATATGGTTCAGGGTTAAAGCCCCCTAGTTAGCATGATCTACGAGAATCATTCCTTGGGAAGTGTGTCAAAGAGACACATGGTGAGAAGAAGAGGCATGAGGATGCATGGACTCAGTATGGCTGCACCCTCATGTCAGATGGATGGACAGATAGAAGGGATCACCAGCTAATAAACTTCCTAGTTAACAGCCCAGCAGGGACATTCTTTTTAGAGTCAGTGGATGCATCAAATGAGTCTCATGATGCCATGATGCTTGCAGACCTATTAGACTAGAGAATTGAGAAGATTGGCAGGGATAAAGTTGTACAAATTGTCACTGACAATGGTGCCAACTACAAGGCAGCAGGTATATATTTGGTTGAAAGGACTCCTACCTTATTTTGGACCCCTTGTGCTGCTCATTGCTTGGACCTTATGTTAGAGGACATAGGAAAATTGAAGGATTTTGCAAAGCCTATTACACGTGCTCGTCATATCACAACATTCATATATAGGCATGGGAGAATTCTTAGTGAAATGAGGGTGTTCACAAAAGGTATGGACCTTGTGAGGATGGCTGCTACTAGATTTGCCACTGCATTCCTCACCTTGAGGTGTTTGCACAAGCATAAGGATGCATTGAGAGCCTTATTTTCTAGTGATGTTTTTACTCGTTCCAAAGTGGCTAAAACAGAGGCAGGGAAAAAGGTTTATGAAATTGTTTTCTCAACACAATTCTGGAATTCAGTTGAGGACTGCCTTAGAGCATCTTTACCTCTACTTGTTGTGCTAAGATTGGTGGATGGTGATGAGAAGCCTGCCATGCCTGAGGTTGCAGCAGCTATGAACATAGCAAAACAAAAAATTTCATCATCATTCTCCACTCAAAACAAAAAAGCGCTTCTCAATCGCATCATGAAAATTGTTGAGAACCGTTGGGTGAAACAAATGGATACTCCATTGTATGGAGCAGCACTCTATTTGAACCCTGGAAAATTCTACAAGATGAAACAAAGTGATGATGATGGCTATGTTGGAGAGCTAAGGGGTTGCTTCAATGATGTGCTTGTTAAAATGGTGACAGACGAGGACCTTAGAGACAAAATTGATGGTCAGGCTGTCCTTTATGAGAACCAAAGAGAATCATTTGCAAACCCAATGGCTATAAGAAATGCTCAAACAAGAAATCCACGTGAGTGTTCTAACACTTGTACTTCAATAGTTATTTCAGCAACAATAAATTTGTTCTCGGCATCTAAATCCCAACCTATTTTCATATTTAGTTGACTGGTGGCTGGCATATGGTGGTAGAACCGTTGAGCTATATAAGTTTGCAAGGCGGATTGTTAGTCTTTGTGCTTCATCATCCGGTTGTGAGCGCAACTGGAGCACATTTGAATTTGTAAGTTTGTTACTTAGCTGACATGAAACTATTCACTCTTAGTTGTTATCTCCGGATTTATGAAATATTGCTACTTTGGTTGCAAATTGTAGATCCATACAAAAAAAAGGAGCAGGCTAGAGCACGAGAGATTGAATAATTTGGTATATGTTCAATACAATAGAAAGATGGCTGCTAGGCTCCAAAAAATGCGTGAAGAAGGAAAGAACTTTGATCCTTTGGTTCTTGAAGATTTTGATTGGGACAATGAGTGGGTTGATCCATTAGCTAATTCAGGACATATTGGGGGTGATCCTCTTTTCACATGGGACCATGTTGATGAAGCCGCTGGTGCATCTACACAACTTCGAGGACGCAATTTTCCTAGGAGAGCTCATGTGTCAAGATTTGATGAAGATGAAGATGGCCATGCTGTGGATGAAGAAAATGAGGATGATGAAGATTTTGTGCTTGATGACCTTGATATGGATGACGATGAAGCAACAAATAATGGTGGCCATGGTAATGAGGCAGTCAATGATAATGCTGCTTTTGATGATCTAGATGATGGCTTCTTTTGAGACATCATAGATGGGAGATTGAATAATGCTTGTGTGCTTGTCATTGTGCTTTGTTGTGAATTTGTTTTGCTTGTTTTTGCACTTGTTTGTGGACTTGTCATTCCGCTACTCTATTTTTATTGTATGCTTGATTGCTTGTGCCTTGTGGACCGGTGGTTATGAACATGTTATTGTGGAACTATTATTATGTGAATCTATATTGGTTGTTTGGTATTTATTATTTAACTTTGTATATTGTGTAAATTCATGATATATTGATATTTTCCTATATTGTTTGTCACGACGTTTAAATGTTTTTTTTAAACGTTTACAAGACAAAATCTGCTCTCATTCGTTTCGTCGTTTTATCGTTTTAATAACTATGCTTGGGGTTCGATGCAAGGATGATGTCGTCGTGGCGAGGCTTGAAGCTGGTGTGGAGGCGCAGGATGCTCTTAAGAAACAATGGATGGATCCAGTAGTTTTTGTAGAGCGCTAGCGGCTGTGACCACCCCTCTCTTGTTGGAAGTTTGGACACAAGGGTAGTAATAGCATTATCATCTTGGCTTGAGGAGATGGCTGCTGCTTCATCATATGATGAGCTAGTAGTATCTGCTGCCGGGCTTCCCTCCTCCTTGGCCTGTGCCGCCATAGCTCTCAGCTGCTCTGGAGTTGTTCTCGCGCTCACTCCCTAGCTAGCTCTCCGGTGTCAACTGCATGCGCGTATGTGTTGTATTGAGCTGCTCTGCTAGCTAGCTAGGATGATATATATAGTGAGAGGTGAGCCATTGGTGTGTGGTCCCAACAATAATAAAAGATTAAGCTAGTTGGTTACTCCCTCCATCCAATTTTTATAACGACTGAAAAAGTATCCAGTATTCTTAGGGGCATAAGCTTGTTCCGCACATGCATGCCTTTTTTTCTCCCGAAACCATGCGCGTGTGACCCTTTGATCTGCATGCACATTTATTCAAAGGGTGGCCCACGCATGATAATTGGGCGAGATGCCTAGCGATCGTGCATGCAAGGGAGAGACAGAAGAAATGAAGCGGGCGCTGAACAAATGATGCCCCATTCGCACTGTGTATTAAGTACTCTTTAGTCTTGATGATGACCGCTTATACGCCTAATAAAATTGAATGGAGGGAGTACTATTTTCTAATTGGAAAAAAGGTTAAGTTGACGATTGTAGTAGTCTGTAGGAACCCATACCTCGTGATCAGCGGATACTCCTAGCTAGTTTTTTCTCAGAGGCAGATTTGGTCAGCAGAAGATCAGGACCAACAGAAACTAGACGACAGAAGAAGATATGCATCCGCACACCGTACAGGTGCGGAATGCATGAGGCTAACCGAAATCGTGCATATGGTATTATTTGGCACTATATATGTATATATACATAGAGAAGAGTTTGCAATGACCGATGTCTTTTCTCTTTTATGAGCTGTTGGTGTCGGTCTGAGACTGATGATTCCGGCTAAGACCATCCTATGAGACTGATGATTCCGGCTAAGACCATCCCAATAGGGATTGTCTATCTAGTACAGTATCATTTTTGACAGTCGAGTGGCCATCCAGAAGCGACGCGCGGTGACTGACACTGGAAAAAAGTGAATGAATGCGACGCCCCACCAACCATATGCCTTGCTGGGCCTTCTTCGACAGTTTCTCAATCAATCACATCTGCATATTAGTGCTGTCGTCGCCCATCTTCGTCTTCATGCACAAGTTTACCATCAGCTGTATTCTTGAACAAATTGGACGCACCGCATATATCGATAAATAATTCTATTTTTTTTCATCATCTCGGGAATACAGCATCTTCAAAGGAAAAGGAAAAGGATGAGACAACCCATTTTCGGACATAACATAGACAGTACTTGAAATAGACTTCATGCTCCCTCCGTTCCTTTCTATTTAAAGCTTCTTAATTCAAAATTGAACTAGCCGCGAACGAATATTTTAGAACGGTTGGTAGTATATCTTTGCATGGAGATCTACATGAATGTACCAGCAGTTTGTTAGCTGGTGATCATATATAGTTGGCTACTACTTGTCATGTACGTGTATTTTTGTTCTAGTCAGCATCGCTCACGGGCATGGCCAGCACCACGCGCCGGCACTGTATGTGGGCATCGCGGGGGCGGCTGACACCGCGCGTTGGCGAGCGCGGCGGCCGGTGAAACAGCGAGCTGGGTGCGGCGGCCAGCGCGTACGGTGCTGCTGCCGGTGTTTTTATATATTTTTAATTCATCAGTAGGATCGCTCCAATTGATGCAACGCTTTTGCTGGCTCATGCAGGAGAAACGTTTTATACCATCGATCGCTCCTGCTAGTCCCACAACAGAGACAGTTTATACCATCAACCGTTCCTACTAGTTTCATAGAAAAACTGTTGATACTATGGATCACCCCTGCTATGCGATACCAGGAACCACTCCTATTAGAAAATAGCAATAACACCTACGTAGCTACACTTTCCTCTGACCGCTTCTACAGGAGTTCTTCAACCATTCCTACTAGGCACTTGTGTGCTAGTGTCAGACTTAACGATTACAAATCATTACATAAATATTTGTTTTCACCCGTGTGACAAGGTCAGTCTCCAGAACTAGGGATGTTTGGATCCAAAGGCTAAACTTTAGCCCACGTCACATCAGATGTTTGGACGATAGTTAGAAATATTAAATATGGTCTAATTATAAAACTAATTACACAGACGAGGACTAAACGGCGAGACAAATTTATTAAGCCTAATTAACCCATGATTAATGAAGGGTTCCTGTAGCACCACATTTGCTAATCATAGATTAATTAGGCTTAATAAATTCGTCTCGTCGTTTAGTTCTCATATGTGTAATTTGTTTTATAATTAATTTATATTTAATACTTCTAACTAGCGTCTAAACATCTGATGTGATGGGACTAAATTTTAGCCGCCCGATCCAAACGGAGCCCTAGTAAAATTAGGATAGAATCTCCCCCAACCAAACATATACTCCCTCTGTATTTAAATATAAATCATCGTTGATTTTTTTTCAAAACTTTGACTGTTCGTCTTATTTAAAAAAAATTTATAATTATTTATTTATTTATTTTGATTTGATTTATCACGGTAGAAAGTTTGAACATGACTATATATATATATATATATATATATATTTGAATAAGACAAAGGGCCAAAGTAAAAAAAAAAAAGTAAACCTTACTTGGGAATACGCAAAAGTGATTGATTGAGAATCTATCGAAGACCCGGCGAGCATACTGTGTGGTTGGTGGGGCGTCGCATTCATTCATTAATTTTCTTTAGTGTCATCGTCGCTCCCGACCAGTGACCACGCGCGTCGCTTCTGGACCTTTTTTCTAGTGTGTTCTGTCTTACACACTACTACAATCAACTTAACATTTTTTGTCAAGGAAAAAATAGTAATCTTTTTTATTGGGACCACACACCAACATAATGGCTCACCTCTCACTATATATGTATCGTAGCTAGCAGAGCAGCAGGTTATGCAGTGGACACCGCGGGAGAGAGAGAGCTAGCTAGGGACTCGGGAGGGATCAGCGACTGCGAGTGCGAGCTGGAGTAGAACAACTCCAGATAGAGCTACTAGCTATGGCGGCACAGGCCAAGGACGAATCTGCAGCCATCTCCTCCGACGAAAGCCAAGAACAAGAAGATACTAGTTCTATTATTACTGCCCTTGTGTCCAAACTTCCAACAAGACAGGGTTGGTCACAGTCATACGTGCTCTACAACAGCTACTGGATCAATCCGTTGTTTGTTCATGGCATCCTGCACCTCCACACCACCTTCAAGCCTCGCCATGACGACATCATCCTCGCATCGAACCCCAAGTGCGGCACCACGTGGATGAAGGCGCTCGCCTTCACCATCATCAATCGCTCACGGTATGAGTTGGGCAATAATGATCACCCTCTCCTCTCTCGTCATCCCCAGGAGTTGGTCCCATTCATGGAGACCCCCACTTGTCACACAAATGGCGACGGCCTCAACTATCTAGAGGCGCTTCCATCCCCAAGACTTCTCGCAACACACATGCCCCTTTCTTTGTTCCCACCACAATTGTCGTCGTCCATAGCTGCCAGTGGCCGCGTCGTGTACGTGTGTCGAGAACCAAAGGACGCCTTTGTGTCTCGGTGGCACTTTGCGAGTAAGTTTAGACGATGCGGCGGAGAACATAGCACCGACAACTTAGAATCTGCTCTAGACATGTTCATCCAAGGCTTCTCTCCCTATGGGCCATTCTGGGACCATTGCCTCGAGTATTGGAGGCAGAGCATCTCAAGCCCTGACAAGATTCTTTTTCTCAAGTATGAGGATATGATGTTTGAGCCAGTGAAGCACATCGTGAGGCTCGCAACGTTCCTTGGAGTCCCATTCAGTGTCAAGGAAGAAGAGGATGGGGTGCCTAAGGAGGTGGTGAGGTTGTGCAGCTTTGACAGCCTTAGCGGCATGTGTGTTAATCAGCTAGGAGAATTTGCCCGTCTCCAAGACAAAGTGATTGACAAGTCGGACTTCTTCAGGAAAGGGGTGGTGGGGGATTGGGTGAATCACATGAGTGAAGAGATGGGAAGAAAGATAGATCGTGTTATGGAAGAGAAGCTCAAGGGATCTGGCCTTGTCTTATAATTACTACTACTATCTTGGCTTGCTTCCCATATTGTATATTTGTACTCCTACCTTGGTTTGTATGATGTGGCATCGCATTTCTATGTATGCAAATGCATGAATAAATGACTCATCTATGTCCGCTACTCAACCAACCACTAAAGTTTATTAAGGAACCGTTTGGAATGCGGGAAATTCACTTAAAAACATAAAAATGGAGAAAAATCCCGTATTCTGAAAGTGCATAAGCCAAAATTCAAATTTAATAAATGGACGCTAAAATGTCTCCATCGTACTGTGCTTCTAGTGCAGGTCAGCATAGAAAAAAAAAGGTAGAAGCTCCAAGGCCGCAGCACTCATGTAGTAAAAAGGGTTTCTAAAAGAACTGGACTATGCTCTACAGTATCAAACATTAATACCTTGTGCAATATGGAGCAAATAAAAGGCCGCAAGAAGTGAAGGCATGTTGCATGTAGGAAATCAAACTGACATTAATGACATCCTTGCACAAATGTTGCTGATAATATTAATGTTAGCTCAATTCAAGAGCACAAGGGCAGATGCTCACACGCACTATTAGAAAATCCATATAAGACTGCATTTACCTCTCTAGTTGCTCACTGAGAATCTGAGATGAAGCTTATATGGCATTATCTGCAAACTGCGAAAAGAATGTTGCTGCCATCACTTGAAAATGGTAGGAATATGTAATACCGAAGATTAGTCAAGTAATTTAGGATGCATTTGGTAGGATGCGGCATAAAGATTGGAGAGATAGCTAGCAGGGATTAGCCAAAGAAATTGCAAGAATTCCATTAATTAAAATGCAGACATTTATTCAGTGCAGCTACACGAACATGGATCCTCAAACATGCAAATTAAATCCGCTGCAACATGAAGGAGTTGATCCCCAAAATTCAGTGACACACTGTATGCGCATGTGTAGTAGATTCTATTAGCAATTAGCATCAACTTATCACCAAAGGCCCCATCACCAAATAGTGATAAACTGCATTACCAACATCAAGTATGTCATCATAACAGACAATATGAATGTCTGAGATCAATATGCTGAAAGAAAATTACACTCAATGGATACTGAATAGCAGGAAGGACTAACAAACAATTTTATATAACCACAAATCAGATATGTAGGAAAGGGCTCTTTCTATTTTCAAATTAGGAAACACTTGCCCTTGAATCTATAGTGCGCTGGTTTTATATCATCTCTTGTCGAGCATGTTCTTATGCGATTCACACATTCTTATAGTATTAAAAAGGTACAATACTATACTTTAAATAGGCGTAAACTAACCAAGAGTAAGAAAAACTACGAAATACATCATCAGGTATGTTGTTCATGATCCTAACACATAATTTAAGATGCGAAAGCAATGTGTGTTGAAAGGAAACGATACCCCCTAGATTCAAAATAACATGAAGGACTAACAAATAATTCTTTCAGAACCCTAGTGCAAAGATGTTGCGTGTGGCACTTTCTCCTTTGAAATTAGGAAATCCTTGTCTCTGAAATTGGAGTGTGACAGTTTCATATCCTCCATTGCTGCAGAAGCTAGCAGGATATGGAAAAACTACCCAAAAAAACTAATAGATCTCCTGTGACATTCTGATTCCAATGCATGAAAATAATAAGGTGGATACATGAAGAATTGCATGGTTCTGTTGACAGAGATTGAAGCACATATTAATAGTTTTCGCCATATCGATAATATACCTGCCATTTTGCAGTCCACTTTAAAAGAGGTCAAAATGCATTTAGACACATATCAGCGAGTAATTTGGCATCTGTCAAGCAAAATTACTGAAACTGAGCTAAACCAGTGGGATGGAAAGTAAATTAGTAAATAAAGAAACAAAAACAGAGCACAAACCAACCGGGTGATGGGTGAGGCAATGAATCAAACACATGGCGTGCGGCAGGGGTGCACGCGCCCTTGTCAACGGTGCCGGTGACAAAGACGTGCAGAGGAGGCAATGGACTGGGCATAGTGAGCAGCATCAAACAGGCTAAAGCTGTGAAGGTCGAGCAAGAACCAAAAACCACATAGCGAAGACGATTAACATGACATTAACAGGTCAATTACACTCAATCGCGCCGCCAAGGACCATAGGTTGAGGGATAGAATAAATATGTGCAGCCACAATGACGAAATGGAAATATCGAAGGTCCCCAGGAATGATGGTGACTGGTGAGGTAAAAAAACAACGACAGGTAAGAATCGTGAATAAATTGCGCCTAAACTTGAGCGACAGTACAGGGAAAATAGGAATAGAAAGGAATGATGAGCGCAGAGCAGCGAATCGAAGAAGGCACCCAAGGAGAGGAGAGGAGAGGACAGCAGCAGAGCGCGTCCGATGATGCCCCGGCAGACAGTCAGATGGCACGGCGAGGCCATGCCGCGTACGGAAGGGCACCAAGACCCGCGAGGAAGAGGGAAGGCCTGAGAGAGAAGAGGCATACGCATATGTGCGGGCGCAGTATGGATGGACCTAGGGAAGGCGGCGGTGGAGGAACCAAGGACGACTGCAGGCGGAGCGGAGAAGGAACCGAGGGGCGAGGGCTACTGCAGGCGGAGCAGGGAGACCGCAAAGAGGCGAGCACCACGCCACGCGTGGCGCACAACGGGTCCAGAAGTACGACAACCGACCAAGGTGGCCCGGTGGGGCGGAGGAGGAGCAGGGAGGAGGCTCGTTGGGCGCCGCAGGAAGCATGCCGGCGGCCATTGGGGCCCGGCGGGGTGGCGGAGGTGCGCCGGCCGCCGCGGGGAGCAGCCGGCGAGGAGGAGGAGGTGCGTCAGCCGTGGCGGGGAGGAGGCGCATCGGGCGTTGCGGAGAGGAGGCCGGCGAGGAGGAGCCTCGCGCGTCGGCCGCGGCGGGAGGCGGCGCGCGGGGGAGAGGGAAGGCGGCGTCTGTGTGGCCAAGGAAGGGAGGCCAAAGGAACCAGCGGGCGACGGTAAGGAGGCGGTGGCGGGACGATTCTTGGAAGACACGGGGTATCGTTCCTCCGCGTCAAGTACACGCGAGCGAGCGGGGGACGTACGGGGAGAAGGCGCGAATCCTCCATAATACTGTAAGGCTATCCCTCTCTAATAGGTAGGTAGCGAAATGTTTCGCGCTGTTTTGTACGGTAGCTGACACGACGTATACAGAAAAGTGAGATTTAAAAAATTAAGACGAAAGAATTAAGACGAGGAGTAGAAGCGATCAAGAGTAGTACCGTTTTTAGTTTTACATATGACAATGCGTGCGGAAACCTATATCATTAAGTATCTAAATGCATGGAAGCAAACGAACACCATTTTAAGTGTAGAGCAGCAACCATTCAGGAACGTGTGAGAATCGATATTTAATAATAAACATCATAAATGGTCGTTTCATGATATGATATAGGTGCCTCTCGTGTAGTCGTGTGTTCTATATGGTACATAATAAAAAGACGCATGCAATCAGATAGCCATAGCTCCACCAACTTAAGTTACATGTACTGTAGGTGTTGGGAATGGACAGAAGCAGAACCCACAAATGCCAAGCCTTGCGTTGTTGGGTAACTTCTGATAGCCTGGTTTCCTACATAAATAGAGGCAACTATGTATGAGCAGATGCAAAGATCAATAGAATTGGTAGCGGTAAATAGCTGAGTTTTATTCAGTGGAAGCAGTAAGCTTAAGCCTTCCCTTCATCTGGCGCAATGGTTATCACCCGTATGTGCTGATGACTGCATATAAGTGCTGCCAGAACTTATGATATCCAATGTACCAAGATCGACAAAAAGGGATGTTGACTATCTAACTGCCCGCTCGTCATCTTTGACATTAGAATTATCTGGTGCTTCTTCCTTTAAGTATGCGATATGGATAAAGAAGCAAATTATGTCTCGCATATATTTGTCAGGAGAGCCTAAACTATGAAGCCATCGATACATATTTGCCTCTTGGGCATAAAGAACCGAGGTGCATAACTCGAACGGGATGCAGGGTAAGCTTTGGTATTCATGAGCTGCTGTGGGCGTGTAGCCAATGAACACTGAAAATTCAGATATACAATATTTATTTTAGGCCATCAAGTTAATACAATGTGGATGGTAGTGCCAAGAAATGGCACTAGAACTGTCTTGAACTGCAATAGCTTTAGGAACCTCAGGATTTGTATACCCTGGGCAGAGTTGTAGGTCCCTGTCATTTTAGATTTTCTTTACACTGAAGCCCAACGAAAAAAAAGGGAATTGATGGAGCCATGGATAAGCGTATACCATGTCATAGCACCAAAGAAGAGACCACCATTCAGTTTCTGGGCATCTCCATGACTCTCCTGGCATCAAAGCACCATCTTGTTCATTCCATAGAACAACAACCACTGTTTTGCATATCTCACTGAGTACAAACGAGTAGCTTTGGCAGAATATGTAAACAATGGCAACTAATATAAATAAAATTAGTGGAATGTTATTGTCATTACCTACCTCACATCAGCTAGGTAATCATCGCACATTGGCGTAGCACTGGTTCTAGTTTTCTGAATTTTAGCGTGATATTCCAATGGCATCTGCATGGAGAGTTGGAGAACTATGGGTTCAGAAGAGGAAGGGATTGTAAATACAACCAAAAGAACAAATTTAACGGTAATAGAATGAAAAACAAATATAACACACTGAGGAAGAATTTAATTGTTTTCGGTAATGCCGGATCGTGTAGTTCCAAGTGAGGCTGTTAGCTTTGTGCCTTCTGCAATTCCTCTCTCGTCATCCTGCCGTCCACGTTGATGTCCAACCTAAATTGAAATGGTGTTTTTGTCTCAGTCCGCCAAGAACACAGAGCAAAGCAGAAGCAGCAGCAAGTTGCAACAGGAAACAGAGGACGAAATCATCAGCGTTGTAGGATTGAGGAGTAGCCAGTGGTGGTAGGTGTAGCGTACATGTTGAAGAAGATTTGGAGGCGCGCGTCGAAGCTCTGGTCGGAGATTTGGAGCCAGAAGTCGTAAAGCTCGGCCTTGCTGATCCACTGCATGTTCTGGCGCCGGCGCCGCGCCAGCGCGTGGAAGATGCCCACCGCGAACTCCTTGGACTTCACCATCCCGATGTAGTCGCCGAAGTCGTCACGGGCGAGGAGGCCGTCGGTGGCGAGCGCGTTGAAGCGCTCCTCGACGCGGCTGATGAAGCGGAGGCCCTTGAGCGAGCGCCGGCCCCGGACCGCGACCGGTATAGGCACGCCTGCACGCGGCGCCGCTCGCAGGCCACCAGTGCCGCCTCCCGCACCACCTGCTGGTCCGCCGCCGGCGGAGGAGGTGCCCGCCGCGCCGCCTCGGCGTCCCCGTCCAACTGCGGCCAGCCGCCCGACCGCTCCCTGCCTGGCGCCTCTGCCTCCGGCCCGCGCCCCGGCCATCGGCAGGCCGGCCGCCGCACACCCCACGGCTGTTAGAAATAAACGCGCCAATGGCGCGGTGTGCGTGTCTGTGTGCACGCCATGGGCGCGGTGCGCCATGAGCGCGGGTCATGTCGAGTCGTGTTCGAGTCATAGGGCCGCGCGTGTGTGCAGTGGCCGTGTCAGGGAGGTGTAGGTCATCGAGGAGAATCCGGTGCGCGCGGACTGGACGCGAGAAGACGAGCCAGTGCACGGGATCGCGTCGAGCTCGGTCAGCGGCGTCGCGGCCATGGCGGAGCGGCTGACGCGGAGGGCGTTGCACGGGGACCGTTGGGGCCGTTGGAGGAGAGCACGTGGAGGAGGGATTGTTGCCGCAGCTCAAGCAGCAGGGAATCGCGGAAGACGAGGCCACGACCGACGGGAACGCGATCGAGTCGCGCGGGCGCGGTGGCCAGAGGACGCGGATCGTGGCGAGCTGGGTGCGTGCGTGTGGGGCTATAAGAAACCGTGTATCCCCCTCCATTGGTCATCCCCTGAAGCTAATCGAGTGCCGAGATACAAGGCCAATCCATTGGCCGCGGCGTTCGCCGGAATTGAACTCCTCTATTGTTCATCTTCTTCCTCGCGACGGCGAGCGAGCCGGCGAGTCCGAGCGTGTGCGAGCGAGTGCGTGAGCTAGAGAGAGAGCTAGGGGCCCAACAATTAGCATCAGAGCCTAGGAGGGGCGGAGAGCTGGGCGCCTCCACCTCCTAGTCGTCGCCATGATAGAGAAAGGGAGATGACATAAGATTAAGCATATCACAAGAAGGCAAGAAGAACCGAAGAAGAGAGGGGATGTGAAGCGGGTGGTCCTCACCGGAGCCGGAGGAGTGCTGGCCGTCATCGCTGGAGGGAGGCCGCCGACGCCAGGATAGGGGTGGGTGGGGAGATGGCGGTGCTCGCGTTTCGGAGAGCCGAAGGAGCAGTCGAGCGGGGGGCTGGCGGCGCTTTCTTGCGTACGGGATGGGGCAGGAGGCGTGGGTACCGGCAGGGCAGCGCAGAAGACACGCTACAGTCCGGCAGGCTTGGCAGGCTGGGTCTTTTTAGCCCACGGCGCGATTAGCAGGGTCCTGCCTAAGCCCATCAGCAGTTTTTTGGCAGCAGGGCCCAGCAGGCTGGCAGGTGGACCTGCGCCTGCCTACATCCCTACTGGCAGGGCGGCGGAGGCGATGGGTTCGGAGGTCGGTGCCCTCTCCTGAGTAGGGATGGCAACAGGGCCCTGATCCCCGGTGGGGATTTCATCCATTAAGGGATGAAAATGGGGTAAATTTATTCCCCACGGGGATCCTATCGGCCAAATTTGACCCCCGTCGGGTGAAGCGGGGGACGGAACGTTCTCCGTGTCCCCATCCCCGCTCCCCGTCGAAGCCCCCAGGATAGGCTGTTTCGTTGCTGATAAGCACAGATATAGTGATCCTTGGCCCAATCCAAACAATTTGGCCCAAAGAAAGCCCAAACAAATACAGCTATATAAACAAATCTGAAACCCTAACTCCTCACGCCCATCTCTTTCTCAGCTGCCGCATCCTCGCATCTCTTTCCCAGCCCGACTACCGCGTCCTTGCGCGAGAGAGGCGACGTCCGGACTACATCGCTGCCGCATCCTTGCGCTGAGAGAGGGACGTCCGGAGGGAGGGTTACCGCCGCATCCTTGCACTTTCACGAGAAAGATGCCGTGCATCCTTGCGAGAGAGAGCCGGAGCAGGGACGGGCGCCAAGCCGCCGACGCACGGTGAAGAATCACCTCCTCCTGGTGTCCTCCCCCACGCCGGAGCCAAGGTACAGGCTACCAGCGGAAGCTTCCCCGCCGTCGTCCATGAAAGCTCCGCCGCCGGTGACCCAAAGCTCCGGGACGGGGTACCCGTCGGGTGAGATTTCCCCGTCGGGGACGGGGGCGGGGAAAAATCTATCCCCGCGAGCGGGAACGGGGACGGGGAGCGGGACGTATTTTTGTCGGGGGTGCAGAACGTTCTGACTATCCCCGGCGGGGATAGCCCCGTTGCCATCCCTACTCCCAAGCCGAGGCGAGCGGAAGTCTGGAGGACGACGAGGGGATGGGATGAGCACGATCCCCTTAGCTGTGGGGACACAACAAACTATTACCCTTATACCCTTGTTTAATTATTAACGCAAAACGGAAAGTACTGATGGTACTTTCCAATTATTGTAAAAAATCTCAAGTTTATTAGCTGCATACTTTGTCATGAAACTAAAATTAATAGACTGGCATGAAAAATTGCGTGTTCCGACTGTTTTCACCTCAGCAGTCAAGCTCTCTTCATCAAGTTTTTCTAGCGTAAGCTGTATGTATGCGCATTGCTATACACTGCTTAATTCTATCATGCTCAGTGCATGAGCTGCACTTAGTTGAGACTAGAATTTTAGGCTTCTAAATTTGATATGTCTGCCTCCGGTATCAAACTCGCATGAGGAAAGTTTAAACTGACTATACACATCCCACCTCACAAAGTCCAAACGTTATT
This sequence comes from Paspalum vaginatum, assembly GCA_030272315.1. NCBI lineage: Eukaryota > Viridiplantae > Streptophyta > Magnoliopsida > Poales > Poaceae > Paspalum > Paspalum vaginatum. The sequence continues at coordinate 45,931,754 of CM059014.1, forward strand.
AAATGAGATATGTATACACAGAAACTTTACGCCCTATGGTATCTTTGTTCAGCACCATATTACTGTAATTCAGCAGTTGAACCATTTGATATTCAATCAGTATCTTCATTCAGCGCCGTTCTTGTAAGTTGAACCCTATGATATTCAGTATCGTAGATCATGGGATTCGAAGTCACGATCAAATCTGAAAAAAAGGTTTATGAATGTTTTTCCTCAGCAACCACCCTAGTTTTTAATTAATGATTGCAATGAGGTAATGTTAACACATGCAATATAATCTAACGTCTACTACTTGGAGATGATGAAGCATGCACACTAGGGTGGGGGGATGATAAACCCTGCAAATTCTCACAAATCAGAAATATATGTCTATGCATTTGGTAGACTCTAATCATCATAATAACAAATAGCCTTAAATCTTTTTTGTTTTTCCAAAAAAACTCAAATCTAGCTTTCGTTAGGAAAAATAACAACATAAGTTTGCATTTACATTTCAATACCCACTCATGATAAATCATGTAAATCTGGATCTAACTTACCCAACTATATATGTTATTACTAGAAGTAAATTGAAATAACCCTCAAATCTGCATCTAAATTACCATCATATTCTATTTAAAAATAAATGAACATAAAATGGCTTTATATGTTTCTCAATTAACAATTTCTATCACTGTTTATATGTTTCAACATATTGTACAGATAAGAAATAATTTGCATCAGCTAAGATTATCCAAGTCTGAAGCAAAAATTTAGATATTATACTAGCACGTCAACCCTGTGCTTTGCACAGGCTAGTATGAAATATAAATATTAAAATTTATTTATAAATTTGAGACCTACACTTAATGAAAAATACTATTATTCAATATATGTCATATGTTATACACTTTAATAGAATGCTTGTATATATACATAAATTTTTTTATATTATGTATCTATAATAGGCTCTAGCTAATTAATATTTTTATTTTTATAATGATATAGTGGTAATTAGTAGGGGTTTCATTAAATAATCTTTTGTAATAACACAATAGGTAATTTACATTCAAATTTCGGGGGTTTGTTTAATTCATTTTTTGTAATGGCAAGGTTGGTAATTTATATGTAAATTTGGGGCTATTTTAATTGGTCTTTCGTAATGGCATAGTGATGAGTAATTTATATGCAAATTTAGGGGGTTATTTAACTGGTATTTGATAATGGCATAGTGAGTAATTTATATGCAAACTGAGGGGGTTACTTTAACTGATCTTTTATAACGGCATAATGGGTAATTTTTATGCAAATTTTGGGAGTCACTTTAATGCTTTTTCTATAATGGCATGGTGGGTAATTTAGGGAGTTACTTTAATGTTCTTTTATAATAGAACGGTGGGTAATGTTTTTAGAAAATATAATAGATGCAACGGTTATTATTATTGGAGACTAGATGGGCAATGTTTCTGATTTAGCAATAGTAATACTGTAGATGGGCTGCAACAAGAACTAACATATCTCAAGCAAAATCATGTATTGAAGACATGTAGATTTCTGATACAAAAGAGCAAATATAATGCATGGAGATAAATAGAAAACATATCGTGGCCACACAGAGATTACAAAGTACTCTGTCCAATTTTTTTTTACACTTTTTAGTTGGAAACTAAACTAGATGACCGATAAATATTTGACAACGGCGGCAGAACAACAACAAATGCCCGGCGGCGGCGGCGGCGGCGCGGGTGGAGAAAACAACATCGCCTTCCCGGAGATCCGGAGGGCCCGATCAGAACTCCGCAATGTCGAAGAGGCAACACATTTCAAACCGCTGAGGGTGTCGATATGATCGGCCCCTACTACCATGCCGATCAACGACTTATTGGTTGTGAAGAAAACAAGAGTCGTGCAGTCGACAGGTTGTGTCCTCCCAACGGTCAACGGAGGCTGCGGGTATTATATTGAATCGGCTGACGCAGCTGCAGGCGCAGGCCAGGGGGTGCTACACCCTCGATGAGGCACCACAGAACTTTGTGAATATGCTGCTGCATGATGGCTGCTATGTGCTCGGCAGCATTGTGCCTTAATTACCGCGACGCACCGATACCGTTGCCGACCAACGACTTATTGGTGAAGATGGACATCCTGTTCCTCCTTGAGAATCAGATGCCTTGGGTCGTCCTCAAGGAGATGCACAGTTTCATAGGTACCGTCGACGACAACGCCACCCTGCAGGACCGGGAGTCCGCCCTGCACGACCACATAGCAAACAAAGGTGTCCGGCCGCTGCTGGAGTAACTGGACTTCATCAGCGGGAGTCGGGAGTCCAACAATAATAATCCGGGCGCCCCTGCCCACCTGCTGGACGTCGTGCACTACTACTTGAAGCCAACGACGGCAACAATACGCTCAAGAGAGCAGCAGCAGGAGGAGGAGCAGGAGCAGGAGCAGGCGACGATCAGCATCGTCGTCCCAGCGCCGCCGCCGCCGCCGCGTGATCGTCTTCGCCGCATGGGCCGGTGGCGCCGTGCGACGGAGTACCGCAGGTACGCCAACGTGCAGCTAAAGCGCCGTCGCTTGAAGAAGAACAAGGTGGACTCCATCCTCGACGTGCGCCTCAAACGAGGCACGCTGTGGATACCGCCCGTGCCCTTCGATCCCTGCACCTGGACGATGCTCCGCAACCTGATGGCGCTGGAGGACCACATGGACGCCGCCGCCGCCAGGCCCGTCACGGCGTACTGCTTCTTCATGTCGCAGCTGGCGTGCACCGCCGAGGACGTCGAGCTCCTGCGCAGCGCCGGCATCGTCAACCACTTCCTCCCCACCGACAAGGACGCCGCGCAGCGCTTCGCCAACCTCTGCGCGCGGGTGGTCTTCGACGCCCACGACACCAACACCAACTACCTCAACGCCACGTGGCACCAGCTGGAGGCGCGGTGCCGGAGGCCAGGCAACACCTGGCTTGGATCCTTCCTCCACAAGTACTGGATCGACTCGCTTCACGTCTCGGCGTTCCTTGTTGCCGCCATGCTGTTTCTTCTTCAGGCGGCGCAGGTCACCATTGCAGCCATCGCCCTGGCTGACCAGCTCTCCGGGAAACGTACTTATACACACAAATAAAATCATCATATCCCAAATTAAGGGAATCGATCAGTAGGTCTCACTAATTGGGTAACGTGTACGAAAAAGCTGTCGTAAAGTTTCGTTGTTCGCTTTCTTTGACCTCCCACCGTTCACGACATCCCTTGCTTCTCGCAAGAACGGCTCCTCGGTGGAGTAGAAGCGCTGGTCCCCTTCGGTCAAGTGAGTATTTAATTTGCTGCTTTATTTGCTTCCTTGTCATCGATCATTATATTGCTCCATCAGTACTCGTGTGTACGTGCGCGCGCGCTTAATTTCTGATCTAGTCCAGCAGCTCAGCTAGCTAGTATTATTGTTTTCTTGTCGTCATCATCATCTTGCGTGTGCGTGGGTGCATTTTTCTGATCTCTCCTACATACTGTACGTACGTAATAAGATCGAGAATCAATTAGCAGTGATGATCAGGCACTTTGATTTCTGCTTGGTGGCTTTATTTCCCTTCCCTAACTAAGCTATAGCTAGATGCTCTAGGTACGGTACATCGCCACAGATGTCTGCTAACCCCAAGCTCCTCGATCGTCCCAACCTAGAGACGATCACCGATCGACGTGGCAGCTGTAGAACACGTACGATGCTATCTAAGCGGTTGGTGAGGTCGGATGGAAGCGACGACCACCAGTCTGCCATGCCCATGTCGTCGATGAAGAGGTCAGATCGGAGAACCAGGCCGGCCTGTGCAGGGGTCGGGATGTGATGTGAGATACCGGCAGCGGCCACCGGCCGGCAAGACGACGCGATCGAGCTAGGCGATCCACCTCCCTCCCTGCACTGGATGTGCGCACGCTCTAGCTCCCGGCAGTTACGTTCCTCGAGAATTACCATGACTGCCGCTTCGGCTCTCATACCAATTACTGTATAATCCTTCAAAACACGGGATTGTTTCTTGTATTTTTCCTGTTAGATTCCCTCTTTAGCGGCTAGAGAAGGTCATCCAAATTCCAAATGGCTAGCTTAGCTGTAACTTGGTGTATTGTATTAGTGTGAACTGAAGGCTAACTACTCGTGATGCAAGCTAGCACGATTTATTTAATTGTACTAGTTGGATTAGAGCGTCTCCAGCAAATCTTATAGTATATGGGTTGCCTATCGTACCAAAGACCCTGTAGCGCTATTTTGAACAGAGTGAGTGATTGTTGGAATAGTGATAGACAGGTCTATTTAGGCAACCTGCTGGAGGCATTCTTAGGTCATTCAGGCTAAGTCTAAGGGATGCCCCAAAATGGGGGTTTAGACGCTGTTACGCACTGTAGCTGTGAGTAGAGGCAGTTGTAATAGTGTTAGGAAAGGGAGGAATAGGGGTGCCATTGGACTCAGCCTCACAATGGAAATTCCATTCTCATTAAACGGAGTGTAATTTAATTTTGACGATGTGACAATGAGTTAATGAATGTATAGATAAAATAAACTCCGTATACATGGATTAACTAAACAATTTGTGTCTTACAAGTTACATGTTGCATATGAAACCACGACAAATAGAGCTTTACGTTTGTGAGGGGCTGTTTCAACCATCGTATCACTTCATTCTTGTCTTGCTTACGTAGCACACCTTGAAAACATAAAAACAAAATCTTCCTCTGACAATCAATGGGCTTATTAGGCCGAACAATAGTAGTATGTGGCTAATGTAACAACAACGAGTCCATCCATCTCAAATCCAGTACGTGCTGACCGCAGTCATGAAAAGAAACATTTTCGAGCTTTATACATGTGGCTTGCATATTCATACAAACACGAAAAGATGATCTCCGATCGATCACCACACAGGCACACAACATAGACAGTAGCTACTACGTACTTTGACATTTCTAGAACACAAGGCCGGAGCCCTTGAGCTTCTCTTCCACGACGCGATCAATCTTGCTCCCCATGTCTTGCGTCATATGGTTGACCCAGTCCCCCACCTTGCCTTTCCTGAAGAACACCGACTTCTCAAGCACCACGCCGCCGTTCCGCCTCACAAAGTCTCCCGTGCGATAGGCGCCGCTAAGCGTGTCGAAGCTGCACAACCCGACCACCTGCTCAGGCACCCCGGCCTCTTCCTCCTCGGCGGTGAAGGGGACGCCGAGGAACGCCGCGAGCTTCACCACGTGCATCACCGGCTCCGCCATCATGTCCTCGTACTTGAGGAAGAGGACTCTGTCAGGACTCGCGACGCTTGCCCTCCAGTACTCGAGGCAGTGGTCCCAGAAGGGCCCGTAGGGGGAGAAGCCCTCGACGAACATGTCGAGAGCGGCCTCCAGGCCGACGCTGTATCCTTTGACGATCCTGTTCTCGAAGTGCCAGCGGGAGACGAAGGCGTCCTTGGGCTCCCGGCACACGTACACGACCCGAGAGGCGATGGTGGTAGTGTCCGGGAACAGCATCGAGAGGGGCATGTGCGTGGAGAGGAGCCTTGGGGACGGGAGTGCCTCGAGCTGCGCGAGGTCTCCATCCAGAGGGACCTCGATGAAGGGCACCAGCTCCTGAGGATGGCGGGAGAGAAGGGGATGGTCGGTGGCGAGGTCGTTGCCGTACCTGGAGCGGGATTGGGTGGTGACGGCGAAGGCGAGCGCCTTGAGCCATGTGGTGCCACACTTGGGGTTGGACGCCAGGATGGTGTCGTCGTGGCGCGGCTTGAAGTTGTTGTGGAGGCGTGCGATGGTCGAGGCGAACCGGGGACGGAGCCAGTAGTTTTTGTAGAGCACCAGCGGCTCCGACCACCCTTCCCTGCTTGGAAGCTGCTGGGACACATCGTCGCTGCTGCTTTGATTGCCATGGTTCTCGCTCTCGCTGGGGATGATGGACGACGAGCTTCTTGCTGATGTTCCTTCCTTGGTGGTGGCCTGTGCCGCCATTGCTCGATCGATCAGCTGCTGCTAGCTTTGATTGGATCGATCGAGTTCCTTACGGCACCCTACACCCGGCCCTGGTGTTCACGACTCCACCTGCAGGGATATGATGGATTGGGTGATGATCCGTGGGGAAAATGTAGTAGGCTGTACGTGGTAACAAATCATATCGGTTCGGTAGGTAGCTGCTCTGGCTACCACAGCATAATTAATAGCCAGCTAATAACAATGCAAGCTCGTCAACTAATCATATCGGTACTCCTACTTATTACTAGCGTGTTGTGTTAAAGATCGACTTATATATAGCAAGGACGACATCGCGGGGGCCGGCCGTGATAGCGATCTGGCGGGAGCCTGGAACACATGATACATAAACAATCCGCGAGGGCCACCCACCTCCGCCTGCACCGACGACGACGTTGTGTTCAACAGAAATGGATCATCGATCAGATCGAGTTTGCCCATGGACGTGTGCCACTTCTTTCTAATAATTATTAACTTGCACATAATTATGAGTTTAATTTCTGTTCTTAGTACGTATTCCTTTTATTTGGAGCAATTAATTGGTGTAGAAAATAAAATAAGTTGCAAATATATATATCTTCAAGCAGTAGACGAATACTATCGTTTTTACAAAAAGAAAACTGATTACAGATTTCATATACTTACTGCTAGAGGAACTAGTACGTACAATCACCCTACATGGCTATTTGTGACTGCATTAATTGGCAGTTATTCCTGAACTTGAAAACTGCAGTACCATTATTGTCGTTTGAAATGAAGACATTATTATTTTTTGTTCTTGTGTTTGTGATGTGATTGTCAACGGGCCATCACCATCAGATCGATGGTGAAGTCTCAGCCTATGCGCGCGTGGAACTGACGGATCGATCACGATATGATCAGCCACCACCACCGGACTTGGCATACATTACACTCACCCCAATTCATGCATGGGCCCACACGACACTCTAATTTCTGCTTGATAATTGTTACTCCTACTAATTTGGTCTTTTTCATTAACTAGTCAAAATGCACGTGCGTCCCGCACGTGACTAAATGAAAAAATTATTAAATTTTGTTATCAAATATAAATATCTAATATAAGTTTCTACAAAATATTATAGTGATATTTCATTTATTGTCGTGATAAATAGATGTTGATTAAAACTTATATTCTCCGTACATGAGCTACGTGGAACCGGTGGATACTCTTATAATTATTTAATTTGTGATTATAATTATTAATTTTTCTTGTGAAAAAAGGAAAAACTAAACTTAGCGAGCGCTCGGTTCAGCGTCTCGGCGCGGCACGGGCAAGATACTATGCGCCTCTTCCGTCTCTATTCACGGTACTGTTTATACTCACACCAAGACGCGGCTCGCCACCCCACCGAGCATAGCCTTAGGGCTTGTTTGGAGAGCTCCACTTCACTAACTCCATCATGGAGCAGCTCTACTGCGGAGATGAAGTGGGTAGAGAGAGTGTTTGTCATAGGATTTAGTCATGCTCTCTAAAATGTTAGATGTTTTATTTGTTGTTTGTCTAATGCACCTTTGTTCTTTGGCTGACGAGCCTCTCGGGAAGACACACGGCCAGGGGTGAAAAGGAGAGCAGCGGTAAAGGCAGGTTTTTTTTCTTTCTCGCAGTTATGTATGTAATCGATGGCATGGCGGATAATTTCTTCACATCTCCATGAGGAAGTATCAAAATACTCTGTCCATTCTTTTTTATTTGTCGTGGTTGATTTTTTTTCAAAACTTCGATCATTTGTCTTATTTAAAAATTTATATAAACATACAAGAACGCAATTCATACTCAACTACTCTTTTACTAGAGCCAGTAGGATGAAATCAGAAGCCCACCCGGGCCCAGATCGGCGCCAGCGCCCCGACGCGCCGCCTCGTCGGCCTGCTCTCCCTGCGCGTGGCGGCGCCCTCTTGGTGGCTCGGCCACCTCCTCTCCCGCCTGCCGCCTACTGCGGCTCCTCTTTCTTCCTTCGCCCTGCTGGACCCCGGCCTCGTCCCGGCGCGGCCTGCTCTCCCTGCGCGCGGCGGCACCCTCTTGATGCCGCGGCCGGCCCCGGCGCGCCGCCTCCTCTCCCGCCTTCGCGCCGGCCTGTAGCCTGCCGCGGACTCTTCTCTCTGTCTTTTCGGAGCTCTCTACTTCCCCTCTTGTCTGATGACTCTCTTTCTGATATGTTCCTTCAAATGAGATTGTTTGTTCAATGCTTATGAACAGGCTTAATCGTTATTTAAATAGCGATTTGGTATTGTATGTATACCATTGGATTTCATGACCATGAGTGTTTGTTATGACCTAATTTTTGTGGGGCCAAACAAATTAAATCTGCCGTTGGATCAAAAGGCAGAAGAGAATCCAACGTGTGGGTATGTCATTGGCTAGATTAGATTAAGGTGACAATTAATTTACTTATTATAAATTCGCTCTAGGATAGATATATGATCGATGATCGGGTGCCTGGGATCAGCTTCAGGTGTGCATGCATGTAGTGTTTTGTTGTCATCATCTTGCATTATGTGTGTGTGCGCGCGCCAGATATATGATCTTCAGTACTCTGTACTCGTGGGATTTCTGCCATGGTGCCTTTATTTTCCCCTAATACTGTACGTATAAGCTAGATGCTTTAGGGCGCTGGCTGCATCCGTATGTACGTCATGTCAACATTAGATATATATGCCGCACGTACGTACACCACAGACAGATATCTGGTGTTATCCCAACCAAGAGGCGGGCGATCGACGTGGTAGCTAGCATAGCATCCTAGAAGAACACTACATGCTCTCCGCTGCTGCCTCCTCGACGGCGGCGGCTGACCAGGGCATCAGCAGCAGGCCATTGCCGGCGGCGTTGTTGCGCGCGGAGCAGTTGGTGCGGATCTGTCCCTGGTCGCCGGTGAGCACCTTGATCTGGCCCATCTTGACGACGGAGACGGCGAACTGGTCGAAGAAGTCCTTCTGGCTGCGCGCGAACCTGTGGACGAGGCCCCTGGTGGCGGGGTCGGTGAAGAGGCCCCTCCCGGTTCACCAGGTTGACGTAGTACTTGTTGTCGAAGGCGTTGGGCGTGCGCACGTCCAGCGGCGTCCTCCGGTCGGCGCCCCTGGCGGGGCACGCCTTCCTAAGGCCGGCGGCGAAGGTGGCGTTGAGCGTGGGGTACGGGCGGCGGCAAAGCGCGGGTGGGGAGTGGCGACGGCGAGCGGGTGTACTCCCCCCTGCTCGGCCGGGCAGAGAGGAAGCCCCCCTCCCCCGCGGGCCCCACTTGTCAGGGCAGCCTAACAGGGGGCGTGGGTGGCGAGCGGGCTGGCCGCCACGCGGGCCACCGCTGTGGCGGAACCGCCGATTTAATCCGGGCTAAGCATGCCTGCCACCTTTGGCTCGCAGTGCAATTAGACCGAACTAAACCCTGTTGTCCGTCAAGAGCCATTCGGCTCCCGATAATACCTTTTCCTAGAGGAACCGACATCATACACATCCAGCCCACGATGGAGCCACAACAGTTACATCATCACAGGCAGTTGAAATAGAGTGTAAGTAGATTTACTTTACAAACCAGTTCGAAATATAATACAAATTTCAACATAATGCCATACAAAAGGCAAGTTTGAATCAGATAGCGGAAGAGAATTCGGAAATATCTCACAGCGGAAACATAATACTTTAGTAGTCTTCATGTAATGATGATCGAGGCGAGCAGCACCGAGCCCACCGGTACTACCCTCCTCCAAGCACTAGTCCAAATGTCGTCGGTACTTGTTCTCAAAAGGTGGGGGCAAATCCTGAGTACTAATTACTCAGTAGGACTTAACTGACGCAAAGCTGGCTTATGCTAGCATGTGAATCTTTAGCCATAGATTTTAAACAGAGGCATAATATCATAAAGTAACAAGTCTCATCATTTGCATATAACTCTATAATAATAACTTGCTGAAAAGTAAGAAATACAATACAAACATGTAGTATTAGAAAACATGAGTAACAAATATAATATATTTAAGTAGTTACTACGTTGCCCGTATGCATTATCGGCATTCACACGCCTGGTGGGCATCAGCGATTCGAATCGATTTTTAATTTCCGGGAATAACAATCATGCCAGGGATATATGCTTACTAGCCATCGCATTCTCACATATAATCCCCATCTCCACCTGTCTTGTCCCAAGATTCAAAGCGCCCCCACCGAACCCTCGGGTTGTGCCCCCATGGCGAGCCTGCCGACATCTCGATCTCCCCGCCATGAGTACCAAGCTCCCCGGGTCTTCTGCCTCCATCTAGTGGATGGGCGGTATCTCGAAAACTCCGGACAAACCCAGGTAAGACTTCATCGGTCCCATATCCCGGTTAAGCAATCTAGCAATGTTACGCCGAACAGCAGACGAACAGCGGACGGGCCTTAAACGACTCGGACGAAACCAAATAGTACAACGTCACGCACTCCAAAATAAAATTATTCTCCGCCCGGTCTCCATTTAAATAATGAGCGTAATATTACTTTCTCAATAGTAAAAGTTTCTAAAATTTTTGAAATCACCTGCGCACGCGACGAGTGACTCTTTTCACTCGTGTCTACTCGCGCCTAGCAATTCTAGACAACTCGTCCTACGAACTCTAGGTATAGGTGCTAGGGCCAGGGCGGCGAGTGAGTCTAATGCAAGGGTTTTCAATCAACTCCTAATGCGGATGCGTAATCATCAATCAAGATAATATTAGCTGGGAAATTCATGGTCCTGCCTACCTTTGCTTATTTTTATCGAAACCAACAAACTAAACTAGGTTAGTTCGCCGAGTTGTGAGGCTTTGCCCCAGGCAACCCCTTGATTACTTGGACAACTCCTCCTTCCAAACACAATTGATGGGCCATCCAAGTCGTGCTTGGGGCTTAGTTGGTCTTCTGGACGCCGTTGATTGAAGTAGTTCCACACACTTACTTCTTGACCACATGTCTGCAATAAGCGTCTCTATATGAATGCCATGCATGATGCAGTTAATGAGATGCACGAACATCATGCACACAAATGACCAAGCAATCCATGGATAGGCAAAAATGTGATTGATAAACTACTTAAACAACAAGAGTACTTTTGTGGATGGGGAGCAAGCATACACTCATACAATTAATGTTCCTAAGGTAACATATGGATCCATCATAGGTTCAATTATCAATTTTAATCTGTCCTTTATACCACATGCAAGAAAAGCGTCAAACAACCATCTATTTATACATGAAATGAACTACTAGCTCATTCAAAACGTCACACCTGGCACTAGCAACAATAGTAACTTTATGGACCTAGAGCAAGCGTGCATGTTGCTATGAACCGATAAAACATGCAATAGTTATTTAGACTCTTAAGCTAGTTAGGGGTGATGATGTTTATTTCAGTTCAACAAGTCATACATATCACGTGTGGTACCGGAGAGGAGTACATGACAGATTCCTAATCCCAAGTCAGTCTTATCCTACCAAACATATACAAGCATATAAGTGGACAAGTTATATATAATTTGACCCTATTTTAAGTTATTGATATCTACATCTCAACACCACAATACTTTTGTGGTTAAGGATTTGCAACCTAGTCTTAGGAGGATGAAACATGCATGTGGAGTACATAGAGTCACCCATCTTGCAAAGTTTTATTTTGACACAGCAAAATTAAATATATCAAGTGGAGTTTATAAGAGCAATTACAGGTATATATGAGTGCATTAACATCCCTTTCTTATTTTCTTAAATTTTGATCCTATTTTACTTATAGACCTTTCATGAAATAGCAACCATAACACATGAATAATTCACATAAGCATACTTTATAGGGTAACATAGCTACAGGAATTTTGGTGGGATTTTTAGAGCATAGTAAATAGCACTTTTCTATTTTATCAGTTATATTAACCTAGCTCTTGTTATTTGTAAATCACATAACAAATAGTAACTATAAATTTCCTAAAAATACTTTCTGGGACCTAAGCTTAAACATGAAGCATCATGATTTTTCTTACAATTTATTTCACATTACAAGACCACCTTTCCTATTATTCATTTTAATATGCATTCCATTTCATTATTTCAAAACACTAATAAAACATAACATGCAGGGCCTCCAATTTTTCCAGTAAGCTACATATGCATCAAAGAGCATGTACAATTTAGGGTATAACTTTTGGAGCATGTTTCATATATAGCAAGCATTTTCTAATGCATAAAATACACTAAATATGCATATAGGGGTAGATCTGTCATTTGCAGCAAGATCTAGGGCAAAAAAAAAATGCTAGTGCACAATACATTACAAAAATAGCATACAATCCAAGTTCCATAATTTTTCGACCTTGTTCACATTACTTTTGCTATTTATTTGTTTTTAACATGCATGCACAAAGTAGGGGCAAAAATGTCGTTTCCTACTCAACCATCAAACTCAATAGATAGATCTACCAACAAGGGTCACAATGCAATTGAGTTTGCTGTTTTTGGCTTTTTTATTTGATTTTATAGGATTGGACAACTCCTCCTTCCAAACACAATTGATGGGCCATCCAAGTCGTGCTTGGGGCTTAGTTGGTCTTCTGGACGCCGTTGATTGAAGTAGTTCCACACACTTACTTCTTGACCACATGTCTGCAATAAGCGTCTCTATATGAATGCCATGCATGATGCAGTTAATGAGATGCACGAACATCATGCACACAAATGACCAAGCAATCCATGGATAGGCAAAAATGTGATTGATAAACTACTTAAACAACAAGAGTACTTTTGTGGATGGGGAGCAAGCATACACTCATACAATTAATGTTCCTAAGGTAACATATGGATCCATCATAGGTTCAATTATCAATTTTAATCTATCCTTTATACCACATGCAAGAAAAGCGTCAAACAACCATCTATTTATACATGAAATGAACTACTAGCTCATTCAAAACGTCACACCTGGCACTAGCAACAATAGTAACTTTATGGACCTAGAGCAAGCGTGCATGTTGCTATGAACCGATAAAACATGCAATAGTTATTTAGACTCTTAAGCTAGTTAGGGGTGATGATGTTTATTTCAGTTCAACAAGTCATACATATCACGTGTGGTACCGGAGAGGAGTACATGACAGATTCCTAATCCCAAGTCAGTCTTATCCTACCAAACATATACAAGCATATAAGTGGACAAGTTATATATAATTTGACCCTATTTTAAGTTATTGATATCTACATCTCAACACCACAATACTTTTGTGGTTAAGGATTTGCAACCTAGTCTTAGGAGGATGAAACATGCATGTGGAGTACATAGAGTCACCCATCTTGCAAAGTTTTATTTTGACACAGCAAAATTAAATATATCAAGTGGAGTTTATAAGAGCAATTACAGGTATATATGAGTGCATTAACATCCCTTTCTTATTTTCTTAAATTTTGATCCTATTTTACTTATAGACCTTTCATGAAATAGCAACCATAACACATGAATAATTCACATAAGCATACTTTATAGGGTAACATAGCTACAGGAATTTTGGTGGGATTTTTAGAGCATAGTAAATAGCACTTTTCTATTTTATCAGTTATATTAACCTAGCTCTTGTTATTTGTAAATCACATAACAAATAGTAACTATAAATTTCCTAAAAATACTTTCTGGGACCTAAGCTTAAACATGAAGCATCATGATTTTTCTTACAATTTATTTCACATTACAAGACCACCTTTCCTATTATTCATTTTAATATGCATTCCATTTCATTATTTCAAAACACTAATAAAACATAACATGCAGGGCCTCCAATTTTTCCAGTAAGCTACATATGCATCAAAGAGCATGTACAATTTAGGGTATAACTTTTGGAGCATGTTTCATATATAGCAAGCATTTTCTAATGCATAAAATACACTAAATATGCATATAGGGGTAGATCTGTCATTTGCAGCAAGATCTAGGGCAAAAAAAAATGCTAGTGCACAATACATTACAAAAATAGCATACAATCCAAGTTCCATAATTTTTCGACCTTGTTCACATTACTTTTGCTATTTATTTGTTTTTAACATGCATGCACAAAGTAGGGGCAAAAATGTCGTTTCCTACTCAACCATCAAACTCAATAGATAGATCTACCAACAAGGGTCACAATGCAATTGAGTTTGCTGTTTTTGGGTTTTTTATTTGATTTTATAGGATTTTCCAAAGTTTCAGTTCAAGTAAATGAAATTAAACCTAAAATTCTTAGATCCAGGGACCTCTGCGCAATTAAATCTAAACTTCAGGGGCTAGCACGCAAGTCTTGCAAGACACACACAACAGTGTATGAAATAGGGTGGCGAAATTATGATAAGGCAGGGGCTAAATCGCAATTTCACCTTCTTCTTCTACCTCACGACAGGGAGGGGAACGCGGCGCGGCCTCACGTTCCGGCGGCGGTTCCGGCGCGTGGAGGTGAGGAATTGGAGTCGTCTGGCTCCGGGGAGGTGTTCCCGGTGAAGGTCTTCCTTTGCCCCAAGGTCACATCGCGCGGGGAGGTCGGAGGAGGCGGGGAACGGCCATGAACCGGATGCGAACTCGCGGCGATGTTGTGGCGATGCGGCGCTCGATTCGACCGCGGAGTGAGGAGGTAGAGGCTAGGGTCGAGCGTGGCCGAGGGGAATCCATCAGAAGTGGAATGGAGGCACGGGGATGGCGCCGGAGGGGGTCCCCGCGGCGGAGATGCGGGTGAGCGCGAACAGCGCGCCCATCACGCATCGGCGGAGAGGTGAGGAGGCAAGGAGGGGCCGAGGATGGGCGTCCCGGCAGTACTGGAAGGTGGCGAGTGCGGCGCACGCGTTGGACGGAGGAGGGGAAGGCCGGGAGAGGGCAGCGTGGGTGAGCTCGCGGAGCTTCAGCTCTGGCTTGCCATGGCGGGTGATGCTCTAGCGCCTTGTGCCAGCGAGCGAGGAAGTAGGGAGAGGAGAACAGAGCGAGGGAGAGGGGATGCAGGGGCTTCACTTCGGCTTGAAGCCAACGGCGCGGGGAGGGCTCGACCCGCGGCGTGGCGCGACGACCGTACGCCGCCGGCCACGCGGCGTGCGCCGGCAGGGAAGGCAGGCGACGCTTACAGGTAGGACCCGCCTGTTAGTGACTCCGGGGAAACCACGGGATTTTTCAGCTTTCTCCCTCACTGAAAAACACGTTTTTGGCCCATTTAGAAGCCGATTCTGGAGATATTACCATTGGATGAAATTTTCAAATATTTGAGCTCTACAACTTTGTCAAAAGGCTCATGTTCAAATTCTGAGGCTAAATATGATTTAAATTCGAATTTACCTAGCAGCCCTAGGTTTGGACAGAGAACTGTTTTTCTTAGAAAATTCAAAAGTCCTATTTATAGCCATTTTCACCCAAAAGTCTTCTTGACAATGTTGTTTAGAAATTCAATAAATACCGCTTTCTCAATTGAACCTTTGCATGAAAATTAATGTAAGTTATAGAAAAATGATGATTTCTAAACAGTTCAGATTTGGATTGTGTTTGTTGGCTGACAGTAAAGGACCTTTTACACCAAGCAAACTTCATTATTTGCCTCAACCCCAATTAACAAAGTTGTTCATAACTAAATTATCTACAAGTTTGGTACAGTAAGTTTTGGCTAGATCACATTATATTTTGAACTACAAACACATATACATTCAAAGGTTTGGTCAAACTGCAGCTTTACTTTTATGTGCAATCTACCTTGTTTTGAACTTTTGAAGAATCAAATGAAGTCCAATTAATTCAAGGTCTGATGCATTTGATAGGTAATAAGTTAATTTCATTTCATACAAAGGAATATTTTGAAGTTGTATAGCCAAATCGAAAGTAATTTCAGAATTAAATTTGGGAAAGATTGTAGACCCTGGACTTAGCAAAATTTCCGGAGTGTAGGCTATCTGGGTTTGGTTGAACTTTTGGGCCCCTTGACATCTGATTTTGAAAATTGTCAAAATAGCATATTTGAAGGTAACTTCCTGAACTAAAGCTTTTGTATTTAATGTCTTGCATGAAAATGTATAAATGTTTAACTACTTAACCAAGTAACGCAAAGTTTTGCATATTCAACTTAAAATTTTTGACTTAGTGGATTACTGGCCTAGTTGTTGTTCTTCTCTAAGCCTGATTAAGTCCAAATCCTTGATTAACATTAATCTAATTGCGTGTTAAGGCTTTTGAGATGCCGGGAGCATCACAACGCCCCCCCTTAAAGAAATCTCGTCCCGAGATTTGAATGAGGTACGACTGTATAATCTAGCGCGTATTGCAAGGGGTATGGGCATTCGTGGTTTGTGTCTTTTTGAATGCATAAGGCGACTTCCAAATCTTCACCTGTTAGCTTTGTCAACTAGCTTGTGAATGGTTAGTACCTCTTTAACACAAGCAGTCACAAAGCGCCATCTAATGCGGATAGGGTGGTCTCCCTAAGGTACTCAACAAGTCGTGCCATATATGAGAGCGAATGAACAAACCACGAAGAGAATGTGGTCAGTGAGCAAGTGACAATGATAGAAATCAAGGAAAGGGGTTACTCCCTGACTTTGACACCAATATTAGAGGCATGATAAGTATCTGATTTATCCAAACAATGAAAGCAAAGTAAACACAGCCAGAAATTGAACAAAGTAGAATCTTGTGATTCAAGGAGATGCCATCGGATGTGTTTTTGAGAGACACATTCATTTTCTTTGATAGAGACTGTGTCCACATATAAAATACCAAGTCAATATGTCTTCAAAGAGTAAGATGTGGTGAAACATAGCATATCCTTCTCATCGTGACAAGAAAGGCACAAGAGGGAGAAGATGGCTGTATTCGCCTAGACAAGGTGATGGTTTGTACGATTTCTTAGCGTTGGTCATGACTGACCAAGAAAATGGAAGTAGCTGACATGTACTTACTAACGAATCAATTGGGAATGTTAGTAAGCTCCCTTCTTGGGCAATTTCTAAGAGAAATGAAACAACTCATAGGGAAAGACGATACGACAAGAGCACCAACCGGGATCAAGAGCTAGTGCGGAGGATGTTTATGAAATACACCCTCGGAGAGTAAGCTTCAACAAATGAATGGAAAATATCAAAGGAGACAGTGAAAATGATGTTGACTGTTTTCACCAACCGTCGAAGGCAAGGTCAAAGCACGGATGTGAATTAATATGAACAAGCTGTGGGATTGAGGCGGATAATTCCCATTGGTCAAGAAAGAAAGGTGAAACAAGGCAATGGAAAGATGTCATGAGATGGTGGAAATGAGACCGATCACTTCCATAGAAGCAATGAAGAGGTGTGAATAAGCGGTGGTTTGAGGTTGGCTACTCCTATAACTCAAGAAAGGCAAGGTAAAACGAGGCAATGAAATAATATATACAAGATAGTGGAAATGGAATCGATCACCTCTATGAACCAAGAGTAGCAAGATCAACAAAGGGATGAAAACTGGATATGAACATCCCACGATTGAAGCGATGTCACACCTTCGCATGTCTTAATGCCAGCGCGAACCTAGTAGGACAACCATGTGACGACCGTACACATAGGACTCTAGGTTCCGTCGAGGCATCCAAGACTGCCTAAGGAGACACCACAACAAGAGTGGCTCAATCGTTCCATTTACAGACTCATAATCAATACAAGGTTATGATGAATGAAGAGGAAGTCAGATGTAATATAAGAGCTTAGAGCACTTGAATCCCATTGTAAACATGGTTCCTCGATTTGCAAAGTTTTGGAGCAAGGAAATAACGAATAGTGGAATACAATGCAAATAACTAGGACTACACCGATCACAAGAGTTCGAAGTGCACGGACGACAAGGGTTTTAAACATGAAAGTTACCAAAGCTCAAAGCCACTACATCACAATAAGACTAGGAGTACATTAACCATGGAAACGAGACACCAGTAAATTTGTACAGAGCTGGATACACAAGGTCTGCTTGATCTACGAGAGTCAGGTTCCCTTAATACAAAAGTTTGGCTCAAGCCTTACCAAACCAACCGGAACTCAGTTAGTACTGCCTAAAAGTAAGATTGACACGACCGGGTCGAAGACCGGTTTCTTCCTTCAGCCATGTCAGTGCAGTGTTAGGCTTCACGTGAGAGATGCCGTGGAACAGGGGTAGATCTATCATTTGCAGCAAGATCTAGGGCAAACAAAAATGCTAGTGCACAATACATTACAAAAATAGCATACAATCCAAGTTCCATAATTTTTGGAGCTTGTTCACATTACTTTTGCTATTTATTTGTTTTTAACATGCATGCACAAAGTAGTGGCAAAAATGTCTTTTCCTACTCAACCATCATACTCAACAGATAGATCTACCAACAAGGGTCACTAAGCAATTGAGTTTGCTGTTTTTGGGTTTTTATTTGATTTTATAGGATTTTCCAAAGTTTCAGTTCAAGTAAATGAAATTAAACCTAAAATTCTTAGATCCAGGGACCTCTACACAATTAAATCTAAACTTCAGGGGCTAGCACGCAAGTCCAGCAAGACACACACAACGGTGTATGAAATAGGGTCATGAAATTACGATAAGGCAGGGCTAAATCGCAATTTCACCTTCTTCTTCTACCTCACGACAGGGAAGGGAACGCGACGCGGCCTCACGTTCCCGCGGCGGTTTCGGCGCGTGGAGGCGAGGACTTGGAGCCGTCTGGCTCCGGGGAGTTGTTCCTAGTGAAGGTCTTCCTTTCCCCCAAGGTCACGTTGCGCGGGGAGGTCGGAGGAGGCGGGGAACGGCCATGAACCGGACACGAACTCGCGGCGAGGTTGTGGCGATGCGGCGCTCGATTCGGCCGTGGAGGGAGGAGGTAGGGGCTGGGGTCGAGCCTTACGGCTGCGTGTGGCCAAGAGGAATCCATCGGAAGTGGAATGGAGGCACGGGGATGGCGCCGGAGGGGGTCCCCGCGGCGGAGATGCGGGTGAGCGCGAACAGCGTGCGCATCACACATCGGCAGAGAGGTGAGGAGGCAAGGAGGGGCCGAGGATGGGCGTCCCGGCAGTACTAGAAGGATGGCGAGTGCGGCGCACGCATTGGATGGAGGAGGGGAAGGCCGGGAGAGGGCAGCGTGGGTGAGCTCGCGGAGCTTCAGCTCAGGCTGGCCATGGCGGGTGATGCATTAGCGCCTTGTGCCACCGAGCGAGGAAGCAGGGAGAGGAGAACAGAGCGAGGGAGAGGGGACGCAGGGGCTTCGCTTCGGCTTGAAGCCAAGGGCGCGGGGAGGGCTCGATCCGCGATGCAGCGTGATGACCGTACACCACCGGTCACGCGGCGTGCGCCGGCAGGGAAGGCAGGCAACGCTGACAGGTGTGAGTGACTCCGGGGAAACCAGTGGATTTTTGTGCTTTCTCCCTCACTTAAAAACGCATTTTTGGACCATTTAGAAGCCGATTCTGGAGATTTGCCCATTCGATGAAATGTTTAACTCTTTGAGCTCTACAACTTTGTGGAAAGGCTCAAGTTCAAATTCTGAGGCTAAATATGATTTAAATTCGAATTTACCTAGCAGCCCTAGGTTTGGACAGAGAACTGTTTTTCTTAGAAAATTCAAAAGTCCTATTTATATCCATTTTCACCCAAAAATCTTCTTGACAATGTTGTTTAGAAATTCAAGAACTACCGCTTTCTCAATTGAACCTTTGCATGAAAATTAATGTAGGTTATAGAAAAATGATGATTTCTAAACTGTTCAGATTTGGATTGTGTTTGTTGGCTGACGGTAAAGGACCTTTTACACCAAGCAAACTTCATTATTTGCCTAAAGCCCAATCAACAAAGTTGTTCATAACTAAATTATCTACAAGTTTGGTACAGTAAGTTTTGGCTAAATCACATTATATTTTGAACTACAAGCACATATACATTCAAAGGTTTGGTCAAACTGCAGCTTTACTTTTATGTGCAATCTACATTGTTTTGAACTTTTGAAGAATCAAATGAAGTCCAATTAATTCAAGGTCTGATGCATTTGATAGGTAATAAATTTAATTTCATTTCATACAAAGGAAGATTTTGAAGTTGTATAGCCAAATTGAAAGTAATTTGAGAATTAAATTTGGGAAAGAGTGTCAACCCTAGACTTAGCAAAATTTCCAGAGTGTAGACTATCTGGGCTTGGTTGAACTTTTGGGCCCCTTGACATCTGATTTTGAAGATGGTCAAAATAGCATATTTGAAGGTAACTTCCTGAACTAAAACTTTTGTATTTAATGTCTTGCATGAAAATGTATAAATGTTTAACTACTTAACCAAGTAACGCAAAGTTTTGCATATTCAACTTAAAATTTTTTGACTTAGTGGATTACTGGCCTAGTTGTTGTTCTTCTCTAAGCCTGATTAAGTCAAAATCCTTGATTAACATTAATCTAATTTAGTGTCAAGGCTTTTGAGATGCCGGGGGCATCACACGCCCCCGACTGGGCCTTACCCAGCGGGCGCGTGGCCGCGGGCTGCGGCCCTCGGCGCGGGGTTTATCTCCCTTTTTCTTTTTTTTAACTTTTGCACCTTTCTCATTTTTAACCCCAGGTTTTGACAGTTTCAGATAGGGGTCCCAATACAAAAGTTAAAGGGCTTAATTTAAGCTATTCTTTTGCATTTTCTCCCCTGAAAAAAAACGAAGAGTTTGAAAGAATTTGAATTTGAGTTCGAAAGAATTTAAAATTTACTCCACAAATTTGTATGCAATGCACTTAATATAGCTTAATGATACGAAGTATCGCAGCCTCCTCCCCTTAAAGAAATCTCGTCCCGAGATTTAAAAACGGCCCGTAGATACGAAAGAGAAGATATTTAAAAGTCTCGACGATGAACTTACAAAATTTTCCTTTCTGGAAACGCTTCCAGAATTCTGGGTACTCGGTCGGTAGAAGGCACTCGGGTTCCCAAGTAGCCTCTTCTGACGTATGGTGTTGCCATTGTATCTTATAAAACCTAATGACCCATCGCCGAGTGACCCTTCTCCTTGATGTCCAGAACCTTGCTTGGATACTCTTTGTACGTTAAGTTAGGTTCTATGTGAAGTTCAGTTTGATCTACCTCCTCCGAGGGTACTCGCAAGAACTTTTTAAGTCGAGAGACATGGGACACATTGTGAACCGCCGTCAGTCGAGGGGGTAACTCGATCCGATATGCCACTGGGCCGCACCGCTCGATAATTGGAAAGGTCCAATATACCGAGAGGCTAACTTACCAGTGACACCGAATCGATGGACTCCTTTCATAGGAGATACTTTCAAATACACGTAGTCCCTTACCACAAACATTAAAGGTCTCGTCCGCTTAGCCGCACAATCTTGTTGGCGGGTTTGAGCAGCTTTTAACTTGGCCTGTACAAAGCGGACCTGCTCCTCTGCAGCAGCTACCAAATCTGGACCAAAAATTGCTCTTTCTCCGGGTTCTGACCAATTCAGAGGGGTTCTGCATCGTCGTCCATAAAGAGCTTCAAAAGGAGCCATTGCTAGACTTTTCTGATAACTGTTGTTATAAGTGAACTCTGCCAAGGGTAAACAAGACTCCCAATCAGGGCCATAAGTTAAGGCACAAGCTCGCAACATATCTCTAGAATTTGATTGACCCTTTCCACTTGCCCACTAGTTTGAGGATGGTAGGCAGAACTACGGATAAGGGTAGTACCTAAGTCAGCTTGTAATTGTTCCCAAAAGCGGGCGACGAATTGCGGACCCCGATCGGAAACAATAGTCTTAGGTATACCATGAAGAGCTACAATACGCTGGAGGTAGAGCTCTGCTAATTGCTGAACTGAATGGCTAGTACTTACTGGGAGAAAATGTGCTGTTTTGGTCAACCGGTCTACAATTCCCCATATAGAATCATTCTTCCTTTGAGTCTTAGGCAAGCCCACAATAAAGTCCATATGGATATCTTCCCATTTCCAACTGGGTACAGGCAAAGATTGCAACAATCCCGTAGGTCGTAGATGGTTAGCTTTTACTCGTTGGCATACATCACATTCTGCCACAAATCTTCCTATTTCTCTCTTCATCCGGGTCCACCAAAAGCGTTGTTTCAAATCTTGGTACATTTTGGTGCTTCCTGGGTGGATAGTATAGCGGGAGGTATGTGCCTCTTCCATGATCTTCTTACGGAGGTCTGCATCCTTCGGCACCACCAGTCGGTCCTTAAACCAGAGTAGTTCAGCCTCATCAACCCGAAAGGGTAATTTTTCGCCTTCAGAAAGCCTTCTTTTCAAATGTTGTACCCCTTTATCGAATCGTTGAGCTTGAATGATTTGGTCCCGTAGAGTTGACTCCAACTGTATAGCAACTATTGCTCCTTGCGGTACCATTTCTAGGTTCATTTTCTCCATCTGCTCGCAGAGGAACTCGGCTAGGGGAGATAAAGTGGTACAATTGCAATGAGCCTTGCGGCTCAGAGCATCAGCAACCACATTAGCCTTCCCAGGGTGATAATGAATTTCCAAATCATAATCCTTAATTAATTCCAACCATCTGCGTTGCTGCATATTCAAATCGCTTTGAGTGAAGATATACTTTAAGCTTTTATGGTCAGAGTAGATATGATAGACATTTCCTAGCAGGTAATGGCGCCAAATCTTCAGGGCGTGCACCATAGCTGCTAGCTCTAAATCATGGGTGGGATAATGTTCTTCATGTTTCTTCAGTTGACGGGAGGCATAAACTATAACTTTCTTTTCCTGCATCAATACACATCCCAACCCAATGCCCGAAGTGTTACAATACACCTCAAAAGGTTTAGTGACGTCAGGCTGAACCAACACTGGAGCAGAAGTAAGCAATTTCTTTAAGGTTTGGAAGGCATGATCACATTCAGGCCCCCAAGAAAATTTCACGTTCTTTTGCAAGAGTTTGGTCAATGGCTTGGCTATTCTGGAGAAATCTTGAATGAATCGGCGATAATAACCAGCTAGACCCAAGAAACTTTGGACCTCAGTGACAGTTCCTGGAGTTTTCCAATTTAGGACTTCTTCTACCTTTTCAGGATCCACTTCAATTCCCTTCGCTGAGAGGACATGACCCAGGAAGGTAATCTTATCTAACCAGAAAGCACATTTACTGAATTTGGCGTATAGTTTATGTTTTCTTAACCGGGATAAAACGATATGCATATGTTGTTCATGTTCCTCTTCAGTTTTAGAATAGATCAGGATATCATCAATAAAAATGACCACAAATTTATCCAGCTCCGTCATGAAGATGGAGTTCATCAGGTACATGAAATATGCTGGGGCATTGGTTAATCCAAAAGACATAACCAGATACTCATAGAGTCCATATCTGGTAGAAAAGGCAGTCTTGGGTATATCTTCTTTTCTGACCTTGATTTGATGATAACCCGACCTAAGATCAATTTTAGAGAACACCCGGGCCCCCAACAATTGATCAAATAGCACATCAATGCGAGGAAGGGGGTACTTATTTTTAATGGTTACCGCGTTCAGTGGACGGTAATCCACACACATCCTTAGAGATTTATCTTTCTTTTTCTCCACAAAAAGTGACGGGCAGCCCCAAGGAGAAGTGCTAGGACAAATAAAACCCTTCTTAAGAAGATCCTCAAGCTGTACTTTCATCTCAGCCATTTCCTTATGAGCAATTTTATATGGCTTCTGATATATAGGTGCGGTGCCCGGTACTGACTCAATGGATAATTCAACCTCCCAGTCTGGTGGTAATCCCGGAAGATCTTCTAGAAAGACATCCGGAAACTCACGCACTACCGGAATGGACATTAGTTCAGGGCCATTTACAGCATTGATGGTCAGCAATTCCCTTTCTAGCTGAGGGAGGAATATTGGCACTAAAATATTATCTGGGGAGGTATCCTGTATAGTGCGAGCCCTGATATCCATTATCACTTGATGATCATTCATCCAGTTCATCCCTGGGATGACCGGAATCCCCTTTCCTGGTAACACTATGGGCTGAATTTGGAAAAACCCTCCCGCCCAACTCCAATTGCAAATCCCAAACCACTTAGGTTAGTTAGCAATTGTTGGCCGGGAGCTGTGATGAGGTAGCCTTGTTTAACTGTGGATATTATAAAACCCCTACTATACGCATATGCATAACTGATAAAAGTATGCGAGGCTCCAGTATCAAATAAAACTTGAGTAGGCTGACCGTTGATTAGAAACATACCAGTCATGACTGCTTCTCCCTCGGGTAGTTCTTCCATCAGCATATAATGAACCTTGCCCACCTTCGGAGCAGGTCCCTTCTTCTTGAAGGCATACTAGGGGATTTCCCCTAGGTGTCCGAGCAGGTGGACGAAACCCTAGGGCCTGACGGGGATATGGACAATCCTTCACATAGTGGTTAGGCTGCCCACAGTTGAAGCAAGTGTTGCCAGGAACTGGAGCACGGGGAACTGGAGCATCGGGCATTAATGGACGGGGAGGCTGCTAGCTGCGGCCTCATGATCCACTGCCAAGGGGGTTGGTTCGGCTGGGGTGCCGAACGAACAACCCACAAGGGACGTATAGTAGGAGGGGCATACCTAGGCTGCTGGTACACCACTCGGGGTTGACTGTTGGATCCCTCAGTGGCCCTTTTATGCTTCTTCTCTTCTCCATATACACGGAGTCTCTCTTCCAGCCGAATAGCATCATTAACCATCTCATGGAAGCTTGCATATGACGTGTTCATCTTCGCCCTCATTTTTGGCGATAACCCCCAGGAAAAGTACATCTTCTTGGACTCATCCCCGGTGACCAGAGCTAGGAGCATACTGGGCTAAATGATTGAAAGCTTGGATATATTCCAGTATGGTCTTGTTTCCTTGTTGTAGGCTCATAAATTCTTGCATTTTCATTTCTACTAAGCCCTCAAGGGATATGATTGGTCCTCGAAAGCCTTGTGGAACTCTTGCCAGGTCAGTTGCTAATTAGGCTGAAGAGATGCTTGATAAGTTGCCCACCAAGCATCGGTAGGCACTTGTAAATTCCGAGCAACTGAACATAACCTTCTGCCGATCAGTAAGATTCGGCAGAAGGTCAAACATTCCTTCGATGGTCCGAAGCCAATGCATTAGCTTCCATCGGATCTGAAGCGGACTGAAACACCGGTGGATGGAGCGCTTCAAAATCCAAAAAAGTCACCTCCGCAGTCCCGCCCACGGCGCTGGACATCCTGTAGCTGCTGCTGCTGGTTGAGCTGGTTTTGAGTTAACAGCTCAATCAGTCGATCTTGCTGGTTAAGGACGTCCACCATCGTGGGGGCATGCGGGGGTGGTGGTGGTATTGGGGTTCCATCAGAATGTTCACCAGCCATCTGTAGAGCACATGAGTTTGGGAAGACCATGAAATTGCCAGTACGCTTAACAGTCGAGAGGATCCAAAAACAAAATATCTCACACCATTTTATTGAAAAGTCAATAGAACAGTACTCCTTCTTCATGAGTTGCATTACAACTCCGATCACACAACTATTGTACAATTCTACAAACTGCTGCTTGTCTCTGGAACTTCACACCTTGGCACTTTTCGTACAAAAATTTTACAAATTTACACACACCCATACGACGAACTAGTCGCCACATATTTTCAACTGCAACTCTGGCCCATAGAAGGCTCGCTCGCACCGGAGTCGTACCCTAGATCTGGAGCGGGAGTGAGTGGTGGTCCAACAGACCCTGAAGCCACACCGAAGGAACCTTGAGTAGGCCCCGACCCCTCAAGGGACCAACTCCATAGGCACCTCCTCAGAGGAACTCTCAGCTAACTCCGCTATCTCTTCCTGAAGCTGGTGGTTCTGCATTTGCAGAGCCATCACCTGCTCATTAAGATCATCTATGATGGTGTGGTCTAGCTCAATGTGAATGGTCTGATCTTGAATGGTTAGGTTAGCAGTATGGAGCTCATCTCTCAATTCCCTCATCACTCTCTGATCTTCGTACTAACGAAGACCCAGCCTAATAACCTCTGAGGTGTCCCTATGATGCTGCTCCACCATCTGCGCATTCTGCGCCCTCAGCTCCCTAAGACTGTCTCGGGTGCTCTCATAGGTCTAGTGATGCTGATCATATAAATCAGTGAGGTGGGAGGTGTAATAGACCTGCTCCCTCATTTGACGCCTCCTCAGATCTCTAGCAGCGCGTTCCAGGCGGTACACCCTCTCTCCCCACTTAGCCCAGGTACGATCACTAGGAGGAAAATACATGGCTTCCTGAACCCTTCAATTGCTCTGAATGCTAGATCATAGAGTCGAGTGAGGGCTCTGTAAGCCGCATCCGAGCGTGCCTCTCCTAGGGTCATCCCACTGCCCTCAACTTCTAACACCTCCTCCATCTCAGACTCAAGGTGTCGGGGCAGACGCACCCACACTCTGGTCTCACCAGTGGTACCCTGATCAAAATGAGAGGTAATGTAGCGGGGGCATCTGGGATACCCTAGCTCCTGCAGAAGGTGGTGGAGGTTCATAGCTAATGGACAGTCCTCTGGGCACTCTTGGTGCCAACGACCCCTGTCGTCCTCATATGGTACAAAGGCATGCGGCATCTGGACCAGAGTAACCAGAAAAACTTTTATTAACACCAAAACATTTGAATTGGCCATTTTATTTATAGGAGAGACAAGTAGATCCAATGCAATCATGATGCAAGAGAATTTTTTTAAGCAAGTTAGAATTAGTTCCGCTACACGATCTTCTACAGAAGGCAAAATTTTTAGTTGTTTTCACCTTACTACAAGTTTCCTTATACTGGGCTCTATTAACATATATAATTAATTAGTTTTGAAACTAGTAACCTACCCCTCAACCTGGGCTCTGATACCAGTTGTGGCATAACTGCCCAGATTAACCCGGAGTTAGTGCTTACCACACTAGATCCGGACTAATCTCGGTAGTCCCTCAGGATTAGGTATCCTGACTTAGCCTTCCCATCCGGATCGAGCTTGATCTTGGGGCGACTCTTGAAGGAATCCATAGGTTACATCATAGCACAACCACATACATTACCATAGAGTTAAAATATTACAACCCAGTACTTGTTAACTTATTACATCAAGGCTAAAAGTCCATCAGCCCTTTTCAAAAGTTATAGAATTCCAACAAGTTTATTTCAAACTACTTACTACGCAGCCCAAGGCGTAGTGGTTGTTACTTCAGAAGAATGGAGGGGTGAGGTACGGATCCCATTCGAACAGAGTATACTCAGCACCTGTAAAAAGAGTAGGCAAGAAGCCTGAGTACTAATTACTCAGCAAGACTTACCTGACCACTGGGTCTAAACCCAACTTTCTAGCCTATGGCTGATCTGGTTAGGTTGACTCACACTGCAGCAGAGTTATGAGTTGATCCTTAGCTTTCAGAGTGACAATTTATTTTATTATTGCCCTATTATACTAGGTATACCTATTCTACTAGCAGGCAAAGCAATCACTCTTCAAAACATTCATTAATAGGTCATTCCACTTTTTACTACGATGTTGGTCGCAATCAGGCAGTTTACAACCGGCAAGCCACAGATGATTCGAATCGATTTCCAACCTCTCGAGAGGGATACTCAGACACCCGTCATATGCGTGTACACTGACTCCACATATGACAACCTAACACCTAGTGCCACCTAGTCGGAACCATCCTCACCGAACTCGGGTGTCAGTCCTTCGACACCCGCCCAACCTCCTCCTTCCAGTTGGTCTCGTCTAGTTCCGCACTTAGGTACAACAGGACGAGAGGTTTACCGGGGCCTGTTAAGGATGACAAGTGAATGAGACGCGTTCGGCCCAACCAGGCCACACATCGGATGGCCTTATGCGACACTAGGCAGGATCAGGGTCCATGGCAATAATCACAAGTATGAATATCACAATAACAGAAAGCGAAAGTGACCCCGCCTGCATGTCTGTCCAATTATTAACATCCTTCCTCATTCTTAACCAAATTAACTTTAATAAAGGAGGGTCGTTCTAAGCCTATGCCACCTAAGCCATCTATGGCGCATAGGATAATCATGCTAGGGTAATGGGTAAACATGCACTAGGGTTTCAACCAATTCCTAACTCTAGTGCACAAACATAACCCTTTTTCTTATTTAAAGGAATCAAAAAGAAATGGGCAATGCACCGGGGCTTGCCTTGGGTCAGGGGGTCTGTGTTGGCGGTCGGCTCGAAGACTGCTCCCTCCGGGGCGGATGGACGGTTCGGGTGCACCGGCTTCTAGGGCTTCTGCTGCGGTGGAAGACTCTTCAACTGGAGCCACTGGGAGCAACGTACCTAGGATGATGACATGCAGGATTTTGAAAGGATGAGGATGATCAACCTGTTGAAAAAGTAAGATACACAATTTCTAAAGAAAAGGCGGGGCCGCAGGGAGTTAATCAGCTAGGTCACCAGGACCTAGGTGACTGTCCCAAGGCTCAAATGAATTTTCTACTATTTTAAATAAATTTTTCGAAAGCTTAAATGAGTTTTTTAAAAACTTTTTGGCATTTAAAAGCAATTTTGGATTAATTATATATTTTTATTAAATTTCTATAAATTTTACTATATTTTTCTTAATTAAGAACTTGTTTTATTTATTTATTTTTTAAAAATAAAAATGATTTAATTTAATTCTTTTCAGAATTGAAATAATATTTAATAATTTAAGAAAATGAATTAACTAATTAATTAACTTAAACAGATTAAATTAAAAATTAAATAGATAACTAAATAAAAGAAAAACCAATTTCTTAATTGAAATCAGCTCCCCAAAGAAAAACAAAACCAAAAATTCATTTCCCCCCTCCCGCTTTCGGCTCGGCCCACTGGCCTCGTGGGCCGACGGCCCACCTGGACTAGCGGCCCAGCCGGGCTGGTGGATCAGCCTAGCGGCCTTCGCCTGGCTGCTCGGCGCACCACACGTGCGCGACGTGCTCTGCGCGCCGGCGGCGCCGGTGACCACAGCGCGCGGCGGAGACCAAGAGGCCTTGCCGACAGTGGCCTCGGGCGCGGTGCACTCGCAGCCGCTCCCTCCTTCCTTTTCCCTCCCCCCTTTCTCTCTCTGCCCGCACGCGTGCCCTGTTGCTGCGGCATGGCGCCCACCCGCGCGCTCGCTGCGGTGAGGTGTCCTCGCGGTGGCGGTGGCGACCACCGGTGCCAGCAGCTTGGCCGCGCGATGTGCGCGCGGCCGCTGCGCACCCGGTGCGCGTGTCCACCGGACCCTAGCAGTCCGTGCGCGTGGGGAACGCGGCTGGCATCCCGCGGCATGGCTGCAGTGCCATGGCAGGGCACCGAGCATAACGAGCTCGGGCGGCCCCATTCTGCGACGCGGAGGGGTGGCAGACGAGAGGCGGCGCGGCTCACCTGCGACGGCGCAGGAGACTCCTGGGGACGGGGAAACGACGACGAGTGACGGCGGCGGCAGAGCGCGGGTGGGGAGGGGCGACTGTGAGTGGGGTGTACTCTCCCCTGCTCGGCCTGGCCGGAGAGGAAGCCCCCCGCTCCCCCAGGGGCCCCACCTGTCAGCGCCGCTTGACAGGGGGCGTGGGTGGCGAGCGGGCTGGCCGCCACGCAGGGGTGCCGTCCCCGGCTGGGCCTTGCCCAGCGAGCTCGTGGCCGCAGGCTGCCGCCCTAGGCGCGGGGTTTATCCTCCTTTTTTCTTTTTTTTTTAACTTTTGCACCTTTCTCATTTTTAACCCTAGGTTTTGACAAGTTTCAGACAGGGGTCACAATACAAAAGTTAAAGGGCTTAATTTAAGCTATTCTTTTGCATTTTCACCCCTGAAAAAAACGAAGAGTTTGAAAGAATTTGAATTTGAGTTCGAAAGAATTTAAAATTTACTCCACAAATTTGTATGCAATGCACTTAATATAGCTTAATGATACTGAGTATCACAACTCATGTCCCCGGCTCAGCTTGCCCACGGCCATGGCCACACACAGGCTATGCAGCAGTGCTGTGAGGCCGCAGCAGCACAAGGACCGCGGGACGGCAGCCGGCGCAGGGGTCGCGGCCACGGCGCCACGCGCGGGCGTTAGTGGGGGCCGCAGCGAGGTGGCGGTCGATGTGGGCGTGGCCACCGCGGCCTCGTGCCAGGGGTGGCTGCGGCCGTCGACAGGGCAGGACGGCCGCGAGCGAGCTTCCACGAGGTAGCAGTCGGGCCGCGCTCCATCCGGGGCAGCGTGGCTTGGAGGCGGCGGCACGAGGCTTCACGGCTGAAGACGCCGGGAAACGGCAAGGACGGAACGGAGCGCAGCGGAGCCGGGGTGGCCGACGGCGGAGGCGCGTTGAGCTGCAGAAGGGCGAGGGCGGAGGGGCGCGGTGCGGCGCTGGGAAAGGTGAGGGCTAAGGGGCGCGGACCGGCGGCGGAAGCACCGAGGAAGCCGCAGACTCCCGACACCCAACGCGAGCAGAGCAGAGAGAAAAGCCTTGCGCAGACGGGCACCATGTAACGGCATTCCACGTTGCCTAATCGGGGCCACACCATAGGCAGTCTAATTGCGGGGGCGATATAGGGTCTGTTTGTTTCCCTAGCCCAGGGTGGCCTGTATTAGCCTATATGCAAGTATAGTATATCCAGGGCTAAGATATGCGATTTTCCAGTGTTTGTTTCCAATGTGTATCATATCCGGACTGAGTAAGTTTGTGTTTGTTTTACCTGCATTGGCCCATTGCACTTGTTAGGCCTTGTTTGTTTCCCTGCACCTACACACGGTTGGGCTGACCTTGGTAACGCGGCCCACACCTCGGCCATTTCACCCTACCCCTTCCTCTTTCCACCCGACGCGGTGGCAGCGGTAAGGAGCTGGTCAGCGGCGAGCACCTTGTTGAGGATGAGCACGACCTCCACCTTCACCTACTCCGTCATCGCCCAGCTCCCCGCATCGCCCCACCTTGCCGAGCCAGCCGCCACGCCCGCCTCGACGAGCCAGCCGCTCGGTGCTAGCGGAGGCGGTCGAGCCCGCCCCTCCGTCGGCGACGAGGAACTGGTAGATCTCGACGCGCTAGTCGACGGCGATGAGCTCCTCCTCAATCCGCAGCCGTAGCTAGGTCGAGCGCCTTCCTGATCCGCGCAGCGAGCTCACGCCTCCCCGGCTTCCTCCTCCTCTTCCCCGGCCGCCACCGCGACAGATTCCACCCCCTCTCGGCCTCCTCCTCCTCCTCCTCCTCCTCCTCCTCCTCCTCCGCAGTCCGCAGTCCGCCTAAGCTAGCCATGCATATGAACTCCGACGACGGCGCCTTGGAGGATCGCCCCTGCCGCCACAACTGCCGCCGGCGCTGGAGGAGGAGGAGGGCCAGGCGACGACGGACGAGAACGGGGAGTAGGAGGAGGCGGACATGGGGCGCACGGTGGAGGTGGGCTATGGTGCGGCAAGAGGAAGAAGACAGGAGTGGGTGAGGGACAGAAAGAAAACGGTTCAATGGAGGGTGCACTGCCGGTGCAGGGAGGTGCATTTAAGTTGTATTGCGGGTGCAGGATGCTGCACTCCACCAGCCTGCACAAGATAAACGACAGATTCCTGGGTTTCCTAGCAATGCAGCATATGGAGCCATTTTGCATTGCCTAAGTCTACATAAGGCACATGTGCAGAGAAACAAACACTAGAAAGGTGCACCCAGTAAGGCTGGATAGGGGGGTTACGCACGGAAACAAATAAACCCATAATGATCAATTGTAGATGCAATATTTTTTTTGCATGGATAAAGACATAAAGCATGGAGTACCATAGATCAGGTTCGTTACAGGCATAGAATGTTCATAAGCATAATAGTAGGTAGTTTATAGGTTATATACAACAGTAGGTTGGAGTAATAGAAACAAACATGGTAGTGGATAGCAGAAGCAGCAGGTCAAAGCGAGTGTCACCATTGTTGTAACCTAGATAGGGTAAGATGATTTCTTGCAGATGTGTTACTAATATGGTAATACAGGAGGACTGGACATATTCGGTGGAGAAGGCTCATGCTTCACCAGTCTTCAGCGTAGCTGCCAGCTTCCACCAGATTCCCAGCCTCCATCGCCATGCAGATCTGCGGTTCCATATTGATTGTATGAACACTTGTATCGGTATATATGGCTTTAAATGGTTGTCCAAAGTTATAACCTCTGTCATATCCAGGAAAATAGGGTTCATCGGGATCACACCCAACTTTCACAGCGTCCTCTCCTGCGATGATAAGAAAAAACAGAATGTTGTCAGTTTACACGGAATACAGAAAAGTAAGTATTATAAGTTTTGGCTTGAAAGTGAGCGACCTTTTGATGAATTGGTTGGCAAGGGAGGCTTTAAACCCAAAGGGGGGATTGAAACCCATGGTCTGTGGGTAACAATGGGTGTTGAGTATAGCTATATAAACTCAGGCATTATTTCTCTAAATGGGATGAGATCACGTTTGACATGTCAATTGTGCTAGATAACTTTTAACAGATCAAAGTTTGAGGGGGGTATAAAATGAGTAAATGACAACACGTGCTAGTCCAGGCCAATCCTAATCTGACTGCATAAACAATACTACTATCTGATGAACCTGCAGGCCCTTCACACTATAAAATATATTTCTAGGAGTGGGATTAGTTTTGGCCTAGCCATCACAACCGCAATTTCCTATTAGGCTGTGGCAGCACAGCTCCATTCCTGAACGCTGTTTAACGGCAGGAGCACATTGTACATGCCAAAAGTTCTCTACCACGACATCTAATCTAACAGCAGGAGCAGGGTATTTTTCTTAGTTAGGTTTACAGTAGCATAATATGCTATATCAAGCACCAATCCTGGCCAAACGAATGAAAAGGAACTCGGAAGTATTATTTAGCTAATAACTGAGCACAGTGAGACATCCACATGAACTATCTAATAATTAAGTATAGTGAGTCATTCACATGGATTAACTCATGCTTCTTTATCTGAAAAGCATATTTAAGAATCTATGAAGTAAAAATATAAGAAGCACCGCACAACCTGAATTGAAGCATACCTCAATTGAAGCACACCGTTATTGGGCAGAGGATCAAACAGTTGTCTGCTGGAACATCTCTTGTCCTCCTCGGAGCTTAATTATGGATAGAGATAGAGAACAACTTTAAAAAAACAATTAGAGACAACCAATAACAGAATATAGATAGAGTTGTTTATTACTAAAACTATGCCAATGTGGCATACAGACTGCTATAGGTTGGATGAAAGTTTATTTCAATGGAAGCGCCATAAGGAGAGGGCAAAGGGCTTGACACCTGACTGCCTTCTCGGCAATGAAATCATAGAAAGCAAAATGTTAAAACTAGAGCTAAATATGAGCTACAAAGCTGAAAGGTATTCGGTTGGTTTGTTTATGACTAATTCTTCTCTGCTACATGAATAAGTAAGCAAGAGTAGGCCTAAAAATAATTTACAATGACCTCCACCCTTTTCTATTTTTGAGACAAGAACAAAACTAAATAAACTGCAAGGATGTGTAATAATTAATTGGCACTATGGATTGATAGAGGTGGATACTGTAGCAGCAGCAGATATTTTTTTAAACGTAAATGGCAGGAGCACTGCCTTTCAATGCCTTTCAATTAAGAAGAAAAGGAGTCGCACTAGTTTTTAAGGAAAACCGAGCCAAAAACCTTTACACACCGGACGGTTAGATTGGGTCATCAACACGCACCGCACAATACACAACATTGGCCAGTTGGACTGGAACATCAACACATGTAGCACAACATAAACACCCCACACGAAACACTTCAGCAGTGCCTACAGCCCGGTGCAAGTCGTCGTTGCCGAGCTTAGCTATAGGCCAAGCAGCTCCGATTTCTAGCACCGGACCTCCACCTTCTGCCACGAAACCAAAAGCAGTCGAAAGAGTGCACCGAGTGTCATCGTTGCCGAGCTATGTTGCGTAGAACGTAGCAGCTCCGACTTCACCACAGCGCACTCCTCCAAACGTGCCAGCCACCGCAAACAGCAGCTCTGACCTCCAAGGCGAGCACTGGCCAGTACCACGGGGCCTTCCCACCTACACACAACAAGCGCCAACCCACCTAGCCAAAGAGCCTCAGCACGGCATCATCGCCCAGCTTCACCAACCCTACAGGAAGCAGCTCTAACTTCGACCAAGGATCCGTAGCTCAGAGAGGGTGGCGCGCGCGAGCTTGGCAGTAGAGCCAGAAGGCATGACCACGAGCCCGCAGCAGAAATCGAACACCGCCGGAGGCGCCGTGGGGCTCCAAAGCGACGCCTCCAAGGAGGGAAACGACGCAGTACGCCGTCGGCACCGGCCCGAGCTGATCTGGACCTGAGAGAGCTTCCCATGGAGAATCCCCACGGAGAGGGAGAGGTGCTGACGACGACACTTCCAAGGAAGAATGCGGCGCCAGACGGCTCTAGCAGCAGCTAGCCCTAGCTTTCGCCCAGCATCTCCATCACCAAGAGCAGCGGCACAGGGGAGGGGCAAGCGTGGAGGAGGACAAACCGCCATGACGAGACACAGGGGAGGAGGGCACCAGCGGACGGAAGGAGGGTCCGTCGCCATCAGCCATCCTCAGACAGATTGAAGATGCCCCCAGACGGCATGGTTCCGACGGTGTGGGGCCGGATCCATGCCAAAGGGGCCACGGGCTGGGGGGCCGCGGCCACCGCTGGTGAGACCGAACGAGCAGAGGGGAGGAGGGCTCCGACGCCGGCAGCCGAGCGCCGCACCCCGACGAGGCCCGCCATGGCACAGATCTGGCGCGGAGGGGGCGGATCCACACCATGGGAGCCAAGACCGGGGAGTTCGCAGCTGCCCACGGTGAAAGGGGGTGCTGGGAGAGGTGAAGGGAGGGGGGTGGGCTGCGGGAGGGGAAGAGAGCTCCTTGTCGCCGCCATCCCAGTGTCCGCACGAGCCTCTCAACGGGGAGCTCCGGCGGCAGCGGCGTGCGGGAGGCACCCAAGTCGCCCGCACGGGGGCGACGCGGGGGACGAGGAAAGAAACCTCCACAATGAACAGTCTTGCTCGCTCTGGCAAGTTCAGTGAGTGCCTTCAGCAGCAGCAGATATCAATTGCAGCGTTGCATTATCTGGTGACTGAATTCAATGGACGAGCAGTTGTAGATTTGGTAAGGATGCATTGCAATACTGGTAGCCCCTGTCAAGATTGAATCACCATGAGCTATAACCTTAAGTAATGCATCCTTATTTTCACCACTACACAGTTTTAGTTAGTGAGCCCTTGTGGAATGATTACTCTTTTTACCATTTTCTTCGATCAAAAACTCCCCCTAGGTAATGAGGGGCAGTTATGGCTGAAGGCTCCACCTCTCCTGGAACCCCTGCATAAATTGAGAAAGAGATAAATGAGGGGCAAAAGAGATTATACGACATGCAGTCAAGGATAAATGGCCCTCTGATTCTCTGATTGTGTTGCTGACAAGCAAACTTCTTACCAAGCCATAACTCTGGTTAGAAAAACACTTTGGAGCAGTTCATATCAATGACATCAATGATGGCA
The DNA here is from genome assembly GCA_030272315.1 of Paspalum vaginatum. Lineage (NCBI taxonomy): Eukaryota > Viridiplantae > Streptophyta > Magnoliopsida > Poales > Poaceae > Paspalum > Paspalum vaginatum. Next base: position 45,967,139 of record CM059014.1, read on the forward strand.
AAAATGAATCAATGATGAAAGCCATAACTCCTGCAAGCTTCATTATAGACATCTGTCTATGCCAAACTCTATTTCTGCAGAGTTTTAGGAGGCGTCAAAGGTAACATTGTAAGCATGCCAGTCCGAAAATGCAGAAAGCATGCTGGGTCCAAAGTGGCTCAAAAGTATAGGTAATTGTGTATTATCTCTATAAGCATACTCTAATTAAACAATTGTAGGTGCACAGGGTTACAGTGTCCTGAGAGAACGACTTTTGAACTCTTTATCCATAAGATTTTCCAGATTAGTGTAGCTCTTGCAACAAGATTGTTTTCCCTTTAACCATATCATTAAAAATGCAATATATTTACCATTCCTAAATGCAGAAGGACTTAGTTTGCAAGGCTGTTACCTGTTAGTACATCTATTTTTTTCTCTCAAGCCTACATAAGTATTATAGTATCTTATCTTTTCTCTCAAGCGTACATAAAGTATTATACTATCTTTTCTAGAAAATATCAGTTGGTCAGATTGAGGTTAACATTTTTTTTCACTGGAAAATGGAGCTATTGCTATGAGAAAGAACCATATAAATAAGACTGGTAGATAATAACATAAGTGGAATCACATATGAGGTATGAGTAAACTGAAAGCATGTTCCTTGTTTCTAAAACGAAAAGATATGCATGGATAGCTTTCATGAAAATATGAAAATTATAAATGGAGCTCACTGGCGTAACAACTGTATCAGATGAAGTAACAAATGGAGCAGCCAGAGGCTGTGCACTTGGAGGTGCCTTATGGAAGACAATAACAATGGCATAAGAGAAGTTGTAGAACACCACAAAAGACAGAGGGGAAAGGTGGATCACGTTTCAGCTGTGGCAGCAGGTGTTTTGTGGAGGTGGTGTTCTTGCAAATAAAGTAGCAGGGGCTGCTGTTGCACTAGGTTGGCCATATTGCAAAAATTGAAGATCAAAATGTCTCAAAATGGATCACGTTTCAGCTATGGCAGCAGGCGCTTTTTGTAGGTGTTCTTGCAACTGAAGCAACAGGGGTTGCTGTTCCAGCAGGTTGGCCCTACCGCAAAAACTGAAGATCAAAATATCAAAAATCCGACTAAGATAATAGTAAATAAAACTTCTAATAGTAGTTGGAAACCTGAAATTCATATACAACTTCAAACAATAGTACATGATGTTTTGTACTAACATATAATATGGAATTGGAAGATGGCCATTTGCTGTCACAGCCAAACAGGATGTGTCACATTTATCCAACAGTTGCATTTTTTTTTTCAATCGTATGCCATTACAACATTATAATTTTTTTCAGAAGAGCGCAACGGAAATGTTGTCTAATAATAATATAAACAATTATGAGAGCTTCAATAATATGGAGAACAATTTTGGGACTCCAAAGGGAAGTGGAAATGCAAAATAAAGCATGTAGTCTCCCTCAGTTGAAACCAAACAAACATCAATTGTTATTATCATCTAGCAAAAACAAGCGCATGCTCCAGGTTCACTACCGTTACAATGTGTAATAGTAGGTGCTGAATGAAATGTAAGCACCTGGTACAGATAATTTCACTTGACTATGTGATCAGTATAGAAACATTTTAATAAAGATGTTCTGGAAGGCTATACAGGTGGAACAAAATAGCAAGGGTATAAAGGATGGAAGAGATGACCTGTGTGGCTACTGGCTCAGCGGAGTGATCTCTGCCTAACGCCTTAGCGCATCAGGCTGAAATGGCTGTAGAGATGAACCTGCAGTCACCCTAGCAAACAACAAAGAAGCAGGGGAGGCAACCCCAAAGACGCACTTCTCGGGGTTCAACATCATCTTGTTGCTGCATAAGTTTTCAAAAACGCTGCCCAAATCCCGGAGGAATGATTCACTCCGATGGGATTTGACCACGATATCATCTACATACACCTCAACTGTTTTGCCAATGCAATCTTTAAGAGCGACATGAGTTGCACGCACAAAGGTTGCCAAGGCGTTCTTAGACCAGTAAGGCATATTCACATAGCAATACAAGCCACAAGGGGTAGTAAAGGATGTCTTCTCCTCATCTTCCCTAGCCATCCTAATCTGGTGGAACCCCGAATAAGCATCCAAGAACGAGAGAAGCTCACATCCGGAAGTTGAGTCCACAATTTGATCTATCCTAGGGAGAGGGTATGGATCTTTGGGGCATGCCTTATTAAGGTCGGTGTAGTCGATGCACATCCGGAGCTTGCCCCCACCTTTGGGGACAACAATAGGGTTTGCGAGCCATTCCAGGGTGTTGAACCTCCCAGATGAAGCCCACGCGCAGGAGCTTATTGATCTCGCGGCGGATGAATTCTTGCCTTTCTGCTAATTGTTTGTGAATCTTCTATTGGATCAGCGTCGCTCTGGGCCGTACTGCAAGCTTGTGCTCAATCACCTCCTTAGGGAATCCGGGCATGTCGGAAGGTTGCCAGGCAAACACATCGACATTGGCCCGGAGGAAAGCGATGAGCGCGAGTTCCTATTTGGGATCCAGACCCCCGTCGATACGGGCAGTCTGGGAAACCTCAGCGCCGATCTGTATGACCTTCGCCAGCACTGCCTCTCCGTTTAGGGAATCCTCCAGGGGCTTTGGGGTTAGGTTCCTGGGGTTTGTTTTCGGGGCCACAGCCCCATCAACCGGCCCCCGGGCGATGGTGGGAACCCCGGACCCGTCAGTCAGAGGCCCTGCGCTCGGGGGTTCAATGTACCCCTAGGCCGCTACCACTTGCAGCTTCTCGAATCGCGGTAGCAGCCGCAGGGCAGTCACCGGGAATGGTAATGATGCCTTTGGGTCCCGGCATCTTCATGCACAAGAACCCGTGGTAAACTGCTTGCCATGAAGTTGTAGAGGAACAGTCGACCGAGGATGGCAGTTGTAGGGGAGCCAGAGCTTCTCCACCACGAACTCCACATGCTCAGTCCTGTAATTGTCAGGGGTTCCAAAGGTGACCGGCAACGTGCACGCACCATGGGGAAAGATAGCCCGGGCCCAACGCCCCCAGAGGGTGGGGGCCGGAGTAAGCCTTCCCACTGGGATTTGGATTTGGTGAAATGCCCAAGAGGAAAGGATGTTCAGGCTAGCCCCGCCGTCGATGAGGACATGCTTGAGATAGGCGTTGGCGATGGTTGGGGTATGAGGGGCAGCTCCTCTGCCCCCTGCCATGTTCTGAGGGAGGTCTTCTAGGCTGAAGGAGATGGGCACGCCGGCCCATTTGAGCGGGCACCGCACCTCCAGAAGCGCCGCAACCGTAGACACCTGCCTATTCAAGATCTTGACAGCGCGACATGTCAGCCGCACTGCCTAGCGTTACTGTGTATGACAGCAATGGTACGCTTAGCAACTTGAAACTGCTCGGCGTTGTCCTCGTTGTCTTCGTCGGGGTTCGGTGGTGGTGCGGGCACCTTGTTCTTTTAGGGGCCACCCTGCACGAGCTTCCTGTGCTTATCCTGCTATTCTTGGGGTTTATCTCATCTTTCTCGATTCCTGTCTGCTATGTTCTTCACTATCCGGCAATCCTTCAGGTCGTGGGAGCGATGGATCGCTACCCGCTGTGATGCCCCCGGCATCTCGAAAGCCCTAACACACGATTACATCAACACTAATGGTGAATTAGGATTTAATTATGCTTAGAGAGTGATGAGGATTGGTGGAGAAATCACTAAGTCAAAAACTTTTCTATTCAAAATAGAAAGTCGCACGTTACTTGGTTGAGTAGTTAGACATTTATACATTTTGATGCAAGACAACAAATACAAAAGTTTTAGTTCAAGATGTTGCCTTCAAATATGCTATTTTGACCGTTTTCAAAATCAGATGTTAAGGGGCTCAAAAGTTGGAACCAAGCCTAGTTTTCAAATCAGATGCTATTCTTATCGGCATATTTTCTAAACACGTAAACGCGAAATACACTATGTCCACACCAAGTTTTCAAAACTCTTGGATTTAAGGAAGCCTTGTTTTTCCTGCTATAGATGTCGCAGCCCTTCGACTTATGCCCTGATCATCCTGAGCCCACGAATGCTAAAACAACAGCACCTGAAGGTCACAAGAAGAAGAGAAAAGCGGGAGAATCTTCTACTAACACAACTTCAGTTCAACATCTGCGACCTGGCATGGTTCTATTGAAGGGATTCATCAAGCCGAAAGATCAAGTCAAGACAGTTCGTATGTGTCGACAACTAGGTATTGGTCTAGGAGGATTCTATAGGCCTAGTTTCAAAAATGGAGCCAAGATGAAGCTATGGATGATGTGTCTAGGGAAGAATTGGGATCCAACTACAGGTTTCTATGGGCCAACACATCCGTGCGATGGTGCCCATGTCCCTACGATACCAGAAGCTTTCAAGACAATTGCTCAAATTGCAAATTCAACGGCAAACGAATTTCCTAAAATCAATCCTGACATATGCATCATTAACTACTACAACAACGTCGGGAAGCTCGGACTCCATCAAGATAAGGATGAATCAGGAAGAAGCATCAACCAAGGTCTACCTGTCATCTCAGTCTCCATAGGCGACACGGCAGAATTCCTATTCAGCGATACTCGAGACAAGGATAGAGCGACTAAAATCAACCTCGAATCTGGCGATGTTCTTATACTCGGTGGAAGATCAAGACTACTGTTCCATGGCATCTCCCACGTGAAGCCTAACACTACCCCGACATGGTTGAAGGAAGAAACCGGTCTTCAGTCCAGGACGCATCAATCTCACGTTTAGGACAGTACTAGCTGGGTACCAATTAGTATGATAAAGTTTGGGACAAACTTATGTATTAGAAGGTTCTAACATCCGTGGATCAGAAAGACCTCGGGTGTCCGGCTCTATAGAGTCAACTTGTATCTCGTTCCTATGGTTAAATGTACTCCTAGTCTTATTGTGATAGCACATTAAGCTTTGGTAACTTCATGTTTAAAACCCTTGTCATTCATGCACTTCGAACTCTTGTGATCGGAGAAATCCTAGTCTATTTGCACTTGTATTCCACTATTCGTAATTTACTTGCTCCAAAACTTTGCAAATCGAGGAACCTCATTTACAATGGGATTCAAGCGCCCTAAGCTCTTATATCACATCGGACTTCCTCTTCGTTTACCATAACCTTGTATTGATTATGACTCTATAAGTGGAATGATTGAGCCACTCTTGTTGTGGTGTCTCCTTAGGCAGTCTTGGATGCCTCGACGGTACCTAGAGTCCTATGTGCACGGCCATCACATGGTTGTCCTACTAGGTTCGCGCTGGCATTAAGACATGCGAAGGTGTGACATCGCTTCAATCGTGGGACATTCATATCCAGTTTTCATCCCTTTCATGGATCTTGCTACTCTTGGTTCATAGAGGTGATCGATTCTATTTCCACTACCTTGTTTGTATCATGTCATTGCCTTGTTTCACCTTGCCTTTCTTGAGTGTGGGAGTAGCCAACCTCCACCCACTGCTTATCCACACATTTTCATTGCTTCTGTGGAAGTGATCAGTCTCATTTCCACCATCTCATGACGTCTTTCCATTGCCTTGTTTCACCTTGCCTTTAGGACCAGTGGGGATGATCCGCTTCAAACCCATGACTCATTCGTATTAAATCATATCCATGTTTGACCTTGCCTTCGACGATTATTGGGAACAGTCAACTTCATTTTCACAGCCTCTTTCGATATTTTCCATTCATTCGTTGAACCTTAATCTCCGAAGCTGTACCTCACAAACATCCCCCACACTAGCCATTGTTCTCGGCTGGTGCCTTTACCATATTGTCATTTCCATAAGTTGTCTTCTTCTCTTAGAAATTACCCAAGAAGGGAGCTTACTAACATCCCCAATTGTTTTGTTAGTAAGAATACGCCATCTACTTCCATTTTCTTGATCAGACCTGACCAACGCTAAGAAATTATACAAACCATCACCTTATCTAGGCGAATACGACCTATCTCCACCCTCTTGTGCCTTTCTTGTCACGATGAGCAGGATGTGCTATGTTTCACCACATCTTACTCTTGGAAGATATGTTGACTTAGCATTTTATATGTGGACATAGTCCCTATCAAATGAAGTGAATCTGCCTCTCAAAAACACATCCAATGACATTCCCCTGAATCCCAAGATTTTACCTTGTTTGATTTCCGACTGTGTACACTTTGCTTTCGTTGTTTGGATAAATCAGGTACTCGTCATGTTTCAAATGTTGGTATCGAAGTCAGGAAGTAACTCCTCTCATTTGCGTCTATCACAATCACTTGCTCACTGACCGCATTCTCTTCATGGTTTGTTCATTCGCTCTCATATATGGCACGACTCGTCGAGTATCTTAGAGAGACCAACGGAACATAATAGATGACGCTCTGTGACTACTTGTGTTAAAAAGGCACTAACCATTCACAAGCTAGTTGACAAAGCCAACAGGTGGAAATTTGCATACTGTCACGTGCAATCGAAAAGACACGAACCACGATGCCCTACTCTTTGTAATATGCGCAAGGTTATACAGTCGCACCTCATCCAAATCTCGGGACGAGATTTCATTAAGGGGGGTGGGTTGTGATGCCCCCGGCATCTCGAAAGCCCTGACACATGGTGAATTAGGATTTAATTATGCTTAGAGAGTGATGAGGATTGGTGGAGAAATCACTAAGTCAAAAACATTTCTATTCAAAATAGAAAGTCACACGTTACTTGGTTGAGTAGTTAGACATTTATACATTTTGATGCAAGACAACAAATACAAAAGTTTTAGTTCAAGATGTTGCCTTCAAATATGCTATTTTGACCGTTTTCAAAATCAGATGTTAAGGGGCTCAAAAGTTGGAACCAAGCCCAGTTAACCTACACTCAGGAAATTTTGCTAACTTTAGGGTTGACACTCTTTCCCAAATTTCATTCTGAAATTACTTTCGATTTGATTATACAACTAGACCTTGTTCTAATTGGACTTCATTTGGTAATTCAAAAGTTGGGAAAAAGAAATACTCCACATAAATTGAAACTGCGGTTTCATCAAACCCTTGAATACAATTGTGCTCATAGTTTAAAATGTAATAAGATCTAGCTCAAACTTTCCATACCAAACTTGAAGACAATTTGATGAGTAACAATTTTGGTATTTTGTATGTTGACATGCATAAAGGTTTGCCTGGTGTTTTAGCTCATTTTCTGCCTTCTAGTGAAATCTGTCAAACCAGGCCTGAGTGGAAAATTCAAATTTTGAGCAACCAAAAGACATGATCATACAAAACCATGTATATGAAAGTTGTAGGGAATGAAATTATGACCAACATTGGTATATAAATCTTTATGTGAAAGTGCACCTAAAATGGACTTATGGAATTTTCAAATTGGAAGGTGTTGTTGGTCAAACTGGAGTCAGCAGGTTAAATTCAAATTTAATCATAGTTAAACTTGGAATCTGGTTTTAGTCCTTTTGACAAAGTTGTATATCTCAAAAGGTACAACATTTCATTAAATTGGGTACTTTTCAAATTCGGCTCCTACATTGGTCAAATTGGCAAAATTCAGAAACCTAGTTAGTTGTTCAAACAGCCCTTTTCCCATTTTCGGAATTCATTTCGTCTTTTGTCTCAATGACGCGTTGGTCCCACCTGTCGGGTCCCTTGGATCCCCGCCGGACGACAGCACTGTGGACCCCACCAGCTCCAATGCTCCGCGCACCCGATCCATTGGACTTTGCCTCCCCACTCTCTACTGGTCCCACCCGTCAGCGAGACCTGGTCCATGAACTCGGTCCACGCTGCCCTGCTCCCTCCTTCTCCCCGCTCCCGCTCGCCCACGCGGCGCCCAGCGCCTGCCCACGCCGCGCCATGGACGCCAGCGCGCCCGGCTCGCCTTCAAGGGGAGACGAAGCCCTGGCCTCCTTCTTCCCCGAGCTCCCACTCACGCGCCCCTCTCCCATTGCTTCCCTCCGCCCAGCTCCCTCCCTGCCTCCGCTCCGCCCTAGCTCGCGTGAGCAGAGCGCGGCCACCATAGCCGAGCTCGGCTCGAGCTTGTGCGCCACGTCATTCGGCCTCCCTTCACCTCGCCGGCGTGTGCGCCCGTTTCGCCTCGTTCAGCGCTACCTATCGCGCCGCTCTCGGGCCGTCTCCGGTGCCTCCTCGGCCCTCTCCACGCACCGCCCGCCATGGCCACCATGGCGAGCGCGACGTAGCGGTAGGGGGACCACCACCGGGACATCCCCGCGCGTCCATGTCCTCCCCAACGACCTCGCCTCCTCTTCGCGCAGCTGTGAGCCCGACCACAGCCCCTACCACCTCCCCGTCCGCCGGATCGACGCGACGCACCTCCGCACCTCGCTGCCGCTGTTCATGCCGATTCACGGTGCGTTCCTCACTCGCTCCGACTTCCCTGCGTGACGAGATCTTGGGGGAAAGAATCTCCACGGCCGGGAACGCCTTCGCGGAGTCACTCCGGCTGCCGCGCCACCCCCTACACGTGGGGCCACGCCGTCGTTCTCCTCCCTGCGCGCGGCCTCCCTCCCTGGCGCGAGGTTGAAGAAGCCCAGGGAGGAAGATGTAGTTTTGTCGATTTAGCCCCCGAAGTTTTACGGTACTACGTTTTAATCCGAGACACCGTTGAATGAGTCGTATAGGGCTTACATTCCACCCCCTGTAGTTTACATTTAATAGCGAAAAGGTCCTTAGATCTGTGGTTTTTAATTAAAATGACTATTAATTCGGCTGAAACTTTGGAAATTCATAGTAAATCAAATAAAAATCAGAAAAATACAAACTTTGTTGCAATGTACTCCTCTTATGTAGATCTACAGAATGGATATGATGGTTGTGCATGAAAAGACATTTTTGCCCCTGATATTGTGCATGCATGAAAAACCTTAATAAATAGGAAATGTGGGTTAAATGAGCTTCAAAAATTATGAAATTTGGGCAGAGGCATTGATAGCATGTGTAGGCTCTGTATAAATTCTGGTAGCCCTAGCATTGATTGATTAATTACTATTTTGCCCTTGTCTTGTATTTAAGCATATATTTAATTTAAGAAAAGGCTGCTATGGTGAAAAATGCTCAAGGTGACTTCAGGGGCTTAGTATGAGCTCTAGGTTATGACCATAACTCCCTGTTAGGGTAGGAGGTTGTGCATGTCAAGTTTTGATGGAGATTTGAAAATGACAAATAAAAACATGTTTAACTAAATAGTAGGAAAAGTGAATCTAGCATGTTTAAATAAATTCTAAGTAAAGTGCCATTTAAAATGCTCTTAAAATCCCACCAAAACCCATGTAGCTAGGTTACTGTATAAACATGCATATGTGAGTCTTTCATGGGTTTTGGTTGATGCTATATATGGCATCCACAAGTAGTTACATACATACAGTTGAAAGTGAAAGAAATAAAAAGGGGATGTTAATGTGCTATTGCTTGCGGTGTTGCACAATTTCAAAACTCGTGAGTAAAGTAACTTACTTGTTTATGTGGATCACCATTTGACCAAAGCTACTAACTTAAACCTTCGATCCCACTTTGTCATTAAAGAGCTAGATGCTATCAATTATCTCTAGGATTACTCCAAAGAGATGGTTCTTATATGTTGCGCTCTTCATGTTACATGCAAATCTGTTGCACCATATCATGCATATCCTTCATATGACATGATGCTACACTTAGTAATATTCCTAAGTAATCAATAACTTGATAAGGTACATGTATGATTGTACTGTATAATTGTATGAGTGTATGCTTGTTCTTGTTCACAAAAGTACTCTCTATTTAAGAAGTTTATCAATCACCTTTCTGACTATCCATCAAGTATTTGTTCATGCGTGTGCTTGATATTCGTGCATCTCATTCCCTGCACCATGCATATCATTCATATAGCAACGCTATTACAGATACGTGATCGATACGCAACTGCGTGGAGCTACGTCAAACAACGGTGGTCCAGAAGACCAACTAAGACCCAAATACCACCTAGAGGTCCCTGAAGTGGTATTTGGAAGGAGGAGTTGTCCAAGTGATCAAGGAATTGCCTGGGGCAAAGCCCCACAACCCGGCAAACTAACCTAGTTTAGTTTGTTGGGTTTGTTAAAAATAAGCAAGGTAGGCAGGACCATGAATTTCCCAACTAATATTATCTTGATTGATGATTACGCATTCGCATTAGGAGTTGATTGAAAACCCTTGCATTAGACTCCCTGGCCGCCCTAGCCCTAGCACCTATATCTAGAGTTCGTAGGACGAGTTGCCTAGAATTGCTAGGTGCGAGTAGACACGAGTGAAAGGAGTCACTCGTCGCGTAGGTGTTTTCAAAGATTACAAAACTCTTACTATTGGGAAAGTAATATTATGCTCATGATTTAAATGGAGACCGGGCGGAGAATAATCTTATTTTGTGGTGTGCGTTGTTGTATCATTTAGCTCCGCCCGAGTCGTTTAAGGCTCGTCCGTTGTTCGCCTGCTGTTCGGCATAACATTGCTAGAGTGCTTAACCGGGAAATGGGACCGGTGAAGTCTTACCTGGGTTTGTCCAGGAGTTTTCGAGGCTCCGCCCATCCACTTGCTGGAGGCCGATGGGCCCGGGAGCGCTTGTACTCGAGGGAGGGCTGACCCAGGACACTGTGGTATCGCTGCTGAGGGGGCACAACTCGGGGGTTAGGTGGGGGCGCTTTGAATCTTGGGACAAGACAGGTGGAGATGGGGGCTATATGTGGGAACGCGATGGCTAGTAAGCATATACCCCTGGCATGATAGTTATTCCTAGGAATTAAAATCGATTTGAATCGCTGATGCCCACCAGGTGTGGGAATGCCAATAACACTGTCGGGCAACGTAGTAACTACTTGAATATATTATATCTGATACTCATGTTTTTCAAATACTACATGTTTGTATTGTATTGCTTATATTTCTGCAAGTTATTATTATGGAGTTGTATGCAAATGATGAGACTTGTTACTTTATGATATTATGTCTCTGTTTAAAATCTATGGCTAAGGATCCACGTGATAGTAAGCAAGCTTCGCGTCGGCCGTAAGCCATTCCATTAAGTCCTACTGAGTAATTAGTACTCAGGGTTTGCCCCCACCTTTTGAGAACAGGTACCGGCGACATCTGGACAAGTGCTTGGAGGAGGGTAGTACTGGTGGGCTCGGTGCTGCTTGCCTCGATCATCGTTGCATGAAGACTACTAAAGTATTTTGTTTCCGCTGTGAGATGTTTTCGAATTCGCTTCCGCTATCTGATTCAAACTTGCCTTTTGTATAGGCATTATGTTGAAACCTATATCTTTATTTCGAAGTGGTTTGTAAAATAAGTTTATATTTGCTATATTCAACTGCCTGAGATGATGTAACTGTTGTGGCTCCATCGTGGGCTGGATGTGTATGATGTCGGTTCTTCTGGGAAAAGGTAATATCGGGAGCCGAATGACTCTCGACGGACGACCGGGTTTAGTTCGGTCTAATTGCACTGCAAGCCAGAGGTGGCAGGTGTGCTTAGTCCGGATTAAATCGGCGGTTCCGCCACACCCGCCGCCCCCCCAGGGTTTCCGGCCGCCCGCCGAGGGTGGCGCTCTCCTCCATGTATAGTCGGAGCGGCCCACCCTCAACGGAGCTCACTGTGGAGCTCGCTGTGGCGATGGTAACCACGCCCGGCCCCAACCTGGCGCGCCAATGTCGTCGTGGACGACACCAAGGTACCGTATAGATACCGATCAAGTGTAGAGTTGCATAGGGACGTGGACGCTGTCGCGGAACCTGATGGGCTACGAGGAGCTGGAGAAGAAGGTTTAGAGAGGTTCGGGCCAGCCGCAGGTGTAACACCCTACATCCTCTTTTGGCTGCTCCTTGTATAGAAGAAGAACTATGAATACAATCAAGACCGGATGCCTGAGCTCCTGGTCATGTGAGGTGTGTTCTAGAGTGGTAAGGGTGAGAAGGTGCAAGCGTCTGAGGCCGAGCCCCCTTTCGACTGTGCTCCACCACTGCCCTTTTATAGCGCAAGGGTGTGAGTGGCCAGTACAGAGTTGGTAGCACAGTGCTACAATGAACGGCATGGCCTAGGCTCAGCTAGGCGAGTGGCACATCTCTCCTCCACTGTGTGGAGGCATGGGATGTGCTATTCCCTTCTCTGTCACTGAGTCAGGCGGAAGGACGCGTAGCAGGTGCCCTGTCCACCCCATCTGTCTGTACGGCGATATGACCTGCACGCCGCAGAGGGCGTGTAGGGGTACGGTCGGTCCGTGCGCTCCCTCTGCATTTAATGCGGCAGGTGAAGGTTCCTTCCCCCGGAAGAGTCCCTCCCGAGGCTCACTAGGTGGGTCCACCAAGGGTCCAGGGGCTCGCCACGTGTCCCTTCCGCTGTTGGCGTTCCCCGGAGCCCTTGGCCACGTGTGACGACTGTCTTCCTGCGGCGGTCTTCTTTTACTTGACGGGCCACTTCGTGTGCGTCTCTAGGGTATGGGTCCCCCGTGGCGCCAACCGTACATTTTTGTACGATAGTTGAAGTTCAGCCACAATATCTCCTCTTAATAAAAACGTGCATGCCATCGCACGTTCACAAAAAAAAAATCAGCCACATTATGGTTGCCTCATGATGCTTGTGGCTATGTAAATATTAGCTATAGCATGTGTAAGGCCCTGCCTGTTTATTTGTCTTGATTCTTGGGACGCTCATTACTTTGAACCTGTCTTCTCACATGTGCTTTTCCTTTGCAGGGGTACTGTTATTTGTAAGTGTATTTTTGCCGCTATACCTATAATTGTCGTTGTACCAAATGCATTTGTTAGTGCTGTAGAAATGAACGGTTACTGATGAACTTACTGTAGGGGTAAAGTGAACATATATAGCTGTTGGGTGGTGCACCTCCCTGCTTTCCCAGCTTTAGTACCTTTTCTTTCCATGGTTTGATGCTTCCTTTTCGTCAGGAAATGTAACTCAATCATCATTTGCTCAATTATATATGAATGCAGTACTTATGGTAATAGCAAATTCCTTGGTTTCCTCCTCCTGGGCTGCTATCCTGTTACATGTGTGTTGTAAAGAATAAACATCTCTCTGCCTTTCTCCCATTATTTTTAATATATTTTTTGGCCACAGCCATAGGTTAGATGATGTCCTTTATTTTCAATACTACCATATTTATCGTTTGGATGATCTAATTGTACCTTTGTAGCCACCCTTATAGAATTACAGATAATGGTTGCGTTTGCACAGTATGTATGATTTAATGACTTCTGAGGTTATATACCATTGTATTTGGTGGCCATGCCCTTATGTTATTTTTGCATATGTATGCTTCCAGTTGATATCTGAGGTATAGGTCTAATGACTTCCCTGGATCCTAACCTTCTATCATGCTACTCTGTAGCATCCTGACCCTCAGGAAAATCATGGAGCATATATCTCTCTTTTGGTGCCACAGGCAATCCTTTAGTATTTATCCCATTCATTTCTCACGGAGCAATCAACAATCATTTCTTCTGCTGACATAATAATAATTATCATACAGTTCAAAATTAATCTACCAACTACTGTATTTTAATTTCATAACACTGTTTAACAACAGCCAACAGGTTAATTAATTTATCATCACACAACGCATCATGTTGTTAGAGGCTCAACCACCAGTACGGGGCCCCCAGACCTAGTTTTCTAACACAACCAACCCGAAGTCCCGAACCACATCGCCTGGCCCCTTTTAATTAATTTCGACAATGCAATAACGTATCCTGTTCGATTTGCTGTAGTGCATGAATGGGGTGCGACTAGGATCGGACACCAATCAAGAAATTATAAATGCCGGCCGCTATATATAGGGCCGGTTGTCATCGTATGGCTATTTGTCCTTGGGCTATAAATTAAATGTGGTTCCATTAATCTTACCATGCCTCCAACTAACAATGTACCCTGGCTAAGCTAGCTAGGGCAAACCGTACATCTCTCTGTTTATTTTATTTGGATTTTGGCTTATGAAATTCCCGCGTTTCGAACTATTCTTTAATAAACTCCAGTTGAGCAGCAAACATAGATGAGTCGTTTATACATGCATTTGCATACATAGAAATGTGATACCACATCATACAAACCAAGGTAAGAGTACAAATATACAATATGGGAAACAAGCCAAGATAGCAGTTCTAAAACGAGGCCAGATCCCTTGAGTTTCTCTTCCATAACACGATCTATCTTTCTCCCCGTCTCTTCACTCATGTGATTCACCCAATCCCCCATCACCCCTTTCCTGAAGAAGGCCGACTTGTCAAGCGCTGTGTCTTGGACACGGACAAATTCTCGCTGTGTCTTGGACACGGACAAATTCTCCTGACTGATTGACACGCATGCCGCTAAGGTTGTCAAAGCTGCACAACCTCACTACCTCCTCAGTCACCCCATCCTCTTCTTCCTTGACACTGAATGGGACTCCAAGGAACGTTGCGAGCCTCACGACGTACTTCACTGGCTCAGACATCATATCCTCATACTTGAGAAAAAGAATATTGTCAGGGCTTCTGATGCTTTGCCTCCAATACTCAAGGCAATGGTCCCAGAAAGGCCCATAGGGAGAGAAGCCTTGGATGAACATGTCTAGAGCAGATTCTAAGTTGTCGGTGCCATGTTGTCCACCTCGTCTAAACTTACTCACAAAGTGCCACGTAGACACAAAGGCGTCCTTTGGCTCTCGACACACGTACACGATGCGGCCACTAGCAGCTATGGACGATGATGACTGTGGTGGGAACAATGAAAGGGGCATGTGTGTTGCGAGAAGTCTCGGGGATGGAAGTGCCTCTAGATAGTTGATGAGGTCGTCGTCGTTTTTGTGATGAGAGAGGACCTCCAGGGATGGGACCAACACCTGGGGATGATGAGAAAGGAGAGGGTGATCATTATTGCCTAACTCATACCGTGAGCGATTGGTGATGGTGAAGGTGAGCGCCTTCATCCATGTGGTGCCACACTTGGGGTTCGATGCGAGGATGATGTCGTCATGGCGATGCTTGAAGGTGGTGTGGAGGCGCAGGATGCCATGAACAAACAACGGATTGATCCAATAGTTGTTGTAGAGCACGAGCGACTGTGACCAGCCCTGTCTTGTTGGAAGTTTGGACACAACGGCAGTAATACTAGTATCTTCTTCTTGGCTTTCGTCGAAGGAAATGGCTACAGATTCGTCCTTGGCCTGTGCCGCCATAGCTGATAGCTCTATTTGGAGTTGTTCTAGCTCAGCACCCTCCCTCCCTAGTCCCTAGCTAGCTCTCTCCTGCGGTGTCCACTGCATAAGCTGCTCTGCTAGCTAGGATATATATATATATATGTAGTGAGAGGTGAGCCATTATATTAGTGTGTGGTCCCAATAAAAAAAGATTATTAAAGGCCTCTTTGTTCTCCGTAGACAATAGTTAGCTGCTAAAGAACCAAACAAAGTCAGCTAATAAATCGGCTAGCAATTAGTTGGACTCCACCTAACAATTATCTCATCAGATAACTTAACCTAGCTAATTCAGCTAATGGCAACTAATAGCACGAAAAAAACTCTTATACATATTAGTTAATATATTAGCTGCTAGAACCAAACATCATCCAGCTATTAGATTCTCAGCTAACAATTAGGTAGCTAATTTTAGCTAAGAGCTATTAACTAGCTAATTGTTAGCACTAATGGAACCAAACGAGGCCTAGGTCGTTACTATTTTTTCCTTGGCACTAATGGAACCGAACGGGCCTAGTTGGTTACTATTTTTTCCTTGAAAAAATGTTAAGTTGATGGTAGTAGTGGGTAAGATAGAACTACCGTACCTTGTGATTAATTAGTAGTGTGTTCGGTCAGTATAAGATCGATCATGATTCAGGACTAATAGATACTATAGATGGCAGCAGTGTGCTCGGTAAGTATATTATAGATGGCAGCAGAACTGAAGATAATATGCATCCGCACATAAATACAGGTGCTGCATGATTGGCCATCTAGGAAGCGACGCGCGCGTGGTGACGACGACACTGAAGAAAATTAATGTATGAATGCGATGCCGTACCAACCATAGGGTATGCTGAGCCTTTAATATACTAAAAAAAAATACAGCGCTCTATCGGTCTTGACTGGGTATATTTATCGAAAATAACAGAAACATGACTGGCCGAATATTGTACATCAATGCAGAATAATTCAAACCATTGATAGAAATGAAGTAATGTAACGACTTTAATATTTTTTACATCAAAATATAAACATATAATTTTCCAGTCAAGAATGCATATTACTTCCATAGTTTTGTTTAAGAAATAAAATTATTCCACAGTGTCCTAATCATTTCGTAGAGCTCTGATATATGATTGGGTCACTGATGGCTCCAGACTACCGGACAGACCTTAAAAAACAAAAATTCCGAGCCGATCTGTCCAATCAGAGTTCTTAAAACCTGAGGGGGATTGCCCTCACGAGAGCGCTCCGCGCCCGCGCAGCTCGATGCGTGGCTTTGATGATTTTGCAAAAAAGCCCTCTGTTTATTAGGAAATCAACCCGCAGTCCATCTCATCCATCCAGAACAGCAGACACGTTCAAATATTTTTCATTTAAAACCCTGTTATAAAGTTTATTTCAACGCGAAGAAGAGAAAATTCTAAATCCTCGTCGTTTTGCTGAAACAACCCTAGGTACTTTTGTGGGGAACCCCTCCTCCAGGCTCGATCTCGAACAGCCAAACCCTAGCCGCCCCTCTCATTCCACTCTTTTCCCTTTCCCTCTTCTCCCGTCTCCCCGCCGCCACCCCGTTGCAGCTCGTGGCACGCGCGGTGAGGTCCTCTCTCTTCCATCTCACCGCCGCTCGCTGCCTTCCCACCGCCGCCCCTCGCCGCCCGTTGTGGTCATCGGACTTGGTCGTATGTGGTCTTTCTTCGGCCACGCATCTGGTCACGACGGCCTCTCCATCGGCGATGAGTCGACGGCAGCCTCCCTCAGCGCGCTTGTGCTGCTCCTAGAACGGTTCGACCGGTGGTAGCATGAGGCGGAGAGTGGGCGGCGGTCAGCGGTGTCCTTCACGTGGGCATGGAGTTGCCGAGATCCAGGCGTGCAGCGAGCGACGAGGCCTCCTCGTCATCCAAGACTGAGGCCGAGCCCACTGCCTACCTTCCATGAAGATTGGGGTGTATAGCTGCTGCTTCTCCGGAGGACGAGGATCGATGGAGTGGCGACGAGGCTTCTCAGGCTATGGGGACTACCAGCACTAGGTCAGTCTGTGGGGGACTCATGAGTAGTGCTCCATCACGCATCACCAAGGTTTGGCTGCCATCGTCCATTTCTGGATCTACCTCGTCGGTGAGGTGGAGGCCACATACAAACTGCCTCTACGGCCCCGCCCCTGTGGCTGCCACCAGATCGCCGGCCAAGATCCGTGTGTCCAAGGTAAGCCCCTACCCAGTGAAATGAGTTTGTTTGCTTAATTTTTTTGACAATATTGTTTGCTTAGGTTTGGTTTAACTATCCAATGAATAATATGTTAAGTTTTGTTCATGTAGATCCGTAGGGATTAAATGGTTGGAATATGTAATCATAGTGCATATATGCTATCTGTATATTTGTAGCAGTTGGTTTTAAATGGATGACACATTTCAGTTGACACAATTTTTATATCAGCAGCAATTGTTTGTAAATGGATGCTCTTTCACTTTCTGTACAGTTTGTAGTTCATGAACTCTGAAGGATTTTGTTCTTTAGTTTTTTTTTTTTTTTTTGCTACAAAGGCCTACCAGTTGCAGGGTGCATGCAGATGATGAAAGTAGATTAGTTGTCTCATAGGAATTTGCAATAAAATGGTTAGAACTGTATGCACTTTGTTTGGGGTGTTGTGCAATGAACAATATGAGAAAATAGTTCACAATCTGTTGTATTTCTACATCGGTTGTTTCGGCAACTTGCCAACTTGCATGACATGCTCTTGACGTTCTCTTCAGTCTAATCATGGACAACTGAATGCAAGTCTTTTTTTCGCCTCAGAGGTAAAAGTTCTCAACATTGAAAGAAAGATGAGGCAGCCTTGTATAAAGGAGGAGAATTTGAAAGGAGTTGAAGCTGGTTTCATTAGCACTATCTGTATGCTTTATTCCCAGCTTCATTTCATGTTTACTACAGAAGTTGTCATCAACTCATCTCTGTAAGTGCAGTCTGTTTTAGACATTAAAAGGATGTCTTGAACAATTATATATTTTGCCTTTCTTTTGCTATCAGGAACGAAAGATCGAGTTACTCGAGTGAGCTACAACTAGGTAACTTAATTTACTTGTTAGTGTTAATGAGCGCATCATAATGCTTTACATTTTTCTATTGTGCTGCATGGAAGATATATCATAAGTTTAATGTCTTTTATTTTTCCAGCTGACAAGGAGGGCCCAACCTTGATTGGACAACCCAGCCACCGGTGCCACCGGTGAACTTGACGCCTCTAAGATTTATTACAGTCCAGTATACTCAGCTTGAGCTTTTTGCTTGCTTTCATTGTGTATAGGCCATAGCTCACTGTAGAGATTAGAGAAGATGGTTCTAAGTCACTAGGTACTGTCACCTGTTTGTCCACCATGTCCATATAGGTAACTTGTTTGAGCAAATGCTCTGAAGACTGCTGATGTGATCTGATCATCCAAGCAAGCGGAGGAAGCACAAGTGGAATAATTAGCTTGCGGGTGAGTCTTTGGTTCTGTATCCACTTTGAGGCAAAAGTAACTAGCTACCATTGTTTTTTTTTTTTTTTGCTATTTCATAGAATTTACTATGATCTGAACCTGTAAGATTTTGTCTGCAAAATCTGAACCTACACATTTCTTAACCATGATTTGTCTATGTCACTTAACGTATGATAAACTGGTTCCTAGGGATAGTTGTGATGGTTCCACATTTCTACTCTATAGCAATGCTATATGGACTACAAAGATAGAAGCAATATCTCTGTGTTCCTAACAAATTGTGTTCACAGCTCTACTAACTATATGGCATTAGTAGGGCGCTCTCTTTGCCAGTACTATGTAATAATAATAATAATACATTTTTTAGGTTGTTAAATTTTCATCCAATGTGAACAATTTATAGGAAGAGAAGAGATAGATAAGACAATATTCATGATGAACAAGGCAACAACAATAAGAGATAGATTTTCTTAGGCTGTCGCTTTGTCAGAAAATTAATTGTAAAGCAGACCAATTGTGCTTGTTGTTTGTATCATTGACTCACTGTTGTTTTACTTCATTGATTTCTTTGGCCTTCTTAATATGTACTAATTCTAAATCCAGCAATATCTGAAATGATTGTGCTCTATCAGAAAATTAACTGTAAAGATGACCAAAATTGTGCTTGGTATTTGTATGTGCTAATTCTGAATCCAACAATATGACCTATCTGGAATGATTGTTTCTATGCAGATCTGTCTTCACCGGCACAATTATTGATCTCACAATAATAGGTCTTGATTATGCAAAGGGTGACTCAACTCTGCAAGGTCAACAACATCAGTATTTATAATTTAACAACAAGCTGCAAAAGAAGCCTAGATTATAGAAGTGCTTTGCGATTGAGGGACAAGTGCTGACAGTCGAAATTTGCATCGGATAAATTTAGGAATTTATATTGGTCGAGTGTTTAGACCAAAACTGAATGTATCTTTTGTTTTGTTGTTTACCCTTGGCATAATATGGTGAATACAACCTTTACATGTCTTGGAAGTGTATGGTGCTTCTCAAATTAGCAGCCATTGTATTCAACATATGGGTCCCTGTTTCATTACATTACCTGGATGGACAGAAAATATACAATTTGTTGTTGTCCAAGCTATTTTACACTGTTATGCACCATGGCCATCGACAAACAGCGCTCTCCAAGCTTCTTGATGATAGGGTGTGTGTCAAGAATGGTTGGAATGATTACGCATTTGGGTTCTAGGAGCACCAAATATTAATATGCCAATTCGTTGTCAACTGCAAAGAGTCAAAGATAGGATGGTAGAGCGCCCGATAGGGCGCTTTTTTTTCTAGTAGCTTTAAAAGTCCAATGGCCCATTGTAGATTTATATCATAGCCCATCATAGCCATGATGCTACTACTCTTATTCTTATACTGCTTGTGTGCAGCTCCATACTACTAAACAATATCTTGGTGATTTTCCCATCCCAATTTTTCTTACCTACATTATGAAGATCAACTGTCAGTTCAATGAATTTTTTTGTAGTATCAAACTATCAAAGAGCTGCTGGTGGCTAAAGGGAAAATAAAGACGGCTCTTTAATGCCATGTCAAAAGTAGAGATAAAAAAAAAGCTTAAAATGCCTCGTTTGCCTTGCTTACCACATGAAATTCCAAGTAACAAACTATCAGGCATAAAACCAGAATGCAGTAGTACTATACTTAGCATAAACATTCAGAATGATAGAACATATATGTAAACACACTGTTATATATAAAAACTGTAAGTCTGTAACCCAATTCTTTTAAATGAATCGACTTTTCTTTTGCCAGGTATTAGAGTAAAAGTGAGTAAAGCTATGAAATGTTATCAGTAGATTCTTCAAAGTCCAGAACACAGATTTAACTAATAAACATATTGAACAAAACTGAAGGCAGATGGAATCAACTCAAATCTTCTTTTTAACTTTTTTTTACTTCCTGTTGGTAACTATTGCAGTTTGTATGCAAGTTTAATCAGCAATTCTATTCATGTGTTGAAAACTATGGTGTTCAGATCTGCTCTCAAACACCGGATATGAGAGCAAGAGCCCCCTGGATGGATGGGACTTTGTGTTTCTGCTTTAGGTGTACTGCATGTGCAAGCAAGGCAAGAATCCTCCTAGAATTGCATTAGGATCATCAGTTTATATTAAAATTCTGGATGGAGAAAAGGTCAGCATGCCTAAAAAAATGAATGCAGTAGGAGAAACATCAAAATGGACAACCTAAACTATAGATTAAACACACAAATGAGAATGCAGTGAAGTTAAAAAATAAGATAAAGCAAAGTGAACATTGCCAGAGAATACATCCTTGTTTAAGTGGACCTAACTGTACCTCTAAATAACTAATTTCTACCTTAGCATAAATGCAAGTTTTAACTAAATACAATATAACTGAAGGTAGAAAGTGAGCATTCTTACTTTGAAGTGCTTCCGAATAAACACTTTGTAACACAAGAACTGTGAGAACCGAATTTCCAAATCTATGCTTCATACCAACACCTGGTAGAATGTGCATGTTGTGAACATCAAGACATGAGAGATAGAATGAAATCAATCATGAAAGGACTGCCAACTCACATAACAAAACCAACAAAACAAGAAATTTAAAAAAAATGAAACTCGAATGTCATACTTCCCTGCAATCACTGTAGTATAAAGGGGACATGTTTCTGGCCAGAAATGTTATAAATAGGCATTTGTAACTAACACGGTTGCTATTAGATGCTATAGAAAAGCCAACGAATATGATGTGATGCTATAATCAGATCACAACAGAAAAACTTGATGGCGAGAATAAAACATCACCAAGAATCAGAGTGGAAGCAGACAGATCCATCAGCATACATGATCAAAGTGTAGTTGCACCTTTTTAAGAGCATGCTGTCCATCTCTATGGTACACAAACAAAGAATAATTTCAGTTTGCAGCGGAAATAGCTTCAGCAGCCACAGCATAGACAAATGTTTTTTTGGAAATGTTTCGGGTGGCATATTATAGAAAAAATACACATTATATTTAGGTGTTACGGAAATCAAATGTTTTGAGTGGCATATTATAAAAAAACTAAACAGAAAAGATACCTGTACCAAGAACAATGTAAACAGTCTTCACTTGTTTCCAATAGAAAAGAAAATCGTCTTTTTTTGGTACATAGTGGAGAACACCACATGGTTTGCACACAGTTACTACAGAATTTCCAAACGAAAACCCATATTCTTCCATTACCGGTTTTGTCACAGATTCTGACCAGGCCACCCTGGTAGCACTGAAACACCCTTTGGTTTATCTAGCTAGATATGGAGTTTTCAGTTCTCTCAAGAGATGCACGGAGCCCTCATGCTAATTCCAACCATTCTAAATGCATCTGCATGATTTTTCACTGTTTAAAATAAAGGTAGACTAATTCGAATGGTTGCTTAGTACTTTAAAGTGCAGTGTCTCCTATTCTAGTATTCTAGGGGTCAGGGCAGTCAATCAACATACACTGATTATTATCATATTCCCATACATCCATAAAGTGATGAACATTCTTTTACATTGCTGGACTTCATCTGAAAAACATGTTGTTGGACTTCATCTAAAAACACATTGTCTATTACCCAATGTGTTGCCTAACTTCATAGTAGTATAACGATCGTGATACTACCGAAAACATCTGGTTCCACTGAAAAATCTAGGATTTAGATTAAACTTTTGACAGACAACTTCGACTCAAATCTATTGTATACACTCAATAGATATATACAACGTTAGTACTTAGTAGTGATTACTCTAGTACTAAGCAAGCATATGCATATCTGTAGTTAGATCAAAATAGTGGCAAAAGAAAAAGAAAGAAGTAATAGATCAGACTACGTGCCTGCTAGCATACAAGCATACCAATTTTTGCTTTCTTATGGAAAGCAGCCATGCCAGGGCGTCGCCTAGCTCCACGCAATTTTAGAGACCCGTTCATTTGAGCATCTCCTCAACTGCTCTAACAAAGACATGGTAACACTGAAAGTCATCGTAGAAAAGCATAAACCAGCGAAGTATTTCTGCATGCTCGTTGTACCGTATTTAACTAATTGGTTACCCAAGTGCAAATGTGTACATCTTAAACATAAGGGGAAGAAATTAGGTATGGTACAGAGGAAGAACTGACCTGAACAAATATGTCCATCTTGAACAGGGACAGGCCATATCACTTAAGTAGTAGCAATCAGTCAAGGATGCCATGAATCTTGCGATGCCACCAGGAGCTGTTGGGCCACCCGAAATGGCATCTAAGGCACCACACGGGAAATAGAGCAACGGAAGGGAGTGGGGAGCACTGTGCCGCCCCGCTCATCGTAGATCTGGCGCTGCTTGCCGGAATGGAGCTTCGCCCTCGCAAGAGCTGAGAGAAATCCCTAGTGGTGGTGGCCTCTTGGTGCCTGCCGGCCCGCATATGGGAAAGGGCCCGAGCCTCCTCTTGCTACAGCGCTACCCAGACAGTCGTCGCATCGCCACCCGCTCCCGCTGCAGCCGTCCCCTGCATCGCCGCCGCCGATCCAAGGATTCGAGGAAGAGAGAGTATGAGACAGGAAGAGAATGAGAGAGTATGATCCAAGGATTGGGACAGTAAGTTTTATAATCTGTTTGAATCGTGGGATAGTAAAATGAATACGAGTACAGACTGGCGTGCGTTGCTATGGATAAATATATATATACAGTGAAATAACAATTATTCTAAAAAAATGGCAATTGACATTTCATAGTGGCATTGTTTTGTTTGAAGGCACGCATAAAAATAGTCTTCAACTTAAAAGACCCGGTATAATTTTTAACATCACATAGATAAGAGAATGCTGCAACATCTCATGCTTTTCTATTTATGAGACTAATATAGCACCTAAGATATTTCCGTATAGCTTCAGGCATGTTGCTTTCACATTGGTTTCCCTTGCATGTCAACAGGTTTATCAATACGTGCTTTCTCAATTCATAGGCATCTAAAAAAAATACAATACATATAAGTATATAAAAAAACTAAGGCTCATTTAGCAATGTCGCTCGTAGAACACTCACCATGCAAATCGGTGTTTGTAGACTTTCACCATCCCATGCATGCATGAAAAGTAGGACAAAATAACTAGTTTCTTCCCTGCAGACAATAAACAGTTATAAAGCTATGTAAAAATTGTTATTTGTGAGTTCAAATAATGTAGTTACCTATTTATTCTCATTTGAGCACCATTTGGGATTCTATGGTCCCAAGGGTATGCATTTTCACTCTATCCAGGACATTTCATTTCCATGATAAACCTTAGCACTTCAAAGATCCTTTGAGTTTTGAGCATATGCGCTCCTAGTGGACGTTGATCATAAGATGGATCTAATATAGATACAATTCTAGCATTAAGGTCTACCACAAGCAACAAGAACTTGCCCTCCTTAGCACATGGGATAACAATCTGCAATGAAAATATAGCATTAAGACCGGAAAAAATCACAGTCTTATAGTAAAAAAGTAAGTAACATTACCAAAGTACACTTTGAGACATCGTAGCTTATCCAAGGCTAGCTAAGAACCAATTTTGCTAACTGTTTATAATCACTTTTGGTACGATACTTAGGGCCTTTCCCGAGTTCGCAAGCAGCCTATAGTAAACAGGTCAAAGGCTTAGGAAAATGACAAAAAAAAGAAGCTATTACAGGGCACTGAAAAAACTTACACTAAACTTCAGGTCCATATAGTGCTTTGACACGCTTTTGTTCCTTCTTTTCAGGCCATCCGCAAGATCCTGCATATTAGGCCTGGCCTTATAACGAGCCGTGATTTCATATGGGAATTTCCAAACAAAAAAACACACATATTACATACCACGTACTCATGTCCGAACTAAATGAGGACACACGGAAAACACATTCTGTCATCAAAGTCCACATAAATGAAAGAAATATTTAACCATC
Organism: Paspalum vaginatum; assembly: GCA_030272315.1. Taxonomy (NCBI): domain Eukaryota; kingdom Viridiplantae; phylum Streptophyta; class Magnoliopsida; order Poales; family Poaceae; genus Paspalum; species Paspalum vaginatum. The sequence goes on from CM059014.1 coordinate 45,991,770, forward strand.
CACTCACAATTGCTACAACATTATTTCAGTTGGGCCTAATACATGAATCAAAGATACAAATTACATATATGCTTTCCATCATCAACAATCTGATACTTGTATGGTTTCTACCATCACCATTTTAAGGAGGGTTATATTACATACCACATACTCAACGTCCGAACTAAACGAGGACACACGGAAAACACATTCTATCATCAAAGTCCACATAAATGAAAGCAATATTTAACCATCCACTCACAATTGCAACAACATTATTTCAATTGGGCCTGATACATGTATGCTTTCCATCATCAACAATCTGATACTTGTACGGTTTCTACCATCACCATTTTAAGGAGGGTTACAATCAAAAAAGTATGATGCTTGTATGCCTTCTATTATCATCATTTTATGCCTTACCTCACGCGCCCTGACCTTTTTTTTTTACACTGAAGCGATCGGTGACAGACCGTGCTCTGTAATCAAGTCACATGGTGTTAACTAAATCAGTCAAATTAAACGAGCGCCAAACAATGGGTGTATGTTGTTGCATCACAAATTCAACGAGCGCCAAACAAGTGCAATAGAACTAACAGCACCAGCTCAAAGGGTATTTACCTCAGTGGTGTAATCAATAACTCGTTCAGCATCAGCTCGTGCAACTCGCTCACTGCTTTAAGCTCCATAGGTAGCAGATACTCCACACCTAGCAGCTACAGCAAGCTGGACATCCACCAATCACAAGTACTTCCTGTCTGTAATTACAATAAAAGGGAAACTACAATATGCTCCTAATCAATCAGTAGCAATTTGAAGAAAATGCTACCATCAAACAGTTGATTTTTGGTGGAGAAATCAAACATTTCTTTCAGTTGCACAAATCTTCAACTAATGAAATGAATAACAGGCATTTCATCAATTACTTTGAATTGGCCAGCATACTGTTGTTATTATCCATCCAAGTTGTTATTATCCAGTGACATTTTGACAAAAGAAGACTCACTACCCGAGTGATCATTTCAGAGCATAGCTCCCATTCAGGCAGGTCAGCTACTTGGTAATGGACATGAAGAACAACAATACAGATTTTTGCCAACCAATTTACATACAGTACTCAAGAGCAGTGAACATAACGGGAAACAGAATAGTGCAGCCAGCCTTGACATCAGTTTTGGTTCCTAGCACAAGCTGCCACGCTGGGTGGAGCAGTATTCCCATCTCATATGTATGTTGTTTAAGAGTAAAAGTCTAGGGCCCAAGGACGCAACTTACAGAAAAGAAAAACTTAAGGTGAAGGTACTTTACTGCTTTTCATATAGCTAATCAGGGGCTACATTTATGAACATTGTGAACATTGTATGGCATTTGCTTTACTGCTATATGCTATATGCTATGGGCTACATTTATAAACATTGTATGGCATTTGCTTTACTGCTTTTGCATTTCGAGGAAACAATGGATCCACAAGGCAATCCAAAAACAATCCACAAAGCAAGAGATCACCTTAGTCCACATGCATGGCATGAGGAGAGGAGTTGTAGGGGCTTTCCATTGGGCGCGGGGTGGAGCATCTGTCGGACTGTGAGAGCTGGCGGTGCCGGCGGCGATGGATCCTTCTCCGCCGGAGCTTGGGTAGGGGCAGCCGGAGCTAGGGCGGCGGGGGCGATGGCGTGAGGAGGAGGGCGTGCCGGCGTTGAGGAAGGAGGACCCGGGCGAGCGGAGGCCGCGGGTTAGTGGGGCTCACACCGTGCAGAGACCGAGGCCGAGGACGGGATCTCACGCGGCGAGATCGGCGAGCGGGCAGAGAGCGAGGAGGACGAGCAGTGACCGAAAGAGGCGGATCCCCGCGCGGGCGGCGGGGAGCCAGGAGCGAGGGCGTCGCGGAGCGAGGGAGGCGGCGGGGAGCGTGGAGCGAGGGAGGCGGCGGCGGATCCCCGCGGGACGGCGGGGAGTGCGGAGCGATGGAGGCGGTGGCGGATCCCCGCACGGGCGGCGCGCAGCGCGTAGCGAGGGCGGCGGCGGCGGCCGGATCCCCGCGCGGGCGGCGGGGAGCAAGGAGCGAGGGTGTCGCGGAGCGAGGGAGGCGGCAGCGGATCCCCGCGGGACGGCGGGGAGCACGGAGCAATGGAGAAGACGTGGAGCGATAGAGGCGGCGGCAGATCCCCGCGTGGACGGCGCGCAGCGCGTAGCGAGGGCGGCGGCGGTAGGCGGATCCCCGCGTGGGCGGCGGGGAGCAAGAAGCGAGGGCGTCGCGTAGCGAGGGAGGCGGCAGCGGATTCCCGCACGGGCGGCGCACAGCAGGTAGCGAGGGCGGCGGCGGAGGGTGCTTCCAGGAAGGGGACGGAAGGAGCGAGGCGGTGAGAGACAAGCTGGGGCGTGGGGGTGGGCGGGGCGACCGGGCGAGCGGAACGAGAGAAAGGCAGAGTGGGGAAACACTTCGTCCTTTTTAAGTAGGAGAGATGAAGTGTGATAGGAAATAGATGCGAGGGTGAGATAGGATTTCCCTATCCCTATCCCTACCACATCCCGCCCCTAGCCAAACAGCCCCTCAAGGAAAGGAAAATAGAGGAAGAGAATAGAGCATCTGCCGCACAGGTGGCACAGCACTCCAACCCGATGAGGAGTTTGGAGGCATGCGCGTCGAGTAGCGAGGAATGAGATCCTTCGCGGTTTCGACCACTGCAGCTATGTCTCTGATATGTGGGCCCGCTGAGTATGGGGCTCACACATCAGTGACTCAACTACAGGTGCAGTTACTGCAGAGGAGTTGGTTCCAATAGCGAGGGGTGGCGGCGGGAGACGAATGAGAGGGCAGCTAGGGTTAGGACGTAAACAAGGGTTCAAATGCAAAAACGGCCTCCAGGGGTTTTGTAGAAAAACGGCGTTGATATTGAATTTTCTCTTCTTCGTATTGAAATAATTTATCCATCGGGTCCTGTAAACAAAAGATCTAGGCATGATAACTGTTTGGAGCGGTGGGGATGGGCTGCGAGTTGTTTTACTGAAAACCGAATTGACCTTTTCAAAGTAGCTAAGGCCACGCGTCATCCGCGCGGGTGTCGCTGGTGCGGAGCGCTCTCGCGAGGGCAATCCCCCTCACCTAAGAACTCTTGATTCTCAATCAATCACATCTGCGTATTGCTGCAGTACTCCCTCCGGTGTAGGGATATACTTGACGTTGAAGCGTTGTGCATCATGCCTCTAAAAACTTGATGCCGGTGCTGTTTGGGGCTACTACTGTCTCCCAGCATTCGAACCGAGGCCAGCAAGCTTTGGCTAGTAGGTATCAAACCACCTTAACTACAAGCAATTACTGATCATGAACAGAACTCAACCTTCATTATTTGGGACATAATAGGGAACTCACACCCAACCTACCCATCCTTGGTATGCGAGTTTTGGTTTAAAACGTCAGCTATTTCAAAACCAGAGGGAGTATATACTTCCTCCGTTCCAAAATACTTATCACACTCATTGATGTCGGTGCACGGTAAATCGTTCATCTCATTCAAAAAATATTTGCAAATTTTATTTATTTTTTTACAATTATGTTTGTAATCATGTTACAAACATAATTATAAAAAAATAAAGAATATTTATAAATATTTTATATTTGCAACTTTTATTTTATTACAATTATGTTTGTAATCATGTTAAATATGTAATTATAAAAATAAAGAATATTTATAAATATTTTTTGAATAAGATGAGCGATTTACCGTGCACTGAAATCGAAAAAGGTGATGAGTATTTTGGGACGGAGGGAGTATTTGGTTGGGGGGGGATTCTATCCTAATTTTACTAGTGCCGGTAAACCGACCTTGCCACATGGGTGAAAAAAAATCTTAGTATGGTGAAAAACGACAAACTCATATAGCAATTAGGTTTATGATCCATATCAATTATTTCTAAAATGGTTGGACATCAAAGTTTAGAGAGAGTTTCCATTATATTAGGCTTCTATATACAATAATAATTGATATAAATTAGGATTAATGGCTCAAACAAATTAAATAAACCTTCACACCTGCCGAGAGCCGGGCTGCATTGAACCCAATTAAAAGTTTGGCCCAAAATCTCATCGGGCTGAGCTCGGGCTTTCAATCATGTGTCTGGCTGAACCTCTCGCAGCCCATTAACCAACACAGCGAGTTCAAACCTCTCTGTTTTTTTTTTTTTTTGGAGCAATATCTCTGTTTTTTTAACTCCTATATATATGACGCGTCCACCGATCAAATGAGGCCACACATTGATTCTTCAGATACAAGAAGTGGTACATGCATGCATCATGCTGGATACATCAAATAGCCCTAAAAGGAAAGGATATCCGGCCCCTACTACATCTACTTTAGGGGCCGTTTGGTGCCGGAGACCGACAAGCGCCTGACGGTGAGACCTTTTTCTCTTTTATCTCTCAATCGCTCTCACAGAGCTGTTCTTCCATCTCGGAACCGATAGGAATGAGCTCCTCTTGGCTCGATCCGGCATCGCAGCACAGAGAAATCGGAGCTGGAACTAGTAGAAACGCTGCTAAAATACGGACCTAGTCATTGAATTCAAACAGATTTTCGAAACATATGCCGGCAGAATTTTTTATTCTGTTTTCTTCCACTTTTTGGTGGTGTCATTGTTGTTTAAGATTCACACGAGTATCTTGTGCTTCTTTGATTATTTTGAGTGGGCCTTTTGTTCCTAAGTTGCAGCCCATATGTTTACGATGTTATTTTCCCGATCGCGGTTAGTTACCTCGCTAATTAATTAATTTTTTTTGTTGTGTGATTAATTTTTTCAATCACAAACATAACTTTCACTATTTCCGTAGAGTGTTTACAAAACGTCGTATATTTTTCGACAGCTTACAAGAGGATTATATAGCAAACCCTAATAGTCTAATCCGTATATTGATGGTGACGCCATCAACGTTAGTGTCTAAGCATCCATCAGATGTGAAGCAGCTATGCTGCTGCTACCACCACAATTACCATGGTGGTGATTGTGGTGGTAGCAAAGAACAAAAAAACGAAGAAGATCAAACTAATCATAGAGATATAAGAATTTAATGTAGAAAACTCCTTGATGTGAAGGAAAAAACCACGGGCATCAGCCAACCACAACTTTCATTATTTTCGTGAAATGTTTACAAAACGTCGTATATTTCCCAGCAGCTTACAGAAGGATTATATAGCAAACCGGTGACGGGCCTCCGCTTCGCTCGCCAATTTGGCCACCTCATAGAATTTGGATCATAATTCAACATTAATGGAAAAAATTGGACAGCCACATCTTCCCAACAAACCTAGTACATTAATCTCTCCCACATCTGACACTAGTATTCTAGTAATAGTAAAAGTTCTTTAACCAACTCTTCGCGTGGCACATAGTTGAAATCATGATCATCTGGTCTGATCCTTATGTCTCTTTTGGCAGAACTCAACTCCGATCAGAATTGGAAAAGATTTGAGAAAATTGAGAGAAAATAAATTAATTTTTTCCTCGATCCCTTCCATTCCTCTCCAATTCTGATTGGAAATGGCTGATCTGTTTCTGCACATACGCAACAGGAGAGAACATCACTACAAATGGACGGTGCAATAATTTTTTTTCCTCAATAACTTGTTGGTTTCGGGTGCACCAGAGGGCACAAACAAAACCTGAAAACATAAAAATGCTAAGCCTGTGCGGTTCCCTGAACTCAGTAAACAGACAACCTCCCCTCCAAAAAAAAAAAAAAAACCTTCTCGCAAGCAACACCATACCATTTTAACTTGTGTTCTGAGCAGCATAGACAACGCAAGTGCTGCACGAGATTGAAGGCATCAATGATCATCAATCATCAGATTCATAGCAGTAGTCTGAACAATCATCGTCGTCTTCGTACGCGGAATCGTCGTCGTCGGAATCATGGTAGCAATCTTCATCTCTTAAAGGGCCATAGCCATAGGCATCAGGGGAGCTCAAGAGAAAGGGGTGGCCCCCACCCATCCTCCTCCTGTTGCGGACGACACAAAGGGATGTGAATGGTGTAGTTGTAGAGGAGCTGTGCTAGTTTGAAAGGTCGCAAGCTGTCATCGTTCACTATTGCTGAAGGTGCAATGTCCGGCTAAACCTGTACATGTCAGGCTCTAGCACACAGTGAGCATATACCGGACCGGACGCCCGAGGGTTTAAAGTAGGCGCAGTTGGCGTCGCCGATGGCTGGGAAGAACGAGGCATCTGACTCCGAGGAACAGAGCGCGACGTACTGCCTATGCTCCTGACCCTCTCTCCGATCACCTTCCCGGCAGAGTCGATCTTGAAAACATCTAGTCCGCCATGGCGCCGCTTCAAGACCTTGAGCAACTCCCCGCCGGCGGCGGCCTCCACTACGTAACAACGGCAGTCCAAACAGGGACTAAGCTGACAGAAGATGGCGTTGCTAGGATCAGCACGGTATTCGCGGTCGACGGCAGACAGGTCTCCTCAACATCAACAGCAGCGAAGGACTCGCTGCACGGGTCCGCCCAGTACACCACGCTTGGAGCGACGCGACGACGGCGGCAACCAGCAGCACGAGAGTGGGAGACGAAGAACCGGCAAGGTCGGCGGTGAATCTCGACTCGCCCATGGGCAGTGGCGTCGCGAAATGGGTCAGAGAGGCGGTGAAGGGGTTGAGGACGCGCACGGCGTGCGGGCGGGCACGGGCAGCCTGGACGATGAGGCCGCCGGCGGTGGTGGTGACGAAGTCGTGGCCGCGGACGAACGATGCACGCAGGGTCTTGCGGAGGAAGTGGCCGGTAGCGACGTTGACGAAGAGGCAGCAGAGACGTCGTGCTCGTTCAGCAGGACCCAGTGGCGGGGGCGGAAGCGGGGGACGTGCTGCTGGTTGCTTCTGGTGGGGTCGGCGGTGGAGGAGCGCCAGTGGCGGCACACGGCGCGCAGGTCCGCGTAGTAGTCGAGGTCGCTGGTGGCGAGGAGGCACTCGGCGACGCGGCTGACGAGGTCCGCCGGAAGCGAGGACCAGCAGCCACCCTTCTGCTGTGCCGCCGCCATTTTATTGCCGGACGGCGGCGACTAGACTATGGCTGGTTCGAGGGACTTGTTGAGGGCAGGGCATGCATGCAGAATTGCAGAGCAGGGAGTGGCTGTTAAATAGAGCCATTGCATAGAGTAGGGAGAGAGCTCGGCGTTTGGATCGGAGCTCGGCGAGCGGAAGAAGCACCCGCTGCGGCGGCGATCCACCTTCCTCTCCCTCCCTCCCTGTGAATTTACAGTGACCAAATCAGACTACAAAAAAAAAAATCAAAAGCCAAAAATCTAATATTTAAGTTAATATTCTAACTATACACAGGAAAAAACAAAAGAAGTGTGATGCAAAGGATTTAAAAATTCAATTTAGGTGGCCATAGTAGTTTTTTTTTTAGTTTTTCATAAGGTCATTCTTCATCTAGATAAAAATTATGTCACCCCTTTATTTATTAACTACTTGCCACATCATAAAAAAAACGCTAACATATCGCCTCATTTAATGAGAATGAAAACTCCAACAACATGAAAATAATAGTGCCAACTTCCCTTTCATAATGGTTGGCAGTTTTGTTTTGACAAATGGTCTGATACAAAGAATGCCCACAATACTAGTGTGTGCACATCGAAGAGAAGGTACTGTAAGTGCTAAAATCGAAGGCTTAAATGATCTGAAGAGACGACGATAGCAGAGATCATCTAGTTGATAAGGGTACTCATTGCAACATTTCAAACTACTCATAGTCCATGTAACGACGGTAGCCGACACAATGGAACGCTCATGGTGTAGTTGCTGAAGAGATGTATTAGTGTGAAAGGGCGCCATAAGTTGGGGTGCCATTGCCGCCAAGCCGGATCGTCGACCACAGCTGCCGCCGAGATCCGCTTTTTTTCTTCTTCCTCCTCATCAGTGCTCTCAAAATCAAACTTGTAGATGTCACACTCCACTACATCAAAAGCAGTAGGGCCTTCGTCGACAATGGCTTGGAAGTAGGCGCAGTTAGCCTCAATAGCTGGGAACCTTTCAGCATCAACAATGAGGCATCTGACGCCGAGGAACAGAGCACGAGAACCAATGCTCGATCACAGTCCCAGCAGCAGAGTCAATCTTGAAGACATCTATGCCATGGCGCCGCATCAAGACCGCCAGCAAGGTATCCCTGCCACTGCCGGCGGGATCGACCACAACGTAACAACCGCGGCAGGGCTCCTCTGGCGACACAAGCTGATCGAGGATCTCGTGGACACCAGACTCACGGTCACGGCCATCGACGACAGCACATTTCCCAGCTGCTATGAGGGGCAGCCTGCTTGCAGGACGGTGGCTGTGCTCCTCAACAGACAAAGACACGCTCTGGGGGTCTGCCCAATACACCCTGTTTGTCGAGATACAAGCCAAGAAGAGAGTGGGAGAAGAGCCAACCACGTCGGCGGTGAAACAGGTCACCGGAGTGATCGGCAGTGGCGCCGCGAAACGGATCAAGGAGCCGGTGAAGGGGTTGAGGACGAGGAGGCCGCCGGCGGTGGTGGTGACCAAGAAGAGGTGGTCGCGGAGGAGGAGCGCCGGTAGGGTCCTGCGGAGGAAGCGGCCGGTGGCGGCGTTGACGAACAGGCAGGCGCCGTCGCTTTTACGAGAGGAGACCTCGTGCTCGTTCAGCAGGACCCAGTGGCGGGGGCGGAAGCGGGGGCCGTGCTGCTGGTTGCCTCTGGTGGGGTCGGCGGTGGAGGAGCGCCAGTGGCGGCACACGGCGCGCAGGTCCGTGTAGCAGTCGAGGTCACTGGTGGCGAGGAGGCAGTCGGCGACGCGGTTGACGAGGTCCGCCGGAAGCGACGACCAGCAGCCCTTCTGCTGCGCCATTGCAGAGGACCTCCGTTGCAGAGGCCAGAAGATAATGCGGCCGGAGGAAGAGGCGGAGTTGGGCAGTGCCTGGAGCCCTGAACTTTAGGCCCAACTCGGTACACATATGATTATAGTACCTGGTTTTCACTGCTCGTGCAAATAGAACGAATGCCCCGACTCAACTCTTTCTTGGGCTCAATTTGAATTTCAGTTTAGTCTGCAATTTTCACGTCACGATTGAAATTGTCAGCATCATTTTCACACAAACCCAGTACTTTAAGAGCTACCAATAAGGTCAATGCATCAGTACAAGCATAATAGTAAAGCAAGGGTAAACATCATTTTAACTTGGTTCTGCTTCCGACTAGCAGATCGATACAATGAAGACAACATAGCATTCCAGATATAATATGGATTTAATTCTAAAAAAACACCCAACGCTTCAACGATCCCTGTCGAAGAGATAGCGATAGCAATCATCATCAGCTGGTTGATAATCATGGTCCCAGTAATCGTCACCGTCGGTGTCATAGTCACATAGTTCTTGTAGCAATCAACAAAATTTTATTCGGAGCCAGGAAGTTGATTTTTTTTTTCAATTTTTAGGATGGACCAATAGCATTAAATTTTTAAATTTTAAAAATTTTAGTGCAAAATTTCCCACCATAGGAGGGCTAGGCCCCTGCCCGCCCTTGCCTTCGAAGTACGACAGGGGAAGGGATTAAGGTGAAGTCTTGTTGGAGTTGTTCTGAGAGCATCGACCTACCCAAACCTCTCAATAGGACATACGGGAGGATCTATCCACCATGATTTTTACAACCTTTTCCACTAGTTTACTCGTCCCACCTCTTAAAAATTAATGCATTGACATACAAGGTCAGCATGTTAGGGCGTCTCCAGTGCGCATCTTCCTAGCTATCTAACGTCCAGAAGCAAAAATGTCGCGCCATCTATTTGTGCAGCCCAAGAAACCTTGTCCACGTACACCAATCTCCGGCCGCTTTTCTATGCAAAGTTGCTCTTTCCTGCACCATGCTTATTTCTTTATTGTATTTTACTCTTTCAGAGCTAGCGAACGGATGGAATGTGAATTGTTGTTGTTGTCTCTTAAGATGATGTGGAGACATATCAGCCAGCTAGAACCGTTAAAGACGCCCTTAATGGCCTCCTCCTCTCATTCTCTCATGGAGCGCCGCTGCAGTCACAGTGGTGGTGCTCGTCGGCAGCTTAGCGAGCTAGGGGAGTGTGCTACACATGTGAGACTAGGGTATAGGAGGGCTCACTTGTCATTTGCTTGATAGGAAAAAAAAAAAGGAGAGTGATAGGAGAAGGGGGCATCTGCCCTTTCTTAGCAGAGAGGCAGAGGAATTTGAGAGATTTAAAAGATTTTTTTAGGGAAAGGGAGGTTATAAGGGCGTCCCCCAATGGGACTATTTGGACTAGCTATTTGACTGCTGAATAGGTTCGGATAGCTGGTGCGGAGAAAAGAGGGCAGCAAAAAGTAAATAGCTATCTTTTGCTTCTTAATTAGCTCTACGCACACGATTCGAGGACCGATGGGTGGTGTCTAATGAAATCCTACGAAGGGGTTATAGAAAGAGAAAAGAAGAATTTATGATGAGGTGGATTTTTCTTAACTAGCACCAGCTAGGAGCCATAAGAGGGTTATGCATCATCACATACATCACCCAACTGGTTGGCATTTAACCCCCTCATCAAAACCCCTAGCAAGAGGAAATAATTGCAAATGTGTTGCTAGAAACCGCAAAAAATGGCACTACAAAAGCACTCACAGTGGTGTTGTTGTAAAAGAAAAGAAAAGAAAAGAGTCATTGCAATTTAACTGTTTGCATCAAAGGCACTCACATACTGAATGCATCTTGAACACATCAAACTAAACAACAGAGCCATCTTCCAAGTGGAACGGTTGTGTTTCAGAATATTTTTCGGAACATGCTCGTCACGGATCTGGAGAGAATATTCTTTTTTTTCTGGAACCGATCCATTTCCCTTTTTCAACCAAACGCTGAAATTGTTGGGATGAGATGGTTCCACTCCACCCATCCCATCAACCAAACACTGCCTTAGACATCCAACGATTGGTTTGGCGGGCTCTAATCATCGTCGTCCACAAACATACAGTAGGCATTGGATCCCACTCGCGTCGCGCGCTTCCAAACTAGGCATTGCATGCGATTCTGATAAGAGTCATATATGTTTGGGGAAGACATACAAGAAGACAGCCGGCCAAAGCAAATTAAGAGAGATGCGAGGAGGAAGGTCTCGCCGCGGCCGGTTGGACGCTACTGCACCGGCACCACCCGGCCCACACTGTAGCTGTTTGGCTAGCTGATGCTGATCGAACTAGTTAAGGGACACTGCACTTGTTGTCGTCTGCCCATCCCATCCCATACGGTTTTTGCTTCTGCATGCAGCCAAGTGATCGATGGTGTTTGGGAATATAATTGACAAGGAAAGCGCGCGATCGACTGGAAGCGCAGCACCACTGACCCATATGGACATGACGAGGAGCGACGTCAGATTCTTTCACCAAATTAAGCGATCGAGCAGCCATGGATTGGAGTGACCTATATATGGGGGGTTGGGATCACTTCATCTAGCTCCATGTGTGGCATGGCATGTGCACGCAGAGATAGCTAGCAGCTAGCGCTGCAACTAACCGTGCTACACGTCCTAGCTAGGTGCATGGCAGGCTGTGTACGTACATGAGCAAGCACAGGCACGTCCGGCAGTTTGGCAAAGAGCACTCGCGGGACAGGACTCAACTGCATTGCATTGCACTAAAAGAGATACCAACACACATGCATGCATGGAGGCAACATGTATATTGTTCACTCTTGCACGGAGAGAGAGAGAGAGATGTGTGAATCCATAGTACATTGATCGTTTAACCTCTGGCGGCGGCAGTGGCAAGGGACGCCCAAAAATTTAGTTCTGACGTTGTTGTCCGTACGTTGTACCTGGCGGGGCACCGTGTGCGGGCGTAGGACGGTAGGACGCGGGGCCGCTGGGCGACCAGGGCGCGGGCGTGGGGCTGCGGAGGCCGTGGGCGTAGGGTCACTGAGAGCGCGTTGCTACCGCTGGGGCACATTGCAGTGGGCGTCTGGTGGCCCTAGGCAGCCAGTGGCCTCACGAGGGGGAGGGGGAGCCGGAGATGGTGCCGGTGAAGCAGATCTGCAGGGGCTGCACGGATTGGGAGAGGGAGTCAGGGATGGAGGGGGCGCCGAGCCGGTGAGCACCATGGAGACGGCGTGCGGATCTGCAGCCCGAGAGGGAAGGGAGGGACAAGGGCGAGGGAGGAGTTACCGGAGCCGGCAGAGCCTTGGAGAAGGAAGAGGGGCGACGGCTGGCGGTGCCGCGGGTCGGCCAGCGAGCGCGATAGGGAGCGGAGTCGAGGATGAGCGCAACCGTGGAAGGGTTGGCGGTCTACTCAATTTCCTTCGTCCGAAAAATTTGGGGTATACAGGGAGCTGGGCCAGGCCGAGGTGTACCCCAGGCGCAACACGCCACACCAGGCGCTCTACCCCTGTCACGGCATACCCGCTTTATTTTTTTTAAAAAAAAATCTCAAACTAACACGTCAAAACTTTTAATTTGTTACTGACTAGCATAGACACACGTGCATCACGCGCGTGTTGTGAGATGATTGATGAGGCAATAAGAAAGAGAGAAAAAAGGGATTAAAGTAGACATGCTTTCAGTTGGCGTCCTTTCTTTCTCGTTAAATTCAGGAGAAGAAAAATAGCACGTGGTTATAGGTTACAAAATGATGTGAGAAACAAGAGATGAAAATGGTAGAAACATTTTGCATCTATGTATTTTGAGGCGTTTCCATCCATTTTCAACTTTCTCCAAACTGGACGGTAGGAACCGGAAAAAAAAAATCCGTGTAGATAGAAAAGAGGAACTCTATCGACGTGTATAAATAGGAGCGCCTAGCTAGACTGGCATTAGAGCAGCACTGTGTGATCAGTGTGCGACTGAGACACAAGCTTTCGCTCAGAGATCGAGATCTCGGAGAAAATAATCAAGGCACGAGAGTACGTAGCAGCAGCAGGCAGGCATGGCTCGCGGTGCTCCTACGCCTACGCTCGCCGCACTGGCACTGGTACTCGCGGCGTCCTCCGTTGCTCTCCACCTCTGCGCCTCCTCCGCGGCGTCCACCCCCACCACCGGCAGGCCGCCCGTGGCGCCGGGCCTGTCGTACGGCTTCTACAAGCGGAGCTGCCCGCAGGCGGAGTCCATGGTGCGCCGCTTCGTGCACGACGCCGTCCTCAAAGACGTCGGCGTCGCAGCGGGACTCCTCCGCCTCCACTTCCACGACTGCTTCGTCCAGGTCTCGGTCTCGGGCTCATAGTCTCGTCTCGTCTCCACTCCACTCAACTGACAGATCGATGCATGGTCGCCTGACGAATCGATCGCATGCACAGGGGTGCGACGCGTCGGTGCTCCTCAATGTCAACGGATCGGGCGAGAAGAAGGCGCAGCCCAACCTGACGCTCCGCCCCGCCGCGTTCAAGGCCGTCAACGACATGCGCGACCTCCTCGACAAGGCGTGCGGCGGCCCCGTGGTCTCCTGCGCCGACATCCTCACGCTCGCAGCCCGCGACTCCGTCGGCGAGGTAATCCCTGCAGCTAGCTCCTGCGCTGCATGCCGGTGCCTATTGATGTCGGCTCCTATATATGTTGAGGTGCATGCAGACGGGTGGACCGAGGTACGAGGTGCCCCTCGGGCGGCGCGACAGCGCCAACCACGCGTCCGTGGCCGACGTCACCTCCGCGCTCCCGGCGCCCTTCTTCAAGGTCCCCGCGATGCTCAAGATCCTGTCCAACATGAACCTCAGCCTCGACGCCACCGACCTGGTGGCGCTCTCCGGCGCCCACACCATCGGCCTGGGCCACTGCACCTCCTTCGAGGGCCGCCTCTTCCCGCAGGCCGACCCCGCCATGGACGCCGCCTTCGCCGCGCACCTGAAGCAGGTCTGCCCGGCCATGGGCGCCCCGGGGACCACGCCGCTCGACGCCCGCACGCCCGACCGCTTCGACAACAGGTACTACGTCGACATGATCAGCCGGCAGGGGCTCTTCACCTCCGACCAGGACCTCTTCACCCACGCCGCCACCAGGACCGTCGTCGACAGCTTCGCCAAGAGCCAGAAGGCCTTCTTCCGCCAGTTCGCTCTCTCCATGGTGAAGATGGGCCAGATCAAGGTGCTCACCGGCGACCGGGGCCAGGTCCGCACCAACTGCGAGGCCCCCAACCCACGCGCCGTCCTGCCGTGGTCCGTCGTCGTCGAGGATGCAGCAGACAGCTTCGTGATCTAGTTCTAGTCTGCTCGTCTGATCTGGGGAAATTAAGTCAGAGCACGGAGGGTTCACAGTACCAGTATTATTATGCTAATCAAGTCTCATTGATGATTTTCTATTTTGTCCTCCATTATAGTAATATTGTCGATGATCTCAGACAGAATGGCACAGTTAATTGCAAGAAAAAACTGGGATCTATATTTTTGTGCGCGTTCCATTTTCACCACGAATTACAAGAGGCACGCACGACAAACGGATGCCTCTGGGGCACACCACAACGAAAAGAGTAATGAAAAGAACAACCCCGATCCACATAATCTGACCCTTCTTGATGGCAGCCTTCTTCATCACAATGGTCACTCTTTTCTGCGCCCGCGCCCACGAAAACAAGAGGGAGAAGACAGCATTTTAGGGCTTTTATTTTGCAGTTCAATTCTTGAGGCGAGGAGGAAAACGGTAGTGCAGGATCAAGTGTCTCCGACAGATATGTGGGTAGGGTACGCAAACTGGGGCACAAATAGAAAGTACACACTGAAGATGGCGGAGGAACAAACCTGCACGAAACCAAGTCTGTTGGAACTAGTCTCCGTCTCCACTCCAAGCTTTGTCGTTTGTTAGGATGCTCTCATATTATCGTAATCCAGTTTATCATGAGATTTATGGTTCTAGTTGTCTTATGTCAAATTCATTCATATTAGATATCAAGGGACCGGCCAGAAACCTATCCAAAGTTTATGTTCTACCAGCAAAAGTGCCCCTGCGTTGCAACGGGAGTAGCTGCATTAAAATAGGAAATTCTATCGAGGCATTCACTCTTAGCTTTCCTTGTATTACTAAACATATCTCCAACAAACTTATTGAATACACCATGAAACCCTTATCATAGGGATAGTCGGATAGCCTATCCACGATGAGGTCTGACTTTATATCAAATTTATTAGCATATTTAAGTTGCTGTTAGTAGTGAACTTCGAATTAAGGTCTAGTGTTCTAGTTTGCTTGTGTTTGTGCCCTAGTAGAATTAAGGACTCAGGTCCCATATATAAGTTGGGTTGATTAATTAAGCAGTTGTGTTGGATTAGTTTCTAAACTTATGGGTCAGTGTCTTAGTAGAGTTTGTATCCACTTAACATGATTAAGGACTTGCATCCTAGTATAGTTGTATCTATCGTGTAGCATGTCTTGGGGGCATTTTAGCATTGGATAGAAGATGAAACACTCCTATATTTATCTAAAAATATATAGATTATATGGAAATCTAGATTAACGGAAGAAAGAAATATATATTATCGTATTAGAATATATGAGCTTATGTGTTGCTAAATGCAACAAAAGAAAGTTAAAAAACTGAACTTTTATTTGACATGGTGTATACATGATCCTTATATATTAACCTATATTATATACATAAGTTGATTGATTTAAATTAAGAATTCATGCACTGCAAACGGAGAATCATAATCCTCATACATGTCTCAATAAAACAATAATTAAACATTGAAAATGGTGGATCAGATTTAATTCAACCACAGATGAACTATAGGTATAGAGGAGTTGAACTGGAATGTCGGATCGATGTTCTTACTTGCTGGTTATTCATAGTATGGTCACTAAATTCTTCTTGATTGCTGACATTTTCTTGTGTGTGGTTAACTCCATGCCCTTGCATAGTTGGTGGAGCATTGATACTGTTGTGTAGCCCGGACAAACTCGACGTGGAAGGAGGCGGATGGAGACCGCTCAACGTCGATGGCGGTCTACCAGCAGCCACAGGCTGACTCGCCCAACCAGCCAACCGGCAGCCGCGGAGGCCAAGCCGCGCCAAGCGTGGATGACGGCGTGAAGACGTCCGGTGAGCGGTGGAAGGAAGGTCCGGCGTGCCAGCCCGGCCGCAAGGCACCGGTGATCGGCGGACGGCAGGACAGAGTCGCGGATGCGTGCGCGAGACGGCGAGTGGCCGGTGGCGACACAGAGCCACGGACGACGGGCTGCTAGCTTCTTGACGGTCGCAGCGCGATCAATGAAGCCAAAGAAAGAAGGCTCATGTCGTTGCTAATTTATGCAGACAAACGAGTCCGTGCTCCTGATCCAAAACGTTATCGATTGATTATGCGGACTCCGAATCATTATCGCAGACTCTGAGTCTATCTCCAACACGTATGGCTGGGACACAAGGGCCCACATGTCAGATATAGTCACGACGGACCAAAAATCCGTACTTGCTTTAATATTAGGTATAGATGAGTGTTCATTTTCTAATGGAAAATTACCTAGCTCCACTGTCTTATCTTTCTCTTCTTTTTTTTCCCTTCCCTTTCCTTTCTTTTCTCTTTTCTATTGCACATTTGCCATTAAAAAGTTATGTATACCAACTCATGTAAAAAAAAGTCATGCATAGATATTATATGCACAAGTAGTCATGCTCCCAAAGAACATAATAGGAAGCCAACATTCGGCTAAGATGACGTCAGGTTTCAAGACGACTGAAGGTGCATTAACATAGAGGTTGCGTGCGCCGAGGTACATGAATGATTGGCGTCAGCCTATGCTGATGTGGTATTCGAAGAATCCATCACAGCCGAAGAGTCCTCCACTGTCGATGATCTCAGACATACGATTGCAAGAAAAAACTGAGATTTATAAAGGGAAAAATGCGTAGCTCGTATATGTTATGTTTCATTCACCAGAAATCACAGTATGCAGGCACGAGAAACGGGAGAAACAGAGGCCTGTGCGCTTGGCTATGTCAAGAACACCAAAACAAAAAGGATAATGAACAGAACCACCAGGAACACGATCAGCATAATCTGACCCTTGATGCCAGCTTTCTTCATCACCATGGCAACTCTTTTCTGCGTGATAAAGTGGAAGACAACATTTTAGGGCTTTGTTTTCCAGCTCAATTATTGAGGTGAGGAAAACAGTAGTGCAGGACCAGGTGTCTCAGACAGTCAGACATGTGGGTATGCAAACTGGAACACAAATAGAAGTACCCGTTGAAAATGGAGGAAGAACAAACCTGCACGAAATCAAGTCTGTTGGAAGTAGTCTCCATCTCCAAGCTTAGGTCGTTTAGGATCCTTTCCTGTAAAATAGTAAGCATGCATTCCGGTTACATCCTGCACAGCTCTTCTAACTTTGCACCTTGCCAATAGCAATTACCTGCCCACTCAGTTCTTCGTGTATGGTTAGCCCTACACCTCCAATCCTTTGGACACTTTCACTGAGCTCATCAAGTTCCTCGTCCTGCTGCCTGGGTACATATATCAAGCATGCATACATAACTAGATTTTTTTTGGGTAGCAAATTTGAGCTTAATCAGTGTGTTATTTATCTGTTTTCACAAACAAAGGAAAACAACTATCATGAATGATATGATTGCAATTGACAGACTACCTAGTACATGTATGTCTAACAGAAACAAGAAAACAATAACAGAGTTGATAAGTGTCGTACAACGAACTTAGGTTTTAACAAAATCAGTTATCCTTGCACCCAGAAGAAAAATCACTAGTTGGTACAGAAATAAACCAACACAAAACATATGAATCTCACACCCAAATAGTTACCTAGCAAAATATGCAACTAACAAATATTCTGTCTCGCAATTCCAAGTTTTATCATTATCTACATTTCTTTTATATCGTTTGACAGCTCAAAGAAATGGTCAGGGATAACTTGATTAAAATCGATATCCTGGCACGCGCATGATTGCTTGCCATAAGAAAAAAGCAACAGCAAAACCAAAAAAAAAAAAGAGAGAAAGTTGCATATCTACTTACATAAAAATAGTAATGATGTGCTAGTGGAAATACAAGAATCAGTGAATAAGGATAAGTCAAACAATGTAATATTCCAGGTGGAGAAGTGAAGGCATCAACTAGAGCAACTGAGCAAGAATACAAGGTTTATGCGTTGTCATATTTGATATTCCAGGTGCACAGATAGAATCCACAGCTGCATGTGTTGAGCGTTGAACGGACAATGCATTTCTAACCAACATATTTGGACAGTTTGTTAAAAGCAAAAAGAAAAAAAAGGAAACTCACCTCATGAGTAGAAGTTGTCTATCTGATTCTGAAGAAATAAAGTCATCATTGTCTTGGGCAGAATAGAGGTTGGTCCTGCTTGTATCCTGGTATTTTGAAGCTGCTGAATTGCTCTTGCCCTTTTCAACAGCTCTCCTGACAGTACCAACCTGAATAAGTTCATGTGTAAAGCGTAAGTGGGGTTCCAGAATAAATAGAGGTACATTGGCAGCTGCAGGATTTGGAACATAGTAACATACTATACCCGATTGTATTTCCTTTATCGCACAACAAGAAGTCATGCAATCTGCAGCTGTGTAACTCATGCATGCTTAAAATATGCATAATTGATTGATAATCCTAACGAATACGCAGAGGGGAGGACATCAAAGAGGCCAAACATCACATCGTGGAAGAGTTGCTATTATGCACACACACAAAAAAAAACAGGTATCAGATATATATACCCTGATTACGAGCAGAACCAGTCCAGTTTCTTCGTCTAGAAAGCTCAACTTCATCAAGTCCCATAGTACGCCGGATCCCTTGATGCAACTGAGATTGTCTTTTCCAGCTCATCTACCTTCCAAGTTTTAACACAAGCAAGCAGCATTTAGACCAGAGTAGGGCATCAATACTCGAAGAAAGCGGACACCATAGCCCATCAAAGTTAGAGTGATACTACATTAGATGCATAAGCTAGTCCTGATGTAGGAATAAACAGGGTAGCAGAAAACGGCCAAAGAAGGAATTTTTTTTTTTTTGTTTACATATCTCCATTTCTGCTTGAATTCCTTGGAAATGTAGCAGCAGCAGAGTAATGAGGACACACACCAAAGGCTTGGTTCGTACCTGCCACTCGATGCTCTCACAGCTGGTGAGAAGCTCTTTCGTCAGATGAACATATTCTCCCGTGTTTGAAGCGGTTTGCTCCCAACGGTGGAAGGCGCTTTGCAGTTTATCAATCTGGAACAGAAATAGCATTGTCTCACTCAGGATTTAAAAACAGCATATAAGCTACAATTACCGAGTTAAGCAACAGAAATGGAGATGGCCTTTATTTTTGAGGCGTAAGAGCTAACAGGAAAGCAGATGCTAAATATTGGAGAACATCCTCTAGCTGCAAATTACAGTAGAACTCTAGTGTAACCACCAACCCGCTCGAGCACTTTTCTTGCCAGGCAGGCACAATTCGCGAACTCGGTGAGACTAGACAACCCCGCTCAGATTTCCAATCTCCGTTGATGCAGCAGAGCGACGGGTCGCGGACCACAGGAAAAGGTTCGAAGTCGCTAATGAACGAAGAAGTGAAGAAGAGCATATAAAAGGCGAGAGGGAAAGCAAGGATTACCGAGTCCTGGATCTCCTCCCGGACGATGTAGAACGGATCTTGAGCCGAGCTCATGGCGTGTCGACGAATGGATTGTCGCCCGGATGGCTGGATTATATTTCTTCCCCCCACCTCAAACCCCCAAACCCTAACAAAAATTGGGTGCGGAGAGGAGACGCCGGGAGAGATCTCTCTCACTTGGGGGGTCTCGTCCGGTCCAGGGCCCTACCAGTTTGGTGTTTGCTGCAGTGGCTGGACCCGGTGCACGGACAATTTCTGGGTCTACATGGCTCACCGGGCCCACCAAACCAGAGTCGTTTAATAACATATCTAATTTTTTTGCCATGTAGACTCACTTTCACGGTTGTTTTTTATATACTATTTGCCAATGAAGATAGATTATTTCTCGCATCAATTTTGCTCCTTTGTTATCTCTGATGCAATCTCTCTATGGTATGTGGTGGGACTTAATTGCCATCACTCTCTTTTGGCTTCTTCTTCCTCTCCCGTCCAAACTAGGACGACAAGCTCCTTGAGGCAAGTGGCAGCGCTGAGCATCCAGCCGGGAGGAAGGGGTGTGCAGCAGGCGGCCGGGAAGAAAAATTGTCATTTAAAGTAACTTTACCATTCGATTAAACCTAGATGGCACCACACGTCCGAAAAATAGCTGCGATGGCATGTCACGTCGCTAAAAATAATAAATTTTTAGAAAATTCTTTTACTAATAGTAAGCAATAAATATTTGAGATGACCGTAAGCCGTAATAAAATCAAAAAAAATAAAATTTATACCCCTTCTTCCTTCCTCCACGCCACGGCACCCCACCCCACCCCCTTGGGAAGGCAAGCCCCGCAGATAAGGAAGGGAAGCCGGCAACCCGCGCAGCCGCCACAGGCAGGCAGGCAGGCCCCCCCCGTCTCTCCACCATAACCCTAGGAGGCGAGGCGAGCGGCTCCAGGACCCCCCGTGCGTCTCCATGGCCGCCCTCACCTCCGCTAACGTGGCCGCGGCGCTGGCAACGCCCACGCCCACGCTGCGCACGCCCTCCGCCGTCGCCGCGCGGTGGGCGCCGCTCCGCTGCTCGCCGCGGGCCCTGCGCCTCAGGCGGGGGAACGCGCCTCCTCGGCGGGGCGCCGCGCTCCGGGTGAGGCTTCATTTACTCTTTGCCTGTCCTCGTTAACCAACCGAGACCAAGCAGTGTCAGCGCACGGATTCGAATGCTTTGAAATGTGTCATGGAAACCCCAATCCCCGCTAACATCGGGATATACACAAATCTAGCCCCACTGCCCGCTGCTGTCTAAATCCCTCGGCTCCTCGATACCTTTTGAGAGCTTGCAGCTATGACCTATCCAGTTTCATTTCTTCTACCCTATCGAAATGATTTCAGCTCCGTGTCTGGAGCATGTAGGTGAAACTTTATGCCGTATATGTTTTCCCCTTTTACTGCTCATAACATTACTTTCCAATTTTCCCATATCACAGTTTTGTTTTCATCCCTTGAGCAACTCTGCAAGCGTGAGAGCGCCAACTGGTGATGCCTACGATTCCCATGCATGCATCCTTTCCCACGAGGGCCGCATAATTCTTCTTTGACCCAATACAAAATAGTCGTTTTCTGCCACTTCCTTCTGATAGTTCTATCTGCATTTAATTTTGTCATAGGTGCAAGCTAAGAAGGAAACTTTTTCTTCATTCGATGACCTGCTGGAGAAGTCTGAGAAACCTTTACTAGTTGACTTCTATGCAACTTGGTAGGTTACCTATCTGAAGTGGTGAATCTGTTGGTGCCAAATGTCTTGTTGCGTGATATCGGTGCCCTCTACTAGATGCAAGTTACCTCCATTGTTGCTCGATTGCTGAATTAGGTTCTTACGGGTGCTTTTTGCTCGAGTGGGGAAGAGCCGGAGAGGTTGGATCTGTTCTCCATTTACCCTGTGGACTTATAACATGCTCAATTGTTGCTAGATTTCCTTCACGACTGGTATCTTTGAAATACCTGAAATACAACTTACTGGTTTGATACCTTGTGCCTTGTAGGGTCATTTGTTCTAGTGCCGTTCATGATTATGAGCGTTCCTCTTTAGAACAAACAAGATATTGTATTGTTAATTGGCTATTTACTGTTCGTGATAATGTGCGTTGTTTCCTTCTGAGTTCTGTAATAGAAAGAGTCAAAACCAGAAACCTTATCCCATACTGTACTCACAAAAACATTGTCCCAACTCCAAGTTGACGGCCACTGGCTTGTTAGCTTCACTACACAATGCGCATTAGGCAGATAGTTGATCATTCAAGTTAATTATGAGCAGTCAGTACACCGGCGTTGCTCTCTGTCTTTACATACTTCGACAACATATATCTGTATTTACTTTTGTTCTCTTGCTCAGGTGTGGTCCATGCCAATACATGGTTCCCATACTTCAAGAAGTGAGTGAAAAGTTAAGTGACAAAATTCAAGTTGTGAAAATTGATACTGAGAAGTACACTAGCATTGCAAGTCGTTACAGAATTGAAGCATTACCAACTTTTATCATCTTCAAGGACGGGAAACCTTGTTATCGCTTTGTAAGTTGAACATAACATAACCTTTTCAACTTTCATTATTAGTTTAAGTTGTGCTAATATACTACACTATATGCCCTTTTTGTGCTCTGTTTTGCTACCTGGCTTTCAGGAGGGAGCATTGCCTGCTAACCAGATGATCGAACAGATTGAGAATGCTTTGTCAGTCACAAAGTAGCGCACATGGTGAGCAGGGCAGAATTTGTTCCCTCAAAAAGGAAAAAGTGGTGTACCTCACAACGTGTGTTGAATTATTGATTATTGTTCACGATGTCCTACTTGGGCTGCAATATGAATCGACATTTTTCTTCATAGTTACAATCAGAAACTATGACCAAAACTATGATGTTGAAAATCTTTGAATCCTCTGCTACTTGATATAATACTTTATTGGGCCAACAACAGGACCGAGATTTTTGAGTCCCTTGCAAGTTGGGATAGACTAGAACCCAACGAGAGCCAGTAACAATAGGGACCAAAGTTTATATCTTTTATGTTAGGAATTCATTATCATTATTGACACATTGGATCATATTATTCTTGATACAAAAGAAAGTATCCTTGTTCTCCCATCTGCTTTTGAGATCATTGAGCCTATGCAAGCGGAAATAAAAAAGGAAGGCCATGTCAGTCACAAATGCTGCTTCACCATGTTAACTTAGCTGAATATAAATCCATTCACCTTTCTCCAACTTCAGTTCGCTATGCTATAGAATACAACTCTTCTTTTGTCAAATTTCTTTTTCTGTCGTCACCTACCCTCATCAGCTTTTATGATTTGATTCTTTCTTTAGTGTCCACTGAGTTTAAGGAGCAGAAAAGTCATTATGGGACCTCTTTGGCAGTGAAATCATCTGTCGGTAGGGATGAGGGGCCTTCTCCTTGGAAATTCTGGACCAAATAAATCAAGCAACTAACCCAATACAATTTTACTCATCGACTTTCTCCCTTTGGATTGGAAGGCATGTGGCCATGTTTGTTCTTTTGTTCCTTCCCCACCAGCCTTTTGTTCATTCTCCACCAGCTAGTATATATGGCTCATGTCAAGGTAAAAAATAAAGAGAAAAGAGAAAACAGTTGGATAGATTGCTACCCCCTAGCCCTATTGGCTTGCCATAAACTGATTAATTCCTGATATTTATTGGAAATGTTATGAATTATTCAAAATTACCTCGAATTGTTGGTGATTGGTGCTGAGTAGGATTATCTCAGTGTCAAATACCATGTGAGGACAACATTAATGGCTGAAGTTTCGGCGTGCATACATTGCTCGCCATGGTCCCCAGCTCTCCATGGTTGGTATGTTATATGTCATCTCCAAGTTAGGAATTACCATGGTTTGTTAGGGATCAAGTCACATTTACTGATTTGTTAAGAGGATTTGTTAGGAGTTGGTCGGTAAGCTCTGTTAGGACTTGAGGGGACTAGAACGATATGCAGTTCTCCTGCATATCATATATGTGGGGACTATATATGTGTGGCACCAAATCAATCGTCAATTAAGAAGTTAATTCCCAGGTTACTTTGTCTGGGGCTCTGGGGCTTGTTCTTGGGCACACTGTAACAGTGGAATCGCTCTGGCTTCAAGTGTCCAGTCCCTCATTCACACTCGCCACACAAGTACTTGGATGTGCTTTTCCCCTGCCGGTTGTGACAAAACATCCGTCTATTTCATATCCCACTCCTGGCTGGTTTGGCCAGAAACCAATTGCTTCCTACAAATTTTTTCCTGAAATCTACACCCTTGTTCCAATCAGATTATTTCCATCTGCATACCGTGATGATACTAACTTTAGCTTAATTGAAGGTCAGATTGGATATCATATATTTGTAAAGACAGAAAAAAGAAAGTTTTATAAGACGTCGAATTAATTCCAAATGTTTTTTAGGACCATATTAAAAACTAAACATGATGCAACTCAAGTTCTAAACCTACATTTCTCTAAGCATGAATTCTGGTTCCCTCTCCACTTTAACTAGCTGCTCACATAAAACATAAACCAATTTCTGTTTGCTTAAATTGTGAAAGTATGGTTGTTGTGCATTAGCAACAATTTGGTAAAAGGAAATCATGTTGCGATTCGTATCTGAGATCCAACTGCTTTTTACATTGATTTTCATGAAGTTATTCGGACCTGGTGCTGAAGCTACCTCTTCTTTGGCAGAATACATAAGCGAATGAATTCCTGTGAATTGAATGTCTCCAAAGTTAAATTGTCTACAAACAATGGAGCATTTAGGATATGGAGGTTTATATCCAAGATTCATAGCTGTGTTGTGTAAAATCCAGAAGTCTGTTGCAGTATTTATGGATGGGAAATTACCGTTTGCATCTGTTTGTCCATGATTTTCCTTTTATTGACATGCCATTTGCAGCCCTTTCCCCCCCTTTTTTTTTTCTTAGGTTGTTTTCAAATTTGTAATTTCTCATGTTGTATTCTTTGGCCTGATTTTCTGTGTTATTTCGGAGCATATTGGACTACAGATTATTCTTCTTGCCCTGCTGTTTGCTCCCATACAGCGCAAGCGATTGTGGATTCCAGCATCTATCTTCCTTGGAATATCAATATGCTTGTTTAGCGAATAAGCAAGTGCTATAAATATTCGTTTGAGATTTTTTTTTTGTCTCCATTTGTGAAATCTTCAAAATTGTCTGATCTTTTCTGGAGTAAATATCTGTAGTGGTGCACTGTTCGGCCTTGAGGAAATTTCGTTGTGATAGAGCATGTAGATGAAACACAGCTGGCTGAGGATACAATTCCAAAATGGCGCTTCTGGATATCTTCTAGTAGAGAACTATTTACATGATCTTGTGGTTTTGGTTGTATGTTGTTGGTTTGTGTATGGTTTGTTGCTCTCATCACCCAAATGCATCGGCCGAGTCTGACTAAAATGAAGGATCAGTGTGTAATTAATTACAGTATTACGAGTGCCCTACTTGATCTGCAGTACTGTGGCTCGCTGTACTGACGTAACGGTGGGTGCTAAGTTGTTTAGAGCTAATCGTCTCGTCCTGGTGTAAAGAAGTTGGTCATCCTGGTAATGAAGAATCTGCAGTGAGGATAAGAGTTCGGCATACATCTTCTTTTCAGTTTGTACACGGAAGATTCTTCAAAAGAAAACAGAGAAACAAACAGAGGTGACGCACATTATTCTGACACTGAAAAGAAGAAGAAATGGAATTGATATCTCTATTTCTTGATAGCAAGACTTGCATGAGAGAAGAATAACTTTACCGAGCTGATTGCTGATGGGGGGTGGAAATGCTCCCAGTTGGCAAATTATCGCATGCTCTTTTCAGAAAGAGAGAAAACAACGCGCATTGGAATCTCCATACCCTTCGCTTATCACCTCTATGTTCTCCATCTATCTTGCCGACAGAACTGTAGATAGGTGCACCAGTTTTTTTAAGTGCCGACTGCTAGTTTGTCGTTTGAAAAAAAAAAGATTTGTGTGATCTCTTGGAAATCTGCTCGTTGGGGCATCTGGATGGTACTCTTTCGGTTTTAAATATACGTCGCAGTTAACTTTTTTTTCTAAAATTTTGATTAGTTCTCTTATTAAAAAAATCATAAGTTATTATTTATTTTGTTGTGATTTGTTTTATCATTAGAGAGAGTCTGAATATGATTTATTTTCTTACATGTTTATGCAAAATTATTGAATAAGACGAATGGTTGAAGTTGTGGGCAAAAGTAAAACCGTGACTTATATTTAAAACCAGAGGGAATATACCTTTTGTAACATTTTTTGTTTTTTTTAATATATGCCAAGCCAAGTTTCTTCACAGTAGCATTTAGGTTTAAAGTCCATCGAAACAGCGGCCACTTTTTGTAAATCCTGCTGAGTGAGTTGTTAAAGTTTGCTATGATCAGGGTTTCTTCTACTCCTACCAAGCTTTCTTCTGCTGCATATGGTAGATCACCATCGAAGGAAGGAAAAATAAGTGTGAGCTGTTAGAAGTGGGAGCATCAGGTTCGGGCGTTGTACTGTCAGAATAAAAGGGTTTTGCGAAAACAGGCTTTATTTCATTTCCAAACAACAGTAGTAGAGGTAATAAATTCACAGAGGAG
The DNA here is from genome assembly GCA_030272315.1 of Paspalum vaginatum. NCBI lineage: Eukaryota > Viridiplantae > Streptophyta > Magnoliopsida > Poales > Poaceae > Paspalum > Paspalum vaginatum. Next base: position 46,017,917 of record CM059014.1, read on the forward strand.
ACCATATCGATTCTTGTCGCGGATGGAGCCAATTGGAAGAATTCCCTCCCAGTGTTGTTCCTCGCCACCCTATAAATAGGCTGGGTTTGCTGCAACCAAGCAAGGCAAGCTAAGCTAGCACTAGCAGTCACACCCCCTTCAGCAGGCAGCAGCAGCTAACCCACCACCCGATCTCCGACGACCGAGATGGCGGACTACTACCACGGCGGTGGCGGCAGGACCATGTACTCCAACACCGACGAGTGCTACGACACCGACAGGCACGGCGGCAGCAGGAGGATGTACTCGCACACCACCGACGAGTACTACGGCGACGCTGACCGCAGGAGGCCGGTGGCTGCTTACGGCGACGACTGCTACAACGGCGGCGGCGGGAACGGCGCCAGGCAGGGTGCCGTCTACTCCGATGAATACTCCCGTGGCGGCGGCTACGGCTACGGCTACGGCGGCGAGCAGCAGGAGCAGCAGTACTACAAGAGGGAGGAGAGGGAGCACAAGCAGAAGGAGCGCCTCGGGGAGCTCGGCGCGCTCGCCGGCGGCGCCTTGGCACTGGTAATTAATAGCTTTATTAATTACTACTACTCGGATTACTATTGGTTAACACACATGCATAATACAGTAATTAATTGCTTAAGCTGCTGGTGACGACGGTTGCATGCATGCGTGTATATAAATAAACAGTACGAGGGTCACCGTGCGAAGAAGGACCCGGAGCACGCGCAGAGGCACAAGATCGAGGCGGGCGTGGCGACCGCGGCGGCGCTGGGCGCCGGCGGCTACGCGTACCACGAGCACCGCGAGCAGAAGGAGGCCCGCTACGAGGGCAAGGAGCACAACAACAGGGTGCCGCACGGCTACTACTGCAACTGAACTGATCGATTCATCATCTGTCTCATATATCCACACGCATACATGCATGGGATAATAATATAATTAATGCTCGATCACACGCCACGACGACGACGAACCTCAGCTCATATCCGATCCCTGCACATGCATGCATGCAGCTACTACCTACGTGTAAGTAAATAAGAGCACAAGTGACGACGTGTGTTTCTCATCAATGTTACTGGTACTCGATCTAGACGACGCTACTATCTTGTATATTGCAAATAATTAAGCGCACGGTGCTGCGTGCGTCTATCTACTCGCTCCTGTACGTGTGTGTGTGTGTGTGATCATATATCCCTCTGCTGCACGTACTGCAGAGTGTAAAGATCATTACTGATACAGTTATTAATTAAGCTACCTACTCTGATTTGTAAATATAAATCCAACATCGAAGCATAAGTGCAACAACAAACGACATCAAAGCACGCATAGCCTTGGCTGGTTCTCTTGAGGTTGAGGGGGACCTGTACATGTAACAGATGACCGAAATTAAAAACCACTTACATGGGCTGAAGAAAACTGAAGAAGGTAGCCCAAAGTCCAGCAGACAGACACAAGACATGAGATCATCCGACTTCTCGAAGAAAGCTGGATCGATGGAGTGCCGGAACTCGGGATCGATCTCTGTTCTGCATCATCACTGGAACATATTCTCTGCAGAGTTTTCGCAGCTAGCTTACATTCAGTCTATCATCCACTTGAAGTTTGGTCGATTTTCAGGCTGCCTAATAATATATATGTACTGGCCCACGATCGATGATATATATCTCCAGACTGCGTGCCCCTGTCACGACCAGCAGACCATCCATCAATAAGCAATTCAATACTCTGATACTCTATCACCAATAACGCTGATGTGCACAAGATAACAAGCAGTACACTCTGGAGTGAGTTATTGAGTTAATTAATGATACCTCAAATTAACGAACGAACATCTGCGCATGCATCTATCAGTAATCACATCTCCTATTCGCGTGCGCGTGAGCATGCATATCAGCACAATTTGAGCACCAACTTAACTCCTCACGTCCATCCACTCTGGTAATGGACCCCTTTTGATTTTCAGGCCACCTCGGCCGGTGTAGAATGACTGAATGAGATAGAAATAAGGGAATTAGCACCGACCGCACGATAGCTAGCTAGCTGGAAGAGGATTATTAGATCCGCGATACGCGCTAATCACCACCGTCCAGTCCAATACGGTTGAGCAATATATGACGCCAAATAAACGAACCACTCGATCGTCTGACATTCAGTGGGCAAGGTGGAATAAAGCTTGATCAGTAGGTCTGACAGGATTCTAGCCAGCAACTAGCGAGGGAAATTAGCAGAGATAGAGAATTGAGGAAGCGGTTTGGAGAGACGAAGAGGGTAGTTGGGGATTTGTTTCTCGTTAATAATAACTGTTCTTGATCCTTCCGATTACAGGAGGCCGGCTTATATATCAACCGCCGGACTTCACACCTCATGGGCTCGATCAAATGGCCCTTTCGACTACAGCCCAATGGGCCTTGAGTTCACACAATATGCTCTCTCTGCTATACCGTTACATTCCCCTGGCTTAACGGGATATTTAATTTTTTGCCACTTTTATGGATGACAATTCTACATTTATCATTCTTGCGGTCGTCTTTACATATTTGCCAGTGAAGAGAAGAAGTTTCCTAATAAAATACCCTTTTTTCTAACATAGCGCGCTACGTGGTCAGTTTTGCTGAGGTGTCATACCACCGGAGCATGCCAACGTTACAATGGCATAATGCCCCTGCAATCTCTAATATGCTCTCTCTATGACACACGGGACCCGCCTGTCATCTCTTTCTTCTTCCTCTATCCACAAGTCCCACCGCCACTCCACGACGGAGGTGAGCAGGGCCTTGGCGCCCTGTGCCACCGCCCACGCCACTAGCCCCGGTACAAAACGGGTTCGCCGCCAGCGCCAGCAAGTAGGGGCTCTCCCGCGCCTTGGTCACCGCCGCCGTGGTGTGCTCATCAGCAGCGTCCCTATCCCCACCCCGCCTATGGCCACAGCCGTGAGGTCGGGGAGCTCCCCTCCCGTGCGGCCTCCCCATAGGGCCGCGGCGAGGAGCCGGGTGAGCGACGCCGGCTGCCAGGCAGAGGACGGTGACGGCGTGGCGGCATCGGCAGCGGGGCCTGGGGCAGAGGCTAGGCTATGGACGGCGCCGCGGCGGCTGCGCACGAGCCTAAGGGGCCTGGATACCGGGTCGAGGAGGTTCGGGAGAAGTGCCCTAGCGAAGCGGCTGGAGCTGAGCACCACCCGTGCACCGAGGGGTAGAAGCAGAGGCCAGAGAGGAAGGGAGAAAAGAACAGGGGTACAAAGACTATTTAACATGATTTCGCCACGTTGGCATGCTCCGTTGGCACGACACCTCAGCAAAACTGACCACATGGCGCGCCACGTCAGCGAAAAGGGCATCTTATTATGAAACTTTCTTTCTCCAATGACGAATATGTAAAGACGACCGTAAGAATGATAAATAGAGAGTTGACATCCGTAAAAGTGAAAAAAAATTAAATATCCCCAGCTTAACTGGCCATGCTGCTGCTGTCGGAGAACGACGACACATATCCTCCAGATCTTCCCATGAAGCCAAGCCATAGACAGGGGCACACCACTCCACTGAATTAGCACACACACGGCTGCAATGTATGATCCGACAGCAAAACAAGAACAACCGGATCATCACTCATATCGGTCTGATACTAGGGAAGCAAAAGAGCTAGCGCTTCTCTGAATAGTGCCAGCTTCAATTTCATTCTTCTGCAGTGGTCCATATCTGTAAGGTCTCGCATTAACTGAGAGGGTTCCTGCAGGAAAACTACAGTAAATTTGTTCAGTATTTGCTGCACCTCAGGAGGTGGTGGTTCAGTAGGAAGCTCTGAGGCTGCAGTTGCTTTGCTGCCACCAGAGAAATATACTCGGTATAAACCCACGTGACCCAAGGTTCAGGGTTTACTATGGTATGTACCTTCATTCCCTCCTCCTCGGTAGCTGGATCTGCATGCCTAGAACTAGCTGGGTTGGGCAGCTGGGCTGGGCTCACTGATGGATCGGAAAGGTGACTACTCCTATTGACCAAATGCATACTGACGACTGGCTATTGCTCAGCCTTTTGTGACTTCTTGTTCAGCATTCATCAGGAAAGAAAAAAATTGCACTCACAAAGTCACAAGTGCTGTTTTGACCTACGGACATGGTGACCGTGGGGCGACCCAGACAAGCCGCCAAGGTCGTGCGACTGCAAGGGCAAGTGCAACTCTGCAACATGTCTCGTGTCGTGGCTATCTCCGACAGCTACTTAATCTTATTTTTTTCGTTCTACGTCCATACTCATATGCGTGCATATATGTTGAACCCATAATATTTATTCGCACGATCTATTCGATCGGCAAAAGATTAAGGCCACATCTGAAACGCAGAAAAAACATCAAATCCTACGTTTCCCTTGTTAAACTACCTCATGTGAATTCATTCACTCTTCCGTCCACTAAAAAAAAGAAATTATGGGCTTATTTTAAGTCAAACTATTGTAAAGTTTGGCCAAATATATATTAAAATTCATGCTACCAAATTCGTATCTTTAAATTGTACGGTGAAATACATTTTTTCATGTTATATGTATTTGATGTCATGAATATTACTCACTCCGTCCACAAAATAATGAAAATTCTGTTTTTGTTCTAAGTCAAACCATTGCGATTTTAACCAAGTTTATATTACAATATATTAAAACTAATGATGCCAAATTAGTGTCATTAGATTTATGTTGAATATATTTGATATCATAAAAGTTGCTATACTTTTACATAAATTCAGTTAAACTTAGGATGGTTTGACTTAGATCAAAGCCAGAATATTATTCTTTTATGGACGGATGGAATAAAATTCATGGGTTGGGCTTAAATGCTGTCACGGTGTCAGTCGTTTTCGTCGTCTTTATTAGGCTGAACTTATCAGCAAGCCGCCTGTTCTGTCATATTGATTATATTTCAAACTCCTCATTGTTTTGCATATCTATTTGATTAGCCCTCTGGTGAACTTAAACTTAGCCCCGATGCTCTAAACTTAATCTGTAGGTCGTCAAAATCAACAATTCCTCCCTTGCCTTGGTCAGTAGTTGATGTTGCATTGGATAGTACGTAGTGGTAGTGTACATTGCCAACACACAACGCACTGGGTGAGTCCCAATTCTCCTGTTGCATCGAATAAAAGTCTTCTCCGCAGACTAATGCTGCCTCTGCAGAATTGAGTAGTACTCCGTACTATTATTAGAACGAACGACCGATAAGCAATAAATAGCCCTTCGTTTTTCAACACTAACACACTACCTCCTCCTCCTCTGCGTCCTTCGGAGCGATCGAGCCGATGGCTATACTACGACGATTTGATTGAGAATCTATGGAGACGATGGATGGATATTGCCAATTTGCCACGGCGCTCGATCTGGCCGGGTCAAGTCAATTCCCCTTCATTCCTTTCCTTGCCGCCTCCTCCTCGGTAGCTGCATCTGCATGCCTGACGAACCATTGCTGGGGGTGGGACCACGGATGGAAAGTTGACGGCAAATTCATGCATGGAACATGTCTTAATAAGCTGATATCACCAGAAAGAAAGTACATAGGTGGGTGTAAAAAACACACCGTATATGCACTTACACCTTAAACAAAATGGAGTTTGAATAATCAGTTCTCGCAACAGGAGGAGTACCTACTGACGACGACGGCCAATTGCTCATCCTTTGTGACCTCTCTTGTTCTTCAGCCCTGAGCACTCACAAAAGTGCTACGTATGGTACGTGGTGACCGTGACCCATGGGGGCGGGGGCGGCTCTCTCAGACTCAGACACTCACGCCGCCGAGGTGGAATGAACATGTCTCGTCTCGTGTCGCAGCTACCTCCCACAGCTACCTTAATCTTTTTTTTTTATTATTTTGCATCTAGCTACTTCTACTCATATGTATATATACACGTTCATCAGCTCAGTTATATATTTATCTGCACCATCTATCTATTGTATTGGTTACGTAGCTGCTGACGTCTACGTGAACGGACCATTATATTGGTGCTCGATCTCGGCATAAGATTAAGGTCACGTTTGGAACTCTTACGTTTTTCTGATGTTTTCTACGAATTTCTGTATGCGAAACTTATGTGTTCCAAAAAGGGAACGCTCGGAGCGTAGTTTGAAATTTGAAAGATGGAATGGGTATGTGTTGAAGATGGCCTGTCCTCACGCCGTCGGTCATTTCCGTCGCCATCGTGTTAGACCCGATGTTCTAGTCTCCATTTCTAGGTCAAAATCAAGAGTTCCTTCCTTCCTTCCTTGCCTAGCTAGTTGCTTGTATAGTAAGTAGTGGTACATGCATTGCCAACAGAGACACACACTGCGTCCCAATTCTCATAATGTCGCCGGCCATCCATCGCGATATATGACGCATCAAATTAATTAATAAAAAGTCTTTGTGACAACGACCAATAGAGTCCTTCATATATATATTTTTTTTCAACACTAATTCTACCTCTGGAGGGAGTAGTTATTACTATAAATCCTTCTCTCCCCGCTAGCTGATCCTCCTCTTCGTCCTTCGGAGCGACCGAGCCGATGGCTATGGCGGCTATACGACCCATCCACATCCATCTCCATCTCCATCTCCATCTCCATCTGCTGTGCCCACCATTATTATTCACAGCGTTCCTTCTTCCCGCTGTTTCTCTGCTTGTCGGGTCATCATTATCAGCTGCGCAAAGTACCAACATCACCGCGGGGGCCTCCCTGCCAGCCGCGCCGGGCGCCGCCTGGCCCTCCCCGTCCGGCCGCTTCGCCTTCGGCTTCTACGCCACGGATGGCGGCCTCGCCGTCGGCGTCTGGCTCGCCACCGCGCCCAACGTCACCGTCACCTGGACGGCCGACCGCAAAGACACGCCCGCCACTGGCGGCGCGCTCCGGATCACCTACGACGGCCGCCTTCTCTGGACCGGCGCCGGAGGCCAGGACAGGAGCCTCGCCGTGCCGTCCCGCCCTGCCGTCGCGGCCGCCATGCTCGACGACGGCAGCTTCGTGCTCTACGGCGCCGGCGGCGACGTGGTGTGGTCGACGTGGCTGGCGGCGCCCACGGACACCCTGCTCCCCGGCCAGGACCTCGCGCCCGGCGCGCAGCTCTTCTCCAGCGTCTCGCCCACCAACAGTGCCACCGGCAAGTACCGCCTCGCCAACCAGGCCAACGACGGCAACCTCGTCATGTACCCCGTGCGGACGGAGAACGTCGCGGCCGCCGCGTACTGGGACACCGGCACGTTCCAGATCGGCTTCCCGCTCACCCTCCGCCTCGACGCCACCGGCCTGCTCTACCTCACCGGCAACAGCGGCAACTACACCAAGAATCTGACGCAGCCCGGGGCCGCGCGATCGGCCGGCGAGACGCAGGTCTTCTACAGGGTCACGATCGACCCCGACGGCGTCCTGCGCCGGTACCGCCACGCCGTCGCGCCCAGCGGCGCGTGGACGACCGACGCGCAGTGGATCGGGCCGAGCGACCTGTGCCACGTCAAGGGCGTGTGCGGGCTCAACAGCTACTGCGTCCTCGACGGCGGCGGCGCGCGGCCCCGCTGCGTGTGCCCGCCGGGGTTCGGCTTCATCGACTCCAGAGACGCCGCGCTCGGGTGCGCCGAGACCGAGACCCAGGGGCAGGGCGGCGCGGGAGACTGCGGCGCGCCCGGTAATAACTCGACGACCATGGCGGCCATGCAGAACATGACCTGGGCCGACACGCCGTACGCCGTGCTGGGCGCGGGCACGAGCGCGGCCGACTGCCAGGCCGCGTGCGTGGCCGACTGCCTCTGCGCCGCCGCGCTGCTGGACAGCAACGACGGCACGTGCACCAAGCAGCAGCTCCCGCTCCGGTACGGCCGCGCGGGCGGCGGGTACACGCTCTTCGTCAAGACTGCGGCAGGGGGAGCGGCGGTCGGGGGCAGGGGCGGCCACCGCCGCGTCGGGCGCGCGGCCACCGTCGCCCTGGTCTGCGTGGGGGTGCTGACGTTGGTGTCGATAGCCGCGCTCGCGGCGGCGGCGCGGCTGGTCTGCGCGAACCAGAGGCGGATGATGGCGCACAGGCGTCTGCAGGCGGTGGCCGACCCGGACGAGGAGCCGCCCCTGAGGTCGTACAGCTACCAGGAGCTGGAGCGGGCGACGCGCAGCTTCCGCGAGCCGCTGGGGCGCGGCGCGTTCGGCACGGTGTTCCGGGGCACGCTGCCGCGCCTGCACAACGGCGAGATGGCCGTGGCCGTGAAGCGGCTGGAGAAGGTGGTGGAGGAGGGGGAGCGCGAGTTCCAGCGGGAGGTGCGCGCCATCGGGCGGACGAGCCACCGGAACCTGGTGCGGCTGCTGGGGTTCTGCCACGAGGGCGCCAACCGGCTGCTGGTGTACGAGTACATGAGCAACGGGTCGCTGGCGGAGCGGCTGTTCGTCAAGAGCCATCCGTCGTGGGGCGAGCGGATGGGCATCGCGCTGGACGTCGCGCGCGGGCTGCACTACCTCCACGACGAGCTGGAGAGCCGCGTGATCCACTGCGACGTGAAGCCGCAGAACATCCTGATGGACGCGTCGGGCACGGCCAAGATCGCCGACTTCGGGCTGGCGAAGCTGCTGCAGCCGGACCAGACGCGGACGTTCACGGGGGTGCGCGGCACGCGCGGGTACGTGGCCCCCGAGTGGTACCGCGGCGCCGGGCCGGTGACGGTGAAGGCGGACGTGTACAGCTACGGCGTGGTGCTGCTGGAGATCGTGACGTGCCGGCGGAGCATGGAGCTGGAGGAGGCCGGCGAGGAGCGGACGCTCATGGAGATGGCGCACCAGTGGCTGGCGACCGGGGAGGTGGAGCCGGTGATGGGCACCGACGAGGCCCTGGACGCGGCGGAGCTGGAGCGGGCGCTCAAGGTGGCGGTGTGGTGCGCGCAGGCGGAGCCGCAGGCGAGGCCGGCCATGAAGAGCGTCATCCTGATGCTGGAAGGGCACATGGAGGTGCCGTTCCCGCCGCCTCCGGCATCCGCATGACACACAAATGATCGCCCATCGCGGCGCGGGAGGAAATGTTAGCTAGGCTGCTAGAACAGAGGTATAGGAGCAGAGCAAAGGATAGACCAACGAGTTCCCATCCCATGCATTCCTCTCTCACGACAGGGTTACCCTTTCCGAGCGGAATGTGATTTTTCGCAAGAGACTAGGAAACAACCGAAATTCCGGGGATTTTGAATTTCTCGAACCCGCCGGAGTGAATCTTTCAATTTTTCTGTGAACAGAATCCGGAATTTCCAAATGTTTTCCGGCCGAAATTCGTTGTTTCACACCTGTAGTTGAATGAAAAATTGAGAATTTTGACGGAATCATATCCAAGAACGCAGAAATCTGGTCGGAAAATCCTATTTTTGTTTTTATAGTTTTTACATTTGAGTTTAGACCGTTTTTTCAACAAAAAAAAAAACTATTCTAAACCGGGATTAGAACTGGTACAATGGTTAGGGAAGGGATGGTTTTTTAGTATACTCTAGGGAGCAAGCTCCGGTGACCGGCCTCACCATCCCATCCTGCTCCTCTTCCTCTCTGTGTGCAAGCGGTGGCAGCAGCAACCATTTTGCCTCTCCCTGCGTCCCTGCCCCTCTTCCTTGCAGATATAGCAGTTCCTCTTTCCTGCTGTATTGAGGAAGCCGATCTTGAAGCAATAGTACAGCAGCTCTGACCCTCTCCTACAAGAGCAGCAGCAAGGGTTGTCTCTCTCTTCAATTCCTTAGTTTTATTACATTTTTAAACTGAAATTGATTTAGAGAGATTGCTAAGTAGTTCTTGTTTCATGTGTTTAAGATATATCCAATGCTTGCTGTGTTATTGCAGAAGGTTATATAGAGTTAGTCCTGCTAATATTGTATGCATTTGTGTCATGAGAGTGTTTTGTCCCTTAATTAGTTTATCAGCATGGTTTGTTATAGGCAAGAATTTTGAACATGGCTTGGTCTAATTTAGTTTTCCTAAATTCACTTGCCCATTGAATGACAAGGAGATGAACCGTAGAAGTTTGGTTGTTTTATTCATGCTTGCTTTGTGTAATTAACTCCCTAGTAAGGTCCATTAGAAAATAAGTAGAACCTACGCAAGTTAAATTTCATCTTTATTTATTTCTCCATGTTTCGGGTGGAAAATGCTTTTACACGTCTTGGGCTGTTGGGATGGCTATCTTTGATTAGTATGTGAGGTTTGGATCTAGGTAGCTATATTCTCTTGAATTATTTTCGGGCTTGATTGCATTATCCATCATTTTTCAGAGGTTGCAAAGAAGGATGAAAGAATCAAACAAGCAATAAACAATGCAGCCAGAGTTTCTATTATCACAAGGTAAATTTAGAATGGAGGTGGAGCTTTGGACGGTAATCATGTCATACATATTATGTGCTAGCTCTTGGTTTTGTTTGTTCCTTTCTTTAGATTCATTTTTTCAAGTTATTATCGTAACGCGACTAGTTAGCTCTCTCTATCTGTTCACTCAGTTTGTTGTTATCTCTTCATTGCCATCTAATTTCTGTGGTTGAATTGACATTTTCACCATCTCTCTATCAATTTACTCTGTTTGCTGTTATCTATTCATGATTGAACCTCATAACAAGCATCTTATTTGTATTAATTCCTACTGTGTGTTTGGTAGTAGAACAAAATACTAAATTATGATGTTATAGTCAACTGAAGTCAGATCTTAAAAACTTACACTTCGAGTTGTCTAAATGGGTTGTACTTGAAGTAGGGTGTCATATATATTTTTGAACTATTAATCACAATGTTTAGAATTCCTGATTATTTTGCCAATTTCTATCATGTGAATCAGTGAATGGTATCTAGTCTTGGTTATGCTAAACTTATCTTATCAGCCTTATCTAATTTGCTTCATGCATATGTTTTTCATGTGCCCAGTTTTCATTTTTGAAAATGCGGATCATATTTCATGACAGATAATTGATTTGAATTTTTCATGATCCAATAATGTTGTGATAGTTATCTATCTTCCCTTAGACTGTTACCATTCTAACACATATCTAGTGTTGTTTTGCTACATGTATTCACTACTTGTGTAAACGAAAAATATATATAAACATACACGTGCACATCCTATCAATAATTTTAGTTTCTTATATGGTTCCTTACAATTTCTTAGGCTTTGAGTCTATGAAGATTTAAGGAGGGATCTCTTTTACACATAAAAACATTATCATTCAACCTCTACCATTTTCTATGCTCTTGGCTATGTGCTGCTACTATAATCAGTATGCTTATCCATGCTCTTGTAAAGAGAGAAACGGCAGGTTATACTATTGTTTGGACCTAACACTAGTGTATATGCTTGAACCTAGTGTATATATTATTCTCATTTATATGTGATGTTGATTTGATGGATTCTGTGATTGTACTATGTTGTATAACTTTTTCAGAATTTTTTCAGAATTTCCTATGATTTATTGAAATCTTCTGAGTATTTCAATATTTTTTTAATGAAAAATATTGTAAATTCGTGGGCCAATGTGGCCGACGAAAATATATGACCTGTTAATCAATAAATTCGTCAGCCAACGTGGCCAACGAAATACCAGGCCACCATGGCATGTATTTTCGCCGGTCCCCCTAAAAGCGATGCTATTTTCGTTGGTACCGACGAAATTACTTCAATATTTTCGTCTGACCTAATTTCGTCGAAGAAATTCGTCGGCATGCCAACGAATATATGCTAAATTTGTGGGTTTTGGGCTATGTTTCGTGGGTTTTCGGCCCACGAAAAAATAGTCTTTTCCTATAGTGAATTGCACAAAAACATCATATATTAATGACCAGATGTAGCACTCGAGAACACATGGGAGTAAAAACAAGTGACGAGAAGGGCGTAGAGAAAAGTTGCATAAAAAATGGATAGTATATAATAGTAGCCAATCAATTGCATGGGACTAGCTAAGTATATGTCAAAATTGGTAGAAAATGAATTAAATCTCAACAATTCATAACTGATTCATTGGAAAAATATGACAACAGTACCACTTTTTTTAAAAAAAAATCTAAACAATCTGTTGGTACTCTATTCGGAGTAGTTAGTTAGATATAATTTGTTCACATTGATACTGTTTTATTGCAATCAATCAAAACAATGGGAGCATATATGGTAAATAAATTTCGAATAACTCCAAATAGATCGCAAAAGTACATATTATATTTTAATTAATTTTTTACCACTTTATACTATTGTAAAAAACGAATTAGTAATTAATTGATAAATTTGGTTTATAATATTCTGAAAAATAACAAACCACAGACTAGGTTTAATTCGTCTAATTTGGTTAGTTAAACTGGCACATTATACCCGGTTTTGGAGCTATAGGTCCAAAACAAGATGGCCATAACAAGTTGAAGATTAAAAAAAGGCTTTTCTTAAAAAGAAATACACATATAATTAACTGCACATGTACGTAGGAACAAATAACCAAGGACCAAATAAACCAAAGCATAGAGAGAACCGTACAAATTAAATAGTACTAGTATACAATGACATAACAAATGAAACGCACGGCGCCGTGTAGCAAAAACTAAAGAAAATAGTACTCGTAGTGGTTCTCAATCTACTAAAGAAAACTGAAGAAAGAACGTGACAGAGAGTCTCACACACCCAGTAGCTAGCTCGAGGGGATACAATACAATCTACTACTAGATATACATACTCGACAGCTAGCGCCCCGAATTTATTTGTATACAGGTGCTACATATATACATGCATGAGTAATAATAAATAAATATGCATAACACTCGATGGATCGATCGTCGCACGCTGGGGAGAAAAAAAGTAGAAGAGTAGAGTAGGTAATCATATACTCCGTATATCGATCAGTGGTGGTGGCGCCGGTGCTTCTTGGCTTCCTTCTTCTGGTGATGCTCGTGGAAGGCAAAGGCGGCGCTGCCGAGGGCGGCGGCGGCGGCGATCTCCTCCTTGACCTTGTGCGAGCGCGCGTGGGCGGGGTCCTTCCTGGCCTGGTGCTTCTCGTGCACGGCGTACGCCCCTGCGGCGACGGTGCCCAGCTGCGCGAGCTGCTCCATGTGCTTGTGGTGCTTCTCCTCCTTGCGCCAGTCGTCGGTGACCTTGGACGGCGCCGGAGACTCGCCGCCGGCCTTCTTGCCGTGGAAGTGCAGGTGATGCGCGGCCATTAATTGATTGATCGAGTTCCGACTTCCGAGTTCGGTGGATGATATATGATCTCGATCTGTACCTGGAGTAAGATCGACAGCCCGGGAGAGATCAGATCAGATGGAATTGGTGCTAGCTTGACGATGACTGTAATTGATCAGATGTTGTGCTGCAATGGATGAAGGCCATGTACGTTTATATAAGCTGCAGGGTCGTCGGGATATGATGATAGATCCGAGTTGATGGAGTAGTTGGAAGGCAGGCAGGGCGCGTAATAGATGCATGCAGGGACGAATTCTTGATCTCGATGGCATAGATTGCGCGTACGTCCAAGGTTAGGTTTTCATTGTTTTGCTTGTACAAGTGAAGTTGTTCAATTCATGGTTACGTTGATTAGTTAGTTGCTTCGGAACGAATTAATCCCGGATAGCTAGCAGATAGTAGCTAGGCTCCAACAGGAAGGTTAGAGGAAGCTAGCTAGGCGTACGTGTGCGCAGTGCGTACGTGTGAAATAAATTCGACGTTTTGCTTCTAGCCTCGCGCGACACAGCTAAGACTACGTGCGTACACAAAGAGAAAAACGATTGAAATAGTAGATATGCGAGCCTTGTAAGCAACTTGCCGGCTGCTGCACATAGGTATCCATGAACCTGCTGATAGCTTATTGTACGCGTCTGTGTGCGAGCCACACACGAAACAACCGAAAAATTAAGACCGACGTGATTAAATATAGTTGTCCGTTTTATTAGTCATATAAACGGCCGGTGACATATATAGCTAGGTGAGCTAACTAGCAAAAACGACGGGCATGCAGATCGAACAAACACCGTACCGAGTCATCGACCTGGTACGTCTTACTTGTTGATGATGTCGACGGCCGGATTAGTCGATCAATCATGCATGTATTTTTTTTTCTGTTTTAGAAAAATATATAGTTTTGTGCCTCTTGATGTCGACATGCATGGTGTGAATACCGAGTGGATCGATCGATGGGTCGACGCGGTTAAGCAACATCTTGATTGCATGGTCGATCGACCGGCCGCGTACCTATCCAAACCAAACTGTATACTGTACACCAGATGAAGTAACGCGTTATTTCTTGGTTCCAATAATAGACCAGACCACCACCACCATCAACACTATATAAGCAGATACATATGCATGGCCTGCCCGGCATAAACCATCTATCACCGCCTCATCAGTTTCGACTATCGTCTTCGATCTTCAACCCTACCGCGCGCCACCCACAGCTTGCCTAGAACACATCCGATCCAGATCGTCGCACCACCACCGTCCACCGTACCGCCGTTAGCTAGCACTAGCAATATAATTAATGGGTCACCACCACCACGACAAGGACAAGGCCGCCGGCGTCGACTGGCGCAAGGAGGAGAAGCACCACAAGCACATGGAGCAGCTGGCCAAGCTCGGCGCCGCCGCCTCAGGGGCGTACGCCGTGCACGAGAAGCACCAGGCCAAGAAGGACCCTGAGCACGCGCGCTCCCACAGGATCAAGGAGGAGATAGCCGCCACCATCGCCGCCGGCAGCGCCGGCTTCGCCATCCACGAGCACCACAAGAAGAAAGAGGCCAAGAAGCACAGGCACCACCACCACCATTAGCTAGTACTGTACTGTATATGGATTATTAGCCCACACCAATACCATATAGGAGTATGTTCCTTTGTCTTAGCTTGTGTCACATACTCGCTATGTTCCTGTCCCTATATAGTTAATTCGATGTGTGCTTTCTCTTTTCTACTATACAACAAATATTATTCTCGATCAGTAATTCATACTACGCTCTCCGTTCTTTAATTGTTTGATGATTGATATTGTTGATGTTTGGACATGACGATTTTCTACTCATCTTATTCGAAATTCTTTTGCACATATACGTACGTATATACAATAAACCATGCTTAACGTCCCATCCATTAACGACAAATATAAATGAAAAAAGGGCCAAGATTCAGCTCCGATGACTGGGCCTCGGGTCAGGCCTGGTAATTGGGTCTTCGAGGAAACCAGAATTGAGGCCCATATTTACGCACTTCAAAACATTGAGGTCCACGTTATGATGAAAAATAGCCAAGGTGTGTGTGAGGAGGGCTCATAGGCCATGCAACAACAAAAAAATGTCGCCCTCTCACTCTCAGCTGCCCCCCTGCCGGAAAGATCGAGGCGTTCTTTGGCAGTTTTTGTCTCCCTGCTATTTATCGAGGGAGGGAACACGCACGTACTGCTCTCAAGCTTCAACATATATGCCGTGCCCGTGCCCATGCCCATGCGTATAAACAAGAATTGCACTGCATTCTCATCTTCTGGCAGTCAGTTCTGGATGTGTGTCAAAGTTGAAACATCCTGACAACAGTGATAGAAGGCTGTACACGGTTTTTTTTAAAGCAAACCAAACTCAACAATGTTGTGTTATGCTACATGTATGGACCCAAAAACATTAGCAGGTAGCGGTTGTTTGTCAGGATCAATGGTGTCCGTAAATGGTCATATCCAAAGAGGCAAACACAAGCAGCACATCTTTTGCCTTTTTTTTCCTGACAGATAAACAATGCAATAACAAGAACTCTGATCTGAACAAGTATCTGACAAGAATAACAAAAACACATTGATTTCACGGGAAGCTCATGGTGATGGCACAGATGCATTTATGGTCCGAAATTGAAGGGCAATGCAAACTCCGAATCCCATGGCAAGATCTGCTCACTGCAGCTGCGGTTCAATGCTCCCTACCTACCTTCATGATCGATCGGATGGAGGTCAGGTGGGTGCAGATCTAGGACACAGCACAGCACAGCACGCTGTTCCCGCCCGTTGAACGAGCAATTAGCATGTCATCACCTAGCTTGTTTTAGCACGTACCCCTTTATTTATAACCGATGGAGCGTCGTTACTGTACTAACCAACTAGGACCTATATATGCTTCCAAGTTCCAACAACTAACTGGTGGCAGGAGTGGTCAACTAACTGCATGCTCAAGATCGACTTGAACCTGAAACAAGCTAGTGCTGTGTCTCTAGAATGACGACGTGAGTGCGGCTCGATCGCTCAGCTGATCATCGATGCCTGCTCAGTCGATCGAGTATATGCACTGAAAATGGCTTATGCTGCAGCTTTTTTAGTTTTGGCTACAGTACTACATGCCTTGGCAGTTGCAGCATAAGCGGCTGCAGCAGTGGTAGGGCTAAAATTAACGTCTCCTCCAAAGGTTTTTCTTAAAATTTATTACAGCACTGTTCTGTACGACAGAGAGAAAGAGTTAATTGGAATAGTAATAAGGTACGAGAGGATGGCGGAAGCGTTAGTTTTAGCCTAATAAACTACATGCTGAATTTGCATAAGAACAATGTGTGGAGACTAGCCAGCTAGCATAAAATTAATCGCTAGTCAAAGCACATGTGGAAATTAAGATGGTTTCAAAATCCAACACGTACGGTGAAGCAGAAATGGATCTCGGAGGACATGCCTGCCTAGCCGACCGACAGACAGACAGGCAGGCATTTGCATACAGAAACGAGGTAGCGGCACGCTGCTCCGGTCGTTCAACGACGAGTCGACGACAGGAAAGGTATGTAAAGAGAGGAGACGCCACGCACTGGTGACTGGTCCCATTGCGTTGCCTTGCCTTGCATCCCGTGGAAAGGAGGAAGCCGTGCCGTGCCGTATAATTAGCATCTCATTGCCCATCTTTTAGCACGTCTTTACAAGAGTGCGTAATTAGTACGGGGTAGTAGTAATTCTTTACCGGTGCTGCTACTTAACCACGCCCAATGCTCCCTTCCTCCTATCCATCACTGACCTCAAGGTGTGAGGGTGAGGTCAAAGATGCAAAAATATCCCAATTCTGCAAAAATATCCCAATTCCCTTCCTTCAGAAAAGAAAAGAAAGAAAGGTTTTTTTTTGCTGACAGTTGTCATATTCTTAGATTAATTTCAGCAGATCGTCTATTTTAAATTTCACTTTATCTATTTACAGTATCGTTTTTTATTGTAAACAACCGTTTACACGATTTGCTGGATACGGTCTCAGTGTCTATCGTTCGAGGGAGGGGCTGCTCTGCAGCTGCACAGGACGGCACTACTTTCCGTTGGAGTTGGCCTGAAGCACGTGTTTACTGCATGGGTGGGTGCAAATCTCATATGCTTGTTAACAGCCAATTCTGCAGGCAGGCAGCATGGAGATTTACAGTACAGTGGTGCTCGACCTCGCCTCGGTAGCCGGTACTGCATTTACAACGGAAAACACGCACAGCTTTTGCTTTGCTTTGCTTTGCTTTGGGTCCCGTCCCTCCCTCTCGCCTCTGTAGCGTCATGATCGATCACCCACACCCCCGCGCCTGCAAACAAAAGAAGGGCCAGCAGGCCCTGCACTTTGTTATGCTTCTTCGCTCTTGCACATTCTCCTCCCACACTCCACGGTCCAACCACATGGAAGAGAAGCAGCGCCGCAGCGGCGACGGTGGCTTCACCGTGCTCGGTCTCCTCGGCGCCGTCGCCTTGGCGTTCCTGCTGCCCAAGCCCGCCGGAGCCGGAGCGGCCGCCGACAAGGTCACCCACTCACACACTGACTGACTTCTCCGCCCTCCTCTTCTTTTCTTGCTCTGCATTCTGCAATGCTTCCCTTCTTCGCCATTGTTTTCTAGCTACTACTGACGATCCGCATTCGCAGTGGCAGTGGCATGCCGACCACGCTGCCTCACCGTCACCTCTCTCGGCGCCGCCGCCCACCGCGGGGGCCGACCTGCCGCCGCCGACCCACTCTCCGTCTGCCCCCGGGTCCGGGAAGCAGCAGACCGCCCCGCACCCGCACTTCGGCTTCCCGCTGCAGCCGCCCACGCTCGGCTCCGGCCCCGCCTCCGCGCCGCCCCCGGACGGCGGCGACGGGTACCCGTTCATCGGCAGCAACCCGACGGCGCCGCTGCCCACGGGCATGACGGACACGGCCACCGTGCTCCCGCTGCCCGACAACACCAAGGTGGGTCTGCACTCTGCTATAGCTGCTACAGGCTCCTCAATCACATCTACCCCTGCTCTACTCTACTGTGCAAATCAATCGATCAACCCTTCCCTCCTCTGCACTGCAGGTGGTGGGGTTGGCTGCTGCGCCCGCCCGTGCTCACGTCTCCTCCTCCATTATTGGGCCCCTGCTTTTCTTTGCCATCGTCTACTGCCTGTCCACGACGACCTGGGCATGAGCTCGCTTCATCATCAATGATGCTTGTACTGCTACATACACTTCTTCATCATCTAAACTGCAGCATTCTTCGCAACATCGGCCTCTAGTGGTTTATCGGTAGCTTTAACGTACTCTTGCTGTGTGTAAATTCAATTCAACTCGACTGGCAAGCCGTGCCGATGATGAAGCTTCAAAACCATCATGCACACACCAAATGTCCAGCGATTTGCAACACAGTCACACCTGCACCCAACCTAGCAGCAGCAAATCATATGATCCACCATGCATGAAGCCCTGCCTAGGAGCGAATCATCTTCCAATCAGACAAAATGAGATCAACCACGGTAAACACAGCTCCCATCACAGTAACTACCTGGCCATGCATGTCTACATTACTTGCAAAGAAGAATCACAAACGTACGTGTGCGAACTTGTGGAATAAGTTTGATTAACTCTGTTTTAACACTATGAGCTGCTCATAACGGCGGTGGCCATGCCATTCGTCAGATATTAATATTACACGAGCGAACAAAATGGCAGAGTACATCGTCTGGCACCAATATGCACAGCACCATTGCCTTACAGGATTGTACAGCAAGAGTTGGTTTTCTTCGCCTGCTTGTAGAACATCTGCATACATACAAAGTCAGGAAAGCCCTGTCAGTGCTACACATCATGAACAAGCCGCCGATTGGTTTGCCAGCATGTACAGCGGTAGCTAGGCCTAATGTTGCTGGGTGGGCACACTACTACCATCTATTTCAGAAAGTTGCCAAAACAAAGCAAGGGTTGTTATTATAGGTTCGCTAAAACTGTATCCAATTATCCTTTTCAAACCAATCATGGGCAGGCTGGAACTTTCTCTGCCGTGCGGTGCTGGGCACATTTACATCGGATATGATGCATTTAACTAAAATGCTACACTTGAAGAGAAATGTCTTTCAGGGAGTATTTAAGGATAAAGGGTTATTTTGACCAACTGCCATATATAGCCAATAATGTATCTATTTGGACAACATAAATATAAAAAACTATAAGAACACCCGTACCTGTGATGCAGCACTTAGATCTGAACTCTTCTCCACTAGGCTATCCAGCCTTTCACCTCTGGCAAGCACGCTATCAATGGTTTTATGCTGCAATATCAAATCGTGAAAGTACATTAAAAGTTTGCAGAAGCAGAAAAATAGCCATTGCTAGCCTCAACAGGCATTTCATGATATCCTCATCGGCAGTATGAACAGAAACCACCTGAAGAGGCAGGTAACTAATAAGAATGAGTAGGGGTGTAAATGGTACGGATACTACCATTTGTATTCGAGTCCGGATCCGTTTAGAAAGGGCTAAAATCCGATCCGTATCCGAGTCCGGATATTTATTATTCGATTCGTATCCGTATCCGATACTAAGTTAGATAAATATGATGTCGATAGCCATCTAAGTCTTATCCGGACACATTTGACAATATCCGTATTCAATCCGAATTTGAAGAGAAAATGTGAAAACAAATATGGTGTTAGCAATATCCGTCCGTATCCAATCCGATCACACCCCTAAGAATGAGTACTTGTGAGCACCAGATGCTGAGCACTTACTCCCACTGTTTCAAAGTGCCAGCAGACAAGAAAGGATACAGAGATTGCAATATTTAAGTGCAACATGAATTTCAAATACAACTAACGGGCATACAGTTGATGTGGCAGAGTGAATCCACCTTCTATGAGGTAGTTCAAGCAGCATCACCTTATATGACTCTGCTTAAATACACATTCCTATATATGATATGTTTCTTGTCGATGATAGTAAATCATTATAAGTACATTGTAGCGCCAGTTTAGCAGTGTCCAAACATCCCTGCCCCTTCGATATGGACCTTAGCAGTGTAAAAGTAAAACATCCCCTGATGTCCTTTTAGCCTAAGCCCAACACAGATGGGATCCTACAGTCCCACGTGAGTATTTTGTTATGTTTCTGCGGGGTTAGAAAAATACAAATTGCTTACCAGAATGATCTTGGTTTCATCCAAGTCCCTCTGGATTTTCAACAACTTGTCAGCCTCTGCGGGATCCTGCAAAGAACGGAATTCGAAGACAAGTGAATCATTGACAAAACAAGCCTCAGTTAGTCGATGAAACAATGCTGCACTCAAGCATTAAAAACAGATGCGTGCAAATTTCCAAATCTGGAGAGATGCCTAGTTAATATGTACGGAAGACGTTTCACTGCATACAAGAATATGACCTCTGGAATATAAGCATGAGCAAGTGATATGCATGAGCTGGAGGTAGTTGCGGTGTTGGCTGTCGAACGAATAAATCATGTGTGTATATAATCTAAGAAGTGGGAGGTGCTTAGTCCAACGGCGTAGAAACGTGTTTTATCTCTTCCAAATATATAGTCCCCTTGGATGACTACTAGTTGCTTTTTTGCACTTAAGTAAAAAGCATATATGATATGTATAAGAGCTGGTGAACCAAACCTGGTATTTTGTTAGGGCATCATCCAGATATTGCCAAGATTGGGTTGCGTCTGATTTGGCTGTCCTCCATGACTCTCCAAAAGTCTTCTGGTACTCTTCCAGCACCTGAAAACAGAAATTAAAAAGGAAATAACCTCCATGGATCGAGGCCGAATGATGAAATCTCTCCAGAACAACAGATGAGATAGTATCACAATCATTGTAACAAGCGTCTAGTTAGTCCCAGCAAGCCAAAAAAAAAAAAAACACCCAAAACAGCGAACATGGTAATGGTACTGGCTCTCATCATCATAATAGAGAGGAAACCAGAGGGGCACCGAGTTGATTAATTTAGGGTAAGGGGTTAGATCGTCACTAATAATGGCGCCTGCAAGGGGTCGGGGTTCATGGTTCATCAGACAAGCAGGCAAAAAAACAGATAGAAGCGCAACATCATCATCGTAATAACTAATTGAGCTGGAAAAAGTAATCGCGCGACAGGGGGAATTCACAGAAACAGCAGTATACCGTGTTGAGGATGGAGAAGGCGCTCCTGACGGGGTAATGGTCGTCGGTGAAGGCGATGGCGCAGAGGCCATTCTGGTTGTAGCAATGCACCTTGTACTCTGCATAAATCGCGGTCGGATTAGATTAGGCACTTTGAGCTGCTGTTGCTCGCTGCCTAGGGTTATCATGAATAAAAGTAGGGAGGCGGAGGGGAGGGGAGGGGAGAGGTTAGACGTGCGGCGTGCCTTCGTGCTGGACGGACTGGCGGCGGCCGGCGGGGGTGCGGAGGGCGACGGTGCGGGCGACGAAGGTGATGAACTCGCGCGCGGCGGTGCGCTGGAAGAAGCCGAAGTGGCTGACGTCGGACGCGTTGGCCAGCACCACGGCCTGCTGCTCCCCGCCGGCGGCCCCGGAGGAGGAGGAAGACGACGAGGAGGAGGAATCGCCAGGGGATTTGAGCACCAGCAGCGCCGTGATCTTCATCGCGGCGGGAGCGGGATCCGGCCGGGAGTGAATGCCGCGCGCCGAGGTGGGGCGAGGGATTGGATGCCGGCGACGGGCGGGGGCAGTTGCGAATTCGGGGGAGGGCAGTCGGCACACGGCGGTAGCTTCGACAGCGAGCGAGCGAATCGATCGGCGAACGCGAGAGAGAATACGATGCGTTCTCGGTGGGCGGGTCCTTTGCGGGCAAGGAAGGAGGCGGGGGCTCTAGAGATTTTTTTGACCTTCTAGTCGTTCCTTTTATTAACTCTTTTATTTACTATTATTACAGTTTATATCACTTCTACTTATCCCCTCATAAGCATAAACATAGAATTTAAATATAAGCCACGACTAACTTTTTTCCAAAACGGTAATCGCTCATCTTATTAAAAAAATTTATTATTTTATATTTGTTTTATCATAATACAAAGTTTGATCATAATTGTTTCCTTATATTTCACTTAATTTTTTTAAATAACCCAAAACATTGAAATCGAAATAGAATTAAACCCGGTTTATATTTAAATAGTGGAGTTAGTTACATTTCTATAACGGCACGGACAAAAACGTGTTTAGGTTGTGGATTATAATCAACTGAAACTAAAAATCTCCTTGAGATTCAAACTCTCCCCCAATTGTGGCGTAGATAGACTCTCTCCAATTTGACAAAATGCAAGTGCTCATTCGGAAATATATATAGCCGGTAAACCAAATTGCTGCTAGCACCAAGAATGATACTCCATCCGTCCCAAATTACTGTTAACGCCAAGGTTGTTTGGCTTTTTTTACCACTAAGCTTGGTTTTCTTGCTTTATTCAAAAAATTTCACCATTATTTTTATTGTAATTTAGTCTGGTATATAATATATGTTAACTATGAACTGAATTTTTCTATATTTTTATAAATATTTTGAATAAAACGAACCGGTTAAGCTTGTAAACTGGACGGCAAAAAGAACGAGGCAGTCCCGTCCTACTAAAATGTGGCCAGCAACTCGTTCCCTACCGGGCCAGGCCTACAAATACTGATTTGGCATTTCTTGATGTCATGAAAATGGACGTCTTGGACAGACGCATTTGGCATTTCATAGGTGTCAGCCCTCAACTAGCCATGATCTGATGACTAACACAGCCGCATTTGACTTGATCCACATTTTCTCATAATTCCGGGAGTCAAAACTATTCAAACAAATAGACGACAACCCAAGGCAACACAATAATAGTTTAGAAAAAAAAACGCATGAATCTCTACCCCCAAAACAATTTATAGAACTATCAGCTATAACAGTTACAACCGATCAAGCCAACCATAAGTTCCACAAAGTGACCTCAGTCACAGAGAAACAGAATAGCATAGCAGTACAACGATAACTCGAGCAACCACTGATACGAGTGCCCAAAATAAGTACAGTTCACAGAACACAAACATAACCTGCAATCTCTCCCTCCAATAAAAAAACCACACATTGGAGACTGCACGAAAAGGGCAGGGAAACTCAGAAGCACTTCCTGTGAACAATTGCTGGGCCAGATTCGTCGTACTCGTCCTTTGATATCCACATCTGTTTTACCAGTCACAGGGGAGAAAATCAGATAACTGGTGCAGTAATAAGCAGCAGCAATACAAACAAAGCCTTTTTTGAGTTTTAGTCCAAAGCAAGTCAGGGAAGATAGGAACTAGTGCAGTAACCACCGATATGGAAAAAAATCAAACAAGGTGGATGATTATGTCACGTGCTGAACTGAAATGGATCAAGTCGTGTACCTGTTGGAAAGTGCTGAGAGAAGCTAGGATAGACCCTCCTATCCAGACACTGTACTTGCGCTCAGGTGGAGCAACCACCTTAATCTTCATGCTGCTCGGAGCAAGGGCAGTGATCTCCTTGCTCATGCGGTCTGCAATGCCTGGGAACATGGTCGAACCTCCACTGAGCACGATGTTGCCGTAAAGGTCCTTCCTGATATCCACGTCACACTTCATGATGGAGTTGTAGGTTGTTTCGTGGATCCCAGGGGATTCCATACCAATCATGGATGGCTGGAACAGGACCTCAGGGCACCTAAACCTCTCGGCCCCAATGGTAATCACCTGTCCATCGGGCAGCTCATAGCTCTTCTCAACTGAGGAGCTGTTCTTGGCAGTCTCCAGCTCCTGCTCATAATCAAGTGCCACGTATGCAAGCTTTTCCTTGATGTCCCTCACAATTTCCCGCTCGGCAGAGGTGGTGAAAGAGTAACCTCTCTCAGTGAGGATCTTCATAAGAGAATCCGTGAGGTCACGGCCAGCAAGATCCAGACGGAGGATAGCATGAGGAAGAGCATACCCCTCGTAAATGGGCACAGTGTGGCTCACACCATCACCAGAGTCAAGAACGATACCTGTCAGTTATGAACAGGGTTAGCCAGATGGTAGATAGTTGCTTCAACAGGGCACAGTAATTTTCATCTCCCAACCACTAGTGGGTGCTAAGACAGAACACAAATCACAGAAAGTGCGGAAAAACAAACTGTTCGTAAGCATGTACTCAATAATCATCCAATTTTAGATGCTGATGTATCATTGAGTTTGTTGAGGGACAGCTTAAATGAATCATAAGAACATATTAGTTGATAAGAAGAATAGAATATTACATACCTGTCGTACGACCACTAGCATAGAGTGAAAGCACGGCTTGGATAGCAACATACATGGCAGGGACATTGAAGGTCTCAAACATAATCTGCGTCATCTTCTCCCTGTTGGCTTTGGGGTTCAGAGGAGCTTCAGTGAGCAACACAGGGTGCTCTTCAGGTGCAACACGGAGCTCGTTATAGAAAGTGTGATGCCAGATCTTCTCCATATCATCCCAGTTGCTCACGATACCATGCTCGATTGGGTACTTCAACGTGAGGATACCTCTCTTGGACTGTGCCTCATCACCAACGTATGCATCTTTCTGCCCCATCCCTACCATGACACCAGTGTGGCGAGGACGCCCAACAATGCTAGGGAAAACAGCCCTGGGTGCATCATCACCAGCAAACCCAGCCTGCCAGATTAAATACAGTTGAGATCAGTACATTAGCAGTGGAATATTTAAAATGTAATCCTGGTGAAGGGATGTGGCTACAGACCTTGACCATTCCAGTTCCATTGTCACAGACAAGAGGCTGGATATCCTCGCCGTCAGCCATTTCCTACGGATTTGCTCTGCAATAGGCAGCATAAAAAGTATCAGTTAACAACTTAACATTCATCACTTAACAAATAAGATATTTTGCTAGATGGTTACCCTGCTGTGCAGTAGGTATCCATATGCATATTTAACATAGGCTTTGAAGGTATATCAACTAAAATTACTGGATTAATAAATGCCATGCGTATAGAAGTCAAGAACACTGAACATACACAGCATCCTTTCAGGTTAAAGCGATATCCAATTCGCTGAGGATAATGTATGGAGCAAAATTTGGCTGCACAGCAAAATGTACAGGTCCAGGTTAACAGACTCTCTCAGAAATGTGCCCCGTGGACTTGTGGAGTCACCCAAAATCATATGCCAACCGTGTTCACCTAACGCTAGGCAGCGTTAAGATGTGCAGTCCACAAAACAAGGTGGCATGCTAACTGAACCCATGTTGTCAGCCAATCACCCTTGCCTATGGTCGGCAGGCTTGCAGAAGAACGTTTGGGGATATCTGTCACAATGGAACATCATACCAAGGAGATCTGTCCAAGGAATGGCCCTACAACATTGTCAGTGAACTGCACAGCAGTTTTAAGACAATGGTGGTTGTGTGGTCACGCACCAACTAAAAAAACGCCACTGCGGTGACACAAGTTCACAACCACAGCCATCGGGGGGAGACTATCTGGTTTTGAAGCGCGTGAATGAAGACCATGAAACGTCGTAAGTCCAACAAGCGGGGGGGTCTCTCCCATCGATACCAACAGGACCCTGGCACACGCCCTCGGCAAATAGTGATGACGGGGAACGCAGGCATCGCCGCCTAAGGATTGCGGACCATTCGGGCACACCACAGGCAGCACCAGCACCAGCAGTACCCTGGCCCACGCGACGATCCAGCATGACGCTGGAAGAGAAGACTTCCACGCATCGGATGCATCGACACCCAAGTACGCACGCTAGAGATCAGCAAGAGCCAAGCGACGAGGAGCAACCCCCCATGGAGATGGAGCCCATCCATCAAGCAAGTAAATCAACCGGAGCGACACCTACAGCCACGACGAGCTAATCCGATCCGCTCGCGGATCCCGCGCTCGGCGGCCCGGATCTGGCGCGAGCACCCCCGAGAGACGAGCGGAGCACGAGGGTCGCCGCAGATCTCGCGCCTGGTCGCTCAGATCTCGCCGCCAGACACCCAAGCAGTGCTGGAGAAGGAGCTAGAGATTGGAGACTAAAGCAGGTTCATCGAGAGTGGGGGGAAGGGAGAAGGATTGATTACCGGGGGCGGAGCGAATCGAGGAGGAGGAGCGACGGCGAGGAGTGGTGGCGGTGGGCTTGAAGCTTCGGGGAGGTAGGGAGTAGTAGTTGTGAAGCTTGGAGGGAGGGGGGGCGTGGCCGCCTCCTCCTCACCCCTATATTTGTGGTCTGCCTGCACGTACTACCAGTACTGCTGGAAAGGCAGGACAGCCAGGACCAGTTGGATTTCTGCATTTCTTTCCACTACAATATTTTCCTCTCCTTTTTTTTCCCCCATCCCTACCTTCTCGAGACTTCCAAATTGCTATCAAGAACTTGTTCTCTCGGAAAATAATAATCCTCCCCCCTTAGAAAATTAGTGGCTTTTTAAAAAATCAAATCAAAACATTTACTCGATGACGTAAAGCAATTATGGAAGAATGGGGTTGGGAAAGCCATTAAAACATCTTAATGTTAGGCTACA
This sequence comes from Paspalum vaginatum, assembly GCA_030272315.1. NCBI lineage: Eukaryota > Viridiplantae > Streptophyta > Magnoliopsida > Poales > Poaceae > Paspalum > Paspalum vaginatum. The sequence continues at coordinate 46,044,556 of CM059014.1, forward strand.
CCCTCTCATCATGATTTCATAGCCATGTAATTTGGCCCCCCCTTGATTTGGGAACGGTTAAGACTTCTACAATAAGCCATATTCTTCCTTTTGGGCATATGTCGGATCCCTTGCTCAGCAGTGTGCTGCCTAGCCAAGCAAGGATAGAGGAACCTTTGTGTGTTTGGTTGGTTTGCATATCTGTCTTGGAGAGTGTGGGCAAGCTTTGCCTTGCCGCCGTAAGAGAGTGGAAATGGATCTCCTCGACCAGCAAGTTTCTCATTGCACGAGCCATCAATGCTAGGCAATGCACCTCAACAAACCAAACAGTGCCTTTGTGTCATATGCGGGCAATGTGAGAAAAATAAAGTGGCGGACCAGGATGGCTTCAAACCAATCATCCTCAAGCAAAATGATTGGAGGTTTGTTTAAATGCGATTGGTCCAATGTTGAGCTCGTTATGCACTTAGAGTATTTTGATTTGGTTCGTTGGTATGAGGTTTAGTTGAGTGGAGCATCTGATTAAGAGATTTTTTTTTTCAATTCAGATTATTATAAAAGAGTAAAAACCATTTTGACAGTTGATCTATCATCAATAGTGTGATGTTGGCCACTAGATTACAAAACTAGATATCTTTGACATCCAATTCTTGAAACCAGATATATTTAACCATCTACCTTGTTTTATATGTGGTTTTGTGTAAATATGTATTTTCTAAAACACCATAATATGCATGGGTTCATTTAAAATTAGACAGATATAAAACAACCACCAAATTTTTCTATAAATATAATACATCTCTTAATGGTCTATTTAGAGTTATTTAGATATTTTTTTCTTATTGTTGCTAATGTCTTATAGCTCATATAAAGACACTAGTAGCATGAAAAAAGTTCAGATATCTCTAAGTTTGACACTAATTGGTGGGTAACATTTGTGAAAAATTAGTATTATTTTTCTGATTTACATAGATTAGTTATTATTTTTAATGATTAGAGTTGATTTTATTACTTTTATAAAACACATATATATTGTCAAACCCGCTTTTGGAACAAGTTTTTTTCTTTCCATAATTTGATGGTAAAAAAATGTGGTTTTAGATTTCAATTGCAACAGTTGGACTTTGGCAATTGTTCATTTGTCATAAAAAATGGAAATCTTCGTTTTTAAAAACTAAAGAGTGTCTTTATAGCTTTTGTAGCTTGTGGACCATTCAAGTGGGCACCTATTGCTCGTCCAATCTTGGTGCATTGTGAATTTTATAAGTACAGCTAATAAATATAGGCACCTCGTAAATTGCACCTTCCACTTGATGTCTGTTCTAGAACGCTACTCCCTCCGGTTTCAGAATAATAGACATTTTAGACATTGACACGGTCACCAAGACAACACTTTGACCATTAATTAATCATAGTACTTATATTCAAAATATATCAAGTGTGTATTGTTTTGAAACTACTATTGAAAACAAATCTAACCACACCAATTTCAAAATGTAAGTCGAAATATTTGAAAAGATATTGATCGTTAAAACTAAAATATATTGACTGCACGTAAACCAAAACGTCTATTATTTTGAAACCGGAGGAAGTACTCTTTATAGGATATAGGTGGCAAGAGACACGTGGTACAATTTTCTACCAAAATGAATGTGCTTTTGGATGTGTTTTTTCGTATTAACCAACTACCAAACGGGTTATAACTTATAACATTTTCTCTTCTCTGTTTGACTGTTACCATGCCTATTATTAGATAGTTGGGGTGGATGTTGTTGATGCTAAGTTTGCACCAAGATAAGACAACTCGAAATGATCTGATCACCAACACAGCCGCGTTTGACTATTCAAACAGATAGACAACCCATGGCAACACAATAATAATTTAGAAAAGAACACATAATTCTCTACCCCCCAAAACAACTTATAGAACTATCAGCTATAACAGTTACAACCGATCAAGCAACCCATGAGTTCCACAAAGTGACCTCAGTCACAGAGAAACAGAATAGCATAGCAGTACAACGATAACTAGAGCAACCACTGATACGAGTACCCAAAATAAGTACCGTCCACAGAACACAATAAACATAACCTGCAATCTCTCCCTCCATGAAAACGCACACATAGGAGACTACACGAAAAGGGCAGGAAACTCAGAAGCACTTCCTGTGAACAATTGCTGGGCCAGATTCGTCATACTCATCCTTTGATATCCACATCTGTTTTACCAGTCACAGGCAATAAAATCAGATAACTAGTGCAGTAACAAGCAGCAGCAACACAAACAAAGCCTTTTTTGAGTTTTAGTCCCAAGCAAGTCAGGGTAGATAGGAACTAGTGCAGTAACCGGCAATATGATGTTTTTTCCAAACAAGGTTGATTTTTTTAAACAAGGCGGATGATCATGTCACAAGCAAAAACGACAGTCCTAAACTAAACAATGTGCTACTAACTGAAGTGGATCAAGCAGTACCTGTTGGAAAGTGCTGAGAGAAGCTAGGATAGACCCTCCTATCCAGACACTGTACTTGCGCTCAGGTGGAGCAACCACCTTAATCTTCATGCTGCTCGGAGCAAGGGCAGTGATCTCCTTGCTCATGCGGTCTGCAATGCCTGGGAACATGGTCGAACCTCCACTGAGCACGATGTTGCCGTAAAGGTCCTTCCTGATATCCACATCACACTTCATGATGGAGTTGTAGGTTGTTTCGTGGATCCCAGGGGATTCCATACCAATCATGGATGGCTGGAACAGGACCTCAGGGCACCTAAACCTCTCGGCCCCAATGGTAATCACCTGTCCATCGGGCAGCTCATAGCTCTTCTCAACTGAGGAGCTGTTCTTGGCAGTCTCCAGCTCCTGCTCATAATCAAGTGCCACGTATGCAAGCTTTTCCTTGATGTCCCTCACAATTTCCCGCTCGGCAGAGGTGGTGAAAGAGTAACCTCTCTCAGTGAGGATCTTCATAAGAGAATCCGTGAGGTCACGGCCAGCAAGATCCAGACGGAGGATAGCATGAGGAAGAGCATACCCCTCGTAAATGGGCACAGTGTGGCTCACACCATCACCAGAGTCAAGAACGATACCTGTCAGTTATGAACAGAGTTAGCCAGATACTACGCAAATAGATAGTTGCTTCAGTAGTGCAGGGTAACATTCTTCATCTCCCTACCACTAGTGTGTGCTAAGAAAGAACGCAAATGCCACGGCACGAAAAAAAACTGTATGTAAGCACTCAATAATCATCCAATTTAAGATGCTGATGCACCATTGAGTTTGTTGAGGGACAGCTTAAACGAATCGTAAGAATATATTGGTTGATAAGAAGAATAGAATATTACATACCTGTCGTACGGCCACTAGCATAGAGTGAAAGCACGGCTTGGATAGCAACATACATGGCAGGGACGTTGAAGGTCTCAAACATAATCTGCGTCATCTTCTCCCTGTTAGCTTTGGGGTTCAGAGGAGCTTCAGTGAGCAGCACAGGGTGCTCTTCAGGTGCAACACGGAGCTCGTTATAGAAAGTGTGATGCCAGATCTTCTCCATATCATCCCAGTTGCTCACGATACCATGCTCGATTGGGTACTTCAACGTGAGGATACCTCTCTTGGACTGTGCCTCATCACCGACATATGCATCTTTCTGCCCCATCCCTACCATGACACCGGTGTGGCGAGGACGCCCAACAATGCTAGGGAAAACAGCCCTTGGCGCATCATCGCCAGCAAACCCAGCCTGCCAGATTAAATACAGTTGATACCAGTATAGTAGCAGTGGAGGATGGGAAGCGTAATCCTTGTGAAGGGAGGCGGCCACTGACCTTGACCATTCCAGTTCCATTGTCACAGACAAGAGGCTGGATATCCTCGCCGTCAGCCATTTCCTACGGATTTGCCCTGCAACAGCCAGCATAAAAAGTATCGGTTAACATTCTTTATGTAACAAGTAACATGGTAGGGGGAACTGCAAACACCTCTTCACATTTCAACTTTGACCCGTGTTGGACCCATTGTGCAGGAAAAAATGTACATGCCCAGGTTAACAACTTCTCTCTAAAATGTGTCCCGTGCACTTGTGGAGTTACCCAAAACCATATGTGAACCGTGTTCACCTAACGTTCTTACGCACCACCCTGCCGGTGTTAAGATGTGCAGTCCACAAACCGAAGCGGCATGCTAATTGAACACAAGCTCTCAGCCATCACCCAGCCGAGAATATTGCTTGTGGTCGGCAGGCTTGCAGAACAACGTTTGGGGAGTACTCTACTCCAGAGCTATCCATCACAATGGAACATCATTCCAAGCAGATGTGTCCAAGGAATGGCGGCTTTACAACATTGCCGATGAACTGCACAGCAATTTGAGACAATGGCTGTGTGGTCACACCGCACCAACTGAAACAAATGTCGCTGCCGTGACAGTTGACACACGTTCACAGCCACAACCATGGATTGAAGAGCGTGAATGAAGACCACAGAACGTCGGTAGTCCAACAAGCGGGCCTCTCCCTCTCCCACCGATACCATACCAGCAGGACCCTGGAACGCATCCTCGGCGAATAGAACACGAGAGCCGTCACCCATCCAGCATGACGCTGGAACCTGGAGGAGAAGATTTCGACGCATCGCACACATCGAAACCCAAGTAACAAGGAGATCCAAGCAACAAGGAGCACCCGCCCCGTGGAGCCCATCAAGCAAGTAATAATAAACCGAAGCCAACACCTACAGCCACGAGGATCCCACGCTCGGCGGCCCGGATCTGGCGCGAGGAACCACGAGAGACGACCGGAGCACGGGTGTCGCCGCAGATCTCGAGCCTGGTCGCTCAGATCTGGCCGCCAGACACCCAGGTGGTGCTGGAGCAGGAGCTAGAAATCGAGAGTAGAGCAGATCGATCGAGAAGGATTGATTACCGAGGGCGGAACCGACTGGAGGAGCGACGGCGAGGGGTGCTGGCGGTGGGCTTCAAGCTTCGAGCGGAATGGGAGTAGCTGTGATTTGTGAAGCTTTGGCCCCGCCGCTCGGGAACGCTGCTCAGGTCATGTGCGGGGGAGACTGAGGTCACCTTTTTGTCTCCAGTTTTTCTACTGTATAAAAATCTACTCTAATAGCCAAACTAACATTAGGTAACGTTCGTTTGGTTGATGGACACAGTAGGATGGAACGGTTCCATGGTACGCGTTTGGTTAAAGGGTAGAATGGTTTCATTCTTTGTTTGGTCGGTGGGATCTGAACATTGGAATAACAGATAGTCTAACCCGCCGTTTGGTGGGGCCGACATGTCAGTGAAATAAAAACTACTCTGCTCGACCTGTCGCCGGCCTCCGTCCCCGCCATGCTCTCACCTCGCCCGCGGCCACACGCTTGCGCCTCCTTGCTCCGCCTCCGTCCACGGCCGCGCCTGCTGCTCCGCCCGCCGTCGGGCGCTGCTGCTCCTCCTCCACTCACGAAGAGGCAGAGGAGCTGGTGAGCAGCGTCAGCGGCTCAGCGCGAGGAGAGGGCCAACGGGAGGAGACGCCGTGTGGGTAGGACGAGCGGATTCCACATTTTTCCGAGAGCGAGCGCGTCCCGCATCTCCGTAGAATATTCCCTGTCAGGGATCTCTCCATTCCAATGTCCATCAACCAAACGGCAGCAAAACCGGGATGGAACCGCTCCGTCCCCCGTGTCCTCCCAACCAAACGGCACCTTATAGTCTTTTCTCAAGATTTCTACGAATATAACTAGACTGAATTTGATAAAAAAATTAAAAATAGTTTTTATTTATTTATTCATCACTATCTTAATGCATACGACCAAATAAAAAAAGCATCGTCGGCAACCAAACAATAGTACTTGTATAGTTGTAGCTCGCTTGGGCAACCAACCACACTTACTCTTTGGAGAATTACCGGCTACTAAAATTAGCCGGGGAATTTACTATCTCTCTGTGAAACCAAAAACAATTACTGATTGATGCGGATAAATTGTGGAATCATACTTGGTGACTTCATTACACACTTAGAGTATTTCAACTTGGTTAGTTGGTTTGAGGATTAGTGGAGTGAACCATCTGATTGGGAGAGTTTCTTTTTAATTCGGGCTATTAAAATTAGTGAAGTCCATTTTTGACGATGCTACTATTACCCAAGTCCAATTTTTTTACAATAGAAATAAGGTTGTTGGCCACCATTTACGTCTTTATGGGATAGGTGGTAGGAGACCGGCCCAGACACGAGTAGTGTTTGGTTGCTGGCTCCCTACGGTCTGGCCTAGTAGAGATGTCGTTTGGTTCTTTGGTTGCCGCACAAGATTGGCAGTGTTTCTACGCCTAGCGCATGCAACATGGCACCGAGGAGCCAGGTCCGTGAGGAAACGACGTACGCACGAAGCCAGGCCCACAAGGGAATCTTGCCTGCCACATGCCTAGCTGGGAGTAGCGGCCGGGACATGCCAAGGGTATATGCCGGCATCTAAACACGTCCTAACTGGCCTGTCTTCTCAGTCCGAGTGTTGTCATGCCTCTGATTAGATAGCTGTGGCGGATGATATTGGTGCCAAATTTGCATCTAGATAAATATGCTGCTACCACTTATAATCATCTACAAGTTATAGAGAAGCCTCCATGCAAAATCATTACTGTGTCAATCACGCATTTGATTGCTATTGCTGTACTGCTTGTCGATCTATTGTTCGAATTTCTCCTTGTGGTTCATCATAAGATGAGGAGGGGGGGGGGGAGGCGGCGGCTAACTGGTGCATTGTAGTCGTACTTTTGATCCCAGCGCATAAAACAAGCACGTCGTTGATATAGATGTCATTCCAAAAGCAGCTTACTAACAATGTATTATTGTAGTAGTACATTATTATCCAAGTGTCACAGGTACAATACACCAACATGGCAATGACAACCGGCAAACACTTCATCGTCTTCTCCATTTTCAGGCATTCAAACAACATATGAGATAAAAGGCAAGAGTGCAAAATCGTTGCGGATGGAAGAGAAACCCTTGGGAATGTTAACCCCAAGGGGATGCTCTTGCAATTAGTGCCTTGCAACTAATGGCCTAGTTAAAGCAGTCATCCGCAACGATTACGTTGCTAATAATTACTCCCAAGGACTTATTTCCAAGCACCTTTGTTGGCGATAGCCTGTTAGACATCCTATGGTTTGTTGTATACGATAGGACTATTAGCAACCACTCCTCGATGAGGATATATTTCTACAATTTGTTTATTAGTTATTAGTAATTAGGTAGTATTTAATAATTTTCCTATACGAAAAGGTCCCCTTGAGGATGTTTAAAATTTCAACGTCCATTAATTCCACATGTTTATTTCCGAATTTATTTTGGTATGTGAAATATTGAGAAGGCATACACATTTGATACCACATACGGAAATGAACTTATATATATTAAAATTGTTCCAACACGCATCCAACATCGTTGTTGCATTATATACAAAAAGCTAGAATTTAAATTGTTGGAGAGGATAAACAAGTCCATGCTGACTAAACTTCTAACTGTATTATATAAATACTGCATCCTAGAAGCGCCATGGATCATCACCATCATTGGATCTTCCAGGTTGCCCATGTTGCTGCTCAAAAGGGCTTGGATTCTGAAAGACAAAAAGGGCAGAATGAGCTCCAAGTAAAAAAATAACATATTAATTGAATCATGCTACTTTTCTAAATTGGATCTGCAACAGGAATTTCGGAGTAAAGTACAAGGCTACATTCTCAGAATAAGAAATTTATGGCATAACATTATTCACTATTTAGAAATATCTATAATATTTGTGCATCTTTCATATAGAACCTGCACAAGGATGTCTAAATCATGTACATGCTACAATTCTCAAAGAGAGAAGTTTATGACAACAACATTATCCACTATTTGAGAAATAACTCTAATATTTGTTCAGCTAGGATTATAATTAACTATACAGTCAGCAAAGCAACTAAGATAATAAAAAATAGTGGAATTATGCAATGAAACTAAACTAATCATGCATACCATATTTAATGCCTCGAGGAAGTCCGGTACACCATTAGCTGAAAGCTCATGAGCATCCTGCGATTTTAGAAATATATATCAATGCAATTTCAGAAATATCAATAATTAGTACACCTACTATGTAGCTAAATGTAGTAGCATTTTTTCATACATGAGAATGAGACTGTAGAGTAGGTTTGTCCACTCGGTGCTCCAATGACTGTATCCTTGTGCCAAACTCTTGGTTAATGTCACGCATAGCACTACTTACTGCGTGGGAAACAATATCTTGCACCTGTTGTTCTGTGTACAGTGGCATCGCTGGGCTATTGAACATGACACTTGAAGTTGTGCTTGATGAATGGCGAACTTGATCTCTATCTATGACACCCGGAAGCCCATAGTACCTTCCGCGTTTCCGACCTCTTGTGAGTTGCACCCAAATGTTATGCTTCTCAACTTGGTTGTTGTTTCCTTCCATGACGCGTTCATTAAATACATTCTGTATTGTTATTGGTTGATTAGAAGTACACTCCATCCAATATTGAGTTGAGATAATATGTAAGTCTACTTACCACCAACTCCTCAGCTTTCCTGTTGACATACTGTCCTTTCCCCTTATCATGCCGATGCGTGCGTGCAAAGACATCTAAATCATCCACATCTTGTCCTCCATTTTCAATTATCTGCATAAATAACAATAAATAGAATTAGTTGTATTTAATACAGTAGAAAACCAATAATTTCAATCTGTTTACCATAGCATGTTTATGCATGACGATGCTTCGTGATCCACAAGTGTGATGAGCACCTCCCCCATTCTTTCTGTTTTTACTATTTTGAGCTGAAACCTTTTTGACATTTGCATTAGACCATAAGTCACACAACATGTCCCACCACTTTTTCTCTATCCAAGAAGGAGGGAATGGCTTCCATAATAGAGGATCCTCAGCATCAAAGTCATTAACACCATTGTTGCCATGAGCTTCATTTGTATGTTGTTCTGGGAAATCATCTCCATCGTGCTCTAACTGTTCTATTGCATTGTTCTCCATTATAAACTTCTCCAAAGATCGTTTAGCCCGAGATTTCTCATATGACAATGCTTGGCTAAATCGCTCAACTGCTTTTCTCTCAAATAAACATGCACACTCCTCCTCTCTACCAGGAGCAAACTTAAAGCGTTTCTGAAAAAGGACAATATAAAAAATAGGTAATTGGACAACATCAAGTATAAAGACCAAAAATGTATGTGGAAATTAACACACCAGGAATTCATTCAGAATAATTCTCCTTGTAAGTGAAGGGTAGTTGTGGTAGTGAGCTATCACTTTAGCATCCTCAATGGGTACCTCTCTACCATGTTGATCCAATGGTCTGTATGTACCTGGGTAATTATCTTTTATAAGACGTGTGTGTGGCAGAACCGCCTAGATTAACCCGGATTAGTGCTTAGTCACCAGATCCGGACTAACCTCGGTAGTCCTTCAGGATGTAGTTATCCTGACTTGGCCTTCCCATCCGGATCGAGCTTGATTTTGGGGCGACTCTCGAAGGAGTCCACAGGTTACAACATGCACATCACATTTATTACATAACTTAAAATAATTACACATAAGTTTTGTACTTATTACACCTCCGGATGATAAGTTCCTCATCCATTAAACAAAAGTAGCATTGTTCTCATGTTCCTTCGACTCACGCACACCTCTAACTTCTTCAGATATAGCCAGGCTTAGCTCAGAAGAAAGGAGGATTCAGATAAGGGTCCCATTCAAACCAAGTGTATTCGAAACTTGAAAAAGCATAGGCAAGAAGTCTGAGTACTAATTACTCAGCAAGACTTACCCGACCACTGGGTCGAAACCCACTTTCTAACTCAAGCCCGGGGTGATTAGGTCAACTCACACTGCGGCAGGCCTATTAATAAATCCTTAGCTTTAGAATTTAGTTCACCCTTTTAGTTATTGCCTGATCAAACTAAGTTATGCCTGTTCTACTAACCCACCAGCATCCACCCAAACAAACATGTTACCAGACATTCATCATTAATAAGATCACTTCTCTTACTACGATGTTGGTCGCGATCAGGCAGCTTACAACCGGCAAGCCACAGACGATTCGAATCGGTTTCCACCTCTCGAGAGGGATACTCAGACACCCGTCATATGTGTGTACACCGACCCCACATACGACAACCCAACATCCAGTGCCACCTAGCCGGAACCATCCTCACCGAACCCGGGTATCAGTCCTTCGACACCCGCCCAACTTCCTCCTTCCAGTTGGTCTCGTCTAGTTCCGCGCTTAGGTACAACAGGACGAAAGGCTTACCGGAGCCCGTTAAGGACGGTAAGTGAATGAGGCGCGTTCGGCCCAACCAGGCCACACATCGGACGGCCTTATACGACACAGGCAGGATCAGGGTCCATAGCAAATAAGCATAACATGTAAAGTATGAAAGCGAAACTGATCCCGCCGCATGCCTGTCAATTTATTATCCATTTTCTTATTCTCAACCAAAAACTTGCTGTAAAAGATTTCCTTCCTAGGCTTTTGCCACCTAAGCCATCTACTGAGCATAGGATTATATGCTGGATAATGAATCATCATGCTCTAGGGTTTCAATCAACTCCTAACTCTAGTGCACAAGCATAACTCTGACTTAAATTAAGAATTTAAGAAAACTGGGTAATGCACCGGGGCTTGCCTTGAGTCACAGGATCGGCCTCTGTCGGTGACTCGGAGTCTCCTCCTGCAGGTGGGAAGGATGCTTCGGTCGCACCGGCTTCCGAATTTTCCGTTGCAGTGGAAGATTCTTCAACTGGGAGCGGTGGGACCAACGAGCCTAATTGATGATATGCAGGAGTTTTTAAAATATGAAGATGATCAATCTGTTGAAAAAGTAGAATGCACTATTTTCTAAAGAAAAAGGGCGGTTGGAGTTAAAGATGAATATTTTTCGAATTAAAATGATTGTCCAAAGCTTTAAACAAATTACCAGGTATTTTTAAATATTTTTAAATGATTTTTAAAGCTTAAATGAATTTTCTAGGAATTTTGGAATAATTAAAATAGATTTTTGAATTAGTTTTCTATTTTTAATGCACTTAATGAATTTTTATGTATTTATAAATAAAGGCTAAAATCTTTAACAGTATATAAACTTTAATGTACTTTCTTTTTTGGAAATTACCAAATTATTTATATGAATTAATAAATAATTTTTTTCTAATTAAAATAATCATATACATTAAGACAAAATAGATAAACAATTAAATTTTAAAGGAAAAAGAAAAACAGAAATACTGTTGAAATTCGGCCCAGCCCACAAAAAAGAAGAAAGCAAAAAGTTCTAATTTCCCCCTCCAAAAAACGCGCGGGTTTCCCCTTCGGCCTGGCCCGGCCCAAAATGGGCCTGCGGCCTGCCTGCGCTCAGGCTCGGCCCGGTCGCGGCGCGGCCTGGCAGGCCGGCCTGCCCGGCGAGCGGCCCAGCTGGGCTGGCGGCCCAGCCGGCCGGCCTCGCCCGGCTCGCCCGGCCGCCCGGCGCGCGGCGCAGCTGCGCGAGCGCGACGCGCTCTGCGCGTCGTCGCGCCGGCAGCGCCGGCGACCATCCGGCGCGGCGGAGGCCGAGAGGCCTCGCCGGCGGTGGCCTCGGGCGCGGCGCGAGCTCCTCTCTCTTTCCCTCCCCTTTTCCCCTTTCTCCCCCCCCATTCTCTTCGCTGCGCGGTCGCCGCCCGCCGCGGCATGGCGCCCGCCGGCGCGTCGCGCCGGCGAGGTAGCCTCGCAGCGGCGGTGGTGCCCGCGGCGGGCTACTTTCTACAGCGCGGGGTGCGCGCGGCCGCGGCGCACCCGATGCGCGTGCCGGCGGGAACCCTAGGGCTCCCGCGCGCGAGAACCGCGGCGGCGACGCCGTGGTGGCCGCGGTGGCCGCGGCGCCATGCGGGCTCCGAGCTCGAGCTCGGGCCGGCGCCCGGCGAGGCGCAGAGGGAAGGAGCGGGGTGAGGTGTGCTTACCGACGCGGTGGCGCGACGGTGACGGCGACGGAGACGGCGGCGGAGACGGCGCGGGGCGCGGGCGGGTGGCGAGCGCGCGAGCTCTGGCGAGCGCTGGCGCGGCCGCTCGCGCGGGGGAGAAGACCCCGCCCCCCCCCCCCTGCGGCCCCACCTGTCAGCGCCGACTGACAGGGGGCGCGGGTGGCGAGCGGGCCGGCCGCCACGCGGGCCGCCGCCCCCGGCTGGGCCTCGCCCAGCGGGCGCGTGGCCGCGGGCTGGCCAGCTGGCCCGCGGGGCTTCGCCCCTTTTTCTTTTTTCTTTTTTTTTTTACTTTTACCCTTTTCATTTTTAACCCTAGATTTTTACATATTTTGACAGGGGTCCAAATACAAAAGTGAAAGGGCTTAATTTTAACTACCCTTTCACATTTTTGCCCCTGGAAAACTCCAAATTTTTAAAATGCCTCAAATTTAAATTTGAATCAAAATTTTGAGAAAAAATAGGGTCAAATGCAAATGCGCTTAAGTATTTAGAAAATTACGGAGTATTACAGCCCTCCCCCCTTAAGAAAATCTCGTCCCGAGATTTAAAAGCAACTAGAGGGTAGGAAGGAAACATTTTGAAATGAGGGAAGGACTTACTAGCTTGGCCTTTCTGAAACTGTTGCCAGAAGTCTGGATATTCTTTTTGTAGGAGTTGCTCGGGTTCCCAGGTAGCCTCTTCTGATGTATGATGTCGCCATTGTATCTTATAAAACTTGATCGATCGTCGCCGGGTAGCTCTCTCTTTAACATCCAAAACCTTACTGGGGTACTCCTTGTATGCTAGATTAGGCTCCACTTGTAATTCTGTATGATCTACCTCTTCGGAAGGTACCCTTAGACATTTCTTGAGTTGAGATACATGAAACACGTTGTGGACGGCTGCCAAGTGAGGGGGTAATTCGATTCGATAAGCCACTGGACCGCACCTCTCGATAATTGGAAAAGGCCCAATATATCGAGGGGCTAACTTACCAGTGACACCGAATCGATGAACTCCCTTCATCGGGGATACCTTAAGGTATACCCAATCTCCTATTTCAAACACCAATGGTCTTCTTCGTTTATCCGCATAGCTTTGCTGACGAGCTTGTGCAGATTTCAACTTAGCTTGGATAAACCGGACTTGCTTCTCAGCATTCATTACTAACTCAGGGCCGAAAGTTACTCTTTCTCCTGGTTCTGACCAATTCAACGGAGTTCGGCATCGCCGTCCATAAAGAGCTTCAAAAGGGGCCATCTCTAAGCTCTTTTGATAACTGTTATTATAAGTAAATTCCGCTAAGGGTAAACAGGATTCCCAATCGGAACCATAAGTCAATGCACATGCTCGAAGCATATCCTCCAAAATCTGATTAATTCTCTCCACCTGACCACTGGTTTGAGGATGGTATGCTGAGCTATGAATGAGGGTAGTACCTAAAGCTGTTTGCAACTGTTCCCAAAAGCGGGCAACAAATTGCGGACCGCGATCGGAAACAATAGTTTTAGGTACCCCATGTAACGCTACTATGCGTTGTAAATATAGCTCTGCTAGTTGTGGGACTGAGTTTTGTATATTCACAGGAATAAAGTGGGCCGTCTTGGTTAACCGGTCCACAATCACCCAAATAGAATCCTTCTTCCTGCGAGTTTTAGGTAAACCCACAATGAAATCCATGTGGATATCTTCCCACTTCCAACTTGGAACTGGCAATGATTGTAAGGGTCCTGCGGGTCGCAAATGATCCGCCTTTATTCTTTGGCAGACATCACATTCCGACACATATCTTCCTATTTCTCTTTTCATTCGGGTCCACCAAAAACGTTGCTTTAAATCTTGATACATCTTGGTACTCCCCGGGTGAATAGTGTAACGTGAGGTGTGAGCCTCTTCCATAATCTTCCTTCTAAGATCGGTGTTTTTGGGCACTACCAAACGATTTTTGAACCAGAGTACATCTCCTTCTTTAACCTCGAAAGGTAACTCCTCGCCTTCAGCAAGCCTTCGCTTTAAATGTTGGACTCCTTTGTCTTCCTGTTGAGCTTGAATCACTTGATCTTTAAGAGTGGGTTCCAGTTGAAGAGCCATCCTGGTTCCAGGTTGTATCATTTCTAAGTTCATCTTTTCCATTTGTTCACAAAGGGATTCGGTGGCAGGAGATAAGGTAAGGCAGTGGCAATGAGCCTTACGACTCAGAGCGTCCGCAACCACATTGGCCTTTCCAGGATGATAATGAATTTCCAGATCATAATCCTTGATCAATTCCAACCAGCGGCGTTGCCTCATATTTAACTCACTTTGAGTAAATATGTACTTTAAACTTTTATGATCTGTATAAATATGACAAGGGTTCCCTAGCAGATAGTGGCGCCAAATTTTTAATGCATGCACCACTGCTGCTAGCTCCAAATCATGGGTGGGGTAATTTTCTTCATGTTTCTTCAACTGACGGGATGCATAAGCTATGACCTTTCTTTCTTGCATTAACACACATCCCAATCCAATGCCCGAAGCGTCACAATATACTTCGAAAGGTTTGGTGACGTCCGGCTGGATTAATACCGGGGTAGAAGTAAGCAATTTCTTTAAATTTTGGAAAGCCCGATCACACTCGGTTCCCCAAACAAACTTTACATTCTTCTGTAGCAGTTTGGTCATAGGCTTGGCTATTCTCGAAAAATCCTGAATGAAACGACGATAATAGCCCGCCAAGCCTAGAAAACTTCTAACTTCAGTAACAGTGCTGGGGATTTTCCAGTGTAGAACTTCTTCTACTTTCTCGGGATCAACTTCTATCCCCTCGCCAGAAAGGATATGTCCCAAAAAGGTGATCTTATTCAGCCAAAAAGCACATTTACTAAACTTGGCATATAGCTTATGTTCCCTCAACCGGGATAGCACCACGTGCAAATGATGTTCATGTTCTTCCTTGGACTTAGAGTAAATCAAAATATCATCGATAAAAACCACTACAAATTTATCCAACTCCGGCATAAAGATGGAGTTCATCAGGTACATAAAATATGCCGGGGCATTGGTTAGTCCGAAGGACATTACCAGATACTCATAAAGACCATATCTGGTAGAGAAGGCAGTTTTGGGTATATCTTCCTTTTTAACTTTAATCTGGTGATACCCTGATCTCAGATCGATCTTTGAGAAGACCTTGGCTCCTAATAACTGATCAAACAACACATCAATCCGGGGAAGGGGATATTTGTTCTTAATAGTTACCGCATTGAGAGGGCGGTAATCCACACACATTCTTAAAGATTTGTCCTTCTTTTTCTCTACAAAAAGAGCTGGACAACCCCACGAGGAGGTACTGGGACGGATAAAACCCTTTTTAAGAAGGTCTTCAAGCTGTATTTTCATTTCAGCCATCTCTCGTGGAGCTATTTTATATGGTTTCCGATAAATGGGAGCCGTGCCCGGGACTAGCTCTATGGAGAACTCAATTTCTCTATCTGGGGGTAGTCCCGGAAGATCTTCTGGAAACACATCTGGAAAACCCCGTACCACCGGGATAGTTGCTATTTCCGGACTGACAACTGTATTTACTACTGGCACCTCTTTTTCTATTCGGGAAAGCGACACTTGCACCAAGGTACTATCTGAAGAAATAACCCGTATGGTGCGAGCAGTGATATCCATAATGGCTTGATGAGCATTCATCCAGTTCATCCCTAGGATGACTGGTATGCCATGCCCTGGTAACACTATGGGTTGGATCTTAAAAAATTTTCCACCCAACTCCAATTGCAAGTCCCTAACCACTTGGTTAGTTAGCAATTGTTGACCAGGAGCCGTGATAAGGTATCCTTGTTTAACTGTGAATATAGAAAAACCCCGACGAGATGCGTATGCATGACTGATAAAAGTATGTGATGCTCCCGTATCAAATAAAACTTGCGTAAGCAGATCGTTGATTGGAAACATACCAGTCATAACTGCTTCTCCTTCTGGCAATTCTTCCATCTGTATATAATGTACCTTGCCCACTTTCGGGGCAGGGCTCTTCTTTTTAAAATTATTTGGAGGGTTCCCACTGGAAGTTGGGGCAGATGGACGGAACCCTTGACCTTGACGCGGATACGGGCAGTCCTTCGCAAAATGATTAGGTCGTCCACAATTATAACAGGTATAGCCGGGCATTGAAGTACGAGGAGCAGGAGGACCCAAAGCCAGAGGACGAGGGGGCTAGGACTGTGGCCTCATCATCCATGGTCGTGGAGGTTGATTCGGCGGTGGAGCTGACCGAACCATCCACGAGGGACGAGGAGCGGGAAAAGCATACCTGGGTGGTTGATAAACCACCCGTGACCGGCTGCTGGCTCCCTCAGAGGTTCTCTTACGTTTCTTTTCTTCTCCATACACCCGGAGTCTCTCTTCCAACTGAATTGCATCATTCACCATTTGATGGAAACTGGGGTAGGACATATTCATTTTTGCCCTCATCCGAGGAGATAAGCCTCGTGAAAAATACATCCTTTTTGATTCGTCCCCAGTAATCAAAGCCGGAGCATATTGAGCAAGATGGTTAAAGGCTTGAAGATACTCCAGGACTGATTTATTACCTTGTTGCAGGCTCAAGAATTCCTGCATTTTCATTTCCACAAGACCTTCTGGGATGTGATGGTCCTCGAAGGCCTTGCGGAAGTCTTGCCAAGTAATCTGTTGATTGGGCTGCAAAGAAGCTTGATAGGTTGCCCACCAAGCGCCAGCGGGGCCTTGCAACTTTCGGACAGTAAACATAACCTTCTGCTGATCGGACAGAGTTGGCAAGAGTTCAAACATACTCTCTATGGTCCGCACCCAATGTTTGGCATCCAGTGGGTCTGGTGCAGACTGAAAGACTGGCGGATGGAGAGCTTCGAAGTCTAGAAAAGTTACTCCAGCTTCCCGCCCACGGCGCGGATTATCTTGCATAAACTGATGCTGAGCAAGCTGATTTTGAGCTAAGAGCTCAATTAAACGATCATGACGATTCAAAACATCAGCCGTGGTAGGATGAGCTGGGGGTGGTGGAGGAAGTTCATCAGAATGATCACCCGACATCTGCGGAGCATAGAGTAGAAACAACTGTAAGCTTACTATTACGCCGACAGCTGGGAAGAGACATGTATACAGGATCTACATCTTTTATTGAAAATAAAGGCACACATAACCTTTTACATAGCAACTTCAAGCCATCCTTAGTTACTTACTATTATACAACAATATTGTCCCCACTGGGTTATTCGAACAACGACACATGCAGACAACTGTTTTACAAAAATTTTACAAAAATTTTTACAAAAAGTACAACTTCAAATACCCCAAACACCGAACCCACAACAACTCGTCCATCAAACGCCGCTCTGGCCCACCGAATTTTCGCCAGCATCTGAATCGTACCCTGTACCAGGAGCAACAACAGGGGGTCCAACGGAACCAGAAGCAATCCCCGAGGATCCCTGAGTAGCCCCTGAACCCTCAGGGACTAACTCCATGGGCTCCTCCTCTGAAGAACTCTCTTCTAATTCTGCCTGAAGCTGATCATTTTGCAATTGTAATGCAATCACCTGCTCATTAAGGTTGTCTATAATGGTGTGGTCAAGCTCGAGGTGCGTGGTTTGATCCTGAATGGTCAAGTTAGCAGTATGCAGCTGATCCCTTAAGTCCCTCATGGTACGTTGGTCCTCGTATTGACGAAGACCCAAACTAATGATCTCAGAGGTATCCCTATGCTGTTGTTCTAACATGTGCTCATTCTGGGCCCTTAATCCTAAGAAACCCTCTTTGATACTTGCATAGGTTTGGTGGCGTTGATCATAGAGATCCGCCAACTGGGAGGTGTAGTGGACTTGCTCACGCATCTGGCGCCTTCGTAAGTCTCGGGCACTACGGTTCAGATTCCTCAACCTCCTTTCCCACTCAGGCTGAGCTCGGTCATTAGGAGGAAGAAACATGACTTCAGAGCCTTCCAACTCACCGAGATGCCTTGTACAGAGCTCAGTTAGAGCCCTGTAAGCGGCATCGGAAAAAGCTTCTCCAGAAGTTAGCCCACTACCCTGAACTTCCCAAACTCCTTCCTCTGATACCCTAGGGTTTTGAGGCATACGCACTCGCACCCTTGTCTCACCCATCAGACCTAGATCAGCATGGCGAACGATATAACGGGGACAACTAAGATATCCCAACTCTTGAAGACGATGGTGAAGAGTCATAGCTAAGGGACAGTTTTCTGGACACTCCTGGTGCCAACAACCCCAGGCATCCTCGTAAGGGACGAAAGTATGCGGCATCTGGACCAGAACAACAAAAACTTTTGGTTAATAAATTATTTTGAATTGCTCTACTTTCTAGAAGATTAACTCTAATGTAATGATAATGCATGACATGTTTAAAACCAGGCATATTAATGTTCTCTACACGCTCATTTTTAAGGAAAAAGGGTTTCGTTAATTCGTATTTTAAGTATACCCGCATACGGGGTTCACTTACTATATAGTAAAAATAGTTTTTTTTTAATAGTAACCTACCCCTCAAGCTCAGCTCTGATACCAGCTGTGGCAGAACCGCCTAGATTAACCCGGATTAGTGCTTAGTCACCAGATCCGGACTAACCTCGGTAGTCCTTAAGGATGTAGTTATCCTGACTTGGCCTTCCCATCCGGATCGAGCTTGATTTTGGGGCGACTCTCGAAGGAGTCCACAGGTTACAACATGCACATCACATTTATTACATAACTTAAAATAATTACACATAAGTTTTGTACTTATTACACCTCCGGATGATAAGTTCCTCATCCATTAAACAAAAGTAGCATTGTTCTCATGTTCCTTCGACTCACGCACACCTCTAACTTCTTCAGATATAGCCAGGCTTAGCTCAGAAGAAAGGAGGATTCAGATAAGGGTCCCATTCAAACCAAGTGTATTCGGAACCTGAAAAAGCATAGGCAAGAAGCCTGAGTACTAATTACTCAGCAAGACTTACCCGACCACTGGGTCGAAACCCACTTCCTAACTCAAGCCCGGGGTGATTAGGTCAACTCACACTGCGGCAGGCCTATTAATAAATCCTTAGCTTTAGAATTTAGTTCACCCTTTTAGTTATTGCCTGATCAAACTAAGTTATGCCTGTTCTACTAACCCACCAGCATCCACCCAAACAAACATGTTACCAGACATTCATCATTAATAAGATCACTTCTCTTACTACGATGTTGGTCGCGATCAGGCAGCTTACAACCGGCAAGCCACAGACGATTCGAATCGGTTTCCACCTCTCGAGAGGGATACTCAGACACCCGTCATATGTGTGTACACCGACCCCACATACGACAACCCAACATCCAGTGCCACCTAGCCGGAACCATCCTCACCGAACCCGGGTATCAGTCCTTCGACACCCGCCCAACTTCCTCCTTCCAGTTGGTCTCGTCTAGTTCCGCGCTTAGGTACAACAGGACGAAAGGCTTACCGGAGCCCGTTAAGGACGGTAAGTGAATGAGGCGCGTTCGGCCCAACCAGGCCACACATCGGACGGCCTTATACGACACAGGCAGGATCAGGGTCCATAGCAAATAAGCATAACATGTAAAGTATGAAAGCGAAACTGATCCCGCCGCATGCCTGTCAATTTATTATCCATTTTCTTATTCTCAACCAAAAACTTGCTGTAAAAGATTTCCTTACTAGGCTTTTGCCACCTAAGCCATCTACTGAGCATAGGATTATATGCTGGATAATGGATCATCATGCTCTAGGGTTTCAATCAACTCCTAACTCTAGTGCACAAGCATAACTCTGACTTAAATTAAGAATTTAAGAAAACTGGGTAATGCACCGGGGCTTGCCTTGAGTCACAGGATCGGCCTCTGTCGGTGACTCGGAGTCTCCTCCTGCAGGTGGGAAGGATGCTTCGGTCGCACCGGCTTCCGAATTTTCCGTTGCAGTGGAAGATTCTTCAACTGGGAGCGGTGGGACCAACGTGCCTAATTGATGATATGCAGGAGTTTTTAAAATATGAAGATGATCAATCTGTTGAAAAAGTAGAATGCACTATTTTCTAAAGAAAAAGGGCGGTTGGAGTTAAAGATGAATATTTTTCGAATTAAAATGATTGTCCAAAGCTTTAAACAAATTACCAGGTATTTTTAAATATTTTTAAATGATTTTTAAAGCTTAAATGAATTTTCTAGGAATTTTGGAATAATTAAAATAGATTTTTGAATTAGTTTTCTATTTTTAATGCACTTAATGAATTTTTATGTATTTATAAATAAAGGCTAAAATCTTTAACAGTATATAAACTTTAATGTACTTTCTTTATTGGAAATTACCAAATTATTTATATGAATTAATAAATAATTTATTTCTAATTAAAATAATCATATACATTAAGACAAAATAGATAAACAATTAAATTTTAAAGGAAAAAGAAAAACAGAAATACTGTTGAAATTTGGCCCAGCCCACAAAAAAGAAGAAAGCAAAAAGTTCTAATTTCCCCCTCCAAAAAGTGCGCGGGTTTCCCCTTCGGCCTGGCCCGGCCCAAAATGGGCCTGCGGCCTGCCTGCGCTCAGGCGCGGCCCAGCCGCGCCTTTCGGCTCGGCCCGGGCGCGGCGCGGCCTGGCAGGCCGGCCTGCCCGGCGAGCGGCCCAGCTGGGCGGGCGGCCCAGCCGGCCGGCCTCGCCCGGCTCGCCCGGCCGCCCGGCGCGCGGCGCGGCTGCGCGAGCGCGACGCGCTCTGCGCGTCGCCGCGCCGGCAGCGCCGGCGACCATCCGGCGCGGCGGAGGCCGAGAGGCCTCGCCGGCGGTGGCCTCGGGCGCGGCGCGAGCTCCTCTCTCTTTCCCTCCCCTTTTCCCCTTTCTCCCCCCCCATTCTCTTCGCTGCGCGGTCGCCGCCCGCCGCGGCATGGCGCCCGCCGGCGCGTCGCGCCGGCGAGGTAGCCTCGCAGCGGCGGTGGTGCCCGCGGCGGGCTACTTTCTACAGCGCGGGGTGCGCGTGGCCGCGGCGCACCCGATGCGCGTGCCGGCGGGAACCCTAGGGCTCCCGCGCGCGAGAACCGCGGCGGCGACGCCGCGGTGGCCGCGGTGGCCGCGGCGCCATGCGGGCTCCGAGCTCGAGCTCGGGCCGGCGCCCGGCGAGGCGCAGAGGGAAGGAGCGGGGTGAGGTGTGCTTACCGACGCGGTGGCGCGACGGTGACGGCGACGGAGACGGCGGCGGAGACGGCGCGGGGCGCGGGCGGGTGGCGAGCGCGCGAGCTCTGGCGAGCGCTGGCGCGGCCGCTCGCGCGGGGGAGAAGACCCCGCCCCCCTCGCGGCCCCACCTGTCAGCGCCGACTGACAGGGGGCGCGGGTGGCGAGCGGGCCGGCCGCCACGCGGGCCGCCGCCCCCGGCTGGGCCTCGCCCAGCGGGCGCGTGGCCGCGGGCTGGCCAGCTGGCCCGCGGGGCTTCGCCCCTTTTTCTTTTTCTTTTTTTTTTACTTTTACCCTTTTCATTTTTAACCCTAGATTTTTACATATTTTGACAGGGGTCCAAATACAAAAGTGAAAGGGCTTAATTTTAACTACCCTTTCACATTTTTGCCCCTGGAAAACTCCAAATTTTTAAAATGCCTCAAATTTAAATTTGAATCAAAATTTTGAGAAAAAATAGGGTCAAATGCAAATGCGCTTAAGTATTTAGAAAATTACGGAGTATTACAGTGTGATGGTTGATGATACATTCTTCTTTTCTGGCTCCACAATCCAGGCACTACAAATAGAGCATTATGCATAGTTAACTATAGTTAAATGTTAAATAAAAATCACAAGCCTACAGGATCGAGGAAAACAAAAGAAGCAACAAACTAGATTAGGGTCAAAATTAAATAGCATTTAGGGAAAAAAGAAATTGTAACTTACTCCTTATTCAGTGGTGTTATCACAGCCTTATCTCTGTCCAAAAGAGGCCCCATCAGTACGTTTGGACCACGTCCACCCCGTTTTTTAGATGAAGAAACCAAAGTCCTCAAAGTTTCATCTTGGCTTTGATCATCAGAACACTCTTCTTCAGGATAGTGTCGATGCCGACTTGACATGATGTCACCTACCTGTAACAAGATATATTCTACACACAGATAAGGATAAACATGTAAATATATATAAGCTATGTGAATTGTGTTAAAGAAGCAACTGCCACACAAGACACAATAATGCAATCCAAAACTTTGACAAAGTACCTAAGAATGACAAAAACAGTCTTAAAAAATGACACAAAATGTAAATCATTTAATGCATATATGTGAATCAACTCATCTCACTACTATCACTATCACTACCCGAGTCACTATATATGTCTATTGGGCCATTATCATTGTCTAAATCACATTCAGCTGGTCCATCATCCTCATTTCTATAATAAATATCCATATCAGGATCAAGATCTACATTCTCAGGGCTACTCAGTATGTTTAAAAAGTTCATGTCTTCTGGGTCAACTTCCTCAAATATGTTTGCTTCATGAAGTAAACTTGTTTTAGCAAGATCCTCTGAAATATCAATAGTGAATGCTCCAAGTTGCTCTCCCTCTTGATAGTATTCAGAAACAATAGGAGGAAGTGAATCTTCAACTTCATCTTGCACATCTAGAATGGGCAAAGAACCAATAGGATTTGTCTTGAAAGCAACAAACCAATCTTGCCACTCATGAGGTGGTGATGGATATGCTGCATAATACACTTGGTCTACTTGATAAGAGAGCACAAACGGCTCATATTGTCTTAGCCTTGATTTGTGATTGACCTCAACCAGACCTAATGCTTTGTCATATTTCACGCCCTTTTCTGGATCAAACCAATCACATTTAAATATAGCCACCTTGAGATCATTATCACCAGCATACTCTAGCTCTACTATCTCCTGAATAGTCCCATAATAATCTGGTCCTTTGTTGTCAAACCAATTTGCTGAAACACAAACCCCACTATTAGTTGTGGTCCTTAATGGCTTTTCTTGCTCATATGGTTGTGTACGGAAACGAAACCCTTGTACATCACATCCATTATAAGTTTTAACCATCTGTCGAGGGCCAATTGCAAGAGCCCTTACATGACTATCAATTGTTTCATCTCTAGCAGCCTGTAAAGTGAAACTATTGAGAATAATGTCCAAAGAAGTATGAATCTAGAAGATATGAAGTAAAATTTTCTTACGAGCTCACGCAGCCATGTTGCAAAGTCTTTTTCACGCCTATTCTGTAGTTGAGATGAACTGATGTTCCTATATTGTCGCCTCATTTCTCGATCAAATTTCCTAACGTTTAGTTCGAGCAATAAATAAAAAATATGGTCTACTTCATGAAAACAACTACAGGTACATATGCAACTGATAAGGAACATGATCAATGAACTTACAAGACATATTTGTCGACTTCTGCACAATTAAGCAAGACATATACCCTCGCTGCCTGCCATTCTTCTCCTGACATGTTTCTTGAAGTGCTCTTACCAAGCATGCGATAGGGAACAGAAAATATAGATAGACAACTTATCGACGCTGTAAAACCTCCGTCATCGTGTCTCGGGACACGAGTGTGCTTTGTCCTCACATGATCAGCAAAGTACAGTGACATAAAGTTTGAAACCTCCTCAACTCTGTACCCCTCGACTATCGAACCTTCGACACGTGCTTTGTTGCGAACTTTTTTGCGTGCGTTGTGCAGCTCCCTAGGTTGATAATAAAACTTTAGGAAAACAAGAACAATAGAACATAATACTGGTTGATATAAGAAACTCACCTTTCAAATACATACATCCAGCGATAAGCTACAGGACCACCAACCAGGGCTTCATAAGGTAGATGCACAATTAGATGCTCCATACAATCAAAAAAACTAGGAGGAAATATCTGTTCAAATTTGCACAACAAAACAGGAACTTCTTTCTCAAGACGCTTCATTTCTTCTGGATCAATCTCTTTTGCACATAATTGTCTAAAGAAGTAGCTCAGCTCAGCTAAACACTTCCAAATGTCCTTCGGCAGGAAATTACAAAATGCAACAGGAAGTAGCCTCTCCATGAAGACATGGCAGTCATGACTCTTCATTCCTATAATCTTCCCTCCATTGATATCAACACCCCGTGTCAAATTTGATGCATAACCATCTGGAAATTTAAGATTCTTTATCCATTGTAGTACTGCTTTCTTTTGTGACTTATCCAAAGTATAGCAAGCTTTTGGTTTGGTCCATCCACCTGTTAGTTTTTGCTGCATTCGAAGTTCTTTATTTCTGCTGCATATATTAGCCAAATCAAATCGGGCCTTGATATTATCCTTCGTTCGGTTAGGGATGTCCATTATAGTATTCCATACATTGTCAAAGACATTTTTTTCAATGTGCATCACATCGAGGTTATGTCGTACTAGTATGTCACGCCAATAAGGCAGCTCCCAGAATATGGACCTCTTCACCCAATTATGTGTCACCCCAAATCCATCAATCTTTTGACTTTCCACCTTAGTACCAAATTTTATTTGAGGGAGTAACATGACACGGTCATAAATCTCCCTTGATGAGCGACGAATTGGTGGGCCATCATTCTCTTCTCTATCCTTGGTAAATTTTTGTTTTGCACGCCGGAAATGGTGAGCAATTTCAAGAAAGCATCTATGGCAATCAAACCAACATGGCTTCCCTCCAAATTTAAGCCTAAATGACTTTGTGTCTTCCATGCAAATTGGGCAGGCCAACTTTCCATGCGTGCTCCAGCCACACAACATCCCATATGCTGGAAAGTCACTAACCGTGCCCATCAAAGCAGCTCTCATGACAAAGTTTTTCTTCTTAGAACAGTCATATGTGTCAACCCCTTCTGTCCAAAGTTGTATAAGTTCATCAATCAGAGGTCGAAAAAATACATCTATGTTTTTTCCAGGGTGCTTTGGACCTGGTATAACCATGTTGAGGAAGATATTGTGTGACTGCATGCATAATGCTGGGGGCAGGTTATATGGCACTATAAATACAGGCCATGATGAGTACGGAGCCGCACTGTGATTAAATGGTGTAAATCCATCGGTTGATAATCCATGGCGAACATTTCTAGGCTCCTTTGCAAATTCAGGGTATTTATTATCTATATGTTTCCATGCTTCGCCATCAGCTGGGTGAGCTAGCTTCTTCTTTCTTCTTTCATTGTCTCTCTTCTCTGATTCAAGCACATCCTTATGATATGTCATCTGTGCAGCAGTTTTCAGTGACATGTAGAGATTTTGCAGTCGTGGAATAATTGGTAGATAGCGAAGCACCTTATGTGGTGATCCTTTCTTGTTCTCAGACAATGCGGCACCTTCAACATACCGATGCTCACTGCATGTAATACATTTTCTACTGTTGGAGTGTTCTTTGTAGTACAACATGCAGTCATTCTTGCAAACATCAATCTTTTGGATAGGCATCCCTAATGCCTCAACCACCTTCTTGCACCTGTAGAAACTTCTTGGTAATTTTGCATCTTTAGGCAACATTTCTCTTATAACCTCTAATAACTCATCAAAGCAGGCCTCAGAAATATTATGATTTGATTTTATTGCTAACAATCGAGTAACTGCTGACAATTGAGAGTGTTTATCACAGTTTTCCCATAGCGGCGTGTCTGCTGCTTCTAACATTGCAAGGAATTTAGCTGCAGTGGCATTTGGAGGTTCTTCTGCATTTATAGCCAAATTGGGTCCTGCTGCATCCAACACCATCTCATCCATATGGTCAACAGCTTCATAGGCAACATCACTTTCATGTGCCTCAGATTCCATTGATTCACACTCCCCATGTCTATTCCACACAAGGTAATTCTCAGTAAATCCTTTATTGCACAGGTGCATTTGGACTATTCTTTTGTCATGCAGCTGACCATTGTTGCACTTTGTACAGGGACACCGGATCCTCTTCTCAGCTTGACCTTCTAGCCTTGACAAAGCATGTGACATAAACCTTTTTACACCTTGTAGATACTCCTTAGAAATGTATCCATTCAATACCCTCTTATACATCCAACTACGATCTTCAGCCATCGTTTGCACGCTGAATGAACTAAACCATCATGAAAAAACTATTGTTTCTATACTCAAAATTATATGGTCAAAGAATATAATACATGAAAAAATATCACAGTAAACTTTAGAAAAATAAATCAAATATTAATATACGCTATCCGCAGTCAGCATTAATGCAATATCAATGTGAAAAAAATACTTTAGTCCCAAGTATC
Source organism: Paspalum vaginatum (assembly GCA_030272315.1). Classification (NCBI taxonomy): domain Eukaryota; kingdom Viridiplantae; phylum Streptophyta; class Magnoliopsida; order Poales; family Poaceae; genus Paspalum; species Paspalum vaginatum. The sequence goes on from CM059014.1 coordinate 46,070,778, forward strand.
AATTATAGGAGTCTAGTGTTCTGCAGGAAAAATTATTTTTTCAAAGAATTATTATTTTTCAAAGAACAAATATTACCAGATATGTCTATGGAAAAGAGCATTGCTATCAGCTAATGGAGAATGTCCAATGAATATCACAGATACCAATCAACGATATTTCTTTTTACAAAGAAGCATCAAACAATAGACAAATAGTAAACAGAAAAGTGCGTTCCCAGTTTGCTTTATAGTAGTACTAACACAAAATAAAATAAGCTACGGTTTGTTATAATTTCTGCTATCTTAAACTGCACACCAGTATCAATTTTATTACACTAATTATTTATTTATTTTTTTGCTAAGATGGCAACAGTGACCAAAGATACAGCTAGCGATTGTATATTATAATAACTTGTTTTAACTTTCTCGCAAGAAATTTTGACAAATTTTGCGGGAAGCAATTCAAATTAGAGCAACCAATAGAGTGAACTCACGGAAAAGAACATGAGATTGAATTACTTAAGTACTAGAGGGCAGGAAACGCCTAACCAAGTTACTCCGTGTGGTGGCCTGCCGTCGAGAGGACCCCGAGCACCCAGATTCCTATGGCGCAACGTTGATCAAGGATGCAAGGGCCTGGCCGTCGAGGAACGCCGGAGCTTTCAGACTCCAGTGGTGGTTGAAGTACGGAGGTAAGGAGTGCTAGTGGGGATGCATCAGATCCCCAAATATCTCGAAAGAGTCTCACACATACCACTAGCACCGAGAAACATGGGAGTGGGAGAGATGGCTTCATCAGGTGTGGCGATTTGGCGGGAGGGATAGAAATTTCTGGAGGGAAAGAAGAGGGAGATCACCGAACTTTGGGGATCTAGGAGTATTGGAGTATTGTTGGGGGCATGGAGGGAGCACTTTTTTGTGCGCGTGGAAAGGAAGAAGGCCCTGTTTTGGTGGGCGGTGGCAACGAAGAGCTGATGCCTTCTGTCAAAAGTCCTGCTAAAAACAGGAACAGTACATATCAGGTGATAACTCCTAAGAAAAGTATCCTATGTTGATATTAAATAGTGCTTACTGTTCTCCGTAACTAGCAAAACAAAACTGAACTAATTACATCTTCATTTCTTAGGACTTTGAAATATGTATTTTAATTTTACAAATTATGTCTATTTACATGTATTCTTAGGGATGTAATCGTATCGGATATAGACAGATAATTTTATATTTGTTTTTATTTTTTTCCTTGGATTTGTATCGGATAAGATTGGAATGGTTATTGAAATCTTATATATCCAACTTTAGGTATATGGACTTGAATATGCATTAGTTCTCAACCTTTCCAGATGGATCGGGGCTCAAATCTCAACCTTTCCAAATGGATCGGGACTCGAATATAAACAGAAAGTGTCAGTATCATTTACACGCCTAGTTCCAGTGCTAATGAGTATGACATACGCAAACACCCTAATCTCTTTATTAGTTTAAATCTTTGCGGTTTTGTAGTTATACATCTTTTGAATTCTCCTTTTTTTGAAAAAAAATTATATATAATAGTTATTGGAAATATTTTGTACATAAATGAAAATGAAAAGGTAATTTCATCTTGAAAGTTTTTTGAAATGTTTATTTTGTAAAACATCATAAAGGTCACAGTTTGATGACACAGTGATTTGATTTCTAGATATATGCACACTAATAATATTGATGTTCTCACACTATTACAGAATTAGGTAGTGGAGTATTATCTATCTCCACGGTGCTGGTGGTTTATGATTAGAACCATACAAATAAATTTATAATTTTTCCATATAAAGTCGGATACATGTAAATTTTATATTAAAATTGTAGATCTCGACAAGACCTAAAACTTCGCAGTTTAACACTTTTTTGAATTGGTCATTTATAAAAATATTTTTAAATTTAATTTAAAAAAATTAAACTACTTAATCTAACGTTGTAGTTTCCCATGAGATCTAAAACAATGTCTACGTATCTACTCATTTCCAAAATACATTATTTAAGATAATAAATAACGTGTTTATTGTTTTAGCTACATTAATATTTACATTTACATATAAAATTGGTAGTACCGTTTACCATGCCAATTGATTATAAGATGGATTATAAAAAATATATGCCCTGTCGAGAATAAAAAACAGTATTATAATGAAGAAATTAAAAAACAAATGTTTTACATTATAATGTGCTGTATTAATTTTCTAATAATAATATGGAGGCTGATTTAATATTGCACTAATTCTCCTTAATTTACTAGTTGGACGGCACATGCACCAGACTTGTGTACCCCTGGCCGCATGCTGTCATGCACGGCCGGTTGCATCTCGTGAGCTCTCAAACGTAGCCAGCCGCAATATATCCAAGCAAGAAAAATCAATAAAAATATTATCTCCAATTTCTTAATGCATATTTATATTATAAAACCTTTCTACCCGTACAGTTCCAAGGGCTAGACTATTTTCCTTGGAGATAACCTTGTATCCGCAAGAGAAAGGTTCCTGTTGTTGTGGATGAACATTAACAACAACGAACCGTTGTGTTGGTTGCAGATAAGTATTTTCACCAACCATTAGCTTTTGCAAGGAAGAAACTTGTTGCTGCTTATTGCATTTCTTGTAACGCAGAACAAAAGGTGTGTTTTGGTTTGAAGCCAAATCTGTGGCGAAAATTTGACCTCAAACAAAACAAGCGTACATAAAGTACAGCGTTCCCTGTCCATGCATGCACGGGAAACCTTATTATGATCGATTGGCCTTCGTCATGTCTGAACTATTTGCCAGAAGGTTGGTTGTTATGGAGACGACCGCACAGACAATGCTGCTGGCCGATGTCTTTGGCGACGCACGGAACATGATCAACTCCGCCGCGGTACCATCCGCTCCGCTGCGCAGCAAGGTCCTCCACAAAGGCGGCGATCTTGTCGAGCCCGACGCTGGGCATGACGACGACGTGCGCGATGTCGCCCTGGCACGCGAGCTGCCACCTGCGCACGAAGGCCTCGTCCCTGGGCCTCTCCAGCACCACCGTGTTGGTGAAGGGGTTCATCAGCGCCGCGCTGACCCCGGCGTCGTCCCTGAGCCTGCGCACGAGGCAGCGCGCGTTCCTCAGGCACCTCCTCGCGGATGCCCCTGCGCCCCTTGGTGCAGAGCGCGTGCCACAGGAAGAGCGGCGCGTGGCCGTTGCGGCTGCCCATGATGGTGGCGTCCCTGGACGACAGGTACTCGACGACGTCGGTGGCCAGCGCGGCGGCGTGCTCGCGCCTGGTGATCACGACGCCGCAGGGCACGGGGCAGCCCAGGAACTTGTGGCCGGAGACGCTGACGCTGCCGATGGGTTTCTCGAACGTCAATAATTTGGGCGCCTCTTGTTTGATGAAGGGCACCATAAGCCCCGCCAGAGCGCCGTCGCAGTAGATGTAGAACCGACCGCGGAACCCGCACTCTTGGAGCGTGCTTATGATGCTGTCAAGGTCATCCACGGCTCCCTTCACAGTCGTTCCAATGTTGACATTGACAATGGCGGGGTTCGCCGTGTTCTGCATGAGCTTGGACCTGAAGTCGTCGCAGTCCATCTCTCCGGAGACCAGCGTGCCGACCTCGACGCACCTCACCCGGTACATCCTCGCCGCCTTGAAGACGGAGTAGTGCGAGTCGGCGGAGGCGTACATGACGGCGCCGTCAGGGAGCAGCTCCCTGCCGAGCAGCAGGCCGTGCAGGTTGCCCTCGGTCCCGCAGGCGGTAACGTAGCCCCAGTAGGCGTCGCGGCGGAGGCCCCAGAGGCGCGCGAACCAGTCCAGCACCGCCACCTCCAGCGGCCGCGAGTGCACGCCGTAGTTGCTCTCCACGAACGGGTCGCCCAGGTTGTTGATGCACAGCCCCTGGAACGCCGCCAGCTCCGGCGTGCTGCTCAGGCTTTCCTGCTCCTGCAGGTTGTATGGGTACCCTAGGTGCAGCGCCGTCCTCTCGCCGAGGTGCCGCCTGAACCCGGCCAGGAGGCGCCCCACCTCCGCCTGCCGCTCCGCCGCGGCCTCCTCGCCCACCGGCGGCTCCTGCACCGCGAACGGCGACGACCACGACCACGACCACGACGACTCCATCGTAGCTACGTCGTTGGCGAGCTGATCATCGTGAAGATGATGAAGAAGCTGCTGGTGGTGGTCTGCCGTCGGCGGCATTATTGCCAACGCTGCTCCTCCTGCTGCTGCAGCACTAGCAGTGCTGCTCTTGCTCCCTGCTGCAACCAGCATGTTTTGTTTGTTGATCGATCGGCCGACTTAATTAATTAGCAAGGAAAGGAAAGGAAAAGAAAAGAAAAGAAAAGAAAAGATCGATCGATGAATTAGCTTGGAAATTAGTAGCTTCAATCATCGGTGGTGGTCATGGATATTTATAGGCGCCCGGGCAGGGCCGGGCCTGATACGGTATAGTAGCCTTTCATTATCCATGGGAGGAGATCGATCCTGCATCGATAATGAAAGGAAATACTCCATTGAAAAATGGCGGAGAGAGACAGAGACGTGAAGCTACCTCCTACTATATATGAGTATGAATAGGCAGCTGCTAGCGTGTGCCGCGTGCGAGCGCCACCACAGCCCATACACGCGCGCATTCAAGATTTTTTAAAGTAGAAAAAAAAAATCATTTCTAGAGCTACTAACTCTAAAGAGCATATCGCATTTCTAAAGCTGGATCTAGCCTTGGATTGAGACCTCATAGGCATTTACTAGTTGAACAAATTTGTTGGTAAATAGTTTGATTTGAGGTAACTACATAAATATATACACTCAAGGCCCACTTTAATTTCTTTCTTTCCACAAGGTAATCCCTGGCTGACGTAATCACATCAGACGTCTCCTTTTTAGTCATCAAACCATGACGTCTACTTTTTTTTATATTTAACTACTGATTGATGCATTAATTGCCACACGTGATCGTGAACACGAATATATGCTACTTCCTCTATTTTTTTTATTTGGTGTTTTTAAGTAAAAATTGCACTAGAAGGTGACAAATAAAAAAAAGAATAGAGATAGTATGGTCCAGCGTGGAGTGTGGCTAAGTTAGGCGCACGACAACGACGACGAGCCATGATACATCCCATTCACGACTACACCACACCATCTATAAGTGAGTTTTCACATGTTTCCCTAGAGCACTACACCACTTTTTTACTGGCGATGGTGACATGGGATCCGGTAAATAATGTTGGCGCACTCTTTCATATAAAAATCAAACCCAATTCAAGTGCAAAAAATTTTTACTCAGGAAGAAGCTAAAGTGACATGTGGTATATAGAATGGACGGTGTATCATATCGGTTTGTCATGACTTGTTTGGAGGGTTATGTACTGGTTTGTCGTTATAAATGCATTTTGAACATGACCTCTATTTTCTTGGCACTACATTCTTTTAGCAAAACATTAGTATGGTGTTAGAGAAATGAAGATCAAAACCTATTTTGAAATATTTCCCCCTGTTTACAATGAATTGGCTGGTCATCAGGGTTGCAGCTAGCTGACCATGCAAGAATATTTATAATGTACAAATTAATTAAGCCGGGCCTTCCCTCGTGTACACCGTGGAGATTGATCAACGATGACTGACGACGGCACGTCCAGCTAGCTGAGTGGCAGCATTAACAAGCTAAGTATTGGTCCATCGAAATAATGATGATCGTGCTGGATCTGACTTGGAATTGCTACTCGACCGACCTCATTATTATTTAGTTGCTCTATCTACTACTACTACAGTACTTGTATTATTATAAGTATATACTGTATGCTGCAAGCTTCCGGTTGTACAGCCGTATAGGGAAGCAACAGCTTATTAGACCAATCGTATTATTAGCTACTGTACGTATTATAACCATTTCCAGGAGGAGAGATTGGCATGCATGTACGTTGCTACTCGACGCTGCATGCTGCATGCTGGCTTGTGAACACATCCGACCCGGTTGATTCCACCGTGTGCGAGTTTTCAAATGTTTGGCGAAATTTGACATTAATAGCGTGTACATTATTAGGATCACCGACTACGACAGTGACCGGTAAATCGACCCTTTTTTTTTGGCGCTTAATGGACTTTTTGTGAGACGTTTGGTTTGATGAAGCTACTTACGAGGAATGGAAAATGGAGTGACGATGGATCAACTCATTACATTACACATACCTACATTACACATACCAAACAAACAAAATGAGGAGTCAAGGGATGATGGACCACCACTTCCCCCAAACCAAACACCCCTGGCTCACCATTGAGCACAATAAAAATCAGAAGCCAGTTAGAATTGATGGTTGTGCTTGTTCGTCTTGTCAAGGGTGTTTAGCTATTTGGTTAAATCTATTTTAATCTCTCTTTCTTTTTGGAAGTTTCTTGCAAGCTAAGCTAATAAGCTTTGCTTTTATGTAATCTTGGCTGGATATTTTCACTCTTGAGGATAGAGGCTGGAATGTTTTTTCCATTATCTAAAAAATCTTAGGTGGGACGTGGTGGAGCACATCGAGAAAGCAGAGTCCATCAGCAAGCAACAGACACGCACAAACTGAGACCAAATGAACATCTGAGTTCAGGTTATCTCCGGCAGTACCTCTCCACCCCCATTCCTCAGTTCAAACCCTAAATTCCTCGTTTTAGGGTGATGGTTGGAGAGAGCCTCGCATACACAACACATATATAGGTTCCAACTTTGATGTGGCTTTCGGTTACCGAAAACTCTGCAGCTAAGTGGACGCGGTATCCTACCCTTTCAAAAAAAATAAAAAGAATGGACGAGGTCACATCATTAATAACAAACTTGGGGCATTGATTCTGAACGGTAATGATGTTGATAAATGTACTCAAGATTGTCCATTACAACTATCTCCCCTATTAGTAATGTATTTGATTTCATAAGAGAATCTTTGCGATCTCTAATGCATATAACAGCATTTCTTCCATGTGCAAGCTTCATCGGTTGCAACAGTTGAATAGCCTTGGCATTGCAATTCTATAGTAACTCCAATGAATGTTCTCTAATTAGGTTAGGAAATTTGTGCCAACGTGTAACCTTGCGAATACTGAGTGCAAAGCCCCTAGATTCCACCTCCAAAAGTGATACGAGCTCCAGAAAAAATAAAGCGAATCCTCTGAGAAAAGTCAAAGATACAAATTACTATGACCCAAAAGAAGAAGAAGAAAAACAGCCGGAACAAGAGTTAAAGGGTCCTAAGGAGTTTGAAGTCCAGAGTATCTCCACAGTTGTCACCACTTCAAATCCTGGCAAACCTGAAGTGCTAGACGTTAAGGAAAGGAAAAAGGACAAGGAAGCTATAAGAAGAAGAAACCTGAAATCTGAAACATGATGTCCTTGCGATTTGTCTTTGCCTCCACACTTGTTAACTTCATTCTCCTTTTCAGCGGCAAGGTTTCATTCAACAGATATACAACCTCAAAATAGGCTCGCGCTTTTGAAGAATAATTGTCACCTGAAAGTTGTTTGATTATTCAGTATACTGTAAAAGTCACATATATCTAGATATGGACATATGATGCAATAGAAAATGATATTACTGTAGGCACTAGGCAGTGAGATATAATTTACTTCACAAGGTTGAAAGCCATTCTTGTAAACAAAAGAACTGACAGGATCCTTTGCAGCAACAGCCCAGTAGTAACACACGAAGCCTGTTAAAATGTAACACGCAAAGAAACTCAAAAGGAATAAAAAAAGGCCTTAACTTGTACACTCATCGAATTATCTGGTTGTCGTTGTACCTACAGTAGTCTTGATTGAAAAGATCAATAAGCATTTCAACAACGCCGGTACGGCGAAGAGCGTGGCAATCGATTCAATATTTACAGGGTGTATTTACAGCCAACTTTTTGGGGCTAGGCCACCTGTATTTTCAGAATGCCGCATAAGAGGTTTGTTCATCCAAGATGCGGAGTTCCAGCCACATGATTAGGTCGTCTTGTCGGGTTCAATTTTCTGCATTGGATTAGAAAGTGGGATGTCAGAGAAGAGTCCGTACAAGGAAAAAAATAAGAACAAAGGGAAAGGAAAGCTAAAGAATCTATATTCAGTTTTCTTTTATACAATTACAATACCATAACATTCAAACTGAAGGCTTTATTGCTTGTTTTATAGCATGTAAACAATCTAAGAATGCAGATTGCAGCGAGGACTCCAATTTCTTTCTTTTCTTACAGCAAGGACTCCAATTTCTGTATTGTTTGAGGCTTTGAGAGTAAATTCAGGATACTGAGTTCATAGCAGAACAACATGTAGAATCAAGTTTGCGTGCTACTAATAAATTGTAAGGTTAAATAGAGATCTGAACAACCAAGATGGAAATGGTGAAGATGGAAATGGTGTGGGCACTGCATTACTATCCTAAGATTCTCAGAAGTATAATCTGCAATTTAGTTATTAATCTAAGTATAAAAAACTGAGAGAACAAAAAGTGATGCTTATAGTTGAGAACACATTTCAGTTAACTAGCAAAGATTCATGGAAAGTATGTGTACCACATATCACAGTTAAAGAAATTTAATATGCCAGGACACCCTTCTAATGTACTTGAAGATAAAATTAACAAGTACTGCAACAATACCTTCAAGACATGTTGGGCACACATCTTCATCTTCAGCAGATGGGGTAAAAAGTAGCTGAAGTAATGTCCAAATTATCTGGTGGCGCCTTGTCTCCATAAGCAAAGCTGAAGTAATATGTTTTGCTTGCCCTGTCTATTCTACTTGGTGCTGCGTGCGTGGGCCGTGGGGTAGAAGCGCGGAGAGCTGGCGGCGTGAAAGTAGGATGGGAGCCGTGAGCCCAACAGTACTTGTGGGCTGGGCGGGCTGTTGGGCTGGAACATATTAGCGGGGATCCTGCTGACGTGGACATATCCTTCAGGTTTGGGGTAAAGAGTGCTCTTGCGTTTGTGCATACATGCATGTGTTAAGGATGGATTCTCAATACTAGTGGGAATGGAAAATGCTTCACACTCTGCAGTAAAATGGATGGATGTACGGATGGGCCAATTCAGTACGTTCCTAACTTGTTAACCCGCCAATTATCTTCACTTTGGGAATAAGAAGATGACATCAATACGAGTTGGCAGAATTTCTTGATGGCCCTGCCTGCCACAACCTTAGTACGGCAGCAGAGTCGACAATCCTAGCACAACTTGCTTGTGTTTGCCCGATCGATGAACCATCCATCCCAAGCCCCCATGTACTTTACAAATACAAACACGCATTGTTGAACAGCAAAAGGCGACAAGATTAAAAAAAAAAATAGTATCAGTTACTATTGTTCTGTCTGTCTTATCTCTGCTTGCCTGCTGTTCTTGCTGCGCTCGAGCCTCCGAGATATACTTGCTATCACAGACCAGAGACCACTGCAATGCCAACGTCTGAAGCCAATTAGGTTATTGCAAGAGCCACCGGAACCAAATGCATGGGGCTTCATCTATATGATTGACTATATAAGTATAGGTTATTATTAATTTACAGCTTTCAAACGATGATACTATCACCAGACAATCAAGGCACCTCAGGGCCTCGACATCGACAATGGCAGGGGCAGGCAAAGGCGGAGTATTGAGAACGATTATTTATGTGCACCGACCGATCCAGCATTTACAGGGTGTATTTACAGGCAACTCTCTGGGGCTACGGGCTAGGCCACCAGTACTTTCAGACCGCCATGAGAGAGATTGTTAATCTAACATGCGTAGAGTCCAGCCAGATGATCAAGTTGTCTCGTCAAACTCCATTTTCTACATTGGATTACAAAAAGTGGGAGATCAATGGAGAGTCCATACAGGGTAAAGACAGCGTATGAAAAAAAAAAAAGGAAGATAGCCATCAGCAATATACGTTTTTCCATTGGAGATAAATTACAAGGATAAATAAAGAGCATAACAAAATTACCTTTCCACATACAGGGCATGATTCGCTTCTTTCCATCCACTCGTAAATACAGCCAAGGTGGAAATGGTGTGAGCACTGCATTACTATCCTAGGATTCTCAGAAGTATAATCTGCAATTTAGATGTGTAACGTTAAGATCTGAGTATAAAATGTTCAGAGAACAAAATGCGGTGCTCATAGTTGAGAACAGAGTTCTAGGTTAACTAGCAAGAATCTAGTGACCATAGTGTAGTTTACGGGATGTTATGGAAAATACGTGGTAAAATTAACTGAGTCCTGCAATAATACCTTCAAGACATGTTGGGCAGACATCTTCGTCTTCAGCAGATGGGGAAAAGTAGCTGAAGTAACTACCGAATTCCTTTGGTGGCACCTTATCTCCGTAAGCAGAGCTGCATATTTTCATTTTTGTGTCATAATTTGTTTTACTTGCCTTGTCCAGTCTACTTGGTGTCTCCATTTCCTCCTCCTCATCATTTGCTCTAAGTGGTTCTGATTCCTCTGGGGAATGGCTTGGGGTCTCACCCCTTAACCAGTCACGAGCAGGAGGGGAAAACCGTGGGTCATCGTAGGGCAGTGGTCTTGGGGGTGAACGATATGTATTGAAGGAACTTTCAGATGAATCAACAGGAGTGGCTTCTATAGCCTGAGAAACAGAATGCACTGCTCCAGCTCGGAATAAAACAGTGTACTGAAAACAAAAGAGAAGATCAATATGTAGTCATCTCCAACCTGTATCATCTCAATTTATATAAGATATTCATTCCATCAGAGATTAAATCAGTGTAGTTAAGCAGAGCATTTATCTAATTTTTTGTATGAGTTCCCATGCTTCCTATCAGCCAGCCAAACATACTTATATGCATGAATCATAGCTAGAAAGCAATGTGATTGTTTCAATTCAGGAACGATATACATTAGTTAATATATACTGTAGCTTCTCTTGCAATACTATAAGCAATTTTAGCCAATTAGTGAAACAACAAACATAATGTCACGAACAAAGTATGCTACATACTCTGTTTTAAGCATCCATTTCCATTATACAAGAAAAGTTTTCAACTATTTTCCGTACTTGATATAAGTTATACAGCATGAGATGTTTGCACAAGTTACCGTTGCATATTTAGTTCAGCAGAAACAGTTAATAAAGTTCACACTAATTGCAATGTCCAATGACGGCCAACCTTGTTCCAGTGATAAAATGAATGTAGAAATATCAGCTAGCTAGAACAAAACTCAATGTGTAAGGAACGAAGCAGCAAGGGAGAGACGAACATACCGCATTGATCAGCTGCTGGGTAAAGCACCTGAGGCACACGCAGTTCCTAAGCACCGAGGTAGTGTGGTTCCCATGGTGATCGGAATAATCAGGCTGCAGACATGAACAGAAAGCTCCCATAATCCAAGGAAACCTCAGAAAGAGGGGATTCCTCGAACCAGAGCTGTAGAATCGGTAAGCCTGACCAGGTAGCAAATGCTCAAATCGGCTCACTGCTGAGGAAGGTTGAGACGAAGCAGTTGCTCACCAATACCTATCAATGGTAGGCAGCAAATCAGGTCAATTTCGGATAAGGTGTTGGACAGACACACATCACACGCCCACACAAAAATATCTGAAACGGACAAAAAAGAAATTTCATCTTTCTGCAGTTTGGGACTTGGGATGCAAAGGCTTTGGTTCCACGAGCAACCACATTGTTGATAGAACAGGCAGTTCAGAATGGTAACGTAAAACAACACGATAGTACATCCCATTTGACGAAAAGGAAAAAAAAAACAGTTCAGGCCGGCGGCATCCAAATCGATTCCAGCGTCTAGCAATCAAACTATTCAAACGTATATATCATGAGACCAAAAAAAAAAAAAGCATACGGCAGAGGATCGACTGACTGAGGTATCTCCACAATCTCGCCTACCCTTGAACGCCGACAGACCCTCAACAACCCAACCTTCACGCAGCGCCGGGATTCCCCGGAACAAGATAAAGATTCCATCTTTCCCGATTACCCTGCCTTCCCCCACGCAATCCTATCCTAGTCTGCTTACCTGCGACGAAATCAAGAATCGACAAGCGAGGGCAAGATCCGGGGTGAGGCGCTGCCAGGAGAAGAGGAGGAGGAGGAGGAGGAGCAACGAGGGGATTGGGGGAAGGGTTGATTCACCTGGGCGACGGGTTTACGGAAACCCCCGGAGCCGCAGAGTAGGAGGAGGAGGAGGAGGAGGAGGAGGAGAAGAATATTTGGTGGCGGCGAGTGGAGCGATCGGCTAAGGAAAGAAAGATCCCAGCGTGTCAGGCAGCCAGATTGGGGTGGATTCGGCCGCGGGAGGCGCTGCTGTGCTGTTCCTTGCGATTCTCGCTGCCTCTTGCCTTGTTTTGTTGTGTTTGTTTATAGCCTGCCTAGGAGGAGAAGGGTCCCTTGGCGAGAGAGAACCGGGTACCGTTCGGTCCGGCGCGCGGTGGCCGACGACGACGGCCAACGAAGAGACGAAGCTGCTCTGCGACTGGGCTGCCGATCGAGTTGACTCCGTCGCTCGCTCGCTTCTCTCCCCCTTCTTCAGGGACGGGCAGGGAGACAGTGAGACACGGGATTTGGTGGCCACCGACGCGTGTTGAGCGATCACCATGTGAGGTTGAGGAGCTTCATTTCATCATCACGCCGACGTGGCATCGAGAGATGACGTCGTGCGGTTGGAGTAGTGCAGTGCAGTGGGTGGAGATGAGAGAGAGGACGGTGCCCCGTTTGGATGCGATCGGGCACGTTAGTCTTGCTTGCGGCTTTTCTTGATCTAAAAGACAGATTACAATTGGTTTGGATTTGCTACACTTCTTAAGTTGGTAATGCACTTATATGTGTAGGCCGGGGCGCCGGGCAAATAAGATGTGGTCGATACCTATGTGCTCATAGAGTCGTAGGTTGAAAATATACAGTAACGCGCTCAATGGAATGATGTGAATAGGTTTTGCATTATAGCGAATGATGATGCAGATACTTTGTATGAAAATATCGGTACATACAAAATAGATTGCCCATGTGTATGAATTAGTATGTATCCCTGTGGGTGTGATGTGTGTCGGAGGTGATGGGAGGGGCAAAAGTTGCATAACAGTTGAATAAATGTTCAAACAACGCGGCTCGTTACCGGATTAAATAGGTAAATAGACAAAAAAAAAACCTGCACCGTTAGGGTTCAAACCCTACCCATCATCCTCTTAGCCGTGGCATCAACACCTGCTAACGGTACTCAGTGTGATCGATTGTGTTTGGTGGATAGTTTATGTTAACGTAGGTGTATTCATTCTAAAATAACACGTACTGGTTATGCCGAATTCGCTACACAGACATGTCATCGACCCCGTCCAGCCTTGCTCCACACATGGCTGTGTTAGGTTAGGACCAAGCCTAAGCTACGGTCTTTCAAGGCCATGGGCTTTTAACACATCCATAGATACTTCCTCTCGCCATTGATTTTAAGAAATCATGTATTCAGTGCTTCCTCCGTTCTATGTTACAGGTTTTTTGACACAAAATTTTACCAACTCATTTTATTAAAAAGTTGCAAAAATATAGAAACATTTAAATCATAGGTAGAGTATATTAAATACTAATAAACTAAATCATAATAAAAGGAAATAATAATTATAGAATTTTAATAAAATGAGTGAGTCAATTTTAGTGTCAAAAAATCAAGTGTTCTAAATTTAATTTATGATGGAGAGTATTAACGAGGCGAGCTTCGCATGGTTTTCCAAGACGGGCCCAGTCATGGTCCATTCCGCCGCGTGTTGGGTTGGCATGCCATCTCATCGTCTGGGGTCAATGGCAGTCCGGAGAAGAAGAGATGCGCATGGAGGGAGAAGCTCAGAAGGCGCCGGGGCACCACCATACATTGGCCGTGAAGCTCGGACGTCCTCACGCTCATGTCCATGCCTCTCCTATAAATAGCTCGCTAGCTGGGACAAGCAAGCAAAGGCAGGCTCATCAACAGGCAACGAGACCTGGCAGTAGAGTCAGACACGAACGAACCACCCGTCGTCGGCGAGCAGCAGCTACATACAGTACCATCGATGGCCCAGCAGAGCATGAGGCTGGTGGCGCTGGCCCTGCTGGTGGCCCTGGTGGCGGCGGCGGCGTCCGTGCCCACGGCCACGGCGTACGGCTGCTACGACGACTGCTACGGCCGGTGCGCCAACGGCAAGGACGACCCCGCCTGCACCAGCATGTGCAACCAGGCGTGCGGCCCCGTGGACCAGGCGGCGGCCGGTGCCGGTGGCGCCGCCGCCGCGCCCACCGCTTGATCCATCCACCCATCGCACCCGCATGCATATGCCGCAGCAGCAGATCAGTTAATTGATTCGGCGCTGCACCATTTCGTTCCATCCGTGCCCTACCGCTAATTCCATTCACGTTGTTCCTTTGCCGATCCCGTTGATTTTTCTATTCTCTTTCTGCTGCTTCTTTTTCTTCTTCTGTTTGTAATTTGTGTTCATGTATTCCGATCCATCGATCGGCTGTTTTGTAATTCCTGCAATGAAATTGTTAGTGGAATGTCCCTATGTTATTCAATTCAGTCTTCTTTCTTTTAACACAAATATATTCAGTCCATTAAAAAAACCGAACGTTTTGCACATGGTTTCATAGTACCAAGGAGCAATTAATTTGGGAGGTCTTTTCCTACAGTACCCTTTCAAACATACTACGATTTCATGATCATTGCTCGTGGTTTAGAGCTCCACGCCCAATGCCATATGAAATGTAGTGGCCTAGTTTCGAATCCTTGCATGCGCCCTTTTTTTAAGGGTGTTTGGTTCCCACATAATTCGATTATCCCGATACTCTCGATAATCAAACAACAAATTCCATCAGTTGCTGCATGCGATGTAAATGGGAAGACTTTGGCGCATGCAGTTATTTTTTTATAATTTCGATCATTTGTCTTATTCAAACAGTTTATTTGAACATATAAAAACACAAAAATGATTAAAATTGCAGGAAAAAAATCAACGGTGCCATGCATTTGTGAACGGATCGAGTGTTTGCAAAGAAAGTAGTACCCATTCTATTTTTGCGAAAATGAATTAGTTGAATCTAGACCTGATTTTTTTAATATTCCAAAAATAGGAAAATCGCTTTCTAGCTCGGTTGAGGAGCGTGTTATATCCTGGTTTGAAGTTATGGGTCCAAATCAGATGACCATGACAAGTTGAATGTTGGAAAATAATTTTTTTATTGAAACCAAAAAATATAAACTAGGTCATGTAATGTTTGACTAGCCAATTTGATAATTAACCAACACTGCTACATTGTGTTGATATCTCCCCCCTTTGTATACATATTTCATGTTCCAAATGCATGTTTGAATGATTGTGCTGCCCTTTCTTTTTCTACACAAAGAACCCCTTCTAATTCACTATTTTGTAGAAGATACTAGACTTTTGGATATGAAAATGTCTTAGAAGATATATCTAAAGCGGACAACGAACATAAAGCTTAATTCTACCTGTTGAAAATAAGATATCTTATTTGAAATGTCAATTTACAACGTAAAACCCAACTTAAAAAATAGAGTACGTGCAATGATACAAATTGCTTAGCATATATTACTTGCCTCCTACTACCATAGATGAAAGGTCAGGCAATGGATATACTCGATCACGCTACTGGTTTAGCTGGTCCAACCAGTACTGTTTTTCATATATTTCAATACAGTGTTTATTTCTGATGACTTGTACGAAAAAGATATTAAAGTATGGTATCATATATATGGTAAAGGCATTATAAACGTACTATATATGTCCGAAATATGAGAAACAAGCAACTTAAGTTTTTGTTCTCTATGCCTCCAGCACCCTACTAGCATTAGGGCGATGTCAATTAAAAAAGGATGTGGCTAATGCACGGCCGGCCGTGCGTTAGGCAGCCTCACGGCGAGACCATTTTGAGAAAATTTTTTCCTGTTTTGCAAATTTTTCACAACAAGTTTTTGTCAACTACGTGATTTTCTGGCGCATTCATTTCATCCACGTACGGAAAGTAGAAACACAAAGGAAGTAGAAAAATACACTACACAAAAACCACGAATAAGCAATTATAGTGTTCTCATTAGGCAAAAATACTAGGGTCACTAGGGCAAGAAAACTGGTATCATTAGGCAACAATCAAGTAATGTTTTGTCTAATGAAAAACATTTTTTGCCTAATGAAAATCATCATTTTGCCTGAAGAAAACCTATAAAATTGCTTAATGGCGAGGTAGGGAGCAGGGAGGAGGAGCCTCAGGAGGAGGTGGGCGGCTTGAGGAGGAGAGCCTCCATGGCCGGTGGAGGCACGTTGCCGGATGGAGAGAGGAGGGCGGCCTGAGGCGGAGCGGAGCCGGTGGCTTGGTAGGGGGCTCGTCGGTTGTGCCCATTACTGGCGAGGTGAAGAGGTCGCGTCGACGTTGGTGACGACGAGATCATGGCGGTGAGGCGTCGAGGTCCACATGGTTCACCCTCCTTTCCTCCACGCGGAGGTGGATGCCATGAGCTCCGAGCCCCGTCGATGAGCTTGGAGGTTGGGACCAGCAGCACCGCTCCGTGAGCTGGCGCCCCACGGACCTGCGCGCCTTCGTGGCGTCCTTAGGCGAGCTTGAGGCCGGAATTGGTAGATCCAGGCTGGGGGAGGGCGGGATCCGGTCATGGTGGTCACAAATCTTCTGAAGAGCTACCGACGACGATGGTGGACGACTGTATGGGTGGGCGTAGGGGGTGGAGAAGGATGGAGAGAAGGAAATGAGGCTAGGGGGACGACCTCACCACCAACACTGGCCGCCAGCCTCGAAGGCTGACTCTTGAGGGAGCAGGGATGCCGGCGAGACCACCAATGGCAAGCAACGTTCACACGAGGGAGGAGCGGTGGGATTTCTTCGGAAGGCTGCTGAGGGTGTTCCATGCATTAACGCATGGTGGAGTATATGGGAACGGCACGTGGCAGCCGTGCCGGAGGCACTTTGCACGGCCAGCCGGTTTCCAAGCCTTTAAAAAAACGGCGCTTCTATTAAAATAACAAAAGAACAAGTCTTTCTCACGGACGGATGAAGAGCTCTTGTAAACACAATAATCGTGTGTATCTACTTGTGGCAAGATATGGAGGTGTATACTAATGTATATTACATATGGCAAAATAAATGAAGATTAAATTATAGATACAGATGCATACTACATATGATATGGATGGAGTTTGTTTGAGCACACAGCCACGCGTGAGCGGTGCGTATCTTCTCACTTTGTTATAACAAGATTGAATCTACTCACGTATAATAGAATGGGCAATAGGAGAATGGATTGTAAACAAATATTTTGTTTTTTTTGAAGGGAACATTTTGTTGAGATTAGTGGCGAGGGAACAAAAACAAACCAAAATTTTATAAGGCAAAACAGGAGCCCAATTTGCAAAACAAAATACAATTGGAAAGAAGGAAAGTAGAAAGAAAACGCCACGCAGAAGAAGAGAAGAAAAAGAGGGGGACCAAGCCAAGGAAGACTCGACTCGCCAGCACAGCAAAGCACAGCAGCAGCCGTCAGCCGAGCGTGCTCGAGCGCTGCCCTCGGCTGCCCCGCCTCCCCTCCCGCACCACCGCCGCCGCTTCAGATTCCATCCCCCCGTAGAGTAGACGAGAGGGAAATCGAGAGCGAACGAGCCGCCGGGCGGGGCCAGGGCAGGGTCAGTCTGAAGCGAAGCACGGGCACACCGCCTCGCCCCTGAAGCCGGCCAGCGGCGCCGCAGACCGGAGATCCGCCTGGAGCTCCCACGGCTCCCTTCTTTTCCTGGTAATAACGAAGCCCCGCCCGCCCTAGGCCCCTAGCCCCTAGCTCGCTCGCTTGTGTTGTGTGCTGTGGACTAGGACTGGGTCTTGTCCTGCGGGAATGGATCTTCCCCTTTTTCCTCCTCCTCCTCCTCTCTCTCTCTCGGAGTCGGAGCGAAATCAAATCCCAATCTTTCTCCTTACCTGACCTCTTGGGATTGATTGATTGATGCTGGGCGCTCCAGAGGAATCCCGTCTAGTTTTAATTCGCTGCGGATTTGCTTGGTTGTCGTGCTACGCGGAGGGAGGGGGCGGGCAATGACAGCTTCCTTTTCCCGACATTTCGGGGGCTCGCTCGGCTCGGCACCCCTCAACCCAACCGCCTTGGCTGATCCCCGCAATGCGCGTTTGTTTGAACCAGCGGCGTAATCGTTCGGTTCATGGCCAGTGGTTGGACAAATAACTTGCAATTCACCGCCCTGCATCCGCATGCCTATACAGACGAGGATGGTCACAAACAGAAGTACAGAACAATTTTAGTTGGTTTCATTATTGCAGTATGTACTCCTAGGCTTGCAGGTAACCTGTCAGCTTCTTCTTCGTAAAACCCGCTCTCTGTAGACACCACTTTACCCTCATGTGTTTGCTTCTTAACGCGAAGCACGCAAAAATCTCTCTTTTACCAACAATTAACCTTTTTTTGGTTGTCGCCTTAGCTTCATACGCAGGGTGCACATATTTTGTTCCTGTAACCGTTTCCACTGTCGCAGCAGTTAAAAACCGAAAATTCTCCATGTCCCTGTGATTTATCTTGTTTCGAGTTTGGCTTAGCATATTGTTTGATGTGGTATAGTTGCTTTTACCTCATTATTGGTAAACATTTGCAGGTTGTGGAGTACCTAATCAACCCTTGCTGCTATGTATCACTACTGTAATACTCTTCTTAAAACTCAATAGCTACTCGGAGATCAGATGTGACAAATATGCACACCAAAGGGGCTTCCTCAGATGCCATCAGAGTTAGCACCTCTAGTGCCCCTAGTACATCTAGCCATGGTTCTGCACAAGATGACTACGATTCCTCAGGCGATGTGTACGTGTGGGGCGAAGTCATCTGTGACAACACCATAAGAGTTGGTCCCGATACAGCAATCAGGTCGACTGGGAAGACTGATTTTCTATTGCCTAAGCCCTTGGAGTCCAAGCTGGTTCTTGATGTGTATCATGTGGATTGTGGGGTCAAGCACGCTGCATTGGTCACAAAAAATGGGGAAGTGTTTACGTGGGGTGAGGAATCTGGGGGACGCCTTGGCCATGGGTCAAGGGAAGACTCTGTTCACCCTCGTCTGGTCGAGTTGTTAGCGATTTGTAACATAGACATTGTTGCCTGTGGGGAGTTCCACACTTGTGCTGTGACAACAGCTGGGGAACTTTACACCTGGGGTGATGGAACACATAATATTGGACTTCTAGGCAGTGGTACTGATGTAAGCCACTGGATTCCTAAAAGAATTTCAGGAGCACTGGAGGGTGTTCAAGTTGCTTATGTTTCTTGTGGGACCTGGCATACAGCCTTGATTACGTCAAGAGGCCAGTTATTTACCTTTGGTGATGGTACATTTGGAGTTTTAGGACATGGAAACCGCGAAAGTATTTCATGTCCGAGGGAGGTAGAGTCTTTGTCAGGGTTAAAAACAATTGCTGTGGCTTGTGGTGTATGGCACACTGCAGCTGTGGTAGAAGTTATAGTGACCCAATCCAGTTCAAGTATATCTTCTGGAAAGCTCTTCACATGGGGAGATGGTGACAAACATCGGCTTGGTCATGGTGACAAGGAGCCAAAACTTAAACCTACATGCGTGGCTTCCCTTATCGATTATGATTTCTACAGGATAGCATGTGGTCATAGTCTTACTGTAGGCCTGACCACATCTGGACAAGTTCTGAGCATGGGCAATACTGTTTACGGTCAGCTTGGGAATCCCCGTTCAGACGGTAAACTTCCATGCTTAGTTGAAGATATCTTGGGTGAACATGTTGTCCAAGTTGCTTGTGGTTCCTACCATGTTGCCGTCTTAACAAATAAGAGTGAGGTTTTTACATGGGGAAAAGGGGCCAATGGAAGATTGGGCCATGGAGATATAGAGGATAGGAAAATACCTACACTGGTTGAGGCATTGAGAGATAGGGCTGTCAGGCACATAGCTTGTGGTTCAAACTTTACTGCAGCTATATGCCAACATAAGTGGGTTTCTGGAGCTGAGCAGTCGCAATGTGCGGCATGCCGGCAACCATTTGGATTCACTCGGAAGAGGCATAATTGCCATAACTGTGGTCTTGTCCATTGTAATGCCTGCACCTCACATAAGGTTTTGAGAGCAGCACTGGCTCCTAATCCTGCAAAGCCTTACCGTGTTTGCGATTCATGTTTTATGAAATTGAACAGTGCCGCATACTCCAGTGCTGTTAATAAGAGGAAAGATGCTGTGTCTCGTCACTCTGGTGAAAGCAATCCTGATGCTAAATTAACTAGAGCAATTGTACCCAGCAATTTGGATCTGATTAGAAGTTTGGATAGCAAGGCAGCAAAACAAGGTAAGAAAACTGATGCACTGTCATTTCTTCGGACTCCTCAAATGAGTTCACTTCTTCAGCTGAGAGATATTGCTTTATCTGGTGGAGTTGATCTGAATAAAACAGTTCCAAGAGCAGTTCGAACATCGGTTCGATCTTTGAACTCATCTAGGGCTGTTTCCCCTTTCTCTCGCAAGCCTAGTCCACCACGCTCAACTACACCAGTCCCAACAACTCATGGTCTTTCTATCGCTAAAACTGCTGCTGATAGTCTTGCAAAAACTAATGAGATGTTAAATCAAGAGGTGGAAAGACTCCGTGCACAGGTATTGAGTTTGATTTGTATGCAAGTATGCAATATTTTGTGTTATTACACGGACGGACAATTAAATTTTGTGCGCCTCTTTAGGTTGATAATCTAAGGCACCGCTGCGAGCTCCAAGAACTTGAGTTGCAGAAATCAGCAAAGAAAGTACAAGAGGCCATGACACTGGTTTCAGAGGAATCTGCAAAGTCTAAAGCTGCTAAGGAAGTCATAAAGTCCCTAACGGCACAGGTAACATTGATTGGCTTAGATAATTTTACGACTTCCTAGCTACCCACAAATCTTTACTGTTGTGTTCCTTTTGTATTCATTGCAAATAAAATAATTGGAAATATTCATGGGTCTTTCGGTGTTTATTTGTTGTACGGAAGACATGTTTCCTATGGCAGGAATGTCAATGCCTTTATGGCTTTATGTCATCAGTTACAGAAATTCAAATGTAGTACTTATATAATCATCTTTTTCAGATAGCTGTATTATCTACGTAACACCCATATTATACTCTAATACCCATATAAGATGCTGGCTTCTGAAGTTCTGATCCAAAAGAAATCCACATGTTTTTAGTAACTAGCCTGTCAAAATACTGATTCGAGCTTACTTAATATCAGCAAAGCGCTAATTTTCTTTGGTTGCCTGACTGAGATTTCTTTATCTGATAATTGTTGCATGTATCTTTTGTTGTGGCTTATTTAGCTGAAGGATATGGCTGAAAGACTACCTCCAGATCAGGGAGCTTATGGTAGCAGTGAAGCAAAACAAGCGCACGTTCCAAATGGCATCGAGATGTATGCTTCTATTTACACTAGCATGAATGGTATTCATCAGCCACGAAACGAGTCTATCAGTGCCATAAGCACACCTAGCCTGAACTATCGGACGATCATTGCACCCAAATGGAATCTCAAGTCAGCATAAATCACCGGGAAGTATTAGTGAAAATAGCGAAGCTAGTGCTCACAGCCATAGGGTTTCAGGTCCTGATACTGAAAATTTGATTAGACGAGGACATAGCAGTAGCGATGAGATGCTCAGTGCAAGCAGTAGAGCAGATGATAGTAGCAGCAAGGATGCTAGGTCCCTTTTAAATGGTGAGGATGGCTACAAATCTCGAAGTGCAGTATCATTGCCCGGTAACCAAGTTCAGGCTGAATGGATTGAGCAGTATGAACCAGGCGTATACATAACACTGACAACTCTACGTGATGGGACCCGAGATCTGAAGCGTGTTCGCTTCAGGTAAGTTAGCTGTTTTTCCCTTCATAGGTGCTATCATGGCTATTTCTTCTGCTTATTTCATTTATAATTAGAAGCGATGCTTGTTGACTAAAATAGTCTAAAAAAAGCATTCTGCGAATCACTTGATGATCCTGATATTCCAGAATAGCTGGAATGTTGAGCTATACGCAGATGGAAGTCTGTTTTGCTCTACAAGAGTAGCATTCTATCAGCAATTCGTGCTTAATTCTTCGTGCAATGATCAATTGACCTGGATCATGTCATGAACCATGGAAGGGTTGTTTGCTTCTGTGTTCATGTGTTGGCACTCAGCAGGGACTAATTTAACATTGTCATTTCCCCGTCTTTAAAATTTCTGTGCAGTCGAAGGCGTTTTGGGGAGCATCAGGCAGAGAGCTGGTGGAATGAGAACCGTGACAAGGTGTACGAGAAGTACAACGTAAGGAGCTCCGAGCGAGTCTCGTCGGCATCATCAGTTCGTTCGGCTCGATGACCCACTACTGCACTTGCCCAGCAGTTGTTTGCAGAGAACACGAAGCGGGAGTCGCCGCACGGTGAATTCTTTTTTTTGCCAGTGTAGTGTTGATAATTGTTGTTGTTACTATTCATAATTCATGTGAAATCGAGTCATTATCCATGCAAGTGCTGGTTAGCCAGCCCTGTTCGGATGTAATGTACATAGAGTTGTGGAAACACCGAAAGAGGTAGTAGGGGGCAGAGGGATTGCCCGTACAGGACAGTAGTGTGTTGAGACCTGAAGTTGGAAACCCATGTTGTAGCCAAGGCGGGTGTAAAGAAGTTGGAAATTTTTTCTCTCCAATCAGGTGCCCCAATTTCGCCACTTGTATGTGTACATGCCCCTGCTTAAGCTTAATTATTTCAGGTTTACTCATCGTCAGTCCCATGATACTGTTAAGTTTAAGTATTGCGGTCTCTGATGTTCATTGTAGAGTTTGAAAAATACTAGTAGTGGCAGGCAACAAGAGCTGTAATATGACCATATGCATGGTTATTCTATCTATGGCTCCCAGCTACTACTCCCTCCGTCCCATAAAATAAAGGATTCTACAGATTTTTGGGCAAAATAACATAGCAGCAAAATTACCTTGGTACCCCCTTAGGTTGAGGATGGCAATTCGTATGCAAATCTAATCCCACGATCCATGGGAGTCTGTTCCTTTTTTAGGGTCCATTTCCAGAACGCTTTGTTTTTGGGACAATTTTTAAATCTAGAATGCCTTGTTTTATCGATACAAGTTGGTGCGCGTGTGTCTAGCTTTTAACAATGCATGCAACTGGGACCATATATCAGCCATTCAGCCCTGACATAAGACGACCAGCCGGCATCACCGCATCAGTGTCATGCTTATTAGTGCCTTATAAACCTGCATTTTGCCCCCGGCCCTCCTTATAAACGAAAATTCATGCTTCGATGCGATCAGTCCTGGAGAAGATGCGGAAAAATAAGCGAGGTGGTGCTGACGATGATCTCACAGGAAGCTTGCATCAAGACGACACGAGCGCGCTAAGAGGGCGGCCATAATGGTCTCACAAGAATCTCGCATAGGAAGAGGAGAGGCTACTCAGATCTTACGTTGAAGTAAAGCTCCCAAACAAAGTTTGCATAGAAGGAACATTAGAGCATTATTACAGCTTACATTACAATGTTGCTCTAGTCAGTGTCAAGGGTATCCGTGATGTCCGACTAGCAAATATTGAGCCTGGTTATCCTGATCGTTCCCGAGTAGCAGCCGTGGGGCGTTGCTTCAGCTCAAAGTATTTTTATATTTGTATATATCTTTTAGACACTCCGTCGAAGACAAACTAATAACACTCTACCGAACACAAACTAATAGCTGCACGTGGGGATATATAGTTGACTGGGCAGGAAGACTTGATTGCAAGTCCTTTTAGAGGGAGTACAATTTTTATTTTTTTTATATCAATATAAACAACCTGTAGTTGTCGAGGAGAGGACGGCAAATCCTGAAGTTTCGACTGCCGAGTGGTCTCGCCCAACAAATCCGCCGGGACCGGACGGACAGGGGTCTGCCCGGCCGACGAGGGAGGGAGAAGGGAGATACCGCCGCCGCCGTCTAACTCCTCCAGCTCCCCTCCCCGCCCCGCGCTCCCCCCCGCCAGTGCCATGGCCCTCCGCTCCCCGTCGCAGTCTCAGGCAGACCTCGACTTTCCGTCACTCATCTCCGACCTCACCTCCCTGCTCCTCCACTCCCCCTCCCCCTCCGCCTCCGCCGGCCCCGTCTTCTCCTCCTCCTCCCTCTCCATCCCCACCGCGCCCAAGCCCAAGCCCAGTCCCGCGGCCCCCACCCCGCTCGCGCGCGCCGCCATCGGGGCCTGCGCGGGCGCCGCCGCGGGGGCCTTCACCTACGCCGCGCTGCTCCCCATCGACGCCGTCAAGACCCGCCTCCAGGCCGCCGCCGCGCCCTCCGCCACCTCCTGGCAGGTCTTCCTCGACATCCTCCGCACGGACGGGCCCCTCGGCCTCTACCGAGGCCTCTCCGCCGTCATCCTCGGCTCCGCCTCCTCCTCCGCCGTCTACTTCGGCACCTGCGAGCTCGCCAAGTCGCTGCTCCGCCCGCACCTCCCGCCCTTCCTCGTGCCCCCGCTCGCCGGCGCCAGCGGCAACATCTCCTCCTCCGCCATCATGGTCCCCAAGGAGCTCATCACCCAGCGCCTCCAGTCCGGCGCCGCCAAGGGCCGCTCCTGGCAGGTGCTCCTCCGCATCCTCCACACCGACGGCTTCTTCGGCCTCTACGCGGGCTACGCCGCCACCCTGCTCCGCAACCTCCCCACCGGCGTGCTCAGCTACTCCTCCTTCGAGTACCTCAAGGCATTCACTCTCAAGGCAGCGCAGCAAGGAGAGCCTCACGCCCGGGGAGAGTGTGCTCTGCGGCGCTCTCGCGGGGGCGATATCCGCGGCGCTGACCACCCCGCTGGACGTGGTCAAGACGCGGCTCATGACCAGGGTGGGCGCGCAGGGCAGCCGCACCGTGCTCGGGACCATGAGGGAGGTCGTCGCCGAGGAAGGGCTCATGGGCCTGTCCCGTGGCATTGGCCCCAGGGTGCTGCACAGCGCGTGCTTTGCCGCCCTGGGATACTGTGCCTTTGAGACTGCTAGGCTCGCCATTCTGCAGTGGTACCTTGAAGGCTGCCAAACCAAGGCGAAGGCGAAGGTTGCAGCGCAGCCAGAGGTGGAGCCCGGAGTTGCTGCTGCTGCTACTTGAGCTCGCCGTCTGCTTTCCTTTTCCGCTTTTCCTCGAGGGAGGGAGGTAACTGTTGGCTGGTTCGCAGTCTGCTAGTGTTGGGATTTGGGAGTGTGTAGTTTTGTTCCAGTTATCTAGGTACCATATAATATGCTTGCTACCTTGCATTCGATTGATGTATGTACCTGTTAAATCTCTCGGCTCTAGCACCATCAAATGTTCACTGTAGAGTTGAATGATACGAGGCAATAAGAGTTATAATATCAAGCACTGTGCAGCTGATGGAATATGGGTCATGTTTACGCAGGTGGCTATTTTATCGCTCCTAGATGGTTTTACCAACTTGAAATTTAAAACACTAATACATTGAATATAGGAATGCAATCCAACTGTCATGTAAAAATACACAATTCTAGTCATGATAAGCTGACGGCTTGGTTGATTTAACTTGTATGTATGTTGGGACTATGATTACGCTATATGAATGATCTTGAGTGAGTGAGTATGCTGGTTCAGGTGCAGGAACTATGTTCCGCTATGAACGTGGACAGAATGGGATAGTTTATGATCTATATGAGCATCTATCTTTTAATTCAGTGCTTGCGATTAGCATCAGCCATCACACAACTGAAAACTTTGAAAAGCCTAGGTATCCTGGTTTTCTGTTTGCTACTCATCAGAAATAACATCACAGTTACAGAAGTTTCAGCCAGATTACAGTTAGTGGATATCAAAGGCAACATTGTAGCAGAAATTAGATGTGACCTAGGTCACTCCAAGGGATTACAATGTGGCACCGCTGCAAACAAGCGCCACTGGGGCAAATCAACATGCTATGGCTCATCATTTGAAGTACTTTCTGCAGAACGAGTCTGCAGCCTCTGGGTAGTGAATCCTGATGAAATTCTCTAGGCACTTCTTGTAGGAGAAATCTGAACTTGATCCATCTGAGGATGCAACGTACAAGCACCTGCTGCTATGGAAAGTTTGATGCCTAGCAACCTGCAAGCAGGGAGGCAGTTAATCAGAAGAGCATAATTCCATACTTCATTCTCATGCAAAGATGGGCTGCTTGCTGCTTACCATAATATAGGTGCCCTGACTGGCCATCTTCTTCTCCTTCTCTGGGTGGTACATCAGAACATTGTTGACGATGAACATCTCATCATCTCGAGAAAGCTTCATTCCATCTCTGCATATTATTGATCAAGACAGACTGTGAATAAGGGATTCAGATGCAAGAGTCACCTGGTGTCTCAAGGAAACACGGAAATAGGTACTATTTATTTACTGTTGTCTGTTGACCTTGTGATCTGCGAGCTAAATGCCTAAATCTGTCATGGTCATCCTACATTTTAGCATACTACGGTTTATTTTTTCTTCAAGTTGCATTAGCCCAAGAAATGTACCTTGATTCACGGATGATCCTCTTTACATTCTTCATTATTGGTTCAACTTGTACATATATCTTTTGTTCCACTTGTGTGAAACTATGACTGATCCCTCCTTGCCTAGCTCTATTGTTATTCTGGGGTCTCCAGTTCCTGCTGTTACTCCCTCCACGGTGTGATCCCTCTGGTTTCCACATGCCTCTACCACCACCTCGACCAATGCCACTATTCCTCCTGTTCCATCCACCTGAGTTGGATGATTCTTCAATGGCAAAGTTCCTGCAGTTACTCCCTCCACGTTGTGATCCCTCTGGTTTCCACATGCCTCTCCCACCACCTTGACCAATGCCACTATTCTTCCTGTTCCATCCACCTGAGTTGGATGATTCTTCAATGGCAAAGTTTCTGCTGTTACTCCCTCCATGGTGTGCTCCCTCTGGTTTCCACATGCCTCTTGCACCACTTCGACCAAAGCCACTATTTTTCCTGTTCCATCCACCTGAGTTAGGTGATTCTTCAATGGCAAAGTTCTGCGTGCCTGCAACATTTTCTCTATACCAACTTAGTTTGTCATCTTGGTGTGTTGCAGCTGGGCTCCAGCTATGCTTTGGTTCCTTTCTCTCAAATACTTCGCCTGTAAACCGTCTCCTGTTCCATTCTCGGGTACTAGTTGATCCTGGAGAAGCTGAATTCGGAGGAGCCTTTGGTTTATTGTTTCTCCTGTTTGCAACTGAGCCCCAGTAAGTATTGTTTTGCATTAGGTGTTCCTGTTCAATGCTGTGCATTACGGTCCTCCTACACATGGAATCACGCGGCGGAGAGTAAGCTTTTAGCTTGTCTGTACAGGATATTGGACCCATTCCACCCAAGCATAACACCTCATCTTCTTGAACTTCATCCTCTGGGAGTTGGTCAACTTCATACAAGCATGAACTATGAGGAGTAACTGTCTTCTGTTCAGCATCTCCTATTGCTCCTACTGTTGTGAGGAAGTCATATAAACCATAGCCTCCTAGTATTTCTCTGCTTGCAGACTGAAATGCCAAAACATGTTAAGAACAGATGGGAAATCGTAGATGGTTTCGTGCTGTGCAATAAGCGGCATAGATAGGCAAAATGGGCAAAGTACCTTGTTATCATTCTTCCAGAGGATTTCGAAAGCTGAGCCAGTCCCGATTGCTGCATGTTTACCCCAAGAGCAGGTTGACACAACACTATCCAGCTGATCAGAGATGATCTTCTCTGCACCCTTCCGAAAGCATTGCATTGACCTCTGCAGCATGGTTTTTGAATTTTATATTATGGTTGGCAATAGGCACTGGTGCACAAAATAGGGAACTCAAAAGAAATGGATGGCACTTACAGACAGTGTGGCGTCCATAAATGGCGCCTGAACCTTCAGGGACTGGAATGTAGCCTTATAACCTTAGTAATTGAAGCCATGCAAGCTACCTGTGCAGGTCATGCTGCTTCCAATGGTTGTCAGGTGCTTTTTCAGAATTGATTTGGTAACCTTTCCAATGGCCTTGGAAAGGTGCTGAAATGATGATCGAGGAGCAGACCATAACATGAGAAACCTTTCAAAATAAGTTGTAGTTGATCTGAATTTATCAGAAATGTGAAAGAAAAGACCTAACCTGTGCAATTCGATCAAAGGCGCAGGAAATGCCAAACACTTGTACTTTTTGGATGTTGTAAGGCGTAGACCTGGTGGTGTCGATTAGATCCATCACAGGGATACATGCATCCATTGCTACTCCCCAGCTGCCACCACTCTCTGCAGCTGCCACCTTTTCCACTGTGATTTCCAGTGCCAGTTCTCCTTTCTGCTATGCACTGGAGTTCTGGACCCAACATGTTGATTCTGGTTCAATCCATATTACCTTGGCCTCCTGGACTCGAGGATCACCTACCAAATGAGGCAAGAGTGGTTGTTAGGTAAGCAGAACTTCATGAGGCATAGTATCCGCAAATGTA
Source organism: Paspalum vaginatum (assembly GCA_030272315.1). NCBI lineage: Eukaryota > Viridiplantae > Streptophyta > Magnoliopsida > Poales > Poaceae > Paspalum > Paspalum vaginatum. The sequence goes on from CM059014.1 coordinate 46,099,199, forward strand.
TTTGTGTTCTCCATGTGATATTATGTCAATGTGAATTGTTTAACCTTTTATAATTGTGTCCAAGAGTATAGGAAAAATGGTATTGGTCATCATCTGGATAACAGTGGATTCAGATAGTCCTGTGGTGGTGCTTGCATCCACAAAAAACTGCAAGCAGGAAACTTGCAAGGCTTTCTCATCACCTACATCCTGGTCGCACCAACAATATTCACTGCAAAGAAGAAATACCATATTAATAAGTTTACTAAGAAAGTAGGAATTAGAACTACACATATATGAGGCAAATATTTGATTAATATTTAATACAGGTTTTAAATGCTTCTTCCGTCCCAAATTGCAAGAGGATTCTAGATCCTCTACTAGATTTATCTGTTACTACATGTATGTGTGTTCAATATGTGTCTAGATTCATCAACATCCATATAAACGTGGACAGATAAAAAGAGAGCTAGAACCTCTTACAATTTGGGACAGAGGGAGTAATAGCCAAGCTATAGCATATGTTAACTCTGCACTAAACTGGGAACTCACATATTAGTGGTTCTGAACTCTGAACAGTAAATGCTACATTTGATTACTCATTCAGAACAAATAGGAAATCAAGAAGTCATGCTATTTCAGGCTGTACTGTAGAATGGTGAAGCACCTTGAAATAATTTCAGCTGTTTTCAAAATCGTCCTCAGCTGCCTACTTTTCTTTACATGTTCACTGATAACTTCCTGGCATGTTTGAAGAATATTTCCCATAGCTATCTCCAGTTTGATTCAATTGGTCCTGTAGTGGTAACAGAAAGCTGTGTTATTAGTGGTAATTCGAACAATAGATAGATATTATTTCAGAAGTAGAATGATAGTATACCTTTTTCTAGGTGAATGTGACCAACAAGGCAATGTGCTGCTCGAGTTGCTTCCTGCTGGTACCTGAGATAAAGCAACAATTGTACTGATGACAACATATGAAAACATTATAGATTCTTATCATGTGAATGCGGCGTAAGATGGTTTATAGCAGTCTGGGTTATCTATAATCTTCAAGTGCTATTTAGGCTTTTAAATCATTTGTACTATCAACACACAGTTGAGGTCAAGCATGCTTTTCTTTAATCAAGATAGGTTAATTGTATTAAACAAAAGAATTGCAATATGGCGACAAAAACAATTAAGAAATATGTACATACTTGATGGAAACCTCAGCGGCACAATCCTCTAATTTGACCCTTCTTAAGCAAGCTTGCACTTTGAGTGCTGCCCTTTCCATGCAAAACTTGAATCCACAAAAGCATTTGTTGAGGTACAAAATTGCCTTTTGGTCAATGTCATCAGTTACAGAGTTGGCTGTTGTAAGAAGTACTTCCTGTAAATGAGCATATAGAAGTCATCGTACTCTACATATGAAGTCATATTTTTAACATAACAGATCTAGTGAGCAATTTTCACCTTCATCGAGTCCCAGGAGTTCACATTGCTGTGATTTGGATCTAACACTGCCTTGTATGCAGCATTTGCAACTGCAGTGGCTGCCAAGATACCAACAGGATCACCTGGTGTCACAGAACTTGATACATTTGTTGGATTGAATTGTAAAATTGAGTTGCTGCATGAACTTCTTATGGTTCCATCATAGCATACAGTGACATCTCTGAGTATTGCCATCATATTCTTAAAAAGACTTCCAGGTTCTGCTAGTCCTTTAGATGATGAACGTTCTATCTTTTCCCTTACTGATATTGAATGGATGTAGTTCCTGGTATGGGTTTAAACCGGTGTAGAATGAACTCCTAACAATATCTTGTGCCTGTATAGGATCACAACACTTGTTGCTCCTGCTACACTTGTTCAGAAACTTGTAGCAATCCTCCACTAAGTTGCTAGAGTATAATCTACCGTCATTGTGCAGTTGATGGCCCAAGAACCCAATCTGCTCAACTAATTTCTTCAGAGCTGAATCACTTTTTAGGTCGACCAGCAGACCAAGTGCAGAAGAATGAGCTATGAAGTCCACAGTTAATTCTCTGAACTTATCGAGATCAATTGAACTACATTGAATGGTCTTCTGCATTGCACTCGGGCCTCCGAAATCTTTCAGGCTTATGCTGAAACCATCCATAAGCAGTGATTCCATCAGGAGGGGCTGAAGAAGATTTAGAAGCTTTATGGCCTCCCTTGGACCCTTCTCTGGAAGAGTTGATGCGATGATGGCGGTAACCAAGGCTCCAACAGATTCTTTGTTTGGAATTGGATGGCTTGGTAGTGTGGTTAGCGCACCAGTAGTCTGCAGAATCTGAGGAATAGTCCAATAATGATCATCTGGTGGAATCATCCCTTCCGAGAACATGGCAATTTGGCCTGCCACTTTTCTCGAATAGGTTCTTCCACACATTATCTTCAGAGCTAGTAAGTAATCATTCTTTATCTGAAAGTTCAGCTTTGCATTATGGGAGTTCACCAGCTGATTCTCCACAATGAAGAGCTCTGTAGCTTCAACCCTTGCTGAAACTGATCTTGGAAAGAAGATGTGAACACAGTCACCATCAAAATCTGCTCCAAGAGGGCCACAGATGAGCGGGTTGATCTTTATTGTGTGGTCATCATGGACACAGGACAGATAAGGCTTGAATCGAGTGCATGTCAGTGCTTGGTGGTCTATTGAGGAAGACAATATCCCTGTCGAGGACTCTCCGGTCTACAGTTTCACCAACCCTTAGCATGGTGCGTCTCTTGTTCCCTTTCTCCCCATCCAAATCATATGTGTTGGAATTAACATCAGTGTACGTCAGGCATAGTCCTTTATCCATCATGTCTTGCAATCTAGCTGATGTTATGGTCTGTGACATGTTCTTGCACTGACATTCTTCTTGCCACTTCATCAGGAACCCCTACTACATCAAGGGGGATGTATGGGTCACCAGTGATCATGGCACGGCATGAGAAGCTTGAGCTCTTACTAATGAAGAGGGCCTTCATCTTTTGATGCCACTGTTTTGGTGCAGGCTGTCTTGTAAAGGTGACATGCTGGGAACCCTTTGGAAGACATGATGACAATACATTATGATACTGCAGTTATGATCGTCAACATAGATTATACTTATTTTATATTACAGATGAACTAGGTACCTTTGCTGTCCCTCCCATATTTATGTAATCGGCAACTGCTGCCTGAAGATTGTCTTCCCCGATCTCACGTGCTTCAAAGTTTGGGTGGCTAATACTTGAGCTTCTGATTTGTTCTATTGTGCGTAGGACTTTCTGCAGCAAGCCTTTTGTTGTGTCCTAAATCAGAAAGGAATAATCAGGGGTAATTATTATGATCCAGAAGAGGAGGCTGTCTTATGCAAACAGGTAGTGTTTTATCAGGAGGCACTTACCGGAGGGCACATGCCTGTGCTGTCATCTAAGAGGTTTGAAATGTGCAAGCAATTCGGTGGAACACAAATGTAATTCATGACAAATCCATCCTGAAGATTATATCCCCTAGCAGCAAGCCTTGTTCGGGTTTCTTGGGAGATCTTCTGCATTATGTTCTGAACCTAAGAATTGAAGAACAGGATTTGAGTCCCCTCTACTAGCTGCATCTGAAAAGGTTTCAAGAGTATAGATGTTGTCCATAATCGTCCATAATCATTGAGTACCTCTATTGGGTGTAAAGGGCGGCGGTGAGATGCACGCCTCGTGTTGAAGCCAGACTGATCAAGGAAGCTCCAAAACCCATCTCCAACCTCTTCCTTCAGTGGTGCTTTCAGTTCCAAGCCACGGGCGCCATTGGATTTCTGGACTTGAGTGACGTACAGTGGTGGGAGATGCTGGAACAAGAGGAATTCAGGGATTAGCATAGGCAGCGTGATTTCATTATCTGAAGCAAAATCAAGATTGGCAGAGATGATTTGTTATTTGACAGGATGCATTGCATGGTCAGTTACAAATTACCTGGCAATATGAACATGAAGTGAACTTGCTTTCCTTCCCAGTGCCCTTCTGCACGTGAGACATGATGTTAGCAACAGATGTGGTTTTGTGTTGCAGGCTGCAGCAGGGGTTACCTTTGGTTTCTTGAGGCGGAGGCAGCAGAGGCAGATGACGTTGAGCATCTTCCCCAGCTCGGCGACATGGCTAGGGTGGTATATAGGCGCAGGCAGTTGGATGAAGCCGAAATGACCTTGGCATTTGTTGATCTGGGTGGCGCCGCAGGACTCGCAGCTGCCGACCTGCAGAGGCAGCCCCAGCGATGGGTTGTCGTGGAGCTGGCTGCCGTGCGTGATGGGGATGGGATTCCCTGACGCATCCACTGGCTGCGCCATGAGCTTCTGCCGACGACGCGTACATGTTTTTGTCAGCAGAGAAAAGATGGATGAGCAAGCTGCAACAAGAGCTGATCGATGGAGGTGAAGGGAAGAAGAAGAACTGGGCTTACGATTTCCTCGTTGCTTGCGACACTCAGCTTGACCCGGCGGATGGAGCCCTCGAGCATGGTCATGTCGGCTGCAGCTGTGGGATCATCCTTGTCCTCCATTTCTTCAAACTCTGTCCACTGTCCAGGCAGGCAGGTATCGATATAAAGAAAGAAGAGGAAGGATCAGATGGTACTAGTTTGAGTTGAGAGTGTGGCTGTGGGGAGGGAGCCAGTGAGGTGAGGGCACTAACCAACCGTGGGTGTGGAGTAACTTGAACACACACACACAAAAAAGGCGTCCCGTCTGAAGATATAGAGGACTCCTGCATATGTACTTGTCGTACGACGTGTGGAAATGGCATTTTGGCTTTTCAGTAGGGTTGAGTGGAGTTGTGCTATTAGCTAGCTAGTTACCATGCATCCCTCCAAATAGGACTCACCCACCCACCCACGCGAGAGTCACCAGCAGGTTCGGGTGCCTTGCTCTGCCGACGAGACGCCCTCTACCTCGTCCGCCGCCACGACGAGTCACCAGGTTGGGCTTATTGGCTTGGCTTTCCTGCTGGGTGTCGCCTGTCCTTCTGTTCGTCATACTAAACCATCGGACGATCGATACGATGTATAAGTGTGTTTCCTGCTGCATGCCTGGTCCTCTTCAACCCCGCCCTTGCCGCAAGTCTTTCCTGGCCTCTTGAGGATCCGATCCGTCCGGCAATATATATAGTAGCAGTTTCTTTCTTTGACAATTTAGATCCCCCGATCCGGAAGCCTCAAATAAAAAAAAGAACGGATGGAGTACTCCCTTCTTGAGTACTGAATGCCTCACTCACTGCATGCGCTAGCTGCTTGACCTGGGACTTGTGCTGCTCGTGTCGCTGGCCTCCGTGTGTGTGTGTGTGAGACAGTGTCTATTGTCACCACGAGGTGCGAAATGATGTGCAAAACACAACACTATCGACGTGTAAACATAGCGTGGTTTGAAATATAAGGTAGCATAAAAGTTTGGATAAAATGTCAGATCACGTTAGCCTTATAAACTGATAGCAGGAAATGATGTGTTGCTGTGCTAACTGTTTTGATGCAAGTGAAATCAGCCATAGAGAAAGTTCATGGGATGAAGAATCATACACATAGGTTCCGTTCAGTTATTGTCAATGCTATGACAAGTTATAATTCCAGGCAAGTTAAAAAGTGACGTACAAATGCTGCGCTACCCGTTTTGGAGTAGACAGACAGCAAGATGGAAAGGATAGACTTTTGCAGCCCATTCCAAGACTTTGTTGAAGCATCTCCATACCTGGTGCATGCAGATAAGAATTCCGTTGCATACATGCAAACCAGATCTTGCAAGAGGAATTCGCCTTGCGTTGCACCGTCAGTGCACCTTGGCCCCCGTATCTTCCTCCCCTCCCAATTTATTGTGGCGAAGAAGGGAGACCCCAAGTTGGCAGCATGGAACAATTTACTCCCCTGCCAATCTTACCCTCTTATAAGAGCCAGATTCCTTCTATTGAAATCTATCCTAAAACAGGGTGTTCTTAGTGAATTCACATTATCAAGCTCTTATTCAGTAGAGGGACCTATTTTGAACGAAAAATAGGAAGATCAAGGTACCACTAAAAGTTAAAATCTTTCTTTGGTACCTATGTAAAAGCAGTCTTCTACCCGGCGCCTCACTCCTCCGAGTCTATGATAGGCGCCCTAGCCTCGGTGCCTCCGACCACAGCATGCTGCCCAGCGTTTGCCTCCTCCGAGATGCCCCTCGTCTACCCGACGCTCGCCTCCTCCTCCAGCTCCGCGACAGCCGCCTCAACCTCGGTGCCTCCAACCACGGCCTGCTGCCCGGCGCTTGCCTCCTCCGGGACGCCTCTCTACCCAGCGCTCGCCTCCTCCTTGCGAACGCCTGTCACGGTGGCAGCCCGATCTTCCTCGACGCAGTCTACCGAGTCCCTAGCCAAGGAGGTTGACGTCAGCATGAACCCATCACCATCGTTGTGCTGGCCTCGACCTGGAGGGCGTGCGCGTTGCCACCGGCGTGGTACACATCATGAGCACACACACACAAGTAAGCGGTGTTGCAAACCTACTGATTTCCAGACGGCAGCAGCAAAGGCCTTTATTTTTGGCTGATAAGGGATTCTCCCAAGTGCTGATGGGTTGCATCACCAAGGGCGAGCCCGTGGCATCTCACAATTTCAAACATGATTTACATCAACTAACAGGTTCTCAAACAAGTCAGAGGAGAGATTAAGGCAAGTTGATGAATTTGTTTTTAGTTGATGCACAAATATTCTCTGTTTTAGTTTAATGTGCCTGCTATGTTATTTCATGGGGTAAGTTTATGCTACCACTGTACCTTGCCTCAAATCTAAAGTTTAGGAGAAGGTTAAAGGGTCATAGAAGATCAATTAATGTATGAAACAAATAAAACTCTAGCTGAGCTGATTGATTACTATGTATAAGCAAAGCGGCATTACGTATGTATTTCTCTGTGTGGATCATCAAAGCTTCTCTTTAGTTTGTCATGTACCAGCTAATGTTATTACTATCAAGTCACACAACACACCTACCTGTTACATTTTAAGATCGTACTGAATATTTGAACTACTGCATTCATATGGTATATTTGCCCCAGTAGACTAACTCTATGGGCTAATTTGGCAACCTCATTTTTCCTAGGGAATGGAGGGGAATTGAGGGGGAAATGGGGAAATGAGATTGACAAACTAGTCCTATTTGTTTGATCACACACAGTGGAAACTTTATAGATGAAGAAGTATAAGCAACTACTAGTATTCAACTACAAAGGCAAAGCCCTTGTGATTGAAATCTTCTTGTACCTTTCAGAATTCTACTTTCATCACTTAGCTAATCAATATGCCAAAGAAAGTAATTGCATGGACCACCAGATACATTTGATATTTACTTTCATGTTTGAATCCAAGGTGTACATAGACTTTTGCACCGAACTATCCTACTTGCATCTTATACTTCCAAACTAGTTTTATTCATGTAGAGACGAACTGGTTATACACGATTGTGGTAATTCAACCAAGCTAGATTTTTTGTTTAATGATATATAGATGTGTAACCAATCCTCCCCTGGCAAATCATATGCTGGTAACCCAAGGTTCCTGACTTGCCAAAAGTCTGGATGTTTATTTCGCTACATTGTTGTTTTTTTTATATACATGGTTGTATGCCATCTGTTTAGAAAGGATTTTATTAGCACGCAGAGATCTAGAGAGGGAGTTGCACACCGTGTGAAAGGACCTTGAGATAATTTGAATCCACCCATGGCAATTTTCTGATTTATCGTGTAACTTGTTCTCTTATAGATTTCTCTATCTCTTATATATTAAAGTATGTGTGCTGCCTCCACCCTTAGGTCATGTACAAGTGAAATATTGACTTTCTTTTGACATATCCTCTCATTATATTGTGGTTTAATTTATAATTGTGTGCACTGTTGGGGGAAATAGACCTACCATGGACTTATCTGTAAGAACCAATGACCTATTTGTAATATCTAAAAAGGCTAATGAAACACATAAAAAAGCCACCTCCACCACTATATGAGCAACCCTAGGGCTAGGGGGAAGGGGATGACTCTTGTAGCACTCACTCTCCCGAAGGGTCTTCTCTTTGTTGGATTTCAGTAACAAAATCAAGAACCTAGCAAGGACTTTCTCGTAAGAATCAAGAACCTATTTGTAATATCTAGAAAGGCTAATGGAACACGTAAAAACAAACACCTCCCCGCCATATAAGCAGCCCTGGGGCTAGGGGAAGGAGGTTGTTGCACTACTCACCCCCTCGAAGGGTCTTCTTTTTGTTAGAGTTTGGTAACTACATGTACGTACTATACATTTAAATGTTTATATGTGTATGTGGGCTTAAAATTCCTCCGCACATTGACTTGAACATAATAGTAAGAGAGTTTGTCCAATATACGCTACTAAAAAGAAACATCCGCATATATAATATGTACTTTATAATTTTTACAAATATTGTCTTCTTGCTTCTTCACCAATATGTTTAGATTCAAGAATACATGTTACTCCGAGATTAAGAGGTGACATGTAAGTTCTTTATAACTCACCGTGTTGTTACGCAAGCGTGACCTTTTATTGCAGCACTGTTAATAACATGTCAGTGTAGCTACCTATAATATTTGAAAGAACATATGATGTTATTCGGGGAAAGAATCATGACCTTGTTGTGTGGTAAATCTTCCCTTAGATCACACACTAGTTGATTAAAAAAAATGCATATGTTGTTGTATCAGTGGTGTTTTGGAGCAAATTATGTCAATATGTTGCACATCATATTTTGTCTATGTGTGCCGGGAGGGCCACCAATTACGAAGAGTATGTTGGAATGGGCAATAATGGTGAGAGCAGTCCGGTGGTCGGAGTCATTGTACCGATCATGACCTTGTACATGAACCCAAACTGTACAGGCTCAGTACCAATTCTGATCTTGCTAAAGTCTGCATGCATTCCATTTTAGGAATAGCTCGTGGTGAAGGGAAACTTCGTGAGATACTTTTTAATGTTTGCTGCACAAATGCTCCCCTCTATCAGGTTTTTCTCGAGAATGTCACGATACCAGCGATCAACGCGTTCATTATGCCTCTGGTAACGTCCACCCTATTTTGCTGCTGGGCATAGGACGGCGATGATGAACCCTGACTGCAAGAGTACATGAATCATATGTAGGTGTTGTGGTGGAGGATGTTGGTCACTCTCGGGTACAAGAAAGGAATTTGTAATGCAAATCAATCAATCATTTGGAATGTATGCTCGGAGGGCTGAATTGGAACAGACAGACAGATGGATGCATGTCGATCAATCACAACACAAAGCTAGTACATCTTCGGTGCAATTAAATAAATGTGTTAGCTAGGGTGGCACATAGAAGAAGAAAAGACAACAACGATTAGTAGTACTAACTACTAATTTGGATTGACACATCTCACACTTAGCTTTCCTATGAAACAAAAAAGATGTCAAATTTTCACATCTTAGATTACATCCCAAAGAAACAAAAGGGGGAAAAATGCAACCATTGCGCATGGGACAATTTGTAAAAGAAAATCTAGTATAGCACAACGCATGGTGGGCAACGCATAATAGCGAGTAGATGGATTTCTGCAATGGCGTGCGTGCGCAATCGACAACATTCCATAAACAAAGGCATAACCTAGAAAGATCAGTCGATCGATGCTTTGATCGAGGGCAAGAGGACCATGCAATTAATACAATAGAGGGGGGCAAGTGTTGACGGCACTTAAGCACGCCAAACCTTATACTGCAAGCGACAATATCGATGCAGCTTTTCTCTAGGATGAGTATCATGGGTTTGTCAATATGTGGACACGACTAATAGAGAATGAACTATACCAAGCTTATGGTAAACTCAAGACTAAGAATATGAAGAACCAGATCAAGAACATGATAACTAGAGCAAGATCAATACTTCATTAATAATCATATCAAAGTTACAACCACGATTATACCTCCCACGATGATATGAAGGGCCTCTGTGAACTAGGTAATTACCCTAGGAACTAGAAGAACATCTAATCCCTATGCTAGAACTTGTCCCTTAGCTCTCCTCTTGGTAGATGTCCATCCCTTCTTCTCCTTCTCACCTTGATAATGAATTGAATGGTCGCCCTCAAAGCGTAGCCTCAATATTTATACCCTATAGGAAGTGTTGTAAAAATGAAAGTCCAAATTGACCTAGGAATAAGGGGGGTCGGCCGACTTGGGGGCCAAGGAGCGGCCGAGCCAGCCGTTTCCTTTGGCCAAATGTTTCCATCTTTACATATGTCAGTTGTTGCTTGATTCTAACGCTGAATGTGTTCCATTGGAGCTCTGGAACCTTCGGTCGAAGTTGATATAAGTTGGTTTATGCCAAATCTTCCATGTCTGAGTATGTCTTCATGATTTTCCGAGATCCTTTGGCAAAACCCTTCCACATCTTTCCTTATAATGTCGAATAAAAGCAAATCCCCAAATATATCCTCCAGAAGCTTCAGGAAAGGGGTGACTCGACCAAGTCAAACTGTTTTTTGGGCTTCTGGGCCTCATATTTCTCTGGGCTCTTCCTCTCTCAATGTGAATCATAAATGTCCTCTCTCAATGTGAAGTCTCAAATATGGTCTTGAAATCTGAAAGTATTGAGTATAACACAAGACCAAAACAATATTGCAAAATCTCCATTTCTCAGAAATATTTGTTAGTAAACAATGACATTGACGCTCATATTCAATGAAAAACCATGTAAAATGAGGCAATTATTTTGTCAATATAGAGCGCCAACAACAAGTCAATAACATTCCATAAACAAAGGCACAACCACTAGAGCAGTACTCTGACTAGACCAAGCACTTTCGTCCAGCAGCTCAAAGACAAAGAAAGATCCATCGATAGATCTCAATGCTTTGAAGGAAAGGAGACGAACAAGTAGCTAGGATCGCTCATCAAAGATAGCATCGGCATCTTCCTGCGCCCTGTGTGGCGCTGCTAGGATGACATCCACCGCTGTCGCCACCGCCCGACCTGTCTGAAAGGAAAGGCAAAACCACAACCCAAAGCCCTCGGACTCAGAATGGACCTCGCCCTTCTTATCTTGTGTGTGTGTGTGTGCTGTTCCAAGGTGGACAGGTAAGGGGAACCAAAGGGGTGGGCCGTGGGGAGGGCTGCCTTGGCCTAGCAACCAAAGGGGTGACTGGCCTGAGTGATGGATGGAGCGGGCACCGCAGCGAGTGGTATTCTCCAGTTCGGCAGCTCCCACACCATGTACGTATCCTACCACCAGCGTTGCACCAAGATTTGTGCAAGGCAACGAGGCCTTCCTATTGCTTTGCTGCTGGCGCGCAAGACAACTGAGCCTCTACTTCTCCCGTGTCTTCGCCCACACCATTGCTGCCGGTTTGGGCCATTCACAGCAGGCAGCTGGTTCCCGTCCCTTTCAGACTCTTAGCCCTCGTGCTCTACTATCGCCGCTGCCACATGCCCCCAAGGATTGGGCGACCGAATCGATAATGCCGTTGACCTGACGGAATAGCAGGGCATATCTTGCATTGACTTCTGGAGTTCATCTAGGCTACCCTCACCACCACCTAATGGTTCACTGTTCAGTCCTCCCTCTGGGACATCTGGCTTCACTTCTCATTCCTCGCTCGGGGACTTGTATGGTCAATTCCTATGTAACTGCAGTTCTTAGACTTCTATTTCCCCGGTTACAATTCACACGTTTCTACCACTCTTCTGACAAATGCATGTCCGATTGTTATTAGTACCTTGCATTGTATAGCTACTTTGTTTATTTGGTCAACGTATATATGTAGTTTTATAAAATACATATGTTGGATTGGAATGGAATAATCTCCACACAATGGTTATTGTTATGTTCTTTTACTGTTGAACATTTATATATGATTAGAGGCATGTTGTTTTCTATCTATGAGCGGTTCAATTATTGTAATTTCTTTGTCTAAAATGTTTTATGTGACAAAGAATATAGTTAACTTACAATATGCCATAGTCACTGACATCATGACCAGAGACATGAGGGAAATTACTATTGAACAAACATTTACTTGATGTTGCATTATTTGACAGTAGTAATGTCAACATGTAATTAAAAAAAGGAATGTATGACTCACTCTGTAGATTATTGTAGCTTTCATAGGTTTACTGGTCTCCACTGTGGTATATGCTGTGCTTGCACCCCTTTTTTTATTATATTTGTTGCATTCATTTAGCCCTCCAAAATAGTTCCTGCATTTGCCGTTTCCTTTAGGATTGATATTTGTATTGGTTTTATGGCTGGTCAACTGTTGACGGCACTTAAGCATGCCAAATCTTATACTGCAAGTGTCAGTATCGGTGTAGCTTTTCCTCAGGATGAATATCATGGGTTCGTCAATCCGTGAAAACAACTAATAGAGAATTAACTATCTCAAGCTTAACGAAAACAAGGGTATTAGAAGTTGCCTAATCTATATCTAGTCTTTGTCTAACCTACCTCTTATCAAGTTAAAGTCAGATGATAAGCAATTAGAACACAACTACAAAAGGGTATTAACCAGCGTCTAATCTAGCTCTAATTGGATCCAAAACAAGCATGATAAGAGCATCCATAAGATTAGAGCAACGAGATAACTAGCAGCACAAGGCAGATATAAGCATGATCAAGCCTGCTCCTCATAGCATGATCAAACCAAGGTAATTAACCAAACCCTCTCAATCGAGCTTAACCTTTTCTTCCAACCACTTGTCACATAAGCCAGGGTAATCGACGAAAAGCTTTCATAAGGCATATACTTATGCATAGTCTAATAACATGATCAGCATAACTAGTCTTCTAATCACCATAATCACAAGAACTAGCTACGCAACCATATCACTAGTAAGCAGGGTCAAAGACCAAGATCACTAGACGAACATAGCCCTTAGAAACATGATCAATCAAATATGCATCCAGATCAAGTGATAATTAAACCAAGAACTTGATAATTAGACCAAGGATATGGTAATTAGACAAGATCAATGCTTCATTGATAATTGTATCAAAGTATACAACCACGATCTTACCTCGCACGATGACATGATTAGACCTCAAGAGCTAGGTAATTAGAGAGCCATGCAAGGCCTCTAATTACCCCTAGAAACTAGAAGAGCCTCTAATTCCTAGCCTAGAACTCGACCCTCAGCTCTCCTTTGGTGGATGTCCCTCTTTTCTACATCTTCTCACCTTGATAATGAATTGGATGCACGACCTCCGGTCATAGCCTCGCTATTTATACCCTAGGGAAGGTTCCGTAAAAAGGAAACCACGAACTGACATAGGAACAGGGTTGGTCGGCCGAGCAAAGGGGGGTTTGGTCAGCCAACCCCTTCCTTTTTTTGGCTCCTCTCGTGCTCATCTTTTCCGAGGTCGGTTGTTGCTTGATTTGATAAATAAATGGCCACTGCATGTGGGCCCTAGAGCTCTAGAATCATCGGTATAAGTCGGTTTGTGCCAAATCCTCTATCTTTGAGCATGTCTTCATGATGTCCCGATATTCTTTGGCAAAACCCTTCTACATCTTTCCATATAATGTTGAATCGAAGCAAATCCCTGAAAATTTTCTCTAGAAACCTCCGGAAGGGAGTGACTTGGCTGACGAAGGAGGGAGGGTCTAGTCAGCCGAGCCCTCCTATTTTTTGAGGCTTCTGGGCCTCATCTTTCTCTAGGCTCTTCCTCTTTCAATATGAATCATAAATGGAGTGTCAAATGTGGCCTTGAAAACTGTAAATTTTGACTATAACACAAGACCAAAGCAATGTAGCAAAATATCCATTTATTGGAGGTATTTGTTAGTAAACAATGACATTGACGCTCATATTCAATGAAAAACCATGTAAAATGATGCAATTATTCCGACACTATAGAGCGCCAACAGTCACTGGTTGTTTTATAACCAGTTGTGCCCACATCTATTCATTAGCAGTGAAGGTTGGACCAACGCCTAAGAGGGGGGTGAATTAGGATTTCTAAGGCTATGGTTCTCTAAAAACTACAACTACTAAGAAAAACTATGCAAGATAAATCTAGCTATGTGCACTAAGATTTTGCTAAGTGTTGCTAAATCTACCGTGGCCAAGTCTTGCAACCTAGTTTCACCTAGGAACTAACCTATCAAGCTAGTCTAGTAATGTAAACACATACTTGCAAGAATATAAATGCGGAAGCTAAAGAGATAGGTAGAGAGAATGCAAACTCCCGATGACGATGTTGGCGATGGCACACGCAGGAGACGCGGAGATTTTTTTCCGAGGTTCGGGGAGACTCGCGGTCTCTACCCCTACTCCTCGTTGGCGCTCCACAAAGGGCTTTGCTCATGCATAGTCCTCAAAGGAATACGGCCTCTCCCTCGCAAGGGTGGAGGATGGCAAAGTGACTTCCTCGGAAGTCAAGCAACCCGGTCGGGTCTCCGGATATCCTCGGTACACACCCACCCGAGCCTCTCTCACGCGTAGTTCTCCACGAACTATGGCCTCGCCCATGCAAGGGTAGAGGATGGATAAGGCCGTTGGGGTGTTTCGAGTCCTTCTCGCGGAGCTACCCCACCGTCTCCACTAGGGGAAGCTTTGGCCAACTAGCCGAGGGCCTTCCTCCCTCTCACAAGTACGGTGGAAGGACACTCCACACTTCAGAAGGTCTCGCAAGACTTACACGCCCCACTCTTACAAAGGATAGACGTGCACGCAGGCACGGACACTAGACAAATAGGCCTAAGCCAAGATGCTATGGAAGCTCTCGCTACGCTGGATGTGTCTATTTGCTCATATGGTGGTTGGGCTCACAAATGAGTATATGTGGCTCTTTGGATGGATCAAATGGGTGCCTCAACACTTGTAGAAGCTCAGGAGTCTCCAACCACAAAGTGGAGGCCGGCCTTGGGGTATATATAGACCAAGCCTCAAAACTAGTCGTTGGAAGTCTTCTTCTCTTTTTTGCGTGACCATCGAACCGTCCGATGGTGGGACCATCGGACTATCCGATGCGTACTCCCAACTAGCCATTGGAGTCGACCGTTGAGTCTCCTGCCGATGTCCGATGCGTAGAATGCCCGAGGTCTTGAGTTGGTTGATCATTCTGTCCAGATTGTCCGATAGACCATCGGACCGTCCGATGCGTTGAAATGCTGGGACTTGGTCTTCTCCTTCCTCGCTGCCCAGATGGTCCGATGCACCATCGGACCGTCCGATGCGTGTAATTCACACTGGCTCTTGAGTCTTCGTCTTGGGCTTCTTCTTCTTGCCGGATCGTTCGATGGGGCTTCTCCGAACCTCTTAATGCTCCAAAAAATCGGCCCGCTGACCGGTCAGCGGGACCGCTGTGTCGTACACACGGATACGACTTGATAGCGGCTTGGGGACTTCTCTTGAGTCTTTTAAATCCTTCTTTGAGGTGTTTGTACCCCATGTCCATCTTTTACACCCTGTGACTTAAACAAAAACACTTGCACACACATTAGTCTCAAATGGTACGTGTTGTCAACTCAACCACCAAAATCACATTAGGGAATTAAGCACAAGGCTTAGGGCCATTTTCCTTACAAGCAGCTCATTTACTCCACAAACTTTCTACTTCCGTTTCAAATAAAGCATGCTGCGGTCTTAAAAAGAGGCTCTTGGTTGTAAACTTTAAAGATGGCACCGAAGTTTCAAAACAGATTTAATATTGGGATGACCCAAAGTGATTGATAAACACTTGGGATCTCTTTTGGTAATCAGTTTGTATGTTAAGTGTACGTGCCATATATCTTGCAGATATTGCAAAATGTAAAATGTAATGCACATGATTGCCTGCCATGCTACCTTATTGAATTATTGTTAGACTGGACATAAAACTGAGTTGCTATCGAAATAGAAATAGATAGAGTACATAAAAAGGCACATTTGATACTGCACCTTCATTGCTGAATACACTGGGGACCTTGATTATCTGGAGCACAGGGTAAATGATGAATGCAACTGCGTTATGGCATTCCTTTTGCCAGCAGATCCTTCCCGAAGTCTGGTCATTTGCCCTGACAAATGGGAAAAGTTTCTCAATTTATTAACGGCAATCAATAACCACACACCGTGGTGGTTGATTTTCTATTTATAGGTTCAGTTTGCAATTGTTGTACTGTATTCTCACCTCAAAGAACATATGTGAACTGTATTATAAGTTTGAAAGCCTTACATTTGCAGGGATGGGAAGAATAAGCTGAATGTCAAGTGTGTGTGGTACGACATGGATGGGGGAGTGATATATTTTGTGGTGAAAAGCTATATTATTGTGGTTATAATGGATACGAGCATGAGTATCCCATTCGTCATCATTTCTTCTAACCTGACCCCAAAAGTTTGATCTGACCAGTAGTAAGGAGCCTAGGATAAAATGGGGCTTGTTGGCAATATTTTCAGCTTTACCCATTGGTTCAAATGACAAATTGGATCCAATATTCCATTGAGATGAGATCCTAATGATAGAAAATGATAGGTGCTGGTAGCTGGTAGTGAAGTGACACCCTGATTCAGTTATGTGGCTGTGGCTAAGACGAATTGTCATTGATCCTGCTCCCAAGACGCATTTCTTCATTCATCAGGGTTCCTATCCCTTTTATAAAAATAGTTTTCTGTGTTGATCCTACTTATAATAATGGTGTAGTGCTGGTAACAGGCTGGTACTGCGTGGTACCGCGTCATCAAGTGTTGCTTCTATCTACTCAATTGGTGGCGACTACGTACCCTGCCGCTATCTTTCTCAAGGCAGCGTGGTAAGATGTGTTTAGTTGACTAAAGAGCAGATGAAGCTTTTATTTGATGATCGATTGGTGGCAGCTATGTACCATGCTGACACCCGTTTAATTGTCTTGTGGAGAGATGCAAACAATATGACTAGTCTGCGCGCATATGCCTTGCTTCTCTGCAGGATCCGTACATTGTCTGAACCTCAGGCATTGCAGTGATGGAACTATGTAGGTATATCTTGCTATGTGTATATGGCTGGGAGGATAAATGAGGGAAAGTGTTATGAACAAAAAATTATTTGATGGTGCATTCTTTTGCAGTAGTAATGTCAATGTGTGATTTTTTATAAGGGGTCAGACTCAATGTGCGACTGAAAAAAAAAGAAAGGGAATGCATGCCTCACTTTGTAGATCATTGTAGAGCTTTCATGGATTTATTGGTATCCACTGTTGTATATGATGTGCTTGTACTTGTACCCTCTTGATTATCTTGGTTGCATCCATTTAGCTATAAAATAGTTCATGTGTTTGGCCTTTCCTTTATAATTGATTGATATTTGCACTGTTTTTATGGTTGGACATTGGATGTTGGGCATTGGATGCTGGCCGCTGTATGCTGGACGTTGGCTGTTGTTTACTTGTTTTATAGCCAGCTCTGTGTATATTTATTTATCAGTAAGTTCATTTATTCGACAAACTTGCTACAAAAATAATTAAATACTGAGATTTCCCAAAGTGAGTTTTCATTGGCCACTTGATGGAGTTCAGTAGTTAGCATTGACAAACACTCGGACTTTCTTGTGGTAATTAGATTGTATGTTAAGTGTATGTGCCATATATCTCGCAAATTTTGATGCACAGGATTGCCTGCCACGCTACCTAATTGAATTACTGTTAGATTTAACATAAAATGAATGGTATTGAAATACAAATAGATTGAGTACAGAAAAGGTGTATTTGCTATTGTACTAACTCAAGTAATTTACTTCATTGTTTTTCATATGCTAGGAGAAGGATGTGTTGTCTCGTTATGCACAAGAAGAGGAGGAGGACACTGCCTTTTGTACCTACTGAAGATGGAGCTAGATGACTCAAACAGATGGCTTCTCTTACCACTGCTTTGACACCTTCAAAAGCAGAGTTTAGTAATGGGTTGAGTCATATGCCTAATATGGCTTCCACAGATCCTCCAATCAAGTAAGCAAATCTTTCACCAAAATGATGTTAACAACCATTTGGTGTTTTATTGTTCTAATTTTGCACTTCTCTCAACTTTCAAGGTTCTTCCCAAAGAGGATAAAGAAAGCATAGAACTCTGCAGAACCATGCAACAAAGAGGCGAATGCCCTCCACTTCTTGTAGTCTTTGATTCGTTGTGTGTGCATGCTGCTAGAATTTGTCTATAACTCATGACACCCGATTATTTATGTTTTGTAAAGTTTGTCTATATTTAGTTGAGCTCGCTGATTTGCTCCCAAATTTTGTTGTATGTGCATGCTGCTGGAATTTGTGTGCTCGATGTTCTAGTGTCACACACACTAATTTCAGTGGCATATACACACACAAATTGTGTGAGCACGGCAATGTGCTCTGTGACGCATACACAGATTTTCCTTTACCTATTTAATACACAGAAATGGCAAATGTGTTACCAATTTTGTATTGTGCACACACCGTAAGTAGTTGATTTTTCTATGTGTAGTTTAGGTTCAGTTTGCAATTGTTGTATTGTGTTGTCAGCTCAAGGAATGGAAAGGAATGCGTACATACTGCATTCTAAAGTTTGAAACTGATTGCATGCTGCACGCCAGGGATGGGAGGAAGCAGAATTGTCAAAAGTATACCACTGTACCTCTGACATTACTGTCATAAAACTATATAGGTTGTATCTTGCTATGTGTCTGTATATGGCTGGGAGGTAATACGCCCGCACACTGCTGATGTGGACAGCAACTGTGAGCCATCATCGGCATATAACCTGTCATTGTTTCTGCATGGATAGGATAGTTGGATACACGAATTAGAGTAAATTCATTATACGCCATCAAAACCTATATCAATCCCCTGTGTACTATTGTAATTATGCGATTCCTTCTATGCCATCAGTTTATATTTGAGTATTCCAAGCTTTTCATGTGTCCAGATTTGATCAGCTAATCTCTTTTATATTTGACTTTTCAGACCAACAACTAAATAAAACTGATCATAGGCAAAGCTTCATGTCCGAAACGTCAAACATAACTAACAGGAGGTAGCAGTACGTTGGCTCTTCTACCACAAGCCTGCAAGGACCACTCCACGTTGGGATATCAAATCATGAAAAGGAAGCCCACAATCTGAGCCGAGGCCGGACTAGACCGACAAGCAATATCTCTCAAAATATTGTTTCGGAGTCCAAGAATCAGTGTACAATGGTCTGACTGCAGTCAGGAAGGAAAAAGTTAAATCCGATGGCAACATCCTGTCGACGGGGACCAAGGTGGGAGAGAGGATCGTTGATTAACCAGATGCCCTCCATCAATTTTGGCATTGAGGAAGCGCGCTTCTCCGCCTCCATTGGACTGAGATGAAAGACTCCACAAACAAGCTTGTTGAAAGATGCTTAAGCCAAATTTTTATAAGCTTATATACTAATGAGGACATATCACGGCCTCTAGAGTTCAAGCTTCTATAAACTTCCACATAAGTCATGACAAGTTTTGTTGCCATGGAAAAATTTAGATATTTCTAGAACTAGATATTTGTGGGGAAGTTTATAGAATGGCATACTTGGCATTCATCCAAGGCTCTTGTGTGCATATATATAAGGAGGGTGCCACCCCTTGCTATGCTATACACACCATATCATTCCACCACCACATCAAGGGTATGGTAAAGTATGCTAGGTTAGCCACCTCATGTGTGTGAATCTAAGAATCTTTGTGTAAAAACGTCATGTTGCATAAAGAGATCTTTGTGTAAGTCCGAGTCTTTCAGCCAGGTCATATAGTTTCTAGTTACTTAGTGCATATATTGTGATCCATCTGAAAGTTGGCTTTGCCTCTGGAGATCACAAGGGTCTGGGCTTAATATGAAGGTTGGCACCGCTATCCAAAAATCTAGCTTCATCTGAAGGTTGGCTCTACCACCCAGAAACGAGAAAGTCGGCTCTGTCGTCAAAAAGACCTTAATGCAGTAAGTAATTAGAAATTAAATGGTAACCGACTCCGGTGTGAGTTGTCGTAGCTAGGTGTTATCCTCTTAAGTGGGGTGTTAGGGCCATCATGTTTCCAACAACGCAAGTAAACAAATTACTCTTGCATCCCAAGATAGCCGAACGGTGAATGAAATGACACGGTAAGATCTGCTACACCGTGCCTCTGTCAGCATTTGTGTCCTCAAGTCTGCAAACAACAAACGGAATATAGTATTAAAAATAGTCTAATGCTAACTTACATATGTAGAATTATGGTACCAATAGTGCTTGGGAAGCAAAAGATAAGCTTCATCAACACAGACATCATCAACTCTCCAAGATACTTAGCCAACACTGTGTCAGCAACCTCAACCGTTATCTAATCAAATAACAAGTCAGTCCATAGATTTCATAAAAATAAGAACCAAAGTGGCTATTGATAGAGCTGCATTCCCTACTTTCATCGTAAAAACTGGTTCTCTTTGAAAATACAAATAACTCATGAAAAATAATGTAGTAATATCTTTATATTTTTTTAACATAAACTCGGCATCTTGTACCTGATAAGCTCTCTAATGGCGAATTCAAATCCAGAGCAAGATCTTTCTTAACCAGTCCTGATGCGGCTACTTTGCCATTACTCTAAATAATTTTTTTATGAGCAAGTTCCATGAGTTTCAATTATCAAAACATTGTCAAGGTTAGGTCTTCTGCACAGAAATAAAAAGTATTTAATCTCTCACTAAGGTGAATAAGGTAAAAAAATCGCGGAGCAGCAGCTCGACGAGGACATAGTCGTTGGTCTGCGTGTGGCGTAGGACGGCGACCCCCTGTCCCGACAGGGCAACTGAGATAACATGTTGGGCAGAGCGGAGGGGCAGCTGCGATATGACGGCAACGGAGCTGGCCAAGATGTCGTAGACGAGGTAGAACGACCCTGATGTGCAGTAGCAAGGTTGGTATTTGCCAGCGTAGAGGGCGATGACGTTGTGATCAGTGCTGGAGATGAAAGCAGGGCGGCGAAGTGGCACAAGGCAGGAGGCGCATGACCAAGATACCCAATGCGCGACGGAGGTGACTTGGGGGCTCGGCCGCCACCACCTGAGGAGAAAGACAGGGCTTGATGCTTGTTGAGTGCCTCACAGTACAAGGCAGCGCGTCGTTCGTCATCATAGTCATCGTTGCTGCCCTACAGGTAGTCCACCACCACCTTCTCCATGGCGCTGGGGCAGGACACTTTGCGCGAGCATAGGATTTCCTCCACTGGCTCCTCCACCTCGGTACAGTACCGTGACACGGCGGTTGTCATCGCTCTGCCTAGCGCTCTCTCCACCTCCTCGGTGATGAGGCCCAAGGCAAATAAGTCTCGGCAGATTGATTCCACATTAGGCGGTGGTGCTCCTCCCAGCTCTGTGATTACCTCTGAGACCTCATCCACATATAGCACAAAACGACCCACTAGCACTTCGCCATGGCCTAGGTATGAAGGATGTTAGGGTTTTGTGGAAGGAAAAGAGGAGAATTTTTAGGTGTGTTCCTGGAACAGGAGCGACCAATCTAATCCTCAACTCCGAAGTCCGACCCCAACCCCGACTTCCGCCGTAGCCCATGGCCTCCCCTCCGACCGCCCTTCCTCCTTGCTAGCAAGGTGGTCCAAGCACCCAGGGCTACGCTGGAGCAGCCGCGCGGCGGGAGGGCGTGGCCACACCGGAGGCAGCAGGCTGCAGGCGGGCGGGCAGTGGCCGCACCTGGTGGCAGCTGGCCGCACGATGCGGCGGGGTCAAAGGGAGGGCCATGGGCAGCGGCATTAGGATGGGAGGGATGGGAGAAATCAGAATTGCCAAAAGTATATACCTCTGACATTACTGTCATGGAACTATATAGGTATATCTTGCTAGCTATGTGTCTGTATGTGGGCTGGGAGGTAATACGCCTGCGCACTGTTGATTGTGGACAGTAACTGTCAGGCATATAACCTGTCATGGTTTCTGCATGGATAGTTGGATACACGAACTATAAGGTCGTCAATCGGTGGATGATGTTGCGGTTTCATACTCTTTCTGAATCTTCTGCATTGGGAACTCTAAATTTTCTGGGCAACGCTTGGCGTAAATGTGCTGGCCTTGTTGTAGTACGCAATCAGGGCAAACTTAAATGTATCATGTATATAAGCTGATCCTATACTAGTAGTAGATCAGTGATCTGACTGCAGTGCACCCTGAATCTGGCTGGCTGATCCTTTGAGGCTGGCTGGCACACAAACCTGCAGCAGCCGAGTCCTGAAGCGCAGCGCTCTTGCTCTTGACCTACGTCATATATATTGTGGCCGTCTACGAGATGGGCCGAGCAGATTGATTTCCTTCACTGACTCAGACCGTATCTAGAATCCTTTCTTGATTCCCCAACCTCACCGATTCGATCAGTGTTTGAAGGCCCGTTGCCCCCGTAAGCTATCTCATGCATTTTTTTTTACAGATTTTCTAAACATCTTCCGACATATTTTGTTGTTTGTCGTCTTCCGCTTTTCTATGGCTAAGATATGTCTTTAAAATTTGTGCTATTCTAGCTGAGTTGGTGTGGCGTTGGGCTGTTTGTTTGTGCAACCTATTTGTCATTATTCTTATTCTATCGTCTTAGAGCGGACAGTCTGTTTGTGCAGCCCATTTGTCATTCTTATTTTATCGTCTTCAAGCGGAAGAGACAGAGCCTATAGACGGGGATTATCGGAGAAGAAGACCGTGGGCGCCGTTGCTGCCGGCGGGTATTGCCGATCGCGGTGGTGCGGTCGTTGGCAACCGCGGGGGCCGCGTTGTTGCTGTTGGCGTAGCTGGCGGCAAAGTTTTTCGGTTGCGTTTGTGAAGCTCTTCGGCGGCGGTGTTGCGTGCTTTTCCTAGTGGGTTGTTGTTTTTGTTTTATTTATCATTTCAAATTCTCTCGTCGATAATAATTGGTAGAGAACATGGCGTCCGCGTCTATTCTGTCCCCTTGTATTTCTAATTTTGTCTACGATGTTGTTGTTTATGGAGGGTAGCTTGGAGCACCAAACATGTTAGATTTTGAACGGATTACGTGTGTGTGATAGGAATTTTGTTGGCTAGAGGTATTTTGATTGGGTTCCATTCGACATTCTGTTTCAGAACTCTATTGTTTGCTGCTGCTGCTGTTATTTCTTCATCTATCGATTTAGTCAATTGGTTGTATTTGTTTTCCATGTCTGTGTTGTTAGGGTTGTTAGATTTTGGGCGTTAGTGTTGTTAGATTGTTTTCTATGTCTGTGTTGTTAGGCTAACCTCATTCGGGCTTTCTATACCACTTTATATTTCAAACTCCACTATGTCACCGTGCAAAACAATGTTTTACCTATCCATATGCAAATCACTGGTGACCTTAGCCTTATGGTTGTTAGATTTTTCAGAAGCTAAATGTATGATATATTTGAGAGCTAGCAGTATGTTTGATATTTTCGTAAGTAACTTAGATATGCCGAGAGGGGTGTTCGATGTTTTTTGTGCCTGAGCGTCTTCGTATCCAGCCATCCTCTGTTCAACATAATCCATAATATCTTTGGTTTTTGGAGTCAACAGAATACCTTGAGAAATATGTTCAGCTCGAATACTGTTCAGCAAATCATTCCGACCAAGAGCCTGAATGGAGTTTGAATGCAGGCATTTTTTTAGATGCGTCAGTTCTGAAAAACTGAACCCAAGTTGTTTAGTTTGCTAGTGACTCTCTTAGATCAAAGTATTAAACTAGTCAACCTATATTCTATGGAATTAGAGTATGATAATAATAAGATCTCTTTGAACTGTTAGAACTGGTCAGAAGCCGTTAAGTTTCATTACAGTGCCAAAGGTAATATCAGTCCAGTGAGATAGTCACAAATGAGAATCTTTTGTTTCTACATTTGAACACGAATAGCAAAGGTGATTTGTGTAGTAGATAGTAATCGTTTTACTTTTTTTACTCTGAATACCCAGAGAAAGCATACAGTCTAGATTTTGTACTGAATATCTAGGAGGTGATACTTGTCTTTCTGCTAGTGGTGTTCTTGGCAAATCAACTGGCTTCAGTCTTGGAGATGTTTTTGTCTTCAATATGCTCTCGAATCCTTGTTTCCTGTGTCTGTTTAAGGAATATATGATTTGTTTTCATGATGCTGTAAAGAACTCAAGATCTGAAAAGACTGGACGAATGGAGATTGAGGGTCTTTTTTTGGGAGAGAGGGGGTGATGGATCTTACCTTTCTGTGTTTGCTTCACATGTTGGCATTCTAGCATTGACCTTAGGTCTTGGATTACCCTTGGTCTTCATTTGCTGGAACAAGGTCCGATCATACAAGGTGGATCTGATCTGCTACAGGTTTGTTGACGGTCCTCTCTTGTTTTGTGTTTCGTGGGTGCCAAGGATCTCTTCCGTGCTCTTTTTTCCTTCCCCTCTCTAGTTGTTCAGTTTGCATGGAAGTCCTTTTTCTCTTTCTTAGTTGGCAAGAATCTTCAGTTTCCTATTAGCGGGAGAAGTGGAAGATTTTTAATCTACTGTTATCTTGCAGGTTTTTTGTGCTCTCGTGGGGTCATGGAGTGTTTGTGCTGTCGTGGCAGCTTTCTATTGGTTCACCAAAAGTGGAATATTACAAAGAACATTATATTCGGAAGATAGGTAGTCAAGTCCCTTGTGTGCCTAGCTAGATGAAGAGAAGTAGGGTTGTGGACCTCGCCCTAGATTGAAGAAGAGGTGGAATATCAGTGGCCGGCCTCTCCGACCTCCAAAGGACTTTGTGCGAGTTGTGTTTAGTTCATCAGTAGAAGGGTTTGTGTACAATCTTATGCTAATATTTCAAGCTGGTAACTCCAGCAAGTTCTGTGAGTTGTGTGTTTTGTTTCGTAGAGGGGGTTTGTGTACCGTTTTGGTGCTGATATTGTAAGCTGGTAACCCCAGCAACTATTAAGCTTTCTAATAAAGGCGCACAATTGCCTTTCTCCAAAAAAAATATAGGTTAGAAGGTGCGCATAGTCATAGCTGAACTATTTAAACTAATTAATTTATTCCGTGCGATAACAAGTACGCAAAATAAACTAATTATGAATTATTTCATGTAGTGTCTATATTATACACATACTGTAAGTATTTTCTCCCTCTCTTTTTTGAACTTATACCTGGGTATTTTGACCCTACTCGCACCTGATCAGACCCTTGAATCTAAATTCAAGGGCTTCTTACGTCTAACTATTATATTTCTTCATCCTCTAGTCAATAGAAAGCTTTGCCACCACAGCACACCCCATTGATCTCTTGTGACTCTCGGCACCACATCCCTGCCACCACTGCAAACTCATCAAGTGAGCTACTCTACACACCAGCATTTCCCACCGCCAGAGTCAGGGCGCATTCGTCGATTCACTATCGCCCATCAAAATGCCCACCCATCGGGTGCTTCCTTCCCCTGTCCTCACATTGAATCCCTAAAATCATAAGCCCCAACTCCCATAACGTTAGCCCTATTTTGTTGTGGAAGCCAATCTTTTTGAATTTGAGAAGGGCGATGGAGGAGGAGGAAGAAGAAAAAAGAGATGTGAGAGAAGGATAACCCTCTGGGTATTATTGGTTAATCACTCCTTCCGCACATAATTTAAAGCTAGTCATCAAAATATGTTTCTTTTATATTACTCCCTAGGGCACAAATTTATAAGTATTTCCCTTAGTCACAAATGAGTAACATTTTGACATAAAAAATTGGTCACATTATATTACCCCCTTTGTTATAAATAAGTGATATTTTGGGTTGGCTTAAGTCAATCATTTGAATTTTTGTTACAATTTGGATATTTGGGAACCATAAGAATAAATTTAGTCTCTAAATGTAATTTCATAAAATTATAATTTTGATGTGTTTGTTAACAAAATACTGTGCTAAAAAGTTGTGCATTTGGAGACCGTTTCGATGTCAAAAAACTAGCTGTGTCGATTCTGAAGGGGTATTAACATGTATGCTCGTGTTTCTTCATCCTCACGATGAAGATGATCTTGGTGCGAGTCTCGCACCCTTGTCGAGTTATATGTTATTTTAAAATATAAAAAAATGGGTCAAAATTTTGGAGTGGCAGATCGTCGGTGATTATGGCCACAGTGTGAGACGCGCCGCGCGTGGCCACCTCAAAGCTCACTGCATTGAGGATCTATGACAAGAAACTCGCTGCATTGTGAGGAGAACCAGGCAACAAAGTAATTAAGGACTTGACGTATAGCTATTGAAATAATGGTCTGATTCTACTAGTTTCCATTCGGCCGTTTCCTTGTACTGCGTCTGCTCTCACTCTTTCGAGCCCCTCTCTAGTTTACGCTAAGCTGCTGTTCATACAAATTCCACCTTCTACACATATATGCTTCTGGGTTAAAACCCCAAGTACAACACTACTAGTAGTACATTACGTAGTAACAGTATTCACCTCAACGCACTGCATCTTGAGGATCATTACTCTACAGAAGTTCTAGAAGAGCACCCTTCCTATCTTCACAGTTTTGGCTGAACGGCATTTGATGGAATCTGCAGAGTGGAGCTGGAGCTGTTAAACTCAATCGTCGGCATAGAGCCCCCTTCTCTCTCCAGAAAAGAATGAGAGAAAGGTGTGAAATGTGATTAACTCGAAGTACAGGAACATTTTGAATTTGCGCCTGTGAAAATGTGCCTATGTTAGGCAAAAAGCAACTACTGACATGTGTGGTGCGTACTTGATTACTTGCTCTTCCAAAGTCCAAAGAAAAGAAAAGAGCACATCAACTGGTTAGCTCCTATTTGAAGCCAGCAAAAAAGCTCAGGTGAGAGTAAATCGTTGAGCCGTTACTAAATCATCTATAACTAGGTGATTATCCCCGTGCGTTGCTGCGGGATTTGAAGAGTGATTTCAGATGAACTTTTAAAAGAAAAGGCTAATAACCAATTCATCCATTAGGTGGAGAAAAAACAAAACAATTGGAGCCAAAAAACATCATATAGTATAAAATAGAAAAAAATAGAGAAGAAGAATCGGACTAATATTAAAGAATTCCCACGGATTTAGGTAAAGGGTGGACATATCACTACATCTATTATATGCCCATCTTGCAGATGATTGCGATTAAGATGCTCCAAGCGATAGACTACTGAATGTGCCATATGACCATATTGGTAAAAAAATGTACCTGTGTTTTAAGTATGCGCCTCTTCGACTCTTCATTGGCTATGATTCAGAAAATAATCACTTGGGATTAGTCTCTATTTTCTGTTAAACCAAACATGTTGAGAAAGTCAGTAACTGGAACATGTTAGAAATGAGTGGAACTGAAAGGATTACATAGCAATGAAAAAAAATGAAGCTGAAGAGATTGCATAGAGTAGGAATAAACAATGAAATCAAAGGACATAGTCGATTCATGTGAGAGAGAGGATTGAAAGCAGTGGCATCGGATCCTATAAGGAGCTTACCGCATTGGTTGAGTGAAGGAAAAAAGGAAGATCTTTTTGCCTCAAGGGTAGGCTTTTTGGCTGTACAACCTTTGCCTGCAAGGAAACAATGAAACAGTGAGGGTGACCTAACCTACAAATTAAAATGAAACATACAGCTAAATCAGGGCATGCATATACATGGTGGCGTTGAATAACCCATCATAAAACGGCAATGTAAAAAACTGCATTCAACTTTAACTGATATATATCTAAAAAAAAGGATCATAGAGTGAATACCATGTATTATCCGCGTACCACAGTGGATGATTTCTGTAAACAAAGGTAAATTACAATTTAAGCAGTGTTCTTGGGCTAACAGGAGAAGAAGCAAAAGAGAACTGGAATATAGTGAATTAATAGAAATGGGATCACGATAAAGAAATGTAATTGGCCGGTGCTAATCTGGGCACGACGCAAGAGAAAAACGGCAGCACGCAGCAGCAGCCAGCAGGGCGATCTGTGTGGTTGCTCCAACATCGAATCTCCACCTGTGGATGGTAAAAATAGCCGATGGTTGATCAGAGGGCGAATCACCAGATAAACAACCGAATTCAAGGCTACCGCATAATGAATGAATCATGAATGATCTTTCTTCAGACCTCCCAAATCCATGAGTGCTAAGTTGGTCATGGTCACATGCAGGAGGAATGATGCGGGGGGATGCTTTGGCCTGCTGGATGTGGCAGGTCTACGAACTAAGAAGGCCAAGGTTGCGGCTCCGAAGTTCAGAACTGTGACAGAGATATAAGCCTATGGGTGTAGTGAAGCAGCATTTAAATGGAAATAGAAGAGGAAGAGACATCGACATATGTAATTAGCTGCTGGTGACTATGTAAGTGGAATTAGATGTTGGGACAGTTTGCCAGTCCGTGGAAAACTAGGTTTAAACTACTATTAGTCAAGGATTAATCAAATGCTACTAGCTCTTATATATAGATCTATAAAGCTAAGGGTAAAAGAGAATCTAATCACCAACTAAACTATATCTAAACTATAGCATAAACTATAGCATAAACTATATCAAATGTGAATTACACAAGAACAAGTGAGATTAGATACGGCGAAGGGAATTAGCGAGAGATATGAGACAAATTTCTTATAAACTATGAATCATCCTGAGCATTGATCTAACGTGAAACATAAGATAAACACTGATCATAAATATCATAAACTTGCTCGAATCCTTTCTCCCGCCCTATTGTCACCTAGCGCGAGATATTCAACGAACTAGCAAGCCTAAGCCATGCTAAGACATGTCTAAGCATGAGAGGATTCAATCAACCAATCAAGGTAAAAAGATCATCTAAAAACATATAGAATTCTTATGGCGCCCAGAACATGTAAACGATGAAGCATTGCAAATGCATAGATCATAGATCATGTATAAACAAAGAACTAATAGCACAAAGGAAAAGTCATTGATCGAACTCAGGGTTTATCATAGCAAAATAAAAAGAATAGAGAGTTTACTCGAAAAACATCATGAACTTCTTGAACAAAGTTGTCGAACTCGACGAGATGAAACACATGTTTGAAGATGAACACGAGAACCCCTGGGAAGGGCTAGGGTCGGCCGACCCAGCCTCTTTCTGCCTCCTCTTGCTTCGCCCTTTCACCGAGATCGACTTCTCGATGAGTCTTGCAAAGTTGGACCCCTAACCCTAGCTTTGGAGCTCTAGGTATAAATGAATTCGATGCCTCTCCCCCTTGGGAGGCCATGTATATATACTCCGAAGGGTGCCCTATACATGGAAAGTTTAAGGTCGGTTTGATATGGCTTCTATGATCTATTTCCATGTATATACATGTCTCATGGAAGGTTCTAGCTTGTACATGACGTATCTTGCTTGGAGATGAAGCCGAACTCTTGTCTCTCCCGAAATCCAACTTTCCATATTTTCCATATTCTGTAGTCTTTAGTATTTTGACCATAACTTCCCTATCTGAAGTCCAAATAAGGCAAAATCAAGCTCTAAATTGTACATCTCGAAGAGATATACAACTTTGGTATTCAAATTTTCTTCATTTGACGTCGTTTAGATCCCCGAATTGGGCCCGCAAGATGCCACTATCCTGAATTTCGAGAATATTCCGAGATTTGGTTGGAACTTGGATTGGTCTCATGGTAAATCTTCGTTATCCTTGGCTTTTGGAACTTTCTCAATAATGGGCTTAGGCAATCTTTTGGGCATCAATTGTTCTTCTTTTATTAATTAAGTTTCCTCCCTGGATTTGTAGCACTTAATCCTTGTGTGAGCATGCCTCTATATATTGCATTTTATCTTCTTTTCCTGTGATTTTCAATAATGCATAAAAACCAAAGCCATACTCCAAAACGGGGTTAATTGTTAGCAAATGTGAATCCAACATATGATTTATCTCTCAGAAACACATGGAAACACCTCTAAAATAGAGCATAATATCGTCGTTATCTTGTGTCAACAAGGACGCGATGTGCCAGGTGAGCAGCGGTGCACGCCCGCAGCACGTGCGCGACTGGCGTCGCCATCGCCGTAGCTAGGCGGGTGGGCCCAACTCGTCAGTGAGACGAGGTGGGGGCGAGGTGTGCTGACAGGCGGGCCCAACATAGCGGCGAGAGGAGGAAGGCGCGGGGCCACATGCCCCGCGTAGTCAGAGAGAGAAAAGGGGTTGGGCCCGCACGTCATAGAGACAAGAGGACCACCCCTCTTTGACCAGGGCATATGCTGAATGTATTTTGCCATTTTGGAGGTTTTCGTGGCCTAAGTAGGCAAATGTCATATTGAGGAAGTTGTTCAAAAATTTGTGCTCTACAACTTTGTCAAAAGGAGTTGGTTCCAGTTTAGTTTGCAAAAGGGTACAAATTTGAAAATTTCAAACTTGTCTTAGTTCAAAAGGGCCTGTGTGACTTGAAAACTAAACCTAACCAGGTATGACCCTTAAGAAAAGTTCTTCTATACATCAAAGTTCTACAACTTTTGTAACTAGGGTTTTGCATGAAAGTGCTTCTATTAAGATGCACTATCAGGGCAGTTTCAAGGTGCAGGTTTTGACAGAAAGTGACACTTCAAATGTTTTTGCTTCCAATTCACCCCTAAGCCAAACCAGAGTTTGGTCATTTGGACAAAGTTGAAAATTTATAATTACTCTACAAGTTTGATATAAGAAGTTTTCTCTGGTTCTGCCTATAATTTAAACTACACTCTAGTTTATGCTCAGTTGTCTAGTGAAAGCAAGGTTAAACAAGGCAATGGAAAGGAAACTTTTAAATAGTTTGAATTTTTACACAAATTCATGCACATACAAATGATATGATGCTCATGAAGGTATGAGTGCAAGTGCCTTAGAGATACCAGAGGTATCACATTTTTTTCTCCGAGAGAAGAAGGGTGTCGGTGCTTTGTCCCGGCAGCTCACCACTGGGATAACCCATGCGATGGTTTTGTGATCGATGGGGGTAGGCGAGTGGATTGCGAAAGCGTACAGAACGATAGACACAGCGATGTAGACATGTTCGGGCTGTTGATCGCATAATACCCTACATCCTGTATGAGGTGTTTGTGGATTGTATTGAGCTGTATGAGGTGTTTGTAGATTGTATTGAGCGCTAGAGTGTACAGAATGCCTAGGTTCCGCTCCATTGCAGGCTGTCGATAAGTGCTGCAGAAGTTGGCGATGAACTTCTTGCAGAACTGGTCCCAGCCTTAGATGGAGTTTGGCGGCTGGTTCTGCAGCCACCTGAGCGCCTGGGGTCCCAGCATGATGGGGACGTACGCCGAGTGCGTAGATCTGCACCCAGGCGCTCGGCCTTTCCTTCGGGTCATATTTGTCGATGTTGACCAGTTGGAAGTAGCAGGCCACTGGATGGACCTGATATGTGAAGAGAAGGCACGAATTCCGTCGTACATAGCGTGAGGCGGGTCGACGAGTACCGTGCTTTTGCGGTGTGTCGGGGATCTTCTTATAGGAGAGTCGTCATCCCTTTTTGAGGGCTCTCAGGGGTCCTACCGAGTGCCGGTGGTGCCGCCGGCACCCGCCGTTGAGTGGGTCATTCTCCTTCTCCCACTGTTGCTGGCGTTTGAGCTCATTTTTCCCGTGCCTCGCGCCTCCGGTCTTCGATGCGGCGACAGAGATCGCGGTTCTTGTTGATGGTGACGCAGAGGTCTACCCGTGTAGGGGTGGCTGAGGACTATGCTTCGTCATCGTCGTACGTTGTTTCCTTACCGCCGACGATTTCTAGCCCGCGTTAGTCCAGTTGCTCTAGGTTGGTTTTAGTTGTCAACTGGGGAAGCTTCGCCACCTCCAACCCTTATCGTCGCGAGGTAGTGCCTGGGGTCGTAGTCCTGAGTGGTCGAGGCCCCGTCAAATTCAGCCTCGAGGTTGCGAGCGAAGCGGCGATCTCGATCATACTGCTCCGCCTTGCGGAGCTCGAATTCTTCTCGCTCCCTCACCCTTCGCCTCTTCTTCATGTTGTAGTTGCTGGAGAGCCATCCCTGCTTGTCTGCTGGAGTTTTATCGGGGACAATGTCCTCATCATCTGAAATGGGTTGCCATCGAGCCAGCTCCTCGGCCCTTTGGTCCCTCCGCGGCTGCTTGTCAGCGTTGCACGCCTGGCGTGCAGCCCGTGATCTGGGGGTCACTCCGTCAAAGGACTTAGAGTCCTCCTAGGATCGGTAGTTCTTCAAGCGTGGCCATGAGCACCTCCTGGGAAGGGTGGGGAAGGGTCGTGCTCCGGCCGTGCCAAACTTGTTGAGGGTGGCGTCGCGGGTTCCGCTGGCGGGAACTGCGCCACCTGGCCATCCGACCGGCGATAGTAGAGTTGATGATGAGCCCTAGGCGTAGGCTCGTCAGCGGCTCGTCGGCCGTGTTGTAGACGTCGTCGTCCGCGAGGGGTGCAGGTGGTCGTTGGCGTGGTCTACTCTGTGCCAGAGCTTGGAAAGTGGTCGCAGTGTTGCGCAGGTTGAAAGGAAAGATGGGCCGGGCCTAGGCCGGCGCCTCAGCCCTCCCTAGAAGAGGGAAGTCCACCCCCGATGTGGGAACTGTCATCGTTGTCGCCGCTGTTGGGGCAGCCGAGCAGTAGTCGGCTCCTGTACCCGACTGCGGTGCTGCGGAGGACTTACCCGAGCGGAGAACAGGTCTCGACGCCGGGGGAGTAGTGGTGGATGAAGGATCACTCGGGCGAGGGCGAGGGCATGGGCTCGGCGCCGAGTTGTTTGTTGGTGGAGTCGCCACGTGGCGGCGAGGGCGAGCCTAGTACCCTTCCGCCCGGGAGTCGGGCCCGAGGGTGACACGGTTGCTTGTCGCGGAGTGGAGACCACTCGGGCAAAGGCGTGGACTCAGCGCGAGCGGCTTGTTGGCGAAGCCGTCACCCGATGACTGGAACAAGCCTGGTGCTTCTTGGCTGATCGCTTGGAAACCACCGTCTGCCAGGGCCCTCTCTTCTCTAGATCGGCCCTGTGGGCCGGCGGTCTTGTCGGGGGTGGAGCATGGCGTTCACCCGAGCGCAGATTGGATCTGGACGCCGAGTGGTCGGGGGTCGGGGGTTTTGCAGATCGGATCTGCTTCGCCCCTGTCAAGGGTGGGGTCGTCAAGGTTGCTGGTGCCGGCGTGCTGGGTGTACACCGCTGTTCCCGATAATGTCACAGTCGTTTACTATGCGCATGTCGCCGAACTTGTCAACGACAGAGGTGAACGCGCCGAAGGTGAAGATCTCACCCGGTTGGAACTTGCTAATGGAGCCAAAAGTGGGTGGTGCCATCGCAAACTCTTGATCTCGTGTACCAGCCCCTACCTGGTGCGCCAGTTGTCGGTGCTTCGTCCCGACAGTGTAGGCGAGTGGATTGCGAAAGCGTACAGAACGATGGGCACAACGATGTTGACAGGTTCGAGCCGCTCATCGTGTAATAACCTATGTCCTATATGAGGTGTTTGTGGATAATATTGAGCGCTAGAGCGTATAGAATGCGAGAGAGCCTTCTAATGGTCCCTAGCCCCCCTTATGTAGGTGAGGAGGCTAGGGTTACAAGTCAGCTACGTAGGGTTTAACATATTACAATCCCACAATCACGGGGATAAGCATCACCTAAGAGATCCATATCTATCCGCGTAGCCGAGTCGCCTTGCGGCATGTCCCGCAAGGGAAACCACTTGGCCCACCCGTCAGAATGCAGGTAAACCGAGTCCGTGAAGTACCCATGAGTACATGGCGCCCACAAAGGGAAAAGTAGAAAGCGATGTGATGCTGCGATATTTTTTTAGTATAAATAGCAGAAGTAACGGCTGTATTGTTGCAGCGCAAATTTTATCACAGATGGGTTCTTAATTTTGAATTCATTTGAGATATAATGTTCTGATTTATATTTGTTATAAGCATGCCTTGCATCTTTTATACTCCCTCCGTACTTTTTTATTCGTCGGCGATTGATTTTTTTTCAAAATTTCAATCACTTGTCTTATTTAAAAAAATTATGTAAACATATAAAATTATAATACATACTCAAATTAACCTTAACGATAAAACTTATAAAAAATAGATGCAAGCATATAAATTTTTGGAATAAGACGAATAATTAAAGTTTTGAAAAAAAATGCACCGCCAAAAAAAAAACGGAGAGGTAGGGAACGACATCCTGTCTCCAAAGTCCACCTGGAGCGGAGTATGTCTCCGCTGTTCTCTGTATTGTTGCCACGCAGCCAGGAAGAAGGGTTTGACCTCTTATTTTCGTCAGCTCGCTTGCAAACATTCTCAAGTCTACGTGATAAAGACTCGAGCCTAGGCTCCGGTTCCTCCCCTCGTTGGCCTAGTGCCGTCCGCCTCGCCTCCCCCTTCTAGATCCTCCCTCCGGCGTCCTCGCCGGAGATGAGAAGGAGGTGGGCCGGCCCCCGCTCCTTCCCGTTGCTTGCTTTTAGCTTGTTAATAGCCGCTGCTCGGGCGTCTTGGTGGTGTTCGGAGCTCCGCCGCCCCTTACCGGTGGTCGCCGGCGTCGATTCGACTTTCGTCGATGTCGAGGTCGCCGTCCTTGTCGCCGTGCCGGTGAATTCTCCTCCAATAACTCCGGTTGCCTTCCTCTCCCTGGGTTTCCGTCACTCGTCGTTCCTCGTCTCTTCGACTCTGGTCATCGTCAACATCGTCTTCTCGGACCGGCAACGACCTGCTCGTGCGCGCTCCTCACCGAGTCGCCTTGCGCTGCCTCAACTTCGGCTTCACCAGCACCTCCTGACCTCTCCGCCGGTCACCGTGATTCTCCGTCGACCTCATCACGTACACTCCAGCGCCAAGGACTATCAATATCAACCTCGCCGGAGAAGCAATTTCATCCGGGTTGGGAGATCCCCTCTACCTCAGCCCATAGAAGCAGTGAGGCATGTCCGCCCCGGCATCCCTGCCGACGTCACTCAACGGCGGCGAGATCACTGGTGCCTCCGTCGTCATCGTCGAGGATGTTTTGCAATGCTACGTGTCCGCAGCCCCATCCTTTTCGTGTACACGTGGTGGGTGAGGTTGTGTACGTGTCTACACATGGTGTTTTCGACACCCTTCTTGGTGCTTCTGTACGGCAGGTCTTTAATAATATAGTAATATAAATATGTCCGTTATCAACAAAAAAAAAAGTCTACGTGATAAAGAAATAGTGTACGAGTACCAATTACTAAAAGTAGATGAAACGACTCAGTCGAGGACACACATCCTGCAATTGGCAATTTCACGTACGTCCAATCTAAACTCACCAGAACGTTGTAGGGACACACAAAAAAAAGTCAAACTGAAATATTTGTTAACTTCCCCAAAATGGTACCATTTGTTCCTCCAAGTAAAATTAAATGTTAACGGATAACTATGAACAAAATATTGACAATATCTTTGCTAATTAAGTATTAATCAAAGAAAAAAATAATTCCAAGCTGGAGTAATTCCAGAATTATTAATCAGGAAGCCGGCAAAAGTGTCTTAACATATATAAGATAATCTGAAGGTAGGTACATATTTTGGTACATAAGCCTTGGATGAAAAATATATTTCAAATGTTTGTCTCTTTTATAGACTAGATAGATACATTGACCCCTCAAAGATGCAAGGAATTCGCACACAGGCTAACTCCATAGCACTCTGTTGCCCCCAAAAACCTTCCACATATGGGGTCGTTCCTGTCTAAAGACAGCCTTCCAAATAATCTTGACCTGCAGCACATAAGTGCTTATCTTGCAAGTGTGTTCTTCAACATCATGCCCTAGAACAAGTTAGGTTTAGGTGTTTAGATTCATTGCTCCACCCACGAGCAAAAATATACCACACCAGGTTTTCATTCAGTGGGACTGACACTATATGACGACTTAATGAAACTGATCCACCACTCCCTAGTGTCATCTTAGTGCTTGAGACTTCACTGTCATACAGGTTGATCTTGTTCTTATCATTTCCAGAAGTCCAAGCAGATATCTTGCCATGGAATTCAGATATCCCATTAAAAATATTGACTCCAACGGAAGCTTCCAAAGCATATCCAACAGGAGTATACCTCAACTCCACACGGCTCAGAAAACTTTCTAGCGGTAAAGCGCGGAGTTGACCATGAGTTATCACCAGTGACACTGCATATACGCACACCTTTGCTAAAATCACGGCCGACCGCTCCCTTACCCTTAATCTTCAGATGGAACTCAAAATACATGAAAGATGTCCCATTAAGTGCTCGATATGGGCCAGTTAAATCTAGCGTGCGATTCTGCATGGGGATTTAGGGGAAATGTGTCAAAACATTAAAACAATGACAAAAGGAATCAAGTTCGTAAGCCAAATGTAAGTCAGACAATATCAGGGAGCATGTCAAGAGAAATTTGGGTAGATATGACAAAAGTTATGAGATCTATGAATTTATCATGCAAACAGAAAGGTTCACTAAATTACAACAGAAGATCCAAGAGACTTTATAGATTAATCACTTTACAAACCAATGATTCATTAATCAGATGCAAGCAGATCAGATCACATTATCATGTGTCTCATGTAAGGGATAGTTCTCTTTAATTCGGCAATGCCGGAGAATTTTGTGAATTTGTGGAAACAGATTTTCACTTGTATTTAGCACCAAATCTGTAATCTTCACAAACCAACTGAACAGAGTTGTATTGAGTCCCCCGATGCTTTTTTATTGGTTAATAACATAGCTAAGCCAATGTCATCTTTGGGTGCTATATGTACCCTACTCCCATTTCAAAGGGCAAATCTAGCAGCAGGCATGCATAGCTCGTATGCTCAAATGAAGAAACCAATAATAAATTATTTAATTTATAGTACAAAACATGTGTAAATATTACAATGTCGAATGATTCCTCTTTATACTAGTCAAACAACAATAGCATGAATCACTAGGACAATGAGATAAAAAAGAGCGATTCAACATCACAAGAATCATAAAAGCTCAATGTAATTGAGCCTATCAATCTTTCAATATTGATGAAGTGCCTCAATAGCCAGCTATTACATGCATGCATCGAAGGAACGCAATTGACAAGTATGGTCATCACTGCATAGTTAAACGAATGGCTGTCTGGTCAGAAGCCAACCCACATTTTAGACCCTGGTGTTACAGAGCAACTGTGCAGCTAGGAACATAGGAATGTGAGGATAGATGATAAGCGCACTTTTGCAGACCACATGGAGCCAAAGAATTGCTTTAATTTTACTTTGTACCATAGTCAAATTTAATAATTTGAATAATAGGCAAACTTCTTGCAAAATCACATTACTCTGTAATTTTAAATAATGCATGGAAACCGAGGCAATGCACTTTTGCAAGATAAAATGACCCAAATACCCTTCTAAAGCTATATTTCCATTTTTCTAGAACATTCTCTAGTATGTTTGCAGGGGGGATCGAAAAGGTATTTTGGAAACGAGAAGTGCCAAGTATTTAGGGAAAAATGAAGTGGTCAAAAGTGAATAGTCCATGTCAATATAATAACATGATTAATTGCCAACACCATTTGCATTTGATTAGCAAACAATCTTATAATAACAATACAATCTAGTGATAGGAGGAATTAACAGACACAGACCTTTCTTGTAATAAGTTGGGGATTGTCCCTTCCACGCTTAAATAAGTAAACACATCTGTAGTCATTCTGGTCCCTTGCTAGCACGGTAACATATACTTTGATGGGGTAACGCATGTAATCTTGATTGAGATGGTATTAACCGAGTCATCCAACGAATAATATTGAGAGAGAGGAATCTCACAAAACAATGGTGCATGCACAACTTCGGCTGTAAATCAAGGGGAGAGACAAATCATAAAATTTATTTCATACACATACCCATCAAAACATACGATGGAAAAATAGCTTAGAAGAACATGCATAAATCATTGCTTAGATAAGGTTAGAAAAAAAAACTCGCAGCTCATGAGTCAGCTCGGCTTGTTCATAGGCTTCACACCTGGGGCCCTTAATGAGCAATCTTACATTCTCACTAAAACGAACCAATTGATTATTGTTGACATAACTCTATGTCAGAGCTTGTGATCTTGATTAATAAATCTTATAAATGCGATAATATGAAAACTCTGGTTTCATCAATATTATGATATCATTATGATTTTAAAGCCTGCAATATATTCAATTGGCTCATTATTCTAAAAAAAAAAACTATGATAATACCAAAACTCTAGGTCTATTAGTATTATAATATCATTGCAATATAGCTAAAATAAACTTGTCTCAAACTCACAAGTCAAGCCAATATCATTAAAATCGCTCTAGAGCATCAAACCAAAACATGTTCTAGTTTAGACTTTGGTGATTTTCATAATATTATCGTTTTGGGTATAATCAATGTGCTTAAATTATTATATGTTTCATATTTACTCTTAAAAATGAGATTAAGTTACACTTGCTTCATTGTCTTAATAAGCTTAGACCAATCAAGGCCAACTTGTTATTGAACCAATCATTAATGAGCCAACTTGTCATCAGCCTACGCCACCGTTACATACTTAAATCGAGGAAAATAGGCTACACGTCCCCGACGGCATGACACGCCGGAAAAGTTAGCGGGCCTTGCTGCGGACGCACGGACGGCCCAACACAAGATCACCATCTTCCTTTCCTTGTCGTTGGCCCACTTGGCCTGGCTGCCTCTTCACGTCATCCTCTCCTCCTCGTCCGTCCCCGGCCACTCCTCGTCCAGACCACCAGCAGCAGCAGCCATGGCCGCCGTGGCGCCGCCTTCCTTCTTCCTCCTGCGCGTCCCCTCGCCAAAACAGTCCTCATCTCCTGCGCTACCCTCGCCCACACCGAGACTCCTTCGCACTACTCCGCTCTCCATCTCCGCCAAGCCGCGCGCCTGCGCCGCCGCCGCCGACTCCTCCAACTCGGGGTACGCAATTTTACAGCCATGCGTTCACGTTTTCATGTCGGAGTACCTGAAGTGATCCTGGATTAATGAGACCGCCCTTCCCTTTCTCAGGACCCAAACATCACTGATGCCGCCTTTCAGCTTTACACTTGGTGAAGCTTCTTCTTCTTCTTCTACTTCTACTTCTACTTCTAGGCTGTCCAAAAAGCCGTATAGGTGGCAAAGGGTACTGCTTAAAGTAAGCGGGGAAGCTCTTGCTGGGGATCACACAGAAAACATTGACCCAAAGGTGCGTCACCCTTTTACCTTCTTTCGCTGCTGCTTCATCTTTTTTTTTTTTTCCTTCTTTCAATCAAATAGTATAGTGTAACCCTGTCACTGTGTGTTGTGTTACAGATTACAATGGCCATTGCAAGAGAGGTTGCTTCTGTCACCAAGCTAGGTGTAGAGGTCGGTCTGTCTGTCTGTCTGTGCGTCGACTCTACTCTATACCGTCTGGCAGGCTTTCGTTTTTTCTTTTTTGTTATTATTAGGCACATATATGCTACTCCCTGTTTCGAGTTTTTGATTGATTTAGTGGAGAACAATAAAACATTGTATTAGTTAATTGATTCAACGGTTAAATAATCCCATCCATTGCATTCTCAAAGGTTAGTTATCATGTTCTGTGCATTGAACATCTTCCCTTTCTGCAGGTGGCTATAGTTGTCGGTGGAGGCAATATTTTCCGTGGGGCCTCTTGGGCTGGATGTAGCGGGCTTGATCGCTCATCTGCCGATTACATCGGGTAATATTATCAGATACTCACTCAGTCCTATACCCAGCTTTTGCGTGACCTCTAAAAGATCTTTTTTTTTTCCGAGCAATGCTTTCAAAACAAGTTGAAACACAATAAAGTGTGATGTATTTGGAGAGGTTAGTGAAACAAAAGCCATTTTGGTACTTGCATGCATTGTTATGTTACTTGTATTAAATTCCTGGCAGTTCGATACCTGCCTACCAGGTTATCAGGCCTAAGATAGAAGCCACATGTAAATTTGCTGGGTGGGTGGAAAATACGAATAGTACTTTTAAGAAGCTTGCAATTTTATCACAGTTCAAAACGCCTGTTTTGTAGTATTATCTATTCTCTGTCCACAATATTTTGTGACTCTGCTGCTCATTTCGAAAGCCATTTATTGTGACAAGCAACAGTGTGGTTTCTTATTGTAGTTCTACACTACATCTGATTGTGCTTGTTTCCTAATTCAGCATGTTGGCCACTGTGATGAATGCTATATTTCTTCAAGCGACGATGGAGAGCATCGGAATACCAACCCGTGTCCAAACTGCCTTCCGTATGTCAGAGGTTGCAGAACCATACATACGCCGAAGAGCTGTCCGGCATTTAGAGAAAGGAAGGGTTGTTATATTTGCTGCGGGGACAGGGAACCCATTCTTTACAACCGATACGGCTGCTGCGCTCCGCTGTGCAGAAAGTGAGTTCATCTTCTATTCTTCGCTATTGTACTCTTTGACAGAAAAAAAAAAGAAGAAGGAAGATACGCGTGGTGTTGTTTCACTTATAAAAATACATCGTAAGCATTAGTTGTCATGCTGCTGCTGGTAAGTGGACTCACCAAGACTCATATAGCCCTTTATGTCAGTCACCTCGCTTTACAAGTTCTGTCTGATGATGCACGCATGAGCATCCTGGCACAGATCAAGTTAACATTGAAACTATGGAGGCAACTGCTAGGTTAGACAGATATCACTGCACCTATCTTAAGCTGATTTCTGACCACAGTGTTGGGTCTTGTACGGATTTTGTTTTAGCATGCCTGCACCTATCTTAAGCTGGTTTCCTACCGCAGTGCTAGGGGTTATATGAAATTTGTTTTAGCGTGCGATAATCAATGACTACTAAGTTTACTACATATTTACACAAACAATCACGAATCACAATGTATCTTCGGCCTGTAGAAACATGCTATCACTCCTATACTGGGTTATCATATGGAGAGTACTGCATGTCTCATCCAGTACAAGTTGTTTAACCTCGTGTACCTTGTACTGAATTTTTTGTCTCCCTGTTATTGTGCAAACAGTCAATGCAGAGGTAGTGCTGAAAGCAACAAATGTTGATGGTGTGTACGACGCGGACCCCAGGCAAAACCCAAATGCCCGCCTCCTCGAGACTGTGAGCTATCATGACGTGACGATGAGAGATCTATCGGTAATGGACATGACTGCCATCACACTATGCCAAGAAAACAACATTCCTGGTACGAATGCTATGGGCTTGAATACTTTGTGCTTACATTGTACTCCCTGTCTTAAGTTTTACTCATAATCTGGCATGCCATTTTGCAGTTGTCGTGTTCAACTTGAAAAAGCCCGGAAACATTGCAAAGGCTATTGTCGGTGACAAGGTTGGTACCTTTATCGGCTGCAGAGGAGATGAGGGACAAAATGGAAATGCCCTGTTGGGTGAAGGAAGAAGATTGGGTAACGAGGTGTGAGCTCAGCAGCTGAACGATTCTAGTTTATTGGTAGGTGGTTCTAGGGCCTGGTGCTGGAATTAGCTAGAGTGGATTAGATATCAAAACCCTTATAGTTGTAGCTCGGGAAGAAAGACACTTGGACCAAAAATTTTGCATCCAAGTGCTGCTGTCCTATGTACAATAGACTCATAACTCATAGGAGATTACCTGTGCCGGATAAAGTTTAAATTAGTAGCATAAGGATTGGCATAATGTGGCCTGTGGTTGAACAATTCCGCATCTCCTGCTGATATTGCTTGTTGAGTGAGTGGACTGTGGAGGTGAGATTTGTAATCGATCTCCTCGGCGTTGTCTCGCTGTTGCTCCTCAGCAACCAAAAAAAAAAAAAACAAATGGTAAAATCATTGGCGGCTCTGTTAGTTGCATGCAGTTCTTTCTCGAAGTGGTTGTGACACGCAATGTATGTATGTAATATAATCTTAAGAAGAAAGTCGTCTATTGCTTTGATCATGTATTAGAATCAGTCATTTCTTGTCATGTATTAGAATCGGTCATTTCAGAGGTGATAAGTAACCGTGGCATGCATGTGGTATTACGGTAAATAACAAGCACTGATGCTCCTCCCACTGGTAACTGAAATTTGAGTGGATTCAAAACTAAAACCATGGGATGGC
The DNA here is from genome assembly GCA_030272315.1 of Paspalum vaginatum. Lineage (NCBI taxonomy): Eukaryota > Viridiplantae > Streptophyta > Magnoliopsida > Poales > Poaceae > Paspalum > Paspalum vaginatum. The sequence continues at coordinate 46,141,031 of CM059014.1, forward strand.
CGGATGGGAGCCGCGGCTGGCGTTTGGTCGTTGGCGGCAAGACTACTGTCATTTATTTATTTATTTGGGGGGGGGGGGGGGGGTGTTGGCCATCCAGGGCTTTGGTTGGCAATAATAAGTGCCTGCCGAATCCATTTGCGTTGCCTGCTGTAGAGAAATATCCATTTCTAGGGGAAATCAGCGTTTGTAACCCGTTCTCACCTCTCACACCCTTTGGCTCTCTTTGGAAGTGAAATTAACAGAGGGGTTTCGTTTATACACAAGTCGAGAGAAAGGGGGTGAAAAAACCGTGTGAAAGCTATTTCAATTTTGAAGGGATGAGGTATGCATTGCATTGTTGAATAAATAAGCCAATAAATAACGGAATCCATGAAATGTGCCATAGGAAAAAGACAAAAGGAAATTGATGTACTTTGTTGAGAAGATATGCTCCTATCTATCTATATTATACAGGTATATATGATGGAAATACATGCATACATACAGTAGAGGCACACAAAAAAAAAAAAAAAGAAACGGTGTGCGCCGTTGCAGCGCAGGCAGGGGAAAGCTAACTAACGGTCACCTCACCTGGACACCTGGAGTGAGTGCTGAGCTGAGCTGACTGCTGGCGCTGTGGCGGCGCGGCCTTCTCTCTACTTCTCTTCTCTTCTTCTTTCCGATCGATCGAGCCCACCATCCTCTCCTCCACGTCATCAGTCATCACCCCCGAGCCAGGAGGACCGACCAGGAGACGAGACGAGACGAGAGACTCTCTCTCTCTCCCTCTCCCTCTCCCTCTCCCTCTCCTCCCTTCCCCCGCCGCCAGCCATCAGCCATGGGCCGCCGCGCGCCGTCGTCCACCACGAGCTCGCCCGAGCTCCGGCGCAGGCGCACTGCGGCGCCGCCCCCGGAGCCGCCCACGCCGCGCCGCTTCTGCTCCCTGGCCGACGTCATGCGCCGCTCGCGCCCCGTCGACGCGCCGCCGCCCGTCGCACGCTCGCGCTACGAGACCATCCTCTGCGACACCTGCGGCTCAGGGGAGCACGACGACGAGCTGCTCCTCTGCGACCGCTGCGACATCGGACGACACACATTCTGCCTGCGCCCCATCGCCGCAAAGGTCCCCATCGGGCCATGGTACTGCCCCGACTGCGCAACGCCCGCCAACGCCAAGACCCACAAGAGTGCGTCTCACTGCTCCCTTTCGTCTTCCCGGACCCCCCACGCCATTTCCCCTGTCCGGCTATCCCTCCCTCCCTTTCTCTTTCTTGCCCTGGTGTTCTTTTTCTTGTCTCACTGTTTTTTTCTTTTCTTTTGGGGATCTATCTATCTTCTCCTCCTCTAGGGTTCCCGATGAAGCAGACCAAGATCCTCGATTTCTTCCGGATCCAGAAGGATGGCCACAATGCCGACATCGCAAAATGTAGGCTCTCCCAAGGTAATTTTATCCTTCCACCACCTAGCTATAATGCCGAAATGCGACACCTTTCTTTCCATTGCATATCCGCATCGGTGGATAGCCCATGAAAACAGCTGCTTGGCTCTTTGTTGAATTCGATCCTGCAGTGGGTGGGTTTTTTTCGTAGACTTTTGGAATTGTTGATAACCTTGCACTGTGCTGCAATTTCTTTGTCTATCTACAATGTGGAATCAGCACTCAGGGCCCTAAGAGCTACCTGCAGCCGAACTTCCTGTTTGTATTTCATTCAGGTGCCGTTTAACTCTCTACGTTGATTCTGCAATTGTGCTGGCTGCATGGCTACCCAATCCATGCAGCATTGCCTGCTAATACACCCTCCTGTGGGTTGGAAATCCAAGGCAACGAAGAATGTGGCTACGTGTTACGTACTCACTCACGTCACGACTGGAATAGGCGGGAAAGCATTAAGCGACAAATGTTTTTATGCATGCTTTTCGAGTAGTAACGCCAACGCTCGGTTGAAACAAATCATGATGTTCGCTTTGTACAACATTTATGGGATTGACTGATTTCTGTCGCTGATCTCTGGTATATGCTGCGCATGTATGTTTACCCTCTTCGTTAGCTTGGCTGCATTCATTTATCCTTATATAAATACTTCCTGCCTTTGGCTTGCTTTTCCGTTAGAAATCTATTTGCCCTGATCCAGTTTCGTGTACGTTAGAATGCAATGTACTACCTTTGCATCATGTGACTGGGAATAGGCGGGAAAACATTTAAACGATGTTAGTTATGCATGCTTTTTAAGTAGTAATTGCAACTTGTGATTCAAACAAATCATGATGTTCACTTGTTAGATCATTTATAGCTGTACGGATCGACTTATTTCTGTTGCGGATATATGTGCACCCTCTTGATTATCTTGGCTGCATTTATTTAGCCATAAAAATAGTTCCCACTTCCCACCTTTGACTGTTCTGTGACAAATCCATAATTGTGCTGGTCCTACTGCTGATTTCTGGATGTATCAATACAGGCTCCAGTAAGCTATGTTTTATTTATGTATTTCCATTTATGCCAGTGAAGGTTTGAAGCATTGAGAGCTAGCTTAGTGTAACATTCATGTTAGCGTGTCAGTCACATCTTTCTGTAGGCTTTGAAACTTATTGACAACCCTGCAATGTTACTGTAATTTCTTTGTCTACTACAATGTGGAATTGGCACAGGTTGACACACCTTTTAAGAGCTAGCAGTAGACAAAGTTCCTGTTAGTATTTCATTCATGGGCCATTTAGCTTTCTATGTTGATTCTGCGATTGTATTGGCTGCATGGCTAGCTGATCCCTGCAGCACTGCCTGCAGATATCCCCTATGGGTTGGAAATCCTAGGCAAGAAAGAATATGGCTACGTTAAAATGTGACGTGCTCGCTTACGTCATTACTAGAATAGGTGAGAAGGAATTACTGGACAGACGTTATGCTATGCTCACTTTCTATTAACTAGTAATGGCACGTCGAGCTGAAAAAAATCATGTCTTTTGCTTTGTAGATCATTTACTGTTGTGTGAATTTACTGATTTCTGTCTCTGGCTGGGTATATGCTGCACGTGTATCCTCTCGGTTACCTTGCCGCATTCATTTTAGCCATATAGATAGTTCCTGAAATTGGCTTTTCCATAAGAAATCTGTTTGTGCTGCTCCAGTTGCTGATTGCTGCATGTATTAGTAATACAGGATCCAGTAGGCTGTCTTTTTTTTTTCTCATTACCAGCAGCTCAATTACTCAACCCTCAAAATAAAGCAAAAATAAGGATTCATCTAGGCTTTTGTTCTTTAGCTTTTAAACTGTTACCCACTCTTTTTGAACCCAAGTCAATAGATGTACTACACAGCAGCTAGGCTGTTACTTGATTGGATTCTGCTGTGGGGCTTTTCTGCTCTGAAACCTGTTATGTCCTTTTTGCTGCAATTGCTTTGTCAAACATGTGATCAGTTCATACTTGATGCAAAAAGTTCTTGTTAGTATGCCTCATGATTTTCTAGGTGTTGTATGTGAGATTCTTCAATTCTTTTAGCTCTATGACTAGCTCATCAATGCAGCATCTCCCGCAAACCTCTCACGTGAATTGGAAATTTTAGGAAACAAAGTATACGGTTACATAAATGCAATGTTACTAGCTTGCATCATGGGACTGGAAATGGGTGGGAGAGCATTACTGGGCAAACATTTAATATATTTTAGTTATGCATGCCTTTTTAAGTAGCACTAATGGCAACTTGTGGTTCAAACAAAACATGATGTTCGCTTGTTAGATCATTTATAGTTGATTGACTTATTTCTGTTGTAGCTAGTGCACCCTCTTGATTATCTTGGCTGCATTCATTTAGCCATAAAATAGTTCCCACCTTTTACTATTCTGTAACAAATCCATAATTGTGCTGGTCCTATTTCTGATTTCTGGGTTTTGTTTATTTATTTTCTTTTTATGAGTGGTTCAGTTGTTGTAATTTCCTTGTCTAAATGTGATCCATACAGGTCCTATGCACCTGTCGAATGAGTGGTTCTATGAGTTGTAATTTCCTAGTGTATATTCCTGTTAGTCTGCCAGTCACATCTTTTTGGGTGCTGTATGTTTGGTTGCGTACAATGTGATGCACTCGCTTACATCATGACTGGAAATTAGTGGTAAAGTTTTAATGGTCAAACATTTATTAGTCATGCATTCTTTTTAAGTAGTAACTGGCAACATGTGGTTGAAACGAATCATGTTGTTCACTTTGCATACCATTTGGGAAAGTAGGGATTGACTGATTTTTGTTGCGGCTTACATCATAATTAGAATATGTGGGAAAGTATTACAGGACAAACATTAATATGTGTTGATTATGCATGCTTCTTAAGAGGTGACAGCGACATGTTGTTGATTATCTTGACCGCATTCTGATGTGGGGGCTTTTTGTGCTTTTCCACCTGCCAAATACTGCCATTACTTTGGTAAAATTGTGATTTGTATTTGTACGATGCATAAAATGGGGAATGTATTACTCACTTTGTAGATCATTGTAGCTTTCATGGATTTATTGGTATCCACTGTGGTATATGCTGTGCTTGTACCGACTTGATTATCTTGGTTGCATTCATTTAGCTATAAAATAGTTCCTGCATTTGCCTTTCCTTTAGAATTGATATTTGCACTGGTTTTATGGCTGGACATTGGATGTTGGGCGTTGGCCGCTGGCCTGCTGTATGCTAGGCGTTGGTTGTTGTTTTATAGCCAGCTCTCTTTTTATTTATTTATCAGAAGTTCATTTACTCGACAAACTTGCTATATGCCTGTCAAATAAAGCATAGTCTTAGAGTAGGCTCTTGGTCATAAGCTTTTAGACTGGTACCAAAGTTTCAAAACAAATTAATTACTGGGATGACCCAAAGTGAGTTTTCATTGGCCACCTAAAGGAGTTCAGTAGTTAGCATTGATAAACACTTGGAATTTCTTTTGGTAATTAGGTTGTATGTTAAGTGTATGTGCCATATATCTCGCAGATATTGAAAATGCAAGTTTTGATGCACAGGATTGCCTGCCATGCTTGAGTACAAATAGATTGAGTACAGAAAAAAGGTGTCTTTGCAGTTTTCTATTGTACTAACTCAAGTACGTTTTCCAGATGCTAGAAGGAGAAGGAAGCGTTCTCTCGTTATGCACAAGAAGAGGAGGAGGATACTGCCTTTTGTACCTACTGAAGATGCTGCTAGAAGACTCAAACAGATGGCTTCTCTGGCCACTGCTTTGACATCTTCGAAAACAGAGTTCAGTAACGAGTTGACTTATATGCCTAATATGGCTCCCAGATCCTCCAATCAAGCAAGATTGGAGGAAGGTGGTATGCAGGTTAGCAAATCTCTCACCCAAAATAATGTTATAACCATTTGGTGTTTTGTTGTTCTAATTTTGCACTTGTCAACTTTCAAGGTTCTTCCCAAAGAGGATAAAGAAACCATAGAACTCTGCAGGACCATGCAACAAAGAGGCGAATGCCCTCCACTTCTTGTAGTCTTTGATTCACGTGAAGGGTACTTCTCTAACTCATGACACTCAGTTATTTACGTTTTGGAAACTTTCTATTATATATAGTTGAGCTTGCAGTTTTGCTCCCCAAATTTGCTGTGTGTGCATGCTATTGGAATTTGTGTGTGCACCACTGCCCTCGACGTTCTAGTGTCCACACACTAATTTCAGTGGCATACACACAATATTTGTCTAAGCAAAACAGTGTACTTTACATACATTTTCCCTTACTTTTTGAATACGCAGAAATTACACTTATGCCTATCTATTTCCAGTTTCACTGTGCAGGCTGATGCTGATATTAAGGATATGACCTTCATTGCTGAATATGCTGGGGATGTTGATTATCTGGAGCACAGGGAAAATGATGATTCCGACTGTATTATGACGCTCCTTTTGCCAGCAGATCCTTCCCAAAGGCTTGTCATTTGCCCTGACAAACGGGGGAATGTTTCTCGCTTTATTAATGGCATCAATAACCACACACCGTAAGTAGTTGATTTTCTAGTTGTAGGTTCAGTGTACAATTGTTGTACTGTGTTCTCATCTCAAAGAACAGATGTGTAGTACATTCTAAGTTTGAAAGCCTTATATTTGCAGGGATGGGAAGAAGAAGCAGAATGTCAAGTGTGTGCGGTACGACATGGATGGGGAGAGCCATGTCTTGTTGGTGGCCACCCGTGATATAGCTTGTGGTGAAAAGCTATATTATGATTATAATGGATATGAGTATGCGTATCCGACTCATCATTTCTTCTAACCTAACCCCTAAAGTTTTGACCTGCCCGGTAGACAGTAGTAGGGAGCCTGGGTAAAATAGGGTGTGTTGGCAATATTTCCAGCTTTGCCACCAAAATCTGATAATTTATTATACTGCCCTTGGTACAAATAACACATTGAACCCAATTTTCCAAAGAGATCCAAATGACAAAAAATGATAGGAGCTGGTGACTAATAGTGAAGTAGCACCCTGATTCAGTTATGGAGCCAAGAGGAATGGACACTGATCCTGCTCTCAATAGGTATATTCTCATTCATATTCTTTTTTCTTATTCAGGGGTTCTTCCGATCCCTTTTGTGAGAGTAAATAGGTGTTTGTGGGTCTCGTTTATAAGAATGTTGTAGTAGAGCTAACTGATGCTGATTAAAGGCATATTTCAAGTGGATAGTAAAGTTTTTCTTTTCTTCTAAGTGTGTCGCCATCTGCTCGGCTCTCGTGTTACTTAAGCTGTTTCAGTCGTGCGCCCAAACACCTGTCACATCTGTGTTCTACACGCCCGTGCTCTACACGTGTGTGTTCAACACTGACACGTGATTGTCACATTTGTCAAATTGGGACGTGCGAATGAGACCCCAAGGCCTGGTCCGATGGAATACCCTCGTCACATGTGGCACTCTAACCTAGCCCATTAAGTAGCAAGGAACCTGGGCAAGATAGGGCCTGTGGGCGATATATTTCCAGCCTAGAGGAATCGTCATTGATCCTCCTCTCAAGAGGCATCTTCTCATTCATATTTCTTTTATTATTCAGGGGTCCGCGTACCTCCTATTTATAAGAATGTTTATTGGAGCTAACTGATGCTAGTTCAAGGCACATTTCGAATGGAATTAATAGATAGATAGAGATCAGTTAAGTGCGCTGTCATCAGCTTTCGTCATGTTAAATGTGCCTTGATGTAATTGTTCCAATTATGTTCCTAGTTAGTATCTTTTTGCCGGTTCGATTTTGTTCCACGCACACAGTACACGCGCGTGTTCAACACTTCACACAGTATGGTCACAATTGTATAGTTTGCACATGCGAACGAGTTTGAAATGGTCATATATGGCATTTGACACATCTCTCATCTAGTCCGACCTAGCGTTCGCACTAAATTAAAAACACAGCTGATTATGCCTCGTAGATTAGGTAGACAAAACGATGATTATGTGCTAGGCGGGAGGGTCACAAAAAGGTTGTCTACGCAAGCCTGACAATCCTACCAGTACAGCTGTACAGGTGCAAACTGTTCAGGGCAATATGCCATTTCAATTCAGGGAAAACCCATCCACCATCACGGTACACCCTTGTCCCCTACAGCAAGCTCATCATACACATCACCGTTCCAATCCACTGTTGTCTATATGTGTGCACTCAGCATGCTCGTGCTACGCGACCTGGTTGGCTTCATGCCAAACTTGCAACCACCATGTTTTAGATCTCTCCAAATCTATCAAAATGAAACCATGCAAAGAGTACAGGCATCCAAAACGCCCGTGTACCAAACTCGCAGACGTGGTGAACGCAACCAACCATCGCAGCATGCTCTCCATCAATCTGAACCCCAAGCCTCGTCACGCATTGCTTGTCGAGTGGCAATTCTGTTCTTCCTCTCTTCCTCCTGTTTCTTCAGCTCATCGGACCCGAAGTTTGTGAACTGCTTCAACCCCATCCCATGAGCAATTAGCCTTTGGGCCGTTCTTGCAGATGTCTTTGGCCTCGGCTTGGGTGGTTCTAGGTCTGCAGCAAGATGCAACAGCAACTTAAAGCACAGCATGCAGGAAATTACCAACAAGACTATACGATCAAAGTGCAGTACTGCAGTGGTCCACAAAGCATGTAACAAGAGGTGATCCAGTGGAAAGGAACCATCACAAGGCAAAAGTTGTTACCTCTACCATCTATTTTTGTCAATAGATCATCACCCTCCTTCAGTGACCGCACTTTGTATTTTGGAGGTATGCAAGCCTGGCCCTCACTAGCTATAAGTTGATTTGAAAGAATAAAGGGATCAGAATACATGGAACCAAAGCTACAAGAACAATAATAGTGGATGGCTCGACAAATACATGGAACCAAAGCTACAAGAACAATAATAGTGGATGGCTCGACAGTTCCTATCGCCTGCATTAAGTTCTGCCCGAACAGAATGGAATAACAGCAGATAAGCACAAAAATATTAAAGTTGAACAGATAACCATGAAACAGACCACAACCTAACATTTCAATACATTCTAAAAGTTTCTTCTCTCAGATAACTATACTTGTCTAACCCATCATATCTGACATCAAAACTTGTTTGCAACAGGGGAGAGGGAATGTGCCGTTGCCTTGCCTCTCTCAGTAAATCATGCCATAAGAAGGAGCTATCAGATTACCTTCTGATGGATTCCGAAAAACAGCAAGTGCAGAAGTATCATTAACCCAGCGAATGGCAACTCCATGGTCCCCAAATTTATCAAAAATCCTTTCTAGATCTGTTGTGCGAGTGCTTGGTGAAAAGTCGTATAAAACAAGGACATGCCTTGTCCCAAACTGTGCAGCAGCTACAAAACCAAGTCAAGGAAGTTAAGTCAATTCAGCATGAACTAGCTAACCATGCAGATGGGAACGGTTATCCTGAATACCTGTAACAGCATTGTTCTCCCGCTCATTCGCACCGCCCTTTGATCCACCCTGAGGAGTGGCATCTTTGTCATCCAAATCTCTTTCTGAGCCACACTGGTCACTGTACAGAACGCTCTTATTGTAAAGAAATGAACCCCTCCCCCTCCTTTTGGGCCCTGAAGATGGGGTGCTACTTTTCTCTGAAGAGCTACAGGAAGATACTCTAGCTTCTTGCACAAGGGAGCGCGCTAGTGTGTCATCAAGTGCGCCGCTATCTGCAATAGCCTCCCAATCTGCAAAGCATCAAAGAAGGAATGTAAGATCTTGATTTTTGCAAGCTGTGTCCACAAGCTAGACAGCATGGGCGCACTTGATGACAATACCATCTTCTTCGTCCTCATTGCTTTTATCAGTATTAGCTGAGACTTGGGAGTCGTTTGATGGGCCAGCCGCATCATCGTGTGATGAACCATCATGATTCCTTCAGAGCACATTGTTTGACACCAAAAAAAGCATAAGTACGAAAGAACTACTGAGGACCCGGACTAGTACACAACCACCTAGCATTTCTGATACCAGTACTATTTTAGATACATCGATTTTGCCACTAGATCTTGGGGTGTCAGAAGTAGCAGCCAAGATGCTGATGACGCAGGGAAATGGGATAACCAACTACTCAAAGGTAGGAGTCATCCAGAACTAAGTGATCAATCCCTCCTGATCTTACATCACGTTTCGCATTAGAATCCTATAACTATAAGACTAGACTAGGAATGAACAACCCAAGCCCCGAAGCATAGGTCCCAAGTACCAAGTGCAGGAGCAAGCGTGACGATTCGGGGGCAACAAGGGCGGTGAGAAGGGGAACGAACCCTAGGTCCGCAGGGGCCGCGGCACGGGATCGGAGGACGATGGCGCGGGCGCGGAGCTCGTCGGCGCGGAGGGTGTTGCCGCAGGAGGCGTGCAGGCCCGCGAGGTCGCCGAGAGCCGTGGCGAGGCGGAGGTCAGCGGCGGAGGAGGTGGAGAGGTTGGAGACGACGGACTCGAGGAGGGCGATGGCGCCGTCGACGTCGCCGGCGTCGACCAGGTCGTCCACCTCCTCCGTCCAGCGGGGCCCGTCCATCGGCGGCCTTTGGAGACAGGACGGGAGTTGCAGCGAGCTCGAGGACAGGGACAGCGCCGCGCCGGAGTTGGCTGCTGGTCCCGCAGCAAAAGGACAAGCCTGGAGTGGAGGAGTTCAGGGGCATCTTTTTTTTTACTAATAAGGGAAAAATATACATACACGATCTTTCCATTATGTAAAGCTTATCTTGATGATTACACGGTACTATTCGAGTATCACATTACATTACATTTAGGCTCCGTTTAGGTCTCTGGAATCAGAATTCCATTACAATAACTACTTATTCTCCACTAATATGAGAAGAAAAAAGAGATTTTGGTGCTTTGAGTGGAGAAAGAAGAGCAAAGAACTTCGTGATACAATCTCAATTAATTCACTTATAGAAAAAAAATCACTTTTTTTGGATTAATACATACATTGGCATTATTTAGTTACATTTTAATTCTCCTAAATTCTTAGGAGCCAAATGGAATGTTAGACCTCTCTTGGAATTGATGAGAAGTAGAGAAATTTTTTATGATTCGATTCTTGTAGGAATTTTTTATGAGTCTTTAAAACAGAATAATGAATCCTATCGATTTTTTTTTTTTTTTGAAATTCATATGAAATAGCATCGCCATAGTAATTTTGGAGAAATATAAGATCATAAGATCCAACCTTATATTTTCATTTTCTGAGTCTTAGGATTCCTATTTTTTTTCCACGTAGTACCGAAACTATTTTTTACTCTCCTATGTTAATCTTGTAAGATTGAATTGTATGGACATTCTAATTATGTGTTTTTTGTATCTTTATGTTCTCAGAATCCCTGCGTTATGAACAAGACATGGTACTTTGTTGCAATTTATGCTACAAATTAGTTCATGATTTGCAAAGTTCGACTTCTTATGCTGACTCTGTGGCAGAACCGCCTAGATTAACCCGGATTTAGTGCTTAATCACCAGATCCGGACTAACCTCGGTAGTCCTTCAGGATGTAGGTATCTTGACTTGGCCTTCCCATCCGGATCGAGCTTGATTTTTGGGGCGACTTTCGAAGGAGTCCACAGGTTACAACATACACATCACACTTATTACATAAGTTAGAATATTACACATAGGTTTTGGTACTTATTACATTTCGGCTGATAAGTTCCTCAGCCATTAAACAAAAGTAGCATAGTTCTCATGTTCCTTCAACTCACGCACACATCTAACTGCTTCAGTTGTAGCCAAGCTTAGATCAGAAGAAAGGAGGATTCAGATAAGGGTCCAATTCAAACCACGTGTATTCCGCACCTATAAAAGAATAGGCAAGAAGCCTGAGTACTAATTACTCAGCAAGACTTACCCGACCACTGGATCGAAACCCGACTTCCTAACTCAGGCCGGGGTGGTTAGGTCAACTCACACTGCGGCAGGCCTAATAGTAAATCCTTAGCTTTTAGAATTTAGTTCACCCTTTTAGTTATTACCTGATCATACTAAGTTATCCTATTCTACTAACCCACCAGGATCCACCAAGACAAATATGTTGTCAAACATTCATCATTAACAAGATCAATTCTCTTACTACGATGTTAGTCGCGATCAGACAGCTTACAACCGGCAAGCAACAGACGATTCGAATCGATTTTCTACCTCTCGAGAGGGATACTCAGACACCCGTCATATGTGTGTACACCGACCCCACATACGACAACCCAACATCCAGTGCTACCTAGCCGGAACCATCCTCACCGAACCCGGGTGTCAGTCCTTCGACACCCGCCCAACCTCCTCCTTCCAGTTGGTCTCGTCTAGTTCCGCGCTTAGGTACAACATGACGAAAGGTTTACCGGAGCCCGTTAAGGACGGTAAGTGAATGAGGCGCGTTCGGCCCAACCAGGCCACACATCGGACGGCCTTATGCGGCACAAGCAGGATCAGGGTCCATAGCAAATAATCATAACATGTAAAGTACGAAAGCGAAACTGATCCCGCCGCATGCCTGTCAATTTATTAGCCATTTTCTTATTCTCAAAAAGATTCCCTTCCTAGACCTTTGCCACCTAAGCCATCTACTGAGCATAGGATTATATGCTGGGTAATGAGTCATCATGCTCTAGGGTTTCAATCAATTCCTAACTCTAATGCACAAGCATAACTCTGATTTAAATTAAGAAATTAAGGAACTGGGTAATGCACCGGGGCTTGCCTTGAGTCACCGGATCGGCCTTTATCGGTGACTCGGAGTCTCCTCCTGCAGGTATGAAGGATGCCTCGGTCGCACCTGGCTTCCGGATTTTCCGTTGCAGTGGAAGACTCTTCAACTGGAAGCGGTGGGACCAACGTGCCTAGGTTGATGACATGCAGGAGTTTTAAAATATGAGGATGATCAACCTGTTGAAAAAGTAAAATATACCATTTTCTAAAGAAAAAGGGTGGTTGGGGTTAAACGTGGACATTTTTCGAATGAAGATGATTGTCCTAAGCTTTAAATGAATTACCAGGTATTTTTAAATAATTTTAAATAATTTTTAAAGCTTAAATAAATTTTCTAGGAATTTTTGAATAATAAAAATGGATTTTTGAATTAATTTTCTACTTTTAATGCACTTTATGAATTTTTCTGCATTTTTAAATAAAGGCTAAATTTTTAAAATATATAAACTCTAATTTACTTTCTTTTTAGAATTACCAAATTATTTATATGAATTAATAAATAATTTTTCTAATTAAAATAAAACATATTACATTAAAGCAAAATAGATAAACAAATTAAATTTCAAAGAAAAAAAATACAGAAATACTGTTGAAATTCGGCCCAGCCCACAAAAAGAAGAAAGCAAAACGTTCTAATTTCCCCCTCCAAAAATCGCAGGGGCTCCCTTTTCGGCCTGGCTCGGCCCGGAGTGGGCCGGCGGCCTGCCTCCCCTACGGCGCGGCCCCGCCAAAGCCTTTCGGCTCGGCCCGGCCGGCCTGCCAGGCGGGCGGCCCAGCGGACCGGCCTCACCCGGCTCGCCCGGCCGGCCGGCGCGCGGCGCGAGCGCGACGCGCCGGCAGCGCCGGCGCCCATCCGGCGCGGCGGAGGCCGAAAGGCCTCGCCGGCGGTGGCCTCGGGCGCGGCGCGAGCTTCTCTCTCTTTCCCTCCCCTTTTCCCCTTCTTTCCCCCTTTCTCTTCACTGTGGGGTCGTCGCCCGCCGCGGCATGGCGCCCGCCGGCGCAACGCGCCGGCGAGGTAGCCTCGCAGCGGCGGCGGTGCCCGCGGCGACTTATTTTCTACTGCGCGGGGTGCGCGCTGTCGCGGCGCACCCGATGCGCGTAGGGGTTCCCGCGCGCGGGGACCGCGGTGGCGACGCCGCGGTGGCCGCGGCGCCATGCGGGGCTCCGAGCTCTGGCGAGCTCGGGCCGGCGCTCGGCGTGGCGCAGAGGGGGAGGAGTGGGGTGGGGCGTGCTTACCGGCGCGGTGTCGCAGTGGTGACGGCGACGGAGGCGGCAGCGACGGCGCGGGGCTGGGGGCACGGCGCGGCGCGGGAGCGTGGGAGGGGTGCTCCCCGCGCGCCGCTGCGGGGAAGAAGACCCCCCCCGCGGTCCCACCTGTCAGCGCCGCCTGACAGGGGGTGCGGGTGGTGAGGGGGGCAGGCCGCCGCCCCCGGCTGGGCTTCGCCCAGTGGGCGCGTGGCCGCGGGCGGGCCTGCCGGCCCGCGGGGCTTCCCCCGTTTGTTTTTTTTTTACTTTTACCCTTTTCATTTTTAACCCTAAATTTTGACATTTTTCGACAGGGGTCCAAATACAAAAGTGAAAGGGCTTAATTTAAACTACCCTTTCACATTTTTGCCCCTGGAAAACTACAAATTTTTAAAAAAGCCTCAAATTTAGATTTGAATCAAATTTTTGAAAGATAATTAGGGTAAATTGCAAATGCACTTAAGTGTTTAAAATTACGGAGTATTACAGACTCTAGCAGCTTCATCATCCCGTTCCTCAAATTCAAACTCCCACCTGTCTGCAGTGCTGAAACAGTGACAAAAAATGACAGATTTCTCAAAATAGCTATACCGTTGAAGAGAGCTTTAGGCCTCTTTTGTAATGCAAGAAATTCAAAAAAGATGGCGTAGGAAGTTCAATTTCACAAGAAAACGTATAGAAAACGTGGGAAAAAAATCCTGCGTTTTAAAACGATTCTCTTCTTTCCATTCCATGGTTTTATCGGAATGATCACGGACGGCCTGAACTTACTCGTCCCCACGCGTTCAATGCTGGTAACAACAAAGTTTTCTGGCCACATCTTACTCTGTCTATAGTAGCGTTGCAGTATCGTTTTGTACGCAGCGCATTTATCCATCCCATTGAAAATGGTCTTAGACTCTTATGTGCAACGAAGACTAAGAGAGATGAGAACCAGGCGCACAGTTCCCTGCAGGGACCTACATGACTGGCTGTTGAACGCAACGTGAAGCTCGCGGTGGGCACCATGGATTGTAATTTCGTTTTTACTGTTCCGGATTTCGTTTTATTGACCAAAAATTGACTTTTATAATTTTGAATTCTGAGCCAAAAAAACATCAAATTCTGGACCTAAATTTATGTTTCAGTGAGTACCGAAAACAAAAAAAAGTCTCGGAATTCTGGGAACCCCGAACGAAAAATCGAACCCTGGTACTGGGCACTTGGCGTGCTGAAATGAGTGTTTTAAGCCGGTGAAGGATCGACGAACTAATTAAGATCTATGTAGCCTTGCTTGGGTAAGTTGAGTCAGACAGAGTGAGACATCAACATTTTTTTTGTCCTAATGCTATATTATGTAATTATATGCTTTTTAAGGAAAAACTATTTTTAACTATGTCCCTTACCAAAAGCTTGGTGCTTGAACATATCATCAGAGCTTATAAAAGCGGCTAAGGTATGAAGGACTCTACACCACCATGATTCCGAAGAAAGATGGAGAAATCATTTCAAATGCCGTGCCAAGGTTTAGATTCAAATTATGCTTCGTGCGCGTGAGCGGGACATGAGTGGCTTACGTGTGGGCTACACTCCATCTGTCAGTGGCTCAAGTCTCATTAACTTTAAGTTAGCGAAGACTCGTCTGTGTGCGCCCCTCTAGCTAGGTATATTGTTGCAAGTTTGTTAACCTATGTTTACGTTGATTACTAAAAAAAATATAAAATGTGTATTAGACTAATAACTTAGTAAAACCAGTGTGTGCTTCAACTGTCTTTCCCTTGAATTCGAAGTTTTGAAATTCGAAGTGGGCCGCCTAATTCAGTGCATTTTTTTGATGACATTTGGTATGGGCCTAGTGCATGTGCTATACAGGCCTACGGTTTTCATTACCTTGGTGCTGGAACATGAATGCTGTTCACGCCACGCGCTGCTTCTTGTTGTATACTCCCTCCGTCCATAATGGATCTACGCATTTGGGGAAAAAAATGTCCAGAATTGATCTTCGTATTGTTGCATGTGTATGCACTTAGTAAATGCAGTTGTCTCGTATTTTACCGGTCCTCCACATGCAAGACGTTGCAGCACGTCTCTCCAGCTTCCATGCATGCGCTCATTGGATCCCGTCTCTTCGGCTTCATGCATGTACCGCGGGGTCAGACGCTGGTTACGGAATATAATCACGCGCTCGTATCTTCTTGGTATTGAAACCAAAAAGAAATACGAAGATCAAACTTAGACGGAAGGACTATATTATAAACAATAAATAAACATAAATAAAGGGGCCATCTTCATTCACACTGAAGAGGGGAAAAGACATATACGAGCAAGCAAAAGTACAGATTCAGAATCCGGGGCAAAGTTGTACTTGGGCACGTATGGCAAAGCAAAGGACCGGCAATTTCAGCGCACTTGCCTGTTAGTGTTAGCAGTATCCTCGTGTGGACCACCGCCACGTCTCATCTTTCGTCCACGTTCCATCTCGTTTAGTTTAAATTCTTATATATATAATTTATACATACATTTATAAACAATAGAGGACTTGCAAATTTTGAAAGAGGCAAATGGTTAGACAAGACGATGTGCCTGTGCTGCCTATGGATTTGGCAACAATCAAGACAGGTTTGGGGGGGGGGGGGGACGACGGAGACCGACCCCCGCCCGTCTGCCTGCTGGGTTCACACGGCACGGCACGGCGAGGGGGCGGACGCGTACCGATGCAGGAGTCGTCACAGGACGGACACGGCAGCACCTCCTTCCCATACCGGGACGGGACTGCTCCGCCTCCGCCCCTCCGCTCCGCTCCGCTTCGCTTCTCCTCCTCCTCCTCCTCTTCCTCGTCGCCTCGCCGTCGCCGTCGCCGTCTCCACCTCTCTCTCTGCTTCTGTTCTACTAGCTAGGAGTACTAGTTCTCCGCCCCCCCCCCTCCCTGATTTGGATTGGGATTTGTATTATTCCTTCTCTCTCTACCTCTACCTCTACCTCTCGCTCGACGCCTCCGCCTCTTCGTCTCCGCGTGGCGCCCGCCGCCGATCCCCCGATCGATCGCCGCGACTCAGGTACCCGCCCCGCCGCTCTCCTCCCCCCCCCCCCCTCATCGCAGTCTGGCGCTTTGGATTGTTGGGCTTGCTGTGCCCTCCAAAGTCCAAGGCTCCTAGTACCGTACTACTATATCTATATATCTACTAATTCTGCTATGCTGCGACCCGAGGCAAGCGGCGGCATGCTAGGAGGCCATTGCTGGCCGCTGTGGTCCAACTCAACCGCTTCAGTTTCCTTTCCGCGGCACCGGCACGCGTCTCCTCTCCTCGCCGGAACCAACTACTCTCAACTCATGCGAACCTACTCTCTTGCACCTCCAACTGATTACGTATTCTACTACTTCATTCATAATAGTGGGGCTACAGCCTACAGGGGCAGGGCAGGGCAGGGCAGGCCAGGGCGCAGTTATTACTTGTTGGTACTTGGCTGGGCGCTCAACTGCGAATTTAGCACTAGTATTTATTACCACTGCGATGGACTGCAATGTTCCAGGTTCCAATCCAACAGATGGAATGTGTATGTATGGCTTCATCTTCATCGATGTCCACAGACAAGGTTCCTTTCCTTCTATCTGTGGTCTGCCATGTTCCCATCTGTGCTACTGCCGCCTAGTTGCCGATGCAGTTGTCAGTTGCCGGAGCCCAAGCTCCTCCACCTCCTCTTCCATGTGTTTGTTGCGCATTCTGCTAACGTGACTCCCGTTTCTCTTTCTCAAACGCTACTACCCCATCCTCCACCTTAATTACGCAGTTCAAAGTTAGCTGGCTGTTGTTACTTGTTGTAGCGTTGTACCACCCACCGTTGATCATACCAGGCAGGGACGCTTGAAACCCTTGCTGCGCATGGCATTATTGGGCAAGGGGGGTGCGTATCCTCAGTACGCCTCTCAGGGATTCAGAGATTAAACTCACGCAGTCACACCCTCTTTTCCTATTCCTGGTTGATGTAGGAACTGATTTTCCTTTGACCCAATGCTTACCACGCTGCTATTTTTTTTTCCATCCCTTGTATCCTTTGCTGCTTTCTAACCGAACTGCTCGTGATTTTTCTTTTTTATATCTTTTCTTCTGCACAGTATCTTGTCTCTAAATGTTGGGATCATTATGTGACCGTTCCTATTTTCCAACTTTTCAGCTTCAAATTGGATACGTTGATGTCGCATCGTACCACCAGGCAATCTTTGACTGTTCTAGCCTAGCCGTATATTTCTGATCGAAGAGGCCAATCTAGCTAAGCAACGATGGCATCACTTCAGCTATTGCAACTAACAGAACGCGGCCGCAGCCTTTTGTCTTCAAGAAGGTATGCTGATGATGCCGAGTAGCAGCCTTCTTGACTGTTTACAATTAACTAGTGCTTCCTCTTCTTTTTATATTTCTGCAGGAGAACACTTGCAATTGTTTCTGGCACGCTACTTGCTGGTGGAACTTTAGCATACGCCCAGTCAGCTCGACGGAAAAAACACCAGGAATCAAATTCTTGCAGTGATGCAAATTCACATGGCAGGAATAATAAAGAAAGAACTGGTCCGAATGGCATCGATGCTAAATTGGTTAAAACAAGGAAAAAGAAGAATGGACTCAAGTCCTTGCACTTTCTGGCCGCTATTTTACTTAAGAAGATTGGTCCAAATGGAACAAAATACCTTCTTGGCTTGATAATAACAGCAGTAAGTTATATCGTGTTCATTATTACGCTCTTTCAAGTTAATTTGTCATGTTGGTATTCATGCTCTGGATATCAAAGAATGCATAAAATCTATTTTGGAAGTTTCCATTGCGTTAGCATTTTTAATCATTATTTGCGTTTCCTAACCTTTTTATTCTATTTTGCACACGAGGTCATGTTTTGTAGTATGTTACTGTGTTTCTCTATTGATTTATGCTTCAGCTGTACCTGTATCTGGGTCTTAACAGAACTCTTAAACTCATTGTGTACCTTGGCTTTCTGAACATGTATTTCCTGTTTTCTCTCCAACTACTTTATCGTTCTAAAGCAATATGATGATGCATCCAATCTTCCTGCAGGTCTTGCGTACGGCTGTTGGCCACAGATTAGCAAAAGTTCAAGGGTATTTGTTCAGAGCTACATTTCTTCGGCGTGCCCCAACCTTTATGCGTCTAATTATTGAAAATCTTCTTCTATGCTTCATCCAATCCACAATATATCAGACGTCAAAGTACTTAACAGGGTCCTTAGGCTTGCGCTTCAAAAAGATTTTGACAGATCTTGTCCATGCTGATTATTTTGAGGTATGTTGGGTTGTAAAATTGGAACTTCCCGACTGTATGCATTCTTTGCTCCTTACGATTTCAAAATTCTACTAATCTGTCTCCCCCCAGAACAATGAAACAACTCCCTTTCTCTCTGGAATTTAGCTACTCTACCAAAAAAAAAACTGTGGTATTTTGATTGAGAGATCGCAATCACATAATCAATGATTGGTTCATCATTGTTTGAATCACCCCAGCATTCCTCATTTTGCTACTAGCCTTATGCTTGTGAGGTATGAAATGATGGATCAAACCTTTATGTGCCCCAAATGGAACAATTGAGGTAGATTCATATCTAGGATCAGATTAAATATTGACGGTCAAGTTCTGGAATCCAAAGGAATGATAATGATTGATTTATCTTCCTGCACTTTTCACTCTGTGCCTTAGAACAGCAGATACTCCCTCCATGGCCCCACCCCATCCTCTCCTTGCTGGATCGTAGTGAATTTTTTATATATGTTCACTTGGATTTATTTTTTCAACCTTATGTCCAGAACATGGTGTACTACAAGATTTCAAATGTTGATCATCGCATCTCAAACCCAGAGCAAAGGATTGCAAGTGATATACCAAAGTTCTGCTCAGAACTAAGTGACCTTGTACAGGATGATCTAAATGCAATTGCAGAAGGGCTAATATATATCTGGCGCCTCTGCTCTTACGCAAGTCCGAAATATGTATTATGGATTCTGGTAATTCTTCTATATCTCAATTGTTTCTCTCTATGAATTGTGAATCAGTGAATGATGTAGTAATAACTTACCGTTAGAAGCTAAAGCTGCTCTAGTTCGCTTCTTTGTTTTGTTTAGAGAAAGTTTATTGCTTATTTAACAAAATAGTCTGTTCATTATTTAGTTAAAATTGTTATTAATAAGTGTGTGCTTTCAGGCATATGTTATAGGTGCTGGTGGTACGATTAGAAAATTTTCTCCTGCTTTTGGTAAGCTGAAGTCTACGGAACAACAGCTAGAGGGCGAATATCGTCAGCTCCATTCACGATTGAGAACCCATGCTGAGAGCATAGCGTTTTATGGTGGTGAGAACAGAGAAGCATCCCATATTAAGCAGCGGTTTGGGGCACTTGTTGAGCATTTGAATGTTGTTCTTCATGAAAACTGGTGGTTTGGCATGATTCAAGATTTTCTGCTGAAGTATCTTGGTGCTACTGTGGGAGTTATCCTAATTATTGAACCTTTCTTTGCGGGGAATCTTAGACCCGATTCATCGACCTTAGGACGGGCAGAGATGTTGAGCAATCTTCGATACCACACCAGCGTGATAATATCACTGTTTCAGTCTCTTGGGACCCTTTCTATCAGTTCACGGCGCTTAAATATTCTCAGGTAACTGCTGAATCTGATGTGTCAAATACTGATACCACCTGTAGGTTAAGTACACAATAATAAATACCATTCCTAGTATATATGAGCTTCAAACTCCAAATGGTAGTATTTGATGCTGATTAACTATTTGTTTCTTTCAGTGGCTATGCTAATCGTATTCATGAGTTACTGGATGTCTCACGTGAGCTATCTGGCGTTCGTGATAAATTTATGACTCAAAATGCCTCTACAGGAAATTATATCAGTGAGGCAAATTATATAGAGTTTTCAGATGTTAAGGTAATAATATATCATACTGATGTTCTGCCTGTCTACCATATATGAAGATTCTAATAAATAATTGGTTATAGGTCGTGACCCCCTCTGGAAATGTCTTGGTTGAAAATTTGACGCTCCGGTTGGAGTCAGGCTCTAATCTGTTGATCACCGGTAATCCTCTATCAAATATTTGCTCTCATTACTTTGGATCTGTGTTTGTTATCTGAATGCTTATCTGTGTTTGTTATCTGAATGCTTGCTGTCAAGGAAACTGAATTGATTGTTTAGTATTTGTGTTATGACCGGCATCCCATATGCCAGGCGCAAGCGCCATTGTGGCTAGGTGGGCCAGGCCGAGAGTTTGGATGTATCTATTTAGTTGGGCTAAGGCCCATTGTACGGTCTATATATATGGACCTAGGTCATGATTAATGAATCAAGCAGGCAATTATCTTGCCCGTGCTTCCCCGTAAACCCCACTGTACACCCGCGGCAACTGTTCACGTGAACAGTACCGCGGCCATCAGAACCCTAGCCGCCTTCTCCTGGTGACCACGGCGCCAGGACGCCGTGGGTACCGGCCTCAACCTCCCATCAGCCACAACTACGATCTCCGGAGTTCAAGTTCCAACAATTTGAATGTTCAAAATGCAATGCAAGAAGGAATAAGAAAATTTTGCAAGAAGTATGCCATATTTTGTAGAGGTGCTATCCACTTATCTGAAGGTACTATTTTTATTATGATATGTTGTGTGAGATGACTTGGTGTCCTAGTCTAGTAGTATCTCTTTTCCTTTAATTGTTTGAATGAGTCAATTGACTGTAGAGAGTTACTCTGGACTAGTCTTGAAATATGCTGATTGGTCTGGAATTGCTTGATCCGTGGCTACAGAAAAATAACAATTCACACCTGTCTAATTCAACGCTTTTGTCTTACCGTTGAATTTTTAATATTTCTTGTGAAAAATATCAGCTTAGAGGGCAACTTGAAGTCCCTTAGATATTCTGTTCAGCTTAGAGGGCAACCAAAATTATTAAACCAAGCCAGCACAGGCTCTTTTCCTAATACATTGAAGTTGCTTGTGTAGTTCATTGGTTCTACTAATGATTGTCCTTACATTAATATTTTTATTAATTATTTGTGTGCCTTACATCATGACAACAATCATCTTCTTAATCCTTAAAAAAGAAATTTCGTATGCCTAATAGTTTTTTTTTTAAATCTCTGTCTTTGTGCTTTTTGAGAGTTACAACCATGAGAGACTAACTTTGTGGCGTGCCTTAACTTTTATTTCAGGTCCCAATGGTAGTGGGAAAAGCTCCCTTTTCCGTGTTCTTGGTGGTCTGTGGCCGCTGGTATCTGGTCATATTGTCAAACCTGGTGTTGGTTCTAATCTCAACAAGGAAATATTTTATGTGCCCCAGAGACCATATACAGCTGTTGGGACACTTCGTGACCAGTTAATCTATCCGCTCACGGTGGATGAGGAGACTGAACCACTCAGCTATGGTGGCATGGTGGATCTTCTAAAGAATGTAATAACAATCATATATATGTACTTCATAAATTATCCTCTCAACATTACCATCATCTTTTCACTTTGTGCGATTTGTTTTTGGCTTTCCGTAACAATTGAAATAAGTAACAAACTATGTTTGAAATCCTTAATGTTACCTTTTGGTTGCAGGTTGATCTAGAATACTTGCTAGAACGCTATCCTCTTGATAAGGAAGTTAACTGGGGTGATGAATTGTCTCTTGGTGAGCAGCAAAGATTAGGAATGGCTAGACTGTTCTATCATAAGCCCAAGTTTGCTATCCTGGATGAATGCACTAGTGCTGTGACAACTGATATGGAAGAACGCTTCTGCAAAAGGGTTCGAGCAATGGGCACATCATGCATAACAATATCTCACCGTCCAGCATTAGTTGCATTTCATGAGATTGTTTTGTCCTTGGATGGGGAAGGAGGGTGGGATGTTCAGGACAACAGGTTACAATCATGAGACATATGCTATCATTTCCTTTTTTTTTCTTTTTAATTTTTGAGCACCGAAAAGTAAGGTTAAAGTTGATTTTATTCTTGTAGAAATGGTTCTTCCTTCTCTCCTGAAGTTGAGTTTGGTTTGCTGAAATCATCAGAAACTGATCGCAAGTCTGATGCACTTACTGTTCAAAGGGCTTTCGTCACCAGCACAAAAGTACTTACGTTTTCAGAATATCACTCCTATGTGTTACTATTAGGTTCATCTTCTATCTTTAACTGGATTTTATTTCCCAGGGCAATGCATCATTCAAGTCCAAGAAGCAGTCCTATTCAACAAAGGTCATAGCATCTTCCCCCAGTATGGAAATAGAACACACAGTGCAATCACCTGTTGTCCCACAATTGCAATGCTCTCCAAGACCTTTGCCTGTCAGAGTTGCTGCAATGTCTCAAATACTGGTAGGCAGCTGTATTTTTCATAATCTATTATAGTATTATTAGGACATGTTCTTCCTTTACTGTTTAGTTTCCTCTTAAACTTGCTATAACATGAAAAACATGTGATGTTTGGGGATATCAGAAGCTTAAATTATGAATTGGATTAATATAAACATACCACGGATCTGGAAAATTATAAGTTCTTCAGTCCTAATACTGCTCCCAAATATTCAATTGCCAGGTTCCAAAGCTATTTGATAAGCAAGGAGGGCAGCTGCTTGCAGTGGCAGTACTTGTATTCTCCCGCACTTGGATTTCAGACCGCATAGCTTCACTGAACGGTATGCTGTTTCATAAGCAAGGATGGTAGCTGCTTGCAGTGGCACCACTTATATTCTCTTCACTAACTATGTGAACTATAACTGATAGAGTGCATATACACTATTCATTTTGACAGGAACAAGTGTTAAGTATGTCTTGGAGCAGGATAAAGCTGCCTTCGTTCGTTTGGCTGGCATCAGTGTGCTGCAAAGTGCTGCAAATTCCATTGTGTCACCCTCACTGAGGTAATTTGTGGTTCCACTCATTGAAGTTCTTTGTAGGCACTAAATTTGGTTCATCGTGGAATCTTCACTAAATGAATCCAATTATTCTTGCAAGAATACAAAGCTACTTGTGGAAATAGCTTATTTATATAATTTGTTTCATGATCTGATTAATTGATTCTTTTTATAGAAATCTTACTTCGAGAATTGCCCTTGGTTGGCGGATCCGCATGACCAACCATTTACTTCAATATTATTTGAAAAGAAATGCTTTTTACAAGGTGAGCTATTCTCCAGTGGAATACTCATCAGGCCTTTTATTGCACTATGTGCCAGTGTTTCTTTCCTTTTATAATAGTTTTGCGTGGTATGCATGCAAGCATCTATTCATCATGTATCAGTTTGGATCTATTCATCATGTATGTATCATGTTGGCTGTTCATGTGCATCTTGTTTGAGTGTATCACATGTTCTATGTGGTACTGTGCAACCTCAGTCTGGTATTATCTTTTCCGTGCCCCATGTGTGATACCTGGAGTAAATGGGTAAATTATGTTTCAAGAATGTATCAATTTGAGCTCCTTGTATTCACTCTGCGTCTGGCACTTACTACTTGATCAATCTGTTTGTAAACACTCCCTTGGCTGCTTACTTTCCTGGCAATCGATACTTAAAATATGTAGTGGGCTGATTCAAGGGCAGGATACGGAGTTTTGTACATCAAGTGATTTGTTTTGTAATTAAGTGCACTCTACAGTCTACTCCCTCGGTCCTGAAATATAAGGGAATGAAGCATTCAGATTTGTTGTCCCGTAATATTACAGCTTGGAGTTAAAGATGGTCAATTAACAAACATGCATTTAATTAGCCTCTTCATTTTTTTTCTTAGTTTGTGGGTGGATGGTTATCATTTCTTGCCGCTTAAGGCTTTTGCATGCATGCCATCTCAGCTTCCACTGCCCAATTGTGGAGGGTACATGCATCTTTCCGATGACTTTTTAATCTGTCCTAAAATATATTCGTTCCCTTTTATTCCAGGACGAAGGTAGTAGATTGGATGGCTAAAATTGATATTCTTGTTTCGAAATTTTGGTAGATCATAGGTTCAGAATGGGCTTGTGTATTGTACTGGGCATGATATATATATTTGCATGAAACTGAGCACTTCTAGTTTATCTTGCAGGTATTCAACATTTCGGGTATGAGTATGGATGCAGATCAAAGAATAACACATGATGTAGAGAAGTTGACCAATGATCTTGCTGGCTTGGTTACAGGAATGGTGAAGCCACTAGTTGACATTATTTGGTGAGTCTCTTATGATCTTCCGAGTTTTGGCTATGTGTTCTTTAATACTGAGATTTGTTTGTAACCCTGTTCGAATTTACAAGGTTTACATGGAGAATGAAGCTTTTGTCTGGGCGAAGAGGAGTTGCTATACTCTATGCATACATGTTGCTAGGTCTTGGTTTTCTAAGAGCTGTGTCCCCTGACTTTGGTGATCTTGCAAACCAAGAACAAGAACTTGAAGGCACATTCCGGTTAGTAATACATACTCCATTGAGCATTGGCAAAGTTTACTTTCTTGTCATCTGAAAGCTTTAAGGCGTTGCCCTTGTAACATTCATCTAGGTTCATGCACTCAAGATTGCGGACCCATGCTGAGTCAATAGCTTTCTTTGGCGGTGGATCAAGGGAAAAAGCTGTAAGTTTCTTCATACTACATGAATGCCACCCAAAATTAGTACATGTTAATCTTATGTTCTTTCTGAACATGGTGTTATCTGGTAATTTCTTATGCTTTCTTTTCATCAAAGTTTTGAGGTTCAATCCCAAAAACCAAGTGTTGTACATGTAGTTCAATCGTAAATTTTGCCTGTATATTAAATCATAATCTAAAAATTGTAAATTTTTCTAGTTTATTTTGTCATCTGATGCATGACCTATTCTCAGTACAATTTTGTGCCCTCACGTTCTGCTCCCCCCCCCCCCCCCCCCCAAAAAAAAAAAAAACACAGATGATTGAAGCTAAATTCACAACATGGCTCAACCACTCAAAGGTTCTATTGAGAAAAAAGTGGCTCTACGGTATTTTTGATGATTTTGTAACAAAACAACTGCCTCATAATGTGACATGGGGGCTGAGTTTGTTATATGCATTGGAGCACAAGGGGGACCGAGCTTTGACTTCAACACAAGGTTAATATTATAATCTCGAAAGTTCTATTTTCTGTGTGGTATTCCTTTTAGTGTGGAGATTTGAAGAATGCACTCTTTTTTTTTCTCGGAATCACAGGAGAGTTGGCACATGCCCTGCGGTTCTTGGCATCGGTGGTGTCACAAAGCTTCATAGCGTTTGGTGATATTCTTGAGTTACACAAGAAGTTTCTTGAGCTTTCTGGTGGTATTAATAGAATATTTGAGCTTGAGGAGCTTCTGCAGGCATCACAAAGCAGTAAGTGTCTATTCATACTGAAACTTAGGCAGTGTTTGGTTTGTCACCTCGTAGTGTGATTGGACTACGGAGCGTAAATTGACTGCCACATGTGTTTGGTTCCATATATCATGTAATCAGTTTCCCCGTAATCAGATAACATGCAATTCGTACTTGATACACCCCGCTGTCCTCTGTAATCACTTCCGACTGCTCCGACTAGCATCTGAAACCATTACAGTGTTGAGCCAATCAAAGCTCGTGATTGCTCACATCATTGGCGATTCCTTGGTGAATTGATTTCATTATCATTTACGTTACCACTGTTCCAAGCAAACATTACCTTAGTGCTATTAGGTAGTGGTATGTCAGGTTGATTGTCAGCTGAATATATTTATATAGTTCAAAATGATAAATTTAGACCTATATCTTTCTCTTCTTTGTTCTTGGTCTTACCACTTACTTGCACCTCATTATGGTCTTCCTGTTCATCTAGATCCTGTCGTGCCTTCTAATGCTATAAATGCTGCCTCCGAAGAAACAATTTCCTTCCATGGTGTGGATATTGTAACACCATCACAGAAGCTATTGGCTAGCCAATTGTCTTGTGATGTATCTCAAGGGAAAAGCCTTCTTGTGACTGGTATGTCATGTTGCAGATTCTGTTTACTTTAAATTTAGCATTGTCTTGACTTTGATTCTCTAATATATGTTACTATTATTTTTCCATGATTGAAGGTCCAAATGGTAGTGGAAAGAGTTCCATTTTTAGGGTGCTCCGTGGTTTGTGGCCCATTTCTTCTGGTAGACTTGCCAAGCCATCTGAAGGGATTTTTAATGTTCCTCAACGTCCATATACTTGTCTTGGAACCTTGAGGGATCAGATCATATACCCTTTCTCACGCGAGGAAGCGGAGTTGAAGATGCTTTCATACGAAACAAGTAGGTGCCACCTATCTTTCTTGCTGTTACTTTGAACTTTGCACTAATATTTAAGGCTATATATTTACATTGTTGATGTAGGTGACAAGTCTACAGCTTCCAAGATGTTGGATGATCACCTGAAGACGATTTTAGAGAATGTTCGCTTGGTATATCTTCTAGAAAGAGAAGGTTGGGATGCTACTCCCAACTGGGAAGATATCCTATCCTTGGGAGAACAGCAGAGGCTGGGGATGGTCAGTGATTAAGATCTGTGTTTTTACCTGTTTTATTGACTTATATCAAATGAATCTCTCGGCCTTTGTGCTATGTGGGAATAACTATGTTCTTTCCAGGCCCGTTTGTTTTTTCACTGTCCTAAATATGGCATACTCGACGAGTGCACCAAGTATGTCTCAATACTTTTAGTATTTTGATTCCAATACTTGCCACAGACTTTTCGGTACTTAGAAAGGGTACTATTTGCAGTGCCACAAGCGTGGATGTTGAGGAGCATTTGTACAGGCTAGCGACCAACATGGGCATAACAGTCATCACCTCCTCACAAGTGAGTATCCGTCACACTCTTTGGCAGTTCCCTTGCTGTAGCCCCTCGCAGTTTATATTTCCTGCTCATATGTGTAATGAGCGTGGCTGAGGACCTCGTCTTTTTGCTTTTGGTTTGCAGAGGCCTGCTCTGATTCCCTTCCATTCCTTGGAACTGAAACTCATCGACGGCGAAGGAAAGTGGGAGCTATGTGAGATCCACCAATAACCAATGCCATCATCTGACCTTCACTGCTAGTTACCTATCAGTTGTACAAAGAGCTGTTCCCACCATTTTCTGCTTCATCGCTGGCTGTCTTTAGAAGCCAGGAAGGCAACTGCAAGTCGCAACCGCACTCAGATGCAGAATGTGTGGCGGAGCCTTCCTTTTTGTTGAAGATATCTTTTTGCCCCCTTTCTCGAGAAATTTTGTGATACATGACAGAAAGAAATATACGACAGTTGTTAGGAGGAAAGGTTTTAGATGGGTTTTTGGAGCTGCAGGCTTCAGCGGGATAGCATATAAGTACATAGTCCTGATATGATGCCAGCCTGATTGTTTTTTACGAAATACAGAATAAATTAGCGGTGGCCACAAAAATGGAATGGTGGCGTGTAAAGGGACGTGGGCACGAAGTGTGCCCCTTGTAAATGGCAACTAATTTAAAGGCAATTCATCCTTTATATTTGATGCATTTGTTTTCCGTCGTATATGTAATACATGATCTCAAGATGTAAAAAACTTGATTTTGTTGATTCCATATCTACTGCTCTGTGAGACTGACTGGGAGGTGGAGGTGGTTCACTTCACCCCTTGCAGAACCAGATGGAAGGCAGTCCTGGATTCTGGATACCTGGCCCTGGTCGTCAAGATTGCGGGAATCGCCTCTTTAGTCACTTCCTTATATGCTCTTCAGCCCTGTGTGAGCATTCGTCCAGTCTCAAACTTCTGTACTTGTATCTAAGTTTTCAGAAAGCTAAGGCATTGTCACATGTAGACATGGCACGGCGCGTTTAATTACACCAATTTGATGTTGTAAACAATGTACAAAATCACACTCTCTGGAGCTTAGCGCCATCCTTGCCAAAATGCTAATCAAGATATAACGAACGCTATAGTGAGCTATCACATTAAAAAAATGCTAATCAAGATATAACGAACGCTATAGTGAGCTATCACATTAAAAAAAATTACTCATGACATCCCCGTTTTAGCATGTTAGTTAGAAAAAAAAGAGATCCGCGGGGATAGACTGCTCTGGGTTTTTCATTAAGAGAATGGAACTTCAAACGGGTCTCGAAAAAACCTCCAAACCCTAGCATCGTTGGGGGATTTTTATTACCCAAGTGGAATTCGTTCTAATGAGAAATCGACCTCACAACCTTAGGGTACTAAAGAGATATGTGTCTACCATCAGACCACAAGCTCTTTGGCTTAGCATATTAGTTAGCAGTATTAGATAATAGTCATGAATCCATACTAAAATAAATGCATGATAGCAGCAGATAACTGGATGTTCTACTATAACTAAGTTAAAAGCATGGGATGATATCCATAATGTTGTAGTTTAGACTAAATACTTAAATACTTAAATAGTCCAGCTCAGATATACATAACCCTATACCTATACATAATTGCTACTATAAGTATATGTAGCCTCGGCATCTCATTTTGGCCAAGCCTAAGATAGCACTATGTGTCACGTCACTACATCAAATAGCTCGCTATCCACTAGTATAGCGTCAATACCGTTAAAATGGTCCACACGTAGCGCAGTCTACCTCTAAATACTATTTCACCGTTATATTGTGCTAGGCCATTCCCAATTGAGGATTTCAGTGCACACTTACGAACAGTGCCACATCCGATTTTGTTTAGGTACCCGCGTATCTCCTCCCATGACGCTCTCTCTATCTCTTTTTTTATAAATGCACTGCCATATCACAAAAACTGTTGATGTGTCATAATATTTAATGAAAATGGATCTCAATGAAACTCTTACGGGAACGGCCTAGCAGCGCATTCAGTCGTAAACATTAATGACGGCGAGGAGTGGCCACCGGCGGCCATCTGTGTCTCCTGCTTGTTTGGATAAGGCTGAAGCTAACGGCTCCCTCAAATCCCTCCCCTATACACTGCAGACAGTAAATTCGTGCACCGTGAACAGAGCAAGGGGCAATTGAAATAGTGACAGGAGATCGGAGACAGGGGAATGCCTTGGTTTTTTTTATTTTTATATTTATTTAAATCGTTTTTTGCAAAAATAAATGGGCGATTCAAAAATTTGCAAATATAGACCTATACCGCCGGACCACTTGGCGGTATATAAAAACCGCCAGCTCAATCGGCGGTATTTAAAAACCGCCGGACCAACCGGCGTTTTTTTAAATACCGCCAGAACAGGTTGGCAGTGCGGCAGGCGCTGCGACCGGTGGGCCCGCGGACCAAAAAACGCCAGATTGGGCGGCGGTGTTTAAAAAAACCGCCGGCGGGGACGGCGGTTTTAGGCCCATACACCCGTCGGTCGCCTCTTTCTTTTTTCTTTCTTCCTTCTTCTTCCTCGCCGCTGTCCGCCGCCCGCGCCGTCCGCGCAAGCTCCTGCCGCCGCGCGCCTGAGCAGAGGGGAGAGGAGGAGAGGGAGAGGGCGCGGAGGGGAGAGGGCGCGGCCGGCGCGCTGCCCAGGAGGGAGAGAGGGAGAGAGAGAGGGAGAGTAGAGGAGGCCAAGGTTGCAGGTAAATTTTCTTTGAAACATGTATTTTTTTAGCATTTTAAATATCATTAGTAGTATTCTTTGATATTAGTAGTAGTTTAGATACAATATTAATAGATTAGGTAACAGTAGTAGTATTTTATATAATATTAGCACTAGTTTGAATTATCATTAGCGGATTTAGTCTCGTTTTATGTAATACTCATACTATTTTAGTTGACATTAGCACATTTACCAGTTTTAGATTTAGATAGAATATTCAATCATTATAATATAAGAAAAATTTAGTGTTATATAGAAATGTGGTTACATATGTGCTAAGTACTGTCTTGGTTGTCGCATTTGTGGTCAGGCATGTCACAGAAAACATATTTTCAGATATATCTTGATGAAGGAGAGATACGTTACGGTCAGTTCGGGGTAGATTTGAGTGGGTTTCGGTCAGTGACAAAAGGGCTGGACAAAGCAATTGAGAGGCCATTTCGTTCAGTGTATAACTGGTTCATGAAGTGTTTTAAGTTGGATTATGATGAATGTCAATTGAGCATCTCAGCAGTAACAACTAGGAGTTCATCTCCTGTTTATTATGAATTAGTGCAAATAGAAAGCACTGCCGTATAGAGGAGGTTTGTTGATGTTAGCTTGCGTCATGGGTTACCTCTGGTTCTTTTTGTGCAAGCATACGAGAAGGTGAATGCTGAACCAGAAAGCTCACGGGGCTGTAATGAGGACACAACAGTTGAAGAAGTGGTGGAAAATAATGTGAATCAGGTTAACGAGGTGGGCGTTGATATAGGTGAGCAAGGTGAAGCAAATGAAACAGTACGGGAACCAAGGGGTGAGGTAGATGAGGGTGAAGAAATTGTAGGTTTGGTTGAACAGATGCAGCAGGAGGATGCCGAGGCCAATGTCCCTGTTGATGAAGATTCAGATAGTGAAGATGAAATATTGAACCAGGTTCTAAGTCAATGGACCAACTTTGATCACTCAGAACTGCTAGTAAATGAAGGTGAAATGGTTCTATGGGAATATAGTGAGAATGAAGTATCTGTGGAAGCTATTTACCATAGCAAGATAGAGCTGAAAGAGGCCATTCAAAGATAGTCGGCTAAGTGCCTGAAGAAAGAGTTCAGAGTTCAAAAGAGCAGTCCACAAGTCTATGATGTGAAGTGCATACGAGATGATTGTCCTTTTAGGGTCCATGCTTTTCTTTGGAAAGTATGATATTTTCTGGACCGTTTCAAGAATTGAACATCATACATGCGTCCTTGAAGAGCTCGAGAGTCATCACCGTAACTTGACAGCTGATTTTGTGGCTCAACATATGTACTCAAAGATAGTAAATAATCCTGGATATGAGCCGAAGGCAATAATCAATAGCATAGAGGATGACTTTCAGTACAAAATAAGTTACAGCAAAACTTATAGGGCAAAACAGAAGGCGTTGAAAATGAGATGGGGTACGTATGAAGCATCGTACCACAACCTGCCACGTGTGCTGAACACACTATGTGACCGGAATCCGGGTAGTTATTTTGAGATTAAGCACTATAATTTGCCTCAGGACCGGACAAAGCGTGTTCTTCAGTGTGCATTCTTTGCTTTGGGGGCATGTATCAATGCATTCCTGTATTGTCGCCCAGTGATATGCATCGACGGGACCTTCCTAACAGGGAGGTACAAGGGCACAATTCTGACTGCAATTGCGGCAGATGGAAACAATCAGGTGCTCTCACTGGCTTTTGCATTTGTTGAGAATGAGAATGAGGACAGTTGGTACTGGTTTTTAGAGCGGATCAAGTTATGTATTGTTCAGGATCGGCGAGATGTGTGTGTGATTCATGATCGCCATGGAGGCATTATGCAAGCGGTGCAAGATTTACAGGAAGGATGTGTACAACGTCAAAGAATAACAAAGTGGGTCGATCTGAAGAGTCGGCGGTGCATGAGACACATGGGAGCTAACTTTCAGAAGCAGTTCAAGAACAAGAAACTAACAAAACTTTTTAAGAGGTTGTGTAGTCAGAATCAAGAAAGGAAATTCAATGTTTTGTGGAAAAAACTTGATGAAGTCACAAAGAAGAAGGCTACGGAAGTAAGTACTAGAGGTGCGAATTTAGAAGATGGTGAGCCAATTGCAATGGAAAATGTGGGCCTTGATGGTCCTAATGTGCGACGGAGGCTTGGTCGTTCGGTTAAGTCATTCTCGGAGTGGATTGAGCATGAGCCAAAGGAGAAGTGGTCTTTGTTGCATGATGAAGGAGGTACACGTTATGGTATTATGACTACGAACCTTGCCGAGGTGTATAATTGGGTGTTACGTGGAAGCAGAAGCATGCCACTTGTCGGGATTGTGGAATTTTACATATACCGTACAACACAATACTTTTGGGAACGTCATACAGCAGCAAAGAATGTGTTTCTACACCACCGCCTCGTATATGGGCAGAAATTCTTTGAGTATATGGCCAAAGCAAACAAAAAAGCCGCAGGACATCGTGTCAGGAACATGGGTGTCGCTGAGCATCGATTTGAGATCATTTGTCGGGACAAAGGCCGAAGAGAAGGCAATCATGAGAGGCACGTGCAAGAATGTGTCCTGTACAATAACCATTGTGTTTGTACCTGCCACAAGCCGAGGTTATACCACAGGCCGTGTACACATGTCATAGCTACATGTCAGGAAGTTGGAGGTTTGAACGCTCGTATGTTTGTGTCCCCCTATTAACTGAAGGATGCAATCTATCACACCTGGACTTCTGAGATATATGGTTTCGCCATTGCGGGGACTTTCACTAGTATTGCAGAGGGTGCTCCTGATTTCATACCCAATCCTCACCCTGACATGAAACAACAGATAGGGTGACGCAAGACTCGTCGCATTCGTAACAACATGGATGACGCCGAAGCTGGGCCAAGAATTGTCATATGCTCGAAATGCAATGAGTTCGAGCACAGTTACAAAAAATGCACTAATACACCTCAAGGAACCGTGTCGAACATACCTGATCCAGGATCATCGAGTCACGGTCGACGCGATCGTGGATGAACAAATGAAGTCATTTAATGATTTTTAGTTACTGTCATGGATTGTAATAACATAATGTTTGCAACCTTTCTCTGCTACGTTACTCTTGGATTAGTTGAAATTCTGTGTATGTGGATTTGCTATCATGGATTGTAATAATATTACGTGACTATGCCATTTAGTTTGTCATTATTTTGAATTCGATGCTATGATATGCAATGTTATGTTATTATTATGTGATGTTATTTTGAATTCCATGCAGTCTTATGTTAATGTATTAGTTAGTTTATACTTGGTTTATAATGTGGACTAACGATATCAATCTTTTTTTAGGGATGGATGCCCCACAGGGTTACGTGACCCCCGACCTGCTCGATGCAGCGATGGACAAGAAGCACCGGTCGTACTTCAGTGCGGTATTGGGGAACTCCCTTGGACAGTTTCGCGAACGTGTTCCGATGGAGACGATGGCGTTGGACCCTCGTTGGCTACCGAGGTTCGCTTTACGTGCTTCATTCTCTTGTTCAGATATATTCAATCTCTTTCAAATTTATACAATGCTATGCTCATCGTTTTTTTTAGGCTGCGCGCTTCTGGTCTGCTCCCACTTGCTCGCATGGTCGAGGGAGACGGACTGCGTTTCAGCTACGACTTCTCTCTCCTTGCTTCAATGGTGGATAGGTGGAGACCGGAGACACACACTTTGCACCTCACCGTGGGCGAGATGGCGCCTACGTTGCAGGACGTGTCGTACCTGCTTGGGTTGCCGTTGAGGGGCGATGCCATGGGCCCCACGGACGTCGGCCTCGGCTGGCGTGAGGACTTGCTCGCTCGGTTCGGTGCAGTCGAGCGTATCGGCAACGCACAGCCCTACAGGGAGTTTCCACCGACGTACACGGGCGGGCCGCCCAAGTGGTGGATTCTTCAGTTCAAGATGAGTAGATTCGACCGCAACCGGCATAGTTAAAAATCATATGGTTCTTACTTATGTGCAACTATTTATAGGCCGGCAACATTCGAATAGGTGCCGCAGAGTACGAGGTTGCGCGGCATTTGGAGGCGTACGTGCTGTGCTTGATGGGGTGGGTGATGTTCTGCAGCTCTGCGGGCAACTTTGTGCCCAAGAACCTACTGCCTTTCGGGCGTTACGTCGCCGACAGCCCACTAGAGTCGATCCCGCAGTTCAGCTGGGGGTCCGCTGTCCTAGCTGCGACGTACTGCGGACTGTGCCTGTGTTGTTTGAAGAGTTCGTCAGCGGAGCCCATCTTCGGGGGATGCCCGCTATTTCTGCAGCTTTGGGCCCATGAGAGGTTTCAGATATGTCGGCCAGTGGTCGTGCACAGCCCGTACGACGCGTATATACGCGACGACGTAGACGGCCCGACGATGGGCTCTCTGTGGTGAGACCGACGAGTACGTGGCTTGTTCTTCGTTTACTTATTTGGGTGTGTCTTTAATTTTCTGTACTAACGGTGTAATTGAATGCTTTCGCAGTTCGCGTACGCTCACGTGCAGACTAGGAAGTCTTACCTTGACTTCGTAGGCCAGTTCGACGTCCTCCGTGACGACGACGTTCGTTGGACGCCCTACTCTGACGAGGCAGTGGAGAGTCGTGCACCTGACGGGCTGTCGTCGTTGTGCGTACGCGACGCCGACTACTGGAGAACGCGCAGCCCACTTGTCTTCGACATCTACGTCGAGGAGCACGCAGTCCACCGCGTGCTCCGTCAGCTAGGCTTGCAGCAGGAGATGGTCGTCCCTCAGAGCTTACTGCCGCCACACGTGCACCGGTTCGTACCGACCTTGTACATTACCGTAAAGTTATATATTTCACATAATTTACATGCTCAGTCCACCGACAAATCTATTTTTATTTTCAGTTTTACGAGACAGAGCCAGAACGTTGGCCAGATCTGGGCACCACGTCTTGCCGAGTTCGTGGCGAAGTGGTCCACGGACTTAGATGACCTCGTCATGGAGGGTAGGCCCCATGACGATGCAGCCTGGGGTCACTAACTCCGTTGGTACCTCCCACGGACACGACTTCGTGTCTTGTCGACGCCACAGGAGTTGCCCCGCCGCACACCGTCCGTCACGGACAGTTACCCTACACAGCGAGACCAGGGGGCGTATATAGCTGTAAGTTTCTTTCCTGATTGTCGATTCCGCATTAGAAGACATCTAAGTTCATACTCCATGGCAAACTAATGCAAACTTTTTGAAACAGCATGACGTGCTCCGACAGATCCATGCAGACGTCACGACGTACAGCCGTAATGCCCTTACCATGGCCCCACAAGATCACAAGGCGGCGTACGACAAGATAGCGGAGCTGTGCAGAAAAGTGACTAGGTCGTTGTCTTGCCGTGGCGACGATGTTGGCCATCCACCACCGCAGCCGATGTTTGTTCCCCCTAGCCCGACCCCACCACGACCCCCTCCGGTACGACCTCCGGTACCACTGTTTGCGCAGACTCCGCCGATGACCTACCCGCCGCCAGGTATTTCTTGTACAGATCAATTTTATTAAACACGAGTTCGTCAATTATTTATGCATGTTCCGTGCAACAGATACGCAGCACGGGACCCATATTGGGTCATCGTCTCGTCACCCTACCTACCACCACGACGTCTTCGCTGCAGGGACATCACGGACTCGTGACGTTGAGTGGGGTAAGTGGCATTCACATACATGCAGCAGACTCGTCATGCCTGTTACAGTGTTACTTTACATTTTTAATCCATGCGATTAATTTGCAGGATATGAAGCTGGCACGACCCCTGACGACAGCTACGGAGCCGGCCACGCTCCTGACAGTCCACCAGGTACAGCAGAACAGATGGCGCAGTCCTTGTTTGCGTCGCCGCCGCGACATGATGAGATTGGTTACTCACAGCTACAGGAGGTGCCACCCCACGAAACTCAGCAGTCACAGGAGCCGCCAGCGCCCCATGCAGTCCCTGGCCGACGTACTCGACAGGCACCCGACCCCTTTAGTCACGGGTCACGCCACACTTGGACTGCCCAGAGAGCTGCACGCAGGAGCAAGAGGGGTCGTAGCTAGATCATAGTTCCAGAGTTGACTTGCATTAGTTCAGTGTACTTTCGTCATCATGTATTTTATCACTTTCACCTTTGCAGTAGGCCGTGACAACACGTAGGCAATCGTTTTAGATACAGATGCCTCCGTAGCCTTTTCTGCTCGACGTGACAGCGCATCACGTAGCCTTTTCTGTTACAGGTACATGCGTAGCCTTTTCAGTTCTATATGACAATACCTATATAGCCTTTTCAGTTTTACGTGACAGCGCAAGACATAGCCTTTTCAGTTACAGGTATATTCGTAGCCTTTTCAGTTCGACGTGACAACACCTATGTAGCCTTTTCAGTTCGACGTGACAACACCTATGTAGCCTTTTCCGTTCGCCGTGACAACACCTGCGTAGCCTTTTCAGTACCATTTCCAGTTTGACCTGACAACTTTTTCGTTTTCAGAGGACAACTCAACCCCCATCTCGACTACAAAAACACGACAGACCTTCAAAGAACACACACAACACACTACCAGAGCGAGGGAGCAATGGCCGAGCCGAGAGGAAGGGGGCGTGGCAGCGGCCGAGGCCAAGGAGGGAGGGGTGGAGGACGTCGTAGCCACCACTTCCTCTGGGGAGGTCCTCAAGGCCGAGACATGTTTCCACATCCACTGGAGGACTTCCCGCTAGAGGGACAAGACGCCTTTGTTGGCGAACGCAGGCTTAGGCCTT
Source organism: Paspalum vaginatum (assembly GCA_030272315.1). NCBI lineage: Eukaryota > Viridiplantae > Streptophyta > Magnoliopsida > Poales > Poaceae > Paspalum > Paspalum vaginatum. Next base: position 46,177,689 of record CM059014.1, read on the forward strand.
ACGATGATCGCACGGAGGTGTGGCCTACGTGCCGTTGTGGTGAGTATTGTGTCGTGCAGGTGTTCGATGAGTTCATCGATGGAGGTCGTCGCTTCTACAGATGCCCTTTTGGCTATGTGTGTGCTCAAACTCACTCTCTACACTTTGTTCTGACATAACTCAAATTGTTTCTAAAAAGAAATATATATGATTGCAGGATTCCACTAACACGGCATGCCGCTTCCCCAAGTGGGTAGATCCTGCACACCATGCCTACGTCGAAGAATATATCAACCACCTGAAGACCAAGATCCACGACCTTGAGTGTCGCGTCAACTCTCTGGAAAACGAGGCTGACGCTAACGCGATAGTGGTTGGACTCGAAGATGATCCCCTGTGCCCTGACCCCTTCTGCAAATGCACGTACCACCCGCGGCAGCGTATGCCCCCCAAGTCTCCACCATCCGGAGGTTACGGCTACTATGATCTCGGAGGCCCGTCGTAGCACTATCCGAACCAATTCGCTTAGACGAACTTGCTACTATTTTTACGTTTCTAGCATCTCAAATTACCTAAGCCAAGTCAATTGTGTAGCGCGAGTTACGCGCTACAACGACAAGGCATCGCAAGTGTGTCCAATTTTATTTATGTCGTTAATCTACGCTGTCAACATTGAGAATTATGTATCCGAGTTCAATCTATGTTGCGTTTTAACTTCTGCATCAATTGTTCATGTCGTACTCAATGTAACGCTGTGATTTCAATGTAATGTAACGTGAACTCTCATAATTTGTTTTTGTCTGTCGTCCATAGTAAGAAAAAGAAAACAAATATTTTACGTCATAAAATAAAGAATTACAAATTTACCGGTACTAATTACAATAGTTTCCATGCCCACATTCAAATAGTTTTGTAATTCCCATTTTGCTTGTACATATACTCATATTGGTTATTTAACAAATTACCATGCTCTTGTTTTTTAAAAATGCACATGGAGCAAAATAATGCCGGATGGGCCGGCATTATTTAAAAAACACCAAAAGGATTTAATACCGCCAGCCATTATTTAAAAAACGCCAATAGGACCTAAATACCGCCATGGGGAATTAAAAAACGCCGGCCCATTCGGCGTTTTTTAAATATCGCCGGGTGGTCTGGCGATTTTTGGCAGAGAGGATGCCACGTCATTAAACCGCCGGATAGGGCGGCGTTTTTTAATTATCCGGCGGTATTGGTATAGATTTGCAATTTTTTGAATCCTCTATTTATTTCTGCAAAAAATAAATAAAAAAATAAAAAAAATTCGAAGAAGAAGAGGGCCAAGGCCCAGTAGGAGAAGGAACCAAAGCCAAAACCCTACGGCCCAACAAATCAAACACATCTTCCCCTTCCGACCACACCGCCGCCTCCTCGAATGCTCGTCGGGATGCTGCCGCGGCTGCGCTCCTCCACGCGCCTCCTCCGCAAGGTAAGACTGCCCCCCGACTCTTCTTCTCTCCTATGACATGACATCCAGCGGTTCTGCTCTCACTCACACTCTGCCCCTCCCGTCCCATCGTGCCGCAGCTGTGCGGATTGGAAACCGCGGCGCCGGCGGCGGCAGTGCGACGGATCTCCCCCGCGGACGACGCCTCCTCACTCCTGCACCCTCTCCCCGGTCTGGAACTCCCGCCATGCCTCCCCGACAATCTGGACCGCAGCCCCACCCGGATCACCACGCTCTCCAACGGCATCCGCATCGCCACCGAGGACGTCCCGGTAACACTTACTTTATTACAGCCGCCGGCCGACGCCGCGCCGCCCATTTGATTTGTTCTTGTTTTTGTTTTTTTTCCCCCCCGATGGCGGCTGCTGGACGCTCAACCTCTGGGGGTTTGTTTCTTCTCCGGCAGGGTCCTTCAGCGTGCATTGGTTTCTTCGTGGACTCCGGCTCGGTCTACGAGTCCGGGGAGACCACCGGCGTGTCGCACCTGCTCGAGAAAATGGCCTTCAAGGACACCAAGTACCGGGCACACCGCAACATCATCAATGAGCTCGAGCTCGCTGGAGGCAGCGTTGGCGCCACCTGCTCCAGGGAGCAGATGGTCTATAGCTACGACACGCTCAAGGCATACATGCCGGAGGCTATCGAGATACTTGTTGACTGTGTGCGCAACCCGCTGTTCCTCCCGGAAGAAGTTGAACGGCAGGTAAGGTGTTGGATGGCCCTCCTGGGTACTTCAATGTTTGGTCAGTGACTCACCGTCGTGTTGTTTATCAGTTGGCCCTTGCTCGAGAAGAAGTCCAGGACCTGCAGAAGAACCCTGAGAAGTTTATCCACGAACAGCTTAACCTTGTTGGATTTTCAGGTGCTCTTGCGAATCCGCTAATAGCTCCTGAGGATGCCCTTGCGAGAATCAATGACAAGATTATTAAAAAGTTTTATCATGTGAGTCCTTTTTTGGCATTTATTTCTGCATTCCAATACCTCTTGAGAAACAACTTAATGCTCCCAAGTACATTTTTTTAAGCGACACCATAATTGTGCTAGATCAAACTGGTCAGTGTGTCCTGACTGTCGTTGTGGATAAGAGAGTGCTGAAACCATTTGCTGATAATGTATTATTGTCTTATGTACCAATGTACCATAGACAGCAAAACCAACTATGCTCATCTTTGACTTCATACGGCTGTTTTTCTGTTCTCTTTCCAAAAATTGATGAAGAAATGCTATACAGAAATGTGAGATTAGTGCTATTTATGTAACAGGAAAATTTTACTGCCGATCGCGTGGTTCTAGCAGCATCAGGTGTTGATCATGAACACTTGCTAGGGTATGCAGATTTTTTGCTGAATGATTGGCACAAGGGGTCATCAGTGGAGAAGCCAAAGTCTACATATGTTGGTGGTGATTCCAGACACAGAGCTGATTCAGATGTAATATGAGACATTCTATGGACTATATACCCCTTCCCTTCTCATTTGGGCTTTTCCTTTTGTTCTACGTTCGACTTAGCAGGTATAGGCTTTGCTCATCTTGCTGTCTTATCCAGATGACGCATGTTGCATTGGCTTTTGAAGTGCCAGGAGGCTGGCTTCAAGAGAGAGACGCTACAATTGTGACTGTCATACAGGTGGAGTTAATGATTCTTGATTCTCTAGTTATTAGCTGGGGGTATATTGAGCACAATTTTCTTTCTAATTGTTAACCCATGCATGTGCACATGCAACAATCGTCATTTGTCAGACTTTAATGGGTGGTGGTGGTTCATTCTCCTCTGGAGGTCCTGGAAAAGGGATGCATTCACGACTTTGTAAGCTTTGAACTCTTGATGGTTGTTCAGTTCTTTTGATTTCTATAGAAAAACTGTATCCAGATCACAAAATCTCAATAGCTGCGTTATGCTTTGGAATGATTTGCATGCTGCATTACCCACCTTTTTTTCTCCTCCTCTTCCTTTTTTGTTGTTTTAGAGGCTCATTTTTTGGTGGGTGAACTATTTCTGATGAAGACTATTTCCAATTGTCGTTTCTTTGCAGATCTACGCGTCCTAAATGAATATCACTCTGTCCAGTCCTTTTCAGCGTTTAGTAATGTATTTGACAACAGTGGCCTCTTTGGCATCTACTTGACCACGGTGAGCTAATCTTTTCTACATGCTTTCTGCTTCAACTAATCGTGTTCTGTGATTATGAATTGTGGAGTGGGATTAAGCCTTCTCTATTCACATTGCGTTTATCCCTTCACAACTTCCAGTGGGCACTACTACTAGCGTCATCCAGTGGCTCCCTGCTAGTGATAGGATGTCCTATCAGCCTATAGAAAATACACAATATGAAAGAGCGGTAGTGATTGAACCTGATCTATCTTATGACCTGGATGTTCATGCTTGAGTTGTCCTGCTAGTCTTTAGCATGGTGGGTACACTTGTTTTACTTTTTCTCAACGCAAAATGACACTAGAGACTAGAGATACATTTGACATTTTAGGGAGCAGTCATCTCTAGCGTGAACAACAGTAATTTGGTTCATCCTCCAACTATGCTTTTGTCTTTATAACTTGAACATGGCAGACTTTGCCTTTTCTTCTCTGTATGGGATGGTGACTCTTTTTTTTTTTTTTTGTCTATTTTACTACTACAGCCATCAGGTTTTGTTAGTAAGGCTGTCGATATCGCGATACGTGAAATGATTGCTGTTGCAACTCCTGGAGAAGGTATGAGTCATGCGCTACTTAGCTGAGAAGCTTGACTGTTCATTTTCAGTGCCTGTCCTAAAACATGTGGTCTTTGTGTACTCAGTGACAGAGATTGAACTACAACGAGCAAAAAACTCAACGATCTCATCCGTATTAATGAACCTTGAATCTAGGGTACTGTTGAATTCCTAGGCTCTTTTAGTTTTCCTGTCCGGTATATACTTAATAAGACTTGTCATTCAACGTTAACATAACTGTGTTGATATAACTGCAGGTGATTGTTGCAGAGGATATTGGAAGGCAGCTGTTGACTTATGGCTGCAGGTAAGTCTGTATGCTAGTTACTTGAGTGTTCTTTTTGCTGGTTTAGCAAGCTATTAATCTTTTTTTGGTCTTTGTTGGTGCATGACAATAGGAAGCCTATTGACCACTTCCTTCAATGCATGGATGAAATTACTCTAGATGATATTGCAGCATTTGCCAGGAAGATGTTATCTTCAAAACCCACGTTGGTTAGCTGGGGAGATGGTATGTTGCTTGTTGCAATCATCCTAGGTTTTTGAAGTATATTTGAACATTTGATATATGAGGTTGAACATGCAGTTTATGGATTAATGAGATTTCCTTGCCTTAACCATTGCTGCAGTCGACAAAGTTCCTCCATACGAATTTGTTTGCAAGCGGTTGCGATAGTTACCCATACACAGTGATCTTTGGTGGACGGACTTGAAGAATCCCTCTGGGAGTGTTTTTTTTTAATCTTCTATGAAGCGCACAAGCTTGGAAGCTGCTTTCTTCGGACATGCAAATTACTAGTTAGTTTATTACGATCTTAGCAGCGAGCACATTTAACTGTAATTGTTGAGAGAGCACAAACAGATAAAATGAGCAAGGTAGGCAAAAACGAAGATTTTCCAAGTTGGTTTGCAGAAAAATCAACAATTCCTTGAGCCTTCATTTGTGCTTTATTGCCATGCTATTGATTGTGTACGTTAACGTATTTTATGGGGTCAAATACTCAAATGAGATTTCTTCCTGTTATTAGTTTCGTTGCCCATTCGTGCTTACTGGGTTTGGCTTGTGAAGATTAATTAGATAATCAGGCTGTGCAGATTAGTAATAAATTATTATTCAGAATGAAGACAAGCAGGTGCAAATAATTTTGCAACCAACAAATTAGTTAAGGAAATTTCGTTCGTACGTGGAGGAGGGGTATTATTAATTACTATAGCTAAGTTATTAGGCGTCATTAACGAACGAACGCGCGCTTCCACCCGCTCGGCATCAGCACGGCAACCAGACAACGACGGCGCTACTCCTACGCCCTCCTGCACTGCACCGCCTCCGCGCCGGAGAGTTCATCCCTTCGTCCACCACGTTGTCGACGTCTGCTCCGATCCGCCGCCGCCCCCCCCCCCCCCCCCCCCCCGCCGACCTCGTCGCCAACCTGCAGCCACACATCCACAACGTCGACGACTGGCGGTGCGTGCATGCACATGGATCGAGTTCCTTCATTACCTGCAGCAGAAATGCGTGATCATGCATTATCATGCGACTATGCGAGTGCATTCAATTGTTGCTTCCGCTGGTGAAGATTGATCGTGTAGTATAAATGCATTCAATTGCACCTTCCGCTAGTGAATATCGGCAGGAGGCACGCCGCTACAAGGGCTAATTTTTCGACACAACTAGTTACTTATTTCGTCTTGGCCCATAGTAGTCCCCAAACTCAGAAAACCTAGAGTTCAGATCCTAGAGCTTGAAAAACCTGCCATTCTTTTGGCAAATAAAAAAGGATTCCTTTTATTCTTTTGGACCTCAAGATTTCACATTTCACAACATTCAAAAGTGAAAAAGGAATAATCAGCAGGGGACCAATAAAACAAGTACAGCTAATTAATTCCTTCCGACAAAAGGATTACACGAAGCAATGTTCCTCAGGTACCAAACTATTATACTACTAGGCACTACTCATCCCATCCTGACAGGCCCAGCGCACCTGCTCCCAACTCCGGCACTTTGGAAAACATCTTAAGAGCTGCGGGGTCAGTGATGGTGACGATGCCTTTAGGTTTCTTTCTCTTCTTCGTGTGATCAATTACCAGACCTCCAGCAAATTTTCCGTGTGGGGCTGCGTCCTGGGTTGAGCTGTCCTTTAGCTTTGTCTCTGGATTGTCCACTTTGGAAAGCATTAAATCCGCAAATGACATTTCTGTATTGTCAACTCCTTCAGCATCTATGTCTTCTTCATCGATCAACTTCTTCCACTTGGCTTCCTTCTTGTCCTTCCTGCTGGTATCATAGGCACGAGATTTATCATCCTTGTTCTTTAAATTACTGTTATCAGCATGCTCTAGCTCTTCAGATCTCTTCCTCTTAGCTTCCTTCTTGTCCTTTTCCCTTTCCTTAAGATCTAGCACTTCAGGTTTATCAGGGTTACTCTGGACTTCAAACTCATTAGGGTCCTTCAACTCTTGTTTCGACTGATTCATTTTATTCTTCTTTTTTGTACCAATCTCGTTGGGGTCATGATAATTCGTATCTTTAGCTTTGCTCAAAGGATCCTCTTTTCTGGAGCTCTTATCACTCTTCGAGGTAGCCTCTAGGGGCTTTGCATTCAATATACGCAAGGTTGGCACGAATTTCTTAACCTGGGAGAAGATTGGTGTTACTGCAGAATTGCAATACAAAATTGTTTTAGGAAAAAAAAAACAATTTGGTCACTAGTCAGAGGGGATCACCTTTTTGCCAAGACTGTCTTCCTCAGAAACAGGATTTCCCAGCAAATTTAGGTTCCTCAAGTAGTGCAATTCAGAAAGTACCTGGAATCAAACAGGTGATCGTAACAGTCTAAATAAATCATGGCAGATTAGTTTGCAAGCAATGATGGATGCAAACCTTCAAATCTGAACTCCTCTCAATCAAGTTATTCCCCAAATCAAGGTTCAAGATCTTGACATTTTTGGCCAAGTCTGTAGGGATTTTCTGTAAGTTGAAGTTCAAAGGGCAAGCTGTCACACAGTCATCAAGTACAATAGACAAAATGTATGCTAGGACAGAAATCAAAGTGGAAGAGAGACCACAGAGGAAATCATACACTGATCTTGTTGTGAGAAAGCCTAAGTTCCTTCAGTTCAATGCACCCAGCAAGAGAAGACCCAATATCTTCTATTTGGCAGTGAGACAAGGATAGCTACGGAAAGAAGTAACACCGAGACGTGAGTCTTTAAGAGTTTGAAACGTGCTCCCTATAAAAAGAAACAATGCATCTTTTTTTCTATATTTACTAAGGACAAAGGGAAAAAAAATGCTACCTTTTTCATAGACTTAGCCTTGGCCAAAGCATTGCCGATAGTGAAAACAGGGTTCCTAGAGAGAACTGCGGCAGAGCAGAGTAAATGCTACAACTTAAGTGAAGGGAAACATGGGTATCACATAGCGACAAAACGAAAACAGCAATGCCATGCTCACGAAATCACGATGTACTGTGCGGATTTCTATAGTTGTATATATCAAGCTCATTGTTTTAACAGAGCTATAAAAGTTGTTGATGTAACAAGAGCCAACGATGACCTCATTTCAAGAAAGGATATATGAGGCGCTATGGTAAGGATATATGATTCGGATGTACATACCAAGTGTATTCAGCTGTTGCAAGCGATCGAGCTTGCAGATGGAAGAAATATTGTTATCTGCATGGGAAATTGCAAAGATCGCCTTAAGAAACCAAATACATCACCAGCAGCAGCAGGGGAAATAAAAGTACCGAGCAGCAGTCTCAAGAACACTCTCATCAGCAGGTAGCATTACCGTTGAGAATCAACGCTCCGAGGCCTGTTAGAGATGTGACCTCGTCCATTTTTGTAAGCCTGTTCTTGCCAGCATTCAGTACCTGAAGAAGCAGAGGGAAGGACAGTTTGCAGGTGAATCGACGTGGCAACGAATAAGCAGTACGGTGCATGGAAAGGAATGAACTGACTTGCAGCTTTGAGAGGCCCTCAACGCCTTTTAAGCTCACAAGCTTGTTCTCGATGACCGATAGCCACTTGAGGTTGGCACAGGAGGACAAACCCTTGATCATGACAGTTTGAGGATCAGTAGCATCAGTGATGATTTGAGCATGTGGCCTAGAAAACGTGGCCAAGAGATGACAAGAACATGCTATACCAGCGAGGCGGCCAGGCAGGCAGGCAGGCAGGCGGGTGAAATTTATACTAGCTAGTGTAAGAAGCAAGTGTCAAGTGTGACAGGCAGAGGTAGTACAGTACCTCGAGGGTGAGGAGGCAGTTGTAGCCGAGGTCGAGGCGCTCCAGGTTGTTGAAGCTGCTGAGGCACGACACCTGCAGGAGAGGGGCACACACACACAAACAAAAAAAAGCGTGAGCGACCGGAGAGGCAGAGCAGAGAGGGGGAAGGGAAGGGAAGGGAAGGGATGATGCGCTGATGACTGACGTCGGACAGTGCGCGGTGTGAGAGGTTGAGGGCCGTAGCGCTGCTCCCATCGGAGCCCGCCTCGCGCGCCGCCTGCTCCACGGTTAGCCGCCGCATGGTGGTACTGGTCGGAGAGCGGCGTGGCGTTGCGTTGCCTTTGCCTCTCTTCTGATACAGGATATGTACCCTAACGGGCCGGGCCGGGCCTAATTGTCTTGCTATGCTAGACTAGTGGGCCTCCAACTCTTGGTGGGGCCCACTGTCAGTCTTGACTGCGATGAAACGGAACGGAACGGCACGAAAGGAGCCTGAGTCCGAGTCTCCCCTGCTGCTGCTGGCTGCGGGTGCGCTGCGGCGGCAAAGATGGCGATGACCGTCGAAGGTGAGTGCCGCTTCTATTTCCCGTCGTCGGGGATCCGATTCCTCGAGTTGTGATTGGGCTGCTAGGGTTAGCTTCCCGTCCGATGGATGGGTTCGGTATTTTTTTTCTTCCAATTAGGGCTTGGGAGATCCCAATTGGCCTTCCTGGTTCGTCGTTACTTCGATTCGATCCGATCCGATCCAGGCTGCTGTGCGAGTGCTTCATTTTGGATCGGGGGAACTTGTCCAGATTAGTCCGGATTGGTTTACTTGCCTCGGGTTTGTTTCGTTGGGTTTTTTTTTTCTTTCTGGGGAAAATTGGATAGATCGTCCGACTTTTCATCTTACTCTAAAGCTTTTCAGTGCTGCAAGTAGTTTGGGAATTAGATTTGTGTAAACGACACATGAAATGTGCAAATAGCGGCTATAGTCTGCGAATTAGATTTGAATGCATGAAATGTGCAGGCCGCTCTAGTGTTTTCACCGTGGTTTTGGTGTCCTCTGTTGACTTGTTCATTTTTTTTTTCTTCTCTTGGGCAAATATTTCTCGAATATTTGTATTTGTTCTCATTTTCGAACTAAAATGCGACAAATAAAAAAGAAGAGTATGGAGATGTTATTAGATTGCCAGCTACCTTTCTTCTTCAGATCGCTTCAATTGTTTGTCTAACTTTATATGCTGATTGTCTGCTTGGACGACGCTGTTCTGTTCGCCTACTCTTGATGCTTCTCTTCTCTATGACAGTGTAAGTTCATCGTCCTTCATCTTTTCAATATCTTTTTCTTTTGCATCCACACAAAGCTTTCTTCATTTAATTTCTTCTGTTACAGGCTTGCTGGACTAGCATTTATGTTCTCCACGAGCATTCTGCTGCAGATACTGGTGTGTTCTGCTCGCTTATTTAGTTATTTTAATGATCCTCTTAGTCTCTTCGAGGAGCTAATTAAGACCTACAAAAGCTTTATATTGGTGCCAATTGATCATTACCATGTTGCGTATGTTACTAGTTCCGTGGAGTGACAACTTATCTGTTTCTTGCTCTCTTCCCACAATGTGTGGTAAAAAGAAATGGCACAAAGAGGCATTAGTTGATTGCCAGGATTATAGCAGGAGCATCGTGTCTTAGTTAGAGTAAAAAAGAATGCTGGAAATTTCACTTTGCAGTAGGTGCACACAAAAACTGCGTAGACATCCCAGACGCCACCAATATATACTTTACTCTTTGAGTAATTTGTTACTTCTTAATGTTCGGTTTTCGTTTTCTACTATGGTGCAGGCATGCGCTTTGTACAACAACTGGTGGCCCATGTTAGCAGGTTATTGTTATTTTCTTACCTCATCAGTCCATGATCAACTCTGCCATAGTCTTTTGTCTGAAATGCTTTACATGTCTATACTTCTGATGTTTTCTGCAGCTCTCATGTACGTCCTTGTACCGATGCCATGCCTGTTTTTTGGTGGTGGATCGACACACTTCTTGACTAGCAGAGAGGGTGGAGCGTAAGTTATAATGTTTGATGCCGCTGGTTAATTATGGAAACTTACAATTATCTACAAAATTCACAGATATACAGAATAGGCCACTTTAGAGAGAGAGAAATACTGCTTAGGATACTCTTAGCTTCATTCATGTCCTGTGCTACCATAGTAACACTGACCCGCTGTGGTGCTAATAATTTCAGGTGGATGAATGCCGCAAAATTCCTGACTGGTGCGTCCGCTATGGGAAGCCTCGCTATCCCAGCGATTCTGAGGCACGCTGGCCTTAATCGAGACCGGCGCCATGTTCATCGAGTTCACATCCTTCTTCATCCTTGTATGCACAGTGCTGTGCTTCCATAGGGCTAACCTGGATGAAGATTGGTAGACCATCGTGCACAGCCCCTGAAGAATAGCCACTCTGCCGCTGCTTGGATCTCTCCATGCTAAGGAAAAAATTCCTGTTGGAAGCTAACATCGATATGTACAAAGAAGTGCATTTGGACCCGTGGCTTACGGTTTATATAGATACTCATAAGATTATGTAGTCATGTGGGAGTGCAGATGTACGTTCTCTTGACGTTGTCGTCGCATTTTGTTGTGGTCAAGAAACCATCCGTATAAAAGATCGACCGATAGCAGACGCCCTACTTCCGATTTACGTTAACCTATTACGAATGAAGTGATGGGAGCTTCAACGATGTGTTTGTCTTTTTATTAAGTCTTTATTGAAAAGTGAAAGCTCAAAGTTTGTGAAGCAGGCATCGACTTGCGTGTTCCAAGGGCATGCAGTTGCGTTTCTGATACATGAACGCTAATAGCTTTTTACTAGCCAATCGCCAATGTGAAGCGAGCTCCGTTCTCATCGTCATCTGGGAAACTCAACTATGGATGCATTAGAAGCAATTGAATCCTTGAGAGTTTGAGGTACCCCAATGCCGGGAAGGATGCTGATTTTATATTTGATAAAAAAATTATTTCTTAACAAATAAGAAGGGAAAGACAGTTTGGCCGAGTGGTCTAAGGCGCCAGATTTAGGCTCTGGTCCGAAAGGGCGTGGGTTCAAATCCCACAGCTGTCACTTTTTTTTAAGGACACGATTAATATTTTGTAGTTCTGTTTTTAAGGAATTTTATATACTGATGGATTCATGCTGTGCAATTCATTTAATTTACTTTATATTTACTCCTCCAATCTGTTCTGTTCATCTTTGTCGGTGATTGGATTGCAGCTGGCCTAACACTTGGTATGCCTTGAACAGGTAAATTGCTTGTGCTTGATTGGTGGGATATAGTTTGTTTTGTCAATTTAAAAGTTTGCTGTAACTTTCATGCATAAATAGGAAATAATAATGCTTTTTGGACTATATAACGCATGGTTTAGCTTCAGTGTATGGCGGTTGTAAAATAGTCTTTTTCATGTCTGATATGATATTGGATTTATCCGTGTGAGCTATTCAAAGCAAAGTCATTTGAATTATTTGTGCTTTCCAATTTTCCTTGCACTCCTTGCCATTTGCAGGAGTCTTCTTTTGACCTTGACACTTCAAGGCTAACCTGAAGTAGGCGTGCAGCTTGTTCCCATCATCATCTGCAGCTTGTAACCTTAGAAGAATTGACAATTGTAGCGAACCAACCTGACTGAAACATGGGTTGTGTCCAGCTGATCTGTAGGCGTGAAAAATGAATTAACAAATGTGTGTATGCTGTTATTTGAAAACCTTGCAGCAAAAGACCTAGGTGGAGTTAATTTGAGGTCTTTTGATCCTTTTCCTACGTCTCTCTGTGTAGTAGACTAGAAGTAGTAGCTAGCGCCAGTGACCGAGATGAGGCTACAATGCCATCTTTTATCTTCGCACAGACATGGACACCGACAACGACATCGTCTTACCTCACTGCCATTTCAGTTCCCACTGCATTACGTGTAGTTCAAGTGGAAGGAGATGCAAGATATCACCAGTTTCAGTCTCAATCAAGCGAAATTGAAGACTAGATTTTTCATATATTCAGCCAGAAGGAAACTATGGCCAATATTAGCTTGCAAGATATCACCAGTATTCAGTCTCAATCAAGCGATATCACCAATATTAGCTGGCTCATGTATATACATACAATAAAAGCGAAGAAAAAAACCCATGGCGTCCTTCAGGCAATGATTACTTGTTTGTGATCCTTCTTCATTTGGTACTTTGGCCGTGGACAGACTAGGATTAGTTCTCGCTATTTTTTATATGGTTCTAACTCTCTCTTTTTTTTTTTCATTTTGAGCCTTGATATATAGCATCCCCATCTCTCTCATTTCTCTCTTAATTTCCTCCCCATGGCCCCCCTCATACTCCGCCCTTGGCCCTTTCTTCTCTTCCTCCTTGTACTTGTCTCCTACCACGAATCTAGTCACGAGAGCACTAGGAGCGGAGTCGCGCTCGCGCAGGCCACAAAGCGAGTTTTCCTGTATCCGCAGTCTCCAAAGGTGTCCTCTATTGTCAGCAGCAAGTACAGGACTGCATACCACTTCCAGCCTCCCAAGAACTGGATCAACGGTATGATGAGCTGGTGCTTCTGTTCTATCTCTAGTTTTCACCTGTTGACTTTTAGTCATATGGTGTATATTGGAGATGATTTTTTTTTTGGTTCAAGGGAAAAGGTTGATCTAATTTCTGCCCAACTGGAGAGAGTTTCATTCTCTTTCTGAAAGAAAAAAAAATTCAGTTGGAGAAGTTATACCTAGCTAAATTTCTTATTTGTATGTTCATAGAGAGGGAAGGAAGGTAGGTAGGCAGCCCATTACTTGTGCAGTCCTGTTGGTTGCTGAATGCTGCACAGGATGGGTGCTCCGCATCTATGGCGCTGCAGATAGATTTTCGTATGTTGATAGCCGTATTTAGATATTAAATCTGAATGCAAGTTTTAGCATGTTTATTGTTTTCTTATACTGTGTATTACATTGATTATTGTTTTCTTTTGTTTCTAGTGTCTGACGCCACCTTTCTTTTCTGTCCTTCAAAATCGGCAATCTTTTCAAATCTGTAACTACTCAAAAGATCCAAATGGTATGTATCCCTCTCGCACACCCAAAATGTCTCCATACAAAATGCAGAGGCCCCTGAAACACTCATCAACTGATGCTGACTTGATTTTCAGGACCAATGTACTACAATGGTATCTATCACCAATTCTACCAGTACAATCCAAATGGCTCGCTCTGGGGTAACATAGTTTGGGGCCACTCAGTCTCAACAGATCTCATCAACTGGATCCGGCTTGATCCAGCAATAGAGCGGACAAGTCCGAGCGATATCAACGGTTGCTGGACAGGTTCAACCACAATCCTCAAGGGTCGTCAGCCTGCCATCATATACACCGGTGCTGACACACAGATGCGTCAGGTCCAAAACATCGTGTTTCCAAAAAATGTGTCTGATCCGTACCTGAGGGAGTGGATAAAACCAGACAACAACCCACTGATCCAACCGATCGGGCAAGGATTGAACTCAAAACAATTTAGAGATCCGACAACCGGTTGGATCGGACCAGATGGACTTTGGAGAATAGCAGTTGGGGCTGAACTGAACGGCTACAGTGCAGCACTTCTGTACAAGAGTGAGGATTTTGTGCACTGGACTAGAGTTGACCACCCATTGTACTCTTCCAATGCCTCCACCATGTGGGAGTGTCCTGATTTTTTTGCGGTGTTACCGGGCAAGAACAGTGGACTGGACTTGTCAGTAGCTATCCCGGATGGTGCCAAGCATGTCCTCAAAATGAGCCTTGATAATTGTGACAAGTACATGATTGGTGTTTACGATCTGAAGAATGATGCCTTTGTTCCAGATACCCTACTTGAGGACCGAAGACTGTGGTCAAGGATAGATTATGGCAATTACTATGCTTCAAAGTCATTCTTCGATTCGAAGAAGGGCAGGAGGATTATATGGGGTTGGACAAATGAGACAGATAGTTCATCGGATGACGTCGCCAAAGGTTGGGCTGGAATCCATGTAAGCAAAACTGCCTCTAACTGCATCAACTACTTCCTGTTGAATTTGGTGATCCTTTGGTTAACGCATTTTTTTTTTTTTTTGCCACTTAACCATGTGCCGTCATTTGCTTCACATTTAGGCGATCCCCAGGACTATATGGTTAGATAGCAACAGCAAGCAATTGCTGCAAAGACCAGTTGAAGAGATCGAGTCACTTCGAAGAGAAGAAGTCAGCCGCCAAGGCTTGGAACTCAAACAAGGGGATCTGTCTGAGATCAAGGGAATTGATACTCTACAGGCTAGTTTCTCCTGTACACAATTGCTCACTTGATCTTCCTAGTTCCAAATAAATATCCTTCTTTTTACTTCAACTAGATCCCTCCTGTGGCTATACACACGTTTAGATTTTGCCATTTCAATATGTTTTCCGTAGCAGCTGTAGCTGATCCGGCACGTGGTTTTCTCGAACAGGCAGATGTGGAGATAGATTTTGAGCTGACATCCACAGATAGCGCTGATCCTTTTGATCCTTCCTGGCTTTTGGACATCGAGAAGCATTGCCGGGAAGCAGATGCATCGGTTCATGGCAGTGTGGGCCCATTTGGACTTGTGGTTCTTGCGTCTGATAACATGGAAGAGCACACTTCTGTGCACTTCAGAGTTTACAAATCGCAGGAGAAGTACATGATTCTCATGTGTTCTGATCTGAGAAAGTCAGTACACACGATCCATCTTCTGATATCTTCAGTTTTCGCTGAACTTATCAGACGTCTTGATGCTTACAAAGGCTCCATGTCCTTCGTTGCATCAACTAAGCAGTAGAGTTTTTACTTGGTTTGTGCAGATCATCATTGAGAACAGAGCTGCACACGCCAGCATATGGGGGCTTCTTTGAACTCGACCTCGAGAAGGAAAAGACGATATCTTTGAGAACTTTGGTGAGTTGGGGGGCCTTGGCTTTCCTCCTAGTGTTCTAAGAAGTGAACTGTAACAGCATAACTCTTCACGCACGCCTTGCAGATCGATCGCTCTGCGGTGGAGAGCTTCGGTGGAGGTGGCAGGGTCTGCATCATGGCCAGGGTTTACCCGGTGGCACTCATTGACGGCGGCACTCGCATGTACGCGTTCAACAATGGCACTAGCACCGTCAGAGTGCCTCGGCTCAAGGCCTGGAGCATGAGGAGAGCACAAGTGAACGTTAAGAAGGGATGAGGAAGCCTTCTGACCACTGGGGAATGCATGAATTACTCTAGCTATCGTGCTTTCCTACTTCCAAGACCATTCTTTAGCTCCCTGTAAAGAGGGGGAACAAAAAATACAAAGCACAAGATCACTGATCTCTGGTTATGTAATTCATTTATATTTACTAGAAAGCGAGGAAACACGGAGACTATTGAGTGAGATCATTCGTTAGCTCCCTGTAAAGAGGGGGAACAAAAATACAAAGCACAAGATCACTGATCTTCTGTTATGTAATTCATTTATATATTTAAAAGAAAGAGAGAAACACGGAGACTATTGAGTGGCGGTTCGAAGAACAGGAAAGCCATTGCTCGATTGGAATTTGTTTTTGGCAATGCTTTTGGTGATTGGCTGATCTTGCATCATTAGAAAAATTCAAAAATAATCCTTGAGCAGTAGGGCCCATCCGGGTTCGAACCGGAGACCTCTTGATCTGCAGTCAAATGCTCTACCACTGAGCTATGGACCCTTGCTTGTGTATAAGCAAGCATAAATGATGATAACACAAATAGCACCTAATTTTCGTCAACATTTCTTTACCACATATATATAAATAATGGATGACATGGATCAGGTGCTGTTACTATTCGCAAGCGACGACAACCATACAATACTCAAAACACATCAAAAGGGAATTAACGAATGAAAGGTGGAGTTCCAAAATTTGTCATCAGCGAATAATATTGACGAGCCAAACAGATAGTACCAGCGCAAGAGGTGAACTTCATAGCATCCAACTGAAACACTCAACTATCAACGCAGCTAATTCTGGCTCAAGAATCGTCTCTTACAAAACCCATGATTAGAGTATTTGACACACAGGCTAGATAGGAACATAGCAAAGCGGTCCAGCTCATTTCGGGTTCCTGAGAACAATGATGACCGAATCCCCACGGAGGAACATCTTACTTATGAACCTGTCTTTGTTCACTGGAAGAGCCTTCTTCTTGCCTTTACCAGTCTTGGGCACCTGCAACAGAAGCAACTGATGTTAATAAGTGCAGCAGCACAAGAGATGGAAACAATACAGCTGCTAGGATAATGTGTCACCATACCTCAGTCCACATCTCCCTGACATTCTCAAGAACCATGTTGCAATGCCGATCAAATGCCCTCACACGACCAAGTAACTTCTTGTTGTTACGGCAGTTGATAAGAACCTAGGATACAAGAGAGCACACATGATCAGAATACATAGCAGTTACAAAGCAATATCTGCAGTCAGCACTAATCAATTGTAACATAAAGTGCTTAGGATGCGACATATTAGAGAGAAATAATAATATAGCCGTGGGTAACATTGTTATAGCTAGCATACTGTATGAGACCGTGGTTCAGGATTAATAAGGCCAAAGATTCTTTTTTTTTTTTTTCATTTCATCTAAGATATTGTTCCATAGCCCAAATAGAGCAACTGACGAGCAATTTTGTTGAGTGAGATCAAGATCAAATTGGTCAGCTTATAACGAAACCAAATGTTCCATTCCGAAAACAAATCTGGGAGAAAAGACCATAACAATCTAACTTCTGGTAATGAAATAAATGATATATGATCCATATTGGCAATGCAAGAGAGCAGATAATATATGCTGAGGAACCTAGGATAGAGGTCATTTTGGTTTTCTTGCCTGAGCCTTGCTGGCCTGGCAGAGATTCAAACCAAGCAGAGGAATAAAACATGTTTGCTGGTCCACTAAACTTGTTAGGCAAGGCTAGGAAAGGAAAGGGAACATATCATGGCCACAACTTCAAATGCCGGTGGAATCACAAACTTGTAATTACTGGCCATGTTTTAGCAAATGGTGCGACAATCATATTTAAGGAACATGCATTAGCTATGAAGTGGAGAGATGTGTCGTATTTTTCTTGGATCGGAGTGTCCGGCTACAGAGAGCTAAATGTTTAAATACGACAGCAACAATCAAAGTAGCAAAAACAATACATAGAAATCATGGTCAAGCACCCTAAATCCGTAATGACGACACAGTCTTTGGGTGAGCCAACTGTAAAAGATACAGTGAATTCCTGGTGTGCGCACCTCGTATAGCTAAATGTTTTTATTAACACAATTACATGACAAGAATACTAGCACATGAATGCTTGGAGGAGAATCAATGCAGACAGACAAGAGTACAAGCACCTGCACGCGCACATGGAAGAGATTAAGGGTAAATGGTAAATTGAGATGTCAATAGCAGAAAAATCGATCGAACCAACCTGGGTGTTGTTCTTGACGCTCATCATCAGCACTGACAAAGGGCCCGTGCTGAACTCCTCCTCCTCCTTCTTTCCCTGTTTGAACAAACAAACAAAGCCGAACCAGAGTACAGTTTAAATCGGTAACCAATCGATGAGGAGGCAGCAGAGAGCTAGGGAAAGAAATGCAGAAACTCTGTGCTCACATTGGCTTCCTCCGCCATTGGCGCGGCTCACCAAGTAGAGCCGGCAATCTGCACATGGAGATACCACTTAATTAGTCTCTTGAATGAAGAAATGTTTGGGTTTCAGGATTCATCGAACGGGAACAGCAAAAAGGAGCAACCTTGCAAGGGAGAGAGGAGGTGCGGGTGGAGTGGTGGATTATTTACCTTGGCTTGGAGGCGAGAAGGCGGCGGCGAGAAGAAACCCTACCTAGTTGGGCCGTCGGCGGGACTGGAGATTTTGCAGATGGATCCCTCACATTGCGTGTAAATTCGTCGTGCGGGCTTGGGGTTTGTCAGAGCATGTGCGTACTGGGCCGGGGCTTCTGTGTTGGGCCGTCGCCTGTGTTCAGTTCATCAGTTGATATTTGTTGGGTGGACGACTTCTGAACTGAAGTTGACGATTATATTTGTAGCGATTCATTTCGTGTTTGGATAGGAAGGAAGGAATGCATGCATTAGGCTAGGCAGTGAATGAATGCAGCTGATGTACGGAGATGGATAAATCATGTACAGTACGTACTACTGTAATGCATTAGTCACAATAGACATACATATGAGATGATGATTCAATTCAATTCAGACATCAATTAATTAAAGAGCGCACAACGAACAACACAGAGAGTACGTAGTAGCTAGGCTGCTGCTGCTTTGCTCGACGATCCTATATACTGCTAGGGTGAGTCGTCAGCTGGACTGGATGCATGACACTCCATTACATACGCCAAACCAAGCTAGTACTGTATGGATGAACATGAATGAATCAAACAAACAGATAAAAATTAAAGATGAATCAACCAAAACACACACAACTATTAATTAGCTACTAGTATAACTAATTAACCGGCCGGCCGGCCGGCGGCTTACATTACATTAAATTTCCATCGAGATCGATCGATCGATCCATGCAACAGTCACATACAGGATCAACTAGTTTGTCATCGGAGCAGCATCCTTGATGAGCAGAGACGACGACGACGGTGCACTTATTGCAGCGGCAGAAGGTTGCTGCTTGAGCTGTCTCTCGATGAGCATGTTGAGCAGGTTCATGATCTGCACGGCGTCCTTGAGCGCAGTGAGCGGGTCCACGGCCTGCGTCATGTTCGGCGCGAACACCATGGCCACGTTGCGCGCGCCCATCTTGTTGGCCTTCTCCTCCCGCGCCACGTCCGCCATGAGGCCGACGGCCCAGTCCAGCAGCGCCGCCCTTGTGCGGCGGCAGCCGGGCGGCGCAGAGGCGGGCGCACTCGTCCTCATCCGTCTGGCACCGCGACACCTCGTCGGCAGGGAGCGAGTCCAGCAGGCCGCCGGGAAGCTCGCGGAACCACGCCTGCCCGGCCGGAATTGCAAGATGATGCATGTGCATGGACGACAGGCGATAGATATTAGATAGACGATACAATGCTGCAATAATATTAGGTCCGTAGTACGTACGTACCTTGATGAGGCCTGCCAGGCAGTGCACGTCGACTCCGCCGCCGCTGTCGTCGTCGTCGTCGTCGTCCGGCACGACTCCGGTGCTGTTGAGCTGGTCCCTGACCCGCTGCTCCTGGCTGCCGTCGGCGGCGACCCTGAAGATGCCCTCCGCGGTGAGGCCGCCCAGGTCGTAGAGGCGGCGCTGCATGTGGAGGAGGACGGTGGGGACGCTGTTCCCGCGGCCGTCGTAGGAGCACTGCATCGACTCCGTGGACTACGCCGAACACCGTCTTGCCGGCGCTGGGGGCCCGCGCCTCCACCTCGCCGCGCAGCTCCTCGGGGACGCCGCGGAAGCCGTGGAACCGGTCGAACGTCACGTGCGCCACGTGACGGACGTCCATGGGCCACCCGATCTCCATCTCCGCCGCCGGCCGCGGCGGCTGCAGGTCGCCGACTGAGGCCTGCTCCTCCTCGTCATCGGCGCCCAGCTGCATCGATCGATTTCACAGTACGTACGTACGGCGGATGAGGAGGAGGAGGACGAGGGAGGGCCAGGAGAGGGAACGCAATGCGAGCAGTTAGTTGATGGATCCGATCGACGACCGAGTAATTAGTTGGCGTGGAATGGATCGGATGATCCATGGTCGTCGTCAGCGCGGCGATCGACGTGGGCGGCACAACTACGCCAACTCACCATCATTCCTTCCCTGCCGATATACGTATACTGTATACAGACAGACAGACAGACTTGCTGCCTTGCCTTCTCGTCTAATAAAACAAAGATCTTTGCATGGCCATACGATTCCATCCATCTACACACAAGAAACTAAAAAAAAAAAAAAAGAGAAAGGACTACAGGCCTACAGCAGTCACTTGCTAAGATACTATGTTGTTTGATGATTTTAGTTCAAGATTACGCCCAAAAAAGATCTTAAAATTAATTTGTAGCACAAAACAACACAGAATGTTTAGTTTAAGGTGGTCAAATGGCCAGCCAAACAAAGCTCAGCTGGTTAGGTTATTGGGTTCCGATCCTTGTTGGTGGAACATGCACGTCGATATTATTATTATTATTATTATTATTATTATTATTATTATTATTATTATTATTATTATTATTATTATTATTATTATATACACAGTATA
Source organism: Paspalum vaginatum (assembly GCA_030272315.1). Taxonomy (NCBI): domain Eukaryota; kingdom Viridiplantae; phylum Streptophyta; class Magnoliopsida; order Poales; family Poaceae; genus Paspalum; species Paspalum vaginatum. The sequence continues at coordinate 46,198,319 of CM059014.1, forward strand.
CAACTCTTTTTTTCTTTTTTGACCTCTATACAGTATACAACTGAATATACTTATCAGTATGTTATTGTTAGCAGTGGATGCTCTTGTGGAGATGGAGACTAGCTAGTCGGAGTTGTCGGAGTCGCCGAGCAGGAGGGACTCGATGATGCGGTCTGCCATGCCTTCGGCGAGCGTGAGCAGGTGGCCGGCGTCCGGCACCTCGTGGTAGCGGATCCACGGCAGTTGCCGACGACACGCCATGCCACAGGTGCACCGGTACCCCCGGGTCGTCGGCGAGCTCCAGCGGGTTGTCGTCGCGGCCGTCGCCGAAGGCGAGGATCAGGTCCCGGTGCAGCGTCTCGAACACCCCCTGCTGCTTGACCTGCGCCCGAGGCGGGACATGAGCTGGAGGTCCGGCGGCGAGTAGACGCGGCGGTCGTGCGCCGACAAGGCTGAACGGAGGGACGAGGCGCAGGCGCGGGCAGCTGATGATCTGGCCGGGTGTTCCACCAGTATGTGAGCCATGGCGCGTGGTGCGCGACGGCGACGGCCCATCGGTCCTGGGGCAGGGCAGCTGCGCGGCGTACGCCCGGTCGGCGACGCGGGCGGGGAAGCCGCGCCACCAGAAGTTGGGCACGGGCGCGGCGCCGGCGAGCCTGCGCGGGATGTGCGTGACGCAGGCCCACACGATCTGGGCGCCCCAGGGAGAAGCCGAGGACGTACGTGGAAGGCGTCCCCGAGGCCGAGCGCGTAGGAGACGAGGCAGGCGGAGAGGCGGCGTGACCTGGAGGAGTCGAAGCCGTGCACGAAGACGAGCTTGTGGGCGCGCCGGTCTCGCGAGGTAGGCGAGGTGCCTGCCGTCACGGAGGCGGACCCTGGGTGCCGTCACACCCCGGGCGGCGGTGGGCGGAGACGACACGGAACGACTTCTTCTTCTTCAGATAAACTTCAGTACAGACGTACAGTACCTTCTGCAGCTCAATCTCACAAATATGGAGAGAATTCCATCGATCATGGTTCGGTTCGGTTTTTTTTTTAAAAACTGAGTCAACTATTATTCTTTTTAATGGAAAGACAGCGTCCTGCCATTACGTTAAAAAAAAACGAATATTGAAGAGAATTCCATCGATCATTTGATCCGATGGACTGGGCTCTGCAATTACAAGACTTGTTTTGGGCCCTTCCCTCCGCTGGGCTGGGCTGGGCTGGAAGTTCCATTCCACTCCACTCCTCGCCGTGTCATCCCTTCCTCGCCGGACGCCGCCCCGCGCCATGGCTCTGCTCCGCCTCCACCTCCCGCGCCCTCCGCTGCCCGCTCGCCCCACCTCCGCCCTCGCTTCGGCTCTCTCCTCCTCCGCCTCCACGCCCTTGTCCTTGTGGCGCGCCCATCTTCCCGCCGCCGCCTCGCGCCTCCTCTGCTCCACCAAACCCGATGCCGCCGCCGCCGCCGCACCACCCTCCATCGTCGCCGGCCTCCTCGACTACCTCAACGAGTCATGGACGCAGTTCCACGCCACAGGTCCGGTCTTTTCCCGCGCTGCTCCCCTCTCTTCTCTTCTGTGCCTTCCTCTCCTCGTGCCCGCCCACTGTTCGACGATATCACTAGCTAACTGTCCTGCCCCCGCTTCCAGCTGAGGCCAAGAGGCAGCTGCTCGACGCGGGCTTCAAGCTGCTCAGCGAGAGCGACGACTGGGACTTGCAGCCCGGTGGCCGCTACTTCTTCACGCGCAACATGTCCTGCTTGGTCGCCTTCGCCATAGGCGAAAAGTGAGTGACTCAGTCAGATACCCAACCCCGCTGCACGTCAATTGCCACTGCACATGAATGAATGCAGTCAGCACTCATCGTGACTGCTGCAGGTACAGACTTGGGAACGGTTTCAATATAATTGCAGCCCACACTGACAGTCCCTGTCTCAAGCTCAAGCCCAGGTCCGCAGCCTTCAAATCTGGACACCAGATGGTTAACGTCCAGACGTACGGGAGCGGGCTGTGGCATACGTGGTTCGATAGGGATCTAACTCTTGCTGGCAGAGTCATCCTCAAGGCTGCAGATGGCTCCTTCAAGCATAAGCTTGTCAAACTGACCAGGCCATTGATGCGCGTCCCGACCCTGGCCATCCATCTTGACCGGTTACTTCCCACACCTCATCTCCTTACCTTTCTATCACCATGTACTAATTCTTTATATAATCAGCAGGCATCCTCTATTGTAACTGCTCCTATCAATTCAGTCTCAATAACAAGTTTGCTGTCTCTTTTGTCTCCATGGCATATTACAAGTATTTCTTTCCCCTTTACCTGAATGAACCCCTTTCATTTTAGCACAGTGAATTCTGATGGGTTCAAGCCTAACCTAGAGACTCATCTTGTCCCACTTCTTGCAACGAAACATGAAGAACCAGCTACGAATTCTGATGACAAAAGTTCTAGCTCTACAAAAGTCACCCACCATCCGTTACTTTTGCAGGTATCTCTAAACCTCTCCTTTTGGTTTTGGGGTTCTCCGCCATGACTGCGCTCGAATTTAGTTGGAAAATGATGTAGATGGCCTGAAGCTATATCTTCTTCTATCTCTGTACTCTTCCACAGATTCTCTCAGAGGAAATCGGTTGTGATTCAGATGAAATAATTGGTATGGAGTTGAACGTATGTGATACCCAGCCCAGCTGCCTTGGTGGGGGAAACAATGAGTTCATCTATTCTGGAAGACTGGATAATCTCGCTTCATGTTATTGTGCTCTCAGATCCCTCGTGGACTCTTCCAAGGCGGCAGAACAACTGTCCAATGAGAAAGCCATAAGAATGATCGCTATGTTTGATAATGAGGAGGTGCGCTATGTACACAAAAGCGGTGCCCCTGCATGAGCTATCTCACATTAGAGTTTGCCCAGCTGGTTTGCGTTTTTAGATTCCTAATTCTCATTTGGATCTTGTTTAAGGTGGTTTATGCTTAAAGTGTCTCTAATCAAGAAACAAATCACTAGTGATTCCAGTAAATTGTATAATTTTTTTTTTAAAAAAAACTGGAACTGATCTGATATTCATGTTTGTTCCTGGCAATATTCAGGTGGGTTCAGATTCAATGCAAGGGGCTGGGGCACCAACCATGTTCCAGGCCATGAGACGAATCGTCGATTCCCTGATGCATCAGTCGATGGGGGAGGGAGCTTTGGAACGTGCAATACATTCTTCGTTCCTTGGTAAGATTTCAGCATGCAAGGCTCCTGGATGTCTCCATTGAGGCAGGATTCAATAGCTGTTCTAACTTAATTCTATTGTCACCTCCAGTTTCTGCAGACATGGCTCATGCCCTGCACCCAAACCATCCAGAAAAGCATGAAGAGTGCCACAGACCAGAACTGCAGAAGGGACTTGTCATCAAGCACAACGCTAACCAGCGTTATGCCACAAGTGCTGTAACAGCTTTTCTCTTCAAAGAAATAGCAAGGATTCATAATCTTCCGGTTCAGGTGCTCTTTTAACTTTTCTTATCATGGCTACTCCTAGCAACCTTTTTACTGCAAAGCCTTGTGATGTTTGAGCTTTGAACACATGAACGCGCCCTGGCAAATGGACTCCCAGATAAAATTGTTGAATCGTAGTGAAACAAGACGATAATGCAATCACTATCTTTCACCTCGTGGGTTTTTGGAATGATTTGAGTGATGTATATACCACACAGGAATTTGTTGTAAGGAATGATATGGGATGTGGGTCCACGATTGGACCCATACTTGCTTCTGGCGTTGGCATACGGACTGTTGATTGTGGTATTCCTCAGCTTTCGATGCATAGGTATTGCTCACACCCACTTTCTTGGAAACAGTTCTACAATTGTATTTACAGATCATTTCTGAACAATATGTACACATGTAAATACATAATACTGTTATCTGAAAGAAATTTCAATTTGACAAATATTTCATTGTTGTTATTTTGGCCCATGAACTTTGCATCATTGAGTACAAACTTTACTATTTTGCATTGTTTGCACTTTGCAGCATACGTGAAATGTGTGGCAAAGAAGATGTGGACACAGCATACAGGCACTTCAAAGCTTTCTTCGAGATGTTCTCTGATATCAATAGGAAGTTAAATGCAGATTTTTAGGTCTAAACCCTTATCAGTGTTCAATGTTTGAATAATCAATGGACATTCAAATACTATCAAGCATAGTGTCAATTTCATGTTTACCAATATCCCACCTGACTATTCTGTTCAGGACATGACAATAGTTTGAGAATCAGTTTTAATAATACAAGCGAGACACTGACCCCTGTTTCTTGAGGCAATAATCTTGAATCCTTAAAAGGCTTACATTTCTCCCCCTTTTTTTTTTCTCTTGCTGCATCCTGTGAGCACCCTTGGTTAACGAGATATATACTCCCTCCGTACTAGAATATATCGTTTCTTGGGTTTGTTTTAACTCAAACAATTCCAACTTTGACAAAATTTATACAAAATGCTATTGACATTTATCGCATCATAAAATTAAATCGTAAAAATATAATGTATAATAAATCTAATGGTGCTAATTTGATATCATAAACATTATTATTGTTTTCTATAAACTTGGTTAAAGTTAGAATTGTTTGACTTAGGATAAACACAAAAAACGATATATTCTAAGGCGGAGGGAGTAATCATTTACTCCTGCCTTTTTTATAGAGGACGTTCGAACAGCTTTCGAGTTTCTAACTGGTGTTTTACTATAGTATTTTGGGGTTTGGATGTCATACAAACACAAACAGAGGGAGTACATTCTAGACCGATGTAACATTCTCTACTTAAGCAGAAAACTATTAGAAGCTGATAATGGGTTGACATGTAATCGTGTTAAACTAAAACCGAAAGGAACGATATAGGCATTAGAGAAACAAATAAAACAAGTATACCGCTTTCATTTGATATAAGAAAATCAGGCTCGTTGGTAAGCTGGTAAGTTTCTGAATAATGGTATCGTTTAACAGTGCACCGGGAAATATTATCGTAAATCACCACATCCAAAATAAAGTTCACCTTCCCATTAACTAGTGAGACAAAAGAAAAAGGTACAACCAAGCTGTGGTTTCCCGTATGAAATTACATCAGAATCTTTGGCCAAAAAAATCACCTTCTGGAATCTCACTCATTGTGCGCATGCAAGTCTGCAAGCCAGCCTTGGTGTGATTAACAGCTATCAGAATCCCGAAGATCTGGGATTGGGACTAACACTGCATCCATATTCTTTTGCTCACAGAAGACAAACAGTGCTGCTGCTAGATAGATGGTCAACCTCTATCCTTTCTTTTACCAGTTACCGGCTCAGCCTTTTCTGGCAGCCTCTGCTGCATCCTGCTAGATGCCTCAGTTGATGGCATTTCCTGAACAGCTCCATTGCTTACGGGAACTTCATCAGGTTCTTTGCAGGAACCTGTCCTGGCAATACAAAGCCAACTCCTAGCTCTCTCATCCGCAGACTTCTCTTCCATTGGGATGTGCCAAGATCCCATCTCCGATTCCTGTAATGAAGATCACATGAGCAACAGGAGATACTAAGCATTAGAAAATGCCTGAAACTGGGTTACTTACTTGAATCTCTGAAGAATAAGGGGGTGGCATCACAAGCACCGCTTTTCCTTTATTGAATGTATACTTTACCTGCACCAATTGTGACAGGTTGAGGAAATCAGCAAATTAAACAAGAAATACAATTCGATACATGATGAAGCAGGTTACAAAAGGGTCAATATCCTACAAACTAATTACATTGTCTTTAGTACAAACTGGTATTCTAAGTTTCTAGAACCAGGCATATGTGTAATAAAAAATGCACGGAGAGTCCAAACAATAAAATCGGTTTTTGCAGAAGCTCACCCGATGGCGCTGCTTCCACTTTGGGAAAAAGGACGATCCTAGAAGCTCAAATATGTGGTCTCTCATCTCATCATTGGTCACAAGCAAACAATTTAGTTTAATTGCTGCATACAGCCAATACCTGAATGGATGCATCTCATATAATTAGAAACATCATGGAGTGAAACATAACAATGAAGAGAAGTGAATAATCAACAGATTATGTGATTGTACATGTTAGTGACCTGTGCAGAATCACAGCTTAAACAGGAAACACATCCTAGTTTGTATTAAAAAAAAAGGGTGGCCACAAGGTGTTTCCATTTTCTTTAGAATTGGACTTCAACAGTAAGTTTAGGGATACTGAAGGCTAGAAACTGAGCATTACCAGTCATCATTTGACCCACTTGGTGAAGTGTACAATGCCCCATTTGCCCTCCAAGTTTCAATCAAATGTCTATTTGACGGATTTTCCATGAGCTTTGCAATTCGTTTATTATGCAGTATGACAAGTGGCCATTTACCATAGCTATCCCGTAGCTCTGCTATAACGGCATCCAGCTGCTCTATATTAAGCATGAAAAAAAAAACAATAATTACATCTATTGCATAGTTAGCGACATCACCAGGTAAAATAAAATCAGTGTAAAGTGGTGCACAGACCTGAGTCAGACTAAAACCGCCCTCCGCAAAATTTTGTTGATACAGTGCAATATTTGCGCCGTCGACTATAGCTTCATAACCTTTGCTTGCTTCCAACCACTCCTATAACAGTCATATTTGAGACTATTCCACAAATGGATACCATTTCTAATATATGGACCAAAGTGATAAATAAATCACTTCTTCAAGCTAGGTTTCTAGTTATGTGGATGCAATGCATTAGGTTTCTAGAGAGAGAGGCAGGGTATGCACCTGGAACTGGCTGAAATTTGTTTTGGTCTCCCTCTCGAGGGCCAAACCAGCAACGGAATCCGCAAACCTCTGCGTCTCCTGCATGCCAATGTCGATGCAGGCGAGCCGGTCTCCACAGCCCCCACACTGACCATCAGGCCCAACTGTGACCCGCTGCACCGTCCAAGGGCCGGTTCCAAGCCACCCAAGCCGGTGGCACCCGCCACCGTTGGCCACAATGGCGTCCTTCACCTCAGCGGCATCCCATCCAGTCTTACCGGCCACCGCCGCCTTGTCGCTCCTGAACCAGCCTTCCACAACTTGCGCGGTCTCCTCGCTGACGCAGTCCACGGCTTGCCTCAGTTTATGCAAATACTCATACGCCTTGCCCGCATCCCCGGCTGTGGAGCTGACATCGAGGAGCGCGGCCAGCTCGGGCTCCTCAGGCGAGACAGCAGAGGCCGTCATGTGGGCCTCTACGGCGTAGGCCTTGGCGGCGTCCCCGGCGCGGCGGAACGCGGCGAGCACGGGGCTGTAGGAACGGAGGCGCGGGGAGAGGCCGTACTTGTCCTTCATGGTGGCGACGAGCTGGAACGCCTCGTCGGCGGCCGACGCGGAACCGTCTGCGTCGGAGGCCGCGGTGACGCGGGCGAGGGAGGTGATGGTGGCCTCGGAGGGCGGCGCCCCGGCCTGGAGCATGTGGGCGAAGACGCGGCGCGCGGCGGCCGCGGCGGGGGTGGGAAAGGAGGAGCGGTCGGCGGTGGCAAGGAGGTGGAGGAGCTGGTTGTACTGGTGAGCGGCGAGTCGGGGAGGGGCGTCGGGGTCGGAGACGGCGGCGTCGAAGGCGGCCATGGCGGCGGCCGCGTCCCCGCGGCGGGTGCATTCGGTGATGGTGCGGGAGAGGTCAGAGTTGGGGCCCTTGGAGCCCCGCCGCGGCCGGCGGCGCGTAGTGGCGGTGGTGGCCATGCCGAGGCGGCGGCTGGGGCAAGGGTGGGTGGGAGGGATGGACGGGAGAAAGAAGACCAGTGGGGGTAGGGAGGATGGTTAACGAGCAGAGGCCCATCATGAGGTGCTTCAGCCCATGGCCCACGGCAGACGAGAGCAATTGATTATTAGTCCCATACCGCCAGTTGACGTGAACGCCGCTGCGTTTATAAGTGAAGGCAGCCGCCTCAGGTGCCACACCACAGGATGAAGTGAGCGGGCCTAACCAGCCCAGGAAAGTCCCCGGGCCTCATGCGCAGCGATGCGCCCACGGAGACGTGGACGGCCCACGAGCTGGCTCTCCCCGCCTCCTCGGTGGGGGGCAGAAGACACGAGTGGAGCCCAATTTTAAGGGAGCCGGCTCTGGGTCAAATGGCCAAAACTCTTCTCGTCACAGTTATTCACTTGGTCCATCATCTTCTGGACTAACAGAACGGGGCTTACACTCCTGTGGCACCTTTTTTTTCTTTCTTTTTTACCCCATTCATCGTGTTTTTAATACGCCGCAGTAGCACCAATAGTGTTGATGCAAGGAAGCTACATACTTACTCCGTATGTGTGAAAAGACGTTTCTTTCTTTCTTTCTTTTTCTTAATTATTATAACTGAACTGAATATCCGTTGTCGTTCGTTCGCTCACATATATGTGCCGTGGAATTGAACCTGATCGATCAATCCCAGCTAGCTAGGTCGATCTGCCGTCCTCGTCCTCCTCCGTGACGCCGCCGTAGCAGCCGTGGACGCGCCGGATCGGAGTCCTCAGCTACCTCCTCGATCGGCGACGGGCCAGGCCGACGGCGTCTTGCTCAAGGCACTTACGTACGCGCCGCACCTGCATGCAATGCGCGCATCCATCAGCTGGCCTCGATCGACGATAGATGCAGCTGCATGCAGATCGATATGTCAACTGGCCTGGTGCGTCCGTGCGTGCCAGTAGAGTAGTAGCTCGATCTCAGGCTGACATTGCATCAAGGTGAACGCAAAGCGGTCCTGATGTGATCGATGACCATTGCACAACACGCATGCATGTGTCTGTTGGCGTCGCCGCCACGCACGAAGCCATTGCGCATTTGCATGTTGATGCATGCAGCATGGTTCGTGAGCCTATAAATTGGCACCTTCCCCTGACCTGCTGGATCACCACCAACACCAAACACAGACAGCATCGAATCATCGATCGCCAACAGCCAACAACACACACATACAATGGCCGGCCGGCAGCTCGCCGCGTTTGTGGTTGCCGCCGCCGTGCTGGCGCTGTGCTCCGGCGTCGCTGCGCAGTCACCTGATGCGCCGCGCCCACTGCCGTCCAACTACGAGATCATCGACCCGGGCAAGTACAGGAGGGACCAGCAGCTGGCCTGCAACGACGACAGGACCAACACGACGGCATGCATGGCCAAGTGCGACAAGCGATGCCCCAACCAGTGCATCGTCCTCTGCCCAGGCTGCAAGACCTTCTGCATGTGCGACTTCTACCCCGGCGTGTCCTGCGGCGACCCGCGCTTCACCGGCGGCGACGGCAACAACTTCTACTTCCACGGCGAGAAGGACCACGACTTCTGCATCCTCTCCGACGCCGGCCTCCACATCAACGCCCACTTCATCGGCAAGCGCAACCCCGCCATGGGCCGCGACTTCACCTGGATCCAGGCGCTCGGCATCCGCTTCGCCCACCACCGCCTCTACATGGGCGCCCAGAAGACGGCCAAGTGGGACAACGACGTCGACCGCCTCGACCTGGCCTTCGACGGCGCGCCCATCGACGTCCCAGCGCCCGACTCCGGCGCCGTGTGGAGGTCCGCCGCCGTGCCGGGCCTCACCGTCGCCAGGACCGCCTCAGCCAACGGCGTGCGCGTGCGGCTCGAGGGCGTGTTCGACATCATGGCCAACGTGGTGCCCATCAGCGCGGAGGACTCGCGCATCCACAACTACGGCGTCACGGACGACGACTGCCTCGCGCACTTCGACCTCGGCTTCAGGTTCTTCGACCTCACCGACGACGTCCACGGCGTCCTCGGCCAGACCTACCGCTCCGACTACGTCAACAAGCTCAGCGTCAGCTCCAACATGCCCGTCATGGGTGGGGCGCCCAACTACGTCGCCTCCCACATCTTCGCCACCGACTGCGCCGTCGCAAGGTTCGGCGCCCACCGCGCCGCCGGAATCTCCATGGTCACTGCCAAGGCCTACTAATTAATAACGCCGTGTCTTTGGTGTTGCAGCAACAGCTAGCAGCAACCATGCAGCTCATTTCAGCAGACTATATATATATTCTATGATGATATATATATATATATATAGTCATGCCATGCTGTGTAATAAATACTCTTTGTTTAATTACCAATGCAACAAGAACCTTCTATTCGTGCTGATGAATATGAGAGCGCGGACAAATTCATTATTGGCGTACATGCCACACAGTTTATTAATGTAAAACCCACCATTTGCTTCATTATTACTTATTGTGTGTGTTTTTTTAAAAAAAATAATAGAACAAGCTTTTATTCTAAGAGGTACTCCTAGCTTTTGTGCTGGAGGAATTATAAGGATTCCTTGCGGAAGCAATCGCGACAAGCATTATTATCGAGTGTATTCGGATAGACAGTGATGTGAATTGTGTGATATAGTTGTGAACTTGGTTTGTTGTTGTGGCAGAACCGCCTACGTTAATCCGGATTTAGTGCCTAATCACCAGATTCGGACTAACCTTGGTAGTCCTTCAGGACGTGGGTATCCTGACTTGGCCTTCCCATCCGGATCGAGCTTGATTTTTGGGGCGACTCTCGAAGGAGTCCACAGGTTACAACATACACATCACATTTATTGCATAAGTTAAAATATTACACATAGATTTTGGTACTTATTACATTTTCGGCTGATAAGTTCCTCAGCCATAAAACAAAAGTAGCATAGTTCTCATGTTCCTTCAACTCACGCACACATCTAACTTCTTCATTCGTAGCCAAGCTTAGATCAGAAGAAAGGATGATTCAGATAAGGGTCACATTCAAACCAAGTATATTCCGCACCTGAAAAAGCATAGGCAAGAAGCCTGAGTACTAGTTACTCAGCAAGACTTACCCGACCACTGGGTCGAAACCCGACTTCCTAACTCAAGGCCGGGATTATAGGTCAACTCACACTGCGGCAGGCCTAATAGTAAATCCTTAGCCTTAGAATTTAGTTCACCATTTTAGTTCTTACCTGATCATACTAAGTTATTCCTATTCTACTAACCCACCAGGATCCATCAAGACAAATATGTTGTCAAACATTTATTATTAACAAGATCAATTCTCTTACTACGATGTTGGTCGCGATCAGGCAGCTTACAACCGGCAAGCCACAGACGATTCGAATCGGTTTTCCACCTCTCAAGAGGGATACTCAAACACTCGTCATATGTGTGTACACCGACTCCACATACGACAACCCAACATCCAGTGACACCTAGCCGGAACCATCCTCACCGAACCCGGGTGTCAGTCCTTCGACACCCGCCCAAAGGAAGTGGATATTTTTCGAATGAAAAAGATTGTCCTAAGCTTTAAATGAATTACCAGGTATTTTTAATATTTTTAAATAATTTTTAAAGCTTAAATGAATTTTCTAGGAATTTTGAATAATTAAAATGGATTTTTGAATTAATTTTTCTATTTCTAATGCACTTTATCAATTTTTTTGTATTTTTAAATAAAGGCTGAATTTTTAAAATATATAAACTCTAATTTACTTTCTTTTTGGAATTACCAAATTATTTATATGAATTAATAAATAATTTTTCTAATTAAATTAAACATATTCATTAAAGCAAAATAGATAAACAAATTAAATTAAAGGAAAAAGAAAAACAGAAATACTGTTGAAATTCGGCCCAGCCCACAAAAAGAAGAAAGCAAAAGGTTCTAATTTCTCCTTCCAAAAATCGCCTCGGTTTCTCTTTTGGCCTGGCCCGGCCCGAAGTGGGCCGGCGGCCTGCCTCCCCTTCGGCGCGGCCCGGCCGAAGCCTTTCGGCTCGGCCCGGCCGCTGCGCGTCCCGGCAGACCGGCCTGCCAGGCGAGCGGCCCCGCGGGGCGGGCGGCCCAGCCGGCCGGCCTCGCGCGGCGCGGCTGCGCGAGCGCGACGCCCTCTGCGCGTCGCCGCGCCGGCAGCGCCGGCGCCCATCTGGCGCGGCGGAGGCCGAGAGGCCTCGCCGGCGGTGGCCTCGGGCGCGGCGCGAGCTCCTCTCTCCTTCCCCTCCCCTTTTCCCCTTCTTCCCCCCTTTCTCTACACGGTGGGGTCGCCGCCCGCCGCGGCATGGCGCCCGCCGGCGCGACGCGCCGGCGAGGTAGCCTCGCAGCGGCGGTGGTGCCCGCGGCGGCCTATTTTCTACGGCATGGGGTGCGCGGCGCGCACCCGATGCGCGTGCCGGCGGGGACCCTAGGGGCTCTCGCGCGCGGGGACCGCGGCAGCGACGCCGCGGTGGCCACGGCGCCATGCGGGCTCCAAGCTCGTCAGCCGGCGCCCGGCGTGGCGCAGAGGGAAGGAGTCGGGTGGGGTGTGCTTACCGGCGCGGTGTCGCGGCGGTGACGACGGCGGAGACGGCGGCGACGGCCCGGGGCTGGGGACGGCGCAGTGCGGAGCGGGGGAGTGCCGCTCCCTGCGCGCGCCGCGGGGAAGAAGACCCCGCCCCCGCGGTCCCACCTGTCAGTGCCGCCTGACAGGGGAGGCCCGGGTGGCGGGGGGCCGGCCGCCACGCGGGCCGCCGCCCCCGGCGGGGCCTCGCCCAGCGGGCGCGTGGCCGCGGGCGGGCCAGCCGGCCCGCGGGGCTTCGCCCCGTTTTTCTTTTCTTTTTTTTTTTACTTTTGCCCTTTTCATTTTTAACCCTAGATTTTGACATATTTCGATAGGGGTCCAAATACAAAAGTGAAAGGGCTTAATTTTAACTACCCTTTCACATTATTGCCCCTGGAAAACTCCAAATTTTTTAAAAAGGTCTCAAATTTAAATTTGAATCAAATTTTTGAGAGAAAAAAATAGGGTAAATTACAAATGCACTTAAGTGTTTAGAAAAATACGGAGTATTACAGTTGTGGACTTAACTATCCCACTTTTAGGACATGCGCTCACATTTTTATACATTTACTCCATCCGTTTCAATTTATAGTTCGTTTGATTTTTTTTGGTACCAACTTGACTTTTTCGTCTTATTCAAAAAGTTTCATAATTATCATTTATTTTCATTGTGATTTAGTTTAGCATATAATATACTTCAACTACAACTTAAAATTTTCCATATTTTCGCAAATTTTTTGAATAAGACAAGCCAGTCAAACTTGATGCTGAAAAAGTCAAATGAACTGATGGAGGGAGTATTTTAGAAATAAACATTGTGATTTTCC